>JASDDO010000016.1:510518417-511759042 GCA_030015575.1 Agapanthus africanus
GGAGAGAGGGGATTGGTGGGGCCCGGTAAAATAAAATGGGGTTTCTGATTGGTTGAAGGGATGAGAATTAGATTAGGAAAAATATAAAAAGATTTTTAATAGTTTTAAAAATATTGTGCCGGCTGTAAAATCTTTTAAATGGATTAAAGAGATAAAAAAATAATTAGAATTTAAATTTAAAATTCAAATAATTGAAGTTTAGCGGAATATAAAATATTTCATAAAAGCGCCCGGGTCGGGTCCAAAATTTTGGATTTGAAATACGAAAATTATTGGCAAGTTCCAAAAATTAAAATGAAGGGTTTTGTAACAGAAAAGCATACCCCCAAGAACGGACGCACGTACGTGCGCGTAGCCATCCAAACACGTCTGTTTCACTGAACGGGACGAGAACACAATGCAAGGACGCTACCACAGGGTTAGGGGTACCAAGCAGGCCATGCCATGTGTTTTTAAATTATTTTTAAAGGACTTAAATTGTTATATGCAAAAATATGTAATGTCTGGGTAAACTATAACTAGGAAACAACAAGTTCAAGCAAGCGGGTCGAATAAAAAGTAGACCACCATTCGCATCCACATAGTAAATGAAATAAACACCACAAACAACACATACGGCAACAGAAATTGGTATAACTGAACTCGGTTGTTACATTATACCCAACTACAAAAAGAATTTCGTCCTCGAAATTCCAAGAACACAAAAAGATAAACGACCAACAAACCACAAGAAAAGATGGGGAAACTTCTGCCGGATTTCATCTTCTCGTTCCCAAGTTGACTCTCCATGTGAGCGATTACCTCAAGAAACAAGTACAAGAGGGATAACCTTGCTCTTAAGAACCTTTTCCCTTCAATCCACGATCGCAATCGGTCGCTCCTCAAAAGTCAAGTCTTCTCGTACAGTCAACTCCGAATGATCCAACACATGTGTTTCATCTCGAACATACTTACGGAGTTGAGATACGTGAAACACATCATGCACATTCGCCAAGGATTGCTGTAACGCCAATCGATATGCAACCTCACCAACACGCTCCAAAATCCTAAAGGGTCCGACGAATCGAGGACTGAGCTTTTCTCGACTACCGAAACGAATCACCCCTCTAGTCGGTGATATCTTCAAGAATACCAAATCACCCACGGCAAACTCTAGAGGTCTTCTCGACGTATCTGCCCAACTCTTCTGTCGGTCTTGTGCTGCTTTCATATGATTCCGGATAGCGTTAACTTTCTCCACTGTCTGCACAACCAAATCTGGTCCCAACAATCTTCGTTCACCAACATCGTCCCAACAAACAGGTGAACGACACTTGCGACCATATAAAGCTTCGAATGGAGCCATCTGAATAGTTGCCTGGAAACTGTTGTTGTAAAAAAACTCCACTAAATGTACATGATCCTCCCATGAACCCTTGAAGTCCAACATGCAAGCTCTCAACATATCTTCAAGAGTTTGGATCGTTCTCTCCGACTGGCAATCTGTTTGAGGATGATAAGCTGTGCTAAACTTCAATCGAGTCCCCAAACTTTCCTGTAAGCTCCTCCAAAAGTGTGATAAGAAACGAGTGTCACGGTCGGACACGATGCGCACCGGTACTCCATGCAATCTTACAACCTCCTGCATGTACCGTTCTGCCAAAGTTTCTGTTGATTGACCAACCCGAAAAGGAATGAAATAAGCTGCCTTGGTCAAACGATCAACAATCACCCAAACTGCATTGTTGCCCTTTGGACTCCGCGGTAGAGCTGTCACGAAATCCATGGTTATATGTTCCCACTTCCACTGAGGAATCGGAAGTGGTTGCAATAAACCAGCCACCCTTTGATGTTCAGCCTTAACTTGCTGACACACCAAGCATTTTGCCACAAAGCGGGCAATCTCCCGTTTCATGCCTTCCCACCAGAAATGTTGTCGTATGTCTCGGTACATCTTCGTGCCTCCTGGATGTACGGAATATGCTGAACTGTATGCCTCCTTCATAAGTTCTTCGCGAATATCTCCCTTTGGCGCACACAACCGGCTACCATATCTCAACGAACCATCTTCATGGATCAATAAATCTGTTCGAAGTCCAGCTTCAACCTGTTCTCGAAAATTTTGCAATCTAGGGTCCTGCGATTGTGTTGCTATAATATTCTCGATCAACGGCGAATGTACCTGCAGCTGCATCAACTGTCCCGAAGAACGCGGTAGCACAACCTCCAAATCAAATCTCCGAAAGTCTTCAATGAGTTCCTTCTGAGCAGTCAACATCTGAATTGCTGGTAACCGACTGAGCGCATCCGGCACAATCATTAACTTTCCCCGGATGGTACTTAAGATCAAGATCGTAGTCAGCCATAAGCTCCAACCATCTACGCTGCCTCATATTAAGCTCCTTCTGCGGGAACACACAGTTCAAGCTTTGATGATCCATGAAAACCTCAACCCTTTCGCCCAAAAGGTAGTGTCTCCAAATCTTCAAAGCGAAGATCACAGCCGCAAGTTCCAAGTCGTGAGTTGGGTAATTCTTCTCATGGGTCTTCAACTATCTTGATGCGTACGCTATAACCTTCCCATGCTGCATCAAAACACATCCCAATCCTTTCCCAGATGCGTCGCTGTGAATCACCAATCCTCCGGAATTGTCTGGCACAGTCAGAATAGGAGCGGTTATCAATTTCTGCTTCAACGCCTCGAAAGATGACGCACACCTATCCGTCCACACAAAAGGTACCTCCTTGCGCGTATGCTTGGTCAACGGCTCCGCCAGACGAACAAAGTTCTCCACGAATCTTCTGTAATACCCGGCTAGTCCAAGAAAGCTTCTTATCTCCGCAACATTCTTCGGAATCGGCCAATCACGAACTGCTGCAATCTTTTCGGGATCAACGGTGATTCCATCACCAGACACGACATGCCCCAAAAACTTTACTTCTTCTAGCCAAAACTCGCACTTGCTCATCTTTGCATATAATTTTTCTTGCCTCAGCGTCTACAGTGCGATCTTCAAATGTTCTGCATGCTCTTCAATACTCTTCGAGTAGACCAGAATATCGTCAATGAACACCACAATAAACTGGTCCAAGAATGGTGAAAAGATTCGGTTCATCAAGTCCATGAATATAGCCGGTGCATTCGTTACTCCGAAGGGCATCACTAAGTACTCGTAATGTCCATACCGAGTTCGGAACGTCGTCTTGCAAATATCTTCTGTTTTCACTCAGACCTGATGATATCCGGATCGCAAGTCCAGCTTCGAGAATACCCTCGCGCCACTAAGCTGCTCAAACAATTCGCCAATGCGAGGGATCGGGTACTTGTTCTTAATAGTCACCCGGTTTAATTCTCGATAGTCGATGCACATCCTCCTTGTGCCATCTTTCTTCTTTACTAGAAGAACTGGAGCTCCCCAAGGCGAGTTACTGCTTCGAATCCAACCCTTCTCAAGTAATTCGTCACCTGCTTCTTAACTTCTTCCAACTCCACTGGTGCCATTGGATAATACGCTTTAGAAACTGGCGTTGTACCCGGAACAAGATCAATTGCGAACTCCACATCTCGTTTCGGCGGTAAACCTGATATGTCTTCAAACACGTCCATAAAATCTCGAACAACAGCTGGCGTTTCATCTTGAGCAACCTCCATTGATGCAAGAATATTAGCTGTCGGCCTAGCCCTAAATTCGACTTGCCCGACAGAACTGCTTCCTCTAGTGAAGATAAACTCGGGATATCCGGGAATCTGGAAAATTACTTTCTTTGCCCTACAGTCAATATGAGCATGGAAAGTGCCGAGAAAATCCATTCCCAAGACGACTTCATAGCTACCCGTATCAATCACTAAGAAATCTGCAAAAAGCTCCCGTCCGCAAACAACAACTGCACAATCTTTACACTCTCTACTAGATATGATTTTCCCATTCCCAGTGTGTAAGTCCCAGAAACTAGACAGGGTCGTGTAGGAAATCGAGTGTGTAGCTAAAAACTTGGACGACATAAAACAATGGGATGCACCAGAATCAAATAACGCTAATGCGGGAAAACCATGAACAAGTAGAATACCTGAAACAACTTCTCCTGAAGCCTTGGCTTCCTCAGCCATTAGGGTAAATGCTTGAGCTTGATTGGGTCCTTGAGTCAGCTGCCTCTGTCCCTGAAACGGTTTCTACGGTGGCTTCTGAGCATCATCTTTCGTGCGAAGCTTTGACGGACATGAGTTGATGATATGATCCGCCGATCCACAAACCAAACAGAGTCCCCACATCCTTCGACATTCCCTTTGCAAATGTCCGGGTAAATGGCAGTAGTTACAAATCACGGTCTTTCTCTGATCAACGACAGCAAGCTTCTTCATCGGTGTTACACCACGACGGTCCACTGGAATACCTCTGCGTCCATGAGCTCGGTTTTGTGCAAAATCCGGCTTTCGTACTGTAATTGCTGTCTGCTGTGAACTCCCAGTCTTCCCAGATAAGCTCTGTTGTTCACGGGCCGCCGTAAGTACCTGTGAGAAAGTGGTCAAACCCAGGGAGACAATCTGCCTCTGGATGTCCACATCCAAACTGCGCATGAACCTTCTTTCCCTATCTGCATCGTTGGCAACTAAAGGTCCAGCGAATCTACTGAGCCGCGTCCACTCAGCTGCATGTACATCTACAGGTGCACCGTTCTGCCTTAGACTGATAAACTTCTCCTCCATTTCCTCCCGTGCAGTCCGCGGGAAGAACTTCTCCAGGAAACTCTTTGAAAAATCCGCCCACTTGATCGGCTTGGGCAAGCCACCATTCACGGGCGTAATCCACCAACTAGATGCGTACCACATCCACCCTCTTATCATCTGGGATCTGTGCTGCAATGAGTAAATTCTCCGTGTCAACCAGCCACTGCTCTGCTGGCAACGGTTCCTCCAAACCAGTAAAGACAAACGGACCCAGTCTCCTGAAATCTGCTACGGTTCCGACACGATCTCCTGGTCTAGCCACAACATTGTTCACGGACTACTGAACGGTCCGCAAACCTTCCTGAAAAGATTCAGCTTGCTGCTGGATCAGCTCGGTCTGTCGCTTTTGATTCTCCAACATTCCACGTATTACTCCAAGCATAGCGGCTTCGTCAACACGCCTTTGGTACGTCTTCAGATTCTTGTCTGCCATATTCCTGAAATCAAAACACCCAAGGATTAGCATGATAACAGATTCAAAATTGTAGATCAAGGCTAGAACTCCGAGTTCCTTAAATAAAGTACCGCATTGTAACCATGCCGCGGTATCATAGCTACAATTACATAACTCCACCCAAGTCGCCTAAGTTCTAGAGATAAATAAGGAACCTGGTTTCGAGTCGATATGCAAAGGAAGTTTGCATACCGTAAAAGTATAATCAGGAGGAGGTTAAGATTCAAGAACGGTAAAACGGCAAGGTGGCAGGACATGTTTCCTAATCACGAGTATTCTGATTCGTGTATTGGGTCCAATACCCAACTACAAAAGAATCAACCCGATTAACCTATAACCTATGGCTCTGATACCAAAAGAACTATGTCACGCCCTGCTTCCCAGAGTACGCTAAGGTAGGCACGTGACATAGCCAACCATGCTACCTGTGGATAGAAATTATCCTTCCACAGTCACATTACGGCTGTAGAGATATCAAGAACAATAATAAAACTATCTAGCACATGTCCATAAGCCAAAATAAAATGAGTCAAGAATAAATAATGCGAAAGCAAGAGATCCAATACAAGAATAACTGGAATGTATGTCTCATAATGCGGGCTCATATCAGGAATAAAATACTGAAAAGTAAGAGAACTAACTACTAAGAAGTCCTCACTGCTCAGCTTGCTGACTGATGTACTCCTACTCTTACTGCAGCAAGGGTAAGGAATCTGGGACATGAAAAACCCAGACGTCAGCGCGTCATAACATCAAGCAATAATATGTAAACAGGGTAGCAAGACATGCAAGTATAATCATAAGTAGTAAAGCAGGTGTAACAGCAATATAAATCAGGGCAGTGAAAGATAGTGTGCAGTGAGTAATCTAAACTGGTCCATTGGGTTAACTACTCTCAAGTTTTTGAAATCAATTTGATGAATCATCGATGTAACTCAATAGTATCCCGTGCATGCCCGGGACCACGGTCTAAGACTCTCGGGCTGAAACTGAGACGTGTCGCTAGGCACTAAAACAAGAAATATATAAAGACGAACGATGTCAGCAGCATCATCCCGAGGCTGGCCTAGTCTCTAAAGCTGATCAGTATAAGCAAGCAATTGTCAGTTACAAGTCAGGTTTCATCATTGATTTCCCCATACCCCCAAGTTAAAAGTGTTCAAGTCAGGTATTAAGTAATCTAAAGTTAATGCCAACACAGGATCAGGCAGGTATAGGTTTGTCTGGATAGACAACAGGAACGGTCCGTAAGGACAACAGGTCAGGTTTGTTGGCATTAGACACAAGATCAGGTAACAGGTAAAGCCATGGTACATCAGGTCAAGTCAAGTAATGTATATAGGTGTCATGTCATGACAAGAGGTGCACGGTACCATGTCGGGTCAAATAATAGGTGTAGCAAGTCAAGTCAGGGTGTACAAGATATCAGGCGGGTGCTCATAATCAACTAGCATAAGCATGTGTATACATCACAACCATGGGTACTAATAGAACAATAAACTGGAACATGTAATATGAAAAGCAAATAGGTGCAGATTAAACTACTTGGATGTACGGTTATCAGTTTGAGTTTAAGGGATGGTTTCATCATTACATGAATGCAGTATAGCAAATATGGATGCTAAAATCATGTTAATATGTACAACATAATCTAGAGATGCAATTGAATATGAATTAGGATAGAAGTATGCAAACGGTCGTCCGATAGGGTATAAACTATAAAAAGGGTATTATGGCTATGCAGCAATTGTTATTACGTGATTTAACATACAGATGGGGTTACTAGGTATAGTAAACTAAAATGCAGCGGGTATGTTTCGAGCTAGAAATCTAAAATGATATAACGTGACATCGAAATGTAAAAATGGAAATTATGGTATTAAATTTAAACTACAGGTTTAATGTGTATTCAAATGTGTATATAATAAATCAAATAGCATGTAGCAAGTTTTACTTGCCTCGACGGATTCAAGAAACGGTAAATGGAACGTCTTACGTCGATTAGAAAAGTCGCGACGCGCGCACGGTACACGGAAAGAGTCCAAACGACGCACGATGGGATCACACGGGTCAGATATCCTCGCTGAGTCGTCGGGATCGTCGTCGGCACGGTCGGATTCCGGCAAACCAATCACAGTGAACATGAGAAATAATGTATAAAGAAAGAGAAGAAAGAGTGGAGAGAAAGAATGGAAGAAGGGAAACGTGAGAGAGAGCTTACCGTAGATGCAGTCTGTGGCTGCAGAGGAGAGGGTGAACGGCGGTGAACGGAGCTCCGGCGGTGAGGGTTTGGTGTATGGGTTAGGTTTAGGGTCTGGGGTCGGTTTTGGGTGCAGGGCTGGTGTTGGGGTATTAGTGAAGGGATGATGTAGAGGAGAGGAAGGAAATGAGATGGTGATGATGGTGGGTGCGAGGCTAGGGTCGTCGGCGACGACCGGAGATGTTGGGTTCTAGGGTTCTGTGGGTGTGTGCAGGGTACAGCAGCCTCTGGGAGAAGAAAGAGAAGAAGAAGATGGAGAGGAGGAGGAGAGGAGATGACGAGGCTCGATTGGGATTGAGGAGATGAGGGAGTTAGGGTTCGAGGAAGGCGATGAGGAGTTGGGTTTCTCATGGTGAGGGCTGCAGCGTTTTATAAAACAGAAGAAGAAGGAGAAGATAGAAGGGAGGTGAGGGGATCGCGGGGGCGGTGACGGGATCTTCATGCACCGCGATAGGAGAGAGAGAGGGACGCGAGATGAGACAGATAGAGAGAAAACGATAGGAGAGAGAAAGAAGAGGAGAGATAGAATTGTTTGTTAGCAGGGATGAGAGAGAAAGAGAAAGAGAAAGAAGGAGAAAAGGAAAGGAGAGAGGGGATTGGTGGGGCCCGGTAAAATAAAAGGGGGTTTCTGATTGGTTGAAGGGATGAGAATTAGATTTGGAAAAATATAAAAAGATTTTTAATAGTTTTAAAAATATTGTGCCGGCTGTAAAATCTTTTAAATGGATTAAAGAGATAAAAAAATAATTAGAATTTAAATTTAAAATTCAAATAATTGAATTTTAGCGGAATATAAAATATTTCAGAAAAGCGCCCGAATCGGGTCCAAAATTTTGGATTTGAAATACGAATATTATCAGCAAGTTCCAAAAATTAAAATGAAGGGTTTTGTAATAGAAAAGCATACCCCTAAGAACGGACGCACGTACGTGCGCGTAACCATCCAAACACGTCTGTTTCACTGAACGGGACGAGAACACGATGCAAGGACGCTACCACAGGGTTAGGGGTACCAAGCAGGCCATGCCATGTATTTTAAAATTATTTTTAAGGGACTTAAATTGTTATATGCAAAAATATGTAATGTCGGGGTAAACTATAACTAGGAAACAACAAGTTCAAGAAAGCGGGTCGAATAAAAAGTAGACTACCATTCGCATCCACATAGTAAATGAAATAAACACCACAAACAACACATACGGCAACAGAAATTGGTATAACTGAACTCGGTTGTTACACTTAGCGTGTTTACTTCTGAGTAAATACACAGTGGCCTCGTCACGTCCTCTACCATACACTGGGAAGCGGGGAGTGACAGATGGCCAACAGAGAAGGCCTTGGAAACCATTTTCTCATGGGTAGCCAATTGATCGTATAATGTAGTCAATCTAGAGACTGGCTGTAAAGCAATGGATGACTTAGGAGACAGATTTAGATCTCTATCAGCTAAGGCTTTTTAATTTTATAAGTTGTGAGGGTCTCATAAAAGTATTTTCTGTAACAGCTCTGAAATCTCTGTACAGAATTTTTTTTATTGTACAGAAAGGGATATTACAGCCTGCGTAAGAGTTAAAAGTTAAATTTGTTTAATAAAAATAAGAAGAAACTTGTAGCTCACTAGTAAAGGCTCTACACTGCTGTGACGTAGCCTGTATATTTGCTACCCATCAGACCCAATTATTTTTTAAGATTTTTCTTTCTAATTTTTCGGAAGCTCAAGAGTTACACATGCAACTCATGGAGAAACAAAAAGTTTCAGAAAAATCAAATATGCGCAATGAGGTGTGTGTTAGTTATATATATGCCCTAGAGGCCATTACTGTACATGTGATGAATATTGTAGTGGATGCTTGGACATATATAGGGAGGACTTTCTTGCTCGACATGATAGTATGTTATCTGGTTGTACTTTATCTTAACATGTACACTTATTGTCTCTCTCTATTACATGTTTATAAAGCCCTTAGGATAAGTACTTGACTACCAGGATTATGATGTGGATCATACTAGTGGGGCAAAGGTAGTCGGCAAGTCCATCCTTCAAATGTTCCTAGTCATGGGAGTATCAAGACAGGGCATCGATACTCCAGAGTAGACTAGCGTATACGCTTCTTGACCCATATGATGGGCAATGGATAATTGATTGATCTATATTTTTATGTGTAGTAATTAACCGCAATCAATAACGGTGTCGCATGTAGCTAGACCGAAATGAGTACGGGTCGTCCTCAGGGAAACGTGGAACCTTTTATTCTTACTTTAGACGTGTTGAAAAAAAGAGAGAGGAATAAAGAATGGTGGAAATAGTTTCTAGATCTACGTTAAACACGGATGCAAAATATAGATCTAGATTAACTACGGAGGTAAGTTTAATATTAAAAAGGGGCTTGTAGGGTTCATTAGGATTTAGTAGTTGTGGATGATTAATTAAAGATTACTCTTTTTATCCTTTAATAGATTTAAAACTAGAACGACAGTGATGCATGTAGATTAGGCTTTCTGGAGGGAAAAGGGTTCCCACTCTTAACCCCTATCTCGACATGGAATTCCGTTCATGTCTAGCCTTTACCAAAACAATTATTAATCTAATCTCTAATCGCGGTCGAGACTAACAATAAATTGGTAGCACGCCCGATTAGGATGTTAATGATTCTTTTGGTAAAGTTTATAAACTTTATAGGACGTAAAAAGAGTTTAATGATCTTCATCATCCATTAATCTACCATAATCCTACGAACCCTAACAAGCGGAGAATTACTCGCGCATGTTGGGATAAGAAGAGATGGAGAGGGAAATAATATTAAAACTACAAAGAAATAGAATAAGAAAAAGAACTATCTTTATTAATCAACAAAATTCATTTACACTTTGTTCCCTTAGAAAATGATTACAAAATGCTAGTTTGCTTCTCGATCTCTTCTAAGGAGGTAGATGAACAGTTGATGATCAGCCTGGATGCGTGAGCCGTCTTGGACTGCGTGATCTCTTCAGCTTGCTGATTTTTCCAAGAGGCTCTCGGTCTTTATTTATAGTCCCAAAACCAGAAAATTAGCTTCTAAATTATGAAGCTAACAGTATAGATTCACCCCCCAAAAGCGTAGCCTCTGTCTCTTCTATCATGCCGCGGATCCGCGGCCTAAGGGGGGTATGGCCGCGGATCCGCGGCTAAAGGTCTTGATCTTTTGATCAATTTCCTGAGGCTTGCTCCTTGTGACATGTCGCGATATTTGGGACCTTTATATCTTTGAAATCTTCTCGTAGTTACTGGCAGACTTGGTCTCCAAGTTTTGCTTTCTTAATTAGGCAAGTTTTCTTTAACAACTTGATTTCCTTGATTTTAGTCTTGAAAAAATTCTGCACAACAACTTGGAAAAATTCTGCACAACAACTCAAATAATATTTAGTAGACTTTGTTCTACTAGGATTTATTCAATGATATTATTTGCATACATTTTCCTACCAAATGCTAATTATAATATATCAACATATGGAAAATATTATTTTTACAGATAAGCCCTCATATGTAGGATATATTATAATAAAGACCTTTTTTAATATGGAATTAGTAGGAAAAATGCAATAACAAATGTGCAGTTTTATCAACTGAACAAATACCCCCAAACTTATCTTTGATCGTCCCGAGCAAACTAGTTTATTCAAGAGAAGGAGAAAAAGAAAGAAGAAAACTAAGCACACTTTCCTAGGCAAACACGATTGCACCGAGCACGTGCAACAAGCCGTTAAACCTCCAGGTGTCCCTAGTAGGAGGAGTGTTGTCTCCTGAGGGTTTTCAGCGGATTACACCCACAAAATCCTACAACAAAAAAGAGATGGTGAAATTTACATATAAAGATAAGAACCATAAAAGAAAGACTTTGAAAACAAGAGTTTCCAACTACACTAGCTTTTCAGTTGTCATGAGCCCTATCTTAATAGTCATGAAAAGATGTTAGAAATCACATCATCCCTCAATAAAACATCGTCTTTATTCTTCATTCCTACCTTTCATCCAAACATTGATCATATACCCCTACGTGTGTGAATAGAACATCCCTACACTCGGAGAATTCAATTCAAGCTATCATACTCTTGTCCATCTATCTCAGTACTTTTTAACTTGATGAATATTTAGATTTGCTCACACATTTTCATGCGACCGTTAATACTTCTTGAGGTACTAACCGACCGATTACTTATGTGCTTGCTGATTAGGTGATAATATTTTCCTCGTCTTGCACCACCTAAGGCTTAGCAGTGACTCCCAGACCAGTTGGCCTTAGGGCACTAGGTGAAGAGGCACCCTCGCTATATTTTTTTATTGCTGCCTTGGCGATAACAAAAACCAGTGTTCATTTTTCTTTTCACCATTTTTATATTTTCTTCATCATTTTTTTATTTTTATTTTTATTTCCTTCATACTTTGGCTTTTAGACAAGAGCATTTCAAGGTATCCTCTACTATCCTAAGTTTCAAGACGTGTGTAAGTGCAAATAATAGGGTATCAACATTCAAATGTTTGGCTTTCAGAATAGAAACTATTTTTTCAGACTTATTTTTATCCTCAGATTAGTGACTTCCTTCATCTTACTAACCCTTGGGACAACAGCTCATAGCTACTTATTACTAGTTCGTTTAAGAAAAGTTCTAATTTTCTTGGTTTTCTTAAACTATTCCTATCTTTTGGATGTAATTTTTCACATTCTACTGTTTTGTTATAAAAAAAATTTGAATGCCCAGTGTCAAAGATAATTCAGTGATTGAAAACCTCCCCCCTAAACCTGTTTTCAGCAGTGTCCTCACTGATGTAGCCTTTTGAGAACATGGACCTGTATACTAGGGGAGAGAAACAAGGGGTAAAATAATAGTTAAATAAAAACTACCTCCAAACTTATTCTTTGGCACGCACAGATATTCAATTAAATCCATTTTCACTCACCTCCATTCTTAAAATGAGCAAATGTTACAAAAACATGGAGGTGAGGCGGAGGAATTTTAGTTTTGATAAAGCGGCTCCTGTAAAAACAGAAGCCCCTCCGCGGGGTCTGGCAGAAAAATACGGTTTTAATCTATGCCCATTCACTTTAAAAATTGAACCGTTTTTCAAATTTTCAATTTCAACTGCCCTGTGCGGGTGTACATACCGCACCACAAAAGGTCCTTCCCAATGAGATTTAAGCTTACCCGGATGAAGATGGAGACGGGAATCGTAAAGAAGGACTTGTTGCCCCGATGTGAAAGCTTTTCTAAAAAGATTTTTATCGTGAAACACTTTAGTCCTGTTCTTTATTATCACTGCATTATCGTAAGCTTCATCGCGGAGTTGCTTAGCTCATTCAATTGCAGCTTCCGATAGCTGCCTGCATGATCAAGATCAAAATTAAGCTCTTTAATAGCCCACATTGCTTTATGTTCGATCTCGACAGGAAGGTGGCATGCCTTCCCAAACAAAAGACGGCATGGAGACATACCAAGATCGGTCTTATAAGCGGTGCGGAATGCCCAAAGAGCATCCGTCAATTTGGTTGACCAATCTTTACGGTTTTTCGAAACCGTCTTCTCCAATATTTGTTTGATCTGCCTATTTGAGATCTCAGCCTGCCCGCTTGTTTAGGGATGATAGGGCGTAGAAAGCTTGTGAGTGATTGAATATTTCCGCATCAAGGTCTCGAAAGACAGATTGCAAAAATGTGTCCCGTTGTCGCTAATTATAGCGCGAGGGTGTCCGAATCGCGAAAAGATATTTTCTTTAAGGAACTTAATGACAACTTTGTTGTCATTAGTGCGACACGGTATAGCTTCTACCCATTTCGAGACATAATCAACCGCTAACAAGATATATAGATTCCCAAAGGAGTTGGGAAAAGGGCCCATAAAATCAATACCCCAAACATCAAATATTTCCAGAACCATTATAGGTTGGAGCGGCATCTCGTTTCTTCGTGAAATCCGACCCAAATGCTGACATCGCGGACAAGTTTTGCAATGTTCATATGCATCTTTAAATAATGTTGGCCAATAAAAGCCACATTGCAAAACTTTCTCCGCCGTTTTTCGAGGACCAAAATGACCGCCGCATGCCTGATCATGACAAAATGATAACACGCTCTTGAATTCATCGTTAGGGACACACCTGCGAATGATTTGATCGGAACAATACTTGAATAGATAAGGTTCATCCCAGTAAAAATATTTTACTTGGGATAGAAATCGAAGTTTGTCTTGTTTCGACCAATCACTAGGAATAAGTCCCGTCACAAGATAGTTCACGATATCCACGAACCAAGGTTCGTAGGGTACAATCAAGAGTTGTTCGTTAGGAAATGAGTCATTTATCGGCACGGTCAAAGTTGGTGAAGAAGTGATGCGCGAAAGATGGTCGGCTACAACGTTTTCACATCCACTCTTGTCTCGGATGACAAGATCAAATTCTTTTAACAATAGGATCCAACGTATTAACCTGGCCTTCGCATCCTTCTTCGATAAAAGATGTCGTAGGGCGGAGTGATCTGTGTAAACCAAATTGGTGAGCCAATCAAGTAGGGCCTGAATTTCTCTAATGCAAATACAACTGCCAAGAGTTCTTTCTCGGTAGTTGTGTAATTTATTTGTGAATCATTCAAGGTCCTACTTGCATAGTAAATTACATGTGGCATCTTATCAATGTGCTGTCTTAAGACAACACCAATAGCAAAATCTGATGCATCACACATAAGCTCGAACGGGTGGTTTCAATCCGGAGATAATAGAACGGGGGCTGTAGTGAGTGATTCTTTAAGCGATTCAAAAGCAGCCTCACAATCCGAATCGAAGTGAAAAGTAGTGTCCTTGGCCAATAGAAGGGTTAAGGGTCTAGCAATTTTGCTAAAGCCTTTAATAAATCTCCTATAAAATCTTGCATGACCAAGGAAGGATCGTATATCTTTGACGCGGTTGGGACGAGAGAGGTTATGAATGACATCTATTTTAGCTCTGTCAACCTCAATGCCTTTTCGTGAAATTATATGTCCAAGTACAATACCTTATTGGACCATAAAATGACATTTTTCCCAATTCAAAGTCAAGTTCTTATCCTTACAGCGGGTAAGAACCGCGTCAAGATTATGAAGGCAGTCCTCAAAGGTGTCCCCAAAAATGGAGAAATCGTCCATAAAAATTTCTAGAAAATTTTCCACCATATCTGAAAACATCCCCATCATGCACCGCTGAAATGTAGTGGGAGCGTTGCATAACCCAAAGGGCATGCGTCTATAAGCAAAAGTTCCGAAAGGACAAGTAAATGTGGTTTTATCTTGATCCTTTTCGGCGATGGTGACCTGGTTATAACCAGAGTATCCGTCCAAGAAACAGTAGTATTCGTGTCCAGCTAATCGTTCTAACATCTAGTCAATGAAAGGTAGAGGGAAGTGATCTTTCCACGTCGCGGCATTGAGTTTCCTGTAATCAATACATACGCGCCACCCAGTTTGGGTGCGTGTTTGGATTAACTCTTTAGCCTCATTAGTGATGACCGTGATGCCAGACTTTTTAGGGACCACATGAATTGGACTTACCCATTGGCTATCAGATATGGGGTAATTTATTCCACTATCAAGGCACTTGACGATTTCTTTCTTTACCGCCTCGTTCATAACGGGATTTAACCGTCTTTGTGGGTCTCGGGTTGGTTTGGCTTCATCCATCAGATGTATGTAATGTTCAACAATTAAGGGACTAATCCCTTTGATGTCGGCCATTGTCCAACCAAATGCTTGCCGATTCGATCTCAACACTGCCAAAAGTGCATTCTCTTGCTCTAAGGCTAGAGAGGCGGATATAATCACTGGAAAAGTCTCATTCTCTCCTAAATATGCATATTTAAGATGAGAAGGTAGCGGTTTGAGATCAAGAATTGGTGGAGAGACAATAGAAGGTGGGGTAACGGAATGATATTCGGACTCCCTAAGAGGTTCAAAACTTGCATAAGATATTGACTCGGAAAGTGCTGCTGACTTCTGCAACGAGTCAACGGGTTCAATCTCAAGGTCGGACTCATTGAACATATCCTCACTGTAAAGTGGTGTAAGATCAAATGATGTCTCATTAGTGTTTTCGAGATCATCAAAGCAAAGTTCCTCATCCATGCAGCTTTCGGAAGCTATCTCGTGGATGGAAAAAACATCCAGCAAATGAGCAGAAGGTTCTGATGGCTGACTTCTTAGCTTGTAAATATTAAGCTCAATTGTCATTTTCCCGAAGGATAAGTTCATAGAACCGTTACGACAATTAATTACAGCGTTAGAAGTTGCTAGGAAGGGTCGACCAAGTATCACCGGGATTTGATTGCGTGCGTTTGCCACAGGTTGTGTATCTAAAACAATAAAGTCCACGGGAAATATGAATTCCCCGACTTTAATTAACACATCCTCTAGTTCGCCCCGAGATTTGGTGATAGATCGGTCTGCCATTTGGAGAGTACAATGGACGGGTTTTAACTCTCCAATTCCTAACTGCTCGTATACTGAATAAGGAAGCAAGTTAACGCTAGCGCCAAGATCGAGTAAAGCACGATTAATATTTTTACCCCCAATAGAAATAGAGATTGTAGGACAGCCAGGGTCTTTACGTTTCTTTGGTATTTGCTGGGTAAAAGCTATGCTAACATTACTCGTCATGAAAACCTTTTTAGGCACTTGAGTTTTTCTCTTCCTAGTGCACAAGTCTTTAAGGATTCTTGCATAAGATGGGACTTGTTGAATAGCATCTAGGAGAGGAATATTCACGCTAACTTGCTTAAACATTTCCACAATCTTCTCCATTTGCGGGTTAGGTCTGTTGGCCCTTAATCTGTTTGGAAATGGAGCTTGATCAATAAGTTTTGGGTCCAACGTTTGTGGAGAAGACTGTGGGGACGGATTCGATCCCAAAATTGGAGTGGGAATCGACTTAGATATATTTGGTGAAATGTTCGAGCCTTGGGGAAAACGGAGAATAGGCTCGGATGAAGGTGGGAGACTAGACGAATTAGGGGAAGAAGAAGAAGCTGGGGTATCAATGGTGTCACTAACATCAAATTGCTCACCTACTCGGTTATTCAGCACTCTCCCCGATCTCAACGTAGTAATGGCATTCACATTATGATTTTGTGAATGGCCAGGATTCAGTAGGGGTTGAGATGGGAGTTTCCCTTTCTCTCTCGCACTCATTGCGGCTTTCAACTGTGCAATTTGGTTTTCTATTGATTTAATACTCTCACCGTGGGAGGCAGAGTTTTTCTGTATGGTATCAATAGAAGACTTCATCTCAGCCGACAATTGCATGGAATGTTTCATGAACATATCCAAAGTTTGTGCGAGAGAAGAGTTGTCAGTACCGGCCACTTGTGGTGTGGAGGTGTTGGTCGGATTTTGAAAATTTTGGGACTGAAAGGGAAGCTGATTCTGTGGTTGTGGCTGCTGTGGAGGAGGTCTTTGATAATTACTTTGTTGGTTTTGGTTCTAAGCAAAATTAGGATGATTCCTCCATCCTTGATTGTACGTGGAAGAATAAGGGTCATTTTTAGGTCGCTGCTGAAAAGCAACATTAGCTTGAAACGATGCATTCATAGGGCATTCTTCCGTTAAGTGTGAAGGATCCGAACAGCAACCACAGACGGTCTTAGGAAGCGTGACCTGATTTAGGGAGACTGATGAGAACTTGTTCTCAATAGCGTCGAGTTTTTTCTGCATCGCTGCCATTTCAGCTTTTACTGCGATGGAAACATTGAGCTGGTGAATACCTCCCCTAGATGAAGGTGGTCTTACGCTTTCCCACTGCAAAGTGTTTTCAGCGAGATCTTCCACATACTTCCAAGCTTCTCCGTCATCTTTAGAGATGAAATTGCATTGACGCATTGTTTCAAGCATCTGCTTTGTCGCTGGATTAATGCCCTCATATATAATCCGACATAAATCCCATCTTTGTATTCCATGATGAGGACATTGGACAAGCAGATCCTTGAAACGTTCAAAACACTTCCAAAATGGTTCATTGGGAAGCTGGGTGAACTGGTTGATCTCGCTCCTAATATGGGCAGTCTTATGCTTTGGGTAAAACTTCTTAAGAAATGCTATGACGAATTCATCTCAATTAGTGATAGAGTGTGCGGCAGTATTATAAAGCCATTTTTCTGCCAAGTCGCACAGTGTGAATGGGAGAAGACGCAAGCGCATAGCATCGACAGTCAACTGTGAAGTACCCATCATTGCGCATACGTTTTCAAATTTGGTGATGAAAACGTACGCGTCTTCCGACTCAAGCCCGTGAAATTTGGGCAGCAGATTGATGTAGTGGGGTTTAATTTCGAAATAATCCCCATTAGCTGGTAGAAGAGATAGACAAGTGGGAAGAGGACCACGGATAGGATAACATCTCTCTTGGAGAGAGATGCGCGGTGGATTCTGCGCACCTACGGGCAGTGGCAGCGCGGTGGAGTACCGTCCATCTCGGTCATGGTGTGTGGTGGGGGAAAAAAAGATGAAGAAGTACCGACTTCGGTGTCGATAGCAGGAACGCGGACAAGACGGGCACTAGGATCCCGTGTCCAGCCGAGCATGGACTAAGCGGGTTTAGTGCAAGTGGCAGCGTGTGTATGATTTTAAAATTGGTTTGTTTTGAAAAAAAGTGGGACTCAAGACAAATCACCCTAAGATGCACAAGCAACCTTAGAACTAAGGTCACCTAGGTCCAGTCTCTAGACCGCTCCTAGACTTCCAAAGGACAAGCCGCATGATCAATTCTTTACCACCTTTTTACTACTCTTGTGGCCAGGTAAGTGCCAGGTAAGTGGGAGGTATCCGCTATACGAATCACCGAAAATAGCGGGCCTTAATTAAGTAACCACTTGCTTTCGACACACTTACCTAGGCACCACAAAAGTAATGCGGATAAGCGATAGATTACCCACGATCTTCCTCTGTCCTTAATGAGTGCGACAGTCCTTAGAGTCTGGTCTAGATATTTTTTAAATTAATGAAGGGTTGATCTAGATGCTCGGTTTGTGATTTGTGGGGCTTAGGAAAGGTGATGAAATCCCCATCTAATCCGGATTTGGTCTTTGCCCCTTAAAGTCCGTATTAAAATATGCAAAACAAAACCAATCACAAAACTTTTGCAAAAAGATTTTTGAGCGGCGCTATTTTGCAAAGAATCCTGCAGAAAATAGATTTTATTGGATTTGAGAGGAGAGAGAAGGAGTTGAGAAAGATACCAGAGAAGTGTGAACTCTAGATCCCTTAGTTAAGCCGTGTTTCCGCCGCCTAAAGGGCCTTAGTGCCGCGGTTCTGCCGCGGTGTGGAGGAATCAAGTGATGAAAATCTCCTGTACTCCTCTGGATCTCTAAAAATGTATCTGTCTCCTGTTTCCTCAATTCCGTGACTCCAGATCTCCTTGCAAAATTCATGCACAAATCGTTAAATATGCAATTTGCAGTTTTGTGTTAATAATGATATGAATCGTCTAAGAATTCAACACAAATAGTATGAATAAAAAAATTACGCACGTATCCCCGGCAACGGCGCCATTTGCTTCTCGATATCTTCTAAGGAGGTAGATGAACCGTTGATGATCAGCCTGGATGTGTGAGCCGTCTTGAACTTCGTGATCTCTTCAGCTTGATGATTTTTCCAAGAGGCTCTCGATCTTTATTTATAGTCCCAAAGCCAGAAAATTAGCTTCCAAATTAGGAAGCTAACAGTATAGATTCACCCCCAAAGAGCGCAGCCTCTATCTCTTCTATCATGCAGCGGATCCGCGGCCCAAGGGGGGTATGGTCGTGGATTCGCGGCCAAGGGTCTTGATCTTTTGATCAATTTCCTGAGGCTTGCTCCTTGTGACATGTAGCGATATCTGGGACCTTTATATCTTTGAAATCTTCTCGTAGTTGCTGCCATACTTGGTCTCCAAGTTTTGCTTTCTTAATTAGGCAAGTTTTCTTTAACAACTTGATTTCCTTGATTTTAGTCTTGGAAAAATTCTGCATAACAACTTGGAAAAATTCTGCACAACAACTCAAATAATATTTAGTAGACTTTGTTCTAGTAGGATTTGGTCAATGATATTATTTGCATACATTTTCCTACCAAATGCTAATTATAATATATCAACATATGGAAAATATTATTTTTACAGATAAGCCCTCATATGTAGGATATATTATAATAAAGACCTTTTTTAATATGGAATTAGTAGGAAAAATGTAATAACAAACGTGCAGTTTTATCAACTGAACAATAATCCCATATCCATTGGTGTTTAACATCAGAGAAGGTATACGGGTGCTCAGTGAAGACTGGGTATACTGAACGGACTCGCCGAGAACTCCTAGATGGTATTATACTTATCGTCAGATAGCAGTTCTCTGGTGACACTGGTACAGATTAGTCTGTCGACCTGAGATCGTCATAGTCTTTTGTGATTCCCACTGTGCTTTGATTTCCACCATACCACGTTCAAAAGATCGTTCAAAAAGATGGTTTTTGGGTACAGTCCCGAGTCATATGGAGGCAATGAGCGATAGTAGGGGATTCGTCTCTCCCAGTATTGGGAGTTGATGTTGTGTTATGCTTGATTGGCCATAACAGGAAATCCCTGGTTGCTGAGATTTACTTGTAAGTGTTATCAGTAGTTTCTCGAATCGTTATGGACCTTGCATCGGCATGACTTATCAGGCTATTGGGGTATGACGTTAAACCACCCCCAGGCTGTGATATGCGATATATCTGACGAAGAGACCGGACTGTACGGTAGTGTTACTGATTGGATTCGCAGGAGTATGAGCAGGCTTGCTTGTTGATCTTCTGATCGCTCAATACCCGGGTGGCCGTTACGTTTAGCAGACCGCTTTCGACTTGTGGGTGTTTGATATGATCATCAGCTACTGCCGGCGTATTGACGAGTCTTTATTGTCTTACATAGAGGTTTCCTGGTTCATGCGAAACAAAGTAGGAGCACATATATGATATGTGCGGGACCGAGATTAATGCGCGTATGTGATACCATATTCTATTCTCGCGATATGTGATATTGGTCGATTATATGTGATATAGCCGGGTTATCGGATCAAGTTTTGATTCGATAGATTGTTACATTTGATATTAACCGGTTGTATGTGATATAGCCAGATTATTGAATCAAGTGTTGATTTAATAATTTAATATATAATTATATATTTGATATATTGAATTACATTAACTAATATTAGCTCACTTAAACATTTCTTTTTCGTGTGCATACAGTATATATGTGATATATATTAATGTACATTTTATTTGTTTCATAATGAATGGTTTTATTTATCTAAAGTTAATCAAAATTAATGGTAATTAGTCACATGGTTGAAACTTATAGAAGCTTGTGGAACCATTGACCAAGTCCACTAATTTTGTTTTACTTGTAAATATTTATTAACCTAACCATTATTGTTAGCCATGGTTTAATCTCTATATGAGTAGTGTATGACACTAACTCACCAATGGTTGCTATTCTCACCTCATGAGTTTCATTCTCATCTCCACTTCATCTTCTTCTTCCTCATGAAAAAGCTGTAATACCCGGGCCCATCTATACCAGGGTCCGTATTTTGTTACTTTAAAATCCCATTTATTTTTATTTATAATCTTATGTGTTTTATTTATAAAAATTATCTATTCCTTAAACCCTTTTTCTTTAAACCCCAAACCCTACTTCTCTTCTAGTTAAACTATATTTTCCCCTTACAAAACCCCGAGCCCAACACACTTTTCCTCAGCCATCTTCTTTTATTCATTTCCAGTTAATTTTCCTATTTTTCCCAGCAGCTCACCAAGCCTCACTCTTATTTCCTCACAATTCTTCTATTCACCAAAACCACAGCCCGTTTCCTTTATAAATTTTATTCTGCAGCCCAAATCTATTTTTCCCTTTCATTTCTAATAAATCTTGGCCCACCCTCTATCTCTCCATCATTTTATTTATTTGCTCAACCCAATCGACCCTGGCCCATCCTCTCTTTTCTTCTCAAATTCCTTTATTTTCTCCTCAGCATTATCCCTCAGCCCACACGTTATTTTTATAAATTCCTTAATACAAAACCCCCGGCCCCATTCCTTTATTCTTTCTAAATTACTCAGCCCATTCAAATTCTTTTCTAAGCCTTGGCCCACGCTTCTCATTCCCCAGCCCACATATTTTTATTAAATTCCTTAATTCTTCTGGCCCAACCCCTGAGGCCCGTGAGCAAATCTCCTTAACCCGACTCGACCACTGTACATCTCCCTCTTCAATTTCCCAACGGCTCTTTCCCTTCTCGCGCGCGCGATCCACGATCCCCGCCGCTTCCCACGCCCACGCGCTGCCGTTATCCCCACGACTCGAGCGCGTTACTAATCACGACGCTTCCCCCTCGTCTCCCCATCTTCTCCCCCTCACTTCCAGCAGTTCTCCCACCAACTCCGCTCGCCCGACGGCGACGACCACGACCTCGCTCCTCTCTCCATCCTCCACCCTTGTTCACCACAACCGACCACCAACTTCTCCTCCTTCCTCACCCCCCTCGACCCCATGGTCGAGTTCCCAGCCAAGACATTACTCCGGCCGATCTCACCTGAACCCGTCGCCTCTCGTCGACCCACGCCTCACCGCCGTTCAACCACGCCGTCACCCCCATCATCTTTCGTCGTCGACGTCATCGCCTCTCCTTCACTCTAACTCCCTCTGTGTTTTCCCTCTCACTCTCTCGGCTCTCTATCTCTCTGTCTCTCTCAGCCCCCTCACTCTCTCTGTCTCATTCTCTCTCTCCTTCCCCTGTTTTTCTCTCTTTCATCTCTCTCTCTCTCTCTCATTTCTCATACTCTCCCTCTCTTTCACCCTCTATCTCACTCTCTCTCTATCTCCTACGGTTCTCACACACTCTCTCTCTCCAACTTCCTCAGTCTCTCTCTCTCTCTGTCCTTCTCTCTCACTCTCTAAACCTCTCTCTGTCACTCTCTCTCTCTCTCCCTCTCCAAATCTCACCGTCTCTCCATTCCCTATCAACCCACACCACAGGACATTGCCCGAGCCCGCAACAGCCAACTCCGTCAAGCTCGAGCCAGGATCGAGGTCTTTGTCACTCGGAGCCGTAGCCGTCGCGGTGCTTGCCCGTCACGCGTTCGTGCATTTACCACTGCCGTACATCTCCGGGACTGCTCCAGGCAAGTTTTTACTTGCTTACATGCTATGTTACTTAAGTTATAATCGTTAAATGCATAGATTATTAAAGTACAAGTTTAACTAATTATGTGCCTTAACCTGTTCGACGTGTGTTTCCAAAGGAAATCTTTCCCTAATTTGACGGAACTAAATGGTATTGGTTGGCCCGTATAGCTGTGAACATAGTGTGTGATTTTTCGCTGGATAATTTGATCGTTAACGACTAAAACAACTACCCCCAAGTTTAATCGTAAAACTGTAATTTTATTGCACCTGAAAATCGTTAAATTCACCATAAATCATATACATGATAGAATGGTGCGTTCGAGGGCTCAAAACGAAGCTAACTCGACGAAATTTAACCCTATGCTAGTTTTTAGACATTTCTGTACTTAAATCGTGAAGATAATTGTATCGGAGTACGACTCTGGACTGCAGTCCAGAGCGACTCAAATTGTGCTTGCTGTTCCGTATTGGATACCACAGGATTTACTTAACTCTTAGGCTGCGGAACCCCGCTGTTCACTATAGATAAATCTGTTATCTAGACAACACAATTGATTTCATTCTGTTTCGTTACCGTTTGATATTTAAATTGTAATTTAGAAGATCGGGACGCATAACAGTCCCATCAAAATCAGAACTGACATATTAGTGTTAAACAGATTATAACTCCTAACGTACAGACGCGATTGAAGATCCGTTTGTTGCATTGAAAACTTTACTGAAAACCCTAGAATTCATTCAACTGTAGCGTCGCTAAATTCTGATCCCTACTGGGGTTAAAATGCGTTGCGAAATGGATTTATGATTCTGAAACCGGATTTCCAGCCGCGTGCGCTTAAAATGAAATGGTTATAACTAATGATCCTGGAACCCGATTGGCTTGAAACAAAATTCTATGGATGGATAACTGAACATATTAATTTCTACCTGTTTATCATTTCGCTAAATTATATACATATGTTTCAGGATAAATCGTGCAAGTGATAGACTGTTGTTTTTATGATACCTTAGTTGTGCTTCTTATACTGATTCATGCATTATATCATACTTATATCATTGTAGTGATAACCTAGTGACATCGTGCATTTACCCAGTGTTAGATTTTAGTGGTGATTGTGGCAAGTACGTCAGTGTTCGTGTATCCGTGATTAAGTGAAAGTGATACGTACTGGTACACAATCAGCGATCATATTATTTCATTGCATTGTCGACGTCTGTGAGATGCGTGCACGTGTGACTATAAGTGGAATGGGACATTTATGGAAGCGTTGTACGGGTGTCACAGATAAGACACCAGACACTGCCATTTATCTTAGGTATTAGTCGGGACGTGCTTGATGGAGGTCCTGCCTCCAGTTCTCGCGCAGACTTGTCACGGATCGATTAGTATTTAGGTAGATGGTTAGCGTTTGATGTAGACCATGGGGTGTGGGGTAGTTTAAGTGTGAGTTCAACAGAATCTCGGGAGTCCCATGCCGGCTTATATATTTAGGGAGTTATATGGAGTTTTACAGGGTATGTGATATATATACACCGTGATATTCTCGTTACATGTTGGGCCCGTGGTCCCTTGCCCTTGGGTTCTACCCTTGGGTGGAGGACACTCACGAGTGGTTGAGTCTCACAATTGGACTGACGATAGGCTTAGTGACCTGTACAGTGAGACTTAGAGACTGATAGGGATACTGGCATTTTATTCATGATATACTGTGTGGCATACGTGACATATTGTTATACTGCTTTACTGTTCCGCTGCGTTGATTACTGCACATGCATATTCATGATGCCATTTATTTACTGCTTCACATACCTATTATTACCGTTAGAATTGTCACTTGATTTTATACATATTATATTGCTATTGTGTCGCTCTGACGACCTGAGTATGCATGCTCAGTGTGAGGAGAAGATTTAGCCTGGACCAGTGCATCACAGACTTCTTGACTTCTTTCCGAGTTACATACGTTTGTTCCACTTCAGGTCAGTTCTTTACTTTGTTCCTTTTAGTTACTGCGTTTCTCATTACCTGCGCATTATTTACTGTTTACCATGATAAACTAGAAGCCGAAGTGTGACTACGGCAGGACATTTCCTCGCCCGTAGGAGCATGGCTGGCCTTGTCTACCCCTCGTATTCCGTATTTTGGGAAGCGGGGCGTGACATGGTTTAGTTGGTATCAGAGCCAGGTTTTGCATCGATTGGGATTGCAGTTTTCCGTGTATAGTTGGCAATCTAAGATATCCTTCAGTCTAGATTGTAAACTTGATATTCTTGATCCATATTCGCATCGTGCGTTCAGCTATCCATTCACTATGGTTTCGGACGACTTGACAAGGGTACGTGGTGGCAATTGCACTACCGTACTCTATTCAAGTGACTTAAAGTGATACAGTTGATTCCCCACTTGTAATGATATTCATCATCTCTGATATTCTTGAATCCTTGTTCTATCCATATTATATTTTGATTCATTTAGCTTGTGACTTATATCATTCTCAAATTTTTGTTTCAGGATCATGTCTTCCAACGACTCTTCATCTTTGTCCGCTCCCCAGAATCAGACTGTTGAGATCCTTAGTGTACTACAAGGTTTAAAGGAAGCCCAGGAGCGAACAAACGACCTATTAGCTGAAGGACTGAGAAGACAGGTGAGTCAGACCCCAGCGGGAGTCTCCTATCGTACAGGGATCTCTATTGGACGAGGAAAGGAGAAGAAGATGAAACGCCAATTTGTTTCCCTGCAACAGAAGTATCAGAAGAGCCCCTGCTGTGGATATTGTAAGAGGCCAGGACACCTTCAGAGGGATTGTCGCCGTGCTCAATGGAAATGTCTGATATGCGGTTCCGACAAACATCTCATCAACGGTTGTCCAGAAAGGAAAGAACTGCAAGGAGGAAACTCGTCCACACTCCCCACTTCTACCAAGTGAGGATCATCGCGTAGTTTGAACTTCGACCATAAGGAGGATCTAACGCAGGATTCAACTCGCGTAACGATGATGCAGCGTTCTGACAATCGAAGAAGAATTCTATGATCTCCAATTTCAGTAATAATGTGTCATCTTTTATGAATGTTTCTTTCCGTTTGAATCCTTGTATCCGTCAAACTTTTATTGGAATGAAATAAAAATTTGAATCATAATATATATATCATTCTCATGTTTTCTCTATGTCAAATTCTATTCATTATCACAGTATTTCATTTTGATCTTTCAGTCCCTGCAACCGCATATTCTCCTATGTTTCGTACCCTGAGCTTCCCTTGATGTATTCCACTATCTAATCATGACTTCTCTTTTCAGGCCATGGCCCACCCTGGAGCAGCGCCGCATCTAGACGAGGATGCACAATCATGCGTTTCCTTAGATCACACACTGACGAGTTCCAATGATGAGGTCAATGGTCCACAGGTCAACTTCGAAAACAATGATTCAGAGGACGAAGGAGCAGCCGCCCCAGAGTTTGACATGATAGCTGATTCTGACGAAGAAGAAGGAGATCCTGAAGAGAACCCTATAGAGGAAGACCCGATAGAGGAAGACCCCGAGGAAGAACCGATAGAAGAAAATCCAGTGGAGGAAAACCCCGTGGAAGAAAATCCAGAAGAAGAGAATCACATGGAATCGGATCTCGATGAAGAAGCTCTATCCGAGGAAGAAGGACCAGAAGATCAAGACCCTATGGTGGAAGGACTTCCAATAGAGGTACCTGCGAGACGCTATGGAAATGGACGCCCCTACCTGAGTGCGCGAGCCTACCGCAACCTACTGAATCTCCACAACCGCGACTGACGGGATATCTTTTGATGTTGTCTTTCTGGCCAAATAAAATGTGTATATTTTAGGGCCACTTTCTGCCTTTGAGAATGTCTTGTTTCAAATTTTCTTGAATGAAATAAATCTTCTGAATTCGTAGACCATTTGATTATTGGTTCGCTTAGTACTTGTTTATTGCCATATCCATTTATTTTTTTCTACTGAGATTCCTGACTGTCCACCCCTACTCATTGTAAAGTTTTCACCCTCGTTTCGACTAGAAAGTACCGCACCCTGATCCTTGGAGTGAGCCACCATTCATCCTTCGTCTGTACCCTGTTTGAGATCTTTCTGGGAGGAGGACCTTCCTTATGAATTACCGGGTTCATTAACCTTTCAAATTCTTGATTCATAGAACTTACCGATCGTTAGTCTCCCCCATTTCTGTCTTGTAGTCCTTTCGTTGCTCACCCTTAATTTCTATGCTGACCCGATCCCAGTCTCCTTGTTCTTCAGCCTAAAGCCGACACACTTCAACCTTCTGTTTGAGCCACACTCACTTAAAGTCATAACCTATTTAGCCCTATACCTATTTGTGTTCTCCCTATTACCCTAATTATATTTAGGGGCACTGTTATACAAAAATTTAGTTTTCAGTACTTTGAATTTATCTAAGAGAGTGTGTTATTGATTACTCTATTTCATATATTTTAAGTACGCTATTATTAAGCTCGTTTTCGGTAGCGCAAACTAACACTGCGCATATATTGTTCTATATTCCACGTTTTCGTTATATGAGTTTTCTAAGTTGATTTAAACTAATCGATCGATAAATTACCTTAAAATGTTTTAACCTATCGTCTAAGCTTTCACTATCTCATTGTTGTTACTATATTTTCGGGTGTTGTGCCTATGTTTACTATTATAAATGATTGTGTCTTATACTTATTATTTCTACCTTGCTACTTTTAATATGCTTATATGTACCCATATTTGGGTTCGATTCTATCGAACAAGTCTTGGGTATTATTATTCGCTATTGTTGCCTAAATCCTCGTATACATGTATTTACCCTTATAGTTGTTCCTGCCTTATAACTATTAGACCTATCTTTCCGTATATTGTTCTTACTCATATATACATTTTTAAGTTTCTTCGCACACAGATTTTTTTTGTAAATCCTTATATGTTAGTTTGCAATTATGATAGCTTTCGCTTATGTTTCTATAACTTATTTTTAAATTTCGAGGACGAAATTTTTGTAAGGGTGGTATGATGTAATACCCGGGCCCATCTATACCAGGGTCCGTATTTTGTTACTTTAAAATCCCATTTATTTTTATTTATAATCTTATGTGTTTTATTTATAAAAATTATCTATTCCTTAAAACCTTTTTCTTTAAACCCCAAACCCTACTTCTCTTCTAGTTAAACTATATTTTCCCCTTACAAAACCCCGAGCCCAACACACTTTTCCTCAGCCATCTTCTTTTATTCATTTCCAGTTAATTTTCCTATTTTTCCCAGCAGCTCACCAAGCCTCACTCTTATTTCCTCACAATTCTTCTATTCACCAAAACCACAGCCCGTTTCCTTTATAAATTTTATTCTGCAGCCCAAATCTATTTTTCCCTTTCATTTCTAATAGATCTTGGCCCACCCTCTATCTCTCCATCATTTTATTTATTTGCTCAACCCAATCGACCCTGGCCCATCCTCTCTTTTCTTCTCAAATTCCTTTATTTTCTCCTCAGCATTATCCCTCAGCCCACACGTTATTTTTATAAATTCCTTAATACAAAACCCCCGGCCCCATTCCTTTATTCTTTCTAAATTACTCAGCCCATTCAAATTCTTTTCTAAGCCTTGGCCCACGCTTCTCATTCCCCAGCCCACATATTTTTATTAAATTCCTTAATTCTTCTGGCCCAACCCCTGAGGCCCGTGAGCAAATCTCCTTAACCCGACCCAACCACTGTACATCTCCCTCTTAAATTTCCCAACGGCTCTTTCCCTTCTCGCGCGCGCGATCCACGATCCCCGCCGCTTCCCACGCCCACGCGCTGCCGTTATCCCCACGACTCGAGCGCGTTACTAATCACGACGCTTCCCCCTCGTCTCCCCATCTTCTCCCCCTCACTTCCAGCAGTTCTCCCACCAACTCCGCTCGCCCGACGGCGACGACCACGACCTCGCTCCTCTCTCCATCCTCCACCCTTGCTCACCACAACCGACCATCAACTTCTCCTCCTTCCTCACCCCCTCGACCCCATGGTCGAGTTCCCAGCCAAGACATCACTCCGGCCGATCTCACCTGAACCCGTCGCCTCTCGTCGACCCACGCCTCACCGCCGTTCAACCACGCCGTCACCCCCATCATCTTTCGTCGTCGACGTCATCGCCTCTCCTTCACTCTAACTCCCTCTGTGTTTTCCCTCTCACTCTCTCGGCTCTCTATCTCTCTGTCTCTCTCAGCCCCCTCACTCTCTCTGTCTCATTCTCTCTCTCCTTCCCCTGTTTTTCTCTCTTTCATCTCTCTCTCTCTCTCATTTCTCATACTCTCCCTCTCTTTCACCCTCTATCTCACTCTCTCTCTATCTCCTACGGTTCTCACACTCTCTCTCTCTCCAACTTCCTCAGTCTCTCTCTCTCTCTGTCCTTCTCTCTCTCTCTAAACCTCTCTCTGTCACTCTCTCTCTCTCCCTCTCCAAATCTCACCGTCTCTCCATTCCCTATCAACCCACACCACAGGACATTGCCCGAGCCCGCAACAGCCAACTCCGTCAAGCTCGAGCCAGGATCGAGGTCTTTGTCACTCGGAGCCGTAGCCGTCGCGGTGCTTGCCCGTCACGCGTTCGTGCCTTTACCACTGCCGTACATCTCCGGGACTGCTCCAGGCAAGTTTTTACTTGCTTACATGCTATGTTACTTAAGTTATAATCGTTAAATGCATAGATTATTAAAGTACAAGTTTAACTAATTATGTGCCTTAACCTGTTCGACGTGTGTTCCCAAAGGAAATCTTTCCCTAATTTGACGGAACTAAACGGTATTGGTTGGCCCGTATAGCTGTGAACATAGTGTGTGATTTTTCGCTGGATAATTTGATCGTTAACGACTAAAACAACTACCCCCAAGTTTAATCGTAAAACTGTAATTTTATTGCACCTGAAAATCGTTAAATTCACCATAAATCATATACATGATAGAATGGTGCGTTAGAGGGCTCAAAACGAAGCTAACTCGACGAACTTTAACCCTATGCTAGTTTCCAGACATTTCTGTACTTAAATCGTGAAGATAATTGTATCGGAGTACGACTCTGGACTGCAGTCCAGAGCGACTCAAATTGTGCTTGCTGTTCCGTATTGGATACCACAGGATTTACTTAACTCTTAGGCTGCGGAACCCTGCTGTTCACTATAGATAAATCTGTTAGCTAGACAACACAATTGATTTCATTCTGTTTCGTTACCGTTTGATATTTAAATTGTAATTTAGAAATCGGGACGCATAACAGTCCCATCAAAATCAGAACTGACATATTAGTGTTAAACAGATTATAACTCCTAACGTACAGATGCGATTGAAGATCCGTTTATTGCGTTGAAAACTTTACTGAAAACCCTAGAATTCATTCAACTGTAGCGTCGCTAAATTCTGATCCCTACTGGGGTTAAAATGCGTTGCGAAATGGATTTATGATTCTGAAACCGGATTTCCAGCCGCGTGCGCTTAAAATGAAATGGTTATAACTAATGATCCTGAAACCCGATTGGCTTGAAACAAAATTCTATGGATGGATAACTGAACATATTAATTTCTACCTGTTTATCATTTCGCTAAATTATATACATATGTTTCAGGATAAATCGTGCAAGTGATAGACTGTTGTTTTTATGATACCTTAGTTGTGCTTCTTATACTGATTCATGCATTATATCATACTTATATCATTGTAGTGATAACCTAGTGACATCGTGCATTTACCCAGTGTTAGATTTTAGTGGTGATTGTGGCAAGTACGTCAGTGTTCGTGTATCCGTGATTAAGTGAAAGTGATACGTACTGGTACACAATCAGCGATCATATTATTTCATTGCATTGTCGACGTCTGTGAGATGCGTGCACGTGTGACTATAAGTGGAATGGGACATTTATGGAAGCGTTGCACGGGTGTCACAGATAAGACACCAGACACTGCCATTTATCTTAGGTATTAGTCGGGACGTGCTTGATGGAGGTCCTGCCTCCAGTTCTCGCGCAGACTTGTCACGGATCGATTAGTATTTAGGTAGATGGTTAGCGTTTGATGTAGACCATGGGGTGTGGGGTAGTTTAAGTGTGAGTTCAACAGAATCTCGGGAGTCCCATGCCGGCTTATATATTTAGGGAGTTATATGGAGTTTTACAGGGTATGTGATATATATACATCGTGATATTCTCGTTACATGTTGGGCCCGTGGTCCCTTGCCCTTGGGTTCTACCCTTGGGTGGAGGACACTCACGAGTGGTTGACTCTCACACTTGGACTGACGATAGGCTTAGTGACCTGTACAGTGAGACTTAGAGACTGATAGGGATACTGGCATTTTATTCATGATATACTGTGTGGCATACGTGACATATTGTTATACTGCTTTACTGTTCCGCTGCGTTGATTACTGCACATGCATATTCATGATGCCATTTATTTACTGCTTCACATACCTATTATTACCGTTAGAATTGTCACTTGATTTTATACATATTATATTGCTATTGTGTCGCTCTGACGACCTGAGTATGCATGCTCAGTGTGAGGAGAAGATTTAGCCTGGACCAGTGCATCACAGACTTCTTGACTTCTTTCCGAGTTACATACGTTTGTTCCACTTCAGGTCAGTTCTTTACTTTGTTCCTTTTAGTTACTGCGTTTCTCATTACCTGCGCATTATTTACTGTTTACCATGATAAACTAGAAGCCGAAGTGTGACTACGGCAGGACATTTCCTCGCCCGTAGGAGCATGGCTGGCCTTGTCTACCCCTCGTATTCCGTATTTTGGGAAGCGGGGCGTGACAAAAGCTTTCTAGCTTTTGAAATGGTGAAGAAATATTGTGAGAAAAATTAATCTAAGGTGAGCTCAATTCCTACTTCATCATTGTCAACTAAATTAGCCATTTAGTTTAGGGTGTTTGCTTCACTAATCTACCATTAGTGAAGAGGTAGCATGAACTTGAGTCTCCTCGACGTAGATCATCTTCGGCCTCTAAGACTTCGAGCAAGTTTGTTTATTTCTTCATGTGAACCCTTACTAGAGTTCGGGTGTTCACTACTTGGAGCGAAGAGACTACTACATGGAGCTTTAGAAGTGAAGGACCGGTCTACAAAGATTGTATTCCTTATTCACTTAGATGTAAAGTTGTTTGCATTGCTAATTCGTCTAAATCTTTAGTTAAGATTCTAGGTTAGGGTTCTTTAGAACGGCAAATTTTTGAAATTGACATGGATGATGCCTCCCGAAAACTTGCTGCCGCCCTAGAGAACCCTGCAGTGTACAGACCCAACTTGACACGTGGCACGAATCTCAAAGCAAGGCCTTAAGATCCGACCGCCCGTTTTCCCACTAGGGTCAGCGCCGACGATCAAGATGAGTCCAAATTTCCCCCGTGCTTTGCAAATCTGACTCTTTGACTCCCCTTAACTCCCCTGCACCGTTTGATTTTCCTGCAATCAAACAGGGACCCTTTAATTCACCATTTAACACATTTTTAATGCATTTTAATCCAAAATTTTAATTCCCAAATCCTAATTCTTCACTATAAATACCACCCCATACCCTACCCCATGTTTCCCAATCAAACAAGGACCCTTCTATTTGAAATTTCAAATTTTGAAATTTAAAATGAGGCAGCGCCTAATAAGAGCGCTCGCGCCAAAAGCGTCAACGCTAGGAATCAAAAACTCTGAGGCAGCGCTCACGTGCAAAGCACGAGAGCGCTTGCAGCGCCAGCGCTAAGAGTCAAAGACTCTGAGGTAGCGCTCATATGCAAAGCACGAGAGCGCTCATGCCAAGAGCGCCAGCGCTAGGAGTCAAAAACTCTGATGCAGCGCTCACGTACAAAGTACAAAAGTGCTAGCACTAGGAGTCAAAGACTCTGATGCAGTGCTCACATGCAAAGCACGAGAGCGCTAGCGCTAAGTGCGCTAGCACCAAGAGTCAAAAACTCTGATGCAGCACTCACGTGCAAAGCACGGGAGCGCTAGTGTTGGAACTAAATGTTCCCCACCCTTGGATCAAATATCCAGTAAAGATGATTAAAAATCATCAAATTACCAGAAAGAAAGTTCTGTTGAGAAAATACTCCTCAAATCTTTCCAAACAGGAAAGATTGTCCTTTGAAAATCAGAGCACCATTAGATCTTTGATCCAATGGTGATTAAAAATCACCAAGATACAGAATAAGTACTGTATGGGAAAATATTTTCCCAATCTTCTTAAAGACAAGAAAATTGCCTTCTGTAAAACAAAAGCCCTTGGATCAAAGATCCAACGGTGGGAAACATCCCCAAATCAATCAGAGGAAAAATTTCCTTAATTGATTCAACAAATCAGCCTCCCCTATATAAAGGACCCAAGACTTCAAGTCATGGAGAGAAGAACCCTCCATAAGTTTCAAGTTCTCAGAAAAGAAAAAGGAGAAGAGAAAGCTCTCATAAGAAGAAAATTTCTTCAAGGTAAACAAAAAAGAAGAAGAAGAAGAAGAGAGATCATAACATCTCCTTAATATTTGAGAGTTTTAACTCTCACATCATGAGAACTTAGTTATCTTTCTAGATCACAGATCTACAAGACAAAGTCTTTCACAGAAACGAGGAAATCATAGCATCTCATCAAAAAAAGAAGAACACGGTTCTTAGACCCATGAGACAAAATCTCTTATAAATAGAGAATTTAATTCTTGGAGCACAGAACTCAGAACTAATCAGATCTGTTAAACAAGAGCCTTATCGATCGAATTTTAAAAAGAAGAGCTCCAGCGCTCCAAGCCTGGCGCTCAGCGCCAAGCGTTCCACGTGCGCCTCACATGGGCGCTACTTCAAAAGAAGCACTCCAGCGCTCCGAGTCTGGTGCTCAGCGCCCAGCGCTCCAAGCGCTATTTGATAATAGCGCTCTGCGCATATTATCTAGCGCTCAGTGCTAAGCGTGCCACGTGCTCCTCACGTGGGCGCTTCTTGACATAGAGTGTTCTACACTCATTACACAGGACCCAGCGCCATAATAAAGAGTGTCCAACACTCAATAAAAAAAGAAGGGGTGTCAGAACCTAAAATTAATGCTCTGTATTATTGAACAAAAAGGGCCTGAGCCCAAACAAATGTTAACATTTTGTTCAAAAATGAATGGACTGAGTCCAAATAAGTGTTCAAACACTTTAACTGAATGGGCTGAGCCCAAGTAGGTCATAAATCCCCCAATTCAGATTAACTGAGCCCATGTGCTCCCAATATTTTTAATTGGTCTTAGTCACAAACCTGACTATAGATCCCCCAACCAACATTAGTTCAAGAGTACATCTCTTTACACATCTGATATGTGTCGTTGTAATTATTCAACGTCTTCAGAGAGGTGGCGGGTCCTGACAACCAGACACCTTATGGACCGCAACGTCCCTAAACTAAACTCTATGGACTATGATGCCCTTAAACTTATGGACCGCAACGTCCCTAAACTAAAACCCACAGACTATGATGTCCTTAAACTCCATGGACTATGATGTCCTTAAACTCCATGGACTATGATGTCCTTAAACTTATGAACCGCAACGTCCCTAAACTAAAACGATAGAGCCCAAATGCCCTGTCATCGGATATAAATGATTCTGAAGCCCCGTTGAGTAGATCTTAGTCTAAAATTAGACTAACGTATCCTTAACAAACGCTTCAGTTGATCTTAATCTCAATGAGATTAATGATCCTTAAACCCAACCTAAACCCAAATCTAAAAAAATACGGATTTGGACCAATCCACGCTCTATGGGCGACAACATAAATTAGTCTCTGTATACAATCCAAGGGCAACCAAAAATAAAATAAACACACACGACACGAAGTGACCATTTGAAGAAGGAGAAAGTTGTCACCGCGATGCGGTAGCGTAACTAACTGCAGGGGCTTGCGCCTGCAGGAAAGAGCGTCCCCGCAAAAAAAAAAACCCTCAAATGAGGAGGAATCTGACGAAGTCTGCTACAACGGCCGCATCTGTCTAAACCTCCGATACACGGTGCCATAAATTAACTTGGCATCTTCGAAGAGGTGGACGGATAAAACCAAATAGCATCTGCCGCCAAATTCAGGCAAAACGAACCTATGCGGTTCCGTCTCTGTATTCGGCGGCGAACAGATTCTGGCACGCCCGGTAGGACCTTTTCCTATTTTCACTCCACACTTCATGTGTCGTGTTCGCGGTTTAATATGGTTGCCCTGGATTTGAGGTACTATGATTTGGTGTCTTGCTTCATACAGAAGAGAAGATGACATCGATGGCTTCCAACTGCACCAATTGCAACAAAAATTCCCACTCCGTCCTCGCTGGAGGAGTAACCTATGGGCCTCAAGCGGCCTCCCTTTTTACGATGCCAGTGGAACAGGTGACGCAAGCCACTACTGGGCTGTTTTTTGGGACCAAACTCCCACCAATGAGCTTCAACGCCCCACTGTTGTCGTAAGAAGCTCTAAAGAAGTCGGTCTTTGATCGGTTTACAACTACCGCGGCCCCTCTCAACGAGTCACCCAAATCTAACGCCTCGGTCTTTAACAGACTGAGCCAAAACTCAGGTGGGCCCGTGAAAAAGCCTACAATATCTGAAGGAGTTATTCGAAAACGGATAGCCATCCCTGCTCCAGTAAATGAAGTCATCAGAGAGACTTCTCCTACTAAGGGGTCGGTCTTCACAAGATTGGTCATTCCAACTCCCGCTTCAGGCGAAATCACCAAGGCTGTTACCCTTGTTCGAAAGTCTGCCTTCGACAGGTTGGCCATCCTCTCTCAACGGACGTCGGTCTTTGATAGGCTGACACCAACAACAGTTTCTCATCAAAGCATGAGGCACGATGCAGCTACCCCAACAGCAGAAGTGGTCCCGACCGCTTGACATGCTCGACATCGCCACTGGCGCCGAGTGAGGAAAGCTGGAGGCAGTTCCCCTTCTGGAATGACTCCACCAGCTCTAATGGTGGAAATCAATGCTGCTATTCCAACTGGGAACAGCTTTGAACCACTTAAGAGGGTGCGCAAAAACTCTCCAACTGCTGTGTTGAAAAGATCTCCTCCACCTGTGGAGAACGCTACAAAGGCAAAGCTAGAGCAGCCCCCTCAGCGGCTGTCCTCCAAAATTCACAGGGTCTGGAAAAGGGTCCAAGACTATGTGATTAACCAAGACTACTCCCTCCAACCAAAGAAAATGAAGGTTCGGCAAGAGAAGGACCACCCTGTCGTACCACAGAAGGTGTTATCTACTTGGGTGTCCGCTGCAACGGCCCCCTCAACTTCGACCGCCCACAAAAAAAGAAGGCCAGAGAAAGTCCCCATGTCCACGACAAAGATCAAAGGCACTGAATCCAAATGCCCCAAGTCTGGAGGCATGGTGGTGCACACCATTTACATGTCTTCCGGAAAGGAGGATAGTCGTATCTCCACGGGCCATCAACCACTCACCCGATCAATAACAAAGGCTCAGGAGCAGCAGCAACAAAAGCTCCAAGAGATGCTAACGAAGATGGCTGCACTCACTGGACGAAAAGAAAGCCCAGAGACGTCGTCAGAGCAGCGTCAAGAACAAGAAACCGATGCCGAGTTTCTCCGCAGAATCCTCGAGAAGAAAGACAAAGAGGTCACGGAACAAGCGGCTAATATAAAGCAAATGGCGCTTCTGTTTCAAGATCTGGTCGGGATGATGATACAGTCGGATCCTCCAGCTGAAGACCCTCCGATTATCCTTGAAGAAGACAGATGGGAGACATCAAACCCTCTTCCGGCTTTGTCAGCAGCCAAAGAGGAGACCATCTCCAAAGCTGCCCTTGATAACTATATAGCTCAACAGATACGAGCTCATCAGGAAAATGAAACAACCGGCCAAGTCGTCAAACCTGGACGACCCTATCCGGGTTGGTACGATCAAATAAAGTACCCGCCAAGATACACGATCCCCAAATTTCACGTATATAAGGGGACCGACAATCCTCATCAGCATGTCGCCCAGTTCAGGGCTCTATACGGCAATACCGGAGGTGATGACAAATTGCTACTTCGACAATTCGTCGGCAGCTTGGCGGAGACGGCGTTCGAATGGTATTCAGAGCTTCCCAACGACTCCGTCAAAACATTCATGGAGATGGAGCTGTTATTCACTCAGCGTTTTGCAAGCGCTAGCGAACGCACCCCAATCACGGCGTTGATCAATGCCAGAGTGAAGCCAGAAGAAACATGGGTTCAGTATGCGATACGGTGGCAGAACCTATGGTCGAAATGTGAACAACGCATCGAAGAAGCTGCTGCAGTAGGCATGTTCGTAGGTACCCTCGATCCGCAGGCGACCATATCCCAGTTCAAGATGTTTTTCAAGCCGACTACCTTCCAGGCCTTGATTGACAAGCTCGTCCAAAAGGATCAGATGGGCCATAGACCGTCTTCTTAAAAAATGGAGCCTTGAAACGATAAGGGGAAAGGGAAAGCGGCCTTCGTCGCCAATGCTCAACAACAGCCCAGTGGTCCAAAACCACCTCATCGCCAAAGTGATAGACATCGACTCTTCAACGAGAGGCTAAAACGCCCTTATTCATTTCCTCGGGATAAAACGAGAAGACTGTTCGAGTTGGCGGTGCACAACAGGATCATCACCCTACCGGATCTGAAACGCCCACTGCAGCCCGGTGACGTCAACAGTCCCAACTATTGCCCCTACCATCGAATAGTGGGCCATCCAATCGAAGATTGTTTTGTCTTCAAAAACTGGATTGGGGACCAGTACCAACAAGGCAAATTCGCGTTGTCTGAAAACTGGAGGGTAAACCCCCCACAACCACACGCTCTGAAAAAGATGGACACGCCGAGGGCATCATGCTCATTTGTAGAGGAAGCTCCATGGAAAGTTGTTCTTTCAACAAAAACTAAAAGAATGCTGAAAGATCTCCAAGTATGTCCGGCGATTAGGTGGAAGAGCCCGCTGGAGCCCGAGATTATTGAGGGGATGCTGAAGCCGCGCCCAACGCTGAAAGTTGGTGAAGGTGGACAAAACATTCAGGCTAAGCCTCCAAAATCTTTAAAGAAAATGAAGAAGGCCAAGAAGCCTGTCCAACCCGAAGACAGTCGTACAGGTCTGCAGAAATACATCGATGCGCTGGAAGAATATAACCAGAAGGCACGGACTCCAATCACGTTGGATGAATTCTTTAAGCAAGTTCTTGAGAATGAAGCCGATAACGCCGATGAAGGAGACAATTCTTCAGAAGAGCTCGAGGATTATGTGGCAAACTGCCACATGATCTCTCACTCATCAATAAATGGCAAAGAAGCTCCTGATGCAGAGAAACTGGGGGCAGATCCAGAACCGGAATCAAAATCCCTGGAGCCATCGGACGAATTGATTGACAGACTGCTAAGTGAAGCTCTTCAGAAAAGCAAATCTGACCGAGAGCGTGAAACAGCCATATATGAAAGGGCCAAGCGTCGACGTCGCGTTTAAGAAGCTCCGGTATTGAGAAGCCATAGAGTACCCCAACCGGATAGAAGCACTTCTGTCGCCCGCAAAAGCAGGTGTAAGACAAAGAAGCAGTTCGCTAAAGTCCTGTCGATGGGAATGAAGTTGCCACCCTTCAAAGAAGACACTTCAGAAAATACGTTCGTCGACGAACTAGATACACATCCAAACTACTGCTTATACCATCGGAGGATCACACACCCTACCGGGGATGCATGGCCTTTAAAAATTGGTGGCAGAGATACGTTACCCACTGACAATAGTTCAAGCGGATGAAGCGCAAAACTCGTCGAGAGCAGAGAAGCATGACAGATGAGCGCAAAAAAACTGTCGGCGACTGTCACCTTAGGGAGAGATTCTGATGAAGAAATAGCCCTCGGCCCTCTCTTCAAAGAATCTATCTTGGAAACAAAAGGGATAAAGACCTGCGAAAACATTCAGCTGCGTAATCGCATGTTACCTGAAAAGAATCTCGGACCTACAAACAAGGGATAGACTAAAAAAGATATGGGGAAAGAAAAAGTCCCTGAGGGTATCACCCTCGATGATCGATTCGTCGAAGAGCTGGCGGCCAAGGACCTGCCAAAGAAAAACAAGGTGGATTACAACGTTCTGGCACACCTGAGGAAGATACCCTCGCAGCTAAGCATTCTCGATGCCCTTCTATTATCTAAAGAGGCGCGAGATTCCCTGATCAGGGCACTACAAGAGCCCGAACAGTTTCAAGCTTTCCTCACCGAAGAAAAGATGAAGGACGAGCTCGAAGAAGTTCACACGGCTGACGTCACTTTCGGCGATGAAGATCTCTTCCTCGAAACATGCGAGCACAACCGTCCCTTGTATGTCACCGGATACTGCCATGACATCAAGATAGGGAAGATCCTAGTTGACAACGGGTCCTCTGTCAATCTCCTAAATGTGAGGGTGCTAAAAGAAATCTGCATGAGCGTCCAGCACCTCGCTCGGGATAAAATCACTATCTCCGGGTTCGACTCCCAGTCATCACGGACGCTCGGGTCTGTGATACTGACGCTACGTTTTGGGCTGCTCGTCACTAACATCAAATTTCATGTCATTGACGCCAAGACCTGCTACAACGCTTTGCTCGGCAGGCCTTGATTACACGAGTACAACATCATCCCTTATACACAACATCAGTGTATGAAGTACTTTAAAGATGGTCTCGAGTATACCGTGACAGGAGAGCTGAACCCATTTTCCTTGAATGAAGTCCGAAAGTACAAAGATGCAAAGTATTTCTTACCAGACTTTGAAGACACGGAAAGATGCCATAAGCCGGATAATAAGTAGAAAGCTATCATCAGTATTCCGGTCTTTAGAAGCGATACCGACGAGGAGGAAGAGATAGTCGATTCAGGACCGCCCTAATGCAACAAACCGAGACCGTCTACCTCTATTCTGGTCTTTGGCAGTAACTCTTAAGACGGGATCAACGCAGTATTCTCGTTCCGTCCATCAGCACAGGCCTACGCTGGAGATGATCAGAGTTTGCAAATCGCCATGGTTCCGCAAAAGCATTACAAAGAGCTCGACGCGCTTGAGACATATAGCATGCAAGAGCTACAGACGTTCTACGTCCCTCCCAGGCGAAAAGATGAAAAGGCGGTCCTCTTTTATCGGTCCGCGGAAACCAAAGTAAAGAAAGAAATTTGGTATGGTGCCGATTTGGCACTTGACAGGCTCCAGTCCATCCGTCTGCCCAGATACTACACAGAAGGATTAAAAAGGTTGTTGAGACGCCAAGGCGTACCCTTCAAACAGACTACTCGACAAGCTCAGTTCTACAACAGGATTTGGAACATCCCCGGAACTCAGCGAAAATTGCCCAACGGGAAAGTGGAAACGATCGGTCTCGGATATGTCCAATCCAAGAAACGGGAGCGATTCCATGACTTCTATGTTATACATGACTTCGATGAAGAAAGAGATGCTCTTTTAAAAGACGCCGACGATGAACCAGAACAAGGCCCTGCTATAAAAATGTCGAATCCGTTGTTTGAAGAACAGATGGACAAGCTAATACGGGAAGCGAGTCAAAAGGTTCGGAACGATCACAGCCACGAAATGGCCATCTATAAGAAAACCAGAACGCAGCGCCTCCTCTAGTAGGCTACGCGGGATGATGATGCCCTTCACCGTCAGCTCACCATGCATTCCCAAGGCAAGAGAAAGGCCCGACACGAACGCAAAAACAAGTTAAAGAATGGAGAAAACGTTCGACCACGGCGAAATGGGTCCAAGAAGCCTCGCGATCGAGAAAAGGCCGGTAGGAATCCATCGCTGATGAAGAAGATGGATCAGGAATATTCCTTCCCTCAAGACAAGACAAAGAAGATATTCGACCTCATCATGAAACATCAGATGATTACCCTCCCGGAGTCCAAGCATCCCGAACAAGCAAACGAGGTCTGTCAGCTGGATTATTGTTCCTATCACCGAGCAATGGGTCATCCTCTTGAAGTCTGCTTCACTTTCAAAAACTGGGTCGAAGACCAATATCAGCTCAGTAGGTTCGCTCTATCTAACAGTTGGAGGGTATCCCAATCGCAAAAGCATATGCCAAAGGCAATATATATGGCGAAGTTAAAACCAGATCAATATCGGTCCTGGAAACGATCTCGCACCGCCACACAATAACGCTATCAGAAGAAGGAGTACGCGAGGATATGGATGACCTCTCCTGGTGCTTCGAAAATGAGGATGAAGATGAGTTGATCTCAGAACTTCTACCGGCGCCAAAAGAGCTGGAAGATCGAATATATACTACTGTGGACAACCTAAGGAAAATCGACTTGGGGACGGCAAACGACCCGAAGCCTACGTTCGTTAGTGAGCTGTTTTCCGAAGAACAGATAGCTACGCTAAAAGACGTGCTCATGCAGTATAAAGACTGCTTCGCATGGAACTACTCAGAGATGCCGGGGCTAGATCCGAAAATAGCTGTGCATAAATTGGCGATATCCCCGGACGTCAAGCCAGTCAAACAAGCGCCAAGAAGAATGCGGCTCGAACTAGAAATGAGCATCAACGCCGAAGTCAAGAAGCTAATCGACTCCGGCTTCATCCAAGAAGTTCAATACCCTGACCCGATCGCCAACATCGTCCCGTTGATGAAGAAAAATGGGACGGTGCGCATCTGCGTGGACTTTCGGAACCTCAACAAAGCATGTCCGAAAGAAGACTTTCCCGTACCGGTTACCGAGCTGATGATAGACAACACGTCCACTCATGAAGTCTTCTCCTTCATGGACGGCTCATCAGGATACAATCAAATAAAGATGCATCATGAAGACCAGAAGCATACCGCTTTTCGGACTCCCCTGGGAATATTCTGCAACAAAGTGATACCTTTCGGCTTGAAGAATGCTGGCGCTGCCTATCAGAGGGCCATGAAAAAGATTTTCCATAGCCATATACATGAAATCGTCGAATGCTATATCGATGACCTCGTGGTGAAAGGCAAGTCGTACGAGGAGTATTGGGAACATCTGAAGATCATGTTTCAGCGCCTTCGGAAAAACAACCTGAAGATAAACCCTCTGAAATGCGCGTTCAGAGTTTCCTCAGGCAAGTTCCTAGGATTCATCGTATGACACCGGGGCATCGAGATAGACCCGTCGAAGATCAAGGCGATCACAGAAATTCCTCCATAAAGAACTCTCAAGCAACCGCGGTCTCTCCAAGGAAAGCTCGCATATATCCGACGGTTCATAGCCAACCTCTCCGGCAAATGCCGCCCCTACAGTCATCTAATGAAGAAAGGGACCTCTTTCGTCTGGGATCGTAAATGCCAAAGCGTACTAGACGAAATCAAGCAATACCTGCAGAATCCTCCGTTGCCGACCGCTCCAGTCAAGGGAAAACCTCTAATCCTGTACACAACCGCCCTTGAAGGTTCCTTAGGCGCACTATGGGCATAGGAAAATGACCAAGGGAATGAGAGAGCCCTCTACTATTTGAGTCGAGTTCTCCTGGGGGCATAAAATAACTACTCCCCCATCGAAAAACACTGTCTGGCGCTAATCTTTGCGATAACGAAGCTTCGGCACTATACATTGGCGCGTGAGGTCCACCTCATATCAAAAGTGGACCCTCTCAAATATTTGATGTCAAGAGCCATATTAATAAGATGACTCGCTAATTGGGCCCTCCTCTTGATGGAGTTTTCGATAGTCTATCGACCTCTCAAAGCGGTGAAAGGCCAGGCCATCGCTGACTTTCTCGCTGAGCATCCGATACCTGCCGACTCACCCCTAAATTGTGAATTGCCAAAGGAGCACGCGTTTGACACAATTGACAGGGAGATAGGAGGGAGTGATACCCGATGGGAACTCTATTTTGATGGGGCATCTTCCATGAAGAAGCGAAAGCACAACTCCCCTATAATCAAATCTGGGGTAGGCCTTATCTTCGTGACTCCACAAGGAGGGATAATGCGCTTTGCCTTTTCCTTAACAGAGCCGAGGACAAACAATGAAGCCGAACATGAAGCTTTGATAGCAGGTCGTGAGATCGTTGTCGACATGGGAATAGAAAACCTCCTCATATACGGAGACTCCCAGCTGGTCGTTAGTCAAGTAAACGGCGACTATCAAACGTGCAAGACCGAGTTGGTAAAGTACGGCGAGAGAGCACAACAATTGCTGAATCAAATTCCTTCCTACATTCTGGAAAGCATACCACATACGGAAAATAGCAAAGCAGATGCGTTAGCCAAACACGCTAAAGAACTGGCAGACGAAAACCTTGATGACATGAGGATCGTTGTACAAAGCCGTCGGGTTCTTGCACCGGCAGAAATATCTCCGGAGTTGTTTGAAGAAAAGGAAGCAACCGAGAAAACAGCCCTACAAATAGAGGACCAGGAAAAAGCCAAGGATTGGAGAGAAGTCTTTATAGACTACTTCAAATCCCGTCAAACACCTGAAGATGCGTCCTCAAGACATCAGCTCATGAAACGAGCTCTGTCTTTCGCCTTCGTCAATGATACTCTGTATAAGAGATCGTTTGACTCCCTATGGCTAAGATGCCTGGGACCAAAAGAAGCAAGGAGAGTCGTCCAAGAAACTCATGACGAACTCTGCGGTCCTCATCAAGCCGGGCCAAGGATGAAACTGAAGATCAACAGGATGGGCTGCTATTGGTGCACGATGATTCAGGACTGCCTTGAATATGCAAAGTAGTGCCACTCGTGCCAAATTCACGGAGACTTCATCCACCAACATCCAAACCCGCTACACCCAACGGTGGCTAGCTGGCCGTTCGAAATGTGGGGAACCGACGTAATTGGGCCCATCAAACCAGCGTCATTCAGAGGATATCGGTTCATATTGGCAACAACCGATTACTTCTCTAAGTGGGCAGAAGCAGTGCCGCTAAGGGAAGTTAAGACGGAGAACATCCTCCATTTCGTCAAGACACACGTCATCTATCGGTTCGGCACTCCGCGACGAATTATCTCCGATAACAGGCCGGCCTACAGAAGTCACAGAATTAGCCGCTTCGCACAACAACATAATATAGACTGGAAATACTCATCGGACTATAATCCCGGAGCTAACGGTCTAGCTGAGGCTTTCAACAAAACCTTGACGAAGATCATAAAGAAGACAGTGTCCAAAAATAAGAAAGACTGGCATGAGAGACTGCATGAAGCTCTATGGGCTTATCGGACCACGTTCAAAACGGCCACAAACATAACGCCGTATCCATTGGTATTCGGCGCTGAAGCAGTACTCCCCTTAGAGATAGAATTACCCTTTCTACGAGTAGCAGTTCATTACGAGCTAACAGATGAAGAGAATGCTCATCTTTGGCTCGAGGAGCTTGACGCCCTCGATGAAACGCGGCTCATGGCGCAGCAAAACTTGGAGGCCTACAAAGCAAAGATGACGCGTTCATAAGAGAGATTGACTAGGCCGAGAACATTCCGCCAAGGTGAACTCGTGCTAGTGGTCAAGAGACTTATGATTCCCAATCGTGCCAAACGGGGGAAGTTCGAGCTGAACTATGAAGGCCCGTACATCATAGACAAGGTCTACCTAGGTGGGGCTTACTTGCTCATGAACATGCATGGTGAAAGACCCTTCAGGCCAATAAACGGTCAGTTCTTAAAAAAATACTACGCCTGACCGAAATGTCCGTAAACTACTGCAAACCCCCGGCATCCCTAGGCTGACGTAGTGTAAAAAATGGTACGTCCATAAGCAAAATGGGCACGGATGAAAACCCGAAAGGGCTCCGTGAGTAAAAACAGCAAGGCCACCGGCTATGTTTGTGAAAACCCGAAAGGGCGCAGACTCGTAAAAAAACAGTACGCACAGAAGCAAAATGGGCATGGATGGAAACCCGAAAGGGCTCCGTGAGTAAAAACAGCAGGGCTACCGGCGAGTTTGTGAAAACCCGAAAGGGTGCAATCTCGTTAAAAGACACATGCAAGGTCCTCTCGACCTTGTAAAGAGAAAGCACCTGTGTGAGATCCTTACGACTCACAAAGGGAAGACACAATTAGGGATCCCCACGATTCCTAAGAAGAAATTACACTTACGAGATCCTCACGACTCGTAAGGAGAATCCTCTTATGAGACCCTCACGGCTCATAAGATTCAAAAGCCTTAAGCTACAGGGATCTGAACCTGTTCTTAAGTCATTACCTTTCTTAGATTACCCTACAAGCGGTTTAATACTGACCCTTGTATACAATCCACGGGCACAAATAATCATTTCCTTGCCAAGTCCCACCGACGACGAGGAATGCCCTCGTTTGATGAACAAACACTTGTAGGTCCTCTCGATATACAAGGAGAAAACACTCTTGCAAGATCCTTACGACTTACAAAAGAACATACACTTAAGAATCCTCACGATTCTTAAGGAAAAACACACCTACGAGATCCTCACGACTCCTGGGGAGAAACACCTTTATGAGACCCTTACGGCTCATGAGTCAAAAGCCTTAGTCGACAGGATCTTAACCCTGTTTGCTAAGCCACCTTTGTTCGAACCGAAAAAGGCAAATGATGATTCGCTCCTGGCAATATCCCAGTTGTACCGATGCTGATGCCTAAATCGGTATCAAATTCCAAGTCCTTTCATTGCAAATGATAATTCACTCCTGGCAACATTCCAGTCGTAGTGATACTGATGCAAGATTGGTATCAGACCTTGAGTTCCATACTAAAAAAATGCATATGAAATAGCCGAAATGTTTGGGCAACTCGCAATAAAAATCAGCGAGTAAAATATATGCATACAAAAATAGCTGAAATGATTGGGCAACTCGCAATAAAAAACAAAGAGTAAAAAAGGAAAAAACAGCCGAAATGATTGGGCACCTCGAAAAATAGCCGAAATGATTAGGCAATCGCGACTTTCGCGATACAAAAAGCTGAAATGATGGAGCATCGTGGAAAGAAAACAAAAAAAAATACATATAAAATGAAACTTTTTCCCTGCAGGTAAGTCCATACTGACCCCTGTATACAATCTATGGGCATAAACGAAAAGGAAACCACATGTCCCGACAAACTCTATCAAAGGGAGAGTCAGATCACGACGGCAACATCTACGGCCTGAAGATCGACAACGACGTGACGTCAACAACCGACCTCAGAGTCGCAACAAAGCGGAGCCATGGCAAAGTCCCTAGTTCCAAATCTCAACGGCCACATCTATAGCCTGGAGACCCACAACGGCGTTCCTCCTCATTCTAACAAGATACGGACGCGGCACTACCAATCGGAGCCATGGCAAAGTCCCCAGTTCCGAGACTTTGCGGTTCCCAGACAACCGAAAGTCAACCTTGACGCCGTAGAAAACGGCACACCGTAAAAAACGACGAAAGTCAATCCTGACACCGTAGAAAATGGCGAAAGTCGATCCCGACACCGTAAAAAAAGCGAAAGTCAACCCTGACACCATAGAAAACGGCGAAAGTCAACCTCGACACCGTAGAAAACGATGAAAGTTGATCCCGACACCGTAAAAACGGCGAAAGTCAACCCTGACATCGTAGAAAACGGCGAAAGTTGATTCCGACACCGTAGAAAACGGCAAAAGTCAACCCAGACACCGTAGAAAACGGCGAAAGTCAACCCCGACACCGTAGAAAACCGTGAAAGTCGATCTCAACACCGTAGAAAAAGGAGAAAGCTGACCCCGACACCATAGAAAATGGCGAAAGTCAACCCTAACACCATAGAAAACGGCGAAAGTCAACCATGACACCATAGAAAACGACGAAAGTCAACCCCGACACCGTAGAAAAAGGAGAAAGTCGACCCCGACACCGTAGAAAACGGTGAAAGTCAACCCTGACACCATAGAAAACGGCGAAAGTCGATCCCGACACCATAGAAAACGGCGAAAGTCAACCATGACACCGTAGAAAACGGCGAAAGTCGATCCCGACACCGTAGAAAACGGCGAAAGTCAACCCCTGACACCGTGGAAAATGGCGAAAGTCAACCCCGACACCGTAGAAAACGGCGAAAGTCGATCCATGACACCGTAGAAAATGGCGAAAGTCAACCCTCGACCTCCCCGTTAAAGCAACGCTTTGACTCGGGAACAAGTCAACTCATCAACCACTTACGAGTCCTCTCAACTAGTAAGGAAGAAAATTCTCTTGTGAGATCCTTACGACTCTTAAGAAAAAACGCACTTAGGAATCCTCACGATTCCTAAGGAGAAAATACACCTACAAGATCCTCACGATTCGTAGGGAGAAAAAGTCTTTATGAGACCCTTACGGCTCATAAAGTTCGAAAGTCTTAGGAAGTAGACCCGAACCTGTTTCCTAAGCCATCGCTACCCTACAAAGAGTTCAAGATGGATAGCTATCTACTATCTACAGGCCACATTTGTTAAAATCACGTGCCAACAACACAGCAGAGAAAAGAAAGTGATAGTACACGATAGAAAAGAAATGTGTCATTTATTCATGAATTCAATCGAATACAAGATACATCATATAAAAGAATAAAAAAATAAATAAGGGCATGTTATTCATAAAATACAAACTTGCAGTCAATACAAAGGCGGCTATTAAGAAGGAGGCGCCTTCAGTAGGTCAGCAAGCCGCTCGCGCACTCCTCTCAACTCCTTCTCGTCATCAGCCGCCGCGGCCAACTCCGCTTCAATTCGAGTCCGTTGCTGTAAGCGGGATGAAGGCTTCTCATCGATTTCCTGCTGAGCAGCTTCCTGACTCTGCGTAACCTGCTCAGTAAAGTCAAGCTTTTTCCCCAGCTCCAGCCCGTCGGAAATACATCGTTGGAGGTTTTCAAAAATAGAGTTCGGCTGTGCAGCGTTCGCTGCGATTTGGGTACGCAGTTGGACAGACTCTGTGAAAGTCGCCTCACATTCCTTTCGTTTAAGGGTCGCCTCTTGTTCGAAATGGCGGAAGAAGGGAACGCTCTGCTCAACCCATGCAGCTTGCTGGGAGTTCAAAGCCAACGCTTCCGGAGCAGGACGTCTGAACTCAAACTCATACAGACAAGCCTCGATCTTCCTACAATAGTTAACTCAAGACTCGACGACGCCCTCGCTGTGGAAGTTCGCGAGCTTCGCCAACATGAGATTAACCTCAGCAGCAAAATCTGTAGCAGATGCGAAAGCCTCAGCGTCAAGATCCTCGACGAACTCACTTAACATTCACAGGCTGTTCGCAGCACCCCTGGAAGATGGGCGTTTAACAAAGGGCCCTGCCGGCATTGGAATTCAAGACTCGAAGGGAGCTGGAGTCGGTGCGATTGCTGCAAAACAAATCATAATGGACGAGTAATGGAGTCTACTGTACTGGCTGCGACAGGTGGCAAAGTTGGGAATACCGGAGGCGCGACCGTTCTCTCGTCCCCTCCTCCAATCTGTAACGCTGCAATCAATTCAAAGAAGAATTAGCAACGAAATGTTTGCCCATAAAAGAAAGGAAAGGATGTCGGTTAAAAGCTATACTCACCGACACCGGCAGGCAGACTGACTTCCTACTGGAAGGAGAAATACGGGTTCAGCACCTGATACAGATGATCAAAAAGAACTCCCGCAAGGTTGCGACGATGCATGGTCAGAACAAGAAAGATGGTATACACAATTTAAATTAGATAGATCGCAAACCTATACCTTCCAGCATTTAAGAGGACACAAGAGAAGGCGAAGGGGAGGCGACCGTTAGAGCAACAATTAGTGACGCTTCTTCAGGTGACACAACCTTAACGCTCACCTCGCCTGCATTAGAAACAAACGAAATGTCATCAGAAGGGATTGAAAAGGATTGCGAAATAAAAAGAAGCAGCGACCCGAAACCTACATGATGGGTCATCAGCCAAAATTGCGACGGAAGCATCACTGAGCGTTGCGGTTTCTTCGCTATCCTTCAGTGGAATGGTTTTGCCGCCAGTGTCTTCATCCCCCGATTCTACGAAGGCCGTCGTGACACTCACGACGCCAGCCAATAGCAGGGAACCGCAAGGGGAAAGAGCGGCAATTAGTGCAGTTCCGGACTCCTGAGAAAAAGTAGCCGCTTCAGGCTCGGTGGTTGTCGTCATCTCACCTGCCACCTCATCACCAGGAGTTGGCCCTGCAAGATATGATATATAAGAATTTGAAGATCAAATTCTAATAAAAATACCCAGTATTATGTTATCTTGGGGCGGCTTTTCGGTTTCTTCCCGAGCCGCACGCGCAACCTGTCTATGAGCGGTAGACAGGGCAACTGGAGCATCCGCTGAAGAAATGGCGACAGAGGGAGTAGCACTTGAGCCTGCACCCACAGCCAAGCTGGCATCACGTTCCCTCGCCGCACACTTCATACGCTTCCTTTCGGTCTGAGTGGTGAGAAGCGATCTCCGCAAGACCTCCGTCAAAGGGACGTCATCGTCCGGATCAGGTTCTATCTCTGGAGCCTCTACGGCATCTGTAATCGGCTGTTTAAGTGAAGCTTCTTGCGATACTGATGGGGGAGCTGGGGACACGATAGCCGGCTCTGGAAGCGTCGCCGTATCACCACTCAGGATCAGCACCGCGCTCAGGATAACCGGGGTCAAAGTAGTCCCTGCAATAAGATGAAAAGGAAGGGTCAAGCCACAAATAAAAAAAGGAGAATGAAGGCACAATGAGCCGAAGTATACTAAGGCCTAAGGAAGCGCGAAGCCTCTCTTCCACTTCAAATGTTTTGAGGGAAGCCGCGAGAGCCTCTTCGGCAGAGATACCCGTTGAAGAAGAAAGCGTCAGTCAAACCATAATAATAAAAAAATATAACCGGGAAAAATACGACTGAAGTCTACATGATTGTGCAATGGTGATCAGTGCTGCTTCATCGCGAGCTAGTTGCTCGGAAACCGCGATGGTAGCCACTAGATTGGTATCATCCGGCGCAATGAATAAACCTTCATCGGTCCCGTATTCACTCAAGCCCTCGCTGTAAGGAGCATGAGGCTCCTGGACGAATACAACGGCCGCAGAAAATAGCGACTTCTTCTTCTTTTGCGAGCGGACGCCGGTAGTCGGCAACAGGAGCTTGCGCTTGGCGGGCAACTTCGGGCGACGAGTCCCGATCTCCGCACCCACGCCAGACTCGGGAGACGCTACAGCTACCGCTTCTACAGGTACAGGGGGTAGCAGCAGCTCAGGCGTAGCGCTCGGGACCACAACCGCAGCAACTTCTCTTAGGGGAGGACGAACGATGGTCCGTCGCTTCAAGGGAACAGTTGGATTACCCGCTGGGACAGCACCCTTGTGATCAAGCAATAACCACTTTTCTTCCCTGATAACGGCACCCATCGTGTGCTGGTACCACGCCACGTATACGTTCAACACCTTCGGGACACAGCTCGGCTCGCTGATAAAAAAGTTAGACCCGGTGTTGAGCCGCATGAAATAGTGCATCGCACTACGGATACCTTCCTCTGTAGCAGTAGGCTCAGCTAAAAAGGCTTCAAGTGGGACACCCTGGTTGTAGCTTGACTGTTGAGCAAAGCGGTGCGGGTTGTATCTCATGAACAGCGTCGCATCGTTCTACCTAAACACCAAAAAGCTCGGCCTGATTGAATATAAGTGAAGAATCTCGCGAGCTTTCAAGGTAGAAAACCCATCTTTAAAGGTGTCCCGCAGCGGCTGCACCGTCTTAGCGGATTCCTTGCCGATAGTCACGACGAAGGTCATGCCATCCCCGACCATACGCGGGCGAAGAATTAGACCCCGAGCCTCTCGCTGAGTCGGTTCCAAAGTGAAAGCATCAACCAGCCGCATAACCCGAGGAAAGTTATAACCTTCATAGAAACGGGGCCTCTTGTGAATTCCAAAGGCACCGAGTATATGCAGCTCGAGCCATGAAGTGAAATAATGCATCGAGAAGTTTACAGGCTGCACTCCCGGTTGAGTGGTATCTGCCGCCAAGCTAAGGCCATGGTACAAATGATCCAGCCCAGCAATCCCAACGGCAACTTGCGTCCCTTCAACCATTCGGTGAGCCGGGTAAAGAACAGACGGCCGCATGTAGCGAGGGTGCATGAGGAGCGCAAACCAGCTTAACCATAAACCAAGGAACCCTAAAAAGAATACCTCTTCGTCGATGTCTTGAGCGGCGAGTTCTGCAAAGGGGACGACCGCGGCGTTTGGTAGGAAGAAATTCTTTTGATCTGCTCCGCTGTCAGCCGGCTATCCAAGCCAAAACCGAAAGGATCGTCGAGCTTGGCAAACTTCGCACCTTGTTTCGACAAGACTTCCGGGCGAAGAAAACGGGCGATAAAATCCGTAAAGCTGACCCCGTGGCTTCCGGATTCGAGAAACAGGTTCTCGTAAATATTTAACACCTTGATCAAGCTTGAGAATCGGTGCTGAAAGGCATTCTCGGGGGTCAAACCCATCACTACTGAGCGAGTGGAAAAAATGTACTCATCGGAGGGTAATATCTCCTCATAATGTTCCCCTCTGACAGGCAAGCCGGAGATCTCCGCGAACTCCTCTAAAGAGATTGAAACTTTCCGATCTAATAAGAGGAAGGTGTGAGTTGGAACATTCCATTGTTCCAAAAAAGCTTTGACCCACCATACAGAGGGCGTGGAATACTGGAAGAGAGAAGTACAAATCGCGGGATACAACCCGAGCTTCAGCAGCTGCGATTTCTTGGTCGATATAATGTAGCAGGCCCATGGCAAATACCCAGCTGGATGGTGTGGAGTTAGGCCTATCATATACGGCTGTCCCTAAGGGCGCGACTCGCCCTGGCATATACGCCGCCCCAGAGTATCCAAAGCCATTGGCGGCTGTACGGGTATCGCGGCCATAGAGGGCTGAAGGCAGCCCTCTGCGGTCTAGTTGACCTCCTCCACGGCATAGATCACCGGGGGTGCATTAGTATAATGGATCGCCGAAATGGGCTCCGAAGGTGCTGCACAAGAAAAACTACGTCGGCCCATGATAATTTGATTGTACCACGTCCCCCATAAATGAAGATTCTTTTACTCCAGGTCGTGATCTTTGATCAACGCAAAGACTTTCCTGTCCACAGGTGCTTTAGGGAATCTGCTTTCCAAACGAACGAACGGGAAAGAAGTGTCAAAAGATATAGTATCTGCGCGAAAAAGAACAAGAATTAGCCGTCAATGCTACAGTTCAAGTTTTGGTACTGGGTACTTTAAATTTATACCTCACTGCAATGCAATAGAAGGGGACCAAAGGGGACCCACAAAATCTAGATGACAGCTCATCATTGATGAGTCTCATCATTAATGAGACAGATTCTCATTAAGTAAGAAATCCTAAAAGGATTCTCATTTAATGAGAGGCCCCTCAGTCCAAATAGTAAATCTCCTTTGAGAGCAACGCTCTACAATAGAGTGACATCTGTCTACTCTAATCATGAGAGGAATAAAATTCCTTAAAAAAAGCTATGCTCTGTGGAGACGATGGAGTCACCCATAAAAGACCCTAAAAACCAAAGCTTTTAATGAACTAAAAATTCCAAGATCTTCAAGATCTATGAGCAAACTCTAGGAGTTTTTCATGGAAGATGAACAGATCTATGATCTGAGAAGAGAAAAGCTCTGTTAATGGGTAAAACCCTAAAACATCTTTTTAGATCTATGATCTGAAAAGAGCACGGCTCTGTTAATGGGTAAAACCCTAAAAAACTTTTTTTAAGATCTGTGATTTGAGAAGAGCAAAGCTCTGTTAATAAGTTTAATTCTTAACAAAGTTGGGCAGAGTTTTGACTCTTAAGAAGTTTCTTAAGGCAGAGAGCTTGGCTCTGAAGGAAAATAAATTCTCATAAAACAACAAGATGAACAAGTAGTCATCTCAAGGGCCAAAGGCCCTATTTATAGGCGCTGGAAGTCGGTTCAACTTCCAAGTTGATCCAATGGTAGGGATGCTGCTACCGCTGCAAGCTCATTATCTGGCGCTCAGCGCCAAGCGCGCCATGTGCTCCTCACGTGGGCACTTCTTGACATAGAGTGTTCTACACTCATCACACAGGACCTAGCGCCATAATAAAGAGTGTCCAACACTTAATAAAAGAAGATGGGGTGTCAGAACCAACAATTAATGATTTGCATTATTGAACAAAAAGGGCCTGAGCCCAAACAAATGTTAACATTTTGTTCAAAAATGAATGGACTGAGTCCAAATAAGTGTTCAAACACTTTAACTGAATGGGCTGAGCCCAAGTAGGGCATAAATCCCCTAATTCAGATTAACTGAGCCCATGTGCTCCCAATATTTTTAATTGGTCTTGTCCCAAACCTGACTATAGATCCCCCAACCAACATTGGTTCAAGGGTACATCTCTTTACACCTCTGATATGTGTCGTTGTAATTCTTCAACGTCTTCAGAGAGGTGGCAGGTCCCGACAACCAGACACCTTATGGACCGCAACGTCCCTAAACTAAACTCTATAGACTATGATGTCCTTACACTTATGGACCACAACGTCCCTAAACTAAACCCCACAAACTATGACTTCTTTAAACTCCATGGACTATGATGTCCTTAAACTCCAAGGACAGTGATTTCCTTAAACTTATAGACCGCAACATCCCTAAACTAAAACGATAGAGCCCAAATGCCTTGTCATCGGATCTAAATGATTCCGAACCCCCGTTGAGTAGATCTTAGTCTAAAATTAGACTAACGTATTCTTAACAAACGTTTAAGTTGATCTTAATCTCAATGAGATTAATGATCCGTAAACCCAACCCAAACCCAAATCTAAGAAAATACGGATTTGGACTGATCCACGCCCTACGGGCAACAACATAAATTAGTCTCCGTATACAATCCACGGGCAACCAAAAATAAAATAAACACGCACGATACGAAGTGACCATCTGAAGAAGGGGAAAGTTGTTACCGCGATGCGGTAGCGGAATTAACTGCAGGGGCTGACGCCTGCAGGGAAGAGCGTCTCCACAATCAAAAAATCCCCTCAAATGAGGGAGAATCTGACGAAGTCTGCTACTACGGCCGCATCCGTCTAAACCTCCGATACACGGTGCCATAAATCAACTTAGCATCTTCGGAGAGGTGGACGGATAAAACCAAATAGCATCTGCCAACAAATTCAGGCAAGACAAACCTACGCGGTTCCTTCTCTGTATTCGGCGGCGAACACCCCCCCTCTATTCGGAAAATTTTTAGCAAAATCATCCCAAAAGTTCCCAAGTGCAAATGGAGTTAGCAACCAAGCTCCTACCATCGAAGATCGAAACCGTTTCCGGAGCATCCGCGACGCTACGAAGCCCCCTCCCTTTTCCTTCTTCCTTTCTCGAAGTTATAAAGCCGTAAATCGCTCTCATCTCTTCTTCTTTTCATTTCAAATCATCTCGTAAAAATATATCTGTAAAGAGGAGTTACCTCCGATACATTATTTTTTAGAACTTGGAATTTCCTTTTGCTTAATATATAGGTCAAAATAACTTTACCAATCTATTTGTAACTTTAATTACAAGCTTTTATTTTTGAGTTTAACCAAAATTTTCATGTGAAACTATCATATAATGAACTTTTCATTAAAATACCATGAACTTTCGTATGACCCTCATTTTCAATAATTATTAAATACCTTTAGAAAAACTTCACGGGGTAACGACCTACCCCCCACACACACTATGGTTTTATAGAACGGTACTCTAAACATATAGCTATTTTACAAAATTAGCTTTTCATTAAAATACCACCTTTTCAAAACGGGTTTCTTTTAATCAGTATTTTGTAATTCTTGGCAAATACACCTCTACAACCCTCGTTAGAGAACCCGTTAACGGATGGTTCGGATTATCGCACATCTTTGGGACAGTAGAGCGAGATGCAGAACTCCTTACGAAGTATTCGGTCTCGAAAGAAAATAAAATTACGGTTTTTAAGAAATACAAATTCTCTAAATAAAAACTAAATTTTGGAAAATTATATAAAACTATGAATTCGTATTTTCAATTAAAAACATGTTATAAAACTATATTTTTAAAAATGGCGATTTAAAATTTTTAATAAAATGCCATCAAATTTCTAAAGGAGTTAGTTTTCAATAAAATACCACAAACATTTACAAATGCTATGTTTCATCACCAAAATTACCATTTAAATTAACATTCATGTTCATGAAAACCCTAAATATTATAAATCACTCTCGAGATTTATTTTTAAACTATATTAAATTATTTTTTTTATAAAACCCCCTCGAGATATGCAAAACAATATTTTAAGGACTCTAGTTTAATATAGGTTGAACCGGGATCAATTCTCTTGAGCCCCACGGAGCCGGAGAAAGTGAGTGCTTGCTTATTCAGGTTCGACAACTTAACGGAGTTATTAATGGCAATTGTCTTGGAAAAAGACATAAATCCTGCCGTTCATATGTAGCAGTTGCCGATTACTCCCGAACTTAAGATGTTTGTAACTACCCTGAATTTTCTGTAAAAACATTTTCTTCTTAAAGTACAGAAAGGAATTTGCAAGACTGAGCACAATTTAAAAGTTATACTTATTCAAGAACAGCAAGAAGCACTTGTAGCTCATTGGTAAAGCCTTGCACTGCTGTGATATAGACCCTGTATTCGAATCCCATCAGCCACATATTATTTTTATTGATTTTTCTTTTAAACTTTTTGGAAGCCCAAAAGTTTACACGTGCAATACACGTAAAAATGAAAAGTCAGAAAAAACTAACATGTGAAAAATATTATTGCATGAACTGAGATGGACACGTGTCTTCAATCCGACGGTCCCCCGACACCAAATGACCGGCGAGATGCCCAATTTGGCCGGCGGCATCGGCCCCCCCATACCCAATGGTCCCCAAACTCTGCACACTAGATCTTTGGCCTACCTCCATTACCCCCATACTGTTTGTTTTTTCTACAAATTAACAGAGACTTCAATTTCACCTTTAATCCAATTTTTAATGTATTTTAATTCGATTTTTCAATTCCAAAACCCTAATTCCACACTATAAATACAACCCCATACCCTAACCCCTCCTCATTCTGAAAATTCTAGTCAAAAATATCAAAATTTTCTAAGTACAAGTGGAGTTGAAGTAGAGTTAGCAAGAGGTCAACATCCGGCGAGGATCTACGCAAGTTCCGGCGACCCCACGACGCCACGAAAGCTTCCTTCTTCTACCTTCTCTCTTTCCTTCTAGCAAGTAAGTCCCACCCCTTTCTTCTCTTTCTACAATAAAAGTTCTCTTTTTCAAAATATGTCGGTAAGTGGAGTTATACCGACATTTGATTCTAAAATCTTTCAAACTACAATTCTTCTTAAGAATCACCCATTCATGTTTATATACCTTGTTCATTATTCATTAAACTAACATTTAGAAACAATTTTCACTCTAAAACTCCATATTAAATAACTTTAATTAAACTTTTACTTTTAAATACTAAGAATTTTACATACGTCGTCTTTAAAACATTTTGCTTAGCATACCTTTATAAAACCTCATGGGGTAATGACCTATCCCTTACATACACACATATTGATATAGCACGACTCTCTTGGGAGAACGTGTTCGAGTTATTGGCTCGTCCGACCCGGCTGCATTCATGACCTATTTTTGTGGCGATTATAACTTTTCATTAAACTACCATGAACTATAAAACCCGGTTTTCTTTGAATTGTATTATCAAAAATTCTTTGCGATTATGCCTCTACAACCCATTTTGGGGAACCCGGTATTGGATGGTGCGGATTATCGTACATCCTCGGGTTAGTAGAGCGAGATGCAGACTTCCTCACGGAGCATTCGGTCTCGAAAGATTTTTAATATGATTTTTTAAGAAAAATGAGATTTTCTATTTAATAATAAAAACTAATTTTTTTATAATTATATTAATATTATCAAACCACATATTTTCAAGTTATAATAAAAATTCCATGTTCTTTAGAAAATAAAAAAATGACAAGTTTCATCAAAATACCATCAAGTATCAATACAAGACAAGTTTCACTTAAAATACCATGAATTATTCAAGCTAAATTAATACTCGCTAAAATACCTCAAATCTTAAAAGTTACATCCATGAAACCATAAATACGATAAATAAATAGTCGAGATTTATTTTGAAAATATATAAAATATTTTTCATAAACCCACCTCGAGTCATATAAAATTACATTAAGAATCTTAGTAAATATGGGTTTAAGCGGGATCAATTCTCTTGAGCCTCAGGGAGTCGGAGAAAGTGAGTGCTTGCCTATTTAAGATAGAAAAACTTAATAGTGTTATCAATGGTAATTGTCTTGGAAAAAGACACAAATCCTGCTATCTATATGCAGCAGTTACCGATAACTTCTAAACCTAATTCAGGATCCAATCAGTTCTAAGTGTCTGACTCAAGTCTGAGTCCAAATCAATATGAATCCAATTCAACATGAATTCAATATATCCAACATGTATACTGGAAGCTGAACCAGAATATCAGAACAAGATCAGCATGCAAACATGACTTGACTTGACTGAACCATGGTTATGACTTGACTTGACTACATGCCTACTTGATACATCCTGAAACCGTTTACATGAACAACTTATATCCATGGTCTCAGCAAGTCTAATAACTACAATCTATACAATATACATTACGGGGTTTAACGGGGTAGACTGGTACGGAATGTATTAGAAATGGAACGAGATGGTCACTAAAAGACACCTACATGAACATCCGTGCCATTGTCCTGTGGGTTTTGACGGGGCCTTATACTACCGGGTTACCTTAGTCCACGGGGAAAGTTAGACTCCTCTCGTGTACACTGACATCTTCTGTACCAAGCTACAAACAACAACGTTAGTTTAACAAATATATACCTATATAAATTATCAGTTCTTCCCTATCTACTTGTTCTATTCTATTCTTTCTTTTAGGACTTACCGAGCCCTAGTTCGCTGACGACATTTATGTTTCTTTCTTTCTTTAGAATGTTCGTTAGAAGGACCCGACTCTTAGGAGACCGAGCCCAGCTAGGAGGACTTGGATCAGTTCACAGAGGAGCCAGACTTCTAGTCTTTACTTGTGCTTACTTTCCATTTTGTATACTACTGTTTAGGCATTGCTTTCATCATTGTACATTTCCTTTTCAAAACAGTTGTAATATAAAGAAAGAATGTTAATAAAAGTTATTGTTCTTATTACATCTCTTGTTATTCTTATGTATTCTTTTTATATTGCTTATTTACAATTAACGTATTTACTTCTGAGTAAATACGTCATGGCCAGTCACGTCTACTTCTCCGTATACTAGGAAGCGGGGCGTGACAGGTTTTGTTGGCGGCCCATGTAGGTCAGTTCTGCATGAAATCCTAAGCAATATATCACAAGAATTATAAGAATCGGTAACTAAATATTCCTTACATTTTTAATCTCTTGAATATATCCTAACCCTTCCTTTTCTCTCAAGGTTATGGATTCTCCGAACAACACGAGCACCAACGTGAATGGCAACACCCCACCACCTTCTCTACCACCACCACCTACCGTTACCGCTCCCATCAATGTGCAGACGGTATTGCTTAAGGCGATCAAGAGCCTCTTGGAGGGTCAGCAACAGCACACTGCTATCCTCCTGCACCGCCCTAAGACTGAGGCACCCGGAGTCGAGCAATTTTGGGCATTGCACCCTAAGCACTTTTCTAGGAAACAGAGCCCGCTAGAAGCAGAGGAATGGGCTCAGTTCATTGAAGATGACCTGGCAGCAGCACAAGTGCCAGAGATTGCTTAGGTGAAAGTTGCGAAGCTGCAACTCACAGATAATGCCAGAGTATGGTGGAAGCCTGAAGAAAACCGTCTTGCCCAGCCGATTGAATGGAAGACTTTTCGCGACATGTTTGATACGAAATACTTCTCTGAGACTGCCTATTTCGACATGGAACAGCAGTTCATCCACTTACAGCAAGGTTCAATGTGGAACAAATCTGTGGATGAATACGATACTGAGTTTACCATGCTTAGCAGGTAAGATATGTCTCAATATTCAATTTCCTAATATCGCATACTACACTGCTAATACAAGGTCGTAACAGGTTCGCTGCACACCTCATCCTGACTGTTGAGATCCGGGAAAGAAGATTTCAGCAAGGGTTGGACCTGGAATCCAAGCTGCACTAGCTACAGGGGATTTCTCAACCCATGATCTTGCGCTAAAGGCTCCCGACGATATGGGGTAGTAGTGAAGAAGAAGGGCAGATCCCAGACTGCCGGTGTGTAGCGCCCTGCCACTCAGATGGCAGGAGAAGCCTCTTCCATGCCAACTTTTGCACCCAGGAGACCGGAAGTAACATTTAACCGGCCAAGTCCAGACTTTTGCTTCTACTGCAAGAAGAATGGACACCTGGTGAAGGGCTGCAAGCGTGTAAACGGCCTGTGCTTAGTTTGTGGTGCATCCACTCATGACATTGGAACATGACCTCATAAACACAACCCAGTTCCAGCACACATCACCTTTCCGCAGCGGACAGCTATTCAGGCTCCTACACCTCGTCTTGCCCTACCTGCTCCACCTTCTCGTGGACCTCCTGCATAGCCTCCTCATCAGTTCTACCAGGCAATGAGGAACATGCCTCCAAGGCAGAGAAACATGCCCCAAGGACAAAGAAATGTGCCTCCAGCTAGGAGGAATATATCCTGACGTCAGGCTATCACTTTAGCGGCCGTAGAAGCCGAAGCTATAGGTCAGGGTAACACTGGTAATACTTCTTCTTTCAAAACCCTTGCATCCTTTCGTTCTTTCAAACATATTTTTCATGCACTTTCAGTAACTCTTTCACCACCACTGTAATCAAATTTTTCTTGAATCTGTTACAATATAAATTTTGAGGACGTAATTTTTATAAGGAGGGTAGAATTTAACGACCATGAATTTTCTGTACAAAATTTTTCTTCTTAGAATACAGAAAGAGGTTTGCAAGCCTGAGCACAATTTAAAAGTTTTACTTGTTTAAGAATAGCAATAAGCACTTGTAGCTCATTGGTAAAGCCCTGCACTGCTCTGACGTAGCCCCTATGTTCAAATCCCATCAGCCATATTATTTTTATTGATTTTTCTTTTAAACTTTTTAGAACCCCAAAAGTTTACACGTGCAATACACATAAAAATGAAAAGTCAGAAAAAACTAAGATGTGAAAAATATTGTATGAACAGAGATGGACACATGCCTTCAATCCGACGGTCCCCCCAACACCAAATGACCGGCAAGATGCCCAATTTGGTCAGCAGCATCAGGCCCCCCATACCCAATGGTCCCCAAACTCTGCACACTGGCCTACCCCATTACACCCATACTGTTTGTTTTCTCTAAAAATTAATAGAGACTTCAATTTCACCTTTAATCCAATTTTTAATGCATTTTAATTCAATCTTTCAATTCCAAAATCCTAATTTCACACTATAAATATAACCCCATACCCTAGCCCCTCCTCATTCTGAAAATTCTAGTGAAAAATATCAAAATTTTCTAAGTACACGTGGAATTGAAGTGGAGTTAGCAAGAGGTCGACTTCCAGTGAGAATCTACGCAAGTTCCGGCGACCCCACAATGCCACGAAAGCTTCCACACCTTCTTCTACCTTCCCTCTTTCTTTCTAGCAAGTAAGTCCCACCCCTTTCTTCTCTTTCTACAATAAAAGTTCACTTTTTCAAAACATGTCGGTAAGTGGAGTTATACCGACTTTTAATTCTAAAATCTTTGAAACTATAATTCTTCTTAAGAATCACTCATTCATGTTTCTATACCTTGCTTGTTAATCATTAAACTAACATTTAGAAACAATTTTCACTCTAAAACTTCATATTAAATAACTTTAGTTAAACTTTTACTTTTAAATACCATGAATTTTACATACGTCATCTTTAAAATATTTTGCTTAGCATACCTTTAGAAAACCTCACGGGGTATGACCTACCCCTCACATACACACATATTTTTTATAATATAATTCAAAGAAAACCATGAACTATAAAACCCGGTTTTCTTTGAATTGTATTATAAAAAATTCTTGTCATTCCTATTCATTTTTATATTGCTTAATTACGCTTAACGTATTTATTTTCAAAGTAAATATGTTGCGGGCTTTCCACGTCACCGTTTCCATTTATTGGGAAGCGGAGCATGACAGGTTTTGTTGGCGGCCCATGCAGGTCAGTTCTGCATGAAGTCTTAAACAATATATCACAAGAATTATAAGAATCAGCAACTATACATTCGTTTCATTTCAAATTTCTTGAGTCTATCCTAACATTTCCTTTTCTATCAAGGTAATAGATTCTCCTAAAAACATCAGTACCAATTTCAATGGCAACACACCACCACCTACCTTACCGTCTCCCCCTACCATTGCTGCTCAAATTAATGAACATATGGTGCTTTTAGAAGCCATCAAAAGTCTCCTAGAGGGCCAGCAGCAGCAGACTGCTATTCTCATGAACTGCCAGGAAGCCGAAGTACCTGGAGTAAAGCAATTTTGTGCGTTTTATCTACTCACCGCCGAAAGACAGAGACCGAGACGTTGCGTCGTCTGGCCTGAATTTGGGGGCAAATACTATTTGGACTTCTCCATCTACCTCTCCGAAAATACCTAGTTGATTTATGGCACCGTATATCGGAAGTTTGGATAGATGCGACCATTGTAGCGGACTTTATCAGATTCCCCCTCGTTTGTGAGGGGTTTTGATTATGGGGACACTCTTCCCGGCAGGCCCAAACCCCTATAATTAATTACATTACCGCATTGTGATAACCACTTTTTTCTGCTCCGGTAGTTCACTTTGTGTCGTGTGTGTTTTGTTTGTTTAGATTGCCCGTGGATTGTATACGGAGACTAATTTATGCCGTCACCCGTAGGGCGCAGATTAGTCCAAATCCGTATATTTGATATTTGGGTTTAGGTCAAGAATTTTGCTTGACGGGGCCCACATTGGTAGCTTGGTTTGCCAACGGGAATGAACTTAGGACGCAGATCTCACATTTGTGAGATCCATCGGTTCATGGGATTTTAGGTTTGATCTAAGGATCATTATCCATATTTGAGACTAAGATCGACTTATGAGCAGTGAGCATATGGGCTCAACTGATTATTAGATCATATATAAATAGCCCATGGATAGTATAAGGTAGTCATTATGGAGACAGTCCACAGGGCAAGGCATATTAGTTTAAGGACGTCACGGTCCAACATTCCCTGTTTGGAACGAATTTTAGTTTAAAGACATTTCGGTCCATTATCCATCTTACGTGCATGTGTATTTGTTACGTGGCGGAGTGAACGATAGTGTAACGACCCCAATATTACTATACCATCGTGTTTTCTTTTTTTAGTAAAATATTGTATTTATTTATTCGTAGTATTTTTCCATATATTTTGTTTTCTATTATATATATTATTTTATTATTCCATCTATTTTTTCCTCAAACCTATTTTTTTAAACTAAATCTTAACCTATTTCAAATTAAACGCAAGACCTGATCCAGCCCATAACCCAAATCCAATCTCATTTTCATTTCTTTTATAAAACTATGAGCCCAAAAGCCCACTTTCTTTTCAAGCAACAGTATATATGTAATTCAAATTAAATATGTGCATGAACAAACTTATAGCTGATTGGTTAAGTCCTTACATTGTTATTCCATAAATCACATGTTCAAATCCCCATTCTACCAATTATTTTTTATCATTTTTTATTCTTCTCATAACCTACAAATGAGAACTTTTATTTCATCTTCCTTTTAACTCCCAAAATAATTAGAATGGTTATGAGCTATAATTTATTAGAATTATGGTGGCCATAAATCTTTTTTATATCTCACCTATCTTTCTTTTCATCATCATATATTTTTATCATTTCACATCTCCTTCTTCATCTAAATTTCTCGAAGAAGAACATGAAGAAGTCTTCAAGAAGGTCTCGCTAATAACGCGAGACTATCGGCGGATAGACAAGTCCAATGATAATACCGGCTTGTGCATGTAAGTCCCTTCTCTCTTTCCCTCCCTCCATCTCTTTCTCTTTATACTTCTCTTTTTTGTATTGCCATGAAAAACTTCCATTGTCGTATCATAGTTCCTAAATAAATAATTAAATGAACACATATATAAATAATGAACACACACGAACATACACAAATATATAGTTTGTAAAGTCTTTTTCATTACTCTCAATTCATATGTTAAGATTTCATATTGAGCAATTTGAATTGTATCGTTTGTTATTGTATTTTAAATTACTTTATTTAAAGTTTGTAAAAAAAATGAAGTTACGAATAAATACCGGGGTTTTCTCATTTCTCACATATGACATATCAATACCTTTACTTTTAAAATAATTTTTAGAAATTAATTTTTACATCTGCAAATTTCAAGAAATTTACATATGATAGAATATATTTTTTCTGTACACGTTGTAAAAATTTTAGATCGAACCGCATAACGGTTTAGGAATTGCATCGTTTTTATTCACTGTTCGTAAAAACAGAAAACTGCATTTATCGGTTAACTTCTTAGACACATAACTTGGTCTAACGATATCCAAATTGAGAAAACTCAGGAGTTTTGGATATTTACATCGAATGATCTATATTTTCTTAGTTTTATATTTTTACTGAAAACCGACGTAAGATAAAGAAAACTGCGTTATAATATTAAGTGACGGGTCTGGACAGAATCTGTCCTGATTCGCATACTGTTTTTAAATTAGACATAACTCAAACTCCCGATGTCCGTTCGTGACAAACTTTAGATGTGTAGATGCACAATTGATAGAAATATAATTTTCTGTATACTTTATTGCTTATAAATGGATGAAACAACCCGATATAGGCTTTGCAATATAACATATAGTTGCTGTCCAGAAATTCGAATTTCTGTTTTAAACGCTGATATTAAAACGATCATAACTAGAGCTTAAAAAATCCAAATCGTGCGAATCTTAGTGTTTTGGATAAGTATATCGAAAGACCTATAATTTTATACTAATTATTTTTATCTAAAACCTAATAGAAATTAACTCAAACTATGTTTTAAAAATATGCGACGGTGTTGGACTGATTCTGATCTGTTCTGCGCGACAAAATGAAAATGAGTATATCTCCCAAACCGGTAGTCGTAATTAGGCACGACTGGAGCTCACACATGTACAACACTTAGATCTATATTTTTTTTTATATTCAGAAATTTATTGACTTGATTGAATAGTCGTACACAACGCTTCTTAACGGCATTGTTTATGGTCGTTACTTAAATAATATACTTGACTCATTTCATGCGATTCGAACATGTATACATATTTATCTTAATCATTAAATTGTTGTATGTAAATAAAGACGATAAATAAATACTTGAGTTGTATTTTGAAAACTATACAAAATTATTTTTACATAAAACCCTCTCAAGTTATATAAATTACAATAAGGACCCTAGTAAATATAGGTTTAAGCGGAACCAGTCTCTTGAACCTCAAAGAGCCGGAGATATGGGTGCTTTCCTATTTAAGGTAGACAACTTAACAAACGGTGTTATCAACACGGTAATCGCCTTTGAAAAAGACACAAATCCTGTCGTCTATGTGCAGCGGTTACCGATAGCACCAAAACATAATTCAGGATTCAATTTCTTTTCAAATTGTCTGACTCAGACTAAGTCTCAATATAATTAATCTGACTTGAATATAATTCAATTACAAAACTACAATTCAATATGAATTCATGAATCCATATAATCAATCTGTTCAATATATTCAATCTATATAACTTGACTGAACCGAACCATGGATATATTCCATTTACATGATTATCCAGTACCTCCATTTCTATTTATACGATATCACGGTTTCGACAAGTCTTCCATTTACAATAAAAGTCTTCCATTTACATTTACAAAATAGTACAAACAACACATTTACAATTCAAACAATGCAAACAATGCAAACAATACAAACAAGATATCGCGGGGTTTAAGGAGTAGATTGGTACGGAAGGTGTTAGAAGTGGCACGAGACAGTAACCATAAGACACCTAACCTGTATTCCATTGCTGTTGTACCGTGGTATGAACGGTTCCTTGTGTTCCTGATACCTTGGTCTCCGGGGCAAGTGAGACTCTTCTCGTATACACTGGCCTCTTCTGTACCAAGCTACAAACAACAGCGTTAACACTAAATACAACATTATACCAATATAATACAACTTTAAAAGATACACTCTCTCTTTCTGTCTATTCTATTTCTCCCTTATCTTTGGGACTTACCGAGTGATTGTTCGCTAACGACATTCCCTTTCTTTCTTCTTTAGAATGTTGTCAGGTGGATCGGACCTTCTGGAGATTGAGCCCACCAGCAAGGATTTGAACCGGCTAGCTTACGACCCAGAGCTTTAGATTCTTGTACACACTTACATTCTGTATTTCCATTTCTGTTATGCCACTGTTTAGGCATTGCTTTTTATTCATATGTATTTACTTTTCCATGTACTGTAAAAGAATTTTAATAAATAAAGTTGATATTCATTACATTTGTCTCTTGTGTATATTTCTTCTATATTGCTTAGTTAAACTTAGCGTATTTACTTCTGAGTAAATACGTGGCGGCCTTGTCGCGTCCCCTTCGCCGTACACCGGGAAGCAGGGTGTGACAAGTTTTGTTGGTGGCCGATGCAGGTCAGTTCTGCATGAAGTCCTAAGCAATATAAACACAAGAAACAGCAACTGAAATCATTCTACATTACATATTTCTTGAATCCATCTTGAACTCCGCCTTCGGTTTCCTTGAAGTCCATCTCTCCACTTTTGAATTCTTAATTCTTATTCACCCTTTCTATTTGTATCTTGTAGACTTATTAGCTCAATTGGTTAGAGTATCGATCGACGGAGCTCGAAAACAACATCATCCTAATCTTGTTTCCTTACTCTGTTGCAACATCCTTCTTGAGTAATTTCGAGGACGAAATTATTTTAAGGTGGGTAGGATGTAACGACCACAATATTACTATACCATCGTGTTTTCTTTCTTTAGTAAAATATTTTATTTATTTATTCGTAGTATTTTTCCATATATTTTGTTTTCTATTATATATATATGTATGTATGTATATATATATATATATATATATATATAATTTTATTATTCCATTTATTTTTTCCCCAAACCTATTTCTTTAAACAAAATCGTAACCTATTTCAAATTAAACGCAAGACTTGACCCAGCCCATAACCCAAATCCAATCTCATTTTCATTTCTTTTATAAAACTATGAGCCCAAAAGCCCACTTTGTTTTCAAGCAGCAGCATATATTTAATTCTAATTAAATATGTGCATGAACAACCTTATAGCTCATTGGTTAAGTCCTTACATTGTTATTTCATAAGTCACATGTTCAAATCCTCTTTCTTACAATTATTTTTATCATTTTTTATTCTTCACATAACCTACAAATGAGACCTTTCATTTCAACTTCCTTTTAACTCCCAAAATAATTAGAATGATTATGAGCTATAATTTATTAGAATTATGGTGGCCCTAAATCTTTTTTTATATCTCACCTATCTTTCTTTTCATCATCATATATTTTTATCATTTCACATCTCCTTCTTCATCTAAATTTCTCGAAGAACATGAAGAAGTCTTCAAGAAGGTCTCGCTAGTAACGCGAGGCTATCGGCGGATAGACAAGTCCGGTAACAATACTGGCTTGTGTATGTAAGTCCCTTCTCTCTTTCCCTCCCTCCATCTCTTTCTCTTTATCCTTCTTTTTTTTTATATTGCCATGAAAAACTTCCCTTGTCGTAACATAGTTCCTAAATAAATAATTAAATAAATACATATATAAATAATGAACACACACAAACATACACAAATATATTGTTTGTAAAGTTTTTTTCATTACTCGCAATTCATATGTTAAGATTTCATATTGAGCAATTAGGATTGTATCATTTGTTGTTGTATTTTAAATTACTTTATTCAAAGTTTGTAAAAAAAATGAAGTTACGAATAAATACCGGGGTTTTCTCATTTCTCACATATGACATATCAATACCATTATTTTTAAAATAATTTTTAGAAATTAATTTTTACCTCTAGAAATTTCAAAAAATTTACATATGATAGAATATATTTTTTCTGTACACGCTGTAAAAATTTTAGATCGAACCGCATAATGGTTTAGGAATTGCATCGTTTTTATTCACTGTTCGTAAAAACAAAAAACTGCATTTATCGGTTAACTTCTTAGACATATAACTTGGTCTAAAGATATCCAAATTGAGAAAAATCAGGTGTTTTGGATATTTAAATCGAATGATCTAGATTTTCTTAGTTTTATACTTTTACTGAAAACTGACGTAAGATAAAGAAAACTGCGTTATAATATTAAGTGACGGATCTGGACAGAATCTGTCCTGATTCGCACACAGTTTTTAAATTAGACATAACTCAAACTCCCGATGTCCGTTCGTGGCAAAATTTAGATGTGTAGATGAAAAATTGATAGAAATATAATTTTATGTATACTTTATTACTTATAAATGCACGAAACAACCCGATATAGGTTTTGCAATATAACATATAGTTGTTGTCCAGAAATCCGAATTTCTGTTTTAAACGCTGATCTTAAAACGATCATAACTAGAGCTTCAGAAATCCAAATCGTGCGAATCTTAGTGTTTTGGATAAGTATATCAAAAGACCTAAAATTTTATAATAATCATCATAACCTGAAACCTGGTGGAAATTAACTCAAACTGTGTTTTAAAAATATGCGACGGTGCTGGACAGATTCTGATCTGTTCTGCGCGACAAAACGAAAATGAGTATATCTCCCAAACCGGTAGTCGTATTTAGGCGCGACTGGAGCTCACAAATGCAAAACACTTAGATCTATATTTTTGTTTATATTCAGAAATTGATTGACTTGATTGATTAGTCGTACACAACACTTCTTAACGGCATTGTTTATGGTCGTTACTTAAATAATATACTTGACGCATTTCATACTATTCGAACATGTATACATATTTATCTTGATCATTAAATTGTTGTATGTACATAAAGATGATAATTAAATACTTGAGTTGTATTTTGAAAACTACACAAAATTATTTTTACATAAAACCCCCTCAAGTTATATAAATTACAATAAGAACCCTAGTAAATATAGGTTTAAGCGGAACCAGTCTCTTGAGCTTCAGGGAGCCGGAGATATGGGTGCTTGCCTATTTAAGATAGACAACTTAACAAACGGTGTTATCAACACGGTAATCGCCTTTGAAAAAGACACAAATCCTGCCGTACATGTGCAGCGGTTATCGATAGCACCAAAACAAAATTCAGGATTCAATTTCCTTTCAAATTGTCTGACTCAAACTGAGTCTCAATATAATTAATCTGACTTGAATATGATTCAATTATAAAACTACAATTCAATATGAATCCATATAATCAATCTGTTCAATATATTCAATCTATATAACTTGACTGAACTGTACCATAGATATATTCCATTTACATGATTATCCAATACCTCCATTTCTATTTATACGATATCATGGTTTCGGCAAGTCTTCCATTTACAATACAAGTCTTCCATTTACATTTACAAAACAGTACAAACAATACATTTACAATTCAAACAATACAAACAAGATATCGCGGGGTTTAAGGGGTAGATTGGTACGGAAAGTGTTAGAAGTGGCACAAGACAGTAACCTTAAGACACCTAATCTGTATTCCATTGTTGTTGTACCGTGGCATGAACGGTTCCTTGTGTTCCTGGTACCTTAGTCTCCGGGGCAAGTGAGACTCCTCTCGTATACACTGGCCTCTTCTGTACCAAGCTACAAACAATATCGTTAACACTAAATACAACATTATAACAATTTAATACAACTTTAAAAGCTACACACTCTCTCTGTCTATTCTATTTCTCCCTTATCTTTTGGACATAACGAGCGATTGTTCGCTGCCGACATTCCCTTTTTTCTTCTTTGGAATGTTGTCAGGTGGATCAGACCTTCTGGAGATCGAGCCCACCAGCGAGGATTTGAACCTGCTAGCTTACGACCCAGAGCTTTAGATTCTTATACACACTTACATTCTGTATTTCCATTTCTGTTATGACACTGTTTAGGCATTGCTTTTCATTCAGATGTATTTACTTTTCCATGTACTGTAAAAGAATGTTAATAAATAAAGTTGTTGTTCATTACATTAGTCTCTTGTGTATATTTCTTTTATATTGCTTAGTTACGCTAAGCGTATTTACTTTTGAGTAAATACGTAGCGGCCTTATCGCGTCCCTTTCGCCGTACACCGGGAAGCGGGACGTGATAGATAGTGACATGGAATGCACCAAATTTGGGGTGTAATCCGATTTGAGGTGTGCACATCAATTTGGAAGTGCATCAATGTGGGATGTAAGGAGTTGTTGGTTGTCGGGACCCGCCTCCTCTCTGAAGACGTTGAGGAATTACAACGACATATATCAGAGATGTGGAGAGATGTACCTTTAAACCAAATCCCATATTTGAGGGAAAAGTCATGATGGATCATCTAAGGATCATTAGCCTTATTTGAGATTAAGCTTGTCTTAGGAGATATAAGATGAATATTCTTTTGGATATCATCAATGAGAGATCATCAGTCATGTTTGAGACTAATATCAGTTTGGAAATCACGAGCATATGAGCTCAATTGATTTAAAATCAAAAAGGTTTAACCTCAGAAAACTTAGCTAATTTGGGCTGAGATTAGGTTTCTATACTACCCAGCAGTGCTAAACACTAAGATATACAGCGCTCACGTATGTTTTACGTGAGACGCTGGCATAGTGCTAAGCACTATTCTTTTCTGGCGCTCACATGATTTTCACGTGAGGCGCTGGGTTTTTATTCTTGGACACTCATGTGCTTTTCACGTGAGGCGCTACAATAGTGCTAAGCACTAATTTTCTCTGGCACTCATGTGTGTTTCTTGTGAGGTGCTATGTTTTCGGAGATTTAATCTCTGTTAATCTTTTTAGAGAACTTAAATCTCTGTTAATGGTATTTTAACTATTAACGATCACCAAGATCATTATTTTGAGGATCTGGGATCATGTTCTTTAAGAACTAAATTCTTGATTTGAAGGAACTAAGTTCCTGGAGTATTATGAACTCCATGTTTTTCATGTTCTTCCTTTCAGAGAGGTTAAACCTCTTTTAATAGTGTTTTGACCATTAAGGATCACCAAGATCACTATTTTGAGGATCTTGTATCGGGTTCTTTAAAGAACTAAGTTCTTGATTTGAAAAAACCAAGTTTCTGGAATATTATGAACTCCATCTTCTTTCTTTTCAATTCTGTTCTTCCCTGAATCTTTGATTCTCAAGAACAAAATCTTCCCGATGAGAATTAAATTCTCAACTTGTATGAGATTTGTCTTGCGGATCTCAGATCCATAGAAAGAACTAAGTTTTTTTAGAAGGGTTAAACCCTTAGATAAGTTAGGTAAAGAAGATGTTTTGATCTCGATGTTTTCTTTACCTAGGGTTTTAAGAAGAGGAAGATCTTCTTCTTTATTGAGAATTAAATTCTCTATTGTTTTGAGAGCTTTCTGTATTTTTACAGAATTTTATGGGGGGTCACTCCTCCTTATTTGGAAAGAGCGATCACTGGTCGTTGGGACCCACCACCTCTCCGACGCTGAGAGATTACAGCGCCATGTATTGAAGGTGTGGAGGGATGTACCCTTTGAACCGTGTCACATTCATCAAAAGGAAGAACGGGTTGGAGATTGAACTTCTAGCCGCTTGAAAAGGGTTTCTTTACGTTCACGCACGTGCATCGCACGTGTTGGACGCATGTGCGTTGCACATGGCGGACGCGCGGCGTAGGCACACGTGGTGCGCACATGGCAAGCACACGTGCTCCTTTGAGGATTGAATCCTCGCACGTGGTTTTCACGTGGCGGGCGCATGTGCGTTGCAGGTGGGGTGCACGTATGTTGCAGGTGGTACGCACATACGCATTATGGGGGTAGCTAAGGCCCTAACTTGGAGAAGTAAGATCTTATGGAGAACTAAGCTCCTTTAAAGATTGAATTCTCGCATGTGGTGCGCACGTGACGGACGCACTTGCGTTGCACGTGGTGCGCACGTGACGGATGCACATGCATTGCACGTGGTGCGCACGTCGTGGATGCACGTGCGTTGCACGCAGCGGACGCACATGCGTTGCACGTAACGCACATGGCGCTTGCGCATATGCGCATTACGGGGGGGCAGCTAAGGCCCTAACTTGGAGAACTAAGCTCCTATGGAGAACTAAGATCTTTTGAGGATTGAATCCTATTTTTTCTAAGAGATATCCCTTCTTATTTATATGGGAGTGGTAGAGAAGGGATCTCTCTTTTTCCCAATGTTGGACTAAAAATGTATCCCCCATGTGGTTAAGCATGGCACATTTGCTCATAACTTTTGATTTCGGAAGAGTTATGAAGCCCGTAATATATCAAATCGATGGAATTTTCAATACACTTTCGATTACATCATAATTTACTTGATTCTCATTCGGGAGTTTGGAAAAAAACAGCCCGGAAAATACCGGTTTGCATTTTCTTAAGCGTATTGCTGTTATTTGATACACTGGGCTCTTTTACGCAGAAATTTTTGGCGGGAACAAATGCCCCCCACTACTTTGTCCACGTAGATATGTACATGGGTTAAGTAGTGCAAAGTTATACATCTTCGTAGAATTGATGGCTCAGGTGACAGGTTTAGATCCCTGTCTCCTGAGACTTTTTCATCTTTATGAGCCGTAAGGGTCTCAAGAAGGTTTTTTCTCTATATGAGTCATGAGAATCTCATAGGTGCGTATTCTCCCTTGAAATCGTAAGGATTTCTAAGTGCCTTTCACTTTCATAAGTTGTAAGGATCTCACGCAAGTATTTTCTCCTTACGAGTCAAGGGGACCCGCAAGTGGTTTCTTCACTTTATTACCGAATGTGGCCCATGGATAGTATACAAGAGTCAGTTTAAACCTATTTGTAGGGCATCGATGGCTTAGAAAACAGGTTTAGATCAGTTGCCTAAGACTTTTCAACTTTATGAGCCCTGAGGGTCTTATAAAGACTTTTCTCCCTATGAGTCGAGAGGATCTCGCAGGTGTATTTTCTTCTTAGAAATCGTGAGTACTCTTGAGTGCGTTTTCTCTTGAGAGTCGTAAGGATCTCACAAGAGAATTTTCTGCTTACGAGTCAAGAGGAATCGCAAGTGGTTTCTCCTCCTCGTCGGTATACGACTTTGGAGAATGTAGCCCGTGGATAGTATACAAGAGTCATTTTGGACCTACTTGTAGGGCCACAGTGCTTTAGAAACAGGTTGATATCCCCGTCTCCTAATGCTTTTCACCCTCATGAGCCGTGATGGTCTCATAAACATGTTTTTCCCTGCAAGTCAGACGAGTCGAGAAGATCTCGCAGGTGTATCCTAATGCGAAATATAGTTAACCCCTTTTTTGATAGGGGTCCGTTAGGTTTGTGATACTAGGGTTTTAGTCCGTGGTACCGTCGTTGTTCACCGCCGAAAACAGAGACGAAACCGCGTAGGTCGTCTTGCCTGAATTTGGGGGCAGATGCTATTAGGGTTTATCCTTCCACCACTCCGAAGATGCCAAATTGATTATGGCACCGTATCGGAGGTTTGGATGGATGCGGCCATTGTAGCAGACTTCGTCGGATTCCCCCTCGTTTGTGAGGGGTTTTTGATTGTGGGGACGCTCTTCCCTATAAGCACAAGCCCCTGCAGTTAATTATGTTATCGCATCGCGATAACCACTTTCTCCTGCTCCAGAAGTTCACTTCATGTCGTGTGTATTTGTTTTATTTTTGGTTGCCCGTGAATTGTATACGGATACTAATTTATGTTGTCGCCCGTAGGGCGTGGATTAGTCTAAATCCGTATATTTTTAGATTTTGGTTTGGGTTGATTTAAGGATCGTTGATCTGTTTTGAGATCAAGATCGACTTAAATGTTTGTGAGCATTTGGGGCTCGATTGGTTTTTTGTTAAGGATACGATAGTCCAATTTGAGACTAAAATCTACATAAAAAGGTGTTAGGATCATTTTTGTTTCAGATCCAACAAGAGAGCACTTGGGCTCTTTTGTTTTAGTTTAAGGACGTTTCGGTCTCTTATCGCCATTTTGGAGGCGAAGTTGTAGTTTGAGGATATTTTGGTCTGTAGATCACCATTTTTGAGGTGAGAATTTAGTTTTAGGACGTTACGGTCCGTTGTCACCATCTTGGAGACAACGTTTAGTTTGAGAACATTTCGGTCTGTAGATCACCAATTTTGAGGTGAGGTTTTAGTTTAAGGACATTACGGTCCGCTGTTGCCATTTTGGAGGCAACGTTGTAGTTTGAGGACTTTTCGGTCTGTTGTAGTTTAAAGACGTTTCAGTCCCTCGTCGCCATTTTGGAGACAACGTTTAGTTTGAGGACATTTCGGTCTGTAGATCATCTTGTGCGCACGTGTATTTGTTACGTGTTAGGATGAGCAACGATGATATGGGATACATCCAATTTGGGATGTGGTTTGATCTGGGATGTGCACGTCAATTTGGGAGGTGTACCAAAAAACAATTAGTTGTCGGGACCCGCCACCTCTCTGAAGACGTTGAAGAATTACAACGACATGTATCAAAGATGTAGAAAGATGTACCCTTGAACCAATTCCCGTGTCGGGGGAAAAGATCGTGGTGGATCATCTAAGAATCATTAGTCATTTTTGGATACTAAGTTTAGCTTAGGGGATGTGGGATGAACCTTATTTTAGATATCATCATTTGACAGATCATTGGTTATGTTTAAGACTAAGATCAATTTGGGGAATGATGAATACAGAGGGTTTTGATTTTGGAAGAAATTAGTCAATTTGGGTTAGATTTGAGTCTCCAAAATTACCCAACGATGCTAAATGCTGAGGCATACAATGCTCACGTTCGTTCCATGTGGGCACCGGAGTAGTGTTAAAAACTAAAGTTCTATGGCGCTCATGTGACACACGCGAGGCACCTGATTAATGTTAAACACTAGGGTTGTGTGACGCTCACATGATACACGTGAGGTGCTCAAATATGGGTACTACCCAATTATTTCTCCCTTTTATATAAGGGTTGAACACTTGATTCTTGTGGGCTCACATGTGAAACACGTGAGACGCCCCAAAGTTGGATTCTGCCCCTTGGCTTTATTACCTCTCCCTTTATGTAAGTGCTAAACACTTAGTTCTCGTAGCGTTCACGTGTAAAACACGTGAGACGCCCTAAATGGGGGCAATACCCTTCTATCTTATTTCTTCTTCCTTTTACAGAAGTGCTAACCACTTGATTGAGGGTAGCGTGCAAAACACGTGACTGTCCTGAGAAGTATTCCTTGCTCCTCTTTTAAACACCCGCATGGGAAACACGTGAGGCATTATCAGCCGTTTTCTTTTTGTTCATTAGAAACACTCATGTGGAAAACACATAAGGTCTTGTTATAGTGTTAAACACTAACGAAACACCATGATGTTCTTCTGTGGCTCTGAGAAATCAAGTTCTCCTTTTGTTCTTTACAAGAATTAAATTCTTTTTATAAGGTTAAACCCTATTCCCATATGTTTTTTTTCCTGTAAGAGTTAAAACTCTTTGAACTCAGTTCTTTCCTTTAGGCTTTGAATCTGCATTACAGAATCTCCCTGATGAGAATTAAATTCTCAACTTATGGGGAGATCTGCTTCTACAGATCTCAACCAGAGAAAGAACTAAGTTCTTGTGTGAAGGGTTAAATCCTTAGAAAGGTCAAGAAAAGATAGAACAATCTATGTATTTCTTTTTTTACCTAGAATGTTATGATGAAACAAGTCTTTTCTGAGACTTAAATTCTCTTCTTCCCTTTTTCGTCTTCTCTCTCCACTTTTTCTCCTTTTTTTAGAAGAAAAATAATCAATTTGTTAAGAAAATCCCTCATTGAAAGATCATGATTGATTTCATAATCAATCCAATTGTTCTGGTTTTATTCATCTTTGGATTTTAATCCAAAGACTTTCTGTTTAACAGAGAAGATTTCTTATTTATTTTTTAACCAGATTAGGAAATATTGTCCTAAAATAGAATTTTATTCTATCAGACGATCACCATTAGATCTTTGATCCAAACGTCCTTCGTTTAACAAAGAAGATCTTTCTACTTTAAGGAAGATCAGGGAAATATTTCCCACATATATAGAATTTAATTCTATCAGATGGTTTATTCAAGATTCTTTGTTAGGGAAGGATCTTTCCATATTAGAAAAATTTAAGGAAATATTTTCCAAATATAGTTTTAATCCTGTTGTTTAGAATTTAATTCTATCAGCTTCGAAGGTTTTAAGAGCACTCACGTGTAGCACGTGATCCCAATGGGATTAATTTTGTTTGCTTATATGCAACAGCATAAGAGTGTATCACGTGTTAACACGTGAGCCTTTTTGGCTTGCCATCTGTTTGAATATAGCGCCTATATGCGTTGCATATAGGCGCTCACGTGTTTAACACGTGGGGCTTTTAGCTTATTAGTTGTTTTAATTGCAGTGCCTATATGCGTTGCATATAGGCACTCACGTATTAAACACGTGAGCCTTCATTAGCCTAGTAGTTGGTTTAATTGCAGTGCCTATATGCGTTGCATATAGGTGCTAATGCTCACGTGTTAAACACTTGAGGTTTTGAATAGTGGGGAACTTTCCTTTACCCCTTTTTTATAAGGGAACAAATGCCCCCCAGCATTGCTCTCACGTGGTTTGCACGTGAGTGCAATGCTGTCTGTCCTTACAGCTATTGGATTGCCTAGGGAAATGGGAAGATGAACCGCTCCCTGTCATGTCTTATTAATGCGAGGGTTTTGGCCTCTGTGATGACCACTGTTCTTTTCTCTTCTTCCTTGAGAATTTAATTCTCTTCTTCAAAACTTAGTTCTCGGCCCGCTGAAATTTCAGAGTTAAACTCTGTCAAAACTTTTTCTTTGGTAAGGATTATGAACGGAACCCCTTTTTTGTTTTATATTTTTATAATGATGCTAATATGCTCTCTATTTTAAACCACGGTTCTGGAAGCCGACGACGAAGTCGAGATTCTTGATGGGCCTGGGGATCTCTCAAACCCACCTTGCATGACCGTGGGTAAGTGACGCTTTATCTTTGGCATCGTTCTGTTTACTCTATGTTTGGAAATACAACTGACCGTATATAAATCTTCACAGCTTTGCAAGCCCTGACCCCATTAGAGTCTCGGATCCCCATGCCGCCGGGCCCTTACGCCCGAGGTGTATCTGAAAGGATGGCAAAACATAGCGTTTACTCACTGGCGGCTCTTATTAAAGATTTTCGCGCTGGTTCCTCTGTCGCGGCCGAAGAATTTGCTACTGAAACCAACGCTTCCTTGTCTGTTCTCGCTACCTATCATGATGAAGCTTTGGTGCGTGCCTGGGTTGAGTATTGTCGCCGAGTGGAGGCCTGCCTATATAGACTCGAGTGCATACGCCTTCCTTCCGACATCTTAACTGTAAAAGCGAGCCTGCAGGGATGGATCGAACGGTGTGCAGCCAATCTCCAGTCATGCGAGAAGAGGCTCAACCAGAAGTTTTCGGAGAAGGAGTTAGCTTCAAATGCTTTGGGGGAACTTCAGACTCAGCTTATTGCCAAGACCACCCGTGCATACGAAATTTGGCGAGTGCTTCAAAAAGCCATTACAGAGGTGGTGGCTCTTGACAAAACCGTTATTTTTACCCGTGAGATGGTTAAAGCCCATAAGGTCGCCGAAAATGAGCTCGAGAGTCGGTTTGCTTCATACCAGACTTAACAAACCCAGGCAGGGACTTGCCTTGCAGCACTAAAGGAGCTTGAAGCCGAAGTCCAGCGGAAGAACGACGAACTTGCTGGCCTATTGAACCATCCGCCGACTTAAACATTTTTGTCACTGTATATTCTCCTTATTTTTTTTGTATTCATTCATAAATAAGAGTATCTTGTATTCATTTTGATTCATGAATAAAAGACAAATTTCATTTCATACTAGCACTTTTCTTTCTTTTGCTGTCTTGACTTGGCATAAAGTAGTTTATATACTCATTGCAGAGTTTGTAGTTTATTCACTCATTTCGGAATCTCTAGTTTATGAACTCATTTTAGAGGTTGTAGTTTATTCACTCATTCTGGAGTTTCTAGTTTATGAACTCGTTTCGGAGTTTGTAATTTATTCACTCATTCCGGAGTTTCTAGTTTATGAACTCATTTCGGAGTTTGTAATTTAATCACTCATTCCGGAGTTTCTAGTTTATGAACTCATTTCAAAGTTTGTTTAGTTTACCTCCCTTGGGTTTGTAGGCAAACCAGTCCTAACATCACAATTAACCTATGCTCTTTATGATAGAGGTCTGTTAGGGTCTGCGGTACTAGGGTTTTTGTCCGTCGTACCGTCGCGTTGGCTGATACATTCCCCGATATGCAGACTTTACGCTGCTGTTCGAGTAGCCCCGCGATTGTCATAACTCTGATCCCTTCGGGGGTTGGACAAGACGTCTTCAAGTAATCTCCTTAGGTCATATTACCGTCGAGAGAGAAAGCGGTAGGAATTTTGCCATGCCGCTTTTTACTTGAGGTTAAGCTCAGTTTGGGAGCCCCGATGAGTCATAGCCACTCCGCGCTGGTGTAGGATGATCTCCAATAGTCTTTCAGGTTTTATTTGAGTTGCCGTCAAGACCCTGAAGTTAGGAATTTAGCCTTCGCTTCCTTTGTCGACACTGCGTCTGCTGTAATGAGGCGAATGTCGAGGTGATCTCTAGGTTATTTGTGAACCATCGAGACTTGGAACTAGGGACTTTGCCATGGATCTGTTTTTTTTTTACCCTGGGGTCGCTTGTTGACGTCGCGTCTGTATCTTGCTGGAGAGAGAAGAAACGTCGTTGGTGACACTGCGTCTGCTGCAGCGAGACGAATATCGGATGGTCTCTAGGTTGTTTGAACCGTCAAGACTTGGAACTAAAGACTTTGCCATGGCTCCGCTTTGTTGACGTCATGTCTGCATACTGCTGGTGTGAGAAGAAATGCCGTTGTTGACACTGCGTCTACTGTAACAAGACGAGTGTCGAGGTGGTCTCTAAGTTGTTTGTGAACCGTCGAGACTTGGAACTAGGGACTTTGTCATAGCTCCGCTTTGTTGACGTCGTGTCTGCATCCTGCTGGAGTGAGAAGAAATGTCGTTGTTGGCACTGCGTCTGCTATAACGAGACGAGTGTCGAGGTGGTCTCTAGGTTATTTGTGAATCGTCGAGACTTGGAACTAGGGACTTTTGCCATGGCTCCGCTTTGTTGACGTTGCATCTGCATCCTGCTGGAGTGAGAAGAAACGCCGTTATTGACACTGCGTCTGTTGTAACGAGACGAGTGTTGAGGTGGTCTCTAGGTTGTCTATGAACCGTCGAGACTTGGGACTAGGGACTTTTCCAAGGCTCCGCTTTGTGGGGTTGTCCGACTTATGTTAAAAAACCAAATCCAGATAAACTAGAGGCACGATCAGTTCTTTGTAAGTTTGTAGGATATCCTAAGCATTCGCAAGGATATCAGTTCTACCACACCGAGGAACAGAAGGTGTTTGTTGCTCGCCACACTGTCTTCTTAGAGAAGAAATTTCTTGCAAAAGAAATTAGTGGGAGCGCAGTAGAACTGGAAGAAATTCCGAAGAAACAAACTATAACTGAAGATTTAGTAGAACCTTAGGATTCAATAATCCCAGACAAACCTCAGCCACTCCGTAGATCTGGTAGGATTTCTCTATGGTTTTCTCATAGATGGGGTCGAGTGGATTGCATCTTAGAAGAAGATGACCCTACCAGTTTCAGGCAGGCCATTATCAGTAGGGACTCTGATAAGTGGCTGGATGCTATGCGATCCGAAATGGAGTCCATATACTCCAATAAAGTGTGGACCTTGGATATTGCTCCACTTGGGGTAAAACCCGTTGGATGCAAATGGATCTACAAAATGAAATTTGGTGTAGATAGGCAGGTGGAAACCGATAAGGCTAGACTCGTTGCAAAAGATTTCGTCAAAGACCAGGTGTGGACTATGACGAAACCTTTTCTCCAGTAGCTATGCTCAAATCCATTCGGATCCTACTTGCCATTGCTGCCTTCCATGACTATGAGATTTGGCAGATGGACATAAAAACGGCTTTTTTAAATGGAAGTTTAGAAGAGTGCGTTTATATGGATCGGCCGGAAGGTTTCGTAGACAGTGGGAGCAGCGGGAAGGTGTGCAAGTTGCTTATATCTATTTATGGACTGAAGCAAGCATCGCGGAGCTGGAACATCTGTTTTGATGAGACAGTCAAGGACTTTGACTTCATCAAGAACGAAGATGAGCCATGTATATATAAGAAGATTGTAAGACGAACTATCATATTCCTAGTCTTGTACGTGGACGACATTCTTTTGATAGGAAATGACATTCCTATGCTACAATCGATCAAGTTATTCTTGTCACAAAGGTTCTCCATGAAGGATCTGGGTGATGCCTCGTACATTCTAGGGATCAAGATCTACAGAGATAGATCTAAGAGATTATTGGGACTTTCGCAGTCCAGGTACATAGAGATCGTACTAAAGAGATTTAGTATGGAAGATTCCAAGAGCGGTAACATGCCCGCATTGCACGGAATCACCCTCTCCAAGGAGATGTCTCCCAAGACTGACGAGGAGAAGGTTCGCATGAGCACTATACCCTACGCTTCGGCGGTAAGATCTATAATGTATGCGATACTGTGTATAAGACCAAATGTAGCTTACGCACTAAGCGTGGTGAGCCGGTATCAGTCAGACCCAGGTGAGAACCACTGGACAGCGATGAAGAACATTCTCAAGTACCTGAGAAGGACTAAGGAGATGTTCCTGGTTTACGGTAATGGAGACCTCAGGGTCGAGTCCTTTACCGATTCAAGTTTCTAGAGTGACAAGGATGACAGCAAGTCTGTCTCGGGTTTTGTGTTTACCCTCAACGGAGGGGCGGTGTGTTGGAAGAGCTCTAAACAGAGTACCATTGCAGACTCGACGATGGAGGCTGAATACATTGCTGCAAGCGATGCCGCAAAAGAGGCAGTCTGGATGAAGAAGTTCATGGCTGAACTTCAGGTAGTTCCGTCCATTGTTGATCTGATACCTGTGTATTGTGATAATAATTGGGCTATAGCTTTAGCGAAGGAACCACGGTCCCATCAGAAATCCAGGCACATCTTAAGGCAGTATCACCTAATCAGGGAGATCGTAGATCGCCAAGAGATCAAGGTCCGGAGAGTGGATACAAAAGAGAACACGGCGGATCCATTTACAAAGGCCCTCCCTCAAGCACAGTTCAAGCGACTTTTTGAAATGTTGGGTATGCGGTACGCCAGCAGCTGGCCTTAGTGCAGATGTTGGGTATTCGATACGCCAATTACTGGCCTTTAGTGCAAGTGGGAGATTGTTGGATATATATGCCCTAGAGGCCAGTATTGTATATGTATACATATGGATGCTAGGGATATATATGTATAAGACAATCTTGCTCAGTTTTATAGTATATTATTTGACTTGTCTTTGTCAGGAAATGTGTATTTATTTCTATTGTTGTTATATCTAGTTTGCACATATTGATAAAGACTCGATACGGTAATATACTATTATGGTTTTTCTTTATCTTAACATAGCATATGTCATATTAGTTATTACATATTACGATTACATGTTGATAAAGCCCGTAGGATCTTGCTTGACTATCTACGTTGTGATGGCGATCATACTTATGGGAGCAAGGTGGTCCATAAGCACATCCTTAAATGCTCCCAACTCGCGTGAGTATCGACTAGTGTATGCGTTTCTAGCCCCTTCGAGGGATGGTTAGTCCCGCAGCCATTGGTCTGATGCACCTAAGATCGTATACAGATGCTCACTGGGTGTGAGTACATTGGACGAACTCGCCGAGAACTTCCAGATGATACTATACCTATCGTCAGATGGAAGTTCTCAGGTGACATGTGTACAGGTTAGTCTTTAGACCTGAGATCGGCATTTGTCTCGTGTGAGTTCCCACTGAGCTTTGATCACTATCCTACCACGGCTCTACTGAGTCATGCAAACAGGTTTTGGCTGGGTACAGTCCCAAGCCACATGGAGGTAGTGAGCGATTGTTGGGGATTCGTCTCTCCCGGTATTGGGAGTTGATATCGCACAGTGATCGATTGGTCAGGACCATAAGACCTTGGCCAAGGCTGTTGGGATTTACTGATAGGTTGATCAGTAGTTTCCCAGATTGGTCCTGAGCCACATCAGTATGACTTATCGGGTTATTAGGGTCTGACGTTTACCACCCCCTAAACCTGGTATACTCTTTGACGGAGAGACCAGACTGTACGGATATTGTCACAGATAGGCTCAGTAGGAGTTCGGACGAGTTTGCTCATCGGCCTTCCTTTTCGATAGGTACCTGGGTAGCCGTTACGTACAGCTAGTGCCACTGACGTGCTTGTGGTTAAACCCACTGCCGGCGTAGTGTCGAGTCTTTAGAGTCCCACACAGAGAGTTTCCCTGCACTGGGCGAAAGGTGTAGAGGCCGTATGGTTTTACAGCAGGGCTTCGATCACTTATGTACGCTTGTGCGCGTATGATGATCGGGTGGATAATACTAGTGGACTTTGGTTTAAGCCAGATCCTAGTATTATATTGATGGATCGGTTTCGTCTCTTTGTATTCGTATTTCTCGGAATACGAATGCGGGTATGTATATACGGATGAGACTAGCACAGAAGGAGACACCTCATTAAGGTTTTGACCATTTACTTGATTAAAGCAATTATGAGGGGGAAAAAAGAATTTGTTATTTTGATAAATGATAATTGAGGCATGGCTACTAGTTTTGACTACTTGACTTTCTTTGACATTTTGATTTGGCTTGACCACTTGACTTGGTTTGACAATTTGACCTAGATATTTTGGTGAGATATTTTTGACCTAGATGTTTTGGTGAGATATTTTGTGACCTAGATATTTTTGGTTCCATGCTTGTGGTCATGTCAAGGGATCCATCTCATTTTATCATTTATCTTTATCATTTGTCAAAATAATTTCGCTCTCCTCAAGTGAGCTCTCATCTTAGCTCTCTTCTTCTTCTTCACTACAAACCCTAAAAGCTCTCATGTGTTGAGAATCCTAGGGTATCAAGAGACAAATAAATCCATCTTCATACTCTACACACTCTAGTCTACTTAGATTATCAAGCTAAGTATTCTAGTTATCTCAATTAGGAGGTAGGAGCTCTTGGTAGGCACTCTCAGGTGGATCATCATTGACGTGAGGAGGCCCAAGTTCAAGAATGATCCATAATTCCATCGAGGAGCTTAAGGAGAGGATCAAAGACCCGAAGGACTTGGTTTCTTTAGGTATACTTTCTATCATAGTAGATAGAACCCTTATATGCTAGTTAGGTTTATGGTTAAGATCCGGTTTAGCTTTATTCTAACGCCAAGTTTCTAATCATAGAAAAAAAAATTGTTTCGCATTTGGCCACGAAAATTGGCCGGGGCGCTAGCGTAACCCTTCAGGAAATTCTCCTTACGAGTCGTGAGGATCTCGCAAATGTACTTTCTCCTTAGGAATCATGGGGACTCCTTAATGTGTTGCTCCTTTGTGAGTCGTAAGGATCTCACGTAGGTATTTTCTCCTCACAAGGTCGAGAGGACCTTGCAAGTGCACATGAACTTTTTTTATTTTACGAGTTTGCGCCCTTTTCGGGTTTTCACAAACTCGCCAGCAATCCTGCTGTTTTTATTCACGACACCCTTTCGGGTTTTCATCCGTGCCCATTTTGCTTGTGGACATACCATTTTTTTAGAATGGCGAAACTCTCAAAAGTATCTTCGTCACAGGTAACCCATCTGTTTGCCAATGGGATTTGGGAGTGGCTTCATCGCTAGAGTAGCTGTGTAGCCAGTGAAACTTGAGTTGCAACCTTCGCCGTTAGGACTTCGATTGCAATATAGATCTCAAGGGAGCATATCACCGTATTTGGGGGCGATATGCTAGTTTAGGGACATTTCGGTCCATTATCGCTATGATTGATGCGAAATTTTAGTTTAAGGACATCTCGGTCCATTGCCGCCATGTTTGAGGTGGATTGTTAGTTTAAGTACTTCTTGGTCCGTTATCGCCGTTTTTGAGGTGGATAATTAGTTTAAGGACTTCTCGGTCCTTTGTCGCCGTTTTGGGGCGACGAGGCTTTTTTTGTATACTACTCTCAGATTTTTGACTCGGGAAGATAGCGAGCGGACACGAGCGTCGTCATCTATCATTGACCTAAGTCGTGACTTGTCAAGCATAGTATTTTTTGAAGAATCAGTCGTTTATTGGCCGGAAAGGTCTTTTTCCATGCATATCCATGAGCAGGTAGGCTCCACCTTGGTAGACCTTGTCTATGATGTATGGGCCTTCATAGTTCAGTTTGAATTTCCCCCGTTTTGCACGATTGGGGATCATGGGTCTTTTGACGATTAGCACGAGTTCGTCTAGGCGGAATGTTCTCGGCCTGGTCAGTTTTTCATATAACCGCGTCATCCTTGCCTTATAAGCTTCCAAATTTTGATGTGCTATAAGGCGAGTTTCGTCGAGGGCATCAAGCTTCTCAAGCCGAAGATGAGCATTTTCTTCATCTGTCAGCTCATATCGGACCGCTACTCGCAGAGAGGGAGTTCTATTTCCAGGGGAAGCACTGCTTCCGTGCCGAATACCAACGCGTATGGTGTTGTATTCGTTGCCGTTTTGAACGTTGTTCGGTATGTCCAGAGAGCTTCGTGCAGCCTTTCGTGCCAGTCTTTTTTATTTCTGGACACCGTCTTCTTTATAATCTTTGTCAAGGTCTTGTTGAAGGCTTCAGCTAAACCGTTGGCACGAGAATTATAGACTGAAGAGTATCTCCAATCTATTTTATACTGTTGAGCGAAGCAGCTGATTTTATGACTTCTATAACCTGGCCCATTATCCGAAATAATTCATCACGGAATGTCGAACCGATAGATGACATGTATTCTGAAGAAATAGAGGATATTCTCCGTTTTCATCTCCCTTAATGGTACTACTTCTGCCACTTAGAGAAGTAGTCGGTCATTGCCAATATAAACCGATGTCCTTTGGACGATGCCGGTTCAATATGGCCAATTATATCAGTTCTCCATATTTCGAACGGCCAGCTAGCCACTGTTGGGTGTAACGGATTTGGATGTTGGTGGATGAAGTCCCCATGAATTTGGATCGAGTGACACTGCTTCGCATATTCGAGGCAGTCCTGAATCATTGTGGGCCAATAGTAACCCATCCTTTTTATCTTCAGCTTCATCTTTGGCCTGGCTTGATGAGAACTGCAGAGTCCGTCGTGAGTTTCTTGAACGACTCTCTTCGCTTCTTCTGGTCCCAGGCATCTTAGCCACAGACAGTCGAACAATCTCTTATACAGAGTATCATTGATGAAGGCGAAGGACAGAGCTCGTTTTATGAGCTGATGTCTAGACGATGCATTTTTGGACGTTCGTTGGGATTTGAAGTAGTCTATGAAGACTTCCCTCCAGTCAATGACCTTTTCTTCATCCTCTATTTGAATGGATACTTGTTCGGTCATTTCTTTTCTTTCGAATGGATCTATCAGGTCTTCCGAAGATATATTTGTTGGCGAGAGAATTCTGCGGCTTTGCACGATGATCCTTATGTCATCAAGGTCTTCATCGACCAGTTCCTTGGCCAATTTGGCTAATGCATCCGCCTTGCTGTTTTCTGCACGCAGTATACTCTTCAGAATGTAGGAGGAGATTTTTGTCAGCAGCTGCTGCACTCTTTCGTCATACTTTATCAGCTCTAGCTTGCATATCTGATAGTCGACATTTACTTGCCTAACGATCAGCTAGGAGTCTCCATATATTAGGAGGTCTTTGATTCCCATGTCGATAGCGATCTCGAGACCTGCTATCAAAGCTTCATATTCAGTTTCGTTATTAGTTCTTAGCTCCGTTAAGGAGAGGGCGTAATGCAATATCCCTCCTTGCGAAGTCACGAAGATAAGGCCCACCCCGGCTTTGATTATGGGGGCGTTTTGCTTTCGCCTTTTCATGGAAGATGCTCTATCGAAGTAGAGTTTCCATTGGGAATCATTTTTTTCCTTCTCTCCTTCAATTGCGTTGAACGCATGTTCGTCTGGCAATTCACAATTTAACGAGGAGTCGGCTGGTATCGGATGCTCCGCAAGAAAGTCAGCTATGGTCTGACCTTTTACTGTTTTAAGGGGTCGATACGTCACTGAGAACTCCATCAGGAGGAGGGCTCATTTGGCAAGCCTTCTTGTTAGTATAGCCCTTGACATCAGATATTTGAGAGGATCCACCTTTGATATAAGATCGGGATAGTGGCGACGGACTTTTGTTTATCCTCCGGCTCATGACACCTCTCCGTATTTTCGAAGTCTGATAGGAAGTATTTTGTGTCTTCATATTTTCGGACCTCGTTTACAGAGAACGGATTTAGCTCCCCTGTAATGGTGTACTCCGAGCCATCTTGGAAATATTTCATATACCGATGTTGTGTAGAAGGGATGACGTTGTAATCATATAACCAAGGCCTACCGAGCAGAGCGTTATAGCTAGTCTTGGTGTCGATGATATGAAATTTGATGTCAGTGACGAGCAACCCGAAGCATAACGTCAATATTACGAACCCAAGCATCCATGACGACTGTGAGTCGAACCCGGAGATGGTAATATTGTCTCGGGTCAGGTGCTGAACGTTCATGCAAATCTCCTTCAGCACTCTCACGTTGAGAAGGTTGACGGAGAATACGCCGTCGACAAGGATTTTCACTATCTTAATGTCGTGGCAGTACCCAGTGACATATAACAGGCAAATATGTTCGCACATACCGAGGAGGATATCTTCATCGTTGAATGTAATGTCAGCTGTGTGAACTTCTGTCAGCTCATCATTCATCTTCTCTTCTGTGAAGAAAGCTTGGAACTGATCAGGCTCTTGTAATGACTTGATCAGAGAATCTCATGCCTCTTTGGACAGGAGGAGTGTCACGCCCCACTTCCCAGAGTACGCTAAGATAGGCACGTGACATAGCCAACCATGCTACCTGTGGATAGGAAAAATCCTTCCACAGTCACATTACGGCTGTAGAGATATCAAGAACAGAAAAGTAAACTAAACTATCTAGTACATGTCCATAAGCCAGAATAAATGAGTCAAGAAATAATATAATATGCGGAAGCAAAAGATCCAATAGATAAAACACCTGGAAAGTAAAACTGGATACCAACAGGATCCTCACTACTCGGCCTAACGGCGGAAGTACTCCTGATCAGCCTGCGACAAAGGTAGAGGATCTGGGCCATACAAAACCCAGACGTCGGTGCGTCATAACATCAAGCAATAATATAATCAGGGGGGTAACAAGACATGCAGGTACGAGTATGAATGGTAAAACAGGTATAACAGTAACATACATAAAGACGGTGAAGGGTAAGGCATGGGTGGTGTGCAGTGAGTAATCTAAACTAGTCTACTGGGTTAACTACTCTCAAGTCTTTAAAATCAATTTGATGAATCATCGATGTAACTCAATAGTATCCCGTGCATACCCGGGACCACGTGTTCCCCTCCGAAAGACGGCGCACAAGACTGCGATGTCTTGGCACTGAGATTCGGGGCAGATGCTAATTGGTGCTATCCGTTCACCTCTCCGAAGATGCCAAGTTGATTTATGGCACCATGTATCGAAGGTTTAAACGGATGCGTCCGATGTAGCAGACTTCGTCAGATTCCCCCTCGCTTGAGGGGTTTTTGATTGTGGGGACGCTCTTCCCTGTAGGCGCAAGCCCCTGCAGTTAATTACGCTACCGCATTGCGGTAACAACTTTCTCCTTCTCCAGCTGGTCACTTCGTGTCGTGGGTGTTTGTTTTGTGTTTTGTTGCAAGTGGATTGTTTACGGAGACTAAGTTATGTCGTCGCCCGTAGGGCGTGGACTAGTCCAAATCCGTATTATCTTAGATTTGGGTTTGGGGGTTTGGTTTGAGGATACGTCAGCCATACTTGAGGCTAAGATCAACTCAAACGTTTGTTAAGGATACGTTAGTCTAACTTTGTGACTAAGATCAATTTAACGGGATCGTTTAGATCCGATAAAGGAGTGTTTGGGCTCCATTGTTCCAGTTTAGGGACCTAGAGGTCCAACGTATGTATGGCCGTCAGGACCCGTCACCTCTCTGACGACGTTGAAGAATTACAACGACGGATGTCAGAGGAGTTCAGAGATGTACCCTTGAGCCAGAGTTGGGGGGATTTATAGTCCACTCTGTTTGAAGGTTTAAGGATACGTTAGCCATCTTTGAGGCTAAGATCAACTTAAACGGGACCGTTTAGATCCGACAAAAGAGCATGCAGGGCTCTATTGTTCTAGTTTAAGGACATTGCGGTCCATGGGTAGTTTAAGGACATTGCGGTCCACTGTTAGTTTTAAGACATCTCGGTCAAGGTTAAGGACGTCGTAGTCCATGGGTTTAAGGACCCCACAGTCCGTTGTTAGTTTTAAGACATCTCGGTCAAGGTTAAGGACGTCGTAGTCCATGGGTTTAAGGACCCCACAGTCCGTTGTTAGTTTTAAGACATCTCGGTCAAGGTTAAGGACGTCGTAGTCCATGGGTTTAAGGACCCCACAGTCCGTTGTTAGTTTTAAGACATCTCGGTCAAGGTTAAGGACGTCGTAGTCCATGGGTTTAAGGACCCCACAGTCCATTATGTGCTCTGGATGCTTCACACGGGTTCACTGCCGTGCTCTGCGAGGACCAGGCTCCGCTCTGGATGTTTCCCACGGGGTCAAAGAGTGACATTATCCGCGTTCCACGTAACCAGGAATTTTGCATTAAACACGGGTTTAAGGACCCCACAGTCCGTATCAATGTGTGGTCGTCGGGACCCGTCACCTCTTTGAAGACATTGAGGGATTACAATGTCAAGTATCAAAGGAGTGAAGAGATGTACCCTAGAACCGGAGTGGATTAAATAGTCCTTGGCCTAATTTGGGATCCAGACGAATTAATTATGTTATGAGCCCATTGGCCCAGTTAATCACAAATTGAGGACTTATGGCCATCTTGGGCTAAGTCCAATCAGGAGAAGCTTTGCCTCTATCCATTTAGGCCAATTGGGCCAAAGCCTAGTGTTAAACACTATAGAGCAGTTAGTGTTGAACACTGGGAATGAGGTTGACAAGTAAGTGTTTAACACTAAGAGATAATTGGTGTTAAACACCAGCAACAAGGCTTTTCAAATTAGTGTTAAACACTAAAACAGATCAGTGTTGAACACTGCAGATGAAGCTTTTTAATTAGTGTTGAACACTAAGGCCCAACAGTGTTTTAACACTGGGTTCGAGAGTTTTAACTTAGTGTTAAACACTAAGGCAAGAGGGGTCACGTGGCAACACGTGAGAGCGCCCTCCCTTCATGTATTCTGCTGAGATTATCGCGTCTTTTAGAGCGTCACGTGCCATCACGTGATAGGCATTCAAACGCTCATATGTTAAAGCTTCTGCCGGGGGTCACGTGGGTCACGTGGGGTGCTGCCTCAAAGGGGCTTTCTGTAGATCTCTTGGGGAGGTCACGTGGTAACACGTGACCCTGCCTCTATGTATTTTGTTTAGAGGCTTTGTTAATCTTTTTTCAGGAATTAAATTCCTCAAGCTTTAAATTTCAGAGGAATTAAATTCCTACTTCCTTTTGAAGGTTTATATTCTGAATAGAGTTGGACTCTGAATCTTCCGTAGGAATTAAATTCCTCGCATATGTGAAGGACTGAATAGGGTTAAACCCTAATAAAAGCTTTTAAGGAATTGAATTCCCATTCCCTGTTAAATGATGATTAAGGGAATTAAATTCCCGTTGTTTCAACAGAACTAAGTTCTTAATTAGGGTTAAACCCTGTTTCTTTTGTTCTGAAGGAATTAAATTCCCATGATACAGGGTCAAGCCCTAATTTTATTTTAAAGGAATTAAATTCCTATAGTTCTGTGAGAATTAAATTCTCATGCTTGCATTCCCTCTCTATGTTTTGGATCTGCATGGCAGGATCTCGACCCATTGAGAATTAAATTCTCAACCTTAAGGGGAGATGTGCACTTTGCAGATCCTCTATCAAAGAGAGAAGAAATATATTCTTCTGTTTTTATGTATCAGAGTTAAACTCTGTTGAGAATTAAATTCTCTTCTTCTTTCAAGGAGCTTTTCCCTTTCTTACCTAGGGTTTTTGCAGAAGATCCAAGTTTCTCCAAGTATCGAAGCTCTCTTCTTTTTCTTTTTCTCTCCCTGTCTCTGTCTATCTCTTCTCTGTGTCTCTTGGCTCCTATTTATAGGAGAAGCAGCCGAATCAATCAGTTTTTGACGAATCTTCATGAGAGATTTGATTTGCATCCATCATTCGTTTTGGACCTTTGGATTATTAAGTGAATTTTATTCACCATTGGATTTCAAATCCAGGGATTTTTCCTTTGTTGTTTCGGTTAGATTTAAAGGGGAAATCTTTCCAAACCCGAGATTTTCCCATAGATAGATGATATTTCATCACCTCTGAATCTTTAATTCGATTGGTTCCAGATAGCCGCTTTCCTTTGGAAAGATTTGAATTTCTTTCAGAATTTAATTCTGTTGACAAAATGGGCTTTGAAAGCCGGTCACGTGTGACCACGTGACCCCCTTGGAACGATCCTTCCTCTTTCTTTTGCGCTCTGTCTTCTGATTGCTGCTTAACCGTCACGTGCCACCACGTGACCCCTGGTCACGTGTGAGCACGTGACCCTTGTCTGGAGCCTCTTTCCTTGGTTCAACTGGAGAACGAGTCTGCTGCTTTGAACGTCACGTGCCAACACGTGACCCTGGTCACGTGGGAGCACGTGACCTCTTCTGAAGCCTTTTCCTTGACTTGATCAGGGAACCGGTTTGCCTTTGACACTTGCATTTAAATGTCACGTGTCGCCACGTGACCCTGGTCACGTGGGAGCACGTGACTCTTTCTGAAGCCCCTTTTCTTCAACGTAGTCAGGAAACTGAACTTGCCCTGATGATGTGCTTAGGTGTCACATGCCAACACGTGACCGCTAGTCACGTGTAAGCACGTGACCCTCTTCTGAAGCTTTTCCCAGAAGCTTTCCTGATTTTAAATCAGGAAACACCACGGTCTAAGACTCTCGGGCTGAATCCGAGACGTGCCGCAAGGCAGTAAAAAAGGTAGTATATAATGACGAGTAATGTCAGCAGCATCATCCCGGGGCTGGCCTAGCCCATAAGACTGATCAGTAAAGGTATCGAACTGTCGAGTTACAAGTCAGGTTTCATCATTGATTTCCCCATACCCCCAAGTTATATGTTTAAGTCAGGTATTAATAATCTAAAGCTAATGCCAACACAGGATCAAGCAGATACAGGTTTGTCTGGATAGACAACAGGAAATGTCCGTAGGGATAACATGTCAAGTTTGCTGGCATTAGTAACAAGATCAGGTAACAGGTAAAGCCATGGTACATCAAGTCAGGTCAAGTAGTGTAAATAAATCCAATCATGTCAAGAAGTGCACGGTATCAAGTCGTATCAAGTAGTAGGTGTATCAAGTCATGTCAGAGGTGCACAAATGTCACGTAGGTGATCGTAATCAAACCCTAATAAGTATGGGTATACAAAACAAGTATGGGGTACTAATGGAACAATAAAAATGGAACATTGTGATGTGGTATGCAAATAGGTATAGGTTAAAGCATATGGATGCACAGTTATCGATTTGGGTTAAGGTTATAGTTCCAACATTAATTAAAATACACTTTATCAAATATGGAATGTTAAAAAATCTCATTATTATATATTAAATGATCTAGTGATGCAATTGCATATATATTAGGCTAGATGGATGCAAACGGTGTCCGAAGGGTTATAAACTATTAAAAGGGTACTATAGGCTGTACAATTAAGCATTATGTGATTCAAATATGAATATGGGTACAATGGATTGTAATCTAATATGCAACATGATATGTTTCAAGTTCTAGATCTAAAATTATGTAAACGGAACATCGAAATGTTAAAATGGAACATGTGGCATTATATTTAATCTGCAGGTTTAATACGCATTTAAATAAGTATAAAATAATATAAATAGCATGTAGCAAGTTTTACTTGCCTGATGGATCGCGATACGGATACGCGCTGCAACGTCCAATGTCGGTAAAAGCTGCGATGCACACACGCGTGCCCGGCACGGGACCAGCCAATGCAAGAAGTGACCACGCTGCACGAGAACGTCTTCTGGGTCGTCCGGATCGTCGGCGACGGTACGGCTTTGGCGACGATTGGAATCAAGAATTCAAGAAAGAGAAAAGAGAAGAAAAAGTTGAAGAAAAAGAAGAAGAAGGAGAAGAGTGTTGCTGTGGTGTTGGATTGGGGTATCTGGGACAGAGGAGAAGGAGAGGGAGACGTGATGACGAGTCGTGAGTTTTCCGGCGAGGTTTCACGGCCAAGGCAAAAGGTTCTTTAGGGATCAGTTCTGTGCGGGAATGGCTCGGCTCTGGGGAAGAGGAAGTGATGGAGGTGGTGGTCATGGGTTGCCGAGGGTGAGGAGGTCGACGGCGACGATGTCCAGAATCGGAGTCGACGGGAACATGGATTGCTCGGTGATGGGTGCAGTGGGTTCACCGCATGGGTTGGAGAGAGGGGAGAGACAGGTGGGGTGATAGAGATGAGGATGAAGAGGATGATGGCGGGAGGCGATGACGATGAGCGCGAGGCAGGCGAGGGCTCGGCGTGGGTTCGATGATCGCGAGGCGGGAAACAGAGAGAAATGAAAGAAGAAGATGAGGGGGAGAGAGAGACGTAAGAATGTATGGTTTAAGATTAATATATATAAAAAATTATATTATATATATAAGGAAGAGAGAGAGAATTGTAAGAGAGAGAGAGAAAGAATGTGAGAGGAGAGAGATAGAGAGAGAGGGAGATCGAGAGGAAAGAGAGAGGGGGGATGAACAGGGAGGAGATATAAAGTTGTTTGTTTGTGGGGGAGAGAGAAAGGGAGAGAAGGGAAGAGAGAGAAGGAGAAAAAGAAAGAGAGAAAGAAAAGGAAGGAAAGAAAGGAGAGAGAGAGGGAAAGAGGTGGGGTCAGCCAGTGAGAGGAGAGAGGCTGGGGGTTAGTTACGAAAAGATTTAGAATTTGTTTAAAAGATTTGTATTTGTAAGTTGGTTATATAAAATTTTAAGTCGTGTATTAAATTTAATAAAAAAATTGGATTTTCAGGTAAATACAAATCTAGTCCAAAATACGCCCGGGTCGGGTCTAAAAATTCAGATTTAAAATATGAAAAATATATGCAACTTCCAAATTTTAAAATGAATGCTTAGGTAACGAAAATGTATACCCCCAAGAACGGATGCACGTACGTGCGCGTAGCTATCTAAACACGTCAGTTTTACTGAACGGGAAGAGAACAAGATGCGCGGACGCTACCACAGGGTTAGGGGTATCATGCAGGCTATGAAATGTACTTTTGAAATATTTTACGTGACTTAAAATGTTATATGGTAAAAGATGCCATGCCAGGTAAAATGCCAGTATGCGATAAAGTTGAAAATGCACAAGTCTATAATAACAAGTCAGGGTGATTCATAAATATGAATCAAACAAGTTTCAAGCAAGCGGGTCGGGTCGAATGCAATGTAAAATGTATAATACCATTCGCACCCCAAAATACGATAAATAAATAAAATACCACAGATAATAAAATACGGGAACCGGAATTGGTATAATTGAACTCGGTTGTTACATTATACCCAACTACAAAAAGAATTTCGTCCTCGAAATTCCAAGAACAAGAAAGGATAAACAATCAAGAAACTACAAGAATATATGTGAAAACTTCTGTCGGATTTCATCTTCTCGTTCCCAAGTTGATTCTCCATGCGAGCGATTTCCCCAAGAAACAAGTACGAGAGGGATATTCTTGTTCCTAAGGACCTTTTCTCTTCGATCAACAATCGACATCGGTCGTTCCTCAAAGGTCAAATCTTCTCGTACGGTCAGCTCCGAATGATCCAGCACATGTGTTTCATCTCAAACATACTTACGGAGTTGAGATACGTGAAACATGTCATGAACATTCGCCAAGGATTGCGGTAGTGTTAATCGATACGCCACTTCTCCAACACGCTCCAAAATCTCGAAAGGTCCAACGAATCGAGGACTAAGCTTTTCTCGACTTCCGAAACGAATCACCCCTCTGGTCGTGATATCTTCAAGAATACCAAATCACCAACAGCGAACTCTAGAGATCTTCTCGATATATCTGCCCAACTCTTTTGTCGGTCTTGTGCTGCTTTCATATGATTCCGGATAGTGTTAACCTTCTCAACTGTTTGCACGATCAATTCCAGTCCCATCAATCTTCGTTCTCCAACATCGTCCCAACAAATAGGTGAACGACATTTGCGACCATATAAAGCTTCGAATGGAGCCATCTGAATAGTCGCCTGGAAACTGTTATTGTCAGAAACTCCACCAAATGTAGATGATCCTCCCATGAACTCTTGAAGTCTAACATGCAAGCTCTCAACATGTTTTCAAGAGTTTGGATCGTTCTCTCCGAATGCCCATCTATCTGAGGATGATAAGCTGTGCTAAACTTCAAACGAGTCCCCAAACTTTCCTGTAAGCTCCTCCAAAAGTGTGATAAGAAACGAGTGTCACGGTCGGACACGATGCTTACCGGTACTCCATGCAATCTTACAATCTCCTGCATGTACCACATTGCCAAAGCTTCCGTTGATTGACCAACTCGAAATGGTATGAAATGAGCTGCCTTGGTCAATCGATCAACAATCACCCAAACTGCATTGTTGCCCTTTAGACTCCGTGGTAAAACCGTCATGAAAATCCATGGTTATATGTTCCTACTTCCATTGAGCAATCAGAAGTGGTTGCAATAAACTAGCAACCCTTTGATGTTCAGCCTTAACTTGCTGACACACCAAGCACTTTGCTACAAAGCGGGCAATCTCCTGTTTCATGTCTTCCCACCAGAAATGCTGTCATAGATCTTGGTACATCTTCGTGCCTCCTGGATGTACGGAATATGCTGAACTGTGCGCCTCCTTCATAAGTTCTTCGCGAATATCTCCTTTTGGCACACACAAACGGCTACCATAATGCAACGAATCATCTTCATGAATCAATAAGTCCGTTCGAAGTCCAGCTTCAACCTGTTCTAGAAACTTATGAAATCTTGGGTCCTGCAATTGCGCTGCTTTAATATTCTCGATCAAGAACCACTGTACTTGCAGCTGCATCACTGTCCCGAAGAATGCGGTAGCACAACCTCCAAATCGAATTTTCGAAAGTCTTCAATAAGTTCTTTCTGTGCAGTCAACATGTGAATTGCTGGCAACCGACTAAGCGCATCCGGCACTATATTAACCTTCCCCGGATGGTACTCAAGATCATAGTCGGCCATCAGCTCCAACCATCTACGCTGCCTCATATTAATCTCCTTCTGCGTGAACACATACTTCAAGTTTTGTGATCAGTGAATACTTCGCCCTTTTCGCCAGTAAGTAGTGTCTCCAAATCTTCAAAGTGAAAATCACTGCTGCTAGCTCCAAGTCATGAGTTGGGTAACTCTTTTCATGGGTCTTCAACTGTCTCGACGCGTAAGCTACAACCTTCCCATGCTGCATCAAAACACATCCCAATCCTTTTCCTGATGCGTCGCTATGAATCACCAATCCTCCGGAATTGTCTGGCACGGTCAGAATAGGAGCGGTTATCAATCTCTGCTTCAACGCCTCAAAAGATGACGCACACTGATTCGTCCACACAAATGGTACCTCCTTGCGCGTAAGCTTGGTCAAAGGCTCAGCCAAACGAGCAAAATTCTCCACGAACCTTCTGTAATACCCGGCAAGTCCAAGGAAACTTCTGATCTCCGCAACGTTCTTCGGAATCGACCAATCTCGAACTGCTGTAATCTTTTCGGGATCAACGGTGATTCCATCTCCGGATACGACGTGCTCCAAAAACTTCACTTCTTCAAGCCAAAACTCGCACTTGTTTATCTTTGCATATAATCTCTCTTGCCTCAATATCTGCAGTGCGATCTTCAAGTATTCTGCATGTTCTTCAATACTCCTCGAGTAAACCAGAATATCATCAATGAATACCACTATAAAGTGGTCCAAGAATGGGAAAAGATTCGGTTCATCAAGTCTATAAATATCGCCGGTGCATCCGTTACTCCGAAGGGCATCACTAAATACTCGCAATGTCCATACCGAGTTCGGAAAGCAGTCTAGCAAATATCTTCTGTTTTAACTCGGACCTGATGATATCCGGATCGCAAATCCAGCTTCGAGAATACTCTCGCGCCACTAAGCTGCTCGAACAATTCGCCAATGCGAGGGATCGGGTACTTGTTCTTAATAGTCACCCGGTTTAATTCTCGATAATCGATGCACATCCTCCTTGTGCCATCTTTCTTCTTGACTAGAAGAACTGGAGCTCCCTAAGGTGAATTGCTGCTGCGAATCCAACCCTTCTCAAGTAATTCAGCAACCTGCTTCTTGACTTCTTCCAACTCCACTGATGCCATTGGATAGTATGCCTTAGAGACTGGCGCTGCACCAGGAACAAGATCGATCGCGAACTCCACATCTCGTCTTGGCGGTAAACCCGAGATGTCCTCAAACACGTCCATAAACTCTCGAACTACAGCTGGCGCTTCCTCCTTATCAACTTCCATCGACAAAAGAACATTATTTGTCGGCCTAGCCCTAAACTCGACTGGCCCGACAGAACTGCTTCCTCCAGCAAAGACAAACTCCGGATGTCCGAGAATCTGGAAAATCACTTCCTTGGTCCTACAATCAATGTGAGCGTGGACAGTGCCGAGAAAATCCATTCCCAAGACAACAACAAACAAAGGGATGCACCAGAATTGAATAATTCTAATGCGGGGAAGACATGAATAAGTAGAATACCTGAAACGATTTCACCTGAAGCCAAACACTGAAGTAGATAAGTATGGTAAACAAAATTCAATCTTGCGATAAACATGAACTGGAAAGCAAAAGAAGCAAAGCAATATAACGACCATGAAACAAGGAAGTGAATCAAGACCAGGACTCCAAGTTACTTAAATAGAGTACCGTATTGTAACCATGCTGCAGTTCATAGTTACAATCACATAACTCCACTCAAGTCGCCCAAATCCTAGTATCAGAATCAAAGAACAGAGAGAAACAATAGGGAACCAAAAGATTTCCAGTCGAGATGCAAAGTTGTTTGCATATCGTCAAGACAAAGGATCAAGAGAAAGATATGATTCAAGAATCACGATAACAAGGTGGCAGGACATGTTCCTAATCACGAGTATTCTGACTCGTGTATTGGGTCCAATACCCAACTACAAAAGAATCAAACTCGATTAACCTATATCATATGGCTCTGATACCAAACAAACCATGTCGTGCCCCGCTTCCCAGAGTACGCTAAGATAGGCACGTGACATAGCCAACCATGCTACCTGCGGATAGGAAAAATCCTTCCACAGTCACATTACGGCTGTAGAGATATCAAGAACAGGAAAGTAACTAAACTATCTAGTACATGTCCATAAACTAGAATAAATGAGTCAAGAAATAATATAATATGCGGAAGCAAAAGATCCAATAGATAAAACACCTGGAAAGTAAAACTGGATACCAACAGGATCCTCACTGCTCGGCAAAACGGCAGAAGTACTCCTGATCAGCCTGCGACAAAGGTAGAGGATCTGGGCCATGCAAAACCCAGACGTCAGTGCGTCATAACATCAAGCAATAATATAATCAGGGGGGTAACAAGACATGCAGGTACGAGTATGAATGGTAAAACAGGTATAACAGTAACATACATAAAGACAGTGAAGGGTAAGGCACAGGTGGTGTGCAGTGAGTAATCTAAACTAGTTTACTGGGTTAACTACTCTCAAGTCTTTGAAATGAATATGATGAATCATCGATGTAACTCAATAGTATCCCTTGCATACCCGGGACCATGGTCTAAGACTCTCGGGCTGAATCCGAGACGTGCCGCAAGGCAGTAAAAAGGATAGTATGTAATGACGAGTGATGTCAGCAGCATCACCCCGGGGCTGGCCTAGCCCGTAAGACTGATCAGTAAAGGTATCGAACTGTCGAGTTACAAGTCAGGTTTCATCATTGATTTCCCCATACCCCCAAGTTATATGTTTAAGTCGGGTATTAATAATCTGAAGCTAATGCCAACATAGGATCAAGCAGGTACAGGTTTGTCTGGATAGACGACAGGAAATGTCCATAGGGACAACATGTCAAGTTTGCTGGCATTAGTAACAAGATCAGGTAACAGGTAAAGCCATGGTACATCAAGTCAGGTCAAGTAGTGTAAATAAATCCAATCATGTCAAGAAGTGCACGGTATCAAGTCATATCAAGTAGTAGGTGTATCAAGTCATGTCAGGGGTGCACAAATGTCACGTAGATGATCGTAATCAAACCCTAATAAGTATGGGTATACAAAACAAGTATGGAGTACTAATGGAACAATAAAAATGGAACATTGTGATGTGGTATGCAAATAAGTATAGGTTAAAGCATATGGATGCACAGTTATCGATTTGGGTTAAGGTTATAGTTCCAACATTAATTAAAATACACTTTATCAAATATGGAATGTTAAAAAATCTCATTATTATATATTAAATGATCTAGGGATGCAATTGCATATATATTAGGCAAGATGGATACAAATGGTGTCCGAAGGGTTATAAACTATTAAAGGGTACTAGGGGCTGTACAATTAAGCATTATGTGATTCAAATATGAATATGGGTACAATGGATTGTAATCTAATATGCAACATGATATGTTTCAAGTTCTAGATCTAAAATTATGTAAACGGAACATCGAAATGTTAAAATGGAACATGTGGCATTATATTTAATCTACAGGTTTAATATGCATTTAAATAAGTATAAAATAATATAAATAGCATGTAGCAAGTTTTACTTGCCTGATGGATCGCGATACGGATACGCGCTGCAACGTCCAATGTCGGTAAAAGCTGCGATGCACACACGCGTGCCTGACACGAGACCAGCCAATGCAAGAAGTGACCACGCTGCACGAGAACGTCTTCTGGGTCGCCCGGATCGTCGGCAACGGTACGGCTTTGGTGACGATCGGAATCAAGAATTCAAGAAAGAGAAAAGAGAAGGAAAAGTTGAAGAAAAAGAAGAAGAAGGAGAAGAGTGTTGCTGTGGTGTTGGATTGGGGTATCTGGGAGAGAGGAGAGGGAGAAGTGATGACGAGTCGTGAGTTTTCCGGTGAGGTTTCACGGCCAAGGCAAAAGGTTCTTTAGGGATCGGTTCTATGCGGGAAAGGCTCGGCTCTGGGGAAGAGGAAGTGATGGAGGTGGTGGTCATGGGTTGCCGAGGGTGAGGAGGTCGACGGCAACGATGTCCAGAATCGGAGTCGACGGAAGCATGGATTGCTCGGTGATGGGTGCAGTGGGTTCCCCGCATGGGTTGGAGAGAGGGGAGAGACAGGTGGGGTGATGGAGATGAGGATGACGAGGACGATGGCGGGAGGCGACGACGACGAGCGCGAGGCAGGCGAGGGCTCGGCATGGGTTCGATGATCGCAAGGCGGGAAACAGAGAGAAATGAAAGAAGAAGATGGGGGGGAGAGACGTGAGAATGTATGGTTTAAGATTATTATATATATATATATATTATATTTTATATATATAGAAGGAAGAGAGAGAGAGAAAGAATGCGACAGGGGAGAGAGAGGAGAGAGAGGGAGATCGAGAGAAGAGAGGGGGGGATGAACAGGGAGGAGATATAAAGTTGTTTGTTTGTGAGGGAGAAAGAAAGGGTGAGAAGGGAAGAGAGAGAAGGAGAAAAAGAAAGAGAGAAAGAAAAGAAAAGGAAGGAAAGAAAGGAGAGAGGGGGGGAAAGAGGTGGGGTCGGCCAGTGAGAGGAGAGAGGCTGGGGGTTAGTTACGAAAAGATTTAGAATTTGTTTAAAAGATTTGTATTTGTAAGTTGGTTATACAAAATTTTAAGTCGTGTATTAAATTTAATAAAAAAAATGGATTTTCAGGTAAATACAAATCTAGTCCAAAATAAGCCCGGGCCGGGTCTAAAAATTCAGATTTAAAATATGAAAAATATATGCGTCTTCCAAATTTTAAAATGAATGCTTAGGTAACGAAAATGTATACCCCCAAGAACGGATGCACGTACGTGCACGTAGCTATCCAAACACGTCCGTTTCATTGAAGGAGACTAGAATAAGATGCGCGGACGCTACCACGAGGTTAGGGGTATCATGCAGGCTATTAAATGTATTTTTAAAATATTTTACGTGACTTAAAATGTTATATGGTAAAATATGCCATGCCAGGTAAAATGTCAGTATGCGATAAAGTTGAAAATGCACAAGTCTACAATAACAAGTCAGGGTGATTCATAAATATGAATCAAACAAGTTTCAAGCAAGTGGGTCGGGTCGAATGCAATGTAAAATGTATAATACCATTCGCACCCTAAAATACGATAAATCAATAAAATACCACAGATAATAAAATACGGAAACTGGAATTGGTATAAATGAACTCGATTGTTACAAGGAAAGCATCCAATATGCTCAGTTGTGAGGGTATTTTCCTCAAATGCGCTAAGACATTGTAATCCACCTTATTTTTGTTAGGCGGGTCCCAGGCTGCGAGCTCTTTGACAACTCTACCGTCGAGGGCAATTTCCTCAGAGATTTTTTCTTTCTCTTTGTTCTTTTTACTCGTACCTTTGTTTGTAGGTCCTAGATTCTTTTCAGGCAGCGTGCGGTTACACAGCTGAATATTCTCGCAGTTCTTCTCCTCCTGTTCTTTTTCGGAGGTGGAGTCTTTGAAGAGAGGGATGAGTGGTATTTCGTCCTCAGAATCGCTCCCGAAAGAAAGAACTTGGGGTTTTTCCCCTTCCGGACCGGTATCAACCATATGACAGTTGCCGGTCGTTTCTTCATGCGTGTTTGCCGCACTATTTTGCCGTCGACGAGTTTCGCGCTTCATCCTCTTGAAGTGTTTTTGATGGGCAACGTATCCTTGCCACTACTTCTTGAAGGCACCGCATTCCTCGGTGGGGTGGATAACCCTCCGATGATACAGGCAGTAGTTTATATGTGAATCCTCTCCGTCGAGGCATATGACCCCGGGAGTGTTTCTTACGAGAGCTGCAACTTCATTCCTGTTGACAAGGCTTTGGCGAACCGCTTCTCCGCCTTGATCCTGCTCTTATTTGTCGCGGGTATGCTTTGGTTGGGTTGGATTACTTTACGACTCCTTCTTGCCGCCGCTTCTTCATCCTGATGCTGACGCTTATCCTTTTTGTATATGACTGTTTCGCGTTCTCAGTCAGCTTTGCTTTTTCGAAAGGTTTCGTTTAACAGCCTATCAATCGGATCTTCTGGCAGTTCCGGGGATTTTAGCGCCGATTCTGCCCCCAGTTCCTCTGCGTTGTTTTATGAAGCTGAGGGAACTTCTTCTCCATATAACGACGAATGGGAGACCATGTGGAAACTTGCTACACGGTCCCCGGTATCTCCTGATGAGTCTTTTTCCTCGTCATTGTCACTATCTTCGTTCTCAAGAATATGCTTGAAGAACTCTTCGAGCATGACTAGTGTCCGCGCCTTCTACTTGTACTCCTCCAGTGCGTCAATGTATTTTTGTAGATCGGTACGCTTGTCGTTATACTCGGCAGGCTGCACAGGCTTCTTGGTCTTCTTCTTTTTTTCGAAGACTTTGAAGGCTCGACTTGGGGGTTTTGCCCTTTGTCAACAACTTTCGGTACGGGACGTAGTTTCAGCATCCCTTCGATGATTTCAGGTTCAAGTGGGCTTTTCCACCTGACTACTGGACATGCTTGTAGATCTTTCAGCATTCTTTTGGTTTTAGCTGAAAGAACGACTTCCCATGGAGTTTCTTCTATGAGCGAGCATGATGCCCCCGGCGCATCTACCTTTTTTGGAGTGTGCTTCTATAGCGGATTTACCCTCCAATAGTCAGACGGCACGAATTTCCCTTGTTGATACTGGTCTTCAACCCAGTTCTTGAAGATATAGCAATCCTCAATTGGGTGGCTCACCATTCTGTGATAGGAGCAATAGTTAGGGTTATTGACGTCACCGGGTTGCGGTGGACGTCGTGGGTCTGGCAATATGATGAGTTTGTTACGCACTTCCAACTCAAATAGTCTCTTCGTCTTATCATCAGGAAACGAGTAAGCACGTCTTAGTCTTTCCTCCAAGGATGGGCGCAGGCGCGCGTTGTTTTGGCGAGTAGCCGTTTTTGGCTACTCGGTTGTTGTTGCGTATTGGAAATGAATATTGCTTTCCCTTTACCGTTAGAACTTCGAGGGTCCTTATTTGAGGAGAAAGGCCCGTGGCCCATCTGGTCCATTTGGGCCAGTTTATAGATCAGAGCCTAGAAGGTGGTTAGCTTGAAAAATGTCATGAACTGGGACACTGTCGTCTAAGGATCTAGAGTCCCGATGAACATACCCACGGCGGGAGATTCTTTGATGTGTTGTTCGCATTTTGACCATAGGTTCCGCCACCGGATCGCGTATTGGACAGGTTTCTCCTGGCCTTACCCTGGCATTGATTAATGCCGTAATCGGCGTGTGCTCGCTTGCGCTGGTGAACCGCTGTGTGAACAGCGGTTCCATCTTTGTGAATGTTTTCACGGAGTCGTTTGGGAGCTCCGAGTACCATTCAAAGGCCGTTTCTGATAGGCTGCCAATGAACTGGTCAAGCAACAGTTTGTCGTCGCCTCCAGTGTTGCCGTACAGAGCTCTGAACTGCATGATGTGCTGATGGGGGTTGCCTATCCCTTTGTATACATGGAACTTAAAGATCGTATATCCCGGCAGGTACTTGATTTGATCATACTAGCCTGGATATGGTCGCCTAGTTCTAACGATTTGTCCAGCCGCTTCATTTGTTTGATGAGCTCTTATTTGTTTTGTTATATAATCATCAAGAGCGGCCTTGGAGATTGTTTCCACCTTGGCTGTTGATAAAATCGGAAGAGAGTTTAATGTTTCCCCTCTGTCATCGTCGATAATTATTGGCGGATTCTCGGCTAAGAGAACTGGCCGGATCATCATTCCAACCATGTCTTAGAACAAGAGAGCCATCTGTTTTATATTAGCAGCCTGCTCAACAGCTTCCTTGTCCTTTCTTTCAAGCACCCTTAGCAGGAACTCTGTATCGGTCTCCTGCTCCTGGCGATGTTCGGCTGTTTTGTCCAGGCTTTCTTTCTTCCTGGTAAGTGCTGCCATTTTGGTCAGCATTTCCTGGAGCTTTTGTTGTTGCTCTTGAGCTTTTGTCAGTGACCAAGTTTGCGTTTGATGACCTATGGAAGCACGACTTTCTTCTTTCCCAGAAGCCATGTAGACCGTATGCACGACCATGCCCCCAGACTTAGGGTGTTTGGGTCCATCACCTTTGGGATTTGCCGCAGACGGTAGGATTTTCTTCGGCCTCATCCTTTTGTGGGAGGCCGAAGTTGAAGGAGCCGTTGTAACAGGCTCCCGCATAGAAGAAGCCACTCGTTGTATGACAGGGGGATGGCCTTTCTCTTGCCGAGCCTTCGATTTCTTCGGTCGACGAGAGTAATTTTTGTTGATCACAGAGTCCTGGAATTTTTGCCAGACCCTGTGAATTTTCAAAGAGAGCCGTTGATAGGGCTGCTCCGTCTTTGCCTGCACTGTGGCTTCTGCAGGTGGGGGCGATTTCTTTAGCACCGGTGTTGGAAAGTTCTTACGCACCCTCCTGAGCAGATCAAAGTTATTCCCGATCGGAACAGCAGCGTCAACCTCCACCATTAGAGCTGGTGGGGTAAGTCCAGAGGGGGAGTTGCCCCCAGCTTTTCTCACTCGGCGCCAGTAACGACGTCGAGCGTGTCTTGCAAAAGGGACCGCCTCAGTTTTGGAAGCGGCTTCTTCGTGCCCCCGGCTTTACTGAAGGGTTGCTGTTGGTGTCAGCCTGTTGATGACCGACGTCCTGATTGGAGTTTGGGGAGGAACGGACAATCTTTTAAAGACCAATCTTCTGATAGAGGAAGCGCTTTTGACGACTCTGCCCGTAGCAAGAGTTAGGAAGGCTGTCCATTTTGGGGCAGCCTCTTCTGGTATCATGAGCATCTTTGCAGGCCCGTTTAAGTCCTTAATCAACCTGTTGAAGACTGAGACGCTAGCTTTGGACGGCCCGTTAAGAAAGGCCATTGTGGTCGCCAGTCGATCGAAGACCGACCTTTTGGGAGCTTCCTCTTGCGGTGCTGAGACACCGAAACTCACTGGTGGGAGCATGGTCCCGAAAAACAACCCAGTAGTGGCTTGTGTAACTTGCCCCGCTGGCATTGAGAAAATTGAGGCCACGTTGGGCCCGTAGGTCACTCATGTTGGCTATAGTGCTCTCAAGGTAATTATCATAGTCGCAGGTATGTGATCATGATGACTGAGCGAGGACCTATACCGATAAAACAGTCTTACTCGAGATGATAGTATGCTATCTGGTTTGTCTTTATCATCATATGTTGATAAAGCCCATAGGATTCTTGCTTGACTGCCAGCATTGTGATGGCAATCACATACGTGGAAGCTGGGGGTATATAAGCACATCATTAAATGTCCCTAGTCGTGGGAGTATCGAGACTGGGCATCGATACTCCAGTGTAGACCGGTGTATACTTATCTAGACCCTGACGAGGGGCGGTGGCCGGTCTCACAAGCCATTGGTGTTAGTTGTTCACCTAACATAGTATACAGGTGCTCATTGGGTTATGAGTACACTGGACGAACTCGCCGGGAACATACTAGTTGGTATTATACCTATAGTCAAATAGCAGTTCCCTGGTGACATGTGTACAGGTTAGTCTGTTGACCTGAGATCGTCATTTGTCTCGTGTGAGTTCCCACTGTGCTTTGATTACTACCCTACTATGGCTCAAAGGAGTCGTGCAAACAGGTTTTAGTTGGGTACAGTCCCGAGCCACATGGAGGCAGTGAGCGGATCGTCGGGGATTCGTCTCTCTCGGTATTGGGGATTGATACCGCGCAGTGCACGGGTGGCCATCACTAGAAATCCTCGGCCGGGGTATGTGAGAATTACCGATCCAGGATCGATAGTTTCTTAGGTAGTGATGGGTTTCATACCGATACGAATTATCGTGTTGTTAGGGGTCTGACTTTATCCACCCCCTAGACTCGATATGCGATACTCTTAGACGAACAGACCGGACTGTACGGATATTGTCGCTGACAGGCTCAGTAGGGGTTCGGATGAGTTTGCTCGTCGGCCTTCCTTTCGCTCAATACCTGGGTAGCCGTTACGTACAGCTAGTGCCGCTGACATGCTTATGGTTAAACCCACTGCCAGCGTATTGACGAGTCTTTAGAGTCCCACACAGAGGGTTTTCACGGTTCAGGCAATATGGTGTAGGTGACGTATGTTGATACATACAGGTGTCCGATTGAATATGTGCACAGGCTGCGCAGACTTTAATCGGACGGTTGATAATACTAGCGGCTTAGGATTAAGCCAGATTGTTAAATCAAGTTTTGATTTAATAATTTACATATGTATTTATATATATGTATTCTAGTATTATTGCTCACTATTTTTTTCTCTCTTTGGCTATTCGTATTTTCGTATGAATACGCATATGTGTGTTTCGATACATATACCGGGAAGCATTCCGTATTTATACGGAATGGCTTCTAGAAGATGCCACCTCATTATTGATTTTCTTTTGGAAAATCATTTTGTTTATAATGAGGTGGAAAAGGTGACATGGCATGGCATGGTCATTTGGGTCAAAGCATGGCTTTTTCATATAGTGATTGGTATGGTGTATTTATTTATTGTAAAATGGAAAAGATATTTTTTGAGTGGGCATGAGAAGGGGGCCAGCCACTTCTTGGAAGTGGATTTGATTTGCTCATTTGGAGATTTTTTGAGATGGTGCTCTTGATTCTCTCTCACTCTCATGCTCACATAAAATACATAGCCACTTTGCTCATGCCATTAGTTTTGGTCACCCTCTTCTTCATCTTCTTCTTTTGCACACATGAGCATAATATTTTTGAGAGAAAATTATGGTGAGACTATCCTACACCCCCTACTCTCCACTACTAGCGATCTTGGAGAGTCGGTTGGTCCGCTTGGCGAACCTGGAGCTTGTGCCGTTTCCTTCGGGTGGATCATCGGAGATGAAGGAAGACCGGTGACCAAAGTCGATCCGCATCACTAGGAGCCTGGAAATGGTTGAAGACCCGAAGGACTTGGTCCATTAAGTATAACCATTATATCTCCTTTTGTTAGCTTGCTAGTTTTAGGGTTAATCGTTTCGATATTGGAAATCGGGTAATGGTAGCGCCGGGTTTTAGAAAATTTTTGTTCCGCATTTGGCCACGGTTCGATGGTCGGGGTGCTCCCATAACCCTTCAGGTATCAGAGCCACCCATTAAACCCTACTAGCTAGTTTACACAAGCTTAAAATCTCGATCGATAAAAATTTCCAAATCAATTTTCCAATTTGCCTATTTTCTGTCGATTTTAAAACTTGGTCAAAAAATCTTTCTGTATAGCTTAAAAATCCGTGCAGGCAATTGTAGAGCACCACAAGAAATTTGGAAGCTTGATTCAATTTTTTGGCCGCGTAACCGCCGCAAAACATGCTATTTGGCGGCGGTTCCGCCGCGCTTTTGTGGCCAATTGCCTCCAAATTTTTTATGGCACTCACTGACAAGGAAAAATGATTTTTGTGATGTTTTGTTTTATCCCAGATTCTCTTGAGTACTGGTTTGCACTTGGGGCTAGACGGAAATTTTAATCGATCGAAATTTCAACCGTGTGATTATCAGTACTTAGTTTAGCATCTACGACCGTGAATGTCATTTAATCGGTAAACCTTGTCTAATCGCTATAGTCCTTTTAAACTAGGTCAAGAAACTTGTGAAGAAAACACCCTGTACTACATGGCAGGTGGTAGAGGATGAATAAATAAGAAGTGGGTTCACTTTGGATTTGGATTTCTCACTTGGAATCATCACTTAGAATTTTCTAGCAAGCTTTTTCTTTCTTCATGAAGAAGATGAAGAAGAAGGAAAAGAATTAATTAAAATAGAAAATTCAAGTGATTCTTATCATATAGCAATCATGGGTTAGTTTAACTCATGTAGAGAATAAACTAGGGTTTAGATAATGGTTAGGTTTAAGAATAAAAAACAAAATGGTGAAGCTTCATGAAACTCCAAGAATAAAACAAAGAAAGCCACCATATTTGTTTTTTCCCAAAAAAATAAATGAATAAATAAATGAGTAAATCAAACCCTAACCATTAACCAAATCATAGTTTAAAGCATACACACACCCAAGTTTGCATGTATCATCAAACATGATACAAACAAGTGCACAAAAATATATCATATATACAATGTGCACAATCTAGTGAGAAAATAATCTTAAGTGAACCAATACTAGTTAATGTAAAGTAATATATCAAATATATAAATATACATTAAATCACTAAATCAACACTTGATTTAATGATCCGGTCATACTGCATATAACCGACTAATATCAAGTGTATCAATGTATCGAATCAACACTTGATTCGGTAACCCGGCTATATCACATATAACCGACCGATGATACGAATCGCGAGAATAGATTACAGTATCACATACTGGTACCATTCTTGGTCCCGCACATATCTCATATGCGCTCCTATTTCGTTTCGCTTGAGCCAGGAAACCTCTGTGTAGGACTCTAAAGACCCGTCAATACGCCGGCAGCAGGTGATGATCATATCAAACACCCACAAGCCGCAAGCGGTCTGCTAAACGTAACGGCCACCCGAGTATTGAGCGATCAGAAGATCAACGAGGAAGCCCGCTCACACTCCTGTGAATCCAACCAGTAACACTTACCGTACAGTCCGGTCTGTTCGTCTGATATGTCGCATATCTCGTTTAGGGGTGGTAAACGTCAGACCCCAATAACTCGATAAGTCGTGTCGATATGAGGCTCATAACGGGTCGAGAAACTACTGGTAACACTTACCAGTAAATCCCTAAAGCAGCCTTGGCCAAGGACTTCCTGTTATAGCCAATCGAGCACAGCGCAACATCAACTCCCTATACCGGGAGAGACGAAACCCCTCCTATCGCTCATTGCCTCCATGTGACTCGGGACTGTACCCAAAAACCACCGTTTTGCATGCCCTCTTGGACGTGGTAAGGTGGAAATCAAAGCACAGTGGGAATCACACAAGACTCTATGACGATCTCGGGTATACAGACTAACCTGTACAAGTGTCACCAGAGAACTGCCATCTGACGTAAAGTATAATACCATCTGGGAGTTCTCGGCGAGTCCGTCCAGTGTACCCAGTTTCCACTGAGCACCCGTATATCATCTCTGATGTCAAACACCAATGGATTTGGGATCATCCATCGCCCATCTACATGGGTCGAGAAGGTACACGCTAGTCTACTCTGGTATATCGATGCCCCGTCTCGATACACCCACGACTAGGGACTTTGAAGGATGCACTTATCGACTACCATGTCCCCACTAGTATGATCCTCATCATAGTCCAGGTAGTCAAGTACACATCCTAAGGGCTTTACCAACATATAACAGAGAGACAATCAGTGTACACGTTAAGGTAAAGAGTAACCAGATAGCATACTATCATATCGAGCAAGAAAGTCATCCCTATATATGTCCAAGCATCCACTACAATATACATCTTATGTATAGTAATGGCCTCTAGGGCATACATATAACTAACAATCTCCCACTTGCACTAGGGCCATCTGATAGCAGTGGTTGTAGTATCTCATACTCAACCATCCCATAAAAGTCTCTCTCTGGGAAAAGGCCTTTGTGAGTGGATCCGCCGTGTTGTCCTCTGAGTCAACTCTCCTAACCTCGATCCCCTGGAGATCTACCATCTCCACGATCAGGTGACACTGCCTTAGAATATGTCTGGATCACTGATGGGATGGGCGTTCCTTGGCATAAGCCACAACTCCATTGTCATACAATGGGAGGAACGAAGTTCATCTCATGAACAAATATACACCCAGACTGCCTCTTTGGTAGCATCTTTGGTAACGATGTATCTTGCCTTTAATCGTCTAGTATGCCACGGTATCTAGATTTGAACTCTTCCAACATACCGTCCCTTTACCAAGGGTAAAAACAATGCCTGTGACTGACTTTCAGTCGTCCTTATCATTCTGGAACCTTTCCAGTGATTCTCCCCAGAATCAATTGATACCTTCTCACTACAGCTAGTGAGGATCGTAAGGTCCACTTAGATCTATCTCATAGATCCAAACTAAGGATTTAGGAGGTATCACTTTGATCCTATATGGAGAATCCTTGTGATAAGCGGAGATTGAACGAGCGTAGCATAGGAAACTCCTTCCCTATCAAGAGTATGTCATCCATGTACTCTACGAGGATCACCACCATACTCCCTACTACCTTTTTGTATATACAAGGTTCATCTACCATTTTGATGATGTCAAACTCTTTGACTAACTCATCAAAACAGATGTTCCAACTTCGCGATGCCTGCTTTATCACATAAAACATCTTGCACACGTTTCCGCTGCTCCCACTGTCTACGAAGCCCTCTGACTGTGTACTTATAGACTCTGTCTTCTAAATCATTATTTAGAAAAGCAGTCATGACACCCAACCGCCGGATATCGTAGTCATGGTATGTAGCCGTGGTAAGTAGGATCTGGATGGACTTAAGCATAGGTACTTAGAAAAGGTTTCATCACAATCCATACCTGGTCAATGATGCAAACCTGTAACAAGTCTAGCTTTGAAAGTCTCAACTTTTCCATGTACACCATGTAATCTTCTCAAGATATACTTTCTCCTGATGGGGATTTAACCCTTCAGATAAAGCAACCAAAGTCCATACTTTGTTGGTGTATAAGGATTCCATCTCAGATCGCTAAGCATCCAGCCATTCTTACAGAGTCCTACTTCTGATGGCCAGCTCGAAACTAGTTGGGTCATCATCCCATGATGCAATCCTTGCTCCTACTGTCATAGAGAAATCGAGGTATCTCTCAGGTGGGTGAGGAAACCTACTAGATCGGTGGAGAGGCTGAGGTTCGTTGGTTGCTATTGAATCCTTTGGTTCTACCAAATCAGCAGCTGCAGTTTGTATAGCTGGAACTCTTTTCAGTTCTACCTCATGTCCATTTATTTCTTCACAAGAAATTCCCTTTCACAAAGGAGGCATGCTAAGAAACAAAACATTTTTGTTACTCGGTTAGGTAGAAGATATTCCCTTGCGAATGCTTAGGATATCTCAAACTTCTACAGTCCTGATATTGCCTCGAGTTTGTCCGGATTTTGCTTTTCAGACATAGGCCGGACAACCCCAAATTTTAACTAACTTAAGAGATGGGCTCTTCCCTTTCCATATCATATATGAAGTGGTAGGCAACTGATTTGATTTGAACCCTATTCAATAGGTATGCTACTTCTCAAGTGCATAGCTCCCTAAAAGGAAATAGGAAACTCAGTAGTACTCATCATAGAGCGCACCATATCATATAGGGTGTGATTGCTCCGTCCCGATACACCAAGGTGTTGTGGTGTAAGCGGAGGAATAATACTGAGAGAGAATCTCATTCTTAGAATAGTCCAGGAATCCCGTGCTCAAGTATTCTCCTCCTTGATCACATCTAAGGAGACAATACTTATACCCGTTTTTGGTCCTCTACTTCTAACTTATATTCTGTGAATATCTCAAAAGGTTCGGACTTGTGTTTCAACAGGAACATATGTCTGAATCTTGAGAGATCATCAAAGAATGTAATGAAGTACAAAGAACCGGTTTTGGCATGTGTAGACAGGGGACCTTCATACATCAATATGTATCATCCCAAGAGTTCACTAACTCTTTCTCTGTTTCCAATAAACGGAGCTATGGTCATCTTATCTTTGTGACATGACTAGCAAGTTTCACAAGATGTAAATTTAAACTGATTTAAATATGCATCTAATATGTAACTTAAGCTAGTCGGGTCGCATTGATATGACGTAGTCTACAATACCTCAAGAAGGATTCGTTCATTTTCGAACTCTTCCTCTTGTGTGTGTTCTATATACTAAGAACTGCAGTTTGATTTAGAACGTCAATGCTTTTAGATAACGTGCCTGAACCGATCAACTCTTGATTTAGGAAATGTTCAAAACATTATCCAACAATACAAAATTATATCCTTCTTTACTAATAAAGAGATTGATATGATTTTGTATATCAGGTTCGGTATCTAATAACATTTGTTCAGAATCAATGTATTCTGGTAATACAGGGTGACAGTGACCAACAGACTTGGCTGCAACACTTGCATCGTTTTCTGCCTCATGAAACTTATCACCCGTTCTCAGTTCTCTACCTTTCTGTAGCCCATGTAATATATTACATATGTGGGATCCTGATCCGGTATCAAATACCCAGGACGTAAAGGACATTGAGAAATAGTTCTCTGTAATGAACACACCCGAAGATGATGCATCATCATGCACTTTCTTCGTTTGGGCGGCACGGGAATTCTGGTAATCCCCTAATTCCTGCTCTGTCTTATAACAATTATAAGTTGGAGCGGGACCAACTGTCCCCAGTTCAGTATAACAAGCGGGTTCGGTCAATATATCCGTATTATTATCTTGATTAAGGCGTGATATGGTCGCTACCTGGAGAGAGAGAGAAGAAAACACTCTGCGTGCGCTCTTGCAAGATCAGATTGGTTATTATTTTATCTAATCAGGATGGCTCCCACTGTTTTTATCAAATCTTCCTTCAAACCCTAAAAGGAAAGACTAGCCAGGATTAATTACACGCTACAAGTTCGCCAATCTTTCAGCCAGGCCAGTGTCGGTACTTTGAGGGAGGTTCCCCGTGCTTTCGCACGGACCTAATTAAAGTAAACCTTGTTTTCCCAGAGGCGTAACCCCGTTGACACCTTTCTAGACACCTACTTGATCGGCTAATTGTAATGTGTAAAACTCTCCCAGGAGTAACAATTACTCGCAGCGGGTATCAGGATCCAACTATCTCAGAGAAGGTATGCAATCTCATTGCAAATTTCAACACTTAAAATTCCCGATAATTTTGCCCCAAACGATCTATGACCTTGACAGGGTCAACAAACCATAGACCGTAAGTCAAGTTCAACCCGTCATTTTTTGATTGAATTAAACCCACCCGCACGACCCTTGACAAGGTCAACAAGGCCGTACGACTACCTTAAAACAATCTGCATCATATGCATAAGCAGATAAACACTGGTTAGCTACCGCACACTGCGCTTTGACAAGGTCAACAAACGCAGCACGAATACTAAACAGGACTTATCTAAAATGACGGAGGGCTACGGCAGGTTTTTCTGAAAATCTATTGCGTAATGAACTTGATATCGTTGTAGAATCAAATGATTTTAAAATAGAGTGTTTTTGAGGCTTTTCTAGTTTTGCTAAAGGGGTCACTCCCGGTGAAGGGATCGTCGGCCCTTTCCTCATCGAATAAGGTGCAGGATATATCATATATACCGCTGTGCAAAGCAAAAACTATAGGAGCAATCAAAAGACAAACCGAGGGTTGTAGCATATGTCAGTTATTGCTAAAGGGGTCACTCCCGGTGAAGAGATCTCGGCCCTTTCCTTATCAAATAAGGTTCAGGATGTTCTACAAGGAACACCGCGATGCAAAGCAAGAACCGTAGCTACCTGTTTTTGAAAATTCGATTCCACAACATCTTAGGTTTCTTTTTTTTCATTAATCACATTAATGAAGTCCCATTATTTAAATCACCTAAATATCACAGATAAATACGACGTACACTTATGCCATCCGCATTCGCCTCGATGTCCCCTCGTGCACCGTTAGATTAGGTAACTAACGGTAGAGCGGGGCAGGGCTAGCGCGGGTGTAAAACATAAGTAACGTCTATATAATATATCATATATACTATATACAGTATCCATCACAACATATCAAATGATCACATCACAGATATCGCAGCAGAAGAAACATATGAAATATTGGATATACTAGGACGTCCGTGTTTTCAATACGAGCCAGTATAAAACACGGATTCCACGGTCGCGATGAATAGCCAAACCCACACCCCTAGACCCCTACGAGAGCGGCAAGCAACCCTACCAATTCTAGAGTTAGGAGACCCGGACTCGACTCCTCAAGTTGGTCTCCCACTGGACTCTAGAACCCGGTTACTTGTGCTCCCCTCCTTGGGTCTATCCTAGTGCGGAAAAGTAAATAATATACATCAACGGTGACATCTTCCGCAACCTGGAAGTGCCCCAATAAAAGAATATTACATACAAGTTTTTACATGAATGAAAATGAAAAACACTCATCTCACATAAAAAAAACCCGGCTATTCAAACACGACGATCCAATATAACATATTCAGCAACACATAACATCACATGTCATCAACGCAAGTAAATATGCCCATCCCAATTGTCATTGACATATAGCAACGAAACCGGCGATATCACATAATACACTTACGATCTCAGAAAAGAAAGTGTAAAACTACAACAGTTGGAATCCGCAACCTCCTTAGACATCGCATGCCTAACAATTATAAACCCCGCATTTTAGTCTCTATATCGAAAACACTTTTCAATATCCAGTCGGGCAATTCAACAAGATTCCCGATAAACTGATCGAATGCTCGTCGCAAACTTTAGTAGACGGCCGCACCCCCGGATGCCGTCGACGAAGTGCACTAAGGCGCAACACCGTTGCCGCGAGCACCCGAACGGATGCTTTTGGCGACGGGGTTCTCTTACAGTCACTTGATCGGGGCTATGGGGCATGGCTGTCTATTAAGTTTACCCGGCGAGTATCCGTGTACGCTACGTGATTGCGACAGACTTTTGATCGCATCAAAATTCCGTGGCAACCGATCAAGTGAGACTAAAGTGCTATGTTTATAACATCCAAATCAGTTATCTCATAACTACTTGTGGATTCCAAATATTGTATCACATTCTAGATAAATAGAAAATGTTAAACTTTCCGATCGAACAATCAAACACTCAAATTTTCCTGAAACAGCTCAACACATGAAATAAGTTTAAAAACATCCAGTTCATGCCTCAGTACCAACGGTCCAGCCGTAGAAGGGTCAAGCCAACGCCTCACATGTGGCACGCCGTACTGCCCCAAACCCGAAGGTTCAAAGGGCAGTTCAAGACGGTCACATAATCGAGTTAAGATTTGTTGTCTTCTAGAGGGTCCATTGCGTTATTTGCACTACTTAGAACGTTATTAAACTACGGAAAGATCCAACACTTGGAAATTTCCCGACAGGGGAAAAAGTGGGTATTTATATCCGGTCGAACTTTTTAACATATTCAAAAATTATCCGGAAAAACACATAGACGAAGTTAAATAAACCGATCGAATTATCGAATCCCCAATACAACCCAGAAAACTCAACTCTTAAGTAAATATTAAAAATTCCCAGAAAACACAGCAATTGATATAGGACATTACTGTGCAAAGCACGTGCCAAGAATCATCTTTTTGGCCGCGGAACCGCCGCACATGCCATGGTAAGGCCGCGGTTCCGCGGCGCTTTGGTTGACTTGGGATCACGTGCTTCACAGTAACTCTTATAATACCCTGCTGTATTTTTTGGATATTTTTAATTTGGAAAAATCCACATTTTCAGAAAATGTACAGAGAGGGTTAAAAGTTAGGATTTCGGGGTTCGATCGGATTTCTAATATCGTCTACACATCGCTTAAAGCTCTAGCTAGGCTCTGATACCACTGTAGGGTTACTAGGCACACTCAAGAGGTTCGACAAGGCATCAACCATGCCAAAATCAAAAATTTAGGTGCCTAAGAATCCTATGCAAGATCGTTAACTAGAGATTAGGCGAAAAGCAAGCAAGTAAACAACTTTATTGCTAAGTGAAAGGGAATACAACCTTTATAGATCCGCTCCACCATTTCTTTAGCTCCGTGTTGACGTCCCTCCGCTACGATCATCGGAATCCCGGACTCTAGCGATGGTTTCGTCGGAGAAATAATCGGGCTAGGTCGTTGACTTCGATGCCGAAGATGATCTACGTCGAGGCGACTCAAACTCAAGCTCCATCTTCACTAGGTCAAGAAACTTGTGAAGAAAACACCCTCTACTGCATGGCAGGTGGTAGAGGATGAAAAAATAGGAAGTGGGTTCAATTTGGATTTGGATTTCTCACTTGGAATCATCACTTAGAATTTTCTAGCAAGCTTTTTCTTTCTTCATGAAGAAGATGAAGAAGAAGGAAAAGAATTAATTAAAATAGAAAATTCAAGTGATTCTTATCATATAGCAACCATGGGTTAGTTTAACTCATGTAGAGAATAAACTAGGGTTTAGATAATGGTTAGGTTTAAGAATAAAAAACAAAATGGTGAAGCTTCATGAAACTCCAAGAATAAAACAAAGAAAGCCACCATATTTGATTTTTTCCCAAAAAAATAAATGAATAAATAAATGAGTAAATCAAACCCTAACCATTAACCAAATCATAGTTTAAAGCATACACACACCCAAGTTTGCATGTATCATCAAACATGATACAAACAAGTGCACAAAAATATATCATATATACAATGTGCACAATCTAGTGAGAAAATAATCTTAAGTGAACCAATACTAGTTAATGTAAAGTAATATATCAAATATATAAATATACATTAAATCACTAAATCAACACTTGATTTAATGATCCGGTCATACTGCATATAACCGACTAATATCAAATGTATCAATGTATCGAATCAACACTTGATTCGGTAACCCGGCTATATCACATATAACCGACCGATGATACGAATCGCGAGAATAGATTACAGTATCACATACTGGTACCATTCTCGGTCCCGCACATATCTCATATGCGCTCCTATTTCGTTTCGCTTGAGCCAGGAAACCTCTGTGTAGGACTCTAAAGACTCGTCAATACGCCGGCAGCAGGTGATGATCATATCAAACACCCACAAGCCGCAAGCGGTCTGCTAAACGTAACGGCCACCCGGGTATTGAGCGATCAGAAGATCAACGAGCAAGCCCGCTCACACTCCTGTGAATCCAACCAGTAACACTTACCGTACAGTCCGGTCTGTTCGTCTGATATGTCGCATATTTCGTTTAGGGGTGGTAAACGTCAGACCCCAATAACTCGATAAGTCGTGTCGATATGGGGCTCATAACGGGTCGAGAAACTACGGGTAACACTTACCAGTAAATCCCTAAAGCAGCCTTGGCCAAGGACTTCCTGTTATAGCCAATCGAGCACAGCACAACATCAACTCCCTATACCGGGAGAGACGAAACCCCTCCTATCGCTCATTGCCTCCATGTGATTCGGGACTGTACCCAAAAACCACCGTTTTGCACGCTCTCTTGGACGTGGTAAGGTGGAAATCAAAGCACAGTGGGAATCACACAAGACTCTATGACGATCTCGGGTATACAGACTAACCTGTACCAGTGTCACCAGAGAACTGCCATCTGACGTAAGGTATAATACCATCTGGGAGTTCTCGGCGAGTCCGTCCAGTGTACCCAGTCTCCACTGAGCACCCGTATATCATCTCTGATGTCAAACACCAATGGATATGGGATCATCCATCGCCCATCTACATGGGTCGAGAAGGTACACGCTAGTCTACTCTGGTATATCGATGCCCCGTCTCGATACACCCACGACTAGAGACTTTGAAGGATGCACTTATGGACTACCATGTCCCCATTAGTATGATCTGCATCATAGTCCAGGTAGTCAAGTACACATCCTAAGGGCTTTACCAACATGTAACAGAGAGACAATCAGTGTACACGTTAAGGTAAAGAGTAACCAGATAGCATACTATCATATCGAGCAAGAAAGTCATCCCTATATATGTCCAAGCATCCACTACAATATACATCCTATGTATAGTAATGGCCTCTAGGGCATACATATAACTAACAGTTCATTACGTTAAAGGTTTTTCGCCAAAAACCAGCCGTAGCACTCCGTCATTTCAGAAAAGCAACGCCTAGTATTCGTGCTATGTTTGTTGGCTTCCGTCAAGGCATAGTGTGCGGTAGCTATGTGTTACTTTTCTGTAGCATGGATATGCATTAATCTAGGACAGTCGAGCAGCCTTGTTGGCATCCGTCAAGGGCGAGTACGGGTGGGTCTAGATTAATCAGGACAATGACGGGTAGAACTTGACTTGCAACTTATGATTTGTTGGCATCCGTCAAGGTCATAAGCTGCTTGGGGTAAAAATAATATCGGGAGTTTCAAACATACAGGAAACTTGCCAGGCATGCGCATACCTTCTGGAGTGTGGTGACTTGAGTGGCTTCCATCAAATTATCATGTGATGATAGTTGGATCCCGATTCCCATTGATGAGTAAGATTACTCCTCGGGTGATTCCGACTAATTCTCCTTTTAGGTTTGGAGGAGAATTCGAGAAAATAGTGGGAGCCATCCAGATTAGATAAAATGATTATCCATTCTGATCTAGGTTAGAGTGCACGCAGAGTGTTTCTTTTCTCTCTCTCTCTTTGACAGTGACTATGGCCCGACCCTAGACTATGACTCAGTGACCAAGTTAACCGAACTTTCTTAAAATCACTGGCTTTTGGATTGTCCAAGTTACATACATCATTGTCACTCCTTCTTTTACCCTTTGCCTTTCTCCAGAACATCCCGTATCACTACAAATATCCACTTCCATTGGATAAAACCATTGTATGGTTATATACGAACTCGAAGGAAATTTTTCGAGGATGGTTTCTGGTTCTGGAGAAAATGAATAGGATTATTCAGTTGTCTTTTCCTTTTGCCTTCTCTCAGGTCGTGAGGGCTCCTAGGATTAGGAGACAGTACACCTATTACGCTTATTGGATAGTCTTCTTCCAAACCATAGGCAGGTGCCGAAAGGTAGGGAATAAAGAAAACCAATTAGCCTAAGTGTGGTGTACAGAAGGTAATGAGTAAAGACATATAAAGGGATTAGAAAGAGGGCAAAGTAAATTGCGACTGCTATTTACGACCAAACCAAGTCTTTCAACGCCACTCCTACTTCACCTTTGTATTTCTCCAGAACACACCGTATCACTACGAACATCCAATCCTATTGGATAAATCCATCGTATGGTTATATACGAACTCGAAGGAACTTTTTCGAGGATGGATTCCGGTTCAGGAGAAATAGGAATAAGGTTTATTCAGTTGTCTTTTATCATCACCGTCTCTCAGGTTGCGAGTACTCCTAGGATTAGGAGAGTACACCTATTACGCTTATTGGATAGTCTTCTTCCAAACCATAGGCTGGTGCCGAACGGTAGGGAAGGAAGAAAACCATTTAAGCCTAACAATGGTGTACAGAAGGTAACGACTAAAGACAAATAAAGGGATTTGGAGAGATGGCAAGAAAATATACGGTTACAGTCATAAATCTGAAAATGGAAGAGGCATTGCTAGGAATACCCGGATGCCCCTTCGCAACATTTTTATGTTTCAGTTTCACTGTGCATTGTTAATTGAAAGTTGATTTCCCAATTAGACACTTGCTCCAGGGTATGTATTTACCAGGTTTGATTCTCACATCTGTATGGTTTTACAGATGATGAATGGGAGTAAGTTATTGGGAATTAGGTGATCATCCTCATTATATCGGAATTCGTTGTAATTGGTGATATTTGAGGAAATCGTCTGGGTACAGTTTTCAACCTACGACGCACAGGGTTTGAGTTATTCAACTCACGGGACTTATACAAAGTATTGTATGTTGTTCAGTGTCCATTAGAACAGAGGGGTTGGTCATCGTACTGTATTCTGTTTTCTTGTGACTTCTCAAGTTTTAGACATGTGTTTCGTAGAAATACAAGGTCTAAGTTTGAGAAGTTATAGGTAAAAGAATAAAGTAGAGAACCAGGTATTGCAAGTATCGCGATTCTTCAAGGTGATCAAAGATATAGATACTTGTATGAGGTATTCAGTTGATAGTAATGGTTTTGAGAAACTTGTTTCTCTTTCAGATTACTCATAATTGGACGCACTCCGAAGTTGAGTAATGTTGATCGGCCTTTTTCCATTTAGTTGACATGCACTGGAGACAGCTGCATGATTTGAATCTGGTTCCAATTAAATTAGTGCCTTTATTTCTATATTAGATATATATAGAATCAATTTATATCTTAACGATGTTAAGGTATAGGGAGTCGTCCGGCTGATGCTTAAAACCAGAATCCGGATAAACTCAGGGCACGTTTCAGTAATGGCTGTTTGTGGGTTATCCCGGGCTTTGACGAGGGTTAACTTTCTACCATCTGGAAGATCAATAGTGATATTGTTCTTGACTCGCCACAGTTTTAGTAAAATGGATTTATTCAGAAAACGGTAGTGGGAGTATGTTAGAACTGGAAGTGATTCCAGAACCACAAACGATTATGGAAAATTTAATGGGACCTAAAGATTCAATCAGGTTTGACATTCCATTAGCCACTCCGCAGATATGGTGGGTTACCTCAGGCACCCGAGAGGTACTTCGGTAGCCTCAAGGACGGTGACAGGGAGGTTCTTATTGTAGGGTTACTAGGCACACTCAAGAGGTTCCACAAGGCATCAACCATGCCAAACAAAAATTTTTCGGTGCCGAGAAACCCTAATATAAATCGTTAACTAGAAGTTAAGACGAAAAGAAAAGCAAGCAAACAACTTTGCTACTAGGTGAATGGAAATACAACCTTTGTAGATCCGGTCCTCCACTTCTAAAGCTCCGTGTTGACGTCCCTCCGCTGCGATCATCGGATCCCGGACTCTAGCGATGGTTTCGTCGGAGAAATGATCGGGCTAGGTCATTGACTTCGAGGCCGAAGATGATCTACGTCGGGAAGACTCAAACTCAAGATTTTCCTTCACTTGGTCAAAAACTTTGTGAAGAGAACACCCTATACTACATGGCAAGTGGTAGAGGATGAAGAAATAGGAAGTGGGTTCACTTTAGAATTGGATTTCTCACTCTTTTTACCATGGCACCATTGGAGCTCTCAAGCTTTTGTGAGCTTGATGAAGATGAAGAAGAAGAAGAAAAAAACCATTAAAAGAATAATATGAACACTTATCCTTTTAATCATGGCACCATAGTTGAGTTAAGACCTCATGCTTAACTCATGTAGAGAATTAACCAAAGCAATAGGTTAAGGATTGGGTTAGCTAATATCTTAAACAAATGACAAAAATAGTTGACTTTGTCAATGTTCATCAAGCTTCATGAAGCTTGATAACTTTGACCAAAGTCATACTATTTTGTTAAATGCTTAGGAAAATAGTAAACCCTAATCTAACCTTGATTTGGTTCAAGTTTCATACACACAACTTGTTTGTATCATCAAACATGATACAAACATGTACACTTGAATATATCACATATAAACAATGTGCACATTCAAGTGAGAAAATCAATCTTAAATGAACCAATACTAGTTAATGTAAAGTAATATATCAAATATATAATTAAACATTAAATCATTAAATCAACACTTGATTTAACGATCCGGTCATATCGCATATAACCGACTAATATCAATAGTAACAACTTATCGAATCAACACTTGATCCGATAACCCGGCTATATTGCATACAACCGATCAATGTCACAAATCGCGAGAATAGAATACAGTATCACATACTGGTATTATTCTCGGTCCCACACATATCTCATATGCGCTCCTATTTCGTTTCGCTTGAGCCAGGAAACCCCTGTGTAGGACTCTAAAGACTCGTCAATACACCGGCAGCAGGTGATGATCATATCAAACACCCACAAGCCGCAAGCGGTCTGCTAAACGTAACGGCCACCCGGGTATTGAGCGATTAGAAGATCAACGAGCAAGCCCGCTCACTCTCCTGTGAATCCAACGAGTAACACTACCGTACAGTCCGGTCTGTTCGTTTGATATGTCGCATATCTCGTCTAGGGGTGGTAAACGTCAGACCCCAATAACTTGATAAGTCGTGTCGATATGAGGCTCATAACGGGTTGAGAAACTACTGGTAACACTTACCAGTAAATCCCTAAAGCAGCCTTGGCCAAGGACTTCCTGTTATAGCCAATCGAGCACTGCGCAACATCAACTCCCTATACCGGGAGAGACGAAACCCCTCCTATCGCTCATTGCCTCCATGTGATTCGGGACTGTACCCAAAAGCCACCTTTTTGCACGCCCTCTTGGACGTGGTATGATGGAAATTAAAGCACAGTGGGAATCACACAAGACTCTATGACGATCTCGGGTCTACAGACTAGCCTGTACCAGTGTCACCAGAGAACTGCCATCTGACGTAAGGTATAATACCATCTGGGAGTTCTCGGCGAGTCCGTCCAGTGTACCCAGTCTCCATTGAGCACCCGTATATCATCTCTGATGTCAAACACCAATGGATATGGGATCATCCATAGACCATCTGTATGGGTCGAGAAGGTATATGCTAGTCTACTCTGGTATATCGATGCCCCGTCTCGATACACCCACGACTAGGGACTTTGAAGGATGTACTTATGGACTACCACGTCCCCACTAGTATGATCCGCATCATAGTCCAGGTAGTCAAGTACACATCCTAAGGGCTTTACCAACATATAACAGAGAGACAATCAGTGTACACGTTAAAGTAAAGAGTAACCAGATAGCATACTATCATATCGAGCAAGAAATTCATCCCTATATATGTCCAAGCATCCACTACAATATACATCCTATGTATAGTAATGGCCTCTAGGGCATACATATAACTAACAATCTCCCACTTGCACTAGGGCCATCTGATAGCAGTGGTTGTAGTATCTCATACTCAACCATCCCATAAAAGTCTCTCTCTGGGAAAAGGCCTTCGTGAGTGGATCCGCCGTGTTGTCCTCAAAGTCTACTCTCCTAACCTCGATCCCCTGGAGATCAACCATCTCCACGATCAGGTGATACTGCCTAAGAATATATCTGGTTCACTGATGGGACGGGCATTTCTTGGCATAAGCCACAACTCCATTGTCACACAATGGGAGGAACGAAGTTCATCTTATGAACTAATATACACCCAGACTGCCTCTTTGGTAGCATCTTTGGTAGCGATGTATCCAGCCTTTATCGTCTAGTATGCCACGGTATCTAGTTTGGAACTCTTCCAACATACCGTCCCTTTACTGAGGGTAAAGACAATGCCTGCGACTGACATTCAGTCGTCCTTATCACCCTGGAACCTTTCCAGTGATTCTCCCTAGGATCGATTAATACCATCTCACTACAACTAGTGAGTATCCTAACATCCAATTAGATCTATCTCATAGATCCAAAACCCAGGATTTAGTAGGTATCACTTTGATCCTATATAGAGAATCCTTGTGATAAGCGGAGATTGACCGAGCGTAGCATAGGAAACTTCTTCTCTATCAAGAGTATGTTATCCACGTACTCTACGAGGATCACCTCCATACTCCCTACTACCCTTTTGTATATACAAGGTTCATCTACCATTTTGATGATGTCAAACTCTTTGACTAACTCATCAAAACAGATGTTCCAACTCCGCGATGCCTGTTTTATCACATAAAATATCTTGCATACGTTTCCGCTGCCCCCACTGTCTACGAAGCCCTCTGGCTGTGTACTTATAGACGCTTTCTTCCAAATCATCATTTAGAAAAGCAGTCAAGACACCCAACCGCCAGATATCGTAGTCATGGTATGTAGCCGTAGCAAGTAGGATCTGGATGGACTTAAGCATAGTTTCTTAGAAAAGGTTTCATTATAATCCATACCTGGTCAATGATGCAAACCTTTAACAAGTCTAGCTTTGAAAGTATTAACTTTTCCATGTACACCAAGTAATCTTCTCAAGATATACTTGCTCCTGATGGGGATTTAACCCTTCAGATAAAGCAACCAAAGTCCATACTTTGTTGGTGTATAAGGATTCCATCTCAGATCGATAAGCATCCAGCCATTCTTACAGAGTCCTACTCCTGATGGCCAGCCCGAAACTAGTTGGGTCATCATCTCATGATGCAATCCTTGCTCCCACTGTCATAGAGAAACCGAAGTATCTCTCAGGTGCATGAGGAACCCTACTAGATCGGCGGAGAGGCTGAGCTTCGTTGGTTGCTATTGAATCCTTTGGTTCTACCAAATCATCAGCTGCAGTTTGTATAGCTGGAACTCTTTCCAGTTCTACCTCATGTCCACAAATTTCTTCATAAGAAATCCCCTTTCACAAAGGTGGCATGCTGAGAAACAAAACATTTTTGTTTCTCGGTTAGGTAGAAGATATTCCCTTGAGTATGCTTGGGATATCCAACAAACTTCCACAGATCTGATTTTGCCTCAAGCTTGTCCGGATTTTGCTTTTAGACATAGGCCGGACAACCCCAAATCTTAACTGACTTAAGAAATGGGCTCTTCCCTTTCCATATCTCATATGAAATGGTAGGCATCTGATTTGATCAGAACCCTATTCAATAGGTATGCAACTTCATAAGTGCATAACTCCCAAAAAGGAAATAGGAAACTCAGTAGTACTCATCATAGAGCACACCATATCACATAGGGTGCTATTGCTCCGCCCCGATACACCGAGGTGCTGAGGTGCATACGGAGGAGTAATGCTGAGAGAGAATCTCATTCTTAGAATAGTCCAGGAATCCCGTGCTCAAGTATTCTCCTCCTTGATCACATCAAAGGACATAATACTTTTACCCGTATTTTGGTTCACTACTTCTAACTTATATTTTATGAATATCTCAAAAGGTCCGGATTTGTGTTTCAACAGGAACATAAGTCTGAATCTCGAGAGATTATCAAAGAATGTAATGAAGTACAAAGAACCGGTCTTGGCATGTGTAGACAGGGGACCTACATACATCAACATGTATCATCCCAAGAGTTCACTAACTCTTTCTCTGTTTCCAACAAACAGAGCTGTGGTTATCGTATCTTTGTGACATGACCGGCAAGTTTTACAAGATGTAAATTCAAACTAATTTAAACAAGCATCTAAATGTAACTTCAGCCAGTCGGGTCGCATTGATATGACCTGGTCTACAATGCCTCAAGAAGAACTCATTCATATCTGAACTCTTCCTCTTGTGTGTATTCTATATACTAAGAGCTGTAGTTTGATTTAGAACGTTAATGCTTTTAGATAACGTGCCTGAACCAATCAACTTTTGATATAGAAAATGTTCAAAACATTATCCAACAATACAAAATTATATCCTTCTTTACTAATAAAGAGACTGATATGATTTCGTATATCAGGTTCGGTATCTAATGACATTTGTTCAGAATCAATGTATTCAGGTAATACAGGGTGACAGTGACCAACAGACCTGGCTGCAACACTTGCACTGTTTTCTGCCTCATGAAACTTATCACCCGTTCTCAGTTCTTTACCTTTCTGTAGCCCTATGTAACAAATTACATATGCGGGATCCTGATCTGGTATCTCATACCCAGGATGTAAAGGATACTGAGAAACAGTTCTATGTAATGAACACACCAGAAGACGATGCATCATCATGCACTTTCTTCGTTTGGGCGGCATAGGAATTCTGGTATTCCCCAATTTCATGCTCTGTCTTATAACAATTATAAGTTGGAGCGGGACCAACGTTCCCCAGCTCAGTATAACAAGCGGGTTCGGTCAATATCCGTATTATTATCTTGATTAAGGCATGATTTGGTCGCTACCTGGAGAGAGAGAGAAGAAAACACTCAGCGTATGCTCTTGCAAGATCAGATTGGTTATTATTTTATCTAATCAGGATGGCTCACACTGTTTTTATCAAATCTTCCTTCAAACCCTAAAAGGAAAGATTAGCCGGGATTAATTACACACTACAAGTTCGCCAATCTTTCAGCCAGGCCAGTGTCGGTACTTTGAGGGAGGTCCCCCGTGCTTTCGCACGAACCTAATTAATGTAAACCTCGTTTTTCCAGAGGCGTAACCCCGTTGACACCTTTCTAGACACCTACTAGATCAGCTAATTGTAAAGTGTAAAACTCTCCTAGGAGTAACAATTACTCGCAGTGGGTATCGGGATCCAACTATCTCATAGAAAGTATGCAATCTCATTGCAAATTTCAACACTTGAAATTCCCGATAATATTTTGCCCCAAGCGATCTATGACCTTGACTGAGTCAACAAACCATAGACCGCAAGTAAAGTTCAACCCGTCATTTCTCGATTGAATTAAACCCACCCGCACGACCCTTGACTGAGTCAACAAGGCCGCATGACTACCCTAATCCAATCGCATCATATGCTTTGCAGATAAGCACTAATCAGCTACCGCACACTACGCCTTGACTGAGTCAACAAACGCAGCACGATTACTAACTATTACTCATCTGAAATGACGGAGGGCTACGACAGGTTTTTAAGAAAACCTTTTGCGTAATGAACTTTATATCGTTGTAGAATCAAATAATTTTGAAATGGAGTGTTTTTGAAGCTTTTCTAGTTTTGCTAAAGGGGTCACTCCCGGTGAAGGGATCGTCGGCTCTTTCCTCATCGAATAAGGTGCAGGATATATCATATATACCGCTGTGCAAAGCAAGAACTATAGGAACAATCAAAAGACAAACCTAGGGTTGTAGCATCTGCCAGTTATTGCTAAAGGGGTCACTCCCGGTGAAGGGATCTCGGCCCTTTCCTTATCGAATAAGGTGCAGGATGTTCTACAAGGAACACCGCGATGCAAAGCAAGAACCGTAGCTACCTGTTTTTGAAAATTCGATTCCACAACATCTTAGGTTTCTTTTCTTTCATTAATCACATTAATGAAGTCCCATCATTTAAATCACCTAAATATCACAGATAAATACGACGTACACTTATGCTATCCGCATTCGCCTCGATGTCCCCTCGTGCACCGTTAGGTTAGGTAACTAACGACAGAGCGGGGCAGGGCTAGCGCAAGTGCAAAACATAAGTAACGTCTATATAATATACCATATATATCATATACAGTATCTATCATAGAACATCAAATGATCACATCACAGATATCGCAGCAGAAGAATCATATGAAATATTGGATATACTAGGACGTCCGTGTTTTCAATACGAGCCTGTATAAAACACGGATTCCACGGTCGCGATGAATAGACAAACCCACATCCCTAGACCCCTACGAGAGCGGCAAGCAACCCTACCAATTCTAGAGTTAGGAGACCTGGACTCGACTCCTCGAGTTGGTCTCCCACTGGACTCCAGAACCCGGTTACTTGTGCCCTCCTCCTTGGGTCTATCCTAGTGCGGAAAAGTAAATAATATACATCAATGGTGACATCTTCCGCTACCTGAAAGTGCCCCAATAAAAGAATATTACATACAAGTTTTTACATGAATGAAAATGAAAAACACTCATCTCACATAAAATCCCCGGCTATTCAAAATGCGACGATCCAATATAACATATCCAGCAACACATAACATCACATGTTATCAACGTAAGTAAATATACGCATCCCAATTGTCGTTGACATATAGCAACGAAACCGGCGATATCACATATTACACTTATGGTCGCAGAAAAAAAAGTGTAAAACTACAACAGTTGGAATCCGCAATCTCCTCAGACATCGCATGCCTGACCAAATGAATTCCTTAGAAATCACATGCCTAACAATTATAAACCCCGCATTTTAGTCTCTATATCGAAAACACTTTTCAATATCTAGTCGAGCAATTCAACAAGATTCCCGAAAAACTGATCGAATGCTCGTCGCAAACTTTAATAGACGGCCGCACCCCCGGATGTCGTCGACGAAGTGCACTAAGGCGGAACACCGCTGCCGCGAGTTTTCCCGGATGCCTGACCAAATGGATTCCAAATATTGTATCACATTCCAGATAAATAGAAAATGTTAAACTCTCCGATCAAACAATCAAACACCCAAGTTTTCCCGAAACAGCTCAACTCTTGAAATAAGTTTAAAAACATTCATTTCATGCCACAGTACCAATGGTCCAGCCGTAGAAAGGTCAAGCCAACGCCTCACATGTGGCACGCCGTACTGCCCCAAACCCTAAGGTTCAAAGGGCAGTTCAAGACGGTCACATAATCGAGTTAAGATTTGTTGTCTTCTAGAGGGTCCATCGCGTTATTTGCACTACTTCGAACGTTCTTAAACCACGGAAAGATCCAACACTTGGAAATTTCCCGACAGGGGAAAAAGTGGGTATTTATATCCGGTCGAACTTTTCAACATTTTCTAAAATTATTCGGAAAAACCCATAGACGAAGTTAAACTTCCCGATCGAAACACCGAGTCCCCAATACAACCCAGAAAACTCAACTCTTGAGTGCAAATTAAAAATTCCCAGAAAACACAGGAAATTCATATTAACATTACTGTGCAAAAACTGATGAAAGAAGAGACCGTACGGCTGCGGAACCGCCGCAATAGCCATGCTATTGCCGCGGTTCCGCGGCGATTTGATCGAGTTAGACGCTCGTTTTGCACAGTAACTCCTAGAAAACCCTGCTGATTTTTCTGCATATTTTTAATTCACAAAAATCCACGATTTCAAAAAAATGTACAGAGAAGGGTTTTGGATTAGGGTTTCGGGTTCGATCGGGTTTCTAACTTCGTCTACGCATCGCCTAAATCTCTAGCTAGGCTCTGATACCACTGTAAGGTTACTAGGCACACTCAAGAGGTTCCACAAGGCAACAACCATGCCAAACAAAAATTTTCCGGTGCCGAGAAACCCTAATATAGATCGTTAACTAGAACTTAAGGCGAAAAGAAAAGCAAGCAAACAACTTTGCTACTAGGTGAATGGAAATACAACCTTTGTAGATCCGGTCCTCCACTTCTAAAGCTCCGTGTTGACGTCCCTCCGCTGCGATCATCGGATCCCGGACTCTAGCGATGGTTTCTTCGGAGAAATGATCGGGCTAGGTCATTGACTTCGAGGCCGAAGATGATCTACGTCGGGGAGACTCAAACTCAAGCTTTTCCTTCACTTGGTCAAAAACTTTGTGAAGAGAACACCCTATACTACATGGCAAGTGGTAGAAGATGAAGAAATAAGAAGTGGGTTCACTTTAGAATTGGATTTCTCACTCTTTTTACCATGGCACCATTGGAGCTCTCAAGCTTTTGTGAGCTTGATGAAGATGAAGAAGAAGAAGAAAAAACCATTAAAAGAATAATATGAACACTTATCCTTTTAATCATGGCACCATGGTTGAGTTAAGCCATCATGCTTAACTCATGTAGAGAATTAACCAAAGCAATAGGTTAAGGGTTGGGTTAGCTAATATCTTAAACAAATGACAAAAATAGTTGACTTTGTCAATGTTCATCAAGCTTCATGAAGCTTGATAACTTTGACCAAAGTCATACTATTTTGTTAAATGCTTAGGAAAATAGTAAACCCTAATCTAACCTTGATTTGGTTCAAGTCTCATACACACAACTTGTTTGTATCATCAAACATGATACAAACATATACACTTGCATATATCACATATAAACAATATGCATATTCAAGTGAGAAAATCAATCTTAAATGAACCAATACTAGTTAATGTAAAGTAATATATCAAATATATAATTATACATTAAATCATTAAATCAACACTTGATTTAACGATCCGGTCATATCGCATATAACCGACTAATATCAATAGTAACAACTTATCGAATCAACACTTGATCCGATAACCCGGCTATATTGCATACAACCGATCAATGTCACAAATCGCGAGAATAGAATATAGTATCATATACTGGTATTATTCTCGGTCCCGCACATATCTCATATGCGCTCCTATTTCGTTTCGCTTGAGCCAGGAAACCCCTGTGTAGGACTCTAAAGACTCGTCAATACGCCGGCAGCAGGTGATGATCATATCAAACACCCACAAGCCGCAAGCAGTCTGCTAAACGTAACGGCCACCCGAGTATTGAGCGATCAGAAGATCAACAAGCAAGCCCGCTCACTCTCCTGTGAATCCAACGAGTAACACTACCGTACAGTCCGGTCTGTTCGTTTGATATGTCGCATATCTCGTCTAGGGGTGGTAATCGTCAGACCCCAATAACTCGATAAGTCGTGTCGATATGAGGCTCATAACGGGTCGAGAAACTACTGGTAACACTTACCAGTAAATCCCTAAAGCAGTCTTGGCCAAGGACTTCCTGTTATAGCTAATCGAGCACTGCGCAACATCAACTCCCTATACCGGGAGAGACGAAACCCCTCCTATCGCTCATTGCCTCCATGTGATTCGGGACTGTACCCAAAAGCCACCTTTTTGCACGCCCTCTTGGACATGGTATGATGGAAATCAAAGCACAGTGGGAATCACACAAGACTCTATGACGATCTCGGGTATACAGACTAACCTGTACCAGTGTCACCAGAGAACTGCCATCTGACGTAAGGTATAATACCATCTGGGAGTTCTCGGCGAGTCCGTCCAGTGTACCCAGTCTCCAGTGAGCACCCGTATATCATCTCTGATGTCAAACACCAATGGATATGGGATCATCCATCGCCCATCTGTATGGGTCGAGAAGGTATATGCTAGTCTACTCTGGTATATCGATGCCCCGTCTCGATACACCCACGACTAGGGACTTTGAAGGATGTACTTATGGACTACCACGTCCCCACTAGTATGATCCGCATCATAGTCCAGGTAGTCAAGTACACATCCTAAGGGCTTTACCAACATGTAACAGAGAGATAATCAGTGTACACGTTAAAGTAAAGAGTAACCAAATAGCATACTATCATATCGAGCAAGAAAGTCATCCCTATATATGTCCAAGCATCCACTACAATATACATCCTATGTATAGTAATGGCCTCTAGGGCATACATATAACTAACACTTATTTACCCAGACTTGACACTACTATTGTTCCAGACTATGAGACCCGGCAGGAGGATGAGTATAGCGTCATTCTAAACTAGCTTTAGAAGTGCACGTGTATATGACTCTGCCAGAGGGTTGTCGTAATCAGTGGGAGCAGCCGAAGCGTAGTGGACAAATAGCTTGTGTCTATTTATAGACTAAAGCGGATATAACGGAGATAGATCATCTATTTTTGATGTGACAGTCATGGGCTTTGACTTTATCAGAATAGGGGATGGATCTGTTAAGAAGATAGTAGGGTGTGATGTCCTGGTATTTAGGATGATATTCTCTTTGTAGGAAGTGAAATTCCTATACTACGATCGGTTATACTTTGGTTGTCACACGGTGTTTTTTCCACATAGGTTATGGATATAATATCAGGCATTCTGGTAACTAGATCTAGATTTGGGAAGTGTCCAAATCTAGGTACTTAGACAGTATTCTAAAAGTATTTTAGAATGGACGGCTCCTGGCATGGTGGTGAACCTGCAGGTGAAGGAGTCACCCTCTCTAAAGGTGTCTTACAGACTAAAGGGAGAGGGATGTGCATGATTGATATATCACTTACTTAGGCAATTGAGTCAATCGTGACATGTCAAGTACCACAACAGATGTTGTTTTTGCACTAGATGCAATAAGTTGATATATTAATCCAATCCTGGAGAAAAATGAATGGAAGCAGTTTATGAACATAAGTGGATGTTCTAGGGATTTGATAACGGCGGCCTTCTTTGAGAGACGGTTATCATTCCAGGCTTCCAAGGTGACCTGGATGACAGAGTGACTGACAGAGTTATAGTTTTCCCTCTGACGAGGGGCAGTAGTTTGGACAGGTGGTCCAAGAGGATACCGAGGAAGGCATGGTGCAGTATACTGATTAAGTTCAGTAGACGATACAGTCTAAGAAAATTGCTGGATTTGGAGTTCATTTGTGAACTGGGTCCCATCAGATATCCAGAAATATTCTAAGATGGGTATTGCTCATTTCGGGAGATAGTTTTCTCCGCGAAGTTGAGATAAAGAGAGACATAGAAAGAAACACTGGAGTGGATCCACTCACTGAGGCTATTTCTCGAACGCAATAGTTTTACAAACGAGGTTTGTGAAACTGATTAGTAGAGGAGTTGGGTGTTCGGTATCACACGGGCTGTGAGTATGCGACATCGCAATAAATTAGCCTTAAGTGCAAGTGGGAGATTGTTGGCTATAGTGCCCTCAAGGCAATTATCATAGTCGCAGGTATGTGATCATGATGATTGAGCGAGGACCTATACCGATAAAACAGTCTTACTCGAGATGATAGTATGCTATCCGGTTTGTCTTTATCATCATATGTTGATAAAGCCCATAGGATTCTTGCTTGACTGCCAGCATTGTGATGGCAATCACATACGTGGGAGCCGGGGGTCTATAAGCACATCCTTAAATGTCCCTAGTCGTGGGAGTATCGAGACTGGGCATCGATACTCCAGTGTAGACCGGTGTATACTTATCTAGACCCTGACGAGGGGCGGTGGCCAGTCTCACAAGCCATTGATGTTAGTTGTTCATCTAACATAGTATACAGGTGCTCATTTGGTTATGAGTACACTGGACGGACTCGCCGGGAACATGCTAGTTGGTATTATACCTATAGTCAGATAGCAGTTCTCTGGTGACATGTGTACAGGTTAATCTGTCGACCTGAGATCGTCATTTGTCTCGTGTGAGTTCCCACTGTGCTTTGATTACTACCCTACCACGGCTCAAATGAGTCGTGCAAACAGGTTTTAGTTGGGTACAGTCCCGAGCCACATGGAGGCAGTGAGCGGATCGTCGGGGATTCGTCTCTCCCGGTATTGGGGGTTGATACCGCTCAGTGCACGGGTGGGCATCACTAGAAATTCTCGGCTGGGGTATGTGAGAATTACCGATCCAGGATCGATAGTTTCTCAGGTAGTGATGGGTTTCATACCGACATGAATTATCGCGTTGTTAAGAGTCTGACTTTATCCACCCCCTAGACTCAATATGCGATACTTTTAGACGAACAGACCATACTGTACGGATATTGTCACTGACAGGCTCAGTAGGGGTTCGGATGAGTTTGCTCGTCGGCCTTCCTTTCGCTCAATACCTGGGTAGCCGTTACGTACAGCTAGTGTCGCTGACGTGCTTATGGTTAAACCCACTGCCAGCGTATTGACGAGTCTTTAGAGTCCCACACAGAGGGTTTTCACGGTTCAGGCGATATGGTGTAGGTGACGTATGTTGATACATACAGGTGTCTAATTGAATATGTGCACAGGCTGCGCAGACTTTAATCGGATGGTTGATAATACTAGCGGCTTAGGATTAAGCCAGATTGTTAAATCAAGTTTTGATTTAATAATTTACATATGTATTTATATATATATATGTGTGTGTGTGTGTGTGTGTGTGTGTATCCTAGTATTATTGCTCACTATTTTTTTCTCTCTTTGGCTATTCGTATTTTCGTACGAATAAGCGTATGTGTGTTTCGATACATATACCGGGAAGCATTACGTATTTATACGGAATGGCTTATAAAAGATGCCACCTCATTATTGATTTTCTTTTGGAAAATCATTTTGTTTATAATGAGATGGAAAAGGTGACATGGCATGGCATGGTCATTTGGGTCAAAGCATGACTTTTTCATGTAGTGATTGGTATGGTGTATTTATTTATTGTAAAATGGAAAAGATATTTTTTGAGTGTGCATGAGAAGGGGGGCCGGCCACTTCTTGGAAGTGGATTTGATTTGCTCATTTGGTGATTTTTTGAGATGGTGCTCTTGATTCTCTCTCACTCTTATGCTCAGACAAAATACATAGCCACTTTGCTCATGCCATTAGTTTTGGTCACCCTTTTCTTCATCTTCCTTTTTTGCTCACATGAGCATAATATTTTTGAGAGAAAATTATGGTGAGACTATCCTACACCCCCTACTCTCCACTACTAGCGATCTTGGAGAGTCGGTTGGTCCACTTGGCGAACCTGGAGCTTGTGCCGTTTCCCTCGGGTGGATCATCGGAGATGAAGGAAGACCGGCGACCAAAGTCGATCCGCATCACTAGGAGCCTGGAAATGGTTGAAGACCCGAAGGACTTAGTTCATTAGGTATAACCATTCTATCTCCTTTTGTTAGCTTGCTAGTTTTAGGGTTAATGGTTTCGATCTTGGAAATCGGGTAATGGTAGCGCCGGGTTTTAGAAAAATTTTGTTCCGCATTTGGCCACGGTTCGATGGCCGGGACGCTCCCATAACCCTTCAACTTCTCCAGCTGGAGTGGAGCCAGAGTTGCTGTTGCAAGATGTGCAGCTGGAAGCCATCGATTTTCCCTACACAGGAGCAAGACACCAAATTTTAGTATCTCGAATCCAAGGGCAACCGTAGCGAACCACGATTTTGTTCACGAAACACGACACACGAAATGTGGAGTGGAAAGAGGAAAAGGTCCCACCGGGCGTGCTAGAATCTGTTCACCGCCGAAAGACAGAGACCGAGACGTTGGGACATCTGGCCTAAATTTTGGGGGCAGATGCTATTTGGACTTCTCCATCCACTTCTCCGAAGATATCAAGTTGATTTATGGCATCATATATCGGAGGTTTGGACATATGCGACTGTTGTAACAGACTTTATCAGATTCCCCCTCATTTGTCAGGGGTTTTTTATTGTGGGGACGCTCTTCCCTGCAAGCGCAAGCCCCTGTAGTTAATTACGTTACCGCATTGCGATAACCACTTTCTCCTATTCCGGCAGTTCACTTCGTGTCGTATGTGTTTTTGTTTGTTTAGGTTGCCCGTGGATTGTATACGGAGACTAGTTTATGTCGTCGCCTGTAGAACGCAGATTGGTCCAAATCCGTATATTTTAGATTTGGGTTTTTTGGTTTATTTAAGGACCGCTAATCTGATTTGAGATTAAGATCAATTTAAATCTATAAGTGAGCATTTGGGTTCAGTTTGTTTTCGGTAAGGACATGTTAGTCTTGTTTAAGACTAAGATCAACTTAACAACATTTTGGGATCATTTTTACTTGAAATCCGGCAAAAGAGCATTTGGGCTCAACTGCAAGAAAACTTCATGGACTCAGGAAATTTGGGCTTAGTCTACTTAGTCATTTTTTTATCTAAAAGTGCTAAGCACTTATTTGGGCACTGTTTGTTCAGCCCTTTCTTTTTATGTAAAAGTGCTAAGCACTTTTTTGAGCTCTGATGCTCGCATATATTGAAGGGTTACCCAAGACGGCAGCAAGATTTCGGGAGGTATCGTCCATGCCAAATTAAAATTTTGTCGATTTAGATAACCCTAACAAAGATCGTCTACTAGAAATATACGGAAAAATATATGCAAACACTTTGCAATAAGTAAAGAGAGCGAGGAATACAACCTTTGTAGAACGGTCCTTCACTTCAAATAGCTCCGTGTAGTAGTCCCCTCCGCTGCGATCTCAAGCTCCGGACTCTAGAGAGGCTCCGTAGAAGAAACGAACGTACTTGCTTCAAAGACTTCGAGGCCGAGATGATCTACGTCGGGGAGACACTAACTCAAGCTATTCCTTCGCTAGGTCATGAATTTTGTGAAGAGAACACCCTATACTACATGGCAAGTAGTAGAGGATGATGAAGTAGGAACTGGGCTCACTTTAGAATTGATTTTCTCACACTTTTTCTCATAGCACCATTAGAGCTAGCAAGCTTTTTCATGGAGCTTGATGAAGAAGAAGAAGAAAGAATAATTTATCATATGAATTATCTCACCTCAATAATGTAACCATGGGTGAGTTAAGCTATCATGCTTAACTCATGTAGAGAATTGACCAAGGTATAACGTTAAGGGTTTGGTTAACTAAATATCCTAAAGAATGACAAAAGAGTTGACTTTGTCAATGTTTCCACAAGCTTCATGAAAGCTTGAGAACTTTGACTAAGTCTTTCTCTTTTGTTATTCTTTAGACATAAACAAAACCCTAATTTAACCTAATCATGGTATAAGTCTCATACACCCATCTTGTATGTATCATCAAGCATGATACAAACATGTACACTTGCATATATCACATATAAACAATGTGCACAATCTAGTAAGAAAATAAATCTTAAGTGAGCAAATACTAGTTAATGTAATGTAATATATCAAATATATAATTATACATTAAATTATTAAATTAACTCTTGATTTAATAATTCGGCTATAACCGACTAATATCATGTGTAACAACTTATCGAATCACCACTTGATCCGATAACCCGGCTATATCGCATACAACCGATCAATGTCACAAATCACGAGAATAAAATACGGTATCTCATATCGTATCAATCTCGGTCCCGCACATATCACATATGTGCTCCTACTCCGTTTCACTTGAGCCAGGAAACCCCTGTGTAAGACTCTAAAGACTCGTCAATACGCCGACAGTAGGTGATGATCATATCAAACACCCACAAGCCGCAAGCGGTCTGCTAAACGTAACGACCACCCGGGTATTGAGCGATCAGAAGATCAACAAACAAGCGTGCTCACACTCCTGTGAATCCAATCAGTAACACTACCGTACAGTCCGGTCTCTTCGTCTGATATATCGCATATCTCGTCTAGGGGTGGTAAACGTCAGACCCCAGTAACTCGATAAGTCGTGTCGATATGAGGCTCATAATGGGTCGAGAAACTACTGATAACACTTACCAGTATATCTCTGAAGCTTCCTTGGCCAAGGACTTCCTGTTATAGCCAATCGAACACAGCGCAACATCAACTCCCTATACCGGGAGAGACGAAACCCCTCCTATCGCTCATTGCCTCCATATGACTCGGGACTGTACCCAAAAGCCACCGTTTTGTATGCCCTCTTGGACGTGGTATGATGGAAATCAAAGCACAGTGGGAATCACACAAGAATCTATGACGATCTCGGGTCTACAGACTAACCTGTACCAGTGTCACCAAAAAACTGCCATCTGACGTGAGGTATAATACCATCTAGGAGTTCTCGGCGAGTCCGTCCAGTGTACTCAGTCTTCACTGAGCACCCATATACTGTCTCTGATGTCAAACACCAATGGATATGGGATCATTCATCGCCCATCTGTATGGGTCGAGAAGCTATACGCTAGTCTACTCTGGTATATCGATGCCCTGTCTTGATACACCTACGACTAGAAACATTTGAAGGATGTACTTAGCGACTACACTGTCCCCACTAGTATGATCTGCATCATAGTCCTGGTAGTCAAGTACTCATCCTAAGGGCTTTATCAACATGTAACATAGAGACAATCAGAGTACATGTTAAGATAAAGTGCAACCAGATAGCATACTATCATGTCGAGCAAGAAAGTCCTCCCTATATATGTCCAAGAATCCACTACAATATACATCGTATATACAGTAATGGCCTCTAGGGCATACATATAACTAACAATCTCCCACTTGCACTAGGGCCATCTGTTGTAGTATCTCATACCCAACAATCAGCAGTGGTTGAAGTATCTCATACTCAACCATCCCATAAAAGTCTCTACTGGTAAATAGGCCTTTGTGAGTGGATCCGCGCTGTTGTCCTCTGTGTCTACTCTCCTAACCTCGATCTCCCTGGAGATCAATTATCTCCATAATCAGGTGATACTGCCTAAGAATATGTCTGGATCACAAATGGGACGGGGGTTCCTTGGCCTAAGCCACAACTCCATTGTCACACAATGGTAGGAATGAAGTTCATCTTATGAACTTATATACATCCAGACTTACTCTTTGGTAGTATCTTAGGTAGCAATGTATTAGCCTTTATCGTCTAGTATGCTATGGTATATAGCTTGGAACTCTTCCAACATACCATCCCTCCACTGAGGGTAAAGACAATGCCTGTGACTGACATTCAGTCGACCTTAACACCCTGGATCCTATCCAGTGATTCTCCCCAGGATCGATTGACACCATCTCACTACACCTAGTGAGAATCCTAACATCCAATTAGATATATCTCATAGATCCAAAACCCAGGATCTAGGAGGTATCACCTTGATCCTATATGGAGAATCCTTGTGATAAGAGGAGATTGACCGAGCGTAGCATTGGAAACTCCTTCCCTATCAAGAGTATGTCATCCACGTACTATACGAGGATCACCACCATACTCCCTACTACCCTTTTTGTATATACAAGGTTCATCTACCATTTTGATGAAGTCAAACTCTTTGACTACCACATCAAAACAGATGTTCCAACTCCGCGATACCTGCTTTAACTCATAAAGCAACTTGCACACGTTTCCGCTGCTCCCACTGTCTACGAAGCCCTCTGGCTATGTACTTATAGACGCTCTCTTCTAAATCATCATTTAGAAAAGCAGTCATGACACCCATCCGCCAGATATTGTGGTTATGGTATGTAGCAATGGCAAGTAGGATCTGGATGGACTTAAGCATAGGTTTGAAAGTCTCAACTTTTCCATGTACACCAAGTAATCTTCTCAAGATATACTTGCTCCTGATGGGGATTTAACCCTTCAGATAAAGCAACCAAAGTCCATACTTTGTTGGTGTATATAGATTCCATCTCAGATCGCTTAGCATCCAGCCATTCTCACAGAGTCCCCACTCCTGATGGCCTGCTCGAAACTAGTTGGGTCATCATCTTATGATACAATCCCCGCTCCCACTGTCATAGAGAAACCGAAGTATCTCTCAGATGGGTGAGGGACCCTACTAGATCGGCGGAGAGGCTGAGTTTCGTTGAGAACTATTGAATCCTCCGGGTTTACCAAATCATCAGCTGCAGTTTATATAACTGGGACTTCTTCCAGTTCTACCTCATGACCACTAATTTCTTCACAAGAAATTCCCTTTCTAAAAGGTGGCATGCTGAGAAACAAAACACCTTTTGCTCCTCAGTGTGGTAGAAGATATTCTCTTGCGAATGCTTGGGATATCCAACAAACTTCCACAGAACTGACCTTGCCTCGAGTTTTTCCAGATTTTGCTTTTAGACATAGGCCGGACAACCCCAAATCTTAACATCCTTAAGAGATGGGCTCTTCCCATACCATATCTCATATGGAGTGGTAGGCACATGATTTGATTGGAACCCTATTCAATAGATATGCAGCTTCACAAGTGTATAACCCCAAAAAGGAAATAGGTAACTCAGTAGTACTCATCATAGAGCACACTACATCACATAAGGTGCGATTGCTCCGCCCCGATACACCGGCGTGCTGTGGTGTATACGGAGGAGTAATGCTGAGAGAGAATCTCATTCTCCTTTAGAATAATCCAGAAATTTCGTGCTCAAGTATTCTCCTCCTTGATCACATCAAAGGACATAATACTTATACCTGTTTTGGTTCTCTACTTCTATCTTATATTCTTTAAATATCTCAAAAGCTTCGGACTTATGTTTCAACAGGAACATATGTCTGAATCTTGAGAGATCATCAGTGAATGTAATGAAGTACAAAGAACCGGTCCTGGCATGTGTAGACTGGGGACTTTCAAACATTAGCATGTATCAATCCCAAGAGTTCACTAACTCTTTCTATGTTTCCAATAAACGGAGTTATGGTCATCTTATCTTTGGGACATGACTGGCAAGTTTCATAAGATGTAAATTCAAATTGATTTAAATATGCATCTAAATGTAACTTAGCTAGTCGGGTTGCATTGATATGACCTAGTCTATAATGCCACAAGAAGGATTAGTTCATTTCTGAACTCCTCTCCTTGTGTGTGTTCTGTACGTTAAGAACTGTGGTTTGATTTAGAACGTATATGCTTTTAGATAACGTGCCTGAACCGATCAACTTTTGATATAGGAAATGTTCAAAACATTATCCAACAATACAAAATTATATCCTTCTTTATCTCAATAAAGAGACTGATATGATGTTGTATCTCAGGTTCAGTATCTAATAACATTCATTCAGAATCAATGTATTCTGGTAATACAGGGTGATATCTGCCAACTGCTTGGCTTGCAACAATTGCAGCGTTTCCAACTCTTAAAACTTATCACCCGTTCTCAGTTCTCTTCCTTTCTATAGCCCATGTAATAGATTACAATTATGGGATCATGATCCGGTATCACATACCCAGGACGTAGAGGATACTGAAAACAGTTCTCGGTAATGAACACACCCGAATAAGATGTATCAACATACACTTTCTTCATTTGGGCAGCACGGGAATCTTGGCAATCCCCAATTTCCTGCTCGGTCTTATAACAATTATAAGTTGGAGCGGGATCAACGTTCCCTAGCGCAGTATAACAAGCGGGTTCGGTCAATACATCCGTATTATTATCTTGATTAAAGCATGACATGGTCGCTACCTGGAGAGAGAGAGAAGAAAACACTCAGCGTATACTCTTGCAAGATTAGATTGGTTATCAATATATCTAATCAGGATGTCTCCCACTATTTTTGTCAAATCTTCCTTCAAACCCTAAAAGGAAAGACTAGCCGGGATTAATTACACCCTACAAGTTCGCCAATCTTTCAACCAGGCCAGTGCCGGTACTTTGAGAGAGATTCCCCGTGCTCTCGCACGGACCTAATTAAAATAAACCTCGTTTTCCCAGGGACGTAACCCCGTTGACACCTTTCTAGACACCTACTTGATCGGCTAATTGTAATGTGTAAAACTCTCCCAGAAGTAACCCTTACTCGCAGTGGGTATCGGGATCCAACTATCTCATAGAAGGTATGCAATCTCATTGCAAATTTCAACACTTGAAATTCCCAATAATATTTTTCCCCTAGCATCCTATGATCTTGACGAAAGCCAACAAACCATAGGGTACTAGTCAAGTTCAACCCATCATTTTCCGATTGAATTAAACCCACCCGCACGGCCCTTGACGAAAGACAACAAAGTCGCACGACTACCCTAACTCAATCGCATCATATGCTTATACAGATAAGCATAAATAGCTACCGCACACTACACCTTGACGAAAGCCAACAAACGTAGCACGAATACTATGAAATACTTATCTGAAATGACGGAGGGCTACGACAGGTTTTTAAGAAAATCCTTTGCGTAATGAACTTGATATCGTTGCAGAATCAAATGATTTAAAAGAAGTGTTTTTGAGGCCTTTACTAGTTTTGCTAAAGAGGCCACTCCCGGTGAAGGGATCGTCGGCTCTTTCCTCATCGAATGAGGTACAGGATATTTCACAAATACCACTATGCAAAGCAAAAACTATAAAAGCAATTAAAAGACAAACCGAGTTTGTAGCATTTGCTAATTTCGCTAAAGAGGTCACTCCTGGTGAAGGGATCTCGGCTCTTTCCTTATCGAATAAGGTGCTGGATGTTCTTCAAGGAACACCACTATGCAAAGCAACAACTAGAGCTACCTGTTTTTGAAAATTCGATTCCACAACATCTTTAGGTTTCTTTTATTTCATTAATCTCATTAATGAAGTCCCATTTTATTATGCTTCACAGGCATCAGATATGAAACGAAATCAACAATATATAATATATATCTCATATATATAATATAAACATTCATCTCAGACAGTAATATGATCTCATCACAGAACATTGCAGCAGAAGAACATACATGAAATATTGGATATACTAGAATTTCCGTGTTTTATATCAAGCCAGTATAAAACACGGATTCCACGGTCGCGATGAATAGCCAATCCCACACCCCTAGACCCCTACGAGAGCTGCAAGTAACCCTGCCAATTCTAGAGTTAGGAGACCCGGTCTCAACTCCTCGAGATGGTCTCCCACTGGACCCTAGAACCCGGTTACTTGTGCTCCCCGCCTCGGGTCTATCCTAATACGGAAAAGTAAATAATATACAATGGTGACATCATCCTCAACCCGGAAGTGCCCCAATAAAAGAATATTACATACAATGAATTTTACATGAATGAAAATGAAAAACTCTCATCTCACATAAAAACCCCGGCTATTCAAACACGACAATCCAATATAACATATCACAGCAACACATAACATCTCATGTCATCAACGTAAGTAAATATGCGTATCCCAATTGTCATTGACATATAGCACCGAAACCGGCGATACGCCACATATTACACTTACGGTCGCAGAAAAGAAAATGAAAAACTGCAACAGTTGGAATCCGCAACCTCCTTAGACATCGCATGCCTAACCAAATGAATTCCTTAGACATCGCATGCCTAACAATTATAAACCCCGCATTTTAGTCTCGATCTCGAAAACACTTTTCAATATCTAGTCAGGCAATTCAACAAGATTCCCGACATCCTGATCGAATACTCGTCGGAAACTTTAGTAGACGGCCGCACCCCCGATGCCGTCGACGAAGTGCACTAAGGCGGAACACCGCTGCCGCGAGCACCCGAACGGATGCTTTTGGCGACGGGGTTCTCCTACAGTCACTTGGTACATTCACATAAATAATATCAACGTCCCCAATCGGGAGCTATCTCATCGTCCAAACGGCAGAATCACATCCACACAGTAATATACGATGCCCAAGACAAAGATCATCACAAAAACACGTAAGAAAATACTAAAAGCATCGTCAAGTCGACTATATCCAAACTCGACATCTAAAAGATTAACATACAAGTCTCGTCTCTAGGTCCACAAAAATATACAAGTTTTGGTCGATAGAGTTTTTAACTAGATCATAAAAGAATATACATATACAAGAGGCGGTTGCGATCCGAAGTGTAACCCACCTACCAAGGTAATCACTCGAAAAAGAAGAAGCGTGCCGGCAAGCCACTACTGATACGAGCAGTCGGTCCTACATTAAACTAGGGCACAACAGGGATGAGTTGCCAACACGTGAGTAGAAGATATCACAAGGTAGAAATTGATATGCATAACGATCTATCTAGGTCATACAGTATAATACCATCATACTATACGATAACGAATATAAATGCATATATATACATATATTATCAAGTGAGTGTCCATCATCGATACTCGAAATCATCAACTGAGTGTTCACAACACTCAAAATCATTATAAAACCTGTGTCCAGCATCGACACGTAAAATGCAGATATCGTAGACACCGTCTCGTCAGACCGGTCTTCTATCGATATCAATACCCCGGTCGGTATCTCTCGGATATCCGTCGTGCTCTAGTCTATCTCCGGTATCGATACACCTCGCTAAGCTCCCTGTACCTCCCTACGGACTTTCTGCCCCTCGTTGTCATACCGGATCCACCATGTATCCGTAATAGATCTCTTGGCTCCTTCCTCGATTTTGGATAATACTCATATCATCAAAATAATAAAACTCATTGTAGACGCCAAATAATCATATCAAAAGAAAGCTGCATTTTTTAAAACATGCTCAAATTTTATAAATTATATCGCGGTTTTTCAAATCTCAAAAGAAAAGGAATCCCATGAAAACACTATCGCATAAGAATATGGCAAAAATGGAACAAATTAAGAGGTACAAAACAGTGGTATAATGCAAGCAGATATTTGTTGAGCAGTGATTTAAGGTACTGGCAGGAATATAGTTTGATACGAAATAACATAGCAAGCTCTATATGTGTACGTAGCATGGAAATTATCAATGATGTATGCATGTAATATACGAGTCTGTATACGTGCAACATATAAATCATTGGTAATTGTACAGTGTTTTACAAGTGTATTCATATAAGCAATGGAAAGAAAGTATAATATACGGAATAGTACGCGATGCGGGGTGATAAGTAGTAATCTCCAATACTAACAGGGTAAATGTGATACGAATAACAAGTCAATTACCGATAAGGTGTAGATGTAGCATGCGGATGCGTGCAAGTGAAACATGAAATCATCGGTAATGGGGCGAGTGTCCTACCAAACGAAGTTATGTAGAGCTAAAAGTATAAACGTAGTATATATCATAAGTAATCGAAGCGTGAGCATATACAGAATAAGAAAATCGTAATGTGAATAAGCGTTAAAATATCTAACTATGAATGAGCCATACAGTTATAGTTTAAAATAGAATGAAACGTTGTTTTGGAAAAAAAAAAGGGGCTATTATATTTTTGAAATAGATATCATTTAAAAATTTATTGCGCACCCTTGACATTACTATTTAAAAGTACGTAACAAATCGTTAGTTTTCAAATTAACTATGACTCTAAATATCTCATAAATCCCAATTCGGGATTTAACAAGATTCCCCGAGTTAAATGAATATCGATCGTATTCGGCAATCTATCATCATCACATCATGTACAGAACCTTCCTCGTACGATATTATCCAATCAATACACTATAGTCGCATACTCCAACTCATATCATATAAAATACAGACATCTGATCGCGTACATCACATAACAATAATCATATATATATATATATATATATATATATATATATATATATATATATATATATATATATATATATATATATATATATATATCCTAATAGCTATGAAATAGAGACTAAGAATATAGCTATCTACTAAGTATACAAATATAAGCATATGGGTAGCATGACCCTATAGGTTAGGAATGCGGTTCTACTATATAGTATTCTAATTATTACGGTTGCAGGGGTGCTATACGCCATCCACCCGACTTTCCCCGTAGATATACATCTACCCACAAATATGTGCCTCACTCTAGTCAAAGCCGACGAACGCCTTGCCCTTCTTCGTCATCTCGAAAGTCTCCGCAATCAAACCTAGCATTCACATAACCACACACATATAAGAATTCAAATTGATGCCAATATAACCAACCAACACCCATAGGTTAGAACCTATGACCAACGGAGCCATTTATGTGCTAACTATCACAAATTAACCATGGACTCGTTGTTCTAACACAAAAGACCGCATCAAGACTTCAAAATACGGATTATCAAGTTTTAAAAAATTAAAACATCGTCAAAACTAACTCAAAACACTTCCAGATTTTTCCTTGTGTCATCTGAGAAAAACAAAGTATCACAGGGGGCTTACTTAATAAGTATATGAGATACTGACCAAATCTCATGTCACGTCCCGCTTCCCAGTAGACAGAAACGGTGATGTGGCAATTCCACGGTATATTTATCCAGAGAAGGTCATTTTCTAAATAAATATACTAAGCGTATTGAAACAATAATATACAATGCAAGAATAAATGAAGACTGTAAAATTTTCAGCAGAACATCTTTATTTATATTCAAGCTTGAAATATTTACAGATACAAGAGTTCAACTAAAAAGTAAATACGATAACAGAAATGCCTAAACAGGTGGCATACATTAACTGAAAAAAAAAAGGATAACGAGTCTAAGTCTGAGCCGCGATCTGGTCATACTCCTCCTCTATAGCGTCCAACTCCTTAGTTTCTACAGTATCTGACAAACATTACAAGAAAACAAAGATGGGTGGAATGCCCGTCAACAAACTAGCGTTCGGTAAGTCCCAAAAGTAAGGCAAAAAGTTAAAGTGATAGATATAGCATAAAATGAAGTAATGTATATGTCAAGTAAAAGTATATATAAATGAATATGGGTATATGTACTATAAGTCTCTATATGGTCACTATGTTAACGTTAAGTTTCAAGTATGAATGTCAACGCAACCATAGAAGTATTCACGAGCTCAAGAGTGAGGCCCTAGAAGTAAGGAAACACGGGTCCATTTTATGTGTTAGTATTGGGACTCCAGGCTGTGGAGGAGTCGACCTGACTGAGATTCGAGTATATAGAATTCGAGTTGATTAATACGGGACTTCTGATGTTCCGTTGGATTCACACCTGAAACTATCCCATACACCCCGAGTAATATATTATAACTGTTAGATATCCTTAGTTGATTTACTTGGTTTATTATAACATGTCCTGATCGAACCATAGATTACAACAGGGAATAATATTATGGAGTAAGTCAAGTAAAATGTGTGTCATGCCAGTTGCAATCTTAGGTCGAGTCAAGTTAATTCTAGTAGAATGAGTTCGAGTTAACGTTCAAGTTTGGATTCAAGTTTGGATTAGAGTTCAAGTTTAAGTTCAACTTTAGGTTCGAGTTTGTATTTGAATTATAGACATTTTATATTACTAGATTTAAGTTTGAAGATCTTAAGTTCAGGAATAATCGGACAACCGCTGCACATAGACGACAGAATTTGTGTGTTTTTCCAAAACGATTGTCATTGATAACTCTGTTAATTTGCAGTGTTATCTAACTTTGATAGGCAAGCACTCACTTTCTCCGGCTCCTTAAGGCTCAAGAGAAATGATACCGCTTAAATCTATATTAATTTAGGGTCCTTAAAAATTTATTCTTGTTTGTTTATTATGTATTTATATTGTTTGCATTTCTTGAGTGGGTTTTATAAAAAATATTTTAATATTGTTTAAAAAATAAATCTTGAGGGTGATTTATAATATTAAGATTTTTTAGAAATGTATTTTAGTTTAGGTGGTATTTTAGTGATGAAACCTAACTTTTAAAAGTTTATGGTATTTTTTATGAAAACTACTACTTTGTAAATTTGATGGTATTTTATTAAAATTTTAATCTTTCATTTAAAAATATATTTTTCACAAATTGTTTTCATTGAAAATACGGATTCATTCTTTTATATAATTTTCTAAAATTTAATTTGTTTTAAAAAAGACTGTATTTCTTTTAAAAATCGTATTTTTATTTCCTTTCGAAACCGAATTCTCCGTGAGAAGTTCTGTATCTCACTCTATTATCCTAAAGACGTGCGATAACCCACACTATTCATAAATGGGTTCTCCTAAAAGGGTTGTAAAGACGTAATTGCAAAGAATTTAAAAATAGCGATAAAAACATTTTATAAAAGTAATGGTATTTTAATGTAATTTGTTTCATTTTGGATAAACTTGTAATCTAGCATACCATGTTATGAAGCCATAGTGTATATGATGGGATAGGTCATTATCCCGTAAGTTTTCTATAGGTATATATTTCTAGGTTTCGATAAAAATGTTCTTTTTAAAGTTTACGGTATTTATATGAAAAAGTTCGTTTTATGTTTATTCCGCATGAAATTTTAATTATATAAAAAGATAAATAATGTGAATAATAATTTAAGGTGATATTAGAGGATTTAGAGTGAAATATTCGCATTGCAAAGATGATAAAGCTTTTTAAAAGCATAGCCACATAATTCGCGAATTATTCGGCGAATTCGCGAATAATTCGCGAATTTTTGATCGGCCAATTAAATCTCCGAATTAATCGCCATTGCCGAACACGGCGAATAATTCACAAAATCAAAACCTAGTATCTCATATATTAATTTCTTGCTCGAAATCCTTCCTGAACATTTCCCGAACACTTACCGAATCTTTCTCGAATACCTGTCGATTTTTTCCGAATAGTTCTCCGAATCCGAATTTTCGACCTCGCCGAATTATTCCCGAATCACGAATTTGTGACTATGTTTAAAAGAAATGTATTCAACCTAACTCTACCTTATCGATATAACTTTAGAAGACGGTTTGAGTCAAAATGAAAGAGAAAAATAGGGACTTACGATTTGTGTAGTGTTGAGAAGAAAGTAAGAAAAAGAGAGAGTTTCATGGTGTCGCGGGACGTCGGTAATGGCTTCGGTCTTTGATGGAACGAACTTGGATCGCTAACTCCACTTGACTAAGCTTAACCCTTCTTGAACTTGGAGAATTTTTTTAGAAAATTTTGATAAATTTTCAGAATAGAGAAGAGCTGAGGGATGGGGTGGTATTTATAGGGTAAAAATGATGGCGTGTGAATTAAAGAATTGAATTAAAAAGAATTGAAATAGTGTTAATAAGGGAATTGCACAGTCTCTGGTTAAATTCAGAGAAATCAAACAAGAAAATGAGTAGTGAAGAGCTGAAGGGGTGCACGGGCAAAGCACGGAGGCATTTAGCCTCATCAAGCCCGCCGGCGGGATGCCAGATCTTGGCCACCTGTCTCGAAATTCGTGCCATGTGCTTTATACTGTGTTAACTCATCATTTATGAGTTTTTTGAAACTTTTTGATTCTCCATGTATTACACGTGAAACACTTGGGCTTCCGAAAAGTTAAAACGGAAAAATATTAAAAATAATTGAGACTGATGAGATCGAACACGCAGGTTATGACACAGAAGTAGAGAGTCTTAACCAGTAATTTACAAGTTATTTCTTGATTTTATTGAACAATATTAATTTATAACCCCTAATCAGGCTGAAATACTCTTTCTATATATTGAATCAGTTACATTTGTACAGAGATTTCAGAGTCATTATACCTCGACACCCAAATCAAAAATTGGACCGACCAAAAGTGCTACAGTAACTGACATGAGCGGCCAAAATTTGGAATTTGGTCTCAGGCTTCTGTGGTGGTCTCCTAGTGGTCTAAGTAGGTCAATGTAATTGTTTGTTTATCTTATAAAGATATCAAGTTGCTCCAGAATTTATTTAAACTTCAAAAACTCAATAAAAACCATGTTTTAAAACTTTAAAGCACATTAAGCCAAGAATCATTACATCAAAATACCATTAACTATCTCAAATTAGTTGTAACTACCAAGGAAACCATGCCAACATTGCTACATCTAGTAGATCGCCATGAAAACCTAAGTTTAGAGGAGTTATACCATAAAAACTTGATCTTTAGTTAAATGAACATACTTTTCATGGCGATTACTTGTTAAAACTTAATTAAAAATGGTATATTTACCTCTTGATTGAGATTATGTAAAATTCGAAGCTTGCAAAGTGGCCTCAAAGGTGAAAACTTAGTTTCTACTTGAAGTTTTGAAATAAAATAGCATGGTTTTTGTGTAGTGATATGTATATGTGTGTAGGATTACTTTGTGGAGTTAGAAAAATTATGAGGAGATAAAGAAAAGGAAGAAGAACGAATAATGAAATTATTGTGAGGGAATTGATAGAGCCAAGCTATAACCCCCCTTCTCTCTCCCTCCCTCCCTCTCTCCCTCTCCCATTCTCAATATTTTAAAACCATACTCCAACCCATGCCTCCCAAGATATTTTGTAAAACAAATTAGAATTTAAAAGAGAAGATAAGAGAAGATTAATTTGTCATGGCAACTAAAACTTTTGTTAAGGTTTTAAGCATAACATTTATAGTTAAGATACTTAAACTAATTATATATGTGTGCACTAATTAAATTAAAAAAACAATTTAATTAAATGTCCTCTAGTTGAAATAAAACTAAATTTATCATTAATTGTAAAAATCCAAATTAATTAATCGTTCTCATATTTATCACAAAAATCCCATATCGTTTCCTATTACAAAATACTTAGAATTTTCAAAATATCCCATATTTTCCAATTTTCAAAAATAAATATACATACGAATACCAATCTGAAAAACCCAAATCCATACTCGATATGATTTCCATAAAACTCATAATATTATTATTTAAATTAAAATAATATTTATACTTTTCAAAATGTTACATATATGTATGTAAATTACTTCAAAATAGCCGTATGATATGTATATCACGGTATAAGCAGCGAACATTGATTTATAAAGCAATATATGTAATTTTATTTAAGGTATATGTCACGCCTTTTTTTAAATGATTTAAAGAGGGTTTTCTTTTGAAAGATTCTTGTGTCTTCATAAACACGTAGAAAATAAGAAAGTTATAGCTCCTTTGAAAATCTCTTTAATGTACATGGATATATGAAAATAATATTTCATGTGCTGTCTATAGGACTAGTCATATTCGGCTACAATATAGCATAAATCATCTCAATCTTTGCAGGGCATCTATATTGATCTCTCACATATATCATAACATATCAAATAAAGCGCATCATAACCAGATCGCGCAAATGAAAACACATCACCAATAAAATCATCATAAAACCGTGACAATCATCAACACATAAATCTCATGTGTTTTCTTAGGCACTATCCTTTAGATCAGCCATCTCTCTTTACATTCTAGGCATGGAACCCCGGCCACATCCACCGTATCCATGCTTCTCATCTCGAACCCCGGCCATATCCACTGTGTTCATAAAAACTCATCAAATAAAGAAAAAACCGCACTTTTGAAAACAAAATCAAATTTTATAAATCATATCGCGATTTCTCAAAATCTATGGAAAATATCAAGCCCATAAGGACAAAATCATAATTCATCTCAAGTTCATAAGAATACAATTCATAATTATTTTCGCCGCAATTGGAAACAATCATATATGAATATCCATGGCAATGGTATTCGTATATCAATATCATCAAGTATCCTGCATACTAGCATGGATAACTAGAATATGAATAAGCATAGCAGTTTCTACTATATCATGGCAATACTAATGATGTGTAATATAACATACGCATCTGTGTTCGTGTAATATGGCAATCATTAATAATTATGCAAGTATTCTATCAAGTGTATTCATACGAGAATAGCTCTCGATTTCCTATCGGAAACATCAATATCATAATCGTCAACAATGCATCATGCATCTTCCTTAGTTGATGATTAATATATATGGATATATCAATCCAGTCGCATTCATATAATATAATCATAGTAGGCAGTTTTTAATGTCAACATGGATATAATTACTACACGAGTAAGCATGTAAATTCTACAGTGACATGTCAGTACCAATGATATGTAGTGTAACATGTGAGTCTGTGATGGCGCTATATGGCAATCATTGGTAGTCGTGCAGTGTTCTATAAGTATATTCATATAAGCATGATATCGTAACTAATTATACGAAACATGAGCGTATAACAAGTAAACGTAACGTAACGTGAACAAACGTTATAAATAGAATAATACTCATAAATAGTATGACTATATGGTTTAAAATAGTACGAAACGTTGTTTGGAAATAAGAAGGCTGCGATATTTTTGACATAAATATTCATTGAAATTATCAGCGTATCCTTGTCATTATCATTTACAAGTAGGAACAAATCGTTGGTTTGAGATGAGTATAATCTAGCATTATCATTATATCCCTATCGGAATAAAAGCATGACTCCACGAGTCAAATAACTATCGGCCGCATTCGGCAATCTATCCTCATCGCATCTAGTACGAAATCTCCATCGTACGATATCAATCAAATATCCAATCAATATCAGTGTGTGTACGATATCAATCAAATATCCAATCAATATCAGTGTGTGTGTGTGTGTGTGTGTGTGTGTGTGGTTACGAACTATATACTAACTTAGTTATAGACTAAATTTTCTAACATAACAAAATAGCCTAGGTATACAGTATAAGTATTCTATTTAATTTGTTATGGGGGTGCTATACGACATCCATCCGACTTTCCCTGTAGATATAAATCTACTCATCAAAATCCGTTTTGAGCTAGTCGAAGCCAATGACACTCTTGCCCTTCTTCGCCATCTTGAAAGTCCTCGCAATCGACCCTATAACCAAAGTAGTCATAAACATATAAGGAAACTCCATTAAAATCAATACAAACCCAATAAAACGAAATACGACGAAAATAATCAAAACTGTCAAAAATCATGAAGGGCAAACATCTGTAGCTCTCAAGGGCAGACGTCTGGATAAGGTGTTACTGTCGCACAAAGAGCAAAACAGATGTTTGAAGAAGAGCTCTCAGACGTCTGAAGAACAAATCTCAAGAAATCGAAATCAAAGTCAGACGCCTGGTGACTTGAGCTTCAAACGTCTGAAGAAAAATCAAAGATTCACATATCATAGACAAACGTCTGAAGTTTTAGGGGTCAGACGTCTGCATAAGAAAAATCATGAAATACATATCATGGGCAGACGTCTGAAGCTCTATAGAGCAGACGTCTGCAGAAGGATTCTGCTGAATCGAAAATTCTAAAAATTGTATAATTTTGAAATTCCAAACTCTTGCATTAAAATACCATCTACTACCAAAAATAAGATGTAATCACTAAGTAAACTATACTAGATCCATCACTAATAGTGGATCACTTCAAAAACCAAACTAGATAGGATTCAACCCATAAAAATACCATTTTTATACAAAAGATATAGTTTTTTCATGGCTACTACTTAAAAACTTGTAGAACTTGTAGGAAAGATGGATTTTTACCAATTTAGATGTGAACTAGAGATGATCCAAGCTCTAAAGATGGCCACTTGAAGATCTTTAAAATTGTGATGGCTTCACTTAAAGTCTTGGGGGTTATAGTTGCAAGTCTTTTCTTCAACCATGAATTTTAGTGGAGGATTATAGGGTTTTTAGTGGAAGGGTTCGGGTTTGGGATGGGAGATATTTTTGGAGGAGAAGATATTTTTGGAGGAGAGATAAATGAATGAGAATAATGAGAGGAGGAGAAGAGAGAAGGGTGAGGGTATGGGTAAAGGCATGGGCTCTACTATGCTCTCTCTATAATAATACAATAATCACAAAAATCGCATATCATTTCCCAAAAAAAAAATTACTTACAATGCCAAAATATTTCACATTTTTCAAATTCCAAAAATAAATATACATACGGATATCAATCCAGAAAACCCACATCCATACTCGGTATTATTTCCGTAAAACTCATAATATCCTCATTTAAATTATAAAATAATATTTATAATTTTTAAAATGTTACACACAGTTGGTTTCGACGACGTGGTATCATGTGCGTTGACTATTGAGCACGAGAAACCGTCCAGTTACAGAGAGGCAGTGCGGTCTACCGATTTTCCTAGTTTGAGAGTTGCGATAAAGGAGGAGATGGAGGTGATTCATCAGAACGATACGTGGGATTCAGTTGCTCTACCAGAGGACAAGCACGTGATCGGCTGTAAATGGATCTTTAAAGTTAATGAGGGCTCATCAAACGCAGCCGGCATTAGATACAATGCGAGATTGGTGGCTAAGGGTTTTACAGAGAGGAAGGGTGAAGGCACAACGAAATCTTTTCTCCAGTGGTTCGACATGCTTCGATTTGTGTTTTGTTAGCCATGGTTACGGTTTATGATATGGAGCTAGAGCAACTTGATATTAAGACATATTTCTTGCACGGTGATCTAGGGTAGTATATTTATGTGCATCAGCCAGAAGGGCTTGTAGTCGATGGCAAGAATGGCTATGTTTGCAAATTGAAGAAGTCTCTTTATGGTTTGAAACAGTCTCCGACACAGTGGTACAAACAATTTGATCAGTTTATATTAGCGATTGGATACACGAGGAATATTAAGGATCGGTGTGTTTATATGAGGCTACTAGACGATGAGTCCCGGATTTATCTTTTATTGTACGTGGACGATATGTTGGTGGTATCACGCAGCACGTCGGAGGTCAACAGGTTGAAACAACGGTTGAATCAGGAGTTCAAGATGAAAGAATTAGGGGCTGCAAAGAAGATACTTGGCATTGAGATTGTCAGGGAGAGAAAAAGTAGCGAGTTGCGTCTGCGGCAGAAATAATATCTTGAGAAAGTTCTCGCTCGGTATGGGATGGAGAAGGCAAATCCCGTGTCTACTCCTTTAAGGGCGCACTTCATGCTTTCGGCGCAGTTATCACCGGGGTTGGATACGAACAGGAAACACATGTCTAGAGTGCCATATGCTAGTGGAGTGGACAGTTTTATGTATGCGATGGTTTGCAATCGTCTAAATATTGCACATGCGGTAGAGATGGTCAGCCGATATATGGCTAATACGGGTAATGAGCATTGGCAGGCCGTAAAGTGGATTCTGAAGTATTTGAAAGGTACTAGGGGGTTCGATTTGTTATTCAACAGATGCAGTACGGATGATTGTATTATGATAGGGTATTGTGACTCGGATTTTGCTGGTGATAGGGACAGACGAAGATCTACTACGGGTTACGTATTCACGTTGGGTGCTGACGCAGTGTCATGGAGATCGACATTACAGTCCATTGTCGAATTATCGATGACATAGGAAGAGTTAAATAGATGCTACGAAGGCTGTCAAGAAGGCCATATATTTGCGTGGATTGATGGGTGGTATGGGTGTTTCGCAAGATTTCACGGAGGTGTTTTGCGACAGTCAGAGCACGATTCACTTGGCGGAGTATCAAGTTTATAGTTTGAGAACTAAGCATATCGAGATTAAAGATTTCTTTTTGGAGAACGAGAAGAAAGTTATTTCGTTTACGAAGATTGGTTCCCATGAAAATTCAGTGAACGCATTTACGAAGATGGTGCAGTTTCAAAATTCAAGCTTTACTTGGACTTAATTTACCTAGTTACTTGATAAAGTTTAGAAACGACGAATCGCAGAATTCCAAGATTTATGGAAGTGTAGAGATTTTACGAATTTGAATCAAATAGGAGATTGTTGAAATTGATTTTAAATTCGAAGCGCGAGATCAAAATCCCATAAGCCCATTAGTTGAGACCCGTGCAGTGTATGTGATAAATTTTGCCAATGCAGCAGCGTGGGAGACTGCTGGGGCAAAGTATGAGTAGGATTAGTTTTTTAAGGTTTGGATTAATCTAAAACGAAATACTTATCTTTAAGGATATCTCTACATATATATTATTTAATTAATCCCTTCAAAGTTGGCTGCCAATTAGGAAAACAACAGAGCCTATATGAATTAAGGTCTGCCGCGAGAAAAACACTCAGAGGCTAAACTAAAAATACACAGAGAGCCATGGTCTTGAGGGCTGCCACATAATCCAGAGAGGGTTTTTTTCCTGCGCCCTTAAGAGGAAAATTCGAGAGAGATATGTACGGAGATTGTGTTTTGTATTTGGATGAAATCGAGAGTGCAGAAATTATCTCTTATAATTCTTCGTTGAATGGTGGAAGTAATTCATCATCGGTTTGCAGAATTAAGTGCAAGAACGCATCGAACCTGGATAATATCTTATGCCCTTTGCTTGATGTGTTTTTTCTTTTATTACTTATTGTTTTTACGTAGTTGTTGTGTTTGATATTTTTCATTAGTTCTGATTCACGCATATCGATCATCCGCTGCGTACTTTGGTGCATATTTTTCACAACAGTTAGAAGAAATGTTTCGGCCCACTTAGCCGCGCCGCCGCTATTTATTCCAAACAGATGTCGTCAGAATCAGAATCGAAACTAGAAACTTCGTGTGAATCGATAACTTGCAAATTTCTACATGGCCCTAAGAAGGGGATGGATTTGCTAATTGAAAAAACCTACGATTAAAGCACAATCTAGATGCAAGTGCAACAAAACATAAGGCATTCTCATTCTAAGAGTTTTATCACCAAAAGAAAGCACAAGTTAGATATTAATTTCGTAAATACAACTCATACATTCAAGAAACATTGTATATGGTAGGTATTGCAAGAATGCATCTCTCTTTCCATTTCCATTCCAACAAAAATATCTCAATCACTTTAACACTAATCCTATTTTAATAAAGGGAAAAAAAACTTTATACTACATTCAAAACTAAACAATGTGGCATATGAGTCCAAAACTTCACATCATTTCAGCTGTCATCTCATCTCCCTTTCCCTTTAACCAGGGTCAGTTACTTAACCCCTCTGCCACACTTAACCCTAACCCTACTCCACCTCTCTCTCTCTCCCCCTCTCCTCTTTTTATTTATTTGTAGTCTCTGAGAGACTCTGCACCCCTACTGCCACCATCTCCCTTTCTCAAAAAAAATGAAAGATAAGTTCTCATAAGATCTACAGTAGAAATGGGATCAGAAGTTGAAGAGATAGGGAAGAGAGAGAAAGAAGAAGGGTCATGCAGAAGACCCTTTTGCTCCCTTTCTTCTTCTTCTTCTTCTTCTCCTCCTCCTCAGAAATTATAAGGAAACTAAGGAAAGAGGGAAAAGAAACAAAGAAAATAGTCCCACATCGAGTAATCACAGAGATTTCTTCTCTTTTAAGAAACAATGAAGAGGCCGGGCAGCTCCGACTCCTTACCACCCATCTGCCCTTCTGGTACTCTTTTTTTCACGTACACCTCCTTATTAAGTGTTGATTTCTCAAAGATCCTCAAATTTCACTGCTTAATACCCACTAAATTTAGTTGATTGCATTTTAATACTTTTGATCTTTGTATATCAGAATCTTGAATCACTTGATATTCTCAGTAAAAGATAATTTCATTTTTTTTGATATTGCAAAACTGTAGGATAAGGGTTCCTGTAGAATCCATATTGTGAAGCAAAACCGTAGATGCAGATTATCCACCATCCGTGATTCGTTTCCAAACCCTGGTTTCCTACGATCAGGGTTTTGTAGGGTTTTGTAAAGTGTAGGATCATTTGGTAACATAGTCTCTTGAAACCAGGGTTTCGTTTAAAAATAGGGTCTTAAAAAAAGTTGTTTGAAACCTTTGGGAAACTCCAGTCTTTCTGGAGTTGAAAAGGATTAGGTTTTCTGCTCTTGAAATTTTTCGCAACTACGGTCTGGAAGACTGTTTGGTTGCCGATTGAGCCGGATTTTGGAGTTTAGGCTTGAAAACACACGGACCCAGGTAACCATGTTTCCGGAAACAAGTCCACAGGCTTCACAAAATCTCACAGAAAGAATTGATAGGAGATTTAAACTTGCAAATTACTCGATAAATAACAGCATTTGCCAATTTTCGTAACCATAAAATATCAGTTGGGGAAAGGAAAAGAAAAATAATTTGTTTTCTTATTTTTGTGCGAGTAGGGTGGCTAGATGAGGACGATGACGTGGCAGAGGGAAACGGTGTGGCTCAATGCGGAGAGAAGAAGAGGCGGCTTGGCTCCGAGCAAGTGAAGGCGCTGGAGAAGAACTTCGAAGTTGAGAACAAGCTGGAGCCGGAGCGCAAGGCTCGGCTGGCTCAGGAGCTCGGCTTGCAGCCACGTCAGGTGGCCGTCTGGTTCCAGAATCGGCGCGCCAGATGGAAGACCAAGCAGCTTGAGCGTGACTACAGCGCGCTCAAGTCCAGGTATGACGCTCTGCTAGCCGATTATGACGCCATGCTACTCGACAAAGATTCGCTGCTCGCTAAGGTTTGCATATGCACCCCCCTTCTGCTTTTCCAGATCACTTTATGCAATTTCTTTTTGCATAGTTTTACTGCATATGTAGGTTCCTAGTTTGCAAAATGCTGCACATTTGATTTTTATAATCTATAGATGACTGGCTGATTCTAATTTTTTTTCCTCCTTTTTTGCAATTTATATGGATTTAATGGCCAGCGGCATACTGCATATAGAGCAGACTGGGCAGAGAGGCCTAACAAGGGGGCGCATATCCCATGTTTTTCCCCATTGCGGGTCCATGGGCTGCATCTAATTAGCTATCTGCTGCATATCCCACACCTATTACCCTCTCTTAAAATACATTTAGCAAACCACAAAATATTTAGGTCATTTTTAGAAGCACAAAATATTTCTGTTCAAGGAAGTTTTTCTTTTTCCTGGCTGGGTTCTTCTATATTAATGTTTGTATATTTGTGCTTTGCATACATTGTAATGTACAAGTATTTTTGCTTTCAGTAACATGTATGGTAGTATGTCTTAATTTGAAATATGCAATCCTCTTCTTTTTCATTTTACTTTGAATCATGTACTATTGAAATTTTTACGCAGCACAATTTTTGTTCAGGTGAACAAGTTAAAAGCAAAATTGACTGGAACTGAGGAGTGCTTCTCTTCCATCATCAAAGAAGAACCTGCCGCATCCGAATCCGATAACAAAACAATCGGAGGAGAGGAGGAAGAAGCAACAACTGCAGCTCTAATATACAAAGACGGGTCATCAGATAGCGATTCAAGTGCAATACTCAACAATGATAAAGAAAATAGCAATCTCATCTCATTCAACACCACGACCACAAACTCTTCACTCTCTTGTCATTTCTTGTATCCTCAGAATCTCAAGGTCGAAGACGATGAGTTTCTTGCTGATGAGCCCTGCAGCAGCAACTTCTTCAATGATGAGCAGGCTCCTTCGCTTTCTTGGTATTGTGGTGGAGAATGGGATTAGGAAGTCTAATGTTGGGTTTTCTGCAAAATTGTTGTATAATGGATATGTTGTAAGGCTCAGCATCTAATGTTTGTACAGAGCAAAGATTGGTCTCCCAGGGGTGCAGATTTCAAATGAGAAAAAATTGGGAAAGAAAAGGATGAAAAAAACTCTTATATTTGCTGCAGATGGCTCAGAAATCAATCCTCATTTCTTGAGTTGTGATAGTCTCTGTATTGTCTCCTTGGAATTGCCGTTTTTGTTTGATTGATTTCTTAATTTTAACTTCATTAGTTAAATGCTTTATCATGCTCCTAACAGAATGGAGATGGTCGCTGATCAGTGTAAAACGTGATCTGATCTTTATAAAATGGAGAAATGAGATGGTTTGGAGATGTGCCACAGGCTCATCAGTGTAAAACATGACCTGATCTTTATAAAATGGAGAAGGAATTTCTTGAGATGGTTTGGAGATGTGCGACGGACGGATTTCTTGAGATGGTTTGGAGATGTTTGATGGAAGTTGATGAACTTCGTTGATAAACTTTTCAGTAAGAGAGTTCATTAGTTAGCAAAAACTTTTCAGTAAGAGAATTCATTAGTTAGCAAAAACATAGCGTTGAATAAATTAATTTATCCAATAAATCTAAGTTGTTAACCGCTACTTTAACAAGTTGTTAAAATCAAATGGATCACATTTTCGAACGGTTAACATTTAACCACTGCTAAAGTAGCGGTTCCTATTTAATAAAAAGTGCCACCGCCCGAACAGTTTTAACACAGTTTCAACAGTTTAAGGGTTGGAGATCGAAATTGAGTGATTTTTGCTGTGATTTGAACTGCGGTTCTTACTGGTATTCTCTTGATTCGTGAATCGATCTCATAAGGTAAAATTAATTATTTTAATTGGTATAGGATTTGTTAATTTTTGAGGGGTTTTTGTTAGGGTTTTCAGATTTAAATTGGGGGGGGGGGGGGGGAGGGGGGGGGGGTTTTCTGTCATTTGAATTGCGATTGTTGTTGGGTATTCTCATATTTCTTAGATCGATTTTATAACATAAATCAATGACTTTATTAGTTTAGAGTGTGGCCTTATTTATGTAGGATTTTTTGTTAATATATTTAGGATTTTTGGTGTTTATTATGTAGTTATAATGGCCGGTAAATATAAATATACATCCAAGAGGGCTGTACCGAAGAGGGCTATACAGAATAGGGCTAAACCGACTCCGCCAAAAAATATTCGTAAAGAACTCCAAAAACGTAGCAAAAGAAGGAAAACACAATCAAAGCTGAATGTGGTCAATTCTACCTAGCCATCAGTATCTCGGACATCATCTATTCAATACAACTCTGGTCTCATGAAGAATGTTATATTCTATAATCAAGCAAATAACATTTCCGAAACTATTTGAAGCGGTAAAGATAAGGAAAATCTTCTTGCGCTCGAATCTACGAGCATGTCTGTGCAATAGCCTCTAACGGATCAGCGGATTGAATTATTAGACGGATGGGGTTTTGGTGAGTATCGTAAAATTGGTCACTAACAACATGACCTACCATTGATATCTGCATTAGTTGAGAGGTGGAGACCCAAGACGAACACTTTTCATTTATCCATCGGAAAGACGTCGATCACTCTTGAAAACGTATCATGAATTCTCAGTCTCCCGGTCACGGGTTCTCTAATTATTTATAAAAAAATGTATAAATTCCTTCATACATTTTTACGACGTATTAGATATTAATCCCCTGAAGAAGAAAAGGAAAGACGATGTCGTTCTTGCGGCGTGGGTGTATGAAACTTTTAGTAGTCTCGGGACTAATGCCGATCGGGAGAAAATAGTTTAATGTACAAAAGCCTATGTTTTGTACACTATTGCATGGCATTATTCCCTACACGCTTCAAGAACCTAATTCATCCAAAATGGCTTCCATTATCGAGCGATGAGGAACTCATCTCCACATACGCTTGGGGCCGAGGGTTTTGTCGTATTTGATAAATGGATTGAACGAAGCGGCACTGTCAAATACGAGAGCGATAAATGATTGTCTTGCAATTTTGCAGGTATCATATTAATTGTATAATTATTTTCTTTTATTATAAAGATGATTGTAGCGAATTTAACAATTAATTTTCATTCAGTATTGGGCATATACTAGGATTTCAGTCATTCGGCCTATCTCCGATACTAGCATCAAGGAGAGTAGACCCCTTGTTAGACAATTGGGTTGTTAGACAATTGGGTGTATGCACACATCGATTTCCCCATCATCATAAAACTTTCTACCGGTGTATGCTTGATAATTTGAATGAATTACATGTAATTACCATTTCATAACTTAATTTAACAACATTTGTTTAATTCTTTATGAATAATGATAAATATTTTCAACCATTTTTTTAATGACGGTTCACATGGAATCTATACACCAAGTATGTTGGTGCATCCGAAAACTATTTCCTTCTCAGCAAATACTCTGAACTGTTACGAGTTCCTTTCATTTGTTTCGATATTGTCCAGTGGTAATATCCCGAAAGGATAATACGACAGTTTGGCGGTATTCAGAGTGTACACATTAACATTCAACCTAGACAAACTGAGAAGGAGAAGACAACTAAAAGAAACCAGTATACAATGTGATTTTGCAGTATATCAATTTGTGAGATGAAGCCCAAACTGATATCGAACAAAATGGAGTTGAATTTGATGCAAGTACAGGAGAAGGTCAGGATGTGGCTAGCGATTACTTCGTTTGGTACATTGCTATTACCAGGATGTAATACCCCCGCCCTCCGCCCCCACAGTCAACCAACTACGATATACAAACCTAATATCGAGATTAGCCGTCAGTTACTTCTCGATTATGTAAGTATTATTTATGGTTTGTTTTGTTTTATATCACATTTAACATATTAGATTCAATTATTAATATTTATTACTTATTATTTATAGGTGAACTCGATTGAACTTAATGAATCTTTGTTGGATGACGATAATCTTAAAAGATTACACGAAGAGATCAAACTAGCTCTAAATGGTGAGATTGATGAGAAGGGGGGATGAAAGCACAAAAAGGGATGAAAATGTCGGGACTAAAATTCCCGAGGTTGAAAATGTTAAGGAGGCCGTTGAAACAAAAGTGGGAAAAGAGGCCGTCGGAAAAAGGTCGGGGATGAAAATCTCGGGGCTGAAATTCCCGAGGATGAAAATGTTAATGAGACGGTTGGAAAAAAAGGCTGATAAGGAGACCGTTGATGAATTTGAGGTTGATTGAAGTGTTGTCGAAGCAAAGTTGAACATGGGTTTGGAAGATATAGCCCCCAAAGTTGAAGTAGAAAAACTTATTGAAAAAATTGAATTGGTAGAGGGTATTCTTAAAAGAATTACCGTTTGAACAACCTATTTGATGAATTTGCCGTTCCCAGGCAATCGGACAGACGTCGCGGAAGAAATAGAAAATGGTTCTTTAATTAAAAGACTCATTGAAGCGGGTATAGATTCGAATAATCCCATAGGGCAATAAATTTTAAAAGAAGCAATTGAAAATGCAAGGAGACTAAAGAAGCCAAATTCTTTCCTATTCTCGCCATACACAAATCCAGAGAAGAAGAAAAAGAAAGAAAAGAAGCTCGTACAAGAAATTAAATATCACATCTCATAATCGAAAAAAATACGTGAGGACGAAACTATGGATCGAACGCTTTGACGATAAAGGGAAAATAAGGTTTATCTACTTCTAATGAATTAATTATAATTTCATATTTAAAAGTTGAATACTAGATATTCATGTTTTGATAACCTCCAGAGAAGTTGAATTTCTTCATACAAGAGAAGAAACGGTTGTATATTTTTTCGACTCTCTCGCTGCAAATTGGGGAGCGCGTTAGAGAAGAAATGATACCGGCTTACATCGATTTGTTATGAAGATGCGAATTTTCCGCTAATAGCCTATTCTTTTATCCTGAATTTTGTGTAAATCGTTATTCAATATATTTTGTACATCAACTAAATAATATTCAATATTGTGTTGTTCATTCTATTTTTATTTTCTAGATGACGCTCCATGATTGTTATCAAGGATATAAAGCGGAGAAAATAAAAGGCAACCACAAATGCAGATCTAGCTTACTGGAATGGGTCAAATGGAAAAATCATTTTCATAAGTCTGTACTAGAGTGTGAAACGGTAAGTGTATATTTTATTTTTCTCATTTTCGTTTTATTTACAATAAATATGATTTATAATAATGAATTAAAATTTTAATCCCAAGTTTATATTTCCATGCATCACGAAGATCATTGGATTTTGTATGTCATGTACGTTACATATGAAAATTTTGTGTTATATGATCTAATGTTCAAAGATATCATGAAACTATATAAGCTTGAATGTGAAGCACTGGTTAGCCCAATTTTAAAACGATTACTATCCTTTTGATTATAAGTTGTAATATTTGTTTAACTCAATAATTTTTTTCAGCAAAATCATTTTATTAGGTATATGCTAAAGGACGTACCCAATTCCAACAAAATTGGTTTATCAAAAGCTTGGAAATATAGTGAGAATCAGGGTCATCCAAAACAAGACATTGGATCACTCGATTGCGGTGTATTTATAATGAAATGCATGGATTGCTTGTCACGGGGACTTCCCCTGAACTCACAAAAATGGGACACAAATACTATAGTTAATTTTCGATATAGGATGTGTTATGAGGTAGCCAATTAGAATCTACCCAAATGATGTAATAAATTTTAGTTTTTGTATGTTTGTATTATGTATGGTAGTGTGTAAAAAAATAAATTTTTTGATTTCACAAGTATATATTATGTGTGTTGATATTTGTATCTGAACTCTGATATTTGATTTCTGTAAATGATGTACATTTGTGTGTAAATGATCTCCATTTCTATATATGAACTCTGATATATGATTTCTCAAGTACATTTTTTGGTTCTACTTAAAATAAAATCGCTACTTTAAATATCGGTTATATTTTGAGCTTACTATAGCAATAAAGAGCAGACTATTTAACCGCTACCTTAAGTAGCGATTGTATTTCGAGCTAAACTATTCAACCGCTACTTAAAGTAGCGGTTATCTTTTGATCTCACTGCAGCAGCAGAGAGCAGACTATTTAAACACTAGTTAAAGTAGCGGTTATATTTATTTAACCGCTGCTTAAAGAGACGGTTATATTTTGCCCCAACAAAAATTTCTATCACTGGGATGCACCACTATTTAACCGCTATTTAATGTAGCGGTTATATTTTGAGCTATAGACTATTTAACTGCTACTTTAAGTATCAGTTATATTTTGAGCTCACTGCAGTAACAAAGAATAGACTATTTAACCGCTACTTAAAATAGAGGTTATATTTTGAGTTTTCTGTCACTATTTAGCCGCTACTTAATGTAGCGGTTATATTTTGAGCTCAACAAAGAGCGGACTATATAACCGCTACATAAAGTAGTGGTTATCTGTAGCGGTTATATTTTAAGCCCACTGCAGAAAAACAGAGCTGATTATTTAACCACCACATAAAACAATGGTTATCTTTTGAGCTCACTGCAGAAAAAGAGAGCACGCTATGTAACCGCTGTTTTAAGTAGCGGTTATATTTTCTGCACCAACAGAGAGCAAATTAATTGACACATTAACAACCACATTCCAGAGATTTAACATCATTAATTGACACTTTTATATACACCAATAAATTTAAGATTGACACAACCAAAATCAACACATTTAACAACATCATTAATTGACACAACCAATATCAATTAATATTGCATCAAGTATCATTCATTTACATCAAATATCATTTATTTACAACAAATGTCATTCATTTACCAAAAAATCAAAAAAATACATCATTCGTTTACATCAAACATCATTCGTTTACATCAAACATCATTCATTTACAACAAACTATTCTGACCAACCAAACGGTTGATTCAAATCCTATGACAGCTCAAGACACATGAAATTCGGTTGATCAGGATATATATCTTCTACATGTTGTGTTTGTCTCATCGGACAAGTTCTTTTGTTATGGAAAGTTAATTGGTTGCATCATGTGTATAATCTCTTCTTCTTTTTCTCATCACTATTTTTATTATCGATCCAAAATTTTATCCGATTCTTTCAACGGCCCCAAGTTAGATTGTAAAGAATTTTGTATTTTTAAAATATCATCTTTCACGGATATCAAATCATCTGTTACTTCATCTACCAAGTTTTCTTTCACATTCGGTATTTCAACTGGAAGTTCAGATATTCATATCGCAATTTTGGACAAATCCCTGAGTATAATTTTGTATCCATTCTCTGACGCGGTACCTTTCACGGCAATTAGATTGAACTCGTTGTATAAATGACTATACCGCTGTTGGATATAGATATATTCAAGGCAATTATTGTAATTGAAGAAGGACCTATATGAGAGAACAATCTTATTCGAGATAATAGTATGCTATCTAATTTGTCTTTATCTTTCATGTGATACGTTTTATTTACTATCAAGTATCATTTAGACATGAGATAAAACCCTAGGATTTTGCTTGACTACCAGGATGATGATGGAGATCATACTAGTAGGTCCTGAGTAATCGATAAGCACATCCTAAAATGTCCCTAATCGTAGGAGTATTGAGACTGGACATTGATACTCCGGTTTAGACTAGTGTGTATGTTTCTTGACCAGGTTGGAAGACGATGGTTGATCCTACAGCTATTGATATTTGGCATCGAGAATTGTATACATGTGCTCATTGGATAAGTTACACTGGACGAACTCACCGAAAACTCATAGTTGCTAATATACCAATGTCAGGTAGCAGTTGTCTTGTGACATAGGTACATGGTAGTCTATAGGACCTGAGATCGTCATAGTGTCTCATGTGTGTTCCCACTATACTTAGACTTCTACTCTACCATGGCTTAAAGGAGTCGTACAAACAGATTTTTGTTGGGTATAGTCCCGACGCACGTAGAGGCAATGAGCGGTCGAGAGGATTCATCTCTCCCGGTATAGGGAATTGATGTCGCACTGTGCAAGACATGACTACAACCACAAGTCGATGGTCATCGCGGTGGAGAAAAACTGATGAGTATTATCAGTTGTATCTCTGGTTGGTTATGAGTCCTCTGTCACATGAGTTATCGAGTTATTGGGGTCTGACAGATTCCAAACCCCCGATATGCGATACTCTTAGACGAAGAGACCGGACTGTACGGTAATGTCACTGATAGAATTTACAGGGTTCTGATAAGCTTACTCGTTGACCTTCTTTCGTTCAATATCTGGGTAACCGTTACGTGCAGCTAGTACCGCTGACATGCTTATGGGCTATATATATGATCTTAACCTAGTGCCAGCGTATTGTCGAGTCTTTAAAGTCCCACATAGAGGTCTCTCAGCACATGCGAAACGATATAGGGTACATATAGGTATACGTGCAGGAGTTCGATTAAACACGTGTATTTGATACACGTATTTTAATCGGGTGTTTATTGATATTAACCGGCATATATGATATAGCCAGATTATTAAATCAAGTGTTGATTTAATAATTAAATGTATATTTATATATTAACTAATATCATACTCACTTAATTATTTTCTTCTCTTTAATTAATATTTATATTTGATATAAATAATAAGATATGTATGTTGATACATGTATGATGGGAGTATAAGAATTATATGAAAGAAATGAGAATGGGTCATGATTGTAGAATTCATGAGATGATTCTTTATATGACTCATTTGTGTGAGTCATTATTTGTAATGAATCATTTTTGTTTTTAGCTCATATGTTTAGTCAACCTTATCTTCTTCTAAACTCTAATCTCCTTCATACTTCTTCTTTCTCCTCTTGATTTTTCTTCAAGGAATGGAAAAGAAAAGAGAAAAATTAAGTGAGCTAATTATTCTACATCTCGTACTAATCATTCTTAGCAAGTTTAATTAGTAGATTGATTCATTTTGATGAGATCAATTTGAAGGTAGAGCTTGTGTTAGAGTTATCTCAAGGTGGATCATCTTCGACGAGGAAATTATCAAGCAAATTTGTTTCGGGCATTGTAGAGTCTAGCCGGAGTCCAAGAAGAGATGGCTAATGCGCTAAAAAGGTTGTAGTCCGCTAAATTCTTGTTATTACCTTTCTAGTTTAGCGACAAGTTTAGTAGTTTGGTATGATTCTTAGTTTGGGTTTGCTATAGCTCTCTAGATTTTTTAAATTACCTCTTCCGCCGCACTTTAAACCCTACTAAAGGTGCCTAACAACCCGACAGTGGTATCAGAGCCATACCAAAAGACTACAACTTATTTTGTTGATATTGGAATTCATGAAACCGAAATTTTTCAAAACTAGTTTTAAATATTTGCATAAAAAACTCTCATTTTTGCTTGTGCCGGAGCTACCGGATTCTTGGTTCAGACCAAGAGTTTAGAGTAGGCTCACGATAACCCGAACCCACCCAATTTGAGCTCGATTCAACCCCGATTCGGGGTCGAACCGAAGCTGATTCAGCCCCGCATCAGGGGCTGAATCAGCCACTGGATCAGCCCTGATTTAGGGCTGATTCGGCCCTAATGCGGGGATAATCCCGCCCCTGATTCGGCCCCGTTTCGGGGCCTATCAAGGCTCATATAGTGTGGGTTTTTATAGAGTTATCATGGTTCGATTTCACGCAAAAATGAGGGGATTTTTGTTACCAGGATGAACTTGAAATTCGGTTTTTGGAATTTCAAATTAGCGATTTCGCGGTTTATGTATTCTAATGTCATGGTTCGAATCGATTAAATCAAAGTGCTTGATTTAGTCGGCTCGAACACGGATAAAATTAAGGATATGCGTTGGTAAACGTCGCATGATTGCTATGTGATCAATTAGGTCGAGGTTGCGCATTTGTTATTGTGATTATTGTTAATATATAGCATTGTTGGAATGTATTGGATTGTCGCGAAATGAATAACACCCGTGCGGAAGTGTGATGTTGTAATAAATGGTATTTCCCTTCATGCTTGTATCTATCTTATATATTCATTTGTTCGGGATGAACTCCAACTTGTGGCCACTGTTTCCGCTATATATATATTCTTTTTCGGGGTGAGCGATCGACTTGTGGTCGTCGTCACCGCGGTGTAGTATTTTTTATCGGGACACGATCAGGTTGCGATCGTTGTCGCCATTGTATTAATACAGGTTTAGAATTGCCCCGTGGAGAAGCGCACAAGCAACCGGGTTCTAGATTACAGCGGGTGGCCATCTCAAGGAGTTGAGATCGGGTCACTCGAGTCTACGATTAGCGGGTTGCTTTCCGTACTTGTAAGGGGTATAAGATAGACCCGTGGAGGAGTGCTCAAATCACTGGATTCGAGAAAGTGTCAGGTGGCCCCCTCATGATGATGATGTTGGGTTGTTTCGTTTCTTGGGTTGCCTGGTAGCTTGCCGCACTCGTAGGGATCTGCTTTTGGCTGCGCACGAGCTATTCACGCGACCGAAGAATTTCTTGTTTGTGGCTTGAATGAAAAGCGAGATTCCTATGTGATCCGACCATTCCTATTCTGTGTTGTTCATTACTTATTTGTGATGTGATTACCTGCATGTGATGATATTTATCGCTTAGCTGTAATGATGATTATCTTCCTGTAATGATTTATATGATGATATATTGATATATATATATATGATATATTGTGTGTGTGTGTGTGTGTGTGTGTGTGTGTGGAGAATAATGGAGGAAAGATGCCATGGAGGGAATTTCCTTCTATGGCGTCGAAAAAATACACCCTCCCTATTTTTTTCTGACGATCAGCACCCACCATCTTCATCGTTATCATCTAAGATGTGGGTACACCAAATTTCATGTGATTCTACAACTTTTTCACCGTTGATTTAGCAATGTAAAAAGTTCTATTGTCGGTAAACCGTTAATTTTGAATCCACTAAGTCAACGGTGAAAAAGTTGTAGAATCACATGAAATTTGGTGTACTCACATCTTAGATGATAACGAAGATGGTGGATGCCGATCGTCGAAAAAATATAGGGTGTATTTTTTCGACGCCATAGGAGGACTTTCCTCCATTATTCTCATATGAGTGTGTGTGTGTGTGATATAAATAAATGTTATGTACGTTTTGCACTCGCACTAGCCCTACCCCCGCCCCGTCGTAAGTTAAATAACATTACGGTGAAGAACCGGGGCCCTGTGGTGAATGCGAATGGCGTATATGTGCATTCTATTTTCTTTTGATACTTTTCTGTGATTGTATGAGAAGATACTCGGTAATGTGATTATCTATTTGATGGGATTGCATTGATTTGGATTAATGCAAAGATAATAAACCTAAAACACGTTGTAGAAACCAAATATTAGATATTGTGGTGTTATAGTCGAATCTTTTGCTTTGCACAGAGCTATTCGGTCAGGAATATCCTACACCTCATTTTACGAGAAAAGAGTCTAGATCCCTTCACGGGGAGTTACCACTTTAGCAAAAAATTGTGTTACTATAAATTTGCATTTTGTATAGCCGTAGTATTTTGTTTTGCTTCGAGATATTCAGTTAGGAATATCCTGCACCTCATACTATGAGGTAAGAGCCATGATCCCTTCACGGGGAATCCACACTTAAGTAATAGTCTGCGTAACTATAAATTTGCAAAACCACTCGGTTCCTACGATGAGATCAAGTTCATTACGTTAAAGGTTTTCTTCAAAACTAGTCGTAGTCCTCTGTCATTTCAGAAAGTAGAGTACTTAGTATTCGTGCTGCATTTGTTGACCTCCATCAAGGCGTAGTGTACGGTAGCTAAGTGATGTCTTCCGGTTAGAATAGTGATGTGATTAGCCGGAACAGTCACATAGCCTTGTTGACTTCCGTCAAGGGCTTTTGCGGGTGGATTTGAGTTAATCACGAAATGACGGGTAGAACTTGACTAGTAGCCTATGGTTTGTTGACCTCCATCAAGGTCATAGACCATTAGGGGTAAAAACCGATATCGGGAGTTTCAAGTGTTGAAACTTGCAATGAAATTGCATACCTTCTATGGAGTGGGGTGACTTGTTGACCTCCGTCAAGGTTACCACGCCATGATAATTTGGATCCCGATTCCTACTGTGAGTAATAGTTACTCTCGGGATATGATCCCAACCAATTCTCCTTTTTAGGTTTGAAGGAGGATTCGACGGAACAGTGGGAGCCATCCTGATTAGATAAATATACCAATCTAATCTATGTTAGAGTGCACGATGAGTGTTTCTTTTCTCTTTCTCTGGCAGTGATCTAAGAGTGACCTTAAATCAAAAACTCGTAAACCAAGTTAACCGAATCTTTTTACAATCAATGGCTTTGGAATGTCATGATTGCCCTATTTCACGACATAGTCGCATATGTCCTTACCCCTCCCCCTTCCTCTTTTGCTTCCTCAAGAACACTCTGTATCCGATAAAGAGATCCATATTGCTTGGAAAGCCATCGTATAGTTAGATACGAATTTGAAGAAATTGTTTCAATCGAGAATGGCTACAGGTTCTGGAGAAAGTAAATTGTATATGATACAATTCATTTGTCTCTCCTCTCCACATTATCTCAAGTTTGAGAGCTACTTAAATAAGGAGAATATAGTAGTTACGCTTGTTGGATAGTCTGCTTCCAATCCCGATGCTAGAGCTGAAAGGAAGGGTAAGAAGAAAACCAACTAGCATAAGTTAGATATACACAAGATAAGAAATAGAGACAACAATAAGGGACGAAATGGGCGGAAAGAAAAATAAAACTACTGTTATGACCCTGAGCAGTAAAAGAGGCATTATTAAGAATACCCTGCCTCCCCTTGAAACATTTTGATATTTCATGTTTTCTATGTGATTTTAATTGAAAATTGTTTTCTAATTAATTCTAAGTCCTGGGTATATATATATCGGATTAACATCCCACATCTGTAAGTTGTTACAGATGCTGAGAAGGATTAGATTATTGGAAAAGTGATTTAATACTGAATATCGGATATCGGAGCAATTATTGCTATTGGGTAAATCACCTGATTTTGCCTTTCGACAAACTTTTGGTTTTGAATATCTGTTATTATGCACTAATTTTTAAAAACTGATATATATCCGTCTCTTTATTTGATAAAGTAGATATAAATTTTCAAAAATTATGTTATGAATATTTGCCTTTATCATTAGATGATTGGGTAAGATGTATTGAATAACGGGATATATATTCTTAACCAAAATACAGTTTTCAAATTACAACACACAGAGTATGAGTTAGTGAACTCATAGGGCTTATACATGATGATGTATGTTGTCCAGTGTCCGCTCGGAAAAGGGGATGGTACTCGTATTTCGTTCCGTTTTACTATGAGTTCTCTGGTTTTAGACATATATTCTTGTTGAAATGCAAAGTCCAAAAATTTTGAGAAGTTCATAAGATATACAAATAAAGTAGAGAACCAATTGCTGGAAGTATCATGGTTCTTCGAAGTGTTCGAAGATGTGGGTAGTTATGCTAAGTATTCCGTAGTAATCGAGAATTTGATTCTCTCAGATTGCTCATCCGTAAGTGTGCTCCATAATGAGTAATGTTGAATCGCCTTTTTTTATTATGGAGTGCACTAGAAATATATGCATATCAATTGATACTGGTTCCATCTAAATTAGTGCCTCATATTCTATATCTGATATAAATTGGGTTATCATCTTAAAATTGTTAAGATGTTGAGTTTTCCGGTTTATGGTTAAAACCAGAATCCAGATTAACTTTAAGTATGTTTCAGTAATGGCAGTTTGTGGGTTATCTCAGGCATTGACGAGAGTTTAACTTTCTACCATTTTTAGGATCAAAAGTTTTTTTTTCTCGACACGGCACCTTTTTAGAAAAAGAATTTCTTGCAAAAGAAATTAGTAGGAGTATAGTAGGACTGGAAGTGATTCCAGAACCAAAAGCGGTTACTGAATATTTAGTAAAACCTGGAGATTTAATTGATCCTGACAAACCTTAGCCTACTCCAGAGATTTAGTAGGTGACCTCTGCCACCTAAGATGTACTATGATTTCCTCATTGAAGGTGACAGAAAGGCTTGCATCATGTGATGATAACCGTACTAGTTATCAGTAGGCCATGAGAAGTAGTGACTTCCGACTGATGGCTGGGTGTCAAGGTATCCTAATTGGACTCTATGCACTACAACAAAGTGAGGATTTTGTTAGGTGCTCCTGAAGGGGTAAAACCCATTAGGAGCAAGTAAATCTTGAGATATCAGTGCAAATGGAAAGGTACTGACCTAATAAAGCTAGACTTGTAGTAAAAAGTCTTCATCAAATACCTGTTGTGGATTGTGATGAAACTATTACTTCAGTGTCTGCGCTGAAGTCCATACGGATATAACTTGTCATTGTTGTCTTTCATAACTATGATATCTGGCATATGAATGACTATATAGTTTTTCTAAGTTGGATTTAGAAGTGTACGTCTAAATGACTCTGCCAGGGGATTATCGTAGTCGGTGGAAGCAGCGGTAAGTGTGCAAGTTGTTTAAGTCTATCTTTAGACTAAAGCATGCATAGCAGAAATGGATCATCTATTTTGATGTCACGGCCAAAGTGTTTGACTTAATCAAAATGAGAAATGAACATGATATTTGTAAGAAAGTAGTAGGGAGTGTTGTCAAATTCCTCATATGGTATGTGGATGACATACTCAAGATAAGAAGTAATGTTCTTATGCTGCAAATCGGTAAAACAATGGTGGTCCCATGTGTTTCTCCATATAGAATATGGATATCAGTCCAATCCTAAAAAAACATGGAGTAGCAGTGAAGAGCATTTGATATTCTTGGAATATAGTAATGGCAGCCTCCTGTAGGAGGTGGTTACCGATTCTAGCTTCTCAGGAAACATGGGAGACAGAGCGTATATCGCGAGTTATAAGTTTACCCTCTTTTGATGAGCGGTATATTGGAAAGAGTTCCAAATGAAATACTGAGATAGTCGTGGCGCTAGATACTGATTGTGAATCAGCAAAAGGATACGGTCTGAGAATTTGCTGGATAAAATTGTTCATTTATGGACATGATCTCATCGTCTGTCCAGGCAAATACTACGGTAGGTATCGCTAAGTTCAGGAGATACTTGATCTTCGCGAAGTTGAGATTCAGGAAGAAACAGAGAGATGCGTTGAGCCGAGTCCACTCATTAAGGCTAGTTCTCGAACACAGTTTGCGAAACTGTTAGTACAGAAGTTAGATATGAGTTACCGCAATAATTGACCTTAAGTGAAAATGAGAGATTGTTGGATATAGATGCTCTCAAGGCAATTATTGTAATTGAAGGAGGAACTATATGAGAAAATACTCTTACTCGAGATGATATTATGTTATCCGGTTTGTCTTTATTTTTCATGTGATGCGTTTTATTTAGTATCACGTATCGTTTAGACATGAGATAAAACCTTAAGATTTTGCTTGACTACCAGAATGATGATGGAGATCATACTATGAGGGCCTGAGTAGTCGATAAGCACATCCTTAAATATCCTTAGTCGTGGGAGTATCGAGACTGGGTATTGGTACTCCAGTTTAGACTAGTGTGTGTGTTTCCTGACCCGGTTGAAGGGTGATAGCTGATCCTACAGCTATTGGTATTTGACATCGAGAATTGTATACAGATACTCATTGGATGAGTTACACTGGACGGACTCACTGAGAACTCCTAATTGATAATATACCGATATCAGGTAACAGTTCTCTTATGACATAGGTATAGGGTAGTCCCTAAGACCTGAGATCGTCACAGTGTCTCATGTGTGTTCCTACTATACTTAAGACTTCTACCCTACCACGGCTCAAAAGAGTCGTACAAATAGGTTTTTGTTGGGTATAGTCCCGAAGTACCTGGAGGCAGTGAGCGGTCGAGAGGATTCGTCTCTCCCGGTATAGGGAGTTGATGTCGCGCTGTGCAGGATATGACTACAACCACAGGTCGATGGCCATCGCAGTGGAGAAAAACTGATAAGTGTTGTCAGTTGAATTTCCAGTTGGTTATGAGTCCTCTGTCGCATAACTTATCGAATTATTGGGGTCTGACAGATTTCAAACCCTAGACTCGATATGCGATACTCTTAGACGAAGAGACCGGACTGTACGATAATGTCACTGATAGACTTTGCAGGGTTCTAATGAGTTTGCTCGTTAACCTTCTTTCGTTCAATATATGGGTAGCCGTTACGTGCAGCTAGTACCGCTGACGTATTTGTGAGCTATGGATATGATCCTAACCTACTATCAGTATATTGTTGAGTCTTTAGAGTCACACATGAAGGTTTCCCGACATATGCGAAACGATATAAGGCATGTATAGAGATACATACAGAAGTTCGATTAAATACGTGTATTTGATACACGTATTTTAATCGAGTATTTTTTATATTAGCCGGTATATATATGATATACCCGGATTATTAAATCAAGTGTTAATTTAATAATTAAATGTATATTTATATATTGATATATTGATATATTGATATATTAACTAATTTCATACTCACTTAATTATTTTCTTCTCTTTAATTAATATTTATATTTGATATATATAATAAGACATGTATATTGATACATGTATGATAGGAGTATAAGAACTATATGAAAGAAATGAGAATGGGTCATGGTTGTAGAATTCATGAGATGATTCTTTTTATGACTCATTTATGTTAGTCATTATTTGTAATGACTCATTCTTATTTCTAGTTCATATGTTTATTCAACCTTAACTTCTTCTAAACTCTTATCTCCTTCATGATTTTTCTTCCTTCTCTTGATTTTTCTTCAAGTGAGGAATGAAAAAAGAGAGAAAAATTAAGTGAGCTGATTATTCTACATCTCCTACTAATCATTCTTAGCAAGTTTAATTAGTGGGTTGATTCATTTTGGTGAGATCAATTTGATACTAGAGCTTGTATTGGAGTTATCTCAAGGTGGATCATCTTTGACAAGGAAATCATCAAGCAAGCTTATTCCGAGCTTCGTGAAGTCTAATTGGAGTCCAATGAGAGGTGGCTAACGCGCTACAAATATTGTAGTCCGCTAAACTCTTGTTATTACCTTTCTAGTTTAGTGACAAGTTTAGTAGTTTGGTTTAATTTTTGGTTTGGATTTGCTATAACTCTCTAGATTTTTTAAATTACCATGTCCGCCGAGCTTTAAACCCTACTAGAGGTGCCTAGCAACCAAACAACCATGACGTTTCAGTCATCTATACCGAAGATGGTACGATACTCGTCATAACAATATTTTGATTAATATTTCTCGTTCATCTTAGCAAAATATATTGAGACGGTATACTATTCACACTTTTAGATATAAAAACTCTGAATATATGCCTTCATAATAGTTTAGTTGATTCAAAATGATTGCAAATGCATTTGGAAAATTGCCCTTTTTTGTCGGAAATTGGACATAATATACGCTTCGCTTATCTTTCTTCGTACTGAGTACGTTGTGAACTTTATATCTGGTTGTCCCATCGACTTTTGAAACTTTCTGGATATTAAATGAATGATATTTCTGGAGCTCGACTTGAATCTTTTCAAAAATGTTTAGTGTAAATTTTGGAAACGTCTAATTCCAATGGCATATTTGTTGCACACATACGATTTTTGCATAATTTATCAAAATCCATTCTTTTCTCGCGCTCGTAATGCATTTGTAGCGTACTTCTCATTTTCATAACAGATTCTTTAATTATGGTGTTCCAATTAAAATAAGCATCAAAAAAGCATCCATTCTCTCACTATGCTATGTTGCTCGCATTCCTGCAGAAAATCTTTTTGTTATATCAGCCGGTATCCATTTCTCCCTTATACCATACATTATTGAAAGCCATTTATGCCTACTAACCTGGTACTTTTCATTTAGTACAGACCACTTATCTTCAAATTACTCAACTGTCAAACTTTTATCTATGCAACATTTGAAGGCATTTTGAAAACCAGTATACTGATGATATAAACTCTGCAATTTCTCATAATACTTCTTACTAATGTACCATATGCAATAACGATGTCTTGTATTTGGAAATATCTTGGCAGTAGTATTTGTCATGGCTTGATCTTAATCTGTGATTATATATAGCGGTGCCTTATTATTCATCGTAATTAACCACTGCTGAAACCAGGTGAAAAACTCTTCAGACTCATTCCGCAGTAACGCCAAACCAAATATTTGTGATTTATTATGATGATTAACACCGGTGAATGCGGGAAAGAGCGTTTGATATTTGTTAGTTCGATACATGGTATCAAAAGTAATTGCATCACCGAAAGTTTTATAAGAACCTTTAGAGCGCGCATCTACGAATAAAAAGATATCGATATGATTTTCTTCATCATGCTTTACTGCGTAAGTAAAATTAGACTCCTCGATTTGAATGGATTGCAAATAAGCTAAAGTAGCTTGAGCATCTGATACGTCTATAAATTGATGACGTATTTTTCTTAATACACTATTTGCATCGTTTAGCCCATTACCAAGATTCTCTATCCCGCCATGACCTTGTTCTAGTATCATATATGTTTTTGCTTGAACCAATCCCACTATCCTTCAAATTATGAATTTAACTTCTGTCGAATTTGAAAATTCTTTTGTGATAAGATAAGTATTGCACCATTGACTGCAGTACAAATTGATGGTTGTGCTCTCTCTTGTAAGAAGTAACTATCCATCGATCTTTCCTTTTAACAATAAACATACCAGCTTCACAGTTAGATCCAATATAATTACATCTCCGGAATGCCGAAAAAGATATTTTACGTTTTATATCGAGCTTTAACTGTTTAGGTTTGCGGTCTTATTGCATTCATATAGTCTAGAGGTTACAGAATTACTGCGAACTGCACAATGAGTAGAACGAACTCTGATAGCAAACCCAATGTTTCGAGCATAAACCAAATAACATTTATAAGCATTATCTAGTGAATTGAATATCATGCCAATTTCAGGTTCTACCAAATCAGATGTAGCATTCTCAAAATTTGCATAGTTTGAATCATTTGTTACACCTTCGTTATTCTTATCAGGACTGACTTTAGGAATGAAACATTTTTACATTTGCTTTCAGTAGTTGACGATATAAACTCAACATTTTTTCTTTCAGGAATTATTAAATCGATAGGAATAATATGTGTTTTTAAGCATTGATCTTCTTCTGTTTCCACTACTATTCCTTCTTCTAATTCAGGGATAGTCCATTCATAGGCTAAATTAATCGACATGCTAGTATATGTAAACGTAGAAGTAAAAAATTTACCACAACCATTTTGAAAAACTTCGTTGAGAAACACGTAGACGTGCTTTGGCGGAAGCTACGGTTCCAAAATCGAAAGATCGCTTCAAAAAACTTCGTCGAGGAAAACGCAGAGTGCTCCGGCGAAAGCTAGGCTTCCAAAATCGATAGGTGATATATCCTTAACCGCTAGAAAAAAAATTAATTAAGCAGCGGTTTGATATTTATTTATAATCGCTACTTTAAGTGGTGGTTAAATAAGACCCGTTGAATTTTAACCGCTTCTTAAAATAGCGGTTTAGTTTGCATGGTCTAGATTTGTTGGATAAAATAATTTTTGATTTTAACTACTGCTTTAAATATTGGTTAAATAAAAACAGTTAGATTTAACCGCTCCTTAAAGCAGCGGTTAACTAAAAACGGTTCTGATTTATTGTATAATTTTTTATCCAACGTTAATATTAATCGTTATTTTAAATAGCGGTTAAATAACAACCGTTAGATTTTAACCGCTTGTTTAAGAGCGGTTAATTTTGAACTGTCATGAAAAAAAATTATCCAAAGTTAACCTGAAACCGAACCCCAAAAACATAGGGCTCTACTGTTTACTACCAATATGGAAAAATACAGGAATGGGGATGCCATACCAACCTTGACCCTCGTCAATCTTTATTATTTATCTATTGGTTCTTTTTCCAAGTTTTTGCAGGCTTTACCAACTTTTGTGATGTGGGCATGCAGTACAACTTGAATTTTTGTTTGCAGAATTTTTGGCAGAAAGAGGGCAGCTATTCATTGCAAGAATCCGTGATGAGCTTTGGGTGATGTGATGTGATGGGCCTATGGGAGAAAGCAATGATAGCGAATCTGAATTTTTATTGATTGACTTAACTATCGTAAGAATCGGAACTACAAGATTAATAAACGGAAAGTGTGCATGACGGTAGATATGTAAAGCAAGTATGAGAATAAAGTTCGGACGATAGAATGGAACACATCATATAGCCCTGATAAGTGATCATAAGAGACTACCTTGCGGCACAACTCATACGTTTTTATCCGACTGCAAACTACTATTAAAACTTGACATATTTCACATATCCTGCATTTCAAAAGCCCTAACTGTTGTTTTCTGATTGTTTGTTCGGTATCAACAAGGTTTTGGCGGGGACAATGAGCGTCTTTCTTAGCCATTTTTTTCCCTTTTATTTGCCTATGTAGATGGCCACGCTCACGTGTTTTTTTTTCTTTTTCTTCTTTTGGCAACAACACGTAAGCATTTGGGGGGAGGAGGGTGGCTCCTAGATCCGTTGGAAATTTCTCCACATATTTGGCCTCTCTGGTACCGCTGCAAGTGAAGAAGGTCCTTCCACCAAGTGGGACTCGAGCTAAGTGGGACTCGAGCTAAGATTCTTTTGGCCCATGCTCATGGTATTAATTACCTTATGAGTTGCTTCAGTATGGACTGAGTTTTAACAGCAGCAAATACCACCGTTGTAACTTAGCAATTGCCAATAAGAATGTATAACTTCTTTTACAGTATTCATACATTTATAAGACTCCGATTTACTTACCAGTATAGACAAATCTTTCATCTTTATGACAAAAAGAAAAGGGAAAATCTGACCTCGCATCAGTAGCCTATTGGGTGCTTCATTTTAAGTTAAATTTAGCACGAAATTGATTTGCCCTCTACTATAATTCTATAAATCTGGCTTTTATAAAATAACCACAATGAATTGGACTTGCACTCCTTTGCATACCAATAACGACATCATATGTTTTCAAGTTGAAACATATTCATATGACCGATCCCAAAATTTTGGGATAAAGACTTGTTGTTATGTTTCCAAGTTCCATGCATCTTAAAAATTCTAATCATAAAAAAATACAGTTGTGACAAAAAGATACAGGCGATAGAGAAATCAAATCAACATCACCGGCAATAATTATTGATTAATATATATGAAGCTAAATTAGGGAAGAACACAGAAAATTAAATTTTTTCATAGATTCAAATCCCAATCTCGTTAACTATGAAGTATGAGATCGTGACGTGAACTGTAAATCACCTTTCCATTATTAAAAAATTTGGACATTGTCAAAACAATTAGATGCCTTCCATAATAATAATATAGGAAACATTAAATTACAAGGTGGCGATATGCAGAAAATCTACCTCGTCTTTAATTTAATTTACGGCGTGACTCAATACATGCCCAAAAATTTCCACCAGAATGCCCCAACGACTCCCCAGATCAATGCATTAACTAACGCTGTTACAAACCCTAGCTTGAATACATCTGGAAGCTCAAGATAACCAGCTGCAACAACGAAAAAGAATAAAAAGGTTATGCAACCGTTTGTCAGAAAATGAAAAAGGTTACCAAACTGAAATTTTACTAATCACACGAATTAGAAAATAATCATATAGGCATAAGAACATAGGAGCATCAGTTATGATTGCAGTCAATGGAGCAACCAAGACTGGAGGCTGGCATAAGAGAACATGAACGGATGTAGATAAAAAAGGTATGATAGTTCTTAATTAATTGAGGAGATAACCATTGAAGAACTACATGAAGAAAATGATTCAGGAGCCGACCCTATGGGACGACGACTTCTTGGCAACACTCAGGACTCCTCTATGAGCGATGATAGCAGTCTGGCCTTTCACACCCACAAGAGTCAAGTGCTTATGCTTTAGAAACCAAGCAAGTTTTTTTCTTTGGGAATGCGATCCCTGGGAATCAAACCGGTGACCTCTCACTTTTCACTTTGGCAAGGAAATTCTCACCATATAAGCTAATGCCCAATTGGTACCCAAGGAAAGTACTACTTAGGTATTTGTTTATTTTTTTGGTTTTCAACGGTTGATGAATAGAGCAAAAACAAAAACACTGTGACAGATGATATAAAATTTGCCATAAGAAACTGATTAGATAATATAAAAAAGTTGTGGCTGTTTCAAAGTAGAATGGAAACTGATTTATGTCCCCAACTTGTATGCTATTTGTTGCTTGTTATCATAGTGATACCAAATCTGTTGCCAAAGAAGGTTGACAGTCTCAACACAAATTCTTGATTTATTTCCAATATAATAAATTGTTCTGCTTTCTTCCAAAAGATAAAACATTTCTTAGCAATTTAATCTAAACTACAGGTATTACACGAGCAACGACTATGACAGAACATATCATCAACATCGCCATCTTATTTCTTCATCCTTAGCATATCACAATGAGGTTACAAGATGTTAAAAACTAATGTCAAACTTCTAAGGAAACTAAAGAGTAAAGACTAAGAAATAAGCTTGCCATTACCCTGAATAAACCAGCTGCCTATCTTCAGATTCTCCTAAACTAGAGAAAAAGAATAGATGAACCGTTCAATTCCAAGGCGATTAATCGGAAAAGAGGGAAAAAAGAAGTACCTCCATAATATACGGCAGCTTGACCACTGCTATAATGCGTAATCGCACCAAAAAGATTCGTATTATACGCCAATGCAAGCGCTGCAAGCACACCAGGAACACCTGCAGCTAAGTGCATGGCAAGAAACGCAGAGTACAAAGCTCCTACATGCCCGGTCTGACTAGCAAATAGATAGTGGATGAGAAAATACGATGCTTGAAGAACCCCAAATGCTGCTGTCCAGCTCAATGAGAAAGACTGGAGGAATTTTGCCACAGAACCGGACATCCATGTAACTATGCCGAGGTTTGTAAGTTGGCCAGCCATGCCAACTAGGACGGCAAACCAAGCTAAGGTGTCCCATGCAGATTTCTCACTTAAGCAATCGTCCCAATCTAGGACGCCTAAGAGGAGGAGGATGGATAAGCCAAGCATTGCTGCGACTACGCTTGCTATACCAAGAGCATCCCTGTAGAGAAGAGATTAGTAGTGAGCATAGTTTATTTTTATAATGAGAGCATGTGTAGCATGGTTATAGTAAAACTATCTTAATATGTTCGAAGAGAAAAAGAAGCCCTCCAGAGGATTATATGCTTGATAGTTTAACGATTGATGACTGTGAAAAAAGCTTTTAAATGGGTACCATAACAACGATCAGCAGAAGAGGTGGCAATTAGGAATTTCTGATACCCTAAACCAGGAAATCATTCGGTCCTTGAAAGGGCTCAGAGAAGAAAGACTTCTTATATGATATGATGGATGCGACCTAGTTTTGTCCTGCCAAAATGGGGTTGGCCAAGGTGCGAGATACAAAGTCAACTTGAGCTATAGACAGATTTATTATCTTGGTGGCCTGTTGGCTATCCTTTTTCTTTATCATGCCAACTTAAGTTATCCCCGTCATCTTCATCCAATCTTTTTCAAATGTTATTAGAATGAAAGAATTGACAACCATCACTTCAAACTGAAATATGCTTTGCATACGACCCCGTTTCCTCTTTCGCCATGCTATCCTCGTTGGCAAACAGGTGGGTTAGAGTGAGCGCTGGCAGAGTGCAATGCTGATGACCGGGATACACACCGCTTCAGTATTTCGAGCAAGGGTTGCCATCCCAATGAGTACACAGACATCACTAGACATCACTGCCACATACGCACAACGAAAGCAGACAAAAAGGAAATCCGAAAAGAGAAGCCAAAGAAGAATCTTTCTTCAACTAACCCAAGGCTCAACAGGCCTATACATAGGGAGATGAGGCCAAATTTACAAGTTGGCTTGATCTGCCGAGTTTCTGCATTCAAGGATTTCTAAAGCTGAAGCTCTAAATGGTGTATTGAACCCCAGTTTTCAAACCTTTGGCATGGATAATGTACATGTCTTTTAAATTTAATTGGATATAAAGAACTTAAATAACATCAAACAATCTAATTATATAGGCTAGAATGATTAACGGCTTAATCTTTTATCTGAAGTCTAAAAAAAATTCACATATTAGGTTTTCTAGAATAATACAGTCTACTAGTGATGTCCAAACTCGCATCCTTCACAAGACGCTTCCCAAAACAAAGATGTTGCTTCAGGTCACTCAGGGTATTTCTGGGACCTGGTGAATCAAGATTGATGACAAGTTCTTAAAGATCTTTAAAAGTTGAAAATACACTAGATTGGTCATGAAAGTGGGAACCTAAGCCCAAAATGATATGCAGAATTACATGTTATAATCATTGTCAAGTTAAGGCACAATGGCATAGAGAATATATTGTACAATTCTTGTTAAGCATGTATAGTGTAGTTGTCAATGAGAAGGCTTGAGCCAGTTACCAACTGCTTTTTATGAGCTAAAGATTCAGCATAGACCAGTTGCAGTTCTCATAAGGTGCTTACGTAGAGTAGGTAAAGACATAAAGTTTTACACGACGAAAGAAAAGAAACAACAAAGATTCTACATGCTTTCTGCTGTGATTTCCGAACAATAAACAATAAAAAAAAGCATAAGAACTGTACTGGATGTTGTTTGAAACTTCAGCATCCAGTGGAATAATGGAACCAATACGAAGGAAATATATAAATCTAAGACAGGCCTAGCAAACTTGTGCAAAAACAAAAAAAATAATAGAGAGAGAAAAGTTAGCAGTAATACAAAAAAAAAATTAATGAAGAGCAAAGAAATGTCTTCAGCAAAATGAAGATTTCGCAGTTAAAATTAAAATCAGAGTGGAAATGGAACAAATTGAAAAGAAGAAAGACTAGCAAGTCCATGATTCCCAATTCCCAGAAAACAAATGGAATGGAACCTGAAAATGGTCCACATTTCCCAATTCCCAGAAAGAAAGAAAGAAAGCGGTTAAACAACCAAAATGAATTTTCTCTGATATATGCAGGAAATGAGCAAGTATCATGAGGATAACTCAGCTATCGCCAATCCTAGCTTACACACGAAGAATGTGCTTTATGACTTCTCTTGGTCCCTAAATTTTCTTAACAATAAAGAAGGTAGTAAACTAGTTATAATAAACTTTTAACAAGCATTTGGATAGCAAAAAATTAAATTAAACTGCATGATAGTGTTTCTATAATTAAACTGATAACAAGCGTTTGGATAGCAAAAAATTAAAATTAAAAGCAGAGTGGAAATGGAACAAGTTGAAAAGAAGAAAGACTAACAAGTCCATGATTCCCAATTCCCATAAAGCAATTGAAATGGAACCTGAAAATGGTCCACATTTTCCAATTCCCAGAAAGAAAGAAAGCGGTTAAACAACCAAAATGAATTTTTCTCTGATATATGCAGGAAATGAGCAAGTATCATGAGGATAACTCAGCTATCGCCAATCCTAGCTTTACACACGAAGAATGTGCTTTATGACTTCTCTCGGTCCCTAAATTTTCTTAACAATAAAGAAGGTAGTAAACTAGTTATAATAAACTTTTAACAAGCATTTGGATAGCAAAAAATTAAATTAAACTGCATGATGGTGTTTCTATAATTAAACTGATAATGCACAAAGCAGCATTATAAGCATGAATATAGCATTGGCATCAGAACCGATCTACATGCTATAAAAGAAACTTTAGCATTCTTCTTGTCAACCTATCAGTCTACATATTTGAGAAAAACTATGAACATGGAAATTTAACAATATAAATGTGGAAAATTATATGAAAACATATTGCCAAGCTGGAATGTAGTATTATTAGCTACCATGTACTTGGGATAATGTAAAAAAATAGTTATCTAAGATGCTCGTTTGCCTACCCGAAAACCCACAAGGAAACTGCAAGAAGCATGGTACCAACCATCACCCACTCATTCTTTGTTACCGGTCCCATTTGTTCAAGCTTTTTAGCAGCCAATTCAGGAGCATCTGGTGTATCTTTTACTTCTGGGGGAAAGATCTTATATAATAAATATGGAGTAGCTAGAAGTGAAATGATTGCGGGTAAACTTGCAACCTTAAACCAGGATACCCATGGATTTGCAATCTTAACCCCAAGTTCCTCTGCTAATTTAAGGCATAGAAGATTTTGTGCTGCAGCAGTTAGGAAAAGAGCACTGGAGTTACCAGCTGCCTGTCATGGATCAAAAAGAACAAAGGCGTCATTAAACATAAATAGAAACCAGAAAAGGATCATTAAGATATAAATGCATGTAAAAATTAATGGCAGGTGATGCAAAAGATAATAAGTTTAATCTTTTCTATACTACAAAATGACAACTTTATGCTCTGGATATTAAATTGAAATTTACAAATTCGTAATAAGTTTAATCTTTTCTTTACTACACTCGAGGAATATCTCTTCCTCTACTAAAAAAACATAAAGTCTTCAATGTATTCTATATTTAAACAAAATCAAACTTAAGAATATAAAGTACTAGAACAAAACATATAATTCACACAAAAATAGCTTCATTTGATTCTCTAAAATAGAGAAAATAGCAAATTTATCCCTAAATATAAAATCCACAACTTTGAAACCCACAAAATTTAATTAGTTCATTTACAACAATTATAGCACTACATCTTCTAAAACAAAACAAAATTCACGATGTAGTCTACTCTTCAACTGAAACATAAATTTAGCAGCATCAAGCACTGAACTTCGACATACAATTCACACAAAATGACACCTTTATGTTTTTTAATTAGATAATTCTAACTTTCAAGCACGTCAAAGTGCAATCTTTTCTCAGACTAAGAATAATAAAAACGAAACAAATAATTCCCCATACCTGAAACTGCGAAAGCACAAGAAATGACCCCAGCTTCTTCGCAGTCTTATCATTGGGCAAGCTCCCACCAGCAATGGCCAAGCTCTTAATAATCGGCAAGAAAACCCCGCCCGCTCTCGCCGTGGTGCTCGGCATCGCCGGTGCAATCATCGCCTCACTAATCGTCAGCCCGTAGCTCAACCCCAGCGTGCTTTTCCCCATCCACTTCACAAAGTAAGTGGCCACCCTATCCCCAAGCCCCGTCTTCACGAATCCCCTCGCGAAGAAGAAGGAAATCACAATCAACCAGATCACCTCATTCGTGAATGCCCCAAACGCCGCCGAGAAAGTTAGGGTTTTGGTGAGGATCGAAACTGTTAGACCTAGAAAAGCCCAAGCGCCAACAGGGAGAGGGCTGAGCACTAATCCTGCGATCGTAGATAGGAAAATTGATAGCAGATTCCATGATTGAAGGGAGAGTTCGAGGGGTTTGGGGATGAGAAAGCGGACGATGAGACCGATGGCGACTGAGATTACGAGAGGGATCGGCTTCGCGCCTCCGCCGTTAGAAGGGGGCGGCGGAGGAGGAGGAGGTGGTGGTTGTGAGTTTACTGGCGGAGGATATTGTGAGGTTACCGGCGCTGGGGTTTGAGAGGAGGAGGAGGCGCGAATTGGGGGCAGGTGACGGGATCTGAGGAAGGGGCGAGATCGGAGGGTGGAGATTGAGACGGGGGACTTGAGGAGGGAAATGGACGGCGAGGATCGGAGGGCGAAGGGGCAGTGAGAGAGTGGAGGCGGTGACGCGAACGCGCGAGCGAGGGCGATGCTCTCCATTTTTAGAGACGGGCGGAGTTTGCGAGGGAAATTTGGAAAGCAAACGAAATAGACGAAAGAGAGCGACTTCAATGGCTATAAAGAGGAAGGGGGCGGTGACCATACCCCGCAGGCTCTGGTGTGGGGGCCACTTCTGTGTGGAGCTGCCGTCCGGTACAGACCGCGCTTGGTGGTACGGTCGAACCAGCTCAATCAATGCCACGGAATGTAGTGCCCGAGCGAATGGGAGGAGAACACTTATGGGCGCCGTGCCTGAGCAAGTGGTTAGCACGTGAGAGGAATGGGTGTGGTCACCGCTACGGGAATAGACGAAGGAACGAATGCGATTGGTCCACCTAGCGCTGCATTGATTCATTTGGAACAAGGTGTTTTGTGTGGTAGCCTTTGTCGTATGGAAAGGATGCGATCTATGTTGGATAGCGGATCCGGGTAACATTTTGAACCCGGCCTATAAAGTCCAAATTAGTTTTCATATCCAGCCCCTGTATTATATGGGCCAATCTTTAATTTACTATTGGGCTCGTAAGCTTTTGTGGCCTGAATAAGAATTCAGGCCGAAGTCCTGCGTAAAGAATAGGGTAGATCGTTAAAAATCCCCGGCTCGCTGGGAGCTGTCTAAACACGCGTGTGATTTTCAGAATTGTCAGGAAGGGGCTGCTTTTCAAAATCATTTTGAAAAAACCCTTGATTTTGCCTTATAATTCATTTAGCCCTTATAATTCCTCAACTGCTTGAATATTATATGCAATTGTTTATATATTACAGACAACTACAACTGATTGGATATTATATGCAACTGTTTAGATATTATAGACAACTGGTATTAAGGGGTTCTGATTTGGCCCAAGGGTTTTTTAATAAAAGCAAAAGGCGCATGGATTTTTTTACAAGTTTGGAGCTGGCCGGGGGCTTTTTGACAATTTACCCTAAAGAATATATGTCCTGATTTACACAGCCCTGTGTACCTTAAATCGTCTAGAGGTTTTAGTTACGTACGTGCCATACACGCATGTATAAGCAAAACTCATGCACGGAAGTTTTGAGATCGGTTTTTAAAATATATAAAATTAAATATAAGAATGATGTAGCTCCTGGCGTCCTCAGCAACGTAGCTGCATACGCGGGAGAGAAAGGGGCAGGGTAATGGCTCGCTTGGGTTTAAGTGGGGTGGGTCCCATCAGCCCCTTCCTTTCCTGTGCAAACTCTTCAATATATTAGAATTATTTTTAGATTTTTTAGTATGTTTGAAGAGCTGGTCGAGGTTTTGTGTAATATTTTCCTTAAAATAGGGAGATGATTTTCTTAACTACCTGATAATCCATTTAGAAATTTCAATTTGATGAGCTCCTTCCTTTTGCATTAAGTTGGCATATGCGAACCGTCCGATTCCCTTATGTTAAAGTTGTATAGGATAAAGTTTGGTAGGCGGTTGTAACATCTCTTTTGGTAGTTAGTAAATTTGGCTTCTAATAAATCTCGGTATGAGATAGATTCGTTAAGTTCGCCTCTTGTGTCCTTAAAGAAAAACAACGAGGATACTTTATTAAAGACTAGACATTCAAGTCCAGCTTAAGTTTCCGTTTTCATCAACATTCATATTTTGCTATTTTATGAATGAATGACATTTGATAACCAAGACATAATACCATACACAAGCTAATTTGGTTCATGTCAACATTAGATTTTACTAGCCGGACATAGCCCATGTGGCAAATCCTTTTTTTTCAAAGTGAGATCGCTCATTCAATTTCGGAAAAGGTATCCATAAACAATCACAGCCCGAAAGATATCACACAAAGGAAAGGATGAAAAAACCAAAAAAACAAAAAGGAAGAAAAATGGAAGAAAACTGGAAGGTTTGAATCTTGACCAGGACACGTTTGGGTAATGGAAGGAGGCATGTTTTGATGGTCGTCCACCACAAACATAGGTCAAGCAAAATTTAGAGGCATCCTAGCCGTGTGTCCGCGATCTAGCACCAACTTTTCACCAACCTAGAGTGTCATCCCTATGTCATTGCTTTTGCTGCTTTGAATTCCCTTCTTTTAGGTCCATTTCGCCAAAACCGCAAAAGTTTAACCCTTTTGCTCAAGACCTCTCGGGATTAAAATCCATCGTCAAAACTTTTTGATTTTTTACTCTCCGTTTGATAATGCTCGATATCGGTGATCTCTCAGATCATGACACACGGTATGCAAGAAAGGACCTACATGGACCGACTGGACTGCTCCTATGCCCGTCCTACCGACGAGGTTGGCTCGCCTCTGAGCCCCAGCACAATTGGCCTCCTCGGCCTCACAGCTCGTTCCCGAGCTACCGCAGAAACAAGATATCTCGGCTCTCCCGCTCGTCCGCGAGCTCTCCCGCTAAGGTCATCTTCCTCGGTCTCATCGACCGACCAACATCACCGCTTGCAGGCATAACCGTCATCCCACGAATCTCGCCATGCGCGAGATCCGCCGGCCACATCCCACGTTCCACGCTACCACGATCCCCCATTAACGAGCCTGTCTCGCCATTAATGGGAGGTCCAGCTCATCACACGGGCGTGACGTCGGGAGCGTAACGGCCGGCCTGATTCCCGCGCCTGCTGCACCTGCTGCCACCACTATTTAAACCCTTCTTTCAGACGGTCAAGGTAAGCCAATTTTACTCCACCAAGCCGTTACTCTCCTCGGATCTCTAGACTAACTTGATCGTCGGAGGGTCCTCTGTGGTACAACCATCCAGGGACTTCCTTGCAGGTAAATCGGCAACCACAACCCATTAAGATCCACACGCTTCAAGAGCGACAGCCTCCAGATCCAATCTTAACCACCCATCGCAGCCATCAGCAGATCAACGGGAAACAACATCTAAAGGAGATTCCACCCTCCATCAGCTCGCGCCGTCTGTGGGAACACCTTGATCCCGCAAAAACAAAAGTTCGCCTTCCGATCTCGAACCAATGGCGAGCGATCATCACGACGATCCAGGCATCAACCGCCGCCTCCCTCTCAACGGAGGCACAGACGAGCCTCCTCCGCCGAATACCATCAACGCCCTCGCCGACCGGATAGACCGACTCGCATCCTTCGTGGAGGCGCTCGTCCGCGTCCAAACGGCGGGGCAAAATCTCCAGGTCGAAGCTCCCCCGCCTCGGGACCAGGACCCCTACGGAGGAAGAGAAGACTTAGCCCGCGTCGGCACTGCCGACCGCCGCCTCGCCCCTTCCCACGGCCGCGGATCCCCCGGGCCAGTACGTTCTGTGACCCGCTAGGAGCCCAACAGCTCGACACCGAGGTCCGTCGCTAAAGCGCCCCGCCCAGAGGTCTTTTGCACGCCTGTCCCTCCTGAGGAAATGTCGGTCAGCTCGCCTGTCACCAGGCATGACCGACACACCCTCCCCCGAGGGGGCCGCGCAGACGGGCCTCGTCAAGGCAGCTCAAGGGCCACCTCACCCGAGGATTTGAGGAACCTCATTGAGAGAAACCGCGGCCGAGACCAAACGCAGGCCGCCAACAGCAGGGGCCTGGGATCAGAATGCGCCGAGTCGTCGGGGTACCATAGCCGACTCGACACCCTCGAGAAGAAGATCGAGAGTCTGCATCGGGAAGGTCACCGTTCGAGCGACGGGGCTAAGTATGCCGTCGACTCGCTCACATAACCGTTCACCGAGGAGCTGCTCGCCGTCCACGTCTCCTCCAGCAACAAGCCCCCAAAGGTCTCCCTCTTCGATGGCAAATCTGACCCGAAGGACCACTTGGATGCATTCACCGCGGGAATAAGCTTCCAGGACCACTCCGATGTCGTCCAGTGTCGAGCTTTCCCGGCCACTCTCATCCGTTCCGGGCGAGACTGGTTCCGAGGACTTGAGCCGCGCTCGATCTCAACCTTTGACGAGCTGGCCACACGATTCCTCGGCCACTTCGTCTGGAACAGGCGGCAGAAGCGCACAGTCGACCACCTCTTCACGATCAAGAACGGGGACAGGGAGACGTTCAAGGCCTACGTCACCCGTTTCTACAACGCCCTTCTCGAATTCCCACAGCATCGAGACGAAACGGTCATCACGGCTCTGAGGTCTAGTCTTAGGCATAAGGAGTGGTTATGCTCTTTTGCACTGGCGCAACCTAAGACCATGGCCGAGGTAAAGGCCTGGACCGAGCGTGAGGTCCAGCTCGAATCCGAGGTGAACGCAAGCCTCCCCCGAGCAGAGCAAGCCGACCAAAAAAAGAGGGCAAGGGACGAGAGAAGAGGACCGGAACGGCAAAAGCCCTACCCCTCAAAGTTCCAGGAGTACACGCCGCTTAATGTCTCCCAGACAGTGCTACTTGAGGAGGCCAAGGGCAAGCGTTGCGCCTCCCCATGCGAAACTTAAACGACGCGACTCCGGCACTTCGCCTTCACAACGCCCTTGCGACACGTGTCCCCGCGACTGTCCCACTCCTCGGTGCTCACCTTGGAAAGGTCGGACAGAGCCTCGCCAATAGGCAACTGAGCAGCTTCACTGCTCGGCTATCCCTGACTGGTAGCTTCCCTACCCCATAACGCCAGGGATCAAAGCCCTCACCAAGAGGCAACCGAGAAGCTTCGCTGCTCGGCTACCCCTGGCTGGTAGCTTCCCTACCCCACAATGCCAGGGATCTAAGCCCTCACCAAGAGACAGCCCTGCAGCTACCCTGCTCGGCTATCCCTGGCTGGTAGCTTCCCTATCCCACAACGCCAGGGATCAAAGCCCTCACCAAGAGGCAGCCCTGCAGCTACCCTGCTCGGATATCCCTGGATGGTAGCTTCCCTACCCCTACAACGCCAGGGATCAAAGCCCTCACCAAGAGGCAGCCCTGCAGCTACCCTGCTCGGCTATCCCTGGCTGGTAGCTTCTGTTAGGTTTACCTAGCACCCTATGAAAGGTTTGGAAGCATCACATGTACCAAATATTAGATTTTTATGGTGCTAAGTAAGCATACGAAGGATCTATCCTAGAAAAATTAGGGTTTCATAACTTTACAAGTAACAAAGGCTAGGGTTTTGAGAGTACAACCTTTGTAGCTCCCTATTCTTGACTCCTTGGCCACTTAAGGGTTGGAGAACGGTTAGCTTGAAGTCTTCTAGTGTCCACGACGATCCATCCGAAGCTCCTTTGTCCAAGCTATCAACTTCACTTGATCAAGAGAAAGAAATGAAGATAACACTCTAAACAAGTGGGCAAGACCTGTGTAGAATGATGTTGTAGTGGCTTTTCTCACTTCAAAAACCTAACTTGATAAATATTTTGCTCACTACAAAAGTCTAGAGAGCAAAAGAAGAAGGAGAAAGAAGATGATGGCTTTTTGAACAAGAGTAAAAGATTAACCCTTGTGAAGAAAATGGAAAATATATCTATATATATTTTCCCTCTTCATCTCAAACCATGGTTATCTATTATGGATATTTATTTTACTTTAGTTAAAAAACACAAGAGAAAGATTAAATCATGATTAATAAGTAGGTGAACATGGTTAGGTCAAAAAAAGAGTGTAGAAACTAATCCATGAAATAATCTTTTTTCTTTTCTTTTGTTTTAACATAAATAGAAATAATAATCCATAATATAACCATGGTGTGAGTCTTATATTGCCATCATTTTCAATGTATAAACAACCATGAAGGATGGTGTATGTATGTATGTGTGCATGCACATCCACATGTGCATGAATCAAGAAAGAATGCATACATGCATGCATACATCAAAAATACAAGAAAGGATTTCAAGTGAGAAACTAATGGTTAAAAGATAAATCAACACTTGATTTATCAATCCAGCCATATCAAATACGACCCAACCAAAAGCAAGCCGCCCGATTAATATACGGTATCTCATACGCGCATTTTAACCGGGTCCATGCGCATATCGCATACGCGCACCACAACGTTTCGCCTGGACTAAGTAACTCCTTTGTGGGACTCTAAGACTCGTCAATACGCGGGTAGTGGGTGATGATCATATCAAGCACCCCCAAGCCGCAAGCGGTCAGCTAAACGTAACGGCCACCCGGGTATTGAACGATCAGAAGAAAACAAGCGAACCTGCTACAACTCCCGTCGAGCCAACCGGCAACTGTCACGCCCCACTTCCCAAAATACGGAATACGAGGGGTTGACAAGGCCAGCCATGCTCCTACGGTCAAGAAAATGTCGTGCCGTAGTCACACTTCGGCTTCTAGTTTTTCATGGTAAACAGTAAATGATGCGCAGGTAATGAGAAATGCAGTAACTGAATAAAACAATGTAGAGACCTGACCTGAGGGAAACAAACGAATGTAACTCGGAATAGCAAGTCAAGAAGTCTGTTTTGCACGTCTAGTTCTGGTCCAGGCTAAATCTTCTTCTCACACTGAGCATGCATACTCAGGCCGTCAGAGCGACACAATAGCAATATAATACATAGAATCATATGACAATTCTAACAGTGATAACAGATATATGTAGCAGTAAATCAGAATGGTATAGGTATGAACACGCATTAATCAATGCAGCGGAACAGTAAAAGCAGTAGAACGATATGTCACGTATGTCAACACAGTATGTAAGGTATATCAATGCCAGTTGTTCCCCTCCGAAAGACGGCGCACAGGACCGCGATGGCCTGACGCTGAGATTCGGGGCAGATGCTATTTGGTTTTATCCGTCCACCTCTCCGAAGATGCCAAGTTGATTTATGGCACCGTGTATCGAAGGTTTAGACGGATGCGGCCGATGTAGCAGACTTTGTCAGATTCCCCCTCGCTAGAGGGGTTTTTGATTGTGGGGACGCTCTTCCCTGCAGACGCAAGCCCCTGCAGTTAATTACGCTACCGCTTCGCGGTAACAACTTTCTTCTTCTCCAGAATTTCACTTCGTGTCGTGGGTGTTTGTTTTGTTTGTGGTTGCCCGTGGATTGTATACGGAGACTGAGTAATACCGTCGCCCGTAGGACGTGGATTAGTCCAAATCCGTATTTACTTAGATTTGGGTTTGGTGTTTTTAGTTTAAGAATGCCTCAGTCGCGTTGCGGCTAAGATCGACTTAAACGTTCGTCAAGGATACGTTAGTCCTGTTTGAGACTAAGATCAACTTAACGGGATCGTTTAGATCCGACAAAAGAGCATTTGGGCTCTATTGTTCCAGTTTAGGGACATAGTGGTCCATTGCATGTATGGTCGTCGAGACCCGTCACCTCTCTGACGACGTTGAAGAATAACAACGACAAATGTCAGAGGAGTTCAGAGATGTACCCTTGAGCCAAAGTTGATTGGGGGAATTTATAGTCCAATTTGGGACTAAAGTCTGTTTGAAGGTTTAAGGATGCGTTAGCCATATTTGAGGCTAAGATCAACTTAAACGGTTGTTAAGGATACGTTAGTCCAGTTTGGGACTAAGATCGACTTAACGGGATCGTTTAGATCCGACAAAAGAGCATTTGGGCTCTATTGTGCCAGTTTAGGGACATGGTGGTCCAAAAACAGTTTAAGGATATAGTGGTCCACCGTTAGTTTAAGGACGTTTCGGTCCGATATTAGTTTAAGGACGTTTCGGTCCACGAGTTTAAGGACCCCGCAGTCCATATTGACATATGTGGTCGTCGGGACCCGTCACCTCTCTGACGTCGTTGAAGGATTACAACGATAAGTGTCAGAGGAGCTCGGAGATGTACCCTCGAACCGGATATAAATTAATTTAAAAGAGCAGTCGTGCTCAGTCAATTTAATTTAAGGACTTACGGCCAAAATTGGGCTAAGTCCAGTTGAAACGTTCAACATTTTATTTGCTTCTGCCTTGCATTTCTTTTTATTTTTATTTGGGCTTTGCCCAGAAAGGATGCAGAGCATCAATTTGTTTTGGGCTATGCCCTTTATAAATGATGCAGAGCATCAATTTCATTTGGGCTCTGCCCTTTTATTGCTTTGCAATTTATTTTGGCCTGTTTGGTCTTTTTGATTTGGGCCTGGCCCTTTTAGGAAATGCATTGCATTTATCAGGCGCTTTGCGCCAATCAGAGAGCGCATAGCGCAATTGGTTCAGATGCTGACACGTGGCGCTCTCTGGTGGCTTATGCCAACCTAAGAGCGCAACAGTGCAGATTTATAAGTGCAAAACACTATTAATTTAAGAACCTTTTAGATTCAAGAACCGATGATTCATAAAAGAAGTGCAAAACACTGTTTGATTTCTTGATCTAATTTAGATCAAAGAAAAAACAAGTTTTTCTTTTTATTTCAAGAACCAAAGGTTCATAAAAGTGCAAAGCACTATTTTTATTTCGTTATTTTCTTGTTTTTAAAGAACCAGTGGTTCATAAGAAGTGCAAAGCACTGTTTATTATGTGAAGATCATTGATCTTGTTTTTAGATCAATGATCTATTAGAAAAAATTTCTTCTCTCTTATGAAGGTTTTTACCTTTTTCTTGAAATTTTTCTCAGAGTTCTCTCTGTTTGAAGCTCTTGATTTTTCAAGAAATCTTGATGCCTTTGAATTGAGGCCTAGGGTCCTTTTTATAGTGCCCATAAGTTTGTTGAATTTGTTAAAGAGATCTTTCTCTGAGTGATTTGGGGAATTTTCCCCACCGTTGGATCTTTGATCCAAGGGCTTCTGCTTTGCAGAAAAAAATCTTCTTGTTTTAATAAGAACAGAAAAGATTTCTTGGAAATTTAATTCTGTTTGGCGCAGATGCCCCCAGCGCGTGACACGTGTCGCGCAGCGCACTGCGCAGCGCGACTGCGCTGACACGTGTCGCGCAGCGCAGAGCGCAGCGCAACTGCGCCAGCGCATCTGCGCTGACACGTGTCGCGCAGCGCAGAGCGCAGCGCAACTGAAGCGTTGCTTCATAAAAATAGAGCTTTGCTCTGATTGGGGGGGAGATGAAGCGTTGTTACATCTCCCGCCTCGGAATTTGAACAGAGCTTTGCTCTGATTGGGATAAACAAATGCCCCCCCACTGTTGCGCTTACGTGGCCCCAAGCGTGAGCACAACGGTGGCGGAATTCCAACCGCCGCGACAACTTTTGGAAGTCGAAGAGGCACTTGAGGCCTATAAGTAGGACCTTTGGTCTCTTAGATGATTCTCATTTCTAAAATTTTACTTTCAGAACTCAGAGCCCTGCTCTTTATTTTCAAGAACTTTAAGAGTTTAACTCTTAAAACTTTTAGGTGAAAATTTTAATTTGGATTAAATTAAATTAAATTAATTTTCATTGATAGAGCCTCGCTCTCAATAGATCCCTAATCTAAAGGAAACCTATTTAGGGTTTCACTTAGCAGAGCTTTGCTCTACAGGTCTTAAAGGGATCTAAAGAGAACTAAAGGGGACCCTACTAGGGTTCCATAGAGCTCTGCTCTCTGAAAGATTTTCCTTGGATTTTCTTAATTCATTAATGGAGCTTTGCTCCTCCTAAATCATATAGAAGAACTCTTAAGAATTCTTCATGGATCTTGAAACTTAAAGATGACATTTTATTTCTCAGTGCATTATATCGTTTTGCTTAATCAGTCTTCCTGATAATTCTGTTGATCCTCTTTCACAGGAACAATGAACGCCCACATGTATGCTCCTAACGAGATCATCTCTCATGAGGACATCCGCCGACTTGGCCGCTCTCAAAATCAGGAGTTCACAAACGAGAAGTGTGCTGAAATAATGAGTCGCTTCGACGCATACAATGGTCCACTGCTTCCCCGACGTTCCTCTCTTCTTAAACTTATCGTGGGAGCTATCTGGGAAGCGCTTCCCCTATTCTGTTCCGGCGTGCCGCTTAGGGCGTTGGATGCCGCTGAGGACAAGGTGCACTCTGTGTACCTATTGAATTTTATCTCGAAGAGACGGCGAGACAGTCTTATCGACCTCTTGCACGAGGTCTTTCAACAGTCTGCCATACTCGCTGCTTATCGGAGGGTGGAAGACATCGGGAGGGACCCTGACGCTTGTGCTCGCGAAAGGAAGCACACTAGGATGGTCCGCAAGGTTTGGAAAGTCATAGATAAGGTCGTTTTTGAATTCCTCAATCCATGCCCTAGATCTGAGGTTATTCCATTGTAACTTGCGTTTATTGTTTTTATGACTGTAAGAACTTCGGGCAATATTAATGGAAATTTTTTTTATCCCAGCTTGTCTTTATTATATATCTTTTGTCCTGAGTCTTTTTGCCCATGCATGAATGAATGTGTCTTGAACGCTTGATCAAATGTAAATCGGATGCTCTTTCTGTTGCTTTTCCTCTTTCTCAGCATGTCGTCACAATTAGCAGGTAATAAAGTAAGCTTCTTGATTTCTTCACGAGATAGCGAGGGCTTAGGCCGCAGGTTCAGATCTGCTGCCTAAGACTTTTCAACTCTATGAGCCGTGAGGGTCTCATAGAGACTTTTCTCCCTACGGATCGAGAGGATCTCGTAGGTGGGTTTTTCTCCTTAGGAATCGTGAGGATTTCTAAGTGTGGTTTTCTCTTGTAAGTCGTAAGGATCCTACAAGAGAATTTTTCCCTCTTACGAGTCGAGAGGACTTGTAAGCGGTTGTTTCCCTCCTTGTCGAAGCTCGACGTTGGAGAGTGAGACCCGTGGATGGTATGCAAGAGACCGTTTTGGGCCAACTTGCAGGGTCCCAATGCTTAGGAAACAGGCTTCTTTTATGCCCACTGCCTAAGGCTTTATTTCACGAGTCAAGCCGCCTCAACAATTTTTTTCGCAAGTCGAGACGAATCGAGCGTTTCTCGCAAGAACATCTTAACGTCGCATTTAACCTCTGCTCTTTACGACAGAAGCCCGTTAAGGTTGGTGGTACTTAGGGTTTTGGCCATCGTACCGTCGCATAAGATGATATAGTTCTCGATAGGCAATCGTGCTGTTCGAGTAGCCCTGCGACTGCCGTGTCTCTGATCCCTTCGGGGGCTGGACAAGACGTCTTCAAGCAATCCTCCTTGGTAGTTTGACCGTCGGAAGAGCAAGCGTTAGGAATTTGCCATGTCGCTTTTTACTTGAGGTTAGGCTTATTTTGGTGAGCCCCGATGAGTCATAACCACTCCGCGCTGGTGTGGGGATGATCTCCGATAGTCTTTCGAGCTTTATATGAGTTGCCGTCAAGACCCTGAAGCTAGGAATTTGGCCTTTGCTTCGTTTACTGGCATTGCGTCTGCTGTATCGAGACGAATGTTGCGGTGGGAACTAGGGATTTTGCCGTGGCTCCGTTTGTTTGATGACGTTGCGTCTGCTATTTCGAGACGAACGTTGGGGTGACAGCTCGTCTGCTGTATTGAGACGGACGTCGAGGTTGTCTCTAGGTTGCTGGTGAACCGCCGAGGTTTGGAACTAGGGATTTTGCCGTGGCTCCATTCGTTTAATGACGTTGCGCCTGCTGTGTCGAGACGAACATTGGGGTGACATCTCGTCTACTGTATCGAGACGGACGTCGAGGTGGTGACCATCCTGTGCTGGTGCGAGATGATCTCCAATTGTCTTTCCAGTTTTATATGAGCTACCGTCAAGACGTCGAAGCTAGGAATGTGGCCTTCGCTTCGTTTGCTTTGGTGTGTCCAAATCCTGTTGGAGGAAGAACGCTGGGGTTGACATTTCGTCTGCTGTATCGAGACGAACGTCAAGGTGGTGACCACTCTATGCTGGTGCGAGATGATCTCCGATTGTCTTTCCGGTTTTATGTGAGTTACCGTAAAGACGTTGAAGCTAGGAATGTGGCCTTCGCTTCGTTTGCGTTGTCACGTCCGAATCCCTGCTGGAGGAAGAACGCTGGGGTTGACATTTCGTCTGCTGTAGCGAGACGAACGTCAAGGTGGTGACCACTCTGTGCTGGTGCGAGATGATCTCCGATTGTCTTTCCGGTTTTATGTGGCTTGCCGTTAAGACCTTGAAGCTAGGAATTTGGCCTTCGCTTCATTTGCTCACACTGCGTCTGGTGTATTGAAGCGAATGCTGAGGTGGAGCTGGGATTTTGCCGTCACTCCGCTTGGTTTCGACCATGGGGTCTTTTGTTAACTTTGCATGTACACCCTGCTGGACTGCGAAGGAACGCCGTTGTTGACATTGCGTCTGCTGTAACGAAACGAATGCTAAGGTGGAGTCGGGATTTTGCCGTTACTCCGCTTTGTTTCGACCGTGAGGTCTTTTGTTGACGTTGCATCTGCCTCCAGCTGGACTACGGAGGAACGTTGTTGTTGACATTGCGTCTACTGTATCGAGACGAATGCTGAGGTGAAGCTGGGATTTTGCCATCGCTCCGCTTGATGGTGTAATATCTATGTCCTGCTGGAATGAGGAGGCACACCGTTGTTGGTCTCCAGGCTGCAGATGTGGCCATTGAGATTTGGAACTAGAGACTTTGCCATGGTTCCGTTTCGTTGCGATTCTGAGGTCGGTTGTTGACGTCATGTCTACATCTAGTTGGAGTGAGGAGAAACGCCATTGGTGATTTCTAAGTTGTCGATGTTGACGTCGAGACCCTGAAGCTCGGGATCTTCGTTTGCTTCATTTGTTGACATCGTGTCTGTAATATTGCGACAAATGTCGAGATTGTCTCTAGGTTGTCTATGAACCGTCGAGATTTGGCTTCGCTTTTTGATGGAGCCTGTTGGGAAGGTATGGTTCCCTCTTTATCTGTGCCCCTGGATTGTATACAGGGATCGGTGTGATTTCACCTGTAGGGCAAAAAGTTTCATTCTTTCATTTTTTTTTATTCTTTCCGCGATGCTCTATCATTTCAGCTTTTATATCGCGAAGGTCGCGATTGCCCAATCATTTCGGCTATCTTTCGCGGTGCCCAATCATTTCGGCTATTTATTTTATTTTTACTCGCTTCTTTTTATTGCGAGTTGCCCAATCATTTCGGCTATTTTGCATGCATACATTTTTACTTGCTGCTTTTTATTGCAAGTTGCCCTATCGTTTCGGCTATTTCATATGCATTTTTGGCTCGCTGATTTTTTTTATCGCGAGTGTGGATTTTGGGATCTGATACCAATCTTAGCATCAGCATCGCTGCGACCGGAATATTGCCAGGAGCGAATCATCATTTGCCGTGAAAGAACTTGGAATTTGATACCGATTTAGGCATCAACATCGCTACAACTGGGATATTGCCAGGAGCGAATCATCATCTGCCATGAAAGGACTTGGAATTTGATACCGATTTAGGCATCAGCATCGCTACAACTGGAATATTGCCAGGAGCGAATCATCATTTGCCATGAAAGGACTTGGAATTTGATATTGATTTAGGCATCAGCATCGCTACAACTGGAATATTGCCAGGAGCGAATCATCATTTGCCATGAAAGGACTTGGAATTTGATACCGATTTAGGCATCAGCATCGCTACAACTGGAATATTGCCAGGAGCGAATCATCATTTGCCTTTGTCGATATCGAACAAAGGGTGGCTTAGTAAACAGGGTTAGGATTCTGTCGACTAAGGCTTTTGACTTCATGAGCCGTAAGGGTCTCACAAAGGTATTTCTCCCTACGTGTAACACCCAAGCCCAATAGTACTATTTCTGTTACTAGTTGAGTGTTAGACATTGCTCATTTCAATTATCTTGCTTGTTTGGTGTTTGTTGCTAAATTTTAACCGGCTAAGTCATTTTTGCCTATAACAAATTTTAACACCTAAAATGAAATTAAAAATATCCATGTTGGCCTACTCGTCACCACTAGTCGCGTGGTAGCATCCGCGCGTCGAGATTTCATCCCGTTCGGTGAAACGGGCGAGTTTGGACGGCTACGCGCGCGTGCAAGTGTCCGACTTGGGGGCATGCATTTTAATCATAAGACATCTCATTTTAAAATTTGGAACTCGCTTAAAATCCTATTATTTGAATTTCAAATATTTGGGCGCAACCCGGGCGCGATTTGGAAATGTTTCATTTAGCGCTAAAATACCCATTTAATTTAATAATCTAAAACTATATAATATATATTTTATATTACTGTGTAACGTTTAAATCTCTCAAATCCTTTTAATCTCCTTCTTAATCTCTTGCGCAGCAAATCACGAGGGATTTAAATCCCTCGTGGGCCCGCCTCCTCTCTCTCTCTATCTCTCATAAATCTTTTCCCTCTCTCTTTCTCTCTCTCTCTCTCTAACTCTCTCTCTCTCTCTAACCCCTATATATATATATATATATATTCCTCCTTCATCTTCCCAGAGAAACCTCGCGAGAACCCTAACCCCACCGTACCCTAACCTCGCCGTGCCCATCGCCGCCGCAGCCCCGCGCCGACGACGCCACCACCGTCACCCTCGCCTCCGCCTCCTCCTCTCCATCTCAGCACTGTTTTCTCCCCGCGCGCTGCAGCCACTTGCAGCCTTCGCTGCAGTCGCGCGAGTCGCCGCCGGCGATCACCTGCGCCGCCGACCAACCCCGTGCCGTGCTCCCCTCACCTAAGTCTCCCTCTCCTCGCCATCTCCTCTCTTTTCCTTGGTTACCCGAGCCTAACCCTAACCGAAACCCTAGCATCCAACCTTTCTTGCCGGAGTTCCGTCGACCCCGTCGTCATCCCTCGCCTCGTCTCTGCCACTGAACACCACAACAGTAAGTTCTCTTGACCTCTCCCCTTCCCTTTTTCCTTCGCTGGTCGCGTCGTGTCCGTGCTTTGTATTTTGCTAACTTCGTCGCCGTTTTGACATTTCGCCGGATTCCGGCCGTGCCGACGACTTGACCCGACTTTCCAGCGAAGTACTCCGGTCCGCGTGGCCCCGCTGTTCGTTGTTTGGACTCGATCCGTGACCCGTGCATCCGTCGCGTGTTTTCCGCCGACGCTACGTTCGTGTTTTCCGATTTGCGAAACCGTCGAGGCAAGTACTACTTGCTACATGCTATGTTATACTAATTAAGTGTGCTTGACTCATAAAACTTGCATTATTAACTAAATATATTTACTTTTCTCATTTGGACGAAATATGATATATATCCTGATACTGTAACCTAAACCGTATTTTGCCACTGTAACCCTAATAACGAAACTACCAGTTAATCATTTTGCTATTTAAAGGACGATAATTGTACACATATAGCTTCATTACTTTCTGTTATTGATATTGCACTACCTTGTCATTATTGCACCCCAAGGGTGCTCGAACCTGTTAATATAATACAACTGCACCAGATTAATGCACCATTGTGATTAAATGAACTATTATTGCTGTTTACTTTAATTCCTGCTGTTGTTCCTTATTCGATTGTATACCTGTTGTGAGCACACCTTCGATTGCATTACATATTGACCTGACCTTGCTACACATGACATATATATACATACCGATGCACCGGACATGATACCCTTTACTACCAACTCAACCTGTTGTACCATGACCTGACTTGTTACCTGATCTCATGCCTAATGCCAACAAACCTGACTTGGGGTCCTCATGGACCATTCCTGTTGTCTACCCAGACAAACCTGCTTTTACCTGATCCTGTGTTGGCATTAGTTCTTGACTACTGAATACCTGACATGACATACATAACTTGGGGGTATGGGGAAATCAAAGGTGAAACCGACTTGTAACTCAACAGTTCGATACCTGTTCTGATCAGTCTTACGGGCTTGGCCAGTCCGGGAGTGATGATGCTGACATCACTCGTCCATCCTGCTACCTATTACTGCCTAGCGGCACGTCTCGGATTCAGCCCCGAGGGTCTTGACCGTGGTCCCGGGCATGCACGGGATACTATTAAGTTACATCGACGAGTCATCAATTGATTTCAAGGACCTTAGAATAGAAAACCTGATAGAACAGTTTAGTTACCCACTACACACTACCCTGCACTGTTGTTCCATATTACTACTTATTCATGTTTACTTTCTGCATTGCTTATTACCATGTTCATATCATATTATTGGTTGACATGACGCGCTGACGTCTGGGTTTTGCATGGCCCAGATTCTTTACCACTGTCGCCGACCGAGCAGGAGTACTTCAGCCAGCAGGCTGATTTGTGAGTTCTGTAGTGGTTAGTTTATTTATTGCATTTTATTTCCCGGTGTGATCCCGCATTACGGGACGTACCTTTCTATTATTGCATTGGATCATTTGCTTCCGCACTTATTGTTCATTGACTCTTGTTATTATGGATTTGGACATGTGTTAGATTAGTTTATTTATCTTGTTCTTGATATCTCTACAGCCGTAATGTGACTGTGGATGGATACTTCCTACCCACAGGTAGCATGGTTGGCTATGTCACATGCCCAATCTTGCGTACTCTGGGAAGCGGGGCGTGACATGGTTCTTTTGGTATCAGAGCCATAGGTTAGTCGGGTTGATTCTTTTGTAGTTGGGTATTGTACCCAATACACGAATCAGAATACCCGTGTTTAGGAAACATGTCCTGCCACCTTGACCGTTTTACCATTCTTGAATCACATTCTTCCGGATTATAACTTTTACGACGTGCAGACTTACTTTGCATGTCGACTCGGAACCTGATTTCTTGTTATCCCTAGGACTTGGGCGACTTGGGTGGAGTTAAGTAATTGCGGCTATGATACCGCGGCATAGCTACAATGCGGTACTCTATTTAAGTATCTTGGAGTTCTAGCCTTGATCCATATTCAGAATCTATCATCATGCTAATGTTGGGTGTTTTGAGTTCAGGATGATGACAGGTAAGAAGTTGAAGACGTACCAGAGGCGTGTGAACGAAGCCGCCATGCTTGGAGTGATAAGAGAAATGCTGGAAATCAAAGAGACAGACTGAGCTGATTCAGCAATAGCAGATTCGTTTCAGGAAGGTTTGCAGATCGTTCAGCAGTCTGTAAACAACGATGGAACTAGACCAGTCGAACGAGTAGGGACTGTAGCAGATTTCAGACTTTTGGGTCCGTCTGCTTTCACTGGTCTGTAGGAGCCGTTGCCGGCCGAGCAGTGGCTAGTGACACGGAGAATTTGCTGATTGCGGCACAGATTCCAGAGGACAAAGGAGTTGATGTGGTGCGCATTCAGCTAGTGGATGACGCCCGAGAGTGATGGCTTGTGGAGGAGACCCGCTTGCCCAAGCCAATCAGTTGGGCGGATTTCTCTGAAAGTTTCCTGGAGAAATTCTTCCCGCGGACTGCACGGGAGGAAATGGAAGAGAAGTTCATCGGACTAAGGCAGAATGGAGCAACTGTGGACGTGCATGCAGCAGAATGGACGAGACTCAGTAGTCTCGCTGGACCTTTCGCGGCCAACGATGCAGACAGCAGTTGCGGTAAAGAAGCAGTTCTGTCGGGCCAGTCAAGTTTAGGGCTAGGCCGACAAACAATATTCTTGCAGCAATGAAAGTTGATAGTGGTGAAGAGCCGGCAGTTGTCGCGACTTTATGGATGTGTTTGAGGATATATCGGGCTTACCGCCGAAGCGAGACGTAGAGTTCGCGATTGACCTTATTCCTGGTGCAGCGCCAGTATCGAAATCATATTATCCGATGGCACCAGAGGAATTGGAAGAAGTTAAGAAGCAAGTTGGTGAATTACTTGAGAAGGGTTGGATTCGAAGCAGCAACTTGCCTTGGGGAGCTCCAGTTCTTTTAGTAAAGAAGAAGGATGGCACGAGAAGGATGTGCATTGATTACCGAGAATTGAACCGGGTGACTATTCAGAACAAGCACCCGATCCCTCGCATTGGAGAACTTTTTGAGCAGCTTAGTGGCGCGAGAGTATTCTCGAAACTGGATTTGCGATCCGGATATCATCAGGTCCGAGTGAAAGCTGAAGACATTTGCAAGACGGCGTTTCAAACTCGATATGGACATTTCGAGTATCTGGTGATGCCCTTCGGAGTAACGAATGCGCCGGCAATATTCATGGACTTGATGAACCGAATCTTTTCACCGTTCTTGGACCAGTTTATTGTGGTATTCATGGACGACATTCTGGTCTACTCGAGGAGTTTTGAGGAGCTTGCTGAGCATTGAAGATCGCACTGCAGACGTTGAGACAGGGGAAATTGTATGCGAAGATGAGTAAGTGCGAAGTTTGGCTGGAAGAAGTGAAGTTTCTGGGGCACGTTGTGTCGGGCAGTGGGATCGCCGTCGATCCCGAAAAGATTGCAGCGGTTCGAGATTGGCCTATTCCAAGATATGTGGCTGAGACAAGAAGTTTCCTTGTTTTGGCCGGATACCACAGGAGATTTGTGGAGGACTTCGCTCGTTTGGCAGAACCGTTGACCAAGCTTACGCGCAAGGAAGTACCTTTCATTTGGACGGAGGGATATGCATTGGCCTTCGAGACGTTGCAGCAGAAATTGATAACCGCCCCTATCCTGACCGTACCAGACAATTCCGGAGGACTGGTGATTCACAGCGACGCATCTGGAAAAGGATTGGGATGTGTTTTGATGCAGAATGGGAAGGTCGTAGCTTACGCATTAAGACAACTGAAGACTCATGAGAAGAATTACCCGACTCATGACTTGGAGCTTGCAGCCGTGATCTTCGCCTTGAAGATTTGGAGACACTACCTTTTGGGTGAGGAAGTCGAAGTTTTTGCAGATCACAAGAGTTTGAAGTATGTGTTCACTCAGAAGGAGTTGAACATGAGGCAACGCAGATGGTTGGAGCTGATGGCCGACTACGACCTTGATCTTAAGTACCATCCGGGAAAGGTTAACGTCGTGCCGGATGCGCTTAGTCGGTTACCAGCGATTCAGGTATTGACCGCACAGAGGGAGATCATTGCGGATTTTCGGAGATTTGACTTGGAGGTTGTGCTACCACATGCTACGGGACAGTTGATGCAGTTGCAAGTACAGTCGTCCTTAGTTGAGAAGATTAAAGCGGCACGATCGCAGGATCCTAGACTGCAAAGGTTTCGAGAGCAGGTTGAAGCCGGACTACGAACCGATTTACTGATCCACGAAGATGGTTCGTTGAGGTATGGTAGCCGTGTGTGTGTGCCAAAAGGGGATGTACGTGAAGAGCTTATGAAGGAGGCCCACAGTCCAGCTTACTCTGTACATCCAGGAGGGACAAAGATGTACCGAGATATTCGACAGCACTTCTGGTGGGAAGGTATGAAACGGGAGATTGCTCGATTCGTGGCTAAGTGCTTGGTGTGTCAGCAAGTCAAGGCTGAACACCAAAGGGTTGCTGGTTTGTTGCAACCACTTCCGATTCCTCAGTGGAAGTGGGAACATATAACCATGGATTTCGTGACGGCTTTACCGCGGAGTCCAAAGGGCAACAATGCAGTATGAGTGATTGTCGATCGATTGACCAAGGCGGCTCACTTTATTCCTTTTCGGGTTGGTCAATCGACGGAGACTTTGGCAGAGCGGTACATGCAGGAGATTGTAAGATTGCATGGAGTACCGGGAAGCATCGTGTCCGACCGGGACACTCGGTTCTTGTCACACTTCTGGAGGAGTTTACAAGAAAGTTTGGGGACTCGATTGAAGTTTAGCACAGCTTATCATCCTCAAACTGATGGACAATCGGAGAGAACGATCCAGACTCTTGAAGATATGTTGAGGGCATGCATGTTGGACTTCAAAGGTTCTTGGGAGGATCATCTACACTTGGTGGAGTTTTCGTACAACAATAGCTTCCAAGCGACTATTCAGATGGCTCTGTTTGAAGCGTTGTATGGTCGTAAGTGCCGTTCACCTGTTTGTTGGGATGATGTTGGTGAACGAAGGTTACTAGGACCAGATTTGGTGGTACAGACAGTCGAGAAGGTGAATACAATCAGGAAGCATTTGAAGGCAGCTCAAGACAGACAGAAAAGTTGGGCTGACACGTCAAGAAGACCTCTAGAGTTCGCCGTGAGTGATTTGGTATTCCTGAAGATATCACCGACTAGAGGAGTGATTCGTTTTGGGAGTTGAGGGAAGCTTAGTCCTCGATTCGTTGGACCCTTCGAGATATTGGAGCGCGTTGGAGAGGTAGCGTACCGTTTGGCGTTACCGCAGTCCTTGGCGGATGTGCATGACGTGTTTCACGTATCTCAACTACGAAGGTATGTTCGAGATGGAACACACGTTTTGGATCATTCGGAGCTAACAGTACGTGAAGACCTAACTTTTGAGGAGCGACCGGTTGAAATCAAGGATCGAAGGGAAAAGGTTCTTAAGAACAAGGTTATCCCTCTTGTGCTAGTTTCTTGGGGTAATCGATCGCATGGAGAATCCACTTGGGAGCGAGAAGACGAGATCCGGCAGAAATTTCCTCACCTCTTCCTGTAGCTATCTATCTTGTATTCTTGGAATTTCGAGGACGAAATCCTTTTTGTAATTGGGTATGATGTAACACCCGAGCCCAATAGTACTATTTCTGTTACTAGTTGAGTGTTAGACATTGCTCATTTCAATTATCTTGCTTGTTTGGTGTTTGTTGCTAAATTTTAACCGGTTAAGTCATTTTTGCCTATAACAAATTTTAACACCTAAAATGAAATTAAAAATATCCATGTTGGCCTACTCGTCACCACTAGTCGCGTGGTAGCATCCGCGCGTCGAGATTTCATCCCGTTCGGTGAAACGGACGAGTTTGGACGGCTACGCGCGCGTGCAAGTGTCCGAATTGGGGGCATGCATTTTAATCATAAGACATCTCATTTTAAAATTTGGAACTCGCTTAAAATCCTATTATTTGAATTTCAAATATTTGGGCGCAACCCGGGCGCGATTTGGAAATGTTTCATTTAGCGCCAAAATACCCATTTAATTTAATAATCTAAAACTATATAATATATATTTTATATTACTGTGTAACGTTTAAATCTCTCAAATCCTTTTAATCTCCTTCTCAATCTCTTGCGCAGCCAATCACGAGGGATTTAAATCCCTCGTGGGCCCGCCTCCTCTCTCTCTATCTCTCATAAATCTTTTCCCTATCTCTTTCTCTCTCTCTCTCTCTAACTCTCTCTCTCTCTAACCCCTATATATATATATATATATTCCTCCTTCATCTTCCCAGAGAAACCTCGCGAGAACCCTAACCCCACCGAACCCTAACCTCGCCGTGCCCATCGCCGCCGCAGCCCCGCGCCGACGACGCCACCACCGTCACCCTCGCCTCCGCCTCCTCCTCTCCATCTCAGCACTGTTTTCTCCCCGCGCACTGCAGCCACTTGCAGCCTTCACTGCAGTCGCGTGAGTCGCCGCCGGCGTTCACCTGCGCCGCCGACCAACCCCGTGCCGTGCTCCCCTCACCTGAGTCTCCCTCTCCTCGCCATCTCCTCTCTTTTCCTTGGTTACCCGAGCCTAACCCTAACCGAAACCCTAGCATCCAACCTTTCTTGCCGGAGTTCCGTCGACCCCGTCGTCATCCCTCGCCTCGTCTCTGCCACTGAACACCACAACAGTAAGTTCTCTTGACCTCTCCCCTTCCCTTTTTCCTTCGCTGGTCGCGTCGTGTCCGTGCTTTGTATTTTGCTAACTTCGTCGCCGTTTTGACATTTCGCCGGATTCCGGCCGTGCCGACGACTTGACCCGACTTTCCAGCGAAGTACTCCGGTCCGCGTGGCCCCGCTGTTCGTTGTTTGGACTCGATCCGTGACCCGTGCATCCGTCGCGTGTTTTCCGCCGACGCTACGTTCGTGTTTTCCGGTTTGCGAAACCGTCGAGGCAAGTACTACTTGCTACATGCTATGTTATACTAATTAAGTGTGCTTGACTCATAAAACTTGCATTATTAACTAAATATATTTACTTTTCTCATTTGGACGAAATATGATATATATCCTGATACTGTAACCTAAACCGTATTTTGCCACTGTAACCCTAATAACGAAACTACCAGTTAATCATTTTGCTATTTAAAGGACGATAATTGTACACATATAGCTTCATTACTTTCTGTTATTGATATTGCACCACCTTGTGATTATTGCACCCCAAGGGTGCTCGAACCTGTTAATATAATACAACCGCACCAGATTAATGCACCATTGTGATTAAATGAACTATTATTGCTGTTTACTTTAATTCCTGCTGTTGTTCCTTATTCGATTGTATACCTGTTGTGAGCACACCTTCGATTGCATTACATATTGACCTGACCTTGCTACACATGACATATATATACATACCGATGCACCGGACATGATACCCTTTACTACCAACTCAACCTGTTGTACCATGACCTGACTTGTTACCTGATCTCATGCCTAATGCCAACAAACCTGACTTGGGGTCCTCATGGACCATTCCTGTTGTCTACCCAGACAAACCTGCTTTTACCTGATCCTGTGTTGGCATTAGTTCTTGACTACTGAATACCTGACCTGACATACATAACTTGGGGGTATGGGGAAATCAAAGGTGAAACCGACTTGTAACTCAACAGTTCGATACCTGTTCTGATCAGTCTTACGGGCTTGGCCAGTCCGGGAGTGATGATGCTGACATCACTCGTCCATCCTGCTACGTATTACTGCCTAGCGGCACGTCTCGGATTCAGCCCCGAGGGTCTTGACCGTGGTCCCGGGCATGCACGGGATACTATTGAGTTACATCGACGAGTCATCAATTGATTTCAAGGACCTTAGAATAGAAAACCTGATAGAACAGTTTAGTTACCCACTACACACTACCCTGCACTGTTGTTCCATATTACTGCTTATTCATGTTTACTTTCTGCATTGCTTATTACCATGTTCATATCATATTATTGGTTGACATGACGCGCTGACGTCTGGGTTTTGCATTGCCCAGATTCTTTACCACTGTCGTCGACCGAGCAGGAGTACTTCAGCCAGCAGGCTGATTTGTGAGTTCTGTAGTGGTTAGTTTATTTATTGCATTTTATTTCCCGGTGTGATCCCGCATTACGGGACGTACCTTTCTATTATTGCATTGGATCATTTGCTTCCGCACTTATTGTTCATTGACTCTTGTTATTATGGATTTGGACATGTGTTAGATTAGTTTATTTATCTTGTTCTTGATATCTCTACAGCCGTAATGTGACTGTGGATGGATACTTCCTACCCACAGGTAGCATGGTTGGCTATGTCACGTGCCCAATCTTGCGTACTCTGGGAAGCGGGGCGTGACACTACGAGTCGTGAGGATCTCGCAGGTGCGTTTTCTTCTTAGGAATCGTAAGGATTCCTAAGTGTATGTTCTCTTATAAGTCGTAAGGATCTTACAAGAGTGTTATCTCCTTATGAGTCGAGAGGACTCACAAGGGTTGTTCACCGTGTGGACATATCCCCGGTCACGGATGAGACTTGGTTAGGGAAATGTTTATTCGCGCCCGTGGATTGTATACAAGGGCCAATATAGGACCACCTGTAGGGCAATGTCGAAAGTTGTGGGGGTTGCTTAAGCACAGGTTTAGGTCTCTATAACTTAAGACTTTCAAATCTTATGAGCCGTGGGGGTCCCATAAGAGAGTTCTCCTTACGAGTCATGAGGATCTCGCAAGTGTATTTTCTCCTTAGGAATCGTGGGGATCCCTAAGCGTGTTGTTCCCTTGTGAGTCGTAAGGATCTCACGCAGGTGGTTTCTCCTTACAGGGTCGAGAGGACCCTATAAGTGTTTCTTAACGAGGTTGCGCCCTTTCGGGTTTTCACAAACACTCGCCGGTAGTCCTGCTGTTTTTACTCACGGAGCCCTTTCAGGTTTTCATCCGTGCCCATTTTGCTTATGGACTTACCCTTTTTTTTATTCTTTTTATTCCATTTTTTTTTCTTTCTCTCTCTCTTTTTTTTTACGAGGTCGCGCCCTTTCGGGTTTTCACGAACACTCGTCGGTAGCCCTGCTGTTTTTACTCACGGAGCCCTTTCGGGTTTTCATCCGTGCCCTCTTTGCTTATGGACAGACCGTTTTTTTTTATTATTTATTTTTTTTTGATATATTTTTTTTTATCTCGTCAGCCTAAGGATGCTGCGGTAGTAGTTTAAAGACATTTCGGTCATTTGCAAGTTTTAGGACATTGCGGTCCATCATTAGTTTAAGGACATCTCGGTCCGCCGTCGCCGTATTTGAGGCGAATATCTAGTTTATTGACTTTTCGGTCTATCCATTTATTTTTTTTTCTTTCTCTCTTTTTTTTTTTTACGAGGTCGCGCCCTTTCGGGTTTTCACGAACACTCGCCGGTAGCCCTGCTGTTTTTACTCACGGAGCCCTTTCGGGTTTTCATCCGTGCCCTCTTTGCTTATGGACATACCATTTTTTTTTTTGATATATTTTTTTTTATCTCGTCAGCCTAAGGATGCTGCGGTAGTAGTTTAAAGACATTTCGGTCATTTGCAAGTTTTAGGACATTGCGGTCCATCATTAGTTTAAGGACATCTCGGTCCGCCGTCGCCGTATTTGAGGCGAATATCTAGTTTATTGACTTTTCGGTCTATGAGTCCTTCTCCATGAATGAACATGATGCCCCCGGCGTATCCATCTTCTTCGGAGCGTACGGTTGTGGCGGACTCACCTTCCAGTTCTCAGACAGCGCAAACTTGCCCTGTTGGTATTGGTCTTCAACCCAGTTTTTGAAGACGTAACAGTCTTCGATCAGGTGACCTAGTGTTTGGTGGTAAGGGCAATAATTAGGATTATTAACATCGCCTGGCCGCAACGGACGTTTTGGACCCGGCAGATTGATGAGTCTGTCGCACGCTGCCAGCTCGAACAGTCCCCTTATTTTATCTTGCGGAAACGAGTAAGGACGTTTCAACTTTTCCTGGAGGGGTTGCCGCTTGTTGCTTTGGCAAGCAACCGGTCTAGGGTCACCTGATTGTTGTTGAGCGCTGACGACGAGGGCCTTTTTTCCTTTTCTTTTATCCTTTTTGTTCGCTCCGTTGTTTGCGGGGTCGGGATTTTTTTCGAGTAGCATGCGATTGCATGGCTGAACGTTCTCGCAGTTTCTTAATTCCTTTATTTTCGAAATAGATTCCCCGAGGGAAAAGTTGGGGATAGCTTCTTCGTCAGAGTCGCTTCCAAAGGTGATAATTTGTGATCCCTTGAAGTCGGCTATATGACAGTTTGCGGCGGCTCCTTTGCGCTCATATATCGCATTTTTCCGATGTCCACAAGCTTCACACTTTGTCCTGTCGAAGTGTTGCTTTTGAGCGACATACCCTTGCCACCAACAGTTAAAGGACTCGCAGTCTTCGGTAGGATGTATGATCTTCTGATGATATAAACAGAAGTTAGGGTGCATCTCTACCTCAGAGAGAGAATTTTCTTCAGAGGGCGGTATCTTCATTCCTACTGATAGATCTTTGGCGAATCGTTTCCTCGTCTTGAATTTGTTTTTACCCGCAGTGTATGGCTTTTGATTTGACGGGAATACCTTGGTTCTTTCTAGTATGGCCATTTCACGCTCTTGATTGGCTTTTGCTTTCAGACGAATTTCACTTAAGAAGACATCGATCAACTCGTCTAATGGCTGTAGAATCTCCGGCTCAGGATTCGCCATTGGTTTCTCAGCGCAAGGAGCCTCTTTATCATCCGTCAGTGAATGAGAAATCATATGACAAGTCGCTACGTAGTCTTCGGATTCATCCGATGAGTTTTCTCCATTGTTTTCATCCTTGACTAAAGAACAAGCTGCCCCCGGCGTGTCCGTCTTCTTTGGAGAGTGCGACTGTGGTGGGTTTACCTTCCAGCTTTCAGACAGCGCGAACTTGCCTTGCAGGTATTGATCCTCGATCCATCCCTTAAAGACGAAACAATCCTCAATCAGGTGACTTACCGTTTGGTGGTAAGGGCAATAATTGGGATTATTAAGATCGCCTGGCTGCGACAGACGCTTTGGACTCGGCAGATTGATGAGTCTGTTATGCACTGCCAGCTCAAACAGTCTTCTCATTTTATTCTGAGGAAACGAGTAAGGACGTCCTAGCCTCTCTTCGAGGGATGGGCGTGGACGCACGTTGTTTTGGCGAACAACCGGCTTTGAGTTGCTCGACTGTCGTTGAGCATTGGCGACGACGATCGCTTTCCCTTTTCCTTTCTCATCTCGGGAATCTGATTTTGGAGGAGACGGTCTATGGCCCATCTGGTCCATTTGGGCTAATTTGTCAATCAAGGCCTGGAAGGTGGTCGGCCTGAAGAACATCATGAATTGTGAGATGGTCGCCTGCGGATCGAGAGTGCCCACAAACATGCCTACCGCAGGTGCCTCTTCTATGCGTTGTTCGCATTTTGACCATAGGTTCCGCCATCGTGTTGCGTATTGGACCCACGTTTCGCTTGGCCTTATCCTGGCATTTATCAGTGCTGTTATCGGGGTGCGTTCACTAGCACTCGCGAATCTTTGTGTAAACAGCAGTTCCATCTCTGCAAATGTTTTGACAGAGTCGTTAGGTAGCTCCGAATACCATTCAAAGGCTGTTTCTGCTAAGCTGCCGACGAATTGACGTAGCAACAATTTGTCATCGCCTCCAGTATTGCCGCATAAGGCCCTGAATTGGGCGACATGTTGATATGGATTCCCTGTCCCTTTATATACGTGGAATTTAGGGATCGTATATCCTGGCGGGTAACTGATTTGGTCATACCAGCCCGGATACGGTCGTCCGGTTCTAACAATTTGCCCAGCCGCTTCATTCGCCTGATGAACCCGGATCTGCTGAGCTATATATTCGTCTAGGTCAACTTTGGAGATTGCCTCCTCCTTGGCTGTTGACAGAGCCGGCGGAGGATTTGACGTTTCTCCCCTGTCGTCTTCAAGGACGATCGGAGGATCTTCAGCAGGAGGGTCCGGCTGTAACATCATCCCTACCATATCTTGGAAGAGGAGCGCCATCTGTTTTATGTTAGCCGCTTGCTCTGCAGCTTCTTTGTCCCTCTTTTCGAGGACTCTGCGTAAAAAGTCAGCGTCGGTTTCTTGTTCTTGACGCTCATCCGAAGACGTTTCAGAGCTTTCTTTTGGCTCAGTGAGTGCAGCCATTGTAGTCATCATTTCCTGAAGCTTTTGTTGTTGCTCCTGGGCTTTCGTCACGGATCGGGTGAGCGGTCGGTGGCCCGTAGAAGTGCGGCTTTCCTCCTTTCCAGAAGCCATATAAACAGTATGCACCACCATGCCCCTAAATTTGGGGCGTTTGTGTTCAGCGCTTTTATGCTTCGCCATGCTCACAGGGGCTTTTTGTGGCCTCCTTTTTTGAGTGATTGGAGTTAAGGGAGCCGTTGTAGTGGGCACCCAAGTAGCTTTTGCTTTTTGTGGTTTGACAGAGTAATCCTTCCCCTGCCGGACCTTCATCTTTTTCTGTCGTCGGAGGCAGTCTTGATCGATCACCGACTCTTGGACCTGTCGCCAGACTTTGCAAATTTTAGAGGACAGCCGTTGAGGGGGCTGCTCTAGCTTCTTCTCTGGAGTATTCTCCACAGGTGAAGGAGTTCGTTTCAACATCGCAGTAGGAGAGTTTCTGCGCACCTTGTTGAGCAGTTCAAAGTTATTCTTGGTTGGAACAGCAGCATCGATCCTCACCATCGGAGCTGACGGAGTAAGTCCAGAGGGGGAGTTGCCCCCAGCCTTCCTCACTCGGCGCCAGTAGCGACGTCGGGCATGTCGTGCTGATGGAGTTGTTTCAGCTATAGGGATGACCTCCTCGTGCCCCCTGTGTTGGTCAGAATATACTGGTACCAGCTTTTTAAAGATCGACGTCCATTGAACGGGGACGGCCAACTTGTCAGAAGCGGACTTCTGAACATGGGAAGCAACCTTGGTAATTTTGCCAGGAACGGGAGTTGGAATGGCTATCCGCTTCGGGATAACGCCTTCTGGTATGGCAGGCTTCTTCATGAGCCTGTTAGAGCTCTGGCCTAGTCCGTTAAAAACTGAAGCAGTGGAGTTGGACGACCCGTTGAGAGGGGTCGCGGCAGCGGTAAGTCGATCGAAGACCGACTTCTTTGGAGCTTCTTGCAATGTCATTGGGGCGTTGAAGCTCATTGGTGGGAGCATGGTCCCAAAAAATAGTCCAGTGGTAGCTTGAGCCACCTGCTCCACCGGCATTTTGAAAAGAGAGGCCGCTCGGGGCCCATAAGTCACTCCTCCAGCAATGACGGAGCGAGAGTTATCGCTGCGGGCGGTGCAGTTCGAAGCCATCGATTTTCTATTTTCTGCATAGAGCAAGACACCAAATCTTAGTACCTTGAATCCACAGGCAATCACAGCAAACCGCGATTTGTTCGCGAACACGACACACGAAGTGTGGAGTGGAAAGAGGAAGAGGTCCCACCGGGCGTGCCAGAATCTGTTCCCCTCCGAAAGACGGCGCACAGGACCACGATGGCCTGACGCTGAGATTCGGGGCAGATGCTATTTGGTTTTATCCGTCCACCTCTCCGAAGATGCCAAGTTGATTTATGGCACCGTGTATCGAAGGTTTAGACGGATGCGGCCGATGTAGCAGACTTTGTCAGATTCCCCCTCGCTAGAGGGGTTTTTGATTGTGGGGACGCTCTTCCCTGCAGGCGCAAGCCCCTGCAGTTAATTACGCTACCGCTTCGCGGTAACAACTTTCTCCTTCTCCAGAATTTCACTTCGTGTCGTGGGTGTTTGTTTTGTTTGTGGTTGCCCGTGGATTGTATACGGAGACTGAGTAATACCGTCGCCCGTAGGACGTAGATTAGTCCAAATCCGTATTTACTTAGATTTGGGTTTGGTGTTTTTAGTTTAAGAATGCCTCAGTCGCATTGCGGCTAAGATCGACTTAAACGTTCGTCAAGGATACGTTAGTCCTGTTTGAGACTAAGATCAACTTAACGGGATCGTTTAGATCCGACAAAAGAGCATTTGGGCTCTATTGTTCCAGTTTAGGGACATAGTGGTCCATTGCATGTATGGTCGTCGGGACCCGTCACCTCTCTGACGACGTTGAAGAATTACAACGACAAATGTCAGAGGAGTTCAGAGATGTACCCTTGAGCCAAAGTTGATTGGGGGAATTTATAGTCCAATTTGGGACTAAAGTCTATTTGAAGGTTTAAGGATGCGTTAGCCATATTTGAGGCTAAGATCAACTTAAACGGTTGTTAAAGATACGTTAGTCCAGTTTGGGACTAAGATCGACTTAACGGGATCGTTTAGATCCGACAAAAGAGCATTTGGGCTCTATTGTGCCAGTTTAGGGACATGGTGGTCCAATACCAGTTTAAGGACATAGTGGTCCACCGTTAGTTTAAGGGCGTTTCGGTCCAATATTAGTTTAAGGACGTTTCGGTCCGATATTAGTTTAAGGACGTTTCGGTCCACGAGTTTAAGGACCCCGCAGTCCATATTGACATATGTGGTCGTCGGGACCCGTCACCTCTCTGACGTCGTTGAAGGATTACAACGATAAGTGTCAGAGGAGCTCGGAGATGTACCCTCGAACCGGATATAAATTAATTTAAAAGAGCAGTCGTGCTCAGTCAATTTAATTTAAGGACTTACGGCCAAAATTGGGCTAAGTCCAGTTGAAACGTTCAACATTTTATTTGCTTCTGCCTTGCATTTCTTTTTATTTTTATTTGGGCTTTGCCCAGAAAGGATGCAGAGCATCAATTTGTTTTGGGTTCTGCCCTTTATAAATGATGCAGAGCATCAATTTCATTTGGGCTCTGCCCTTTTATTGCTTTGCAATTTATTTTGGCATGTTTGGTCTTTTTGATTTGGGCCTGGCCCTTTTAGGAAATGCATTGCATTTATCAGGCGCTTTGCGCCAATCAGAGAGTGCATAGCGCAATTGGTTCAGATGCTGACACGTGGCGCTCTCTGGTGGCTTACGCCAACCCAAAAGCGCAACAATGCAGATTTATAAGTGCAAAACACTATTAATTTAAGAACCTTTTAGATTCAAGAACCGATAGTTCATAAAAGAAGTGCAAAGCACTGTTTGATTTCTTGATCTAATTTAGATCAAAGAAAAAACAAGTTTTTCTTTTTATTTCAAGAACCAAAGGTTCATAAAAGTGCAAAGCACTATTTTTATTTCGTTATTTTCTTGTTTTTAAAGAACCAGTGGTTCATAAGAAGTGCAAAGCACTGTTTATTATGTGAAGATCATTGATCTTGTTTTTAGATCAATGATCTATTAGAAGAAATTTCTTCTCTCTTATGAAGGTTTTTACCTTTTTCTTGAAATTTTTCTCAGAGTTCTCTCTGTTTGAAGCTCTTGATTTTTCAAGAAATCTTGATGCCTTTGAATTGAGGCCTAGGGTCCTTTTTATAGTGCCCATAAGTTTGTTGAATTTGTTAAAGAGATCTTTATCTGAGTGATTTGGGGAATTTTCCCCACCGTTGGATGTTTGATCCAAGGGCTTCTGCTTTGCAGAAAAAAATCTTCTTGTTTTAACAAGAACAGAAAAGATTTCTTGGAAATTTAATTCTGTTTGGCGCAGATACCCCCAGCGCGTGACACGTGTCGCGCAGCGCACTGCGCAGCGCAACTGCGCTAGCGCAACTGCGCTGACATGTGTCGCGCAGCGCAGAGCGCAGCGCAACTGCGCTAGCGCATCTGCGCTGACACGTGTCGCGCAGCGCAGAGCGCAGCGCAACTGAAGCGTTGCTTCATAAAAATAGAGCTTTGCTCTGATTGGGGGGGAGATGAAGCGTTGTTACATCTTCCGCCTCGGAATTTGAACAGAGCTTTGCTCTGATTGGGGTAAACACCAGTATCCCTATCAGTCTCTAAGTCTCACTGTACAGGTCACTAAGCCTATCGTCAGTCCAAGTGTGAGAGTCAACCACTCGTGAGTGTCCTCCACCCAAGGGTAGAACCCAAGGGCAAGGGACCACGGGCCCAACATGTATATCACGGTGAATATCACATACCCTGTAAATCTCCATATAACTCCCTAAATATATAAGCCGGCATGGGACTCCCGAGATTCTGTTGAACTCACACTTAAACTATCCCGCACCCCGTGGTCTACACCGAACGCTAACCATAACCCTAAATACTAATCGATCCGTAACAAGTCTGCGCGAGAACTGGAGGCAGGACCTCCATCAAGTACGTCCCGACTAATACCTAAGATAAATGGCAGTGTTTGATGCTTTATCTGTGACACCCGTGCAAGCGCTTCCATAAGTGTCCCATACCACTTATAGTCACACGTACACGCATCCCACAGACGTCGACAATGCAATAGAATAATAGGGTCACTGATTGTGTACAAGTACGTATCACTTTCACTTATTCACGGATACACGAACACTGACGTACTTGCCACAATCATCACTAAAATCTAACACTGGGTAAATGCACGATATCATTAGGTTATCACTACAATGATAGGGGTATGATATGATACGTAAACAGTATATGAAGTATGATTAAGGTGTCATAAAGTAATATTCTATCACTTGCACGATTTATCATGAAACGTACATATTTAGTTTAGTGAAACGATAAACAGGTAATAATTAGTATGTTCAGTTGTCCACCCATCGAATTTAGTTTCAAGCAGATCGGGTTTCAGGATCATTAATTATAACCATTTCATTTTAAGCGCTCGCGGCTGGAAATCCGGTTTCAGAATCAGAAGTGAGTTTCGCAATGCATTTTAATCCCAGTTGGGATCAGATTTTAGCTATACTACAGTTGGATGAAATCTAGGGTTTTCAGTAAGGTTTTCAACGCAACAGACGGATATTCGATCGCGTCTGTACGTCAGGAGATATACACTATTCAATACCAATATGTCAGTTCTGATTCTGCTGGGACTGTTATGCGTCCCGATCTATTAAATTACAGATTAAATATCAAACGGTAACGAAACAGAATAAAACCAATTGTGTTGTCTAGCTAACAGATTTACCTAATATAACCAGTGGATTTCCGCAATCTACGAGTTAAGAAGATCTTCTGGTACCCATTACGGAACAGCGAGCAACAACTGGAGTCGCTCTGGACTGCAGTCTAGAGTCGCACTCCGATCCAAATATCATCATAATTTAAGTATAGGAATACCAGGAAACCAGTATAGGGTTAAATTTTGTCGAGTCGGCTTCGATTTGAGCCCTAGAACGCACCATTCCAGTATGTATATGATTTATGGTGAATTTAACGGTTTTCAGGTATAATAAAATTACAGTTTTACGATTAAACTTGGGGGTAGTCGTTTTGGTCATTAACGATCAAATTATCCAACGAAATTCATGCAATAGGTTCTCAGCCATACGGCCAAACAATACCATTTAGTTCCGCCAAATTAGGAAAAGATTCTCATTGGGAACACACGTCGAACAGGTAAATAGTGTACGTGTTCAGGAATGGTAACATAGCAATTTATATGATTTGGATTGTAACATAAATAGAATAGCATGAAGCAAGTAGAGAACTTGCCTGGACACGTCACGGGATTGTACAGCAGCAGTGGTAAGGAACACATAGCAAGATTGGGCCTCGGCTCGATCTTGGCTCGGCCTCGGAGCTTGGGCTAGGCTAGGAGCTTGAGTATGGCAGCGATGGCTTGGTTACTGGGGTCTTGACGGCGAGGGTGGTGGTCGATGGAGAGAGTGTTAGAAAGAGAGAGAGAAATGAGAGAGAGAGAGAGAGAAAGAGAACTGAGAGAGAGAGAGAGAGTGTGAGAGTAAGCAGAGTGGGAGAGAGATAGAGTGCAGGGATAGAATTTGAGAGATTGAGTGAGAAAGAGAGGAGGCGGAGGAGTGGCCTCGACTGGCGGTGACGGTGGCCGGCGATGTGGTGGTGGTGATGAGAAGAAACCCAAGGGGCTGTCGAGAATCGCCGGCGATGATAGGAGCACGAGGTGCACGGTGACGGGGTTTGAGAGAAGAGGAGCAGCTTGGTAGGCTCGTCGGTGAGGTGGGTGATTTGGCTGGAGATGGGTGGAGCTCGGTGGTGGTGATCGGGGATGATCGACGATCGTTGGAGGTTGCAGGTGGGTGCAGATGGTGGGTTCGGTGGGGGTTGGAGAAAGTGAAGGTGAGGGTTTTAGGAGGAGGTTAGGGTGAGGCGATGAAGGAGGAGAAAGTTCGTCGTCGTCGTCGTCGAGGGGAGTGGCTGCAACTTGGAGGCAGTGGGTTGAGATTGGGTTTGCGAGAGAGAGAGATCTGAGAAGGAGTTGGATACGGGGAGTGCGAGGGGTCGCGTGTCGTTTGAGGCGAGCGGGTCGTGGGGCGTGCACGTCGTGGGGAGTAACGCTCGCGAGCGTTGGCGACGAAGACGGCGAGGATCGTGGGGAGTAACGCGCGAGAAAGAAATAGCCGTTGGGGGAGAAAGAGAAGTCGGGTCGGGTCGGGGAGCGTGTGCGGGCGTGGGCTGAAGAAGAAGGGCCGGGCCAAGAAAAATGAGGGAAAAGAATTAGTTGAGGGGAAAAAGAAGCGGGCCGGGCCAAGATTTTAAACAAGAAAATAAATAAGAAAAGGGGCCGGGCTGAGAAGTAGGCTGGGGAAAACATGGCCGGTGATTTAAAGAGGAAAAGAATGGAAAGATTTGAAGGGAATGGGCTGCTGGGCCAGCACAATAAATGTCAAGGAATTAACAATAGGAAGGGATGGAAGATGGGCCAGAGGGAAAAAAACAAGGAAAAATTTGAGTAGAAAAAAAAAAGAATGGGCTGAGTATGAAAGCTGGAGTTTTTAGAATAATAAGGAAACTTAAATTAAGTAAATAAGGAATGGGCTCACTATAAGAAATGAGCTGAGGAGAGAGTGGGTTGGTCCGGAACAGAAATAATGATAAGTAAAACAAAATGAAGAGACCGGCTGGGAAATAAAATAGGAGAGTGGAGAACTAAGATAGATTGGAAAATTTTAAAATAATGAATAGTTATAAATAAAATTTTATAGGTGAAAAGAAAATACGGGTATAGACGTACAAAAAGGCCTGGGTATTACATCATACCACCCTTACAAAAATTTCGTCCTCGAAATTTAAAATAAACGATAGGTTATACAAACATAAGCGAAAGTTATTAGATTGCACATTAGAACAAAAGATTTATTAACAGTATGTGGACGAAGAAATTTGAAATATATATAAGTAAGAACCACATACGGAAAGGTAGGTCTACATAGATATAAGGCAAGAATAGCTATAAGGGCCACTACGAGTATACGAGAATATAGGTAACACTCACGAACAATAATAATCAAAATGTGTTCGATAAAAGTCGAAACCCACATATGTGTACATCTAAGTCAATCAAAAGCAAGCAGAAAAATAAGTATAAGGCTCAACCCTATAACATAGTAATCATAGGCACAAAATCCGAAAATAAAGTACTGACAATAAAGTAGTGAAAAAAATTAGTTGGTAGGTTATAACATTTTAGGATAACGTATCGAAAAAATAGGTTTAAAATGATTTAGAAAACTTGTATAGTGAATCTAAGAAACATGGACCAAAGTGTGCGCAGTGTAAGGTTGCGCTACTGAAACTGAAGATAATATTAGTGTGCTTACAATACATAAAACTAATTAGTCAATAACACGCATTCTTCGATAAATACAAAATACTGAAAATCATATTTCGAATAATAAGGTCCCTATTTATATATATAGGGTATTAGGAAAACACAAAGAGGTATAGGGCTAGCCAGGATACATGATTACAAGGAAGTGTGGCTCATTCAGAAGGTCGGTGGGTGGCGGCTTTAGGTTGAAAATCAAGGAGACTGTGATCGGGTCTGCACAGGAAGTAAGGATGAGCAACAAAGGAATACCAGAGAAAAAGTATTGGGGAAAACAATAGTCGGTACACCACACGAATCAAAATTTGAAGTGTTAGTGAACTCGGAAGTTTCACAAGAAATGTTCTCCTCCCAGAAGGATCTCAAACGGGGCACAGACGAGGGATGAAGGGTGGCTCATTCCAAGGATCAGGGTGCGGTACATTTCTAATCGAAACGAGGGTGAAAACTATACAATGAGTAGGGGTGGACAGTCAGGGAACCCAGCAGAAAAATAAATGGATATGGGCAATAAACAAGTATCAAGCGAACCAATAATCAAAAGGTTTACGAATTCAGCAGATTTATTTCATTTAAGAAAATTTTGAAACAAGGCATTCCCAAAGACGAAAAGTGGTCCTAAACTATACACATTATATTTGGCCAGAAAGACAACATCAAAAGAAATTCCGTCAGTCGCGGTTGTGGAGATTCAGTAGGTTGCGGCAGGCTCGCGCACTCAGGTAGGGGTGTCCATTTCCATATCGCCTCGCGGGCATCGCCATTGGAAGTTCTTTCACAGCAGGGTCTTGATCTTCTGGTTCTTCTTCCTCGGATGGAGCTTCTTCATCGAGGTCCGGTTCCATGTGATTCTCTTCTTCTGGATTTTCTTTCACGGGATTTTCCTCAACTGGATTTTCTTCTATCGGGTCTTTCTCTATAGGGTTCTCTTCAGGATCTCCTTCTTCTTCGTCGGAATCAGCTATCATGTCAAACTCTGGGGTGGCTACTCCTTCGTCCTCTGAATCGTTGTTTCCGAAATTGACCTGGGGACCGTTGATCTCATTGTCAGAACTCATCAGCGTGTGGTCTAAGGAAACGCATGACTGTGCATCCTCATCTAGATGCGGCGCTGCTCCAGGGTGGGCCATGGCCTGAAAAGAAAGTGTCATGATTAAACAATGGAACACATCAAGAAAATAGTTAAGTGTACGAAGTATAGAAAGATATGCGGTGGCAGGAATTGAAAAATCAGGATAGAAACGCTGTGATAACGAATAATATAAATAAGGAGAAAACAAGAGAATGATACATATATTATGATTCAAGTTTTATTGCACTCAATCAAAAGTTCAGTGGATACAAGATTTCAAACGGAAAGAAATATTCATAAAAAGATAACACATTATTACTGAAAGTAGATAACATGAAAAATTCTTCCTCGACTACTAGAACGTTACACTCTTGTCACGTGAGTTGAATTCTGCGCTGGGTCCGCCTTATCCTCGATATTTGAACTACGCAATAATCACTTGGCAGAAGTGGAGAGTGTGGATGAGTCTCCTCCTTGTAGCTCCTTCCTTTCTGGGCAACCGTTAATGAGATGTTCACTGGATCCGCAAATCAGACATTTCCTTTGGGCGCGGCGACAATCCCTCTGAAGATGTCCTGGTCTCTTACAATACCCACAACATGGGGTCTTCTGCTGCTTCTGTCGCGGGGAAATAAACTGGCGTTTCATCTTCTTCTCTTTTCCTCGTCTAACGGGGATCGCTTTATGATTGGAGACAGCCGCTGATGCCTGATTCACCTGTCTTCTTAGTCCTTCAGCCAACAAGTCGTTTGTTCGCTCCTGGGCTTCCTTTAGACCTTGCAGTACACTCAGAATCTCAATGGTCTGATTCTGGGGAGCGGATATAGACGAAGAGTCGTTGAAAGACATGATCCTGAGACAACAATTTTGAGAATGATATAAGTCACAAGCTAAACGAATCAAAATATAATATGGATAGGACAAGGATTCAAGAATATCAGAGGTGATGAATTTTTTATAAGTGGAGAATCAACCGTATGACTTTAAGTCACTTAAATAGAGTACGGTAGTGCAATTGCAACCACGTAACCTTATCAAGTGACCCGAAACCCTAGCGAAAGGGTAGCCGAACACACGATGTGAATATGGATCAAGAATCGACAAGTTTACAACCTAGACCAAGGAATGTCTTAGATTGCCAAGCTATACACGGAAAACTGCAATACCAATCGAAGCAAAACCTGGCTCTGATACCAACTAAACCATGTCACGTCCCGCTTCCCAAAATATGGAATACGAGGGGTTAATAAGGCCAGCCATGCTCCTACGGTCAAGAAAATGTCGTGCCGTAGTCACACTTCGGCTTCTAGTTTTTCATGGTAAACAGTAAATGATGCGCAGGTAATGAGAAATGCAGTAACTGAATAAAACAATATAGAGAACTGACCTGAGGGAAACAAACGAATGTAACTCGGAATAGCAAGTCAAGAAGTCTGTGTTGCACGTCTAGTTCTGGTCCAGGCTAAATCTTCTCCTCACACTGAGCATGCATACTCAGGTCGTCAGAGCGACACAATAGCAATATAATACATAGAATCATATGACAATTCTAACAGTGATAACAGATATATGTAGCAGTAAATCAGAATGATATAGGTATGAACACGCAGTAATCAATGCAGCGGAACAGTAAAAGTAGTAGAACGATATGTCACGTATGTCAACACAGTATGTAAGGTATATCAATGCCAGTATCCCTATCAGTCTCTAAGTCTCACTGTACAGGTCACTAAGCCTATCGTCAGTCCAAGTGTGAGAGTCAACCACTCGTGAGTGTCCTCCACCCAAGGGTAGAACCCAAGGGCAAGGGACCACGGGCCCAACATGTATATCACGGTGAATATCACATACCCTGTAAATCTCCATATAACTCCCTAAATATATAAGCTGGCATGGGACTTCCGAGATTCTGTTGAACTCACACTTAAACTACCCCACACCCCGTGGTCTACACCGAACGCTAACCATAACCCTAAATACTAATCGATCCGTGACAAGTCTGCGCGAGAACTGGAGGCAGGACCTCCATCAAGCACGTCCCGACTAATACCTAAGATAAATGGCAGTGTCTGATGCTTTATCTGTGACACCCGTGCAAGCGCTTCCATAAGTGTCACATACCACTTATAGTCACACGTACACGCATCCCACAGACGTCGACAATGCAATAGAATAATAGGGTCACTGATTGTGTACAAGTACGTATCACTTTCACTTATTCACGGATACACGAACACTGACGTACTTGCCACAATCATCACTAAAATCTAACACTGGGTAAATGCACGATATCACTAGGTTATCAGTACAATGATAGGGGTATGATATGATACGTAAACAGTATATGAAGTATGATTAAGGTGTCATAAAGTAGTATTCTATCAATTGCACGATTTATCATGAAACGTACATGTATAGTTTAGTGAAACGATAAACAGGTAATAATTAGTATGTTCAGTTGTCCATCCATCGAATTTAGTTTCAAGCAGATCGGGTTCCAGGATCATTAATTATAACCATTTCATTTTAAGCGCTCGCGGCTGGAAATCCGGTTTCAGAATCAGAAGTGAGTTTCGCAATGCATTTTAATCCTAGTTGGGATCAGATTTTAGCGACGCTACAGTTGGATGAAATCTAGGGTTTTCAGTAAGGTTTTCAACGCAATAGACGGATATTCGATCGCATCTGTACGTCAGGAGATATACACTATTCAATACCAATATGTCAGTTCTGATTCTGCTGGGACTGTTATGCGTCCCGATCTATTAAATTACAGATTAAATATCAAACGGTAACGAAACAGAATGAAACCAATTGTGTTATCTAGATAACAGATTTACGTAATATAAGCAGCAGAGTTCCGAAATCTACGAGTTAAGAAGATCTTGTGGTACCCATTACGGAACAGCGAGCAACAACTGGAGTCGCTCTGGACTGCAGTCCAGAGTCGCACTCCGATCCAAATATCATCACAATTTAAGTACAGGAATACCAGGAAACAAGTATAGGTTTAAAGTTCGTCGAGTCGTCTTCGATTTGAGCCCTCGAACGCACCATTCCAGTATGTATATGATTTATGGTGAATTTAACGGTTTTCAGGTACAATAAAATTACAGTTTTACGATTAAACTTGGGGGTAGTCGTTTTGGTCATTAACGATCAAATTATCCAACGAAATTCATGCACTAGGTTCTCAGCCATACGGCCAAAAAATATCATTTAGTTCCGCCAAATTAGGAAAAGATTCTCATTGGGAACACACGTCGAACAGGTAAATAGTGTACGTGTTCAGGAATGGTAACATAGCAATTTATATGATTTGGATTGTAACATAAATAGAATAGCATGAAGCAAGTAGAGAACTTGCCTGGACACGTCACGGGATTGTACAGCAGCAGTGGTAAGGAACACATAGCAAGATTGGGCCTCGGCTCGATCTTGGCTCGGCCTCGGAGCTTGGGCTAGGCTAGGAGCTTGAGTATGGCAGCGATGGCTTGGTTACTGGGGTCTTGACGGCGAGGGTGGTGGTCGATGGAGAGAGTGTTAGAGAGAGAGAGAGAAATGAGAGAGAGAGAGAGAAAGAGAACTGAGAGAGAGAGAGAGAGAAAACTGAGAGAGAGAGAGAGTGAGTGAGGGTAAGCAGAGTGGGAGAGAGATAGAGTGCGGGGATAGAATTTGAGAGATTGAGTGAGAAAGAGAGGAGGCGGAGGAGTGGCCTCGACTGGCGGTGACGGTGGCCGGCGATGTGGTGATGGTGATGAGAAGAAACCCAAGGGGCTGTCTAGAATCGCCGGCGATGATAGGAGCACGAGGTGCACGGTGACGGGGTTTGAGAGAAGAGGAGCAGCTTGGTAGGCTCGTCGGTGAGGTGGGTGATTTGGCTGGAGATGGGTGGAGCTCGGTGGTGGTGATCGGGGATGATCGACGATCGTTGGAGGTTGCAGGTGGGTGCAGATGGTGGGTTCGGTGGGGGTTGGAGAAAGTGAAGGTGAGGGTTTTAGGAGGAGGTTAGGGTGAGGCGATGAAGGAGGAGAAGGTTCGTCGTCGTCGTCGTCGTCGAGGGGAGTGGCTGCAGCTTGGAGGCAGTGGGTTGAGGTTGGGTTTGCGAGAGAGAGAGAGATCTGAGAAGGAGTTGGATACGGGAAGTGCGAGGGGTCGCGCGTCGTTTGAGGCGAGCGGGTCGTGGGGCGTGCACGTCGTGGGGAGTAACGCTCGCGAGCGTTGGCGACGAAGACGGCGAGGATCGTGGGGAGTAACGCGCGGGAAAGAAATAGCCGTTGGGGGAGAAAGAGAAGTCGGGTCGGGTCGGGGAGCGTGTGCGGGCGTGGGCTGAAGAAGAAGGGCCGGGCCAAGAAAAATGAGGGAAAAGAATTAGTTGAGGGGAAAAAGAAGCGGGCCGGAACAAGATTTTAAACAAGAAAATAAATAAGAAAAGGGGCCGGGCTGAGAAGTAGGCTGGGGAAAACATGGCCGGTGATTTAAAGAGGAAAAGAATGGAAAGATTTGAAGGGAATGGGCTGCTGGGCCAGCACAATAAATGTCAAGAAATTAACAATAGGAAGGGATGGAAGATGGGCCAGAGGGAAAAAAACAAGGAAAAATTTGAGTAGAAAAAAAAAGAATGGGCCGAGTATGAAAGCTGGAGTTTTAAGAATAATAAGGAAACTTGAATTAAGTAAATAGGGATTGGGCTCACTATAAGAAATGAGCTGAGGAGAGAGTGGGTTGGGCCGGAACAGAAATAATGAAAAGTAAAACAAAATGAAGAGACCGGCTGGGAAATAAAATAGGGGAGTGGAGAACTAAGGTAGATTGGAAAATTTTAAAATAATGAATAGTTATAAATAAAATTTTATAGGTGAAAAGAAAATACGGGTATAGACGTACAAAAAGGCCTGGGTATTACAGCAAGACTTCCGCACAGTCCGGTCTCTTCGTCAGATATGCTGCATATCGAGTCTAGGGATGGTAACGTCGACCCCAATAACTCAATAAGTTGTGCCGGTGAATGGTCTATAACACATCGAGAAACTACTGATAACACTTATCAGTAAATCTCAGCAGCCCTTGCCAGGGACTTACTGATATAACCAGTCGAGCACAGCACAGCATCAACTCCCAATACCGGGAGAGACGAAACCCCTCCTATCGCTCATCGCCTTCGTGTGTCTCGGGACTGTACCCAACGGCCACATGTTTGCACGACTCAGTAAAGCCGTGGTAGGGTGGTAATCAAAGTACAGTGGGAGAGCACACAAGACTCTATGACGATCTCGGGTCTACAGACTAACCTGTACCAGAGTCACCTGAGAACTGCTATCCGACGATAGATATAATTCCATATAGGAGTTCTCGGTGAGTCCGTCCAGTGTACCCAGTCACCACTGAGCATCCGTATATGATCTTGATGTCAAACATCGATGAATGTGGGAACATTCATCGCCCATCGTATGGGTCTAGTATCATATACGCTAGTCTACTCTGGTATATCGATACCCCGTCTCGATACACCTACGACTAGGGACATTTCAGGATATGCTTATAAACTACAGATGTCCCACTAGTATGATCTCTATCATAATCACTGTAGTCAAGCCAATATCCTCAGAGCTTTATCAACATGTATAAATGAGTAAAAGCATGATCAAATCAACATGTCAAATAAAGAAGAACCAGATAGCATACTATCACGTCGAGCAAGAATGTACACTGAATATATATATATACACACACACATGTATAAATACATCCACTATCACATAATGGCCTCTAGGGCATACATATATCCAACAATCTCCCACTTGCACTAAGGCCAGTTATTGGCGTATCTCATACCCAACATCTCAAAAAGTCACTCATGCTGCGGCTGAGGGAGGGCCTTGGTGAATGGATCCGCGGCGTTATTCTTTATGTCTACTCTCTTAATCTCGATCTCGGGCGATCTACTATCTCCCGGATCAAATGAAAGCGCCTCAGGATGTGTCTGGACCACTGATAGGACCTGGGCTCCTTGGCCAACGCCATAGCCCCATTATTGTCACAATATAAAGGTATTGGATCAATAATGGTTGGAACTACTCCTATCTCCGAGACGAACTTCTTCATCCAGACGGCTTCCTTGGCGGCATCATTCGTAGCAATGTACTCAGCTTCCATCGTTGAGTCTGCAGCGGTATCCTGTTTGGAACTCTTCAAACTTACCGCCCCTCCATTGAGGGTAAATACAAACCCTGAGATAGATTTGCTGTCGTCCTTATCGCTCTGGAAGCTCGAATCGGTAAAGGCCTCCATTTGGAGATCTCCATTACCATACACCAAGAACAATTCTTTAGTCCTTCGCAAGTACTTAAGAATGTTCTTCACATCTGTCCAGTGATTCTCCCATAGGTTGGATTGATACATGTTTACAACACTAAGTGGATAAGCTACATCTGGGCGTGTACATAACATCGCATACATTATAGATCCCACTGCCGAAGCATAGGGTATAATGCTCATGCGAGCTCTCTCTTCATCGGTCTTTGGACAAGAATCCTTGGAGAGAGTGACTCCATGGCAAGCGGGTAAGGTACCCCGCTTGGAGTCTTCCATACTAAACCTTTTTAGGATGGTGTTGATGTACCTGGTTTGGGACAATCCCAATAACTTTTTGGATCTATCCCTATAGATCCTTATGCCCAGGATGTATGTGGCATCACCCAGGTCCTTCATGGAGAACCTTAGTGATAAGAAAGATTTGACCGACTGTAGCATAGGGATATCATTTCCTATCAGAAGAATATCATCCACGTACAGTACGAGGAATGTGACAGCTCTTCCTACAGCCTTCTTATAAACACAAGGTTCATCTGGATTTTTGATGAAATCAAACTCTTTGATAACATCATCGAAACAGATGTTCCAACTCCATGATGCCTGTTTTAACCCATATATGGATTTAAGCAATCTACATGCTTTCCCGCTGCTCCTACTGTCAATGAAGCCCTCTGGTTGATCCATATAAACGCATTCTTCTAAATCTCCATTTAGAAGTGCTGTTTTAACGTCCATCTGCCAGATTTCATAGTCGTAGTGAGCAGCAATAGCAAGTAGGATCCGAATGGATTTAAGCATGGTTACGGGCGAAAAAGTTTCGTCATAGTCCAAACCTGGTCTTTGACGAAAACCCTTCGCCACAAGTCTTGCCTTATACTCTACCTGCCCATCTACACCAATCTTTCTTTTAAAAATCCATTTGCATCCCACAGGTTTTACCCCAGGGGGTACAATGTCCAAAGTCCATACTTTGTTGGTGTACATAGACTCCATTTCGGATCTCATGGCATCCAGCCACTTCACAGAGTCACCACTCGTGATAGCTTGCTGAAAACTGGTAGGATCATCATCATCCATGATGCAGTCTTCTCCGTCACCATCAATGAGGAAACCGTAGTACCTCTCCGGTGGGCAAGAAGTCCTACCAGACCTACGGAGTGGCTGAGGTTCTTCAGTTTCTATTGCAACAGCCGGTTCAACCAAGTCGTCATTTGTAGTTTGTGTCTCTAGAACCTCTTCTAGATTCACCACATTGCCATCATCTTTATCTGTGAAAAACTCTTTTTCCAAGAATGTTGCATGCTGAGAAACAAACACCTTTTGTTCCTCCTTGTGGTAGAATAGATATCCATATGAGTTCTTTGGATATCCCACAAAGTTACACATGACCGACCGTGTCTCGAGTTTGTCCGGATTCTGCTTTTTGACATAGGCCGGGCAACCCCAAATCTTAATTCTCTTAAGAGATGGTCTCTTCCCATGCCATATCTCATATGGCGTGGTAGACACGGTTTTGGTTGGAACCCTGTTCAGTAGAAACGCTGCAGTCTCCAATGCATGCCCCCAAAATGAGACGGGTAACTCAGCATCACTCATCATGGATCGGACCATATCTAATAGGGTCCTATTCCGTCATTCAGACACACCGTTGTGCTGTGGTCTGTAAGGAGGAGTGAGCTGAGAGAGAATCCCATTCTCTTTTAGGAAGTTTGCAGATTCTGTACTAAGGTATTCCTCACCTCGATCCGATCGAAGCATCTTGATACTCAAGCCGGTTTGTTTTTCTACTTCTTGTTTATATTCAATGAATTTCTCGAAAGCTTCGGACTTGTGTTTTAATAAAAATACATGACCGGATCTCGAGAAATCGTCAGTGAAAGTAATGAAGTAAGAAAAACCGCCTCTAGCCTGTGTAAACATTGGACCACATACATCACTATGTATGAGTCCTAGAAGCTCGGTAGCTCTTTCTTCGTGTCCGGTAAACGGAGTTTTGGTCATTTTACCCTTGATACAAGACTGGCAAGTCGCATAAGATTTATATTCAAAAGGATTTAAATAACCATCTTTGTGTAACTTGTTTAGTCTTGTTTCGTTAATATGACCAAGTCTACAGTGCCAAAGAAAAGCTTCATTTATTTCTGAAAGTTTTCTTTTCTTAGTGTGTTGTATACTGAAAACTGTGTGTTGATTTAGGACGTATATCCCGTTATTAAGTGTACCATACCCAACCAACATTTGATTTAGGTGAATGTTCATAACATTGTTCTGCAATACAAAATTATATCCTTCATTGTCTAACAAAGAAACAGATATTATATTACATAGCATACTTGGTACAAAATAACATGGGTTCAAAACCAATATACACCCAGATGGCAACCCCAAGTGATACTTTCCCACTGCGACTGTATGTACATTGGAACCATTTCCAATGCGGAGAGTATGGCCACCTGTAATACCCGGTTCATTTATATACGCCTATATCTGTATTTCTTTTAGCCTATAAATTTTATTTATAATAGTTTAGTGTTTTAAAAAACCCCAATCTATTATAGTACTTCCCCTCTCAGACCCTAATACCAATTTCTCATGTTCCTGCCCCATTAGTATAAACCTCAGTTTATATGCACCCGTCTCTTTTCACATTTTACTTAAACTTAAAACCCAAATTTTTCCATCTTAAAATCCCAAGCCCATTCCTTTAAATAACTTAAAACTTTTTCTTTAAACCTCAGCCCAGCCCACTCTTTTCTCACCATTTTTCATATTAAATTTCCTGCAGCCCAAAAGGAAATCAAATTCCTCAGCCACTTCTTTTTCAAAAAAAAAAAGAAAGGAAATTCTTTTCGTTGGCCCGGCCCGCTCCTTTTCCCCTCAATTAATTCTTTTCTTTTTATTTTCTTGGCCCGGCCCTTCTCCTTCAGCCCACGCCCGCACCCGCTCCCCCGACCCGACCCGCTTCGACCCATCTTCCTCCAACGGCTAAAATTTTTCCTGCTCACCGCCTTCCTCGCTCGCGATCCGTAACCCACGCCGCGCTCCTCGCCTCCGCCGACGCTCACGCTCGCGAGCGTTACCTACGACGCCGTCTTCGACCCCTCCTCGTGGACACGCCTCTCTCTCTCCCCTCTCATAATTCCTTCTCTCCTCTCCCGACGCCTCCCCACTCTCAAACCCACATCCCGACCTCGCATGCACGTCACCTCCGGCCACCTCCCTCCATCACCATCGCCTCGTCTCCACGCAGAAACACCACCACCAAGCTCCCCACTTCAACCAAACTCCTCCACTCACCCACAGCACTGCACCCGAGCCGACTTCTCCCCTCACCTTCGTCTCGACCACCGCCGGCGTCACCCATCCCTCCGACCTCGCCTCCTTCCCTCTCTTCACTCACCTCCTCGTCCTTCTCTCTCCCTGCACCCTTTCTCCCTCTCTGTGTTCACCCCCTTCTCTCTCCCTGCACCCTTTCTCCCTCTCTGTGTTCACCCCCCCTCTCTCTGTGTGTCATCCTCTCTCTCTCTCCCTGTGTTCTCTCTCTCTCTCTCTCTATATATATATATATATATATATATATATATATATATATATCACTCTCTCTCTTTCTCTACAACTCTCTATCCCTCAACCCAGAACCCCGAGCTCACCACCTTGCTGTTACCATCAACACCGACGCTTGCATCGCCGACGAGCTTCCCTGCCACGGCCAGAGCACCATCACTGCCGTCGCCAACAACTCCGCCATTGATTCTAACCCCAAATCCACGGCACCATCGAGCTCGGTCAATTCGCCGAGCACTTGCATCCATCCCAATCGACGTTCGTCGCGCGTTTGTGACGTTACAATCACCGTATATTCTCGTGACGTGTCCAGGCAAGTATTTTACTTGCTTACATGCTATATACTCAAGTTACAATCTTTAATTGCTTAGATCATAATATTACAATTTTAGATCAATTATGTGCCATACCTGTTCGACGTGTGTTCCCAATGAAAATGCTCACCTAATTTGACGGAACTAAATGGAATAGTTTGTCCCGTAAGGCCATGAATCTAGTGTGTGAATTTCGTTGGATAATATGACCGTTAACGACTAAAATGACTACCCCCAAGCTTACTAGTAAAACTGGAATTTTATTGTACCTGAAAACCGTTAAAATCGCCATAAATTGTATACACACTGGAATGATGCGTTCGAGGGCTCAAATCGAAGCCGACTCGACGAAATTTAACCCTATGCTAGTTTCCAATTATTTCTGTACTTAAACCGTGACAAAATTTGGATCGGAGTGCGACCCTGGACTGCAGTCCAGAGCGACTCTGTTTGCTGTGTGCTGTCCCGTGATGAGCACCACCCTGTTTCCTTAACCCGTAAGTTGCAGAACTCCGCTGTATATTATAGGTGAATCTGTTAGCTAGACAACACAAGTGGTTTCACCCTGTTCCTTCAACATTTGCTAATTAACCTGTAATTTAAAAGATCGGGATGCATAACAGTCCCAACGGAATCAGGTTTGACATAATAGTAGTAAATAATGTATATCTCCTGACGTACAGACACGATCGAAGATCCGTCTATTGAGTTGAAAACCTTACTGAAAACCCTAGAATTCATCCAACTGTAGCGTCGCTAAAATCTGATCCCAATTGGGATTAAAATGCGTTGCGAAACGGACTTCCGATTCTGAAACCGGATTTTCAGCCGTGCATGCTTAAAATGAAATGGCTATAACTAATGATCCTGGAAGCCGATTGGCGTGAAACTAAATTCGATGGATAGATAACTGAACATACTAATTATTACCTGTTCATCGTTTTACTAAATTGTAACCGTATGATTTATGATACATTATTCAAGTGGTAGATTACTAATTCATGACATCCTAAACATGCTTTATATACTCTTTACGCATCATATCATACACATGTCATTGCATTGATAACATAGTGATAACGTGCATTTACCCAGTGTTAGGCTTTAGTGATGATTGTGACAAGTACGTTAGTGTTCGTGTATCAGTGAATAAGTGAAAGTGATACGTACTTGTACACAATCAGTAAACCTTATTATTCTATTGCATTGTCGACGTCTGTGAGACGCGTGTACGTGTGACTATAAGTGGTATGGGACACTTATGGAAGCTCTTGCACGGGTGTCACAGATAAGGCACCAAACACTGCCATTTATCTTAGGTATCAGTCGGGACGTGCTTGATGGAGGTCCTGCCTCCAGTTCTCGCGCAGACTTGTCACCGACCGATTGGTATTTAGAGTTATGGTTAGCGTTTGATGTAGACCACGGGGTGTGGGGTAGTTTGAGTGTGAGTTCAACAGAATCTCGGGAGTCCCATGCCGGCTTATATATTTAGGGAGATATATGGAGATTTACAGGGTATGTGATTATTACCGTGATATACATGTTAGGCCCGTGGTCTCTTGCCCTTGGGTTCTACCCTTGGGTGGAGGACACTCGCGAGTGGTTGACTCTCACACTTGGACTGATGATAGGTTTAGTGACCTGTACAGTGAGACTTAGAGACTGATAGGGATGATAGCATCGATATACATACTTACTGTGTTGACATACGTGGCATATCATTCTACTGCTTTTACTGTTCCGCTGCATTGATTACTGCTTGTTCATATCCATACTACCATTGATCTACTGTTATATGTATATCTATTATCACTGTTAGAATTGTCCTATGATTGCTATTGTGTCGCTCTGACGACCTGAGTATGCATGCTCAGTGTGAGGAGAAGATTTAGCCTGGACCAGAGCTAGACGTGTATCACGGACACCTCGACTTGCTATTCGGAGTTACATTCGTTTGTTCCCCCTCAGGTCAGTTCTTTACATTGTTCCATTCCGTTACTGCATTTCTCATTACCTGCGTGTTATTTACTGATTACCAGTTAAAACTAGAAGCCGAAGTGTGACTACGGCAGGACATTTCCTTGACCGTAGGAGCATGGCTGGCCTTGTCAACCCCTCGTATTCCGTATTTTGGGAAGCGGGGCGTGACATCACCTGTCTTCAAAACTTTGCTATTTCTCAGCCCCTGCATAGAATTGCAAATGTGAGAACCTGAACCGGTATCTAATACCCAGGAAGCAGAGTTTATTGAAAAACAGTTTTCTGTCACAAACACACCTGAAGCGGAAGCATCCCCATGCTTCTTCTTAAGGTTCAAGTACTCCGTACAGTTGTGCTTCCAATGTCCTGTCTTGTGGTAATGAAAACATTCACCTTTTCCCGAATCTCCAGCTTTGGATTTTTCCTTTCCCTTTACCTTTTTAACTCCACCCTTAGGATTGGTGGGCTTCTTCTTTTTCTTTCCCTTGGCCTTAGCCTTTGGGCGAGAAAAGGAAGATTGTCCAATAGTCATAACAGGAGTTTTTACTGATTTCATAGTGCTCTCTGCACTCCTTAGTATACTAAGGAGTTCAGGTAGCTCCTTCTTCATGCTGTGCATGTTGAAGTTAACTATGAATTGAGCAAAGGTGGAGGGGAGGGACTGTAGAATAATATATGTATACTGTTCATTGTCCATTGTCCATCCAAGGTCCTCAAGCTCTTCTATAAGAGCTATCATCTTCAGAACATGGTCTCCTACAGGTGTGCCAGGGGTCATTCGCATCTGAAACAATTTCTTTGATGCTTCGTATCGTAATACGCGGGATTGCTCTCCATACAACTCCTTTGTATGGAGGAATATGGTTTGAATGTCCATATTCTCGTGCTGCTTTTGATGTGTATTATCCATCGATGCAAGCGCGAGGTATTTGGCCGTGGCACAGTCAGCATCCCATGTCTTGCGGACTTCAATATCCGCAACTGAGGATTTTGGGCCTGGGACGGGCGGGGCTGGAGCCATGAGGACATATGATACTTTATCATAAGTCAAGGCTATTTTCAGATTCCTCAGCCAGTCTTTATAATTGGTCCCATTCAGTTTGTTTTTATCTAGTAAAAGCTTGAGTCCAGTCATTGGTATCTGCCATTAAGAGAGAGAAAAGAATACACTCAGCGAAAGCTCTTGCATAGATCAGATTGGTTATTATCTTGTCTAATCGATGTCTCCCACTGCTTTAATCAAGTTTTTCTTTCAAACCTTAAAAAGAAAACTAGCCAGAATTAATCACAGTCTACAACTTCGCTAACCGTTCAGCCAGGCCAGTGTCGGTACTTGAGGGAGGTTCCCCGTGCTTTCGCACGGACCTAATTAAAGTAAACCTCGGCGTAGCCCCGTTAACACCTTTCTAGACACCTAATGAGTTAGCTAATTGTAAACTGTAAAACTCTCCTAAGAGCAACTATTGCCCACAGTGGGATCGGGATCCAACCATCATATGGAAGGTATGCAATCTCATTGCAAATCTCAACACTTGAAATTTCCGATGTGATTTTTACCCCTAGTACCTATGACCTTGGCTATGGTCAACAAATCACAAGTACTAGTCAAGTTCAGCCCATCATTTCTTGATTAATCAGACCCGTTTACATGACCCTTGGCTAAGGTCAACAAAGTCATATACCCGTCCTAATTAATCTGCATCATATGCATTGTAGGAAGACATCACTTAGCTACCATACACTACGCCTTGGCTAAGGTCAACAAACGTAGCACGAATACTAAGTACTCTACTTCCTAAAATGACAGAGGGTTGCGAATGATTTTTAAGAAAATCTTTAACGCTTTGAACTTGATATCGTCGTAGAATCAAATGGTTTTTCAAAAGGAGTGGTTTGTGCTCCGCAGTTTTGAAATATAGCTTTTTCATAAAGAACCGAGTGGTTTTCAAATCTGATTCTACAACATCTATTTAGGTTTATTTTCTTTACATTAATCATATTAATGTAATCCCATCATTTAAGTCCTTAAGCCAATCACAGAAAAAGAAACGAAAATAACACGTACGCTTATGCCATCCGCATTCGCCGCAATATTCCGTTATGCACCGTTAGGTTACTTAACTAACGGCATACCGGGACGGGACTAGCGCGGGTGTAAAACATAAGCAACGTCTACTATATATCTCATATATAATATATCATTCGTCTCAGATATCACAGAACACAGGCAGCAGAAATATATATATAATGTGGGATATACTAGGACGTCTGTATTTAGTATTTAGCCAATAATAGAAAATACGGATTCCACAGTCGCGATGAATAGCCAAGCCCACACCCCTAGACCCGTACGAAAGCGGCAAGTGACCCTACCAATCCTGGAGTTTAGGAGACCCGGTCTCGACTCCTCGAGATGGCCTCCCACTGAACCCCAGAACCCGGTCACTTGTGCTCCCCTCCTTGGGTCTATCCTAATGCGGAAAAGTAAATAATATACAACACTGATGACATCAAACTCAACCCGGAAGTGCCCCAAATAAAAGAATATAACATTACATTTGAATTTACATGAATGAAAATATAAAACTCTCATCTCACATAAAAAAAAAACCCCGGCTATTCGATCGCGACAATCCTGCACATCATATCTCAGCAACACATAATATCATATATCATCAACGTAAGTAAGTATGCGTACCCCGATTATCGTTGATGTATAGCAACGAAACCAGCAATATCGAACATCCTACACTTACGGTCACAGAAAAGAATGTGTAAAACTACAATATTTGGAATCCACATTCTCTTTAGACATCATAAATGCGAAATATCATATACTTCGTATTTCATGCCTAAACTATATGAATTCCACATATTGTATCACATTCCAGATAAATAGACAGTACTAAAGTTTTCGAACGAATGATCAAATACCCAAAATTCCCTAAAGCTCAACACTTGAGCGGAGTTCAAAAACCCGGAGTGTGACACAGTAGTAGCGGTCCAGACGTAGAAGGGTCAAGCCAACGCCTCACATGTGGCACGCCGTACTGCCCCAAACCCTAAGGTACAAAGGGCAGTTCAAGACGGTCACATAATCGAGTTAAGGTTTGTTGTCTTCTAGAGGGTCTACCACAGAACTTGCACGTATCTCCGAAAGATTTAAACCCCGTGAAAAGTTAGCAAACGACACTCGTTCGAACAATTTAATATTTTCTATTTATCCGGAAAAACATGAAGTTAAAATTCCGGTCGAATCAATGAACTCAAAACAATCTCCAGAACTAACAGCACTAAATTCAGATTAAAAATACTCCAAAAATATACAAGCAGATAACAAAGTTACTGTACAAATACGACACTATGATGCTTCAGTACGGCCGCGGAACCGCGGCCCAAGCAGGCTATTGCCGCGGTTCCGCGGCGGAATATACTGTTCATGGTATCGTTTTTTACAGTTGTCCTTATTTTTACCTGCTGAATTTTTTGCATATTTTTAATTCTGAAAAATAACAGATTTTAAAAAATGTCCAGAGAGTGTCCCAAAATACCGTATTTCGGTTCGATCGGAGTTTTTACTTCGCTAAAGTATCGCCTAATATTCTAGGTCGGCTCTGATACCAATGTTAGGTTTACCTAGCACCCTATGAAAGGTTTGGAAGCATCACATGTACCAAAGATTAGATTTTTATGGTGCTAAGTAAGCATACAAAGGATCTATCCTAGAAAAATTAGGGTTTCATAACTTTACAAGTAACAAAGGCTAGGGTTTTGAGAGTACAACCTTTGTAGCTCCCTATTCTTGACTCCTTGGCCACTTGAGAGTTGGAGAACGGTTAGCTTGGAGTCTTCTAGTGTCCACGACGATCCACCCGAAGCTCTTTTGTCCAAGCTATCAACTTCACTTGATCAAGAGAAAGAAATGAAGATAACACTCTAAACAAGTGGGCAAGACTTGTGTAGAATGATGTGGTGGTGGATTTTCTCACTTCAAAAACCTAACTTGATGAATATTTTGCTCACTACAAAAGTCTAGAGAGCAAAAGAAGAAGGAGGAAGAAGATAATGGCTTTTTGAACAAGAGTAAAAGATTAACCCTTGTGAAGAAAATGGAAAATATATCTATATATATTTTCCCTCTTCATCTCAAACCATGGTTATCTATTATGGATATTTATTTTACTTTAGTTAAAAAACACAAGAGAAAGATTAAATCATGGTTAATAAGTAGGTGAACATGGTTAGGTCAAAAGAAGAGTGTAGAAACTAATCCATGAAATAATCTTTTCACTTTTCTTTTGTTTTAACATAAATAGAAATAATAATCCATAATATAAACCATGGTGTGAGTCTTATATTGCCACCATTTTCAATGTATAAACAACGATGAAGGATGATGTATGTATGTATGTGTGCATGCACATCCATATGTGCATGAATAAAGAAAGAATGCATACATGCATGCATACATCAAAAATACAAGAAAGGATTTCAAGTGAGAAACTAATGGTTAAAAGATAAATCAACACTTGATTTATCAATCCGGCCATATCACATACGACCCAACCAAAAGCAAGCCGCCCGATTAATATACGGTATCTCATACGCGCATTTTAACCGGGTCCATGCGCATATCGCATACGCGCACCACAACGTTTCACCTGGACTAGGTAACTCCTTTGTGGGACTCTAAGACTCGTCAATACGCCGGTAGTGGGTGATGATCATATCAAGCACCCCCAAGCCGTAAGCGGTCAGCTAAACGTAACGGCCACCCGGGTATTGAGCGATCAGAAGAAAACAAGCGAACCTGCTACAACTCCCGTCGAGCCAACCGGCAACACTACCGCACAGTCCGGTCTCTTCGTCAGATATGCTGCATATCGAGTCTAGGGATGGTAACGTCGACCCTAATAACTCAATAAGTCGTGTTGGTGAATGATCTATAACAGATCGAGAAACTACTGATAACACTTATCAGTAAATCTCAGCAGCCCTGGCCAGGGACTTACTGATATAACCAGTCGAGCACGGCACAGCATCAACTCCCAATACCGGGAGAGACGAAATCCCTCCTATCGCTCATCGCCTTCGTGTGTCTCGGGACTGTACCCAACGGCCACCTGTTTGCACGACTCAGTAGAGCCGTGGTAGGGTGGTAATCAAAGTACAGTGGGAGAGCACACAAGACTCTATGACGATCTCGGGTCTACAGACTAACCTGTACCAGTGTCACCTGAGAACTGCTATCCGACGATAGATATAATTCCATATAGGAGTTCTCGGTGAGTCCGTCCAGTGTACCCAGTCACCACTGAGCATCCGTATATGATCTTGATGTCAAACATCGATGAATGTGGGAACATTCATCGCCCATCGTATGGGTCTAGTATCATATACGCTAGTCTACTCTGATATATCGATACCCCGTCTCGATACACCTACGACTAGGGACATTTCAGGATATGCTTATAAACTACAGATGTCCCACTAGTATGATATCTATCATAATCACTGTAGTCAAGCCAATATCCTCAGGGCTTTATCAACATGTATGAATGAGTAAAAGCATGATCAAATCAACATGTCAGATAAAGAAGAACCAGATAGCATACTATCATGTCGAGCAAGAATGTACACTGAATATATATATATATATATATACATGTATAAATACATCCACTATCACATAATGGCCTCTAGGGCACACATATATCCAACAGCTTCCCTACCCCACAACGCCAGGGATCAAAGCCCTCACCAAGAGGAAACCGAGCAGCTACCCTGCTCGGCTATCCCTGGCTGGTAGCTTCCCTACCCCACGACGCCAGGGATCTAAGCCCTCACCTAGTGGCAGCCGAGCGGCTACCCTGCTCGGCTATCCCTGGCTGGTAGCTCCCCTATCCCACAACGCCAGGGATCTAAGCCCTTAACAAGAGACAGCCGAGCGGCTACCCTGCTCGGCTATCCCTGGCTGGTAGCTTCCCTACCCCACAATGCCAGGGATCAAAGCCCTCGACAAGAGGCGGTCAGGCAGCAACCCTGCCCGGCCATCCTTAAGGACTCAAAAGCCCTCCAAAGAGGCAACCGCTTAGCACAACCATGCTCGGTTATCCCTGGCGCCCTACCAGGGATCAAAGCCCTCGCTAAGAGGCACAGGGCGGCAACCCCGCCCGGACATCCTTAGTAGGCCTCCTACGCCCCTCCCGCACTAAGGATGAAAAGCCCTCGCAAAAGGCAACCGTTTAGCACCAACCATGCTCGGTTATCCCTGGCACCCCACCAGGGATCAAAGCCCTCGCCAAGAGGTACCGGGCAGCAACCCCGCTCGGGCATCCTTAAGGATCAAAGCCCTCGCCAAGAGGTACCGAGCAGCTACCCAGCTCGGCCATCCTTAGCAGGCCTCTCTCGGCCCCTCCCGCGCTAAGGATCAAAGCCCTCGCCAAGAGGCACCGAATAGCTACCCTGCTCGGCACCATCCTCAGTTGGCCAATTACGGCCCCTCCAACAACTAAGGAACGTGAATTCAACAAGAGGCATCCAGTTTATCAACGTCTTAGCGATCTACACTTCGACTTCGGGGCCATGGAGATACCGTCTTACTGCCTGCCTTGGAACACTTGGCAAGAGAGCAGACTCAAGTCGACGCGTAATCGCCAGACAAAGAGACGACACAACAGAAAGGCAGTCCCACGCAGATACAAGTGTTCACACAACAAGAAGAAAAATACGCGTGCAAGCATGACTGCAAGAAGAATACCTTTATTCACAAAGTTAAAGCTTTACAAGGTATTGTGGGCTCCCCAGCCTTACAAAACGCCCGGAGGCCTACAAAACTCCCGAGGAAATAAATAAAAAGAAAAAGAAACAAAAAGAAGATGGGCCTCAGGCCTCAGGGCCGAGCGCATCCTCGGGAAGCCCAGCGCCCGCCGCAGAGGCCTCCGCATTGCCTTCACCGGGTATCTCCTCCTCGGCCTCGCCCCCGAGGTCCTCCCTCTGCTCGTCGTCCCCGCGAGGATATTCGGCTCGGAGATCCTGGTCGGCGAACTCCGGCACCCGAGCCTTGATGGCATCAAGGGCCTCATGCCAGATGGCGGTAGTGGCCGAGGCTAGGACGGTGTAAAATTCTTCCGATTTCTGGAAGCTCTCCACCGCCTTTGCCGCCAGGAGGTCGGCTCGTTTCGCCACCTCTACCGCTGCCCCCAGCTTCTTCCGGAGGGTGCTCACCGACTTCTTCATGGTGCCGACGAGCGCCTTGGAGTCCTGAAGCTTGGCCTCGGTAGCCTGGGCGGCATCGCGGAGCCTGGCAGCCTCCTGCTTCGCCGCCGCCACTTCCTACTTCCCGTCCGCCCCCTCCTGCTTCGCCGCCGCTAGCTCCTGCTTCCCGGCCACCACCTCGGCCTCGAGGGCGGTGACCCTCGCCGTCGCCGCTTCCAGCTCCCGCCTCGAGCTCTCCTTCAGCGAGGAGGACTCGCCCGCGGCTCGGACTGCCGGGCCTATCTCCTCCTCCTCCATTTGGACAGCAAGAGCGACGTGGTGGAGGACCTGGGGAAACAAGAAAGGGGTCAGAAAGAAGAAGGATCACCAAGTCTTACGAAAGATGAAACGAGCAAAGTACGAGCACTAACCTGCATGGCCTCTTGGGCGATGGACGCCAGTTGCCCCTTCAGACTTCCTCCGGGGACCCTGCCCCAGGCTGACCTCTCCATGTCGTGCAGAAGGCTGTCGGCGACGGAGAGCCCCGAGGGCACCTCAAAGCGGAGCTCCCCATCGTCCACCAAGATCGGGGAGGCCGGGTCCTGAGAGGCTGCGCGGGGGAACCTCTTGAGAGCTGGCGGCGGCGGACTGGTCTCCGCCTCCGAGGCTGGGGCTTCCTGCCCCTGAGCCCTCTTTCGGGTCGGCGCCCTGCTGGACTCCGGGGCCCGATCCGCGCTCGAGCGTTGGTGCTGGACGGCTGCTGGAGGAGCCGGGGTCGACGCCTGACGGCAAGAGCTGGCCCCTCCAGCCCTTGACCCTTTCTTCGGCTTGCGCATAGTCGCTTGTAAGTAGCTAAAATCTATGGGTTCTGCACAAGACGAGATAAAATGGGGTTAGCGACACAAGCAAAAATCAAAATAAATACAAGCCTAACTTACCGACGAACTGGGCAGGTCTGAGCCCGGCCCAACTAAGGGCCCGCTCAGAAAGCAGCACATCAGCCCGGGGAATGGGCTCCCACGCCGCCACTCTAACCGCGTTAGGGTCGTTGGACGGGCTTCCCTACCAGCACCTATCCTTAGACCACTGGATGGGCACGGGCCAGGCTTCGCCTTCTGGCGGCCCGACAAAGAAAAACTTCTTCTTCCAGTCGTGGATGGAAGAAGGCAAGACGACGACTCCCGACCCGGGTGCACTCCCCTGACGTTTCCTAAAGGAGAGATAAACCCACCTCGGGTCGCCCGCATGAGAGCCGGGGTGCCTTTTGTAGATGAGAGTGGAGGTAAGGATGGACAGACCGAAAGGGACCATCTGCAATTTCAAGCGGACCAGAAACCCAAGGAGAATCTTCCAGGAGTTCGGCACTAACTGGACCGGGGCTAACCCGAAGTAAGACAGCGCTGCAGCGACCTCAGGAGAGAAGGGCAAGCGCATTCCGGCCCAAAAGGATTCCAGGTACAGGGCAATCTCTTTACCCCGCACCTGATCTGCCCTCTCTCCTTTCTCGGCCAAACGCAGAGTCTAGCCAGAAGGGATATGGAAGTGGGCCCGAGCGGTGGCAAGATCTCCCTCATACCTCACCAAGGAAGGCACGCCGGGGGCTTCCGCCACCTCCACTCGGGGATCCGCTCCTGACACACGACCACGGGGAAAGGATCTGACCCCATCTCCCCGGGAAGACCCCGACTCAGCAGAAGAATCCCTAGAATCTACCCCTGTGACATCTACAGACTCCCCAGAAGAAGACATCTAACCTGATTGAGAAGCCCTCGGGAAAGCAGAAGATCCGACCTAAGATGAGAGCGCCGAGCTTACGAGATGAAAGATGAGGAAAATATGAAGAGAGATGGGCCCTGAAGAGGGGCCCCACCTCTACCTATAGCCTCCGGCGCCCCCATCCAACGGCGACCGTCGACTCCCGCCAAAAACAACCCTTCACATTCGCCGACCCAGATCGCTCCACCTGGCGCGCGCGCATTGGACAGCATCCCATCAGACGCCAGAGGCCTGCGGCCCGTCACGTCCGCCAACCAACGCTCGACACGTGGGCCGCCGCTTCGTCAAAAGTGAGCACGATCCGGCGCCCCTCTTCAATGCAGAAGATCTCGCCCTGATTCGCTGGCGTCATCCAGAAAAAGACAACGGATTGCCCGGGGACACGCCCGACGATATCTTCGGAAGAGAGCTCACCTCGGGTGACCCGTCAGCTGGTCAGGACGAGAGTGGGGGGCTAATGATGATGCTCGATATCGGTGATCTCCCAGATCATGACACGTGGCAGATGGCGTGTCCCAGAGCATGCAAGAAAGGACCTACAGGGACCGACCGGACTGCTCCTATGCCCGTCCTACCGACGAGGCTAGCTCGCCTCCGAGCCCCAGCACAATTGGCCTCCTCGGCCTTACAGCTCGTTCCCGAGCTACCGCAGAAACAAGATACCTCGGCTCTCCCGCTCGTCCGCGAGCTCTCCCGCTGAGGTCATCTTTCTCGGTCTCATCGACCGACCAACAGCACCGCTTGCAGGCGTAACCGCCATCCCGCGAATCTCGCCATGCGCGAGATCTCTGCTGGCCACATCCCACGTTCCACGCCACCACGATCCCCCATTAACGAGCCTGTCTCGCCATTAATGGGATGTAACATTTCAAAAAAATAAAATATTATTTTTGGAGATTTTCATAATTTAATATTAATTTTTAATGAATATTTTAATAGTCGGTATAATTAAATACCGATAAATGGGGAAAATTTTGGGAAAAACTTTTGGAGAATTCTAAAATAGGATATTTTGTGGAGATATGCCATTTTACCGTTTTATGATGGGTTTATGCTATTTTGGTGTTAACCGCGATTAAAAATCGCTAATTGGATTTTTGGGTTTTGTGCAAAGATGTGCACATAACATTTCTACACCGGTTTCTTGTTTTGGACTCATGTTAAGCCTAGGGTTGAACCATGTTAGCTGACCTTGGTGACTTGAACCATTGGTTGGGTTAGTGGGGTTACTTAAGGGTTGTTAGCTTTGTGTTAGGGTGATTAGGATTAGGGTGACTTATGTAGGAGAGAGTGTGAGCTATGATGGCTTGTGGGTGCTAACATGTTTCAAGAGTAAGAGAGAGGTGGCTAGAATGTGCCATGATCCATATCATTCCATAAACCCTTGTGTTCTTTTTACCCCCTCTCACACATCAACCCCAAATGCAACAACTTCAGCCCATAGCAACACTTTAGCTGCTACATCAGCCAACATCAGCAGCTGAAGCAATATTTCAGCCAACCCTACACCTGCTCCTAACACCTTAGCCCAACACCTACACATCCTACATCAGCCACAGCAGCAACCTCAGCCAAACAAGAGCATCAGCCACATCAAACTGCTGCAAACACCAGCTGATGTAACAGCTTCAGCCCCCCCCATTATCAAACTTCAGCCCCCAATCTTGCATCGCACACTCCAGCAACAGCTACATCAGCTGTTGAAACATGCTTCAATTCAACACCTTTCAGCTCCAATATCTGACCCATCAGCAATCACTTCAGCCACCAGAACAGCCCCCCTACACCTACAGCTTTATTAGCTGCTGAAATCAGGCATTTCAGCCTTTGTACCAGCAAGACAGCAGCACCATCATTGCATCGGTCTAATTCCTGCCAACTTCAGCCACAAGGTCAGCAATAGTTGCTACAATACACCACCCCATAACAGCTACAATATTAAGCAATAGCCCAACACTTCTGCTGCTGCAATACACACAGAAACACAAAGGCAAAAGGAAATTGCAGCAGCAGCAGCAGCTGCAGAACCAGCCCAGCAACACCATAAACCCCTGCAGCAACATACAACACCACCACACCACCACAACCTTTCCCACCACAACCTTTCCCACAACACCAAAACCATAACAACAGCAACCAAAACCACAATTCATACAGCAGCAGTTTTGCAGTTCAGCCGGAACACCAACTTGAAGCTGCTACAGAGCACTTCAGCAGGCCTTCCTTCCTCTGGATCTTCCCTTCTCCTTCATTCTAGGATTTTCGTGAGGTATAATCTTGCAACCCAACTCCTATCTTGTTAAGACTTGGATAATTAGCTGGAATTACTCTTATATCTATAATCTAGTGCTAGTTTAGGGATTTTGAGTGAGATTTGGCCAAGAGATGGTTTTGATTGTTAGGGTGACCTTATGAGGTGTGTTTGAGACCATTGTAACCAAGATTACCCCAGATTTCCAGTAAATACCAGATTTGTTATACTTGGCGTAATACAGCATTTTGTCGACTTTGTGGCCTTTCTGGAACCCGCTACAACCCGGGACCTCCTAAAATGATATTGACTCGGCAGTAGGATATGCAGGCAGATATGAACCAACACCCAAAACCCTAGCCCAAACCACCATACCCCGGCCGCAGATTTAATCCTCCTGGCCGCAATTTACGGCCAGACCTGGGTGGAACCTCCTCGTTTTGCGTGCACAGCCCTATTTCATGCAAACTTGACCCCCTGCATGTCTAGTTTTGACTGTTTCCAGTTAGGGTAAAATCTGGGTTGATTTTCATGAGTTGGCGTATGATTTACGACCTGTTTTCCGTATGGGTTTTTGGTATTCGATGATTCGTTCTGTCGGGTGGCGTTTGGACGTCAACGACATCGATTTATACTAAACTGTGGGTCAGTAGTCAGAGCTTGATCATAGTAATGATATTAGCATTGTACTAGACATAGGTCAGTACCCAGATAATGGTATTTGATACAGAAAATACCAGATGAATGATATGACGGATGTGATATTGACCCGTACCCAGATATGGGGATGCCGTACGACGGATTCACGTACGAGCTATATTTTGATGTTTGATCCGCCCACTGGACTTGGGAATAACCGATTATAGAGATATGTTATCGGATGTGATATTATCGAGGCGAGATCACCGACTATATATATGTATATATATATATATGTATCGACTCAGAGGTTAGGCGGTTTCCCTTACCTACTGTTAGCTTTAGCTCAGCCTTATAGTGGTGTAGCTATATGACTCTTATGACATTAGATGCAGTTTAGCGATCATGGTGTTCAGTATTTCAGCTCCCGCATATTATTATTGTTGCTCTGCATCGCATACTGTTGTGATTTATATTCCATTATTGATATCATGCACCATTACCGATGATGCGTATGTACCACGTACACTTATTTGCCGGCGCACACACATCTTCATCGGTAATTGCCATGTCACGCACACTTAGAGAATATTATTGCTTGATTTACTTGATAGCTAGCAGTGACATGATATTAGTGTACTTGCCATATATACCAGCTTGACATTGTAGTTATTACTTGTCACTTCATGCATACTCTTATTCATTATATGCTGCATTCATGGATTCTCATGCTTATATTCATGATTTCACATGCTATTGATGATTTGGATTCGGGTTTCCATGAGATTTTCTGGATTTGGAGGAAAACCGCAAAACATACATATAAACTGCTTTCTCTTTTTAATAAAAATGCGGTTTTCCCATGATGTATGAGTCGTCCACCATGAGTTTTGCTGATGGATTTCGAGACCCGATTCGAGGAGGCGGATGAACCGTTTCGGGTACATGGTGGGCCCGGTACGGTACTCCGGGGCAAGAAGATCGCAGGAGATGGCGTTGAGCCTGGCAGGGGAGCACTACCGACCGGTGATATTACCCGACACGTCGGATATCCGGAAGATACCGTCGTAGTCATGAAATGGATGGTAGGGGCCGATCTGGACTGACGGCGCCCTGGACATTATGACTGAGACATTGAGATTTGAGATATTGAGGTACAGAGATTGTGATACAGAGATATCGAGACATTGAGATTTATGTTTTGTGCCGATGCTAGGCATTGTTTTATGCTGATTTTATTATGATACCTCATTTTAAAAATACAGAAATCTCACAAAGTTACAAAAGCAGTTTTCTTCAGTACATGCATTTTGTTTCATGCATTTATACATCATCCATATGATATATTGCCACCTGATGCACTGACACAGGCACATGGGTTTACACTTGGGTTAGATGTTTACACTAGCCATGGTTAGAGATTGCTGTATATATATTTTAGGATTATATATATTGATTGTATGACCTAGGAATGCGTCATACATGCGATTTTCTGTTCGTAGATCTTTTTCTACTCACGAGTTGGCAACTCACCCCAGTTGTGCCCCAGTTTCTTGCACGTGTTGCCGTACGGATTTCATTACGGCTTTGCGGGCACTGTACCTTTCGGGTGACTTGCTAGTAGGTGGGTTTATTGTATCGTACCCATCGTTATACATTGTATATTATATTTCAGTTGTACCTAGAATTTCCATCAACCAAACTTGTACTTATTTGAGATTGAGACCAGTGATATTTATTCTTTCGACCTTAGAGTCGCGTGTTATATTTCTATGGGTTTCAGGCTGGTTGAGTTTCCTTTTCTGTTGTGATCCTCGCCTTTAGGCGTTGTATATTATGTTGCGTACAGGTTGATTTGATATGGTTCTTCCTACACTCTACTACTTCTCTTGGTTTGGATTTCTGGGTTCGGCTTACTTAGCATACGTACGCCTTGAGGCGTTCGTAGTCTAAGTGCCGGTCATGTTCCGTACTTTCGGGTCGTGAAAAAGTTGGTATCAGAGCGTTTGGTTTTACCTTCGGAGCGTAGGATGACCCTTGGTTGATGGAATAGGTGACTAAAGTAGAGTGACGTACCGTTGGTATGTTCCGCGGCATATTTACGACACGCCGCTCCACTTAAGAAGCCTTAGGATGTACATTTCTTTGTTCAGTATCATATTCCTTCCTCGTCTAGCCTCATCGGTACCAGTTTTGGTTTTGCTGCCACGATTACGGGCAGGGAGAGCTACGGCTAAGAGTTGCGGTCAGCATGAGCTCGTCATGAACGAGGACTGACCAGAGCATAACTCCGGCGACACACGATTGCAGAGATGTGTCTTTGATTGTTTTGCACCACGAGCGTTGGATGGATCGCTGTACGAGATTACTCGGGCGTGCCGATCAGCACCAGAGGATTGGGACACTGACAGAGGCCAGCCAGACTTGATGAGCGTCGAAGTGTTGCTTATTCATGATGATCGAGGCACTGTTCAGCGTGCAGAAGAGTGAGCCAGTTATTGCTGCGAACGACGAGATATCGCCCCAGATGTGGAGCTATTGCAGTACGAGATCGTACTAAGAGATGATAAAAGGCCGTTAGTCACCGAGGATGAATGACTAGGACGTGTGGATCGTTCGCTACCCCGATGCGAGATCATCAGATAGATTGATTCCAACTAGAGACGGCTTCACACGGAGACGTTGAGAGTCGACAGAGACGATCGAATGTCAGAAACCTATTATTCCAAGTTTAAAGTATTCGGAAAGACATGCAGGCAATTCTATGGTCCCTCTAGAAGAATGAAACCCTAACTCGACATAATGACCGTATGAAAGCATTTGAACCTTAGGGTTTGCGGCAGTTCCACGGCGCCATTAGTGAGGCTTGGGTTTTCCCTTCTACGGCTGGACCACCGAGGCTGGGGTATGTACTCGATACTATTATACTGTACCCAAGATGTTGAGCTCTTGGGGGATTATGAGGTTTTGACGACTCGATCGGATGGATCGACTTAATTCGGATGCTAGGTGGTGAGATACATTTCTTGGGAGACTCCAGATACGAGGATAGCCATTGGAGCTCAGTCCATGCAGCCACGACGAGACGAGTCCGAAGCAGTCGACATTAGAGAAAAGTGGAGCAAGAGGTTCGTGCAAAATCTGGATATGATGACGTTCCACTTCGCCGACATCAGAGATGCGATGCGCATGCCGAGGCAGAGTACTGGATATACCTTCCAGAAGGAGTCACGATGAACATGCAGCCGTTCCGAAGCAAGAAACAGATATGGTGAAGGACAGTGAGTTCCGGACAGTTGGCAGAGATGAGACTTGGGAGAGACCTTGAGCAGGATTCCTTCCAGGACACTGCTGCTATGATAATTGCACCCAGGATCAGATGTGTCACGTGCGTTCAGAGAACCAGAGGCCGACGCCAGTGACATGCTGCTTTACGAGTGGTCGCGATGATTGACCGAGAGATGACCAGAGAAGTGCCAGAACGGAATTGTCCCCGTTAGCACACCTGACAGGGCCGATGAGCCGATGGATCGTGAGATTGGTAATTCACAAAGGAGATAAGGACTTTTCGGGGATAAATTACGAGAAGACTTGGACCCAGGAGTGGTCATGTTACGCACACCAGCAGGCCAGAGTTCAGGATCGTCGACGAGATATGCTATGAGTAATCACGACAGTTGGCCAGAGATTCTTAGAGGAGGTGCTTGAGCGGAACTATTCCGCCATACTTGGTTTCGGTATTGTTGGGCGATTTATTCGCATGATTTGGTTTTGATGATTGAGGATTTACGATTTTCGCACAGTCGTTGCACTTGACATCGTTTTCGTGCTTTGGTTTCACATGTTTGTGATTTTATGGGTTTTAGACATTGAGTTGATTTCGTGCGTATATACGCACACGATTTGGTTTTTGCACTAAGTATGGTTCAGTGTTTTGTATTTGGTGCACTTGGATGCACTGGATTTCGATTTCGAGGGTGATGCTCGATATTTGTTTTGTGCACTTTATGCATCCGATTGGATTTTACGCGTGCTCGGCACTTGATATTGGGTTTCATGATTTCGTGCATGATGGATGCACCGGATTTGGACATTTAGCGCACGTTGGGCGTCTGTTATGAGGTGCGATTTGGTGCACACCAGATGCACTAAATCGGGATTTTCGTGCATATCAGATGCACCTGATTTTGCGGTCAGGCACGCACGTTGCCTATGACCGATGTTGTGTGCACAACCGTTGCACCGTGATGTTGTTTTTGTGCACCTGCTTGGCACATGTATGGATTTGATTTCCGTGCGCACCGGACGCACAGGGTTTTCATATGTATATTTGGGACTGATTTCTTATGGAGCAGTACATTTTTGTGTTGATGTGATTTGTTTTCATACTGAGCAGGACTAGTCAGAGGACAGTGCCTGGATATATTTTGCATGCACTGATAGATTTCTAAGGGATTTCCAAAAGCGAGCTATAGTCTCATTACTTACATACGTGTTCGATACGACACGAAATGTTTAAAACGAGGAAACCCTTCTAAATTATTTTCAAAACGGCGGATAGTGCATACTAAACAAAAGATATATACGTACATGGCTATTTTCTTATAAAGACGTCCGCCACTGTGCAGTGTTATGCGCATTGCACATTGACTTTAAAGAAATTTGGCATACATTTCCTTCAGATATTTACATGCATGGATTTGGTATTTGCATGTATAGTTCTGATTTATAGCATATCGGTTTTGCCTTGGATTTGGCATTCGTGTTTTCACCTTGACTCCGATGATCGCGGAATGCTTGACGGAGTTGATTTCGAGTTATCTGCTTGTTGCTCATGCGCATGTATTGCGCTATGATGCCTTCTATGTATTGATGATTTCGGAGCCCCGTTGACTTGGACATTTTATTGAAATGTTTTAGAATTTGGAGGTTTAAATTTAAATTCGGGGACCGAATTTCTTTAAGGGGGGAAGACTGTAACATTTCAAAAAAATAAAATATTATTTTTGGAGATTTTCATAATTTAATATTAATTTTTAATGAATATTTTAATAGTCGGTATAATTAAATACCGATAAATAGGGAAAATTTTGGGAAAAACTTTTGGAGAATTCTAAAATAGGATATTTTGTGGAGATATGCCATTTTACCGTTTTATGATGGGTTTATGCTATTTTGGTGTTAACCGCGATTAAAAATCGCTAATTGGATTTTTGGCTTTTGTGCAAATATGTGCACATAACATTTCTACACCGGTTTCTTGTTTTGGACTCATGTTAAGCCTAGGGTTGAACCATGTTAGCTGACCTTGGTGACTTGAACCATTGGTTGGGTTAGTGGGGTTACTTAAGGGTTGTTAGCTTTGTGTTAGGGTGGTTAGGATTAGGGTGACTTGTGTAGGAGAGAGTGTGAGCCATGATGGCTTGTGGGTGCTAACATGTTTCAAGAGTAAGAGAGAGGTGGCTAGAATGTGCCATGATCCATATCATTCCATAAACCCTTGTGTTCTTTTTACCCCCTCTCACACATCAGCCCCAAATGCAACAACTTCAGCCCATAGCAACACTTCAGCTGCTACATCAGCCAACATCAGCAGCTGAAGCAATATTTCAGCCAACCCTACACCTGCTCCTAACACCTTAGCCCAACACCTACACATCCTACATCAGCCACAGCAGCAACCTCAGCCAAACAAAAGCATCAGCCACATCAAACTGCTGCAAACAGCAGCTGATGTAACAGCTTCAGCCCCCCCCCATTATCAAACTTCAGCCCGCAATCTTGCATCAGCACACTCCAGCAACAGCTACATCAGCTGCTGAAACATGCATCAATTCAACACCTTTCAGCTCCAATATCTGACCCATCAGCAATCACTTCAGCCACCAGAACAGCCCCCCCTACACCTACAGCTTTATTAGCTGCTGAAATCAGGCATTTCAGCCATTGTACCAGCAAGACAGCAGCACCATCATTGCATCGGTCTAATTCCTGCCAACTTCAGCCACAAGGTCAGCAATAGTTGCTACAATACACCACCCCATAACAGCCACAATATTAAGCAATAGCCCAACACTTCTGCTGCTGCAATACACACAGAAACACAAAGGCAAAAGGAAATTGCAGCAGCAGCAGCAGCTGCAGAACCAGCCCAGCAACACCATAAACCCCTGCAGCAACATACAACACCACCACACCACCACAACCTTTCCCACCACAACCTTTCCCACAACACCAAAACCACAACAACAGCAACCAAAACCACAATTCATACAGCAGCAGTTTTGCAGTTCAGCCGGAACACCAACTTGAAGCTGCTACAGAGCACTTCAGTAGGCCTTCCTTCCTCTGGATCTTCTCTTCTCCTTCATTCTAGGATTTTCGTAAGGTATAAACTTGCAACCCAACTCCTATCTTGTTAAGACTTGGATAATTAGCTGGAATTACTGTTATATCTATAATCTAGTGCTAGTTTAGGGATTTTGAGTGAGATTTGGCCAAGAGATGGTTTTGATTGTTAGGGTGACCTTATGAGGTGTGTTTGAGACCATTGTAACCAAGATTACCCCAGATTTCCAGTAAATACCAGATTTGTTATACTTGGCGTAATACAGCATTTTGTCGACTTTGTGGCCTTTCTGGAACCTGCTACAACCCGGGACCTCCTAAAATGATATTGACTCGGCAGTAGGATATGCAGGCAGATATGAACCAACACCCAAAACCCTAGCCCAAACCACCATACCCCGGCCGCAGATTTAATCCCCCTGGCCGCAATTTGCGGCCAGACCTGGGTGGAACCTCCTCGTTTTGCGTGCACAGCCCTATTTCATGCAAACTTGACCCCCTGCATGTCTAGTTTTGACTGTTTCCAGTTAGGGTAAAATCTGGGTTGATTTTCATGAGTTGGCGTATGATTTACGACCTGTTTTCCGTATGGGTTTTTGGTATTCGATGATTCGTTCTGTCGGATGGCGTTTGGATGTCAACGACAGTGGTGATTGGCTGTGTTTGCACACAAGGTCACAGGTTTTTACCTATGGGCGTAGCGTGCAAATTTTGGTCTCCGACATGGTTTTCATGTGTTTTAGCGTGTGATATCCTTGTAGGTACCCCACATGGTGTCGAAGCGTTGGAGATGCGAATAGCGACATCGGCACCGGCACACATAAACAAGGTGAGTAGATTTATATCTACGGGGAGAAGTCGGGTGGATGGCGTGTAGCACCCCCGCAGTCCGTGGTGATGTATACGGATGCGTATACACACCAACAATTTATTATATGTTGTTGGGATTAATTATTGATGTTGGTATGTGGGATTGGTGAAAGGTTACGAACCCTAGGGTAGTGGGTGCACTACACATACATACACACATATACATGCTTGCATACATCCTTATTTCATATGTGGTTATGGGATTCTATATTGATATGTGTTCACTTGGGTTTGTGATTATGTGTTCACATACGGATTTGAGGATGACACATGAGATTGATATGAGTCGATGAGTTTGATCTGAGATTACGAGATAGGGGATATGATAAAATTCATGAGTGAGATACGCCTTGATGCTTTAGAGGATTTTGGGAATGATGATGCCATAGGAATGGTGACATAAATATACAATGATTGACACGTGATTATGTTATGAGATATGATATGATATGATATGACAGGATACTTGTGATAGGCCGCCTTAGGCGATGTATACTCTTTGTGATGATATATGATGATAACATCGATTTATACTAAACTGTGGGTCAGTAGTCAGAGCTTGATCATAGTAATGATATTAGCATTGTACTAGACATAAGTCAGTACCCAGATAATGATATTTGATACAGAAAATACCAGATGAATGATATGACGGATGTGATATTGACCCGTACCCAGATATGGGGATGCCGTACGACGGATTCACGTACGAGCTATATTTTGATATTTGATCCGCCCACTGGACTTGGGAATAACAGATTATAGAGATATGTTATCGGATGTGATATTATCGAGGCGAGATCACCGACTATATATGTGTATATATATATATATGTATCGACTCAGAGGTTAGGCGGTTTCCCTTACCTACTGTTAGCTTTAGCTCAGCCTTATAGTGGTGTAGCTATATGACTCTTATGACATTAGATGCAGTTTAGCGATCATGGTGTTCAGTATTTCAGCTCCCGCATATTATTATTGTTGCTCTGCATCGCATACTGTTGTGATTTATATTCCATTATTGATATCATGCACCATTACCGATGATGCGTATGTACCACGTACACTTATTTGCCGGCGCACACACATCTTCATCGGTAATTGCCATGTCACGCACACTTAGAGAATATTATTGCTTGATTTAGCTTGATAGCTAGCAGTGACATGATATTAGTGTACTTGCCATATATACCAGCTTGACATTGTAGTTATTACTTGTCACTTCATGCATACTCTTATTCATTATATGCTGCATTCATGGATTCTCATGCTTATATTCATGATTTCACATGCTATTGATGATTTGGATTCGGGTTTCCATGAGATTTTCTGGATTTGGAGGAAAACCGCAAAACATACATATAAACTGCTTTCTCTTTTTAATAAAAATACGGTTTTCCCATGATGTATGAGTCGTCCACCATGAGTTTTGCTGATGGATTTCGAGACCCGATTCGAGGAGGCGGATGAACCGTTTCGGGTACATGGTGGGCCCGGTGCGGTACCCCGGGGCAAGAAGATCGCAGGAGATGGCGTTGAGCCTGGCAGGGGAGCACTACCGACCGGTGATATTACCCGACACGTCGGATATCCGGAGGATACCGTCGTAGTCATGAGATGGATGGTAGGGGCCGATCTGGACTGACGGCGCCCTGGACATTATGACTGAGACATTGAGATTTGAGATATTGAGGTACAGAGATTGTGATACAGAGATATCGAGACATTGAGATTTATGTTTTGTGCCGATGCTAGGCACTGTTTTATGCTGATTTCATTATGATACCTCATTTTAAAAATACAGAAATCTCACAAAGTTACAAAAGCAGTTTTCTTCAGTACATGCATTTTGTTTCATGCATTCATACATCATCCATATGATATATTGCCACCTGATGCACTGACACAGGTACATGGGTTTACACTTGGGTTAGATGTTTACACTAGCCATGGTTAGAGATTGCTGTATATATATTTGAGGATTATATATATTGATTGTATGACCTAGGATTGCGTCATACATGCGATTTTCTGTTCGTAGATCTTTTTCTACTCACGAGTTGGCAACTCACCCCCGTTGTGCCCCAGTTTCTTGCAGGTGTTGCCGTACGGATTTCATTACGGCTTTGCGGGCACTGTACCTTTCGGGTGACTTGCTAGTAGGTGGGTTTATTGTATCGTACCCATCGTTATACATTGTATATTATATTTCAGTTGTATCTAGAATTTCCATCAACCAAACTTGTACTTATTTGAGATTGAGACCAGTGATATTTATTCTTTCGACCTTAGAGTCGCGTGTTATATTTCTATGGGTTTCAGGCTGGTTGAGTTTCCTTTTCTGTTGTGATCCTCGCCTTTAGGCGTTGTATATTATGTTGCGTACAGGTTGATTTGATATGGTTCTTCCTACACTCTACTACTTCTCTTGGTTTGGATTTCTGGGTTTGGCTTACTTAGCATACGTACGCCTTGAGGCGTTCGTAGCCTAAGTGCCGGTCATGTTCCGTACTTTCGGGTCGTGACATGGGAGGTCCCGCTCATCACGCGGGCGTGACGTCGGGAGCGTAACGGCCGGCGTGATTCTCGCGCCTGCTGCACCTACTGCCACCGCTATTTAAACCCCTCTTTCAGACGGTCAATGTAAGCCAATTTTACTCCATTAAGCCGTTACTCTGCTCTGATCTCTAAACTAACTTGATCGTCGGAGGGGCCTCAGTGGTACAACCACCCCGGGACTTCTTTGCAGGTAACTCGGCAACCACAACCACAACCCATTGAGATCCACACGCTTCAGGAGCGACAACCTCCAGATCCAATCTTTGCCACCCATCGCAGCCATCAGCAGATCAACGGGAAGCAATATCTGAAGTAGATTCCACCCTCCATCACCGCTAAACGACGACCCTTTAACCATTAGATCTAGATAGAAGGAGCTGAACGTGAGCATGACCATTTTTTTAAAAAACGAACAAAAAGAAAGTAATGAACCTTCAAAAATGATAAAACCGGTGAGAATTGATCAAATGATCTGATATAGGCAAGAAAAAAAGGTTAGAGCTATGGTTAACGAAGGAATAAGGCCAACCAGAAAACTAAGCAGGGTATGCGGCGCTCTGACGGATTTTTGCTTTAATCAACATCTCTGTGTTATTATTAGCGTATTGAACATGCAAGTCTTAATTCACATTATATATTCATAAAAGCGAAAATAATCATTGATTCTCCATGATCATCAAATCTTTTAATATGAGAAAATATTTTAGAATCAATAATGTAAAAACATTTTTTTAAAAAGGCTTTATACAAGAAAAAATTATTCTGCAACAAAAACTTTAATAATCATAAGAAATCTTATATCCTTGAAATTATAACAAACCCAAATCATATATTCATCAATAAACTTCTTCAAAAAACATAAGATACCCAGCATTTAAAATCTTCTTAAACCTTTATGAGCAGTAAATCAACAATAAATTAAAGTGATAAAACATTGATATGCCTAAATTACAAAATTAATAAATTCCTTATAAAATTGCTAATTAATTTAAGGCATGTCCGGATTGACACTTTTTTTTTTATAAAAAATTTAGATTGTCCAACCTCCTCCTCCTCTAAAAGATATGAAAGGAAAATGAATACTTACAGGTGCCTCTTAATTTTTTTCAATTCATTGATGCTTTTAGATTTTCTAATAACATGTTTTCATTTTTTTTATTTTTAAATAATGCTTTATTTCTGATATGCAAGGCAAGAGAGAAGCCAAGTTAAAATTTAACCAGACATGTTGAAAAACGATGATATTTAAGCAAACCTAAATTAAATAGAAATTGCAATCATTCTTGTTTTTCACATGCATGGCACACGAAGCAAGTATCTAGCATGATATTTAACATCAACCATCTTCTGATTGTTCTAAAATGCAGGCATAGTTGAGAAATGGATTTTATTAATCCGCTACTTTTTCCCACCTCGCTATTGCTGCAAAATCACATGGGGCGATATAAATATGCAACAATCAGCTATTGTATCAAATGGATTTAATTAATTCACTATTTCACCTGATTATAAAAATGCAAGCAAAACAATCAGTCATTCTAACGATTTTCTTGTTGGCAGATCCATTCAGCGTTTATAGATAATAAAGGAAAGGGTAAATTGTCAAAACCCTCGGGTTTTTCCACCGACAAAACCCCCAATCTCAAACGGTCATCAAAAACCTCTTAAAACCTTTTCGTGAAGTATTTGCATAAGATTTTTTGTGCCAAACGGTATTTGTCTACTATATCTATCGTGGTATATGTATAATTTCGTGCTATATTTATTTTTTATGCACTAAGTAAGCTTGCGACATCCATTAGCTAATTAGACATAGCACACAACTATACAACATCCAACTACATTGCAAGTATCGGTATGGTTGCCTGTTAAATTTAACTAGCTCATAGACATTGCAAGCAATATAAAAAAAATTATTTTGGATAACTATATGATGATGCTCTATATTGGCAACGCCTCAGATCAGGACACGTGGCAGATGAAGTGTCCCAGAACTCAGAAGAAAGGGCCCACAGGGGCCGACCAGGCCACCCTATGCCCAATCTGCAAGCGCCAGCTGGCTCTCCTCAGAGCCTCTGGAAATTGGCCTCCTCGGCCTTTCATCTCGCCCCGAGCTGCCACAGGACCAAGACTCCCCGGCCCTCTCGCTCGTTCCCGAGCTCCCCAGCCGAGGCCATCTTCCTCGGTCCTCTGACCGACCAACAGTACCGCTCACAGATGCAACCGCCGCTCCGCAAATCTCGCCATGCGCAGATTCTCCGTCAGCAACATCCCACGTTCCACGCCATCACGATCCCCATTAATGGGCGATCCGCTCTTTACGCGGGCATGACGTTGGGAGTGTAACCGCCTGCGAGATTCTCGCGCCTTCTACTGCGTGCTGCCGCCACTATAAAAAAACCCATCACAGAGGGGTCAAGTAAGCCATCCTTTACACTTTTATGCCGTTACTCTGCTCGGATCTCATCACTAACTTGAGCGTCGGAGGGTCCTTGGTGGTACCAAACCACCCCGGGACTTTTTTGCAGGTACTCGGCAGTCGCTCCCTCACCTCACCTCTTCCTCCAAAAACCCATTGAGACCCACACGCGAAGGAAGATAATCAGCTAAGTTCACCGCGAGATCTACGGAAGACAACATCTGACGGAGGCCCGAAAAGGACCTCCATCAATTGGCGCCGTCTGTGGGAACCGAAACTCCACAAAAAGACAAAGTTGGCCTTCCGATCTCCATCCCCATGGCAAGTGATCATCCTAAAGATCCAGATACCAGCCGTCGCCTCCCCCTCATCGGAGGCGTGGATGAACCTCCTCCGGCGACCGTCATCAACGACCTCGCCGGTCGAATAGACCGACACCCCCTCCCTTGACGGGGTCGCACAGAGGGGGCTCGCCACGGCGGCTCGAGGGCCACCTCGCCCAAGGATCTAAGCCCTCACTAAGAGGCAGCCCAGCAGCTACCCTGCTCGGCTATCCCTGGCGGGTAGCTTCCCTACCGCAACGCCAGGGATCAGAAAGTCCTCCCAGAGGTAGTCGAGCCCGAGGATCCCTCGCTCAGCTATCCCTGACGGGTACCTTCCCTACCGCAACGCCAGGGATCGGAAAGTCCTCCCAGAGGCAGTCAAGCCCGAGTATCCCTCGCTCAGCTATCCTTGGCGGGTAGCTTCCCTACCGCAACGCCAGGGATCGGAAAGTCCTCCCAGAGCCAGTCGAGCCCGAGGATCCCTCGCTCAGTTATCCCTGACGGGTAGCTTCCCTACTGCAACGCCAGGGATCAGAAAGCCCTCCCAAAGGCAGTCGAGCCCGAGAATCCCTCTCTCGGCTATCCCTGGCGGGTAGCTTCCCTACCGCAACGCCAGGGATCAGAAAGCCCTCCCAGAGGCAGTCGAGCCCGAGGATCCCTCACTCGGCTATCCTTTAGGACAAAAGCCCTCGCCAAGAGGCACCGGGCAGTAATCCTGCCCGGCCAAGGGTCCTTGGTAGGCTTCTTACAGTCCTATAGCTCTTCCCGCGCCAAGAACCAAAGTCCTTCCAGAGGCAGTCGGGTCCTTGCTCGTCTATCTCCGGCTGGTAGCTTCCTACCACAACCGACAGGGATCAAAGTCCTCGCCAAGAGGCACTGAGCAGTAATCCTGCTCGGTCCCCGTCCTGAAGGATCAAAAGTCCTCCCAGAGGCAGTTGAGCCCGAGGATCCCTCGCTCGGCTATCCCTGGCGGGTAGCATCCCTACCGCAACGCCAGGGATCAGAAAGTCCTCCCAGAGGCAGTCGAGCCCGAGGATCCCTCGCTCGGCTATCCCCGGTGGGTAGCTTCCCTACCGCAACGCCGGGTATCAGAAAGCCCTCGCCAAGAGGCACCGAGCAGCTACCCTGCTCGGCCATCCTTCGCAGGCCTCTCAGGGACCCTCCAGCGTCAAGAATCAAAGCCCTCGTCAAGAGGCACCGAGCAGCTACCCTGCTCGGCCATCCTTCGCAGGCCTCTCAGGACCCCCCAGCGTCAAGGATCAAAGCCCTCGCCAAGAGGCACCGAGCAGCTACCCTGCTCGGCCATCCTTCGCAGGCCTCTCAGGGCCCCTCCAGCGTTAAGGATCAATGCCCTCGCCAAGAGGCACCGAACAGCTGCCCTGCTCGGCTATCCTTCGCAGGCCTCTCAGGGACCCTCCAGCGTCAAGGATCAAAGCCCTCGCCAAGAGGCACCGAGCAGCTACCCTGCTCGGCTATCCTTCGCAGGCCTCTCAGGGCCCCTCCAGCGTCAAGGATCAAAGCCCTCATTGTGAGGCCGCCGAGTTCCTTCCTGCTCAGTGCATCCCCAGCGGGCATCCTCCTGCCCATCGGATGCTGAGGATCTTAAGCCCTCATCGTGAGGCCGCCGAGTTCCTTCCTGCTCGGCGCATCCCCAGCGGGCATCCTCCTGCCCATCCGATGCTGAGGATCTCAAGCCCTCATCGTGAGGCCGCCGAGTTCCTTCCTACTCGGCGCATCCCCAGCGGGCATCCTCTTGCCCACCAGACGCTGATGGCCTGAAGCCCTCATCGCGAGGCCGCCGAGTTCCTTCCTGCTCGGCGCATCCCCAGCGGGCATCCTCCTGCCCATCAGATGCTGAGGATCTCAAGCCCTCATCGTGAGGCCGCCGAGTTCCTTCCTGCTCGGTGCATCCCAGCGGGCATCCTCCTGCCCATCAGACGCTGATGGTCTGAAGCCCTCACCGCGAGGCCGTCGAGTTCCTTCCTACTCGGCGCATCCCTGGCGGGCATCCTCTTGCCTAACAAACGCTGATGGTCTGAAGCCCTCATCGCGAGGCCGCCGAGTTCCTTCCTGCTCGGCGCATCCCCAGCGGGCATCCTCCTGCCCACCAGAAGCTGATGGTCTAAAGCCCTCATCGCGAGGCCGCCGAGTTCCTTCCTGCTCGGCGCATCCCCAGCGGGCATCCTCCTGCCCATCAGATGCCGAGGATCTCAAGCCTTCATCGTGAGGCCGCCGGGTTTCTTCCTGCCCGGTGCATCCCCAGCGGGCATCCTCCTGCCCATCAGATGCTGAGGATCTCAAGCCCTCATCGTGAGGACGCTGAGTTCCTTCTGCTCGGCGCATCCCAGCGGGCATCCTCCTGCCCATCAGACGCTGATGGTCTGAAGCCCTCATCGCGAGGCCGTCGAGTTTCTTCCTGCTCGGCGCATTCCCAGCGGGCATCCTCCTGCCTATCAGACGCTGATGGTCTGAAGCCCTCATCGCGAGGCCACCGAGTTCCTTCCTGCTCGGCGCATCCCCAGCGGGCGTCCTTCTGCCCATCAAATGCTGAGGATTTGAAGCCCTCTTCGTGAGGCCGCCGAGCCCCTTCCTACTCGGCGCATCTCGGCGGGTAGCTTCCTACCCAACAAAGACAAGGATCAAAGTCCTTCCAGACTCGACTATCCTTGGCCGGTAGCTTCCCTACTCGCAACTCCAGGGGTCAAGACCCTCGTCAAGATCAACCGAGCAGCTTCCCTACTCGGTCATCCCCAGCGGGCATCCTCCTGCCCATCAGATGCTGAGGATCTCAAGCCCTCATCGTGAGGCCGCCGAGTTCCTTCCTGCTCGGCGCATCCCCCGCGGGCATCCTCCTGCCCATCAGACGCTGATGGTCTGAAGCCCTCATCGCGAGGCTGTCGAGTTCTTTCCTGCTCGACGCATCCCTGGCGGGCACCCTCCTGCCCATCAGACGCTGATGGTCTGAATCCTTCATCGTGAGGCCACCGAGTTCTTTCCAGCTCGGCGCATCCCCAGCGGGCATCCTTTTGCCCAACAGACGCCGCAGGTCTGCACACGTCGCGTCGGCCAACCGACGCTCGACATGCAGACCGTCGCTTCAGTGATGGGATGCACGAATCGGCGCACCTTCCTTAAATGCAGAGATTTCGCCCTGATTTGCTGGCAGAAAAGGCAGCTGACAGCCTGAGGACGTGTCCCGACGAAATCTTAGGAGGGAGCTCTCCCCGGGTGGCCCGGCAGTCCACTCTTGACCCGACCCATCAGCTGGTCGGGACAAGAGTGGGGGGCTAATGATGATGCTCTATATTGGCAACGCCTCAGATCAGGACACGTGGCGGATGAAGTGTCCCAGAACTCAGAAGAAAGGGCCCACAGGGGCCTGTTGGAGATAGTGCCCTCAGAGTCAATTATTGGATCACAGGCACGTGATTGCAATGATTGAGGGAGAACCTATCCCGGTAGGACAGTCTTACTCGAGATGATAGTATGCTATCTGGTTTACCTTTATCATCGTGTACTGTTTCAGATGACCTTACAGGTCGCTATTACACGTTGATAGAGCCCCTAGGATTCTTGCTTGACGACCAGCAGTATGATGGCGATCATATACGTGGGAGCTGGGGTCTATAAGCACATCCTTAAATGGTCCCTAGTCGTGGGAGTTTCGAGACTGGGCATCGATACTCCATTAGTAGACTAGTGTATACAGTCGAGACCCCGACGAGGGGCGGTGGCCGGTCTCACAAGCCACTGGTGTCAGTTGGTTCACCTAAGATGTATACAGGTGCTTATTGGGTTATGAGTACACCGGACAGGACTCGCCGGGAACCTGCTAGTTGGGATTATACCAGACGTCAGATAGCAGTTCCCTGGTGACATGTGTACAGGTTAGTTCATCGACCTGAGATCGTCATTTGTCTCGTGTAAGTTCCCACTGTGCTTTGATTACTACCCTACCACGGCTCAAAGGAGTCGTGCAAACAGGTTTTAGTTGGGTACAGTCCCGAGCCACATGGAGGCAGTGAGCGGATCTGCAGGGGTTCGTCTCTCCCGGTATTGGGGGTGAGGTCGCGCTGTGTCTAGGAGAGCCATTACGCAAAGCCCTCGGCCGAGGCAGGAGATTTACTGGTAGGTATTCCAGTAGTATCTCAGGGCGTTCTGGGCTACACTCCGACACGACTTGTACCGCCTTTGGGGGTCTGACTTTTACCAACCCCCTAGGCCCGACATGCGATCCTCATAGACGAATGGACCGGACTGTACGGATATTGTCACTGACAGGCTCAGTAGGGTGTCAGGATGAGTTCGCTCATCGACGTCCCTTTTGGTCAATAGCTGGTGGCCCGTTACGTATTGGCTTATACCTCTGACGTGCTAGTGGTTAAATCCACAGCCATTGTATTGACGAGTCTTTAGAGTCCACCACACTTTCAGTTACTCAGCTTTCGGGCGAAACGCTGTAGAGGCCGTATGGAGATATGGCAGGGTCCGATCAGATACGTGCGGTATTGCACGGATCAGGATCGGACAGTTTTGTACTAGTGGCCGTATAGTTATATGGCAGGGTTCGATCAGATACGTGCGGTATTGCACGGATCAGGATCGAACGGATTTTACTAGCCGGCTTTGGTTTAAGCCGGTACTAGTTTAGTACAGTGTAGATTTTGTCTCATTGCATTTGTATCCGGTCGGAATACAGATGCGGGTGTGTATGCACAGTATCGGGGTTTTTCCTGTAATTTATTACGGGACCAGTTTTCTGGAGTTGCCAGTTTGCATTCCGTTCCGGCCGGTTTTCCTTTGTTCTTTCCCGGCCGGACTTTTTGGATGGAGGGCGTTATTTGCAAGTTTACAAATAACATTTTGTGGAGGTTTTATTTGTAAGATGATTAATTATGATAGCATCTTTTTGATACCATTCTTATCTTTCATCATCACTTGCTTTTTGGTGATTTGAGGTGATTAGAGGTTGATTTGAGTTTGTGATGATGTTGTTTGGTTGTGGTCACCACTTGTGCTCCTACACTCACCTCCCTTCATGCTTCATATTCATTCCTCCACCAAATTCTTCTCACTTGATGAAGATGGTTAAAAAACATTTGAGAGAGAAAGAAGAAGAGAGCTTCTTCTTGAGAGTTTCATTTCTTGATCTCATTCATGATAGAAAAATGCAAGCACCATTTTTCTTATCTCATTTCCTCCATCATCTTCAAATGGCAACAAACCCCAAATGAGACATAGCCTCTACACTACACATTCTACAGCATATCTTGAGCATGTCGAGTTGCCGGCTTCATGCCCGAGTTGCCTCGGTATTGAGGCGGGAGCCCGTAAAAGACGCAGGCGATGTGGTGCCCTTTCCGGCGAGGAGGCGACAATGTGGAGACAAGACTTTCCGCGGGAGATCGGGACGATGACAAGAAGACCGGAGGACTCGGATCACTCGGTATACTTCTCTTCCCATCTCTTGTTAGCTAGTATAGGTTAATGGTTAACGATCCGGGTTTTCATTGTCCGCGGTAGCGCCGGTTTCCAAGTAAGGAAAAATTTTGATTCCGCAATTTGGCCTCGGGATAGACGGCCGGGGCGCTGCCGTGGCACAACATGGTATCAGAGCCACGCCATTAACCTTGCCTAGCTTGTTCTAATGCGTTTTGCTTATCCGATCGACTAAAATCCCAAAAACCTCATTTTTGTTCACATCAGTTTTCTGTTGGAATTTTTTGGTGTCTAAAAATTTTTCAGGTTGCAGAAAATTGATGTGCTGAAAAAGATAAGGCTACTGTAGAAAAACGACAAAGTGATTCCCTAGTTGGAGCGCGGAACCGCGGCCAAAACCCCATTTGGGCCGCGGTTCCGCCGCACTTTGGTAAGGTCACTTGGTCGTTTTTGTTCAGTTGCTTTCTGGGCTGAAAATAGGGCTTTTGGAATATTAAATTTGGGCCCAGATCTTCTGTGACTGCTGCAGTTTCACTTGGGAGCCCACTTGTTAATTGTTTGATTGATCGGATATTTTTAAACACATTATTTCACAGTATTTACATTATATCTGCGACCGTGAATGTCACTTGATCGGTAAATCCGGTCTAACTGCTATAGCCCGGTTAGACGGATTTGCGAACGTGATTTTCACGTTGATGTTCTATGTTTATGCTGTGTTGTTGCGGATCGGTCGTGGGGGATAGCCTGGTTGCAATGCTAGTACAGTTTTTGTTGTATTATGTACATTTGATATTGCGGGGCGAGCGTCCGACATGTGGACTGCCGTCACTGCCTGTTTGTATTATTCTTTTGGGGCACGACCTGGTTGCGGTCGATGTACCCGGTGTATGTATATTTTACTTTCTGTACTAGGATTGCCCCGCGGTGGGGTGCACGGATAGCCGGGTTCTGGAGGGAAACAAGCCCGCATCTCATGGCATTGGGACGGAGGGGACTTCACTCCAGGATTGGCGGGCTATTCGCCGCACTCGTAGGGGGTACAGGTTGACCCAGGAGGGGTGCCCAAGTTACCGGATTCCGTGAAGTGCTGGGTGGTCCATTCACGGTGCTGAAGGGGGCTGCCTCGCTTCAGGTTTTGGCGGGTGACTTGCCGCACCCGTAGGGGTCTAGGTTTTCATTGCACAGGCTATCCACACGACCAGGGGAACGTCGGGTTTCAGCAGCGGCTCTGTGAAACCCGGGGCTTCCAGATATCTGTATTGTTCTGTGATGCTGTATATTTCTGTGATGTTGCCTTTTATCACGCCTTGAGCGAATATAATATATTGGTATATATATTAGTAGATGTTGTATATGTTTTTCATCCGTGCTAGTCCAGTCCCGGCTCTGCCGTTAGTTAGCTAACCTAACGGGTGATGACGGGACCCAGTGGCGAATGCGGATGGCATATACGTACGTCAGTATATTTTCGTTCTTTGTGGTGTGATCAATTGATGGGACTGCATTGATTCGGATCAATGCAAGATAAACAAACCTAATCTGATGTTGTTGGAACGCTTTTCAAAAAGCTGTTATTGCAAGGATGTTCACTTTTGTTTTGCATCGTGGTATTCAGTTGGAATATCCTGCTCCTCAGTCGACGAGGCAAGGGCCGAGATCCCTTCACCGGGAGTGACCCCTTGGACAGAAGTTTGCGTCAGGGCAATAACTTCACTATAGCCGATTACTTTTGCTTTGCATCGTGGTATTCAGTTGGAATATCCTGCACCTCATTCTACGGGGAAAGAGCCGAGATCCCTTCACCGGGAGTGACCTCTTTAGTAAAGGTTTTCGTCACTATATTTTCTAAAAGGCTATGCAGTTCCTTCAACGATATCAAGTTCATTACGTTAAAGGTTTTTCGCCAAAAACCATTCGTAGCCCTCCGTCATTTCTTATGGGTATTATTTAGTATTCGTGCTGCGTTTGTTGACTCCGTCAAGGCGTAGTGTACGGTAGCTAAGTGGTGCTTGTTTGTTGCATAAATGGGATTGATTAGGACAGTCGTGCGGCCTTGTTGACTCCGTCAAGGGCACGTACGGGTGGGTTTAATGCAATCCAGATAATGACGGGTTGAACTTGACTAGGACTCTTTGATTTGTTGACTCCGTCAAGGTCACTTGAGTCCTAGGGGTAAAAATTAAAAAACATCACATCGGGAGTTTCAAAAGAACTGAAACTTGCCAGGCATGCGCATACCTTCTGGAGTGTGGTGACTTGAGTGGATTCCGTCAAGTTATCATGCGATGATAGTTGGATCCCGATTCCCACTGATGAGTTGGTTTACTCCTCGGGTGACCCCGACTAATTCTTCTTTCAGGTTTGAAGGAGAATTTGAGGTACAGTGGGAGGTTTCCAGATTAGAAAAAGTGATAACCATTCTGATCTAGGTTAGAGTGCACGCTGAGTGTTTCTTTTCTCTCTCTCTTTGGCAGCGACCATTGACCCGACCCTGGACTATGACTCAGTGACCAAGTTGACCGAACCTTCTTAACACAGGCTTTTGGATTGTCAGAGTTGCAAACCTCATTGCCACTCCTACTTTTACCCTTTTCTCCAGGACACCCCGTATTACTACGAACGTCCACTTCCATTGGACAAAACCATCGTATGGTTATATACGAACTCGAAGGACTTCGAGGATGGTTTCTGGTTCTGGAGAAAACGGATAGGACTATTCAGTTGTCTTTTCTTTTCACCTTCTCTCAGGTTGCGAGTACTCCTTGGCTTAGGAGTAGTACACCTATTACGCAGATTGGACAGTCTTCTTCCAAACCTTTGGCTGGTGCCGAACGGTGGGGAATGAAGAAAACCAATTAGCCTAAACGGTGTGCAGAAGGTATTAAGATTATGACAAAGCAAGGGATTAGTAAGAGGGCAAAGTAAATTGCAACTGATATTCACGACCAAACCAAGTATTTCTTCGCCAATCCTAAATCACCTTTGTATTTCTCCAGGACACTCCGTATTACTACGAAGATCCCAGTTTATTGGATAATCCATCGTATGGTTATATACGAACTCGAAAGGAACTTGTTCCAGTTCGGGGATGGATCCTAGTTCAGGAGAAATAGGAATAAAGTACATTCAGGTGTCTTTTCTCTTCACCCTCTCTAGCATTGCGAGTGCTCCTAGGATTAGGACAGTACACCCATTATGCTTATTGGATAGTCTTCTTCCAAACCATAGGCTGGTGCCGAACGGTAGGGAAAGAAGAAAACCATTTGGCCTAAAGGGGTGTACAGAAGGTAATGACTAAAGACATATAAAGGGATTTGGAGAGATGGCAAAGAGATATACGGTTACAGTTGTGAATCTGGATAATGGAAGAGGCATTACTAAGAATACCGGAATACCCCACCGAAACATTTCAATGTTTCAGTTTCACTGTGTAATGTTAAAAGAAAACTGATTTCCCGATTAGATACTTACTCCAAGGTATGTATTTACCAGGTATGATTCTCACATCTGTATGGTTTTACAGATGATGAGTGGGAGTAAGTTATTGGGAATTGGGTGATCATCCTCATTATATCGGGATTCATTGCAATCGGTGATATTTGAGGAGATCATCTGGGCTGTTTGCCGGTCGGTAAATATTTGGTTTTGAATATCCGCTGTTGTGCACCGATTTCAAATTGATATATCTGTACGTCTATTTTCATAGAGTGAGATATACCTTTTGATATTATGTCGATGACATTTACCTATATCAGTGGATGGTTAGGTAAGGAGCATTAAACAGCGGTGTAATTCTTCTTAACCATAAGTACAGTTTTCAACCTACGACACACAGTGAAAGAGTTGTTAGACTCAGCGGACTTATACAGAGTATTGTATGTTGTCCAGTGTCCATTAGGACAAAGGGGTTGGTCCTCATACTATATTCTGTTTACTTTTAACTTCTCTAGTTCTTAGACATGTGTTTCGTGGAAACACAGGGTCTGAGTTTTGAGGAGTTATAGGTATTTGAATAGAGTAGAGAACCAGGTATAGCAAGTATCGGGATTCTTCAAAGTGATTGAAGATGTAGATACTTGTGTATGGTGTTCAGTTGATAGTAATGATAAAGAGAAATTGCTTCTCTTTCAGGTTACTCATAATTGGAAGCATTCCTAAGTTGAGTAACGCTGATCGGCCTCCTTCCATTTAGTTGACATGCACTGGAGATAGCTGCATGATTTGAATCTGGTTCATTTAAATCAGTGCCTCTGGTTCTATATTGGATATAGAACAGTTCATATCTTAACGATGTTAAGGTACGGGGAGTTGTCCGGCTTATGATTAAAACCAGACACTGGACAACTCAAGGCACGTTTCTGTAATGGCTGTTTGTGGATTGACCCAGGCTATGACGAGGGTTGATTTTCTACCATCTGGCAGATCAATAGAAATATTGTTCTAGACTCGCCACAGTTTTATTAAAAATGGTTTTTTCAAAAACAGCAGTGGGAGTATGGTAGAACTGGAAGTGATTCCAGAACCGCAAACGGTTACTGAAGATTTGATAAGGAACCTAAAGATTCAATCTGATTTGACATTCCATTGGCCACTCCGCAGATAAGGTGGGTAACTTCAGGCACCCGAGAGGTACTCCGGTAGCCTCAAGGACGGTGACAGGGAAGTTCTTGTTTACCCACACTTGCCATTGTTGTTGTTCCAGGCTGCGAGACCCGGCAGGAGGATGAGTATAGCGTCGTTCTAAACTAGCTTTAGAAGTGCGCGTCTATATGACTCTGCCAGAGGGTTGTCGTAGTCAGTGGGAGCAGCGGAAGCATTGGTGGACATCAGGCTTATGTCTATTTATAGACTAAAGTAGATATAGCGGAGATAGATCATCTATTTCTGATGTGACAGTCATAGGTTTGACGTCATAAGAATAGGGGATGGATCTGTTAAGAAGGTAGTAGGGTGTGATGTCTTGGTTTTGGATGACATACACAGAGTAGGAAAGGAAACTCCTACAATACGATCGGTTATACTTTGGTAGTCACACAGTGGTTTCTCCACACAGGACTTGGATATTATATCAGACATTCTGGTTACTAGATCTATGGTTTTAGATCTAGATTTGGGTGGTTTCCTAATCTGGGTACCTTGACAGCATTCTATGAGTATTTAGAATGGACGACTCCTGGCACGGTAGTACACCTGCAGGTAATGGAGTCACCCTCTCTAAAGGTGTCTTACAGACTAATGGGGAGAAGGATACGCATGATTGACAGGTCACTTGCTTAGGCAATTGAGTCAATCATGAGATGTTAAGTACCACACCAGATGTTGTTCTTGCACTAGATGCAATAAGCTGATATTGATCCAATCCTGGAGGAACAGTTGGAAGCAGTTTTAGAACATAAGTGAATGTTCTAGGGATATGATAACAGCTGCCTCCTTTAGGAGACGGTTATCACTCCAGGCTTCCAAGGTGACATGGATGGCAGAGTGGCTGTCAGAGTTGTAGTTTCTCCTTCAGACGAGGGCAGTATTTTGGACAGGTGGTCCAAGGCAATACTGAGGGAGGCATGGCGCTGGGTACTGATTAAGTTCAGTTATCGATACAGTCTAAGAAGTTTGGATTTGGAGTTCATTTATGAGCTAGGTCCCATCAGATATCCAGACATACTCTAAGACAGGTATTGCTCATTTCGGGAGATGGCTTTCTCCGCGAACTTGAGATATAGAGAGACATAGAAAGAAACATCACAACGGATCCACTCACTGAGGCTATTCCTCGAACGCAATAGTTTCGCAAACGAGCTTTGTGAGACTGACTAGTAGAGGAGTTGGGTGTTCGGTATCACACGGGCTGTGAGTATGCGGCATCGCAATAATTAGCCTTGAGTGCAAGTGGGAGATTGTTGGAGATAGTGCCCTCAGAGTCAATTATTGGATCACAGGCACGTGATTGCAATGATTGAGGGAGAACCTATCCCGGTAGGACAGTCTTACTCAAGATGATAGTATGCTATCTGGTTTACCTTTATCATCGTGTACTGTTTCAGGTGACCTTACAGGTCGCTATTACACGTTGATAGAGCCCCTAGGATTCTTGCTTGACGACCAGCAGTATGATGGCGATCATATACGTGGGAGCTGGGGTCTATAAGCACATCCTTAAATGGTTCCTAGTCGTGGGAGTTTCGAGACTGGGCATCGATACTCCATTAGTAGACTAGTGTATACAGTCGAGACCCCGACGAGGGGCGGTGGCCGGTCTCACAAGCCACTGGTGTCAGTTGGTTCACCTAAGATGTATACAGGTGCTCATTAGGTTATGAGTACACCGGACAGTACTCGCCGGGAACCTGCTAGTTGGGATTATACCAGACGTCAGATAGCAGTTCCCTGGTGACATGTGTACAGGTTAGTTCATCGACCTGAGATCGTCATTTGTCTCGTGTAAGTTCCCACTGTGCTTTGATTACTACCCTACCACGGCTCAAAGGAGTCGTGCAAACAGGTTTTAGTTGGGTACAGTCCCGAGCCACATGGAGGCAGTGAGCGGATCTGCAGGGGTTCGTCTCTCCCGGTATTGGGGGTGAGGTCGCGCTGTGTCTAGGAGAGCCATTACGCAAAGCCCTCGGCCGAGGCAGGAGATTTACTGGTAGGTATTCCAGTAGTATCTCAGGGCGTTCTGGGCTACACTCCGACACGACTTGTACCGCCTTTGGGGGTCTGACTTTTACCAACTCCCTAGGCCCGACATGCGATCCTCATAGACGAATGGACTGGACTGTACGGATATTGTCACTGACAGGCTCAGTAGGGTGTCAGGATGAGTTCGCTCATCGACGTCCCTTTTGGTCAATAGCTGGTGGCCCGTTACGTATTGGCTTATACCTCTGACGTGCTAGTGGTTAAATCCACAGCCATTGTATTGACGAGTCTTTAGAGTCCACCACACTTTCAGTTACTCAGCTTTCGGGCGAAACGCTGTAGAGGCCGTATGGAGATATGGCAGGGTCCGATCAGATACGTGCGGTATTGCACGGATCAGGATCGGACAGTTTTGTACTAGTGGCCGTATAGTTATATGGCAGGGTTCGATCAGATACGTGCGGTATTGCACGGATCAGGATCGAACGGATTTTACTAGCCGGCTTTGGTTTAAGCCGGTACTAGTTTAGTACAGTGTAGATTTTGTCTCATTGCATTTGTATCCGGTCGGAATACAGATGCGGGTGTGTATGCACAGTATCCGGGTTTTTCCTGTAATTTATTACGGGACCAGTTTTCTGGAGTTACCAGTTTGCATTCCGTTCCGGCCGGTTTTCCTTTGTTCTTTCCCGGCCGGACTTTTTGGATGGAGGGCGTTATTTGCAAGTTTACAAATAACATTTTGTGGAGGTTTTATTTGTAAGATGATTAATTATGATAGCATCTTTTTGATACCATTCTTATCTTTCATCATCACTTGCTTTTTGGTGATTTGAGGTGATTAGAGGTTGATTTGAGTTTGTGATGATGTTGTTTGGTTGTGGTCACCACTTGTGCTCCTACACTCACCTCCCTTCATGTTTCATATTCATTCCTCCACCAAATTCTTCTCACTTGATGAAGATGGTTAAAAAACATTTGAGAGAGAAAGAAGAAGAGAGTTTCTTCTTGAGAGTTTCATTTCTTGATCTCATTCATGATAGAAAAATGCAAGCACCATTTTTCTTATCTCATTTCCTCCATCATCTTCAAATGGCAACAAACCCCAAATGAGACATAGCCTCTACACTACACATTCTACAACATATCTTGAGCATGTCGAGTTGCCGGCTTCATGCCCGAGTTGCCTCGGTATTGAGACGGGAGCCCGTAAAAGACGCAGGCGATGTGGTGCCCTTTCCGGCGAGGAGGCGACAATGTGGAGACAAGACTTTCCGCGGGAGATCGGGACGATGACAAGAAAACCGGAGGACTCGGATCACTCGGTATACTTCTCTTCCCATCTCTTGTTAGCTAGTATAGGTTAATGGTTAACGATCCGGGTTTTCATTGTCCGCGGTAGCGCCGGTTTCCAAGTAAGGAAAAATTTTGATTCCGCAATTTGGCCTCGGGATAGACGGCCGGGGCGCTGCCGTGGCGCAACAGGGCCGACTAGGCCACCCCTGTGCCCAACCTGCAAACGCCAGCTGGCTCTCCTCAGAGCCCCTGGAAATTGGCCTCCTCGGCCTTTCAGCTCACCCCGAGCTGCTACAGGACCAAGACTCCTTGGCCCTCTCGCTCGTTCCCGAGCTCCCCAGCCGAGGCCATCTTCCTCGGTCCTCCGACCAACCAACAGTACCGCTCACAGACGCAACCGCCGCTCCGCAAATCTCGCCATGCGCAGATTCTCCGCCAGCAACATCCCACGTTCCACGCCATCACGATCCCTATTATTGGGCGATCCGCTCTTTACGCGGGCGTGACATCGGGAGTGTAACCGCCGGCGAGATTCTCGCGCCTTCTACTGCGTGCTGCCGCCACTATAAAAAACCCCATCACAGAGGGGTCAAGTAAGCCATCCTTTACACTTTTATGCTGTTACTTTGCTCGGATCTCATCACTAACTTGAACGTCGGAGGGTCTTTGGTGGTACCCGGCAGCCGCTCCCTCATCTCACCTCTTCCTCCAAAATCCATTGAGACCCACACGCAAAGGAAGATAATCAGCTAAGTTCACTGCGAGATCTACGGAAGACAGCATCTGGCGGAGGCCCGAAAAAGACCTCCATCACTATACATAGATACATATTGCATAAAAAATTTCCGTGGGTTTTGACAATTATATAGAAACCGCGCATGAGGTTTTTTCACAACCTGAAAACTCTTTTAAGGGATTTTCGACAACCGCTACGGAGCTAGGGTCTTTTTATGAACAAGAAAAATTGTGTGTGGGTTTTCACAATTCCTTTCCTTTATCGCAAGCAACTGAATATATCGGCTGAGCCATTCGTCGTCGTCGTCGTCGTAGCCGTTTCCTCGTTCAAAGAACCGGATAATAAAAGAAAAGAGATAGCTTCTTCCTACCTTCAGTGGGCCCCACCATAAAAAGGCCACCTCTTTTTTCTCCTAACCCCCTTCCCGCGCTATAAAACCATGGGCTCCCTCTCTATTCTCTTCCCATCTCCGCCGCCGCCGCCTCTTCCTCATTCAAAGGCCGCGGCTTCTGGTAAAGCCGCCTTCTTTATTCTTCTTTTTCTGAGATTTGTGCGTTGATTTGATTGCTTGAATCTAGGAGTTGATTTCGTGATTTAGGGTTAGGGATTGGTAGATCTGTTTGCTGATTTCATTGCAGGGGGTTAAGCTGGTTGGTTTGATTGCAGGTTCAAGCTTGATTGATTGAATTTTAGGAGGGGAAAAGGGTTTTCGAAGGCGATGGCTTCTGTTGCTGCTGGTTCTTCCGTTGTTGGGATCGCTAAATCTCAGTAAGTTGTACTTTTGAATCTATGAAACTGATGTGTTCTTTAGCAAACTGATATGGAATCAGAATGATCATCAAGGAAAGGATATTGCAAGTCAAAAGCTTATGTTACTTAATTAGTTTTAAATGTCAATGCTAGCTAATCAGAACTGAACCGCTTACGATACTTGGAGCCATTCGTTTCTCGGCCATTTATCATGCTTTATAGCAAACAGTCAATTTAGGGAGGGTCAGTGTTTTGTTTTCAAGTTGGGCATAATAGGTCATCACCCGCGTATTGTTCGTTGGATTTACTAAGATATTCTTAAATTATGAAATATTTTGTAATCAGCTTTCTATTACGACACAGGGATGTTCTCTGTAAGGAACATAGCTTGTGCATGGCAGGGTTCCATCTTAGAGGCCATGGCAAAGGGCGCGGAGGATATTGCTATATGTTATGTAGGGGTCAAGGGCATAACTTATATAACTATAAATCATGATTCCCTTTCATTTGCATCATTTTGGCATTGTTGCCATTATCTTTTTATTGGCAAGTTCGTTTTGATATCTGGTACAGAAACACAAAAGCTGGTTATGTGATGATTATGATGCTCATTCAAACTGAAGAGCTTAGGCATGATAAATGACACATATTTATGCATTTCAAAACCATGCATATTCATTTGGTAACTTTATCTTATGGAACTATTTTAGCATATCTTGCAACATATGGTATACTTAGTTCGAGGTCATGAATGTTCAAAGTGTGAGTGTGTTTTCTTTGCTCTGAACAAGTAGTTGGAAGTAGTCAAGTGAGACGCTTGTGTCGAAAAAGGAAACTGGGAAGAGGGAAAACTTTAATAGAGAACTGAAGATTTTCAACCTCATGCAGTTTTATAAGCTATTATATTTGTATGACGCATCAATGATCCTACATTGCAAGCATGGTTTGAAATCTCGGCCGATTGAAATCCGAGATGGTCAATTTCGATCGAAAAAATGAGTTTACCATCTTGTTAGTATACCATTAAGTTAATCAATGGGTTAGTGGGCTTTCTAATAGGTTACGGGGTTATTAACAGGCAGCTGTCTATTTGCCACCATTAAATACTAAACAATATATCTAATATTTTGTAGATATTTTTATCAAATATTAATAGGACCATTTTAGACATCATTAATTGTTAAAGAATTTGCCAAATTGTTTATAGTTGCTCATACTATTAATTAAAAAAAATTCAATAATTTTGAATATTTTGGGTCAAACTATATACAATCCGACATTTCTGATACCAATACCAAGATTTTAAACCTTGATTGCAAGTCCTATTGCTTCACTAATAAGTCCTCCCATGTCTGCATCTTCATCTATTGCCTAAATAATTGGACGAATTTATGTTGAATTGCTTATTGTCCAGGCTTTTGTTTGAAAACTTTAGATCTGCATTGTGATTAAGATTCTTAAGTGCATGTGCTGCTTATCAAAGACTCATCTCCATACCAACCGAGCCGATCTCCGTTGGTACCAATTTCCTCTCCAATATGAGAGGTCGCAAGTTCGATTCCGGAAGGGGGTTGATTTCAAAAAAAGAAAAGAAGACCCATCTCCATATTTTAAAGTTTAAATTACATAAAACTCTTCATGTATGACTTGTTTTTGTGAATATGATACCCCAAATCAACATTTAACTAAACAAGTAACCCTCAGATCAAGTATTAGAACAAACTTATAACATAAAAGTTTTGATGAACACCAAAATGCACACTGCAAGAGTTCTGTTCCTTATATCCTCGTTTTTATGCAGTAAAACACCCAAAATGAGGTACGAAAGGGTTTTTTCGAAAAATTTACCCTATTTTAATTTTAGCCACCTTTCAAATTCATGATTATAGTTTCCATTCAAACTTCAAGGATTATCTAAGGAAAGGCCACCTAGCTAAGCAGGATTACCATTTAGTGCACTGCATCTTGAGTAACTTAACGGTTGATATCATTGTAGATTAGGACCCAAACTGCTATATCCAATATGGGGAACATACAATGAGAATAAGCATGCTATCTCTTGGAGTGTTCTATCATTCTGAAAGCAGTCCATGTTATATTTTACAGAACATGTTAAATAAGTTGTTACCAAAATTTATTATTTCCGAAGCTTCGCTTTTGTTGTTGTTTAGTAAAACATCTGATGTCATTATATTCTTAGGAGGTGTAGTTGCTTTGGTAAGTCCCAGAGGGTGCGGTTTGTTAATCCATCTGTCGTGAATAGGAGAGATTCTTATGTGAAACCAATTACAGTCAGGAGATCTACATGTTTTGCTTTGCAAGGAGATGGTGACACCCTCTCCTATATCAATGGACAGAAAAATATATCAGTTGATAGCATGTTTCGAGCAGATGATGTTGCAGTTGGTGCAAATCTAGCAGATTTATCTTATGAAACCGATGAATTTACTGGTTATGATGACGGACTTGATTTAGATTACCCTACAGAAGGGTTCGCCTCAATCCCAGAGGCCATTGAAGATATTCGTCAAGGCAAGGTTGGTTATAATTGTATGAATTCTGTATTTTATTTGCATTTCAGCGCTAATGTTGGGTAATCTTGCAGTTTGTCATCGTCGTTGATGATGAAGACCGAGAGAATGAGGGAGATCTTATAATGGCTGCATCGGAGGTAACACCAGATGCTATGGCTTTTATTGTGAGACACGGAACTGGAATTGTGTGTGTCAGCATGAAAGGAGAAGACCTCGAGAGATTACATCTTCCTCTTATGGTTTCAACGAAGGAAAATGAGGAGAAACTTTGTACCGCTTTTACTGTTTCAGTGGTATCCACCTTCACCTTGTTCAATCACATCAATAGATGGTCATCTAAAGAAATTTGGCACAACAAACAGTTAATAGGAGCATTTTTTCAATAGATATCAATTTGACCGTCGGTGCACTTTTATTATATTTTGCTATTTTCTCTTCTTTTTATAGTCTAATGTATTCATATCCTTCTAGTTTTATTCATATTTTGCAACCTAGTTCACCACAATGACTATAATGTCTGTAAAATGGATTGCAAATTAACAGCAAATCAAACCATTTCGTTGCCTTTCCGAAGCTAAAATTACCCGCAAACATTTTGCTCAACCAAAAATTTCTATTATAACGCGAAAAAGCAGTTTGAAAGCCTTCCACCTCTCCGATTCTTCCTGATTTATTGTTAAATTGTAAATTGATGGTCTTTTTTATGCATATAAACATATAAGGCATAATATAGAATAAATTTTGCTTGCTTTCTAGCTTTTGCAGTTACTTCGCAGAACACTGTATTGATAGTTTTAACTTGAAACATATTTCATATTCTACTTCACTGTAGTTATGGATTGTTACGAACTCTGGGCATTTGTATATGTAAAACTATGATAATACCATGGTTCTGATTGCTTTTCTGCATCCAATATGCCTGATACAATGGCTGGTTATTCTCCTTTTGGATTATAACAGTTTTTCAACTTTTCTTGTATCATTTTTGTTTATTATGTCGGAATTTCAATTGATTTCTCTTCATGTGTCTACGCAGGATGCTAAGATAGGTACAACAACTGGGGTCTCTGCTAAAGATCGAGCTAATACAATTCTGGCTCTCGCGTCTTCTTCTTCAAAGCCTGAGGACTTCAATCGCCCCGGTCATATATTCCCCTTGAAGTACAGAGAAGGGGGTGTACTGAAAAGAGCCGGACACACAGAAGCTTCTGTTGATCTCACTGTACTTGCAGGGTTGTCTCCTGCTGCAGTTCTTTGTGAGTTAGTAGATGATGATGGTTCCATGGCTCGTTTACCTAAACTTCGTGAATTTGCAAGGAGAGAGAATTTGAAAATCATATCGATTGCTGACTTGATTAGGTATGTTTGTCAATGTCATTTGCAGTCTATGTTCTAAAACTCTTATGCGGTTTATGTTAAGTCTTGGTGTTATAAGGATTTTATGCTCGCCAGATAACTAGTCTGTTATAGAAACTAATGATTAATGAACAGGGTTAATGGCTCAAGCGTGCACTAGAGTTTCTGAGTCGAGTTTGACTTTTATCTGAACTAATTATTAAGCTTTTAGTGGTTACCTAAGCTGGTGAGCACCTCCTTCAATGCTCATGTTGGTTCACTAACTAATACTCCTCTATTATCCAAAAATTCCAACTAAGTATTTAGTTTTATGAGAAGCTGCAACAAATTTGAACTTTACTAGGAAACCTGAATTTAGAATAGGAGGTTTGGACCATGAGTGCGACCACCAAATTCTGATATATTACCTTGCTTGTTAAATCCTTAAATTAGTCTAGCTAATAATTTATCTCATATACAGAAAGACTGTAGCCATGTTTTGGGAGACTTGAAGTTACTCCTTACCACTCAGAACAATAACAATGAGTTCTAAACTTAGCGTTCTGGCAAATTTAGGCTTGCTTTGTTAAAGCTTTCAGTGGGGAGAAGAGCTGTTATATCTACTTGTCTCGAGCTTAAGAAATCATTTTTCGCATTGCTTCTATGACGATTAAATTTCTTTTTGCAGCGTGTTTTCAATTTAGTCCATCCCCCCTCTTTTGTAACCTGTAGCTTATTTCGAAGTAATGGTGTTTCAGAATCTCATTCAATCTATCTACACTATATGTAAACCAGACGACTAGATTAAAAACTTTTCTTTTCAATAGTTTTGCTTTATGGGTAGTGCATTCGATATCTAATTCTCCATTCGCTTCTCTCATGTTACATATTAAAATTGCTCCTCTTCAGAAGTTCAACTCTCTCTTTCTGTTCATCAAGTAATTCTCTCTTCACTCATATCATCATATTGACACAAAGTGATTTGGCAGATATAGAAGGAAAAGAGAGAAACTGGTGGAGCGTGCTTCAGTTGCACGCTTACCTTTAAAGTGGGGGAATGTGGAAGCCTACTGCTATCGGTCACTCCTTGATGGGATGGAGCATATTGCCATGGTTAAAGTAAGTTTTATTGATTACTCTGTAGGGTTAATTGCATTTAACACCTTTCATTTATACTATATACTTCATCCAGCATTTATAACCCCACAGCTAGTTTGTTATCACTCAACCCTCGTGAAATTAGTATTTAAACTACTCGAGGGGTTCCATGCATTGGATGAGGTGTAGATGAAGGGTTATATATGTAATAAACCATATCTTATATGTTCCTTCTATTTTTACTAATTCTATAATCATTAGAAGTTAAGTGTTGTCTAAACCCTATATATCTCTTCTTGTTTAATTACAACGATGCCAAATCTTTCACAGGGCGATATAGGAGATGGACATGATATCCTGGTGAGGGTTCATTCTGAGTGTCTCACAGGAGACATATTTGGATCGGCCAGATGTGATTGTGGCAACCAGTTAGCCATGGCCATGGAGCTTATGGAAAAGGATGGAAGGGGCGTGTTAGTGTACCTTCGAGGGCATGAGGGCAGGGGCATTGGATTAGGTCACAAACTCCGTGCTTATAACTTACAGGATGCTGGGCGTGATACCGTAGAAGCCAATGAAGAATTAGGGTTACCTGTGGATTCACGTGAATATGGTATTGGAGCTCAGGTAATTTCCAAATATCTAATGCTTCCTCCTGTTAGTTATTCGATTTTTCTTTGGTTAAATAGTAAATACACTAAAATACGTTCAACCTTGTTTGTACTTTTCAGTAAACTACCTTAAAGTTTCTTTATACAGTAAACTCTCTTAGCCTCACCCCCCAACTAATACACCCTTATATACAGCATTTTAATGGAGCTTTTTGTAATAAAAATAAACTCTAAAATAGTTTAGTGAAAAGCACCCATAATTAACGGTAATTAGTGTAATAAAATGGATATGCTTATTTCCATATTTGTGGCTTACTGGATTTATGCAATGTCAAAGATCATATACTCCCTTTTTCTCTTTTTGGTGTTTATGGGAAGGCCATTTGCATATAATGCCCCTCGTCTATAACTCGCCTAGAATGTATCACTCATCAACCCTGAGTAGGCCAACAATATCAGGACAAATTTTCTTTTCTAAGTCACGTTGAGACTAAGCCCAGGGTCTTATGTGTTAACTAAGCAGTTGCTGGGTGATAAGTGCTACATGAGAATTACATGTGGCCATGTAGGGTGTTATATATAGTGAACCCTTATGGAAAGCGATACTTATACATCGTTATTTTTTTCTATAGATGGCGGTTCATTCACTTTTTTCTTTTAAAAGTATTGATTTATGGGCAACACAATAAAAATATCAGAAAACCTAATTTTAAACATATATAATAAGTATTTATCTATAGTAAAATAAAAAGTCCAGAGTCATGGAATAAGTAAATTAAAGAGTATTTGAAATATTTAAAAAAAATTCTAATAACAATTTCTGAAGAGATTTTTTTTAAAAACAAAAAGATACATGAGTTTGTAGGTCTGAAGAAGGTGCCTATAAAGATGTCACGAGGACTTTTTTCCACTGTGCCTTTTTTTTGGCTGTTGAAGACCTTCCAAAAGAATCGATATGAGAGTAATTAATGGGAACAAATTTAAGATGTATGCAGAACTTTAGTTTCTCCTAATCTTTTAGGCCCCCCCCGGGCCTTCCCCCCCAAAACCAAAAAAACCCATATATATATATATATGTTTGCAATTTCCGTCTCCAAATACTGCTGCTGCTGCTAAATTAAAGTGTCAATTTTCTGTAGAATTGAAATGCCTTTTGGGGTCTCCTTCTACGGGGTTGTGACACCGCTTTTGATTTACTTAGCTCAAAGTGGCTGGGAGTTATACACTTGGAATCGTGCTGTGGCCCCCATTTCAAATCATTAGTTCATATTTGAAGTTAATATTTGCTTACCTTAAGATCTATTTTTGTTTACAGATATTACGGGATCTTGGGGTTCGGACAATGAGACTATTGACCAACAACCCGGCGAAGTACATTGGGCTTAAAGGCTATGGATTGAGCGTAGTTGGAAGGGTTCCTATGTTAACCCCAATCACCAAAGAGAACCAAAGATACTTGGAGACCAAGTGGAAAAAAATGGGCCACATCTACGGTTCTAAATTCAATGGCCTCTTGTCTGGCAATTTGGCTGAAATTAAACCCACAGATGATCAGAAAGTAGCTTAATTTTATCAGTAACTGAGAAGATTTGTTGTAATTTTTCCGCTCTCGTTCTTGCAATTTTGCATTCGGAATTTCGGATTATCGATTTAAATTCATTTATTCCACATTGAGACCTAGGACATTAGGAGATAAACTTCTCATACCCAATTCTTAGTCAAGGAGAATGAAAATTTATTCAGTATGATTGTTCAAGTCAAATGTGTATGAAAAACTATGTAAATTTTCAAGGATGTAGCAACGAGGCTTGTAATTTCTTGACTTTGTGTTTATATTTATACACTTTTTGCAATGTTTGTGTCGTTGATATTGCATTATGAAATGGACATTTGAGCAGCTCAACTCAACAATATTTCGGAAGCTGCAGGAATTTTACCTGAATCTCGTATTTGATTACCTGAATTACTAAATGTAATCATTACATATGGTTTTTATTTAGTTCTTACGTTTTCAATAATTGTATAGATATCAAATCACTGCAAGCTAACTTTGTTTAACAAACACGTCAAGTGGAAAATTGGAAGAAACTGGGAAGTTTACATCGAGGAAATCTTTCAATTTAATCTTAAAGACAAGAATTCTACCTCACAGATATCAAATAGCTGCAATTTGTAAAAGTGTCTTTCTCAATATTTTTTCAAGAAAAAAAAAATTCTATTCTTTAATCAACCAAAGAGGACCCTGTCATTTACCAACCCAAAAAAAGGTTGAAAAATTCAGTTGAAGTAGTTGGAATATATAGGAAGAACTTGGTCATGAAGCAGGAGTTGGAAGTCATCTCTAGAATTTGTATAATTGATTTCTTACTTTCCATGCACAACATCTAACTACCTTGATCAATGTGACAGCACCTTATCATGGAAAAAATAATATAATTTCATGAGCAACATGCTCATGAAGATATGATATAACATTAAATTATTAGCTTATTGCATTTGAGAGGAAAGCACAGGCATAGTCAAAGGACTTGTCACCAAACATACATGACTTGTTACATAGCTCTTGCCATCAAATTCGATCAAAGATGAATCAAAAAAGGTTCTAACATAACTAAAGAAATAAAGATTTGAGATAAGTACATCACCAATTGACTATCACAAAATCTGAGGATCTAAAAAATTCTACAAAATTCCTATTCTATGGACTTGACCAAGCATTACCCAACTTTTCATATTTGAATAAATCTATTTTGATCATGTAAGGATTTTTCTATATTACACTCCATTTTTTGTCTTATTTAAGAAAGCATCCCCTAAAATTGTAGCAATCTTCTAGTTCACTCGAATAATATTCTTAATTGCTCCGAAAACATCTCTCAACTTAAAAAATAAAGCAATCATATATAATTGACATAATAATTAGTAATTTAGAAAACTGAAATCTTTTATAATACAAATTGCATGAGGGATGGCTAATCAAAATGAACTTTTACTGATCTCAAGTTTAGAGTTGTCTTATGCTAAAGCACGTGAAGCTATATGATGAAGATACACTGAAAGAGGTATGATTTTCCAAACGAATGCGTGTAGAGCGGAATCACAAGGATGCCTCTAGAAGTTCTTTCATTTATTATAAATCCATGCATATGACTGAACAATATATCGTTCTTAGCATATTTTTTCAAAGCCATAGCTATAATATTCTATCGAATAAAAACAAAGAATGAGGGGGTTATCTACAAATTTCTACAAGCTCGTGGCAGGGTACGTGGAGTCGTGTAATGCGACCCTTCTTTTCCTTTTGCCATTGGCCACCACAACTTCCCTCGATATTTAAAACCTATCCATCCCCAGAATCTCATAAAAATTCTCCATTTTTCAAACTAATCACCGAAGCCAAAACAGCGATTTTTCAATCTCTCTATCTTCGTTCTTCTATCGATTCCCCTCCTTCTTAGCTCGTCGGAGAGATGTCGGCGGCGGCGATCACTCGGTGAGTTGATTGATTTTGAGCAATTTGGTGCCTTTTTTTGGTTTAATTCAAAAGCAGTGATAGGGTTTTTCGTTGATGACAACTGCAATGCTTCGTTCACCTCTGAAATGACTAATTTTCATCTCTTATCTTGCTAATGCTAACCATTTCATTTTCTATAGGACCAGCAAAGAAGTGCACAAAAAGAAGTTATAAAGTCTTAATTGGAAAATAGACTTTTTAAAAAACTTTGTTAATATACCACTTGCATTAAAAATGTGGAAGTTAGGCGAATTAATGACAATCTGGTTTAGCTTGGCGATAGTACCACAACCGGTCTCATTGGTGGCTGCCGCCTGTTGTCAGTTGTCGAGGGTTGCTGCCCGCTGTGACCCCCACCCTCTGCCGGTTGTCGCTCACCATTACCGTCGGGGTGTATGTGTGTGTGTGTGTGTGTGTGTGTTGGGGCGTGGGGCGGGCGGGCGGGCGGGCCTTTGTTTTACCGGGAATGATCAAATGATACCAAGCACGCCACCTGCGATCAAATGCCTGGGAATTACAAACATGATAATATATGGATTCTCGGTAAACTTACATTCCACATGCCAAACGGGCCCTAACTGTGACATTAAAAAGAGAATATAATACGATGTAGGACTTTAGGGATATTTCCTACGTCGGCGGCCAAAAGTCGACTACCCACCATGTTTTGGATGATCCATATTATCTCTCTGCCACAACGTTAATAGACTAAAGATTGTGTGATTTTCATACCCTTTGTCCTTACATTAGATTGTTGCAAAATTAATGGTTTTTGCATATATTATATTTTACATTCTTGAAGCAATAGACAAGTATCATAATTATATGACAGTTATGGTGTAGTGTATCTATGATGAGCAGCTATAGTACAATGGAGAGTTGACATTATTGACCACCATGAAGGGAAAATCCTATAGGGTCACCCCATATTCCATTTCCTCATATATTTTATACTTATCTTGTGCATTTGTATCTTTATTTTTGTTTTCATGTGATGTAGTTAAAGATGAGGATATCTTTTATTTATTGAATTGGTTTGTTAGGAAATAAGGTAATGGAATAGTGACCTTTAGAGAAAATGAAATTTTGTCGCCCATTTATGCTGTCTTCAGTTCTTAGGAAAGTACAGTTCTCACTTTTAGTTGCTGGAAAATTAAATTAGATTGAGAAAGGACGGTTTAAGCTGTTTTTAGTTTAAGATTGTCGGAATCTCTTAAGAAAGTATTTCTAACCGAATAGCTGAACTGAGAGTACTTTGCATCCCCATTGATATAGAACCATCCCCATTTGAGAAGTCTAAACCTGGTAAAGGAATATTTTCTCACATAATTTTTGGTCTTGGATTTTTAACATCATGTTAGCAATCTATAGTGGATTTTTTTAGCAGATTTGTTCAGAAACAAAAAGTTTCTATGCTTGAATTCTTCGAGGGCTTTGCTCTGGGTTTTCCAGGCGGGTTTTAGACGAGTTTGATGTGCATGCTTTGGTAGGGTCTTAATGTACACATTTGATTTATTATGACCGTTTTCTTTTTTGCAGAATATCAAATGCACATTTACCAAATAGCCCTGTGAGGTTTAATTTTGCCAGCAATGATGCTGCTGATATTAACCAACAAAAAACCTTTCGTGGTGTCTCCAAGAAGAATTGTTGTTTGAGATATGTCTCGTCAGCATACAATAAGCGCACTCTAAGTCATAGGTGGCTTGAAGTTAGGAAACATTGGACACATTTTCGCAAAGCTAAAAGGATGGTGTACTTTGTACCATTTGCTTCAACAGATGATGGTATAACAATAAATGGTACCAAACAAGCATGTTCGAATAACGACATGGAGGAGGTAAGGGCCAAGCTAAGCCAGTCTTTGCAAGGTGGAAACATTAGCAGTGGTCTTGTCCAGTCGATACATGATGCAGCAAGGGCTATTGAGTTGGCCGTCTCGGAACATAGCTCATCATCAAAAACCTCATGGTTTTCAAAGGCATGGCTTGGCGTGGACAAAAATGCATGGGTTAAGACACTATCTCATCAGGTTGGCAATATTTCGTGACATTCTTGTGGTTATGATTATCTATGCTAAAGTTGCATTTTGTTTTCATCTTATCTTATGACTTAACCATGTGCGTCAATTTACTGAACTAGTGGAATATTATTATGCGGTTTCTGTAATTACCAGATTGTTTATCAGGCTGTTGGTGGGTTGATTAATTAAGTGAAATGTACCTTAATTGTTAGTACCTTAGAATTTTATTTAGTTACTGAAAACCAAATTGCTTAAATTAGATATTTACCCAATATGGATGCTGAAATATGCGGGTGTTGCCATGTTGTATCTATTGAATATATTGGTATGTAATATTCATTGTTCAACATATACTTTACACATTGTTCTTGTGGATTGTCATCATATATAAAATTGTGGCAACAGTAATATTTCTTATATATTTGCCTACATGGACAGTTGGCGTATAGCTTGGTTTGGCAAGGGAAGTGGTTGGACAGGGACCTTAGTTTTTTTTGTTTTGGGGAGGGAAGGGAAGGGAATTTTAGTAGACTATTTGTGTTAAAGAGGGGAGAATTGAGGTCATTCAAAAAGCGGAATTAGAAACAGGGTTTTTATTTTTATTTATATTTAATCTTTATAATGACAAGCATCTCCTTGTCATGATTATTTTTTTCCTTTTTTTGTTTTGGTGTGGTGTGGTGGGTGGGTTAATATCCTGCTTGGAATTTAGGAGGGAGTTAGACTCAAACTCCTCTTCAATCCAATAATTCCCATTTCCAAATGGGTGATGATTTACACTCAGCCTTTTGTTCTTTCCTTTGGAGGTATTATGGTTTCTAAGATGGACATCGGAACCTTTCCCTAGAGCTTCTGGTAGCAAAACAGGAGGTTGGTGGGTCTCTTATTGATGCCAAGGTTATGGAATGCGATATTCACCGCCATGCGGTTGATCAGTGCATACCGAATATATTGCATATGCGCTGCATATGTGGTGTGGCTTTTTTATTTTGAATGAGAAAAAGAGAGAGAGAATAAAAGGAAGGGTATAAAGTAGAAATTGATGTAATGACAAAAAAAATTTAAATTATATTGTGTATGCTTATGAAAATAGAGATACCATGATAAACCATGCATTCCTAAGAAAACAAGTAAATCTTAGAAGAGGCGAGCAAAAAGAAAGAGGAGAGGAGTTAAAAATTGAGGGTTCATTCAAGTTTAACTCGTTTTATAGTAGGTCCAATATAGTACTTCATCAATATAGACAAAGTTTTGACCTTGATCACATAACACAATGCCCAATACGCGATTTTAGTTTTGAAAAATGATTTTCATCTACATATTGCAGCTCAATTATATGCACCACACCATGAGGGTGAATCTGCATATGCGGGCGCATATACGTTGCATAAAATGCATTTTATAACAGCTATAGACGCACATACCAGTTTTGAGTCCTTCAACATTTTCCATCTGTCATTTTAAAAATTCATTTGTGTTATCTAAAAGAGCCCTGAAAAGATGATGGTGCTTTATAAGAATTACCCTTATTATTTGCTGTTGTATGCTACATGTTCTGATAGTGCATGTTTTTCAGTATTTGGAATCTTTATTGTTGGGGCTCAATACATAACTCTTTCTGATTCTTTTCCAGAGAGGAAATAATGCTTTTAGGCTATTTTGATGTGCGCATTTTCTATCCAGTATAATACAATAATGATGGTTTGCTTTCTTTAAGATGAATTTCATCGTTTATATAGTTTCTCAGAGGATTCACAAGCTCCTTTCCTCCCTCAGGCTGCTGTTTATGCTTTACTACAAGCAACAGTTGAGATCTCATCGCGAGGAGACAGGAGAGATAGAGATACTAATATTTTTGTTCAAAGGAGGTTAATGATTTTTCCAACTGTCTTTTTCTTAAATTTTCATTACATTTTATAGGCGGTAATGGTTTTCTTGCTAATCGAGTTGTCCTTTTTCCCTAATTGTTATTAAAATCGTCAAAGTTAGATAGTAAATGATAAAAATGTAAATGTTCATCAATAAATCTGTTTCCCATTAAATTGGGGTCTCTGGAGCATGATTAAAGTCAGGATTGCTATAGACGTAAGCTTTCTAGGAAGAAAAGAAAGCTAGGGTATTAGGTTCGGCTGAAATTCAGGAATGCTGAAGGTACAATCTTGTTAAGAAGGATTAAAGGCATGACTACTGCACCAGGAATATTGGATAAATACTCAAACCATGAATCTCAAGCGAACAAAGTTATTGGAGTAAGATATTCACTACTTTCTTCTTCAAGATTCCAGCTTGTTCTATATGAAGCCACTTTCAACTATACAGAAAAGGAAAAAAAACTACTTTATAACCGCTAGAAAAGACAGGAAATAGAAAGAAGGAAGAAATAGGGGAGAGAACTGTATCGTCAGAGAGGTAAAACATTCACCATGAAACACCTAGTATTTTCCTAATGAAAGTAGTTATCTTAATTCAGAATTGCACATCATTGCTCACGAATTTTGTACCATGTTAACAAACCAACATAACTTCCTTCCCCCTCCTTTCCCTATCTCAAACGCCTTCTCTTGAAATCAAACATGAGACCAGCAATTCATAAGCCCATTAACCAATGGGAAAAAAGTAAATAATATGCCCACCCTTTCGACTTATAAAAAGGCTTTACATCTCAATTTTAATAATAAAATCAGATCTCTCGTCTCTATATTGAGTTGATTTCCTTTCTGTCCGTGACAAGGTTGTCAAATCGTGATATGAATCGTATATCGTTTTTGCTTATGTATCGTATCGTATATCGTAAGATATAATAATCACTTGTGTAATAACTAAGCAATTAAGCATATAATTATATTTTCTATAATTATATGATTAATTTAGTAATATGGGATGATAAATTAAAATAATTATCAAAAGTATAGTATATCCCCAGTCACGCAACCGACACAATATACGTAAGTTCAAACAGAGAAAACACAATATACGTAAAATTCAAACAGAAAAATATATGAAATAACATAAGTCATTTGAATAATCATAACTCATAAGTTAATTAGATAATTAATCAAAATAATACTATAGTCAAAAGGTGTAATCCACATGATATAGTCATAAGGTTCGCAAGTAGCAACATTTTCTAACTAAATTCACACATCATAAATTAAAAACTTCTAAAACATAACAAACAAAACTACTAGTCAATTAATTGTCTCCTATTAATTCATCACCTATCATCATAGTCGATAAGGACGTTCTCATCTTTCTCATCTTTACTTTTGTATTCTACGAACTTCTCTTCTTTCTTCACTTCCACTATCTTCTTTTATTTCCTTTTTGCAAGGTTTTTTTTCCTTCTGGAATAGCATTCAAAATCTCGAGATCCTATCAAAAATTGGTTTAAAAATACTAAGAATTTAAAAATTATTAACAAAATTAACTAGTAAATATAATATCATCATACCTCATTTTTTCTTTTCTTACCACTTGGTCCTTCTTTGTCAACTTCAAAGCATCCATGAACATCCATCCAAGAAATATCTTCCGGTAAGCAAGGACCTTGTTTTGTAATCCATCATTGGATTACTTATCCGATAAACAATTCGGATGATATGCCTCTCTTTCTGTACTCTTTTTTGTCTCGTTTCTAGTTGCAAATTGTACTTAATATAAACCAAGATATCGAGTCTTAATTGTTTTAACTTATAACATATTTCTTCTTTATGAGAGCATGCGAGGACGAGACATGAGTTTCTAAATTCTTGTCTTGTGTGGCTCGGATTAGTTAGGGCTTTAGAGATGAAATATTTTATATTTTTAAGGTCTTTAAACTTGATTTGGGAGATCCAGACCTAACCCAATAACAAATAGGACCTTTAAATATTGTATCGTTCATATCGTATATCGTATTAGAACGTATCATATCATAAGATATGTCGTAAGATATGATGGATTTTCTGATATAGACGGCCTATATGTGTCAGAAACTTTTCATATCGTATCGTATATCATAAGATATTAACAACTATGGTCTTGGGACTGCATCATGATTTTAGTGCTTTGGGTATATAATGGCTGTTAACCTAGAACACGAAATGAGGTAGCTTTATTTTACAGACTTTAGAATTTTCCTGATGGATGCATATGCATTGAGTGTGCTTACATTTGTACGTCCTGTTCCTAAGAGGATTAGGAACAGAAAGTACACATGTCTATTTTTCTGTGTATATAAATTTGTATAATGAGATGGTAATGATCAACCATGTCGTGGAAAAGAGAAACTGCAATTTATTTGTTGCAGCAAAAAGATTCTTTTAGAATTGGGCAAAAGATGTTCCTTCTATATCGCACTGTTCAGTTGTTTTCATTCAATGCAGTATATCACGCCAGTGTGCTCCATTAGAGACTATAATCCGGGAAGAGTTGTCTACCAAACAGCCTGCAGCTTATGAGTGGTTCTGGTCCCAGCAGCTTACAATGGTTGTGACAACTTATGTAAATATATTTGAAAGGGATTCTCGCTTTACTGCTGCTACATCACCGTAAGTTTTACAATTTTATGTCTTTTTGTTTATAGACATCTATTTTCAATGCATGGCAATGGAGGTTATTGCTGGAAATATCCTTTACATTTTGTCATATTTAGCAGGAAATACCTCTCTTGGAAACCCCGCTCTTTGCCCCTTTTGAGTTAAACGATGTTATTATTTCCATCAAATCAGATTTTTATTCCCCAAATACCTCAGGGACTTCCATTATTTGTGCAATGGCTTTATTAACAGTTCGTAATTAATAATCTTTATGAGGGGTAATCTGCGCTAAAGCATGGATTCCACCTGTGGGTTGGTCTGTAGATCCGATCCCCAAGTGGCTTGGAAACAAGGTTCAAGAACTCGGTTTCGGTCTCTCATAATTTTATTAGTTTCGATGTGTTACTAGTTTCGCTAATCTCGGTTCGGGTTTCGGTTTCGACGGTAAAACAACATAAATAAATGTAGATATATTAAATATTTAAATTTATGGTTCTATATTACAAGACAATGATCGTAGTGTTTAAAAATCCAGTCATGATGCAAAATATATTGAAAAGTGTATTTAGATAAGTATTAATAAAGGGTTTGGGTTTACTTTTTTGCGGTTTTCTAACAACGAAGACCTACAACGATCACAACGACAGTAAAAATGGTATTAAAAAATAAGTTTTTAAAGGTTTCAGCCGAAATGATATTGTTTCGTATCGGTTTCGGGTTTCGTATCGGTCTCCACCGAAACCGATATGAAACCACCACGTATCGGTGGTTTCGGCCGAAACCTCGAACCTTGCTTGGAAAGGATGCCGCTTTGTGTTGTCATTCATGAGTGCCGCTACACTTTGAGGCTGCTAACTGCCTTTGAATGTTGGGGAGATGATGTTGCTGCTGTTGGGTTCGCCTACTGTCCTCGAAAGAGCTCACTCTCTGAAAGGCTGCCGCTCATATCCGTGCTTCCTGAAACAAAATGCATACGTTTTTAGAAATCTTGTGTAGTACCTATAATATCATAAAGAAATTCAAAATCATGCAAGAGGAACAATAAAAGAACTTACCGTCCGTGAGACGGGGGAAAAGGGTGTTTCCCTATCCCTAAGAGGCCATGTTTATGTATGCACGATCATGCCTTTTTTTATATAAAAATAATGTCTCTAAAGAAATTGGTCTTTTATGATTGATTTTAGAAAAGAGAAAGAGGAAACGTGCTAAATGAATGCAAAATAAAAAAAAGTCAGAGGAGTTCGGAGTAGAAATGGGCCAAATGGCTTGTTTTTTTATGAAGAAGAAGATGGATCGTTGTTGTCTCCGTCTTCTCGAGCCTCCCCATGATCCCAAAAGCCACCTTTCGATGGAAATTTGATGAAGGAGAAGAAGGAATGGAGGATTGCCACTGTTTTTAGCTCTAGGGTCTCTGGAAAAGTTTGGGATCTGTGAAAATTGGAGAATTCGGTTGCTGTATCTATTGTAAAATGTAGAATCTGGCTAAATCCGTGCAGTTTTAGCAGTTTGCAAATGCTGTTTATAATACAAAATGTAGAATCTTGTTAAATCCATGTAGATTTTGCAGTTCGCCAATGCACATTCAACATTCAATGTGCGGTCGACCGAGCACCGTAAGTTGAGCTTGGAAATCTCTTGAAACAAACGTAGTGCATAGAGAATCTCCGTGGCATGAGACTTATGGTGCAAGTAACACATGCCGACATAAGGTCGACCGACGTGTGCAAGTGCTACTTGGTTTTTTATTTTCTCGAAAATTCGAATAATCTTGTTTCTTTTTTAGTCAAGATCAAATCCACCAAGCTGTCAAAACCTGATCAAAAAGCATGTAAAAATTAGTTGAAAAGTTTACTAAACTGCTAAGATTTTTCTGTTTTAAAATTTGAAGTTTATAGTCGTGTGAAATATCCAAAATTGCGCCAAAATGAGATACCTAGTTCAGCATGCCGTCAGGGGTCAGCTGCATGCTGAACTAGGTTACTTTGTACTTTGTAGTTGATTTTTCTTTAGAATTGTTCGAAAATTGCTTGAAAATTTGAAAAATAGGATGCAAGTTCATCATGCGGTCGACTAGCAGCCGCATGTTGACATTGGTTTCATTTTTGTGATTTTTCTTCGAAAATCATTTTGGAAATTGACTAAAAGTCAGGTAGATAAATTGTAAGTTAAATATGCGGTTGAAAGGTCGACTTGCGACCATATGTTGGTCTTGGTTTTTCTTGTTCTAATTTATAATGCTTTTATTCAAAATCATCATGATATTTTGGTGCAATTTTGCATAGATTATATATATATAGCGTTGATACTTATCTGATACTTTCCCTACCTTTATCAGACGTGTCAGACGCACCGTATACATGTCATATACTTGTCCTGTGTGTGTCGTATGCATTCCCAATGCATCTCAGATAGGTCTCTAGTAAAAAAACATGTTAGCATCATATTTTATATATTGAAGCATAGAGCTTGCTTCATGTATGTATCTGGTTGATGTTTCTCACATCATTCATATGTGCATCTACATGATAAGCTTGATTTTGGTAAATTAGATATTAGTTCACTGTTATAATCCGCTTATTAGTAGTTTTAATAGCATTCTTAATTTCTGTTTATGGAGTTAATTTTTCTCCCTTGGATAAACATATATCTTTTGATTTTTTTCAATTCGGTGGATTTCTTGCCTTCATGTAACATAAGTATTGATGTATGATTTGGGTTCTCCAGTCCTACATTTGGCATATAGTTTACATGTTAATTTTATAGGTGAACGCTAATTATGGTGATAATTTTATTTTTCACCACACACACACACACACATGTTTACGCAATTTTTTTATAATAAAATTATATCACCATGTCCCCATGTCCTCGTGACCTATTTTCAAGGAATTTGCTGCGTCTCTGTATCTGTGTTGTGTTGTATCCATGTCCCGTGTCCGTGAACATGCTACTTAGAATTTGGGAGTTAATATTTGGCTTTAACGGAAAATTTAAAGGCCATTTAGGGGGCAAATCAGAAAAGTGGGTTTTGAAAAGAGGGGTGTTTGCTGCTATGCGGTCAAATTCCGGGTTTTAAAAAGGGGGATTTTCCCTGCAATTTAGCCTAAAGTATAAAACCTTTTAATTTGCTAACAGATGCTGGAAAGGGGAGTCATCGGATTTAGATACCGCAACAGATATTACACTGCTTACCCTTGCTCTGAGCTGCCTTGCCGCTGTCAAAAAACTTGGATCAGCAAAGCTCTCTTATCCACCATTCTTCTCGATGGTCCCTGATACAATTGGTAGATTGATGGACATGCTTCTTGATTTTGTGCCAATACAAAAAGCTTATTACTCTATGAAAGATATAGGACTACGCAGAGAGTTTCTTTTTCATTTTGGCCCGAGAGCTGCTGCAGTTACATGTAAAAATGATCATGGCGCTGAAGAGATAGAATTCTGGATTGATCTTATACAGAATCAGTTGCAACGGGCTATTGATAGGGAAAAGATATGGTCAAGGCTGACAACAGGTGAAAGTATTGAGGTTAGAAACTGTAAACCCATCATTTGTAGAAACTAGAAAGTACTTCTGCCCTTCTTGCTAGAAAATATAATTTTTATGGGTCCAAATTCATTCTTTGATAGGATTTCAAAAGTAAAACTTGCATTCTCAATTTGTAAGTTCAGTTAATTGGTGGTCGCGCGCGCGCACATGATTTTTTTTATACATAACCTATCTATGACATGTTGATCACGATGACCGGTTGGATTGGTGAAAAACACGGCGGTTTGGGAGTTTTGAGGAGTTGGCCTCATTTTAAAAAATGAGTACCTGCCTCAATGGATCGCCTCCCTATGTGTGTGTGTGTGTGTGTGTGTGTGTTTTCTAGTGTTGATATCTTTTTATTAAATGTTTCCATTCGACAAAACTTCATTGTGTGCTTCATGCAATAAATGCATTACTGAACGCCGGTTATTTTTTTCCTTGGTTAATATTTATTTTTGTATGTCAACACATTTGTGTCTGTTTTTTTAGCTAGCATATGCTCTTTTACCATCTCATACTTGGTACATATGTAGGATGAAAATCTCCGATATTGTTACATTTGTTTTCAAACCAATAATACATGCTTTATTGCAGGTATTGGTAAAGGATTTGGCAATATTTGGGTTTTTCATTGCCTTAGGCAGGAGCACTCAATCATTCTTATCCACAATTGGTGTTTCTGCAATGGATGAAATGATTGAAGGCATTATAAGGTTTCCCTTTAGCTTTGGACAGAGGAACATCATTTGATCTTTGAAGTTATTATGTATCCTTGATTTATATAATTACTTATGCTTTCTGCCACTTATCATTGATTCCAGGTATCTTATTGGTGGAAGTGTGCTATACTATCCTCAGTTGTCATCCATTAGTTCTTATCAACTGTTCGTGGAGGTCAGTATACAGTTGAGCTTAACTCAGCCAACAATTGTAGTAGACATTTTGTTATGATCTAAGCTATCTTTGGGTCTATAGGTAGTTTGCGAAGAGTTGGAGTGGCTTCCTTTCTACCAGAGTAATATAGCTAATGCAAATAAGTCAGCTGAAAATAAGGATAAACAAGAAGGCTTGCCTCATGGAGAAGCCATTTTCCTCATTTTAGATGTGTGCTCATACTGGATGACTGGCTTTATTAAGTATAGTGCATGTCTTGAGAACCCATCGAACATAAAAGCCGCAAGATTTCTTTCGAGAGGGTAAGTCTCTCCCCTACAATGCTCAAACTATTTTTCATTCTTCTTTTGTCTTTAAATTCTCAGTAGATTTGTGCTAACTGCTGCTATTATTTTTTTGTACTTCATTTTTTTCTTCATAAAAAGAGATGTGCATTCTTATAACTGCTATTTTTCTCGTTTGTTTTAGACACAGCAAGCTGACCGAGTGTATGAAAGAAGCTGGGGAAATGAAGTAAGTCTGTCAAGGCTAAGAAACTATTATTTTTCCGTTGCTTCGTGAACATGCAGATGATCAAGTATATTCATCTGGTATCCATATTGTACTAACAATGGACATCTTTGTGCAAATATACTAAAAATATCCGCAGAAATGGAAGGATGAATGATATTGTTGAGAATAAAGGCAGCCAGGGAGCTGAAAGTTATTCGTCAATTGATACAGAGTTGGACTCTTTTGAAAAGGTATTCCTGCAGGTTTTGTTAAGATTAGTTTCAAATTTTTATTGTGCTGCAATTAAGTTTGTTACGAAATAAAAATAATTGAACAAATATTTTCATCAAATTGATAATCTACTGTGTTAGAAAGTCTATAGATAGTATTACGTTATGGTGAAAAATTTAATATTAGTGGAGTCCACTTAGCCCTAGTCTTTTTGATTGCCAGCATGTGGACGTTTCAGCAGATTTAAATCAGAATATGGTTTTTATTTGATTTCATAAGTTTTCTTTAACCATTCCGACTGGTATGAATTATTTTAACATTCTGGGACTTGCTGCATGGCAGCATGGGTCACTTTCTTGACTACAGTTGAAAGGCTTCGGTAAAAGGAGCTGAAGGAATTCTTGATGCGTATAGTGAGTTACTGAGAAATTAATTGAAGCTTCAAGGTTTAAGGGACTTCTCATATGCTTTAGCAGCAGAAGTAAACCATAATTTTAAATGCAAGAAACAACACTTTCAGTTATAAGTTCATTGCAATAATTCAGGGGTTTCCTGGTTCTTTAGTTTCCTACCTCAGCAATGCCAAAGTAAAAAATGTTGTTGTATTTCTTCCGTTTTACACTACTATACAATTGGTATTCTGGTACTGTTGGAAGAACCAGAGTGTTTTTACCAATTGTCATCTGGTTGTAAATTTGGTCAGAGTAGCCTTGCGATAGAGATTGGAGAGAATTGCACTTACTGGAAATTGTAGTCCTTAAACGAAAAGCATTAGTTTGGTTTGTTTTGTAATCCATTTGTCCCTTTGTCGCAGGCTCTTGAGAGTGTTGAAGAAGCTCTTATTAGATTAGAGGATTTGCTACAAGAGCTAAATCTCTCTAACTCAAACCCAGAACATTTAAAAGCTGCCTGTTCTGATCTTGAGAGAATAAGGAAGCTTAAAAAGGAGGCTGAATTTCTTGAGGCATCTTTTAGAGCAAAAGCAGCTTCAATGGAACAGGTACCAGGTTTTTCTTGTTCAAAACTTCATATGTCGGTATATTAATGCATTTATTTTTATGAAAAATATTTATTTTATCATTGTCCTATATTTGGGTCAGCTGATTGCTGCATCATCCCCACAAGGAAGAAATAAGAATTGTTTGGATTTCTGTTGTTTATCTTTATTATGGTTCTATTACCGTCGTTAACATGTATAATACATTATTCTCTAATTAATGAGAAAACGGGGCTTGTAGGGACCCTGTAGCCCAAAACTGCACACATGGGCCAGTGGGGTACAGGGGCCTAATTGCAAAATAGCCAGTAGGCCCCACTAGCCCATGTGAGAGTCCACTACAGTTTGAGCCCGCTGGGTCCCTGCTGACCCCGTTTACTCCTAATTAATACTAGAATATTTCATATTCAAGGAAATGGAAACAATTGGTTATGTTCTGTTGACTCTCTTCATGCACACCTTAAGATCAGCCATATGCATCGAAAACTCTAGTGTGTCAAAATCATCCTTTTGTTTCTTTATTATAACTTCTATTCCTTTTAACACTACCTGATCCTACGTATATTGAAGTGTCCTCTGCTCGTTGGCCCCATGTCCGATCATCCTAGTTCTACATGATGTCAGCTTAGATCTTGCAATTTCTAAATTTTCTCCAAAATGTTTTATTCACCACCTAATACTTAGTAACTTTACCTGGTTGCCTGGTAAACATTTTTTTCGAAAATCTTGCATTCTTCCTGTACTTTTACCTCTTCTATTTCCATTGCAACAATCCTGGTCTTATGTGATCTTTCTTTTGGGATAATCTAAAATCAGCAAGGGTTGGTAATTTTGAATGTTGTGACTAAGCATCCCATATGATTTGAACTTTTTAAAAGGACAAACTTATACTGAAACTTGTCTTCGGGTGCATACTCCTTTCTGTTTATGTTTCGTTTAAATAATGTAAATAAGTTGTGAATTATATGCCTAAGACACTGGTTAACTTTCAATTCACTCTATTTTTCTTTCTATATTTCTTTCTTGCTAATTTAATTTCTAAAACACAATTCTTTTGTTTATCATTCGGTACATAGTTGTTAAAATCATTGCCTCTTGTATATAACTTTTGTTCGTTTCTTCACTAAAAATAGTGCAGTTAGTTTAAATTCCATCAGATAAATCTTTCAGCTTCTTTTTCGTAATCAATCCTTGTTATCCAACTAGGGGGATGCTGATGCATCTTCTTCCAGTGAGCGGAGATGGTTTTCAAAGAAGGCTGGAACAGCATCCAACGAGAGTGAATCAGTTCAAAACAGTGTTGAGAGGTGAAAATTATTTGACATGAAACACAATGATTTTTTTGTAGTATTTCTCTGGATAGAAGTGGATTGCAGTATTTCTTCCTGGTTTTCCCCCCTTTGACGTATAAGCGTTCTGTCATCGTGGGCAGGAAACCTCGTGGTTTTTGGAGCTTTCTAGTGCAGAGTTCCACCAGGAAAGCTGGGCCTGGACTTTCAACAGTGGATCAAAAGGTAATGGCTAAAACCAAATCAATTTATCAGTCTTTACTTCGGTAATTGATTAGTTTTAAAAATTGGGCATCCCTTTGTTCAAATATGATCATTGCAAATATTTATAGACTGTAATAGGAATACATGATTGTCAATTAATACCATTGTGGTTAGTTAAAATTATATCTGCACAAATTCCTTGAACCAATATTTTAATTTTATTCTAGCTATTAGCGTTCAGCATGTATTTTGTAACAGTATTCATTCATTATCATAGTCTTTTTAATATATATGAGCAGCATCTACCTGACCTTTTTGAATTCTCCTCCAAATTTTTGGACAAAGTAAACCGTGGGCAAGAGTGGGGTTTAAAATGATAAGGCGACTTGGCTGATAGTTACCTTAAAGTGCTTTCTTTTGTGACACATAATATACAAAAATATTTAATCAAAGTATGCTCCCAATTTTTCCTAAAAGATTATGAAATTCATTCCACATCGAATAGAGACGAACTGTGCAAGTGAATGCAACTGTGCTTTATCTGAACTGAGGTATCAATCACAGGACTACTTGTTTGATCTGTAAGTTCTATCCCATAGTTTTGTTATTGACAAGGAGTGAAAGGATTTCCAGCACCATTTACTAATTATATGCAGAAAGAAACTTACATTTTGTCGTTCTAGAAAGAACCTATAATTTGGAATTCTGTTTTTCTGTTTGGTTGTTCAACAGTAGTCATATGTTGGATTCTTGACCCTTTAAAGCTCTCGTTTTAGATTTATAAAAATTAATAATTTGCAGGTTATGTCTGCTGCAACGGATAATGAAGGTTCTGAACTGAACGAGATTCGCCGCTTTGAACTTTTGAGGAGTGAGCTAATTGAACTAGAAAAGAGAGTTCAAAGAAGTGCTGGCAACACTCAAAATGAAGAGGTATTACCTATATTCGAATAAGCAAAAGTTTGCATTCCACAACATTGAGACTTGCTAAATTAATTTTTTTAGCAACTGGCAGATGAGCGCTCACACTTCACACCTCTTTGATTTATTCTTTGAGCTGTTTTCGTTTACCCTTTTAGCATGTTTTCTTTTCAAAGCCTTTCTTATGTCACGCTAGATATTTGGTATTCCCTTCTTTTCATTTAGAAGTTCAATACAAATTGAAGTATCTCTTTTTAATGGGGATCCCTTGGTTTTATGTTGTATGTGCTCATTCTATCGCTGCTTGTTTCCATTACATTTTTCTTTATTGGACCATTGCATACACCTCTTCATATTATGGACTGTCTCCTGTTCCTTTAGCTTAAATTCATCCTTATATCACACTTCATATTCATTCGTGAAAAATTGTGGTTTGTGTGCCTTATTACAATATCTAATGCGGGATCAAGTAAACCTTGAAAAGCAGTTTCACACTTCAATCTCCCATATCCTTACAAGATCTGCTCCTATTTACTATTTGTTTGTCTGATGTGTGCATGATGACAAAGTAGCCATTGTTTTATAACTTTTATTGTTTTTGATTGAAATTGTTCGTGTCCTTTTCACTAAATTTGAGCTCCTTGCCCTCTTAGAAATATCTAGCATTTAAGTTTTCTCTTTAATTAATATTTCGTCTTTTTGTAACATACACCAAACCACCTCTTTGTACCATTGGCCATCGCTTCCAATTCAGCCAGATCTGCTAGAGAAAATCCTGCTATGTGTATCAATTCTGATTACCCATTTTCTGATTAGCTTAAGACTTTAAAAAATTCACTATTTATACAACACACTTGTAATGTAAAGCATCTCTGGTAGCTCATAGTGCGGATTTTGTCTGAAGTTTTCCTGAATTTAGTATAAATATATTATGTGCTCATATATCCAGGCAAACAATTGATTATCAAATTTTCCATAACTCAGGTTCTAATTGACAATTATGTCTGAAGTTTCCCTGAATTCAGTGTCGACACACACACACACACACAGACACACACACACACACACACACACTCACCTGCTTAATTATTCATGATTTTAACCCTGGCTAGAACTATTCCTTTTATTGCCTTCAAGCTCCTAATCTTAAAAAACTTTTTAATATTTTTTTCAGGAGTCTGAACTTGATGACAACAGCAAAATAGTTTCGGCGGCAGCCAAACATTTTATTGTTCATGGACAGAAGAAAGAGAATATCATTGCCAAATCAATTGAAAAGATCAAGAAAACTAGCACGGTAGGGTGTACTCCTTGTTCGTTTGAGTTAATTCTTAACCATCAATTTCTATTTCATTTCTTTGGAAACGGCAACTTTTCTTTTGATTGGCTGCTGCAATTGAATTTTTCCTTTTTTCCCTTTTAATTTTAATTTTTATTTTTCAGGATGTTTGGCAAGGAACTCAGCTTTTAGCCATTGATGTTGCTGCCGCTATGGTTTTACTCAAAAGAGCAGTTACTGGAGATGAACTCACAGAGAAGGAAAAGAAGGCTCTACGGAGAACTCTTACTGATCTGGCATCTGTTGTTCCAATTGGATTCCTTATGCTTCTTCCCGTGAGTCGTTTGAGTAAATTATATCAAATTTAATAGCTACCAATTGCATATGTCATGATTTTTCAAATAGTATCAGTATCTCCATTATTTAATACCTAAGAATTGCATAGGTCGTTATATGGAGTATCCAATAGTATCACCATAAAAAAAGAAGGAAAAAACTGTTTTGAAAAATATAAAGAGAAAAGCACATGAACGACACAATTCCAATACAAGACTAATTGATATTAATATAAAGGGAAATTTGTTTCTAGACCCAATTATCAAAACCGATTTATTTTTAGCTAAAAAAACCCAATACAAATTATACGAAATATTAGAAACACATACGCCTCAAACATATTATTCTTGGCTCATTCTCTTGGCATTCCCTATTTGACCCGTTAGTTATCTTTTTGGAAGGCAAATCGTTTTAAAATATTTCAAAATAGGGTTGTTTGATTTTATTTTATTTTAATTTTTTGAGAGAGATTTTCTAAATATCATCCATGATTTTATTATTTGATCTTTTCAATTTCTGGATCTAAAATTTGAGCCTCTCAGCATTTTTAAATACTTCGATTTGATGAAATCCTAATCATATTCTTTTCTCTTTTCGGAACCCTAAGATCGAACGTCATTACATATTAGTCTGAATATAATGGTTTAAGAAAAATATTTTAGTCTTATTAAACAAGGAATGAAACATCGTGCCCCAATTTAATGGTTTTGATTTGAGATGGGATTGAATATCCCAATTGAATGATGAACACTTTGTCAATTTAATTTGATAAGTTTTATTCTCCATAGGAAGTGATTAAAGGGAGAAACATAGAGCACAAAAAGAGGAGACTAAATGAGAGATGGTGAAAGAAAAACTGAATTATTGAAGAGCTTTGATTGGGTTTAATTGATTTTAATAGGATGTAGGTTGAAGATAATACACCGTATAAAGGGTAACGAGGGTATTTTTAAAATATTGGTGTATAATACACCGTATAAAATTCAGTATATGGATTTTTGGGTATAAAAGAAATTAAATATAAGCTATAGGGTGTTTTGATATTTATGTAAGTTTGTGGGTTTAAAAATATGTGGGTTTAAAAATAAATGTGTTAGGAGAAGTGGGTTTAAAAGCGGTTTTCCCTAATATGAATTAGTAACCGCACATTTCATGTACAAAGTTTGCAATATAAATGTAACTCCAGAGTTCAAAGATCCTACTTTATAAATTTGTTTCGTCGCTTATGCATGCTTCTAGACTTTTCAGCTGTCTGTTTGCCAAATTTGTCCTTTTAGGTTACTGCTGTTGGGCACGCAGCAATGCTGGCTGCCATTCAAAGATATGTACCGGCTCTGGTAAGAATTCTTGTAACTATGACTTAGCTCGCAAGTGATAATAAAATATGTATGAAATATATATCAAAATATATGTAACAGCGTAAGCTCAACTGCTATTCATTCTTCGTGACAGATACCATCCACTTATGGTCCAGAGCGGCTGGATCTCTTAAGGCTGCTTGAGAAAGTGAAGGAGATGGAGGCTGCTGAGACGAGGTCTGATGAAATGACAGACACTGTTAGCTCGAGCAGCAGCAGCATGGCACAATAGCCTCAAAAGAAAAGTGTGATGTCTTCCATACATGTGGATATTGTACAGATCACAGATAGACTGTTCAGTTCGGTATGTATTTGGATGATCTTATGCTAATGCTGTCACTTTGAGTCTAAGAACTTGAATTACTTCTAGCTTATCATTTCAGAAACGTAATATGATTTTTGTGCGTTATTTTCACTTAACCTATTTTGTTTTCTTATGGAAGATAATACCAAGGTCACAATGATGTTTGTTTCATCATATACAGGAGTGGCCATTTGTCGAATACAGCTGCATCACACGAGGAAAGAAAGAAAGACTGTAATTTTTGCTCCTGTAAAATTTTGAGATATAAACAGTTATGGATATGTAAGAGATAACTTGTAATTGTTGATGCATAAATAACTAATTAGCCATCTGATGATTCTTTGTATATATTTGTTAGAGATCAATTAATATAAATAATATTGATTCTATGTTTCTTTCCAAATTGTTAGGTAATTGCCAGACATTCCGTTATTATCTTTTTTTTGCTGCTATGAATCTAAATCTCTCATTTTGTGGAGTTCAAATTTGTAATTGTACAAGTTTCTGGTTAAAGGACACATATCTGAAGCCCGTTGGTAAACAATATTTATGCATGATTGAGGTCCGTTGCCTATTATTCAGGTGCATTGTCAAAAAGGGGCAGAGGCAAACTATGGGCAAATTACAATAAAATACCCTTAACTACCATGGAATTTCACTAAAATACCTTTTCAGTTTTTTTATTACAGAAAAATACCTTAAAGTATGGTTCTTGCGAGAGTTTTTAGTAAAATACCCCAAAAGTAGAACTTAAGGTATTTACTATATTAAAAAATCAAGGTATTTAGTGGAAAAACCAGACCGTCAAGGGTATTCTAGTTTGTCTCATCTAAAGCCTAATAACGAGCATTATCCCAGGGAAAAAAGTAACACGGAAAGCTCATTTAGAACTTGCATACTCTTTATTGGAATTTTTACCGGATCCGTCTAACTTTAATGCTGGATAATCTTTCGTCGGGTGAGACAAAGCGATTCTACAGTTGTGTTCTCTTCAACTTTTTGGGATAAGCCATTGCCACTCGTTAATTTCAAACCCTCAAAATTTTAACAGCAATGATAACATTGTCAAATTAGAATTGAGCTGTAATTTTTAGCTGGTTACTTTACTAAGTAGTAATCTTAATGTTCCTGCCATTACAATGAAACATTTAAGCTTCAACTCTGATCCTGTCCACAGATTTAATAATAGCAAGCCCTCATCAAAAACTAAAAGGTGTAATTAATGATGAAATTTTGAAGTTATTTTTACCACGCACCATTAAATAACCGGACATAAACCACTCTCCAGAAAGATAAAGTTTTTTTTATACCCTCAAATCTTAGAGATTTGGATATTAGTCAATGAAATCTTGGTATTTGCTCTCTTAAGTTATTTCAAATTGCAAAATATATATAGCAAGAAAGTTTTTTATGAGACAAAAAAGATATGTATATGCCTTGATTAAGTTTATAAAACATTCGATGCATGATCAAATGACCAACCAAAAGCACTAAACTATAATTCTTAATTTAGGAAGGAGATGCACGTAAATTGGCTGGCAAATTGATGGAGTGAACTATATATCCATGTGCTCTTCACGTTCTAATGACTCGGCAAACATAATTTAAACCCCCCCTCCCCCCTAAAATATCTAATTAAACAATCAAAAACCCAATTTTTTCACTCATACGTGCAAAGTATTATTACTGAGGATAACAGAGGAAAGATGCCGGAGGAAATTTCCTCCTATGGCATCGAAAAAATACTCTTAATGAATTTTTTCGACGATCGGCACCCATTATCTCTATCTTTATCATCTAAGATGTGGATACACCAAATTTAATGTGGTTCCGTCATTTTTCACCGTTGATTTAGTGGGTGCAAAATCAATGGTTTACCGACAATAGAACTTTTTACATTGCTAATTCAACGATGAAAAAGTTGTAGAATCACGTGAAATTTGGTGTATTCATATCTTAGATGATAAAGCTGGGTTCCGACCGTTGAATAAAATGATGGAGGATATAGAATTTTGAGGCGCACTAACCAAAATGCCTCAGTTTTCTCCATTACCCTAACCTTTAATGGATATACTACTGTATCCTGACCTTTAATTATTAATTAATAAGTTGAGGTCATCAAAATGTAATTGTTCAATTCTTAATTTTGTATCATACATCGTTTTAATCATTGATGGCGTGACGGTATGGATTGACCAACTCTTGATTTGCACCTTCGATCTATAACTAGGGGTGTAAACGAGCCGAACTCGAGCCAGCCAAGCTCGGCTCGAGTTCGGCTCGTGGTTCTTTTTGTCGGTCCAAGTCCGGCTCGTTTAGTTAATCGAGTTAGAGATGCTCGGCTCGAGTCCGGCTCGATTAAACATGCCCAGCTCGTGTTCGGTTCATTTGTGGCCCATTAACTAAACGAGCCAAGCTCAACTGAGCTCGTTTAGAGCTCGTTTGTGAGCTCAGCTCGTTTTCAGCTCATTTACTCATATTAATAGTATCTTCCACGAAAAACACATAATTAACAATAATGCTTAAAACTCAGGGTTTTGAGATATGGAAAAATTAAAAAACATTAACATCTAGGGCATTGAATGGGTCTAAGTGCTGGGTTTTATATTTATCTCTGTACACTTTATATACTGTTATTTAATTGAATTAAGTGTTCTGAGAGTTGTATAGAATCTGCTATATATTACATATTACTGTTTTTTTTCAAACTGTGTAACCCAGCCGAACCCGAGTCAATACCGAACGAGCCTGGCTGAGCTCGAGTCCGGCTCGTTTAATAAACGAGCCAGGCTTTCTGGCTCATGTCCAGCTCGTTAATAAATGAACCGAATTTGAACGAGCTGATACCGAGCCGAACCTTAATCGAACCCGAGCTGGCTCGTTCAATTACCACCCCTATCTATAACCAACGGTACGAGTATGTGTCCGACTTTAGACAAGTGCCTCATCTTTACATAAAGGATGTTTCACCAAACAAATGACCAAGTCGTGTCCCGTGACCATAACCACGTGAAAACCCAATGTCCTGTCAATTTCTTTTTGGATGCAAACCCTTCGGCTGCGCTTGGAATATGAAATGAAATGGAACACTGCCGGAAATCTTTGCATTTCAGGGAATTGGATGACCGGACATATAATTCAAAGGAATCTTGCATTAATGTGTTTAGTATACTTTAACCATTGCTTGTAATATATGTATGTGCAACCGTTGACCGGCGGCGAGGTCGTAGGAAGGCTAGTGGATGGCGGCGAGGCCGACGATTAGCGGCCTATCGACGCTGGGTCAGCGACTAACGGTTGATCGGCGACTGGCAAAGCACGGCGGGACCGGCCGGTGGGCGGCGAGGGAGGCCGGTGACGGATGGTCATGGTCCATTTTATGTTAGACGGGAATACTTCGTGGTAATTTAGGATAGATATATGTTTCGAGAAGAATAAGATTACTATGAAATGAGGTCATTTGATTACCATGATAATCCTATGTTTCCGGAAATATCTATTACAACTAAACAAGCATTGTAATATTTCTTGGTAATCTCAGATTACCAACTAGATCACCTCCTACCAAGCACACAATTCTAAGAGCTATGCCTAATTAATCAATCCTTCTAATTTAGCTTATAAGATTGGAGCAAAGGTTTATTTTATTTTTTTTTCCATGCTCGAAACGATCCAAGTCCTTAATTACCAATAAAAACCTAACTAAAATTCTAGCCTCCATGTTTCCACTGGATCTCACCATTCAAATGGCAAATAGTATCTTTGCTTAATGATCAGCTTTGTTGTCTCAAGCTAGGGGACTCAACTCTTCTAGTTTTCTTTTGTTTATGGAATGATCTCTCTCTTTTCTTCTCTCATAGAAATTTAATTCTACGAATTACAAAAGAGAACCCCTGATATCACTTGTGCATCTTTCATATAAAACATTTGTTGTGTTTACTTTCTAAATTCTATTACATTGTTTCGAAAAGTCAAGTTTGCGTCAGCTTTTATTCAAATCTTGATGGTTAATTTTGGAAGGAATTGATAGTTCAGAGTTGAATTCATTATATATTTAATATTTTATTTAATAAAAGGATCGAGCCATTCTTTCAAATTGTCGTGTCTTTCTATTATTATATGGAAACCCCACAACATAAGTAATGAAGAAAAATGAAATCATTTGAAATTTCTAATCCTTTTTTTTTACTGTTAGGAATGAAATGTTAAAATTAACGCTCCTCTGATAGTTTTCAATACTCTATTATACAAAGGCTTTATCTCTTTCATGTTGTTTTTTAATTTAAAGATAAAGAAAGCTTCTTCCTTTGTTCGCCATTAGGGGCACTTAATACATGCAATGGAAGGTTACCCGAAATCTCCACATTCACGGGAATATGATGCCCAAGCATCTAATTCCAAGAAATCTTGCATTAACGTGCTAGGCATATTTTAATCAATTCCCGATAGTATATGTATATACAACGGTAACAGTGACCGACGACGATGAGTTGCCGGCGGCGAGGGCGACAATTGATGATGCCAACAGCCAGCGATGGCGGCATTGTGCGGCGGCCGACGACGAATAATGGTGGCTGTCCCCAGGGGCGGGGGATGGTAGCATCCCGCAGCAGCCGACGACTTGTGATGGTTGGCAGCAGATGGCCGACGGCGTTTTATGTTGGGTGTGAATATTTCGTGAGAATATAGGATAGATATCTCTTCCAAACAAAAAAGACCGAAAGAAATCCACTCCTGACTGGATCCGGTTTCAAAAAATGTGTGCACACATGAAAAAAGGCTATCAAATAACGTAATGCGAAGTAGTAACATTAGCATAGCACGGATCTAGAAATGTAAAATATGAAAGGAAAAAAAAAATCAAAATCGGTTTAGAAAAGAGGCGAGTAAAATAGGTTAAATACACAAGGCATCAAAATAGTTCAAAACAAACTTGATAAAATCATGAATAGCGACTGCAGATTGAACGTGAAACTGAAAGGCCTAATAACAAAACATAGCAAACTCCTGGAAACTCCCGGAAGGATCGTAACAAAATTAAGCCAGTTTGAAGAATCATAAGAAAATCATGGTTATTAAGACTTACAGGCAATGAACCGATTGTAAGTAAGTAGACCTGTAGACACAAAAACGGATCTCTTCGGAAATTCCAAGATTCAAGATAATTTCCAAAATCTTTCATTAAATAAGAAAAGAGTAGAGACGCTTTACAGTGAAAAGCCTTTAAAATCTTATGAAATTTGCTACAGTATCAAAATCATTTTGTAGCTTTCAAAAAGGTTCTTTATCAAAAGTAGGCTTTTCATGAATATGCTTTCAAAATACAACTAAAGAGCTTGCTAAATAAAACCTTTCGGCTCTTAAAGAAAGATATGCCACAAAAAATAAATAACGGTGAATAAAGATAACACCTCAAGGCATCAAGAGCATATAAAACCATAGTTAGCCATTGTGTCCAATTAAACATTCACATGGGTAGTTAGGTTTAAATGATTACGAATAGAACTTGAAAAGAAAGGCCTATTAACTGACGTAAGTCACCGTAACACAAATTAAGGAAACATATGAATATCTAAAAAACATTTCATGGCTTGTTGAAAGACCATTTATCAAAGATCGGCTTTCCATGAAAATGATTTCAAAATAATAACAAAAAGCTATCGAAATAAAGCTTTTCAGTTCTAAGAAACATGTTATGGACAATTATTTATGACGTTGTACCGTTTCGATAAACCACTTTGAGAAGTACCTATGATGCATTTGAAAGTAGTAACATTTAAAAACATCAGATATACGAAAATTTACAAGTTGAAAATACACTCAAATCATTTTAGGGACGACCAGAGGCGGACCCAGGAATTTATTTTCACCAGAGGGGACGCTAAATAAAGTAAAGTTTTGTTAAAAAGTTAAACCTAAATATTATATAAAAACTGTCAAATAATTTAAATATTGATAACAAAATATTAAATTAATTTAATTATAAATGTAGAAAGAACTTTTCCTTAAAAACCCACAATAAAATGCATACCTACTTAAATATAATTTAAAAAATTATTGTGTGGTTTGTGGGGATTGAACCCAAGACCTATTTGTGGGTAAGCAAAATGTGCTCTCACTTGAGCTAGAGCATCCTTTTATTAGTTTCTTGTCATAAATATATATATTAGATGTCCCAAAAATACCAACACTTTTATCTCTTTTTCTCGAAATTTCAGCGGGCGCATGTGCACCCTTTGGTCTCAACCTGGATCCGCCCCTGGGGACGACACAAGTATAATGAGCTGCATCCACAAGGTATTAAGAATGGTAGGTCGTGTGTGAAAGGTAAATTTCACAAAACCATAATCGAGATTGTGGCAGATGGAGCACACTGGTGACATGTTAGGTTTAGCTGTTACAGAAAGAACTTGAAATGAAAGGCCTGGTAGCAAACGCTCACAAGGAACTGAAAAAATAAACATCAAGTCAACTGCAACATTATCTATTGAAATCTTGGTTAAAACGGTTACAGACAGAGACTCGGTGTTAGGTAAGTAGAGTTGTGAACAAAAGTCGTAAAATATTAAGACATAACTTCAAAATTTTAATTACATTCAATTGGATACGAAATCATGGCGGTTAAAATCCTAAAACTATTATAAGTTTAAGTAGTAATTTTTGGAAAATTTTAAATAATTTGCTTAAAATATAAGTTGCGACTCAAAAATGTTTTGCGGCTTTGAAAAAGGTCTTTTTTGTCAAAGATGTGTTTTTCATGCAACCGGTTTCAAGATACTACTAGATCTCTTTCAAAGTACAACCATTATTTTTTTTTTAATAAAAAGCTTTATAGAATAATTTATCAGGCTAAACAATTTCTAAATCCGCTTTGAGATGTATTCTGTGATGAATTTGATAGGAGTGACCTTAGCAACACAGAGATTTAGAACTTAAAAGTCAAAAATAGTTTCAGATCCTTTTAGGAAAGTGTCAAATAAAATGGCTTAAATTCAAAGGGTTAAAATCGTAAGCTTTTTGAAAGATCCATTATTAAAGGCAGGTTTTTCATGAAAATGCTTTCAAAATACTATTAAAAATATTTCAAAATAAAATCTATCAATTATCAGAAATAATATGCAATGAAGAATCAATTGAGGCTGAAACATTATGATAAACAACTTTGTAATGCTACTACTAGTAGATGCATTTGAAAGTAGTAAGCATAGTTCCAAATCTTTTTAGGAAAAAGGGAGTAAAATGGATTAATGCATCGACAAGGGTGGATGATGATAAAGAATCAAGGTATCAAGAATGGAAGGTTGCTTGTACAAAGTAAATTCGACAAAATCACAACCACGTTGTGACCAATTGAAGAAGCGCAAGGGTTAATATGTGTTCAGGTATAGCTGGTTATAATTAGAACCGGAAATGGCTTACTAAAAAATGTTCACAGAGCAACGAGCATCAGTTGGAAGACTGATGATGCTCAATATCGGTGATCTCCAAGATCAGGACACGTGGCAGATGACGTGTCCCAGAACTCAGAAGAAAGGGCCCACAGCCCACTCTGTGCCCAACCCGCAAACACAAGCTGGCCTTCCTCGGGGCCCCCTGCGAATTAGCCTCCTCGGTTTCTCAGCTCGTCCCGAGCTGCCACAAGACCAAGACTCCTCGGCCTCCTCGCTCGTCCTCGGGCTGCCGGCCGAGGCCGTCTTCCTCGGCCCTCCGACCAACTCCACCACGCACAGGCGTAACCGCCGCTTCGCGAATCTCGCCACGTGCAGATTTTACGCCAACAACATCCCACGTTCCACGCCATCACGATCCCCATTAATGGGCGATCCGCTCTCTACGCGGGCGTGACGTCGGGAGCGTAACTGCCGGCGAGATTCTCGCGCCTGCTGCTGCGAGCCACCGCCGCTATATAAACCCCCATCACAGAGGGATCAAGTAAGCCATTTTTTACTCTTCTAAGCCGTTACTCTGCTCGGATCTCATCACTAACTTGATCGTCGGAGGGTCCTTGGTGGTACCAAACCATCCCGGGACTTCTTTGCAAGTACTCGGCACCAAACTCCTCATACCACCTCTTCCATCAAAACCCATTGAGACCCACACACGACAGAAGATAACCATCAAAATCCACGTGGAGATCAACGGAAGACAACATCTGACGGAGACCTGAAAAGGGCCTCCATCAGTTGGCGCCGTCTGTGGGAAACTAACTCCACAAAACACAAAGTTGGTCTTCCTATCTCCGCCCTCATGACAAGCAGCCATCCTGAAGATCCCGGTACCAGCTGCCGCCTTCCACTCACCGAAGGCGGGGATGAGCTTCTTCCAGCGACCGTCATCAACGCCCTCGCAGGCCGGATAGATCGGCTACAGTCCCTCGTGGAGGCGCTCGTCCGCGTCCAAACGACTAGGCCTGGGCCCCAGATCGCCGTTCCACCACCTCCAGAAGGCTCAGCCCCTGTCTGGACGGCTGACCACCAGCAGGCTGCGACTCCTCGCCACCGATCTCTCAAGTCGGTGCTCCCTGAGGCCCGCTGGGCGCCCCACGGCTCCACACCAAGGTCCGTCGCCAGAACGCCTCGTCTCGAGCCTCCTTGCGACCCTTATCCCCCCGAGGAGATGTCAGTCACCTCGCCTATCCACAGGCATGGTCGACACCACCACACTCGGCGGGGCCGCACAGAAGGGGTTCACCTCGGCGGCTCGAGAGCCACCTTGCCCCGGGATCTGAGGCACCTCATCGAGAGGAACCGGGGCCGCTCCCAAACGCAGGTCACCCACAGCGGAGGCCAGGGATCCCAAGGCGCCGACTCCTCGGGATACCACGGTCGGCTCGACGCCCTTGAGAAGAAAATCGAGGGCATGCGCCGGAAGGCTCACCTCTCGAGCGACGGGGCTAAATATGCCTCCGAATCGCTCACAAAGCCGTTCACCGAGGAATTGCTCGCCGTCCACATCTCCTCGCGCAACAAGCCCCCAAAGGTCTTCCTGTTCGACGGGAAAACCGACCCGAAAGACCATCTGAACGCCTTCACCGCGGGGATGAGCTTCCAGGATCACTCCGACGCCGCCCAGTGCAGGGCCTTCCCGGCCACTCTTATCCATGCAGGTCGGGACTAGTTCCGGGGGCTCGAGCCCCGCTCGATTTCGACCTTCGACGATCTAGCTACTCAGTTCCTCGGCCATTTCGTGGGGAACCGTCGACAGAAGCACACGGTCGACTACCTCTTCACGGTTAAGAGTGGGGACAAGAAAACGTTCAAGGCCTACATTACCCGTTTCTACAACGCCCTTCTCGAGGTGCCCGAGCACCGGGACGAAACCGTCTTCACGGCGCTTAGATCTGGTCTGAGGCACAAGGAATGGTTACGCTCCTTCGCATTGGCGCAACCTAAGACCATGGCCGAGGTCAAGGCGTGGACCGAGCGCGAGGTTCAACTGGAATCCGAGGTGAATGCCAACCTCCCCCGGGCAGAACGGTCCGACCAGAAGAAGAGGGCTCGGGAGGAGAGGCCGGAGCGTTAGCAGCCCTACCACCCGAAGTTCCAAGAGTATACCCCCCTCAACGTCTCCCTCGCAGTATTGCTGGAGGAGGCCCAGAACGAGGGGTTCTTCAAGTTCCCTCCGATCCCGCGTCAGGCCACAAAGCGAACCCGGGGCCCCTACTGCGCTTTCCACCGGGTACTGGACCACGCCACAGAGGATTACAAGCAACTCAGGGACTACATCGAAGAGCTCATCCAATCTGGGCACCTCGCCGCATACTTGAGGGACAAACGGCAGGCTGACCGCGAGCAAGAGCAGCATCGCCCTCCCGCCGACCTGACCATCGGCCAGATCATGCTCGTTTCAGCGGACGGCCAGCCCGGAACTCAAGGAGCCCCGTACCCTGTGCCAAGCGCGGGGGCCAACAGTCCTTCAAGGAGCGCCGACCGAGCCAATAAAGTCATCTACTAGCCTGTACTTTTCTTTTAGAGCGATATAAACTCTTCCTAGGATCTATTGTTAATTTAATAATGATCAAGGGAACATTGCGGAAAAGAAAGAAAAGCTTTGTTTATTCAAAAGGTATTATGGGCTCCTCAGCCATACACGCAAAAAGAAAAGAAAATTACAACAGTGGGGGAAGGGGGCGCAGCGAGCACTGCTCGTGGTACTCGGTAAAGATCTCCGCCAGCCGGGGCCTCGCGAGGTCCAACCTCTGTCCCCGGTTCCCCCCATGTGCGTCGATTCCAAGCCTCAGCTCGTAGCATTCACGGACGAGCGCCTTTGAGCGGGCCAGTCGGTTCGCGGAGATCAGGCCGAAGCGCCTCAAAGACCGCAGCTTGCCCACAGCCTCGTCATAAAGCTGCTCGGACAGGGGGTCGTAAAGCCCCGGTGACGCGCTCCAGATGGAGTACATCAGCAGCTGCAGCAGGGAGGAGCGTCGGGGGAGCAACCGGCCGAAGTGTCCTCAATGCTCCCATAGACCAGCTGCACCGTGTCCTCGGTGCAGTACTGGTCGTAAAGATACACGTCTTCGAAGTGGATGATGTCGGGATGGTAAACGGGAAGTCTTGCATTTTAGATGACATGTTTATGAAAGATGGAGGGACCGGTACTTCTTCGGCCTTAAATAGCCCACCGTGCAGCTCATCAGTCGCCCGCCTTCACCCAAAAGGGCGCTGCCACACGGCGGTCATCAAGCCTTCTCTGATGGAATCGAAGCGACGCGCCCCTAGCGCTTCGCCTCCCCCCGCATTCAATACACATGCTACGCGCACTATTGCCTCGACCGTTCCTATTCCCCATGCCTACAGCTGGACGATCGGGCTACACCTCACCAAGATTCAACCCAGCAGCTACCCTGCTCGGTCAACCCTGGCGGGTAACTTCCCTACCGCAACGCCAGGGATTAGAAAGCCCTCCCAGAGGCAGTCGAGCCCGAGAATCCCTCGCTCGGCTATCCCCAGTGGGCAGCTTCCCTGCCACAACGCCGGAGATCAAAAAGCCCTCCCAGAGGCAGTCGAGCCCGAGGATCCCTCGCTCGGTTGTCCTTCAGGACAAAAGCCCTCGACAAGAGGCACCGGGTAGTAACCTTGACCGGCCAAGGGTCCTTGGTAGGCTTCTACAACCCCTCCCGCGCTGTTCACACCATAATATTGCATTATTATATTCCCCATTCTTATATATTTTACAAATAAACGGGTGCTTTTGACGCATGTCTGCTACATGTTACAGCTTACAGGTTCTTGGACAGAAAACAGTGAAAATAATGAAAAGACAATGCAAAAGTGGATTTTGATCAACAAACAGAAAACTCTTGATCAAGCCTACATAAGGAATAGTCCATAAAGCAAGATTCAAGACGTCGACTCAAAGCGAAGGGTTAAAGTTCACTACAATTATTCACTGTAGGATCTGGAACAAACCTAGAAGCCAAACTGAGAAAAGAATCAAAGAAATAGGGAGACAAAAACATCCTGAAGCTATGAAGAAAAAATGAAGAATTGATCTCCCTTCTTGGCCGCGGTTCCGCGGCCAAGTCATGCCTTTGGCTGCGGAACCGCGGCCGTCTAAAGCCTGTGTTGGCGCGGAAAATGATGGCGGTGCTCTGGAGTTGATTAGGTCTTTTCTTATGGGGTATTTTTGTAATTGTGGACATGCGAAACAAATGTAACCCTAGGGTTTCCTATTCTTTATAAATAGGAACTCTAAAAATTGTAACTCTTTATGCCTCCCTTCATTAATAAATTTTAGAATTCTTTTGGAGAGCATCGGTGCCTCTATTCAATTCATGAATCCAGATCTGACAACCCTGCGTTGATGTTTGGAGAGAGCCATCTGTAAGTAGTTTTTAATTGCTCTAGTTTAGATTTTAATTCCTTGCCTTAGATATTAGCTTTGGGAAAGGCTTTTGAGAGATGAGATCTCTCATCCCTTTCTTACCCATCACATAGAATCTATAGGACTCCATGCATACACGCACACACCACGCCCTACGGCACCCTATCCCTCGAGGTAGCGGTGATACCGTAGTATAAAGGCCCGGTTGCGCGCGTTATCCATGGAGGTTAGATCTGGGTATAGAAAGCGTTGAGATTTGTTTACATTTCCAAACCATTCCTAAACCTAACGCTAGCAGGATTTAGATCTAGATAATTTTAGTATAGATAATTTAGGATTTTAGATTTAATAACCATCCGAACACCCTTCGGAATTAACTCGTAAGAATGACTAGGAGATTCACAAAATCCCTGTGGACCGACCCGTACTCACCGGCTAGCTTCATGCGACGCCGTTCTTGATTGCGGTTTAGAAATAGTTTTTGACACACAAATCAAATGGCGCCGTTGCCTGGGATGGCGTAGAATTTTCTTTTCGCAATTTCGGGTTAATCTTAAAATTTAAAAATTCATAAAAATCTGAAAAATCAAAAAAAATATAAAATATATATCATTTGTTATTCTTGGAAGGGATACTTTGTGGTTGAATTTTTTGCAGGATATACAGAATCGGATCTGGAAAATTCTAGAAAGCGAAATAGAAAAAGGGGTATTGGAACAGAAGGGATTTTAACTAACAGAAGAGTACAAAAATTTTGGAGCCCCAAATCCCCTATCCCGCTGCGATTCCGCGGCCAAAACCCATCTTAGGCCGCGGAACCGCGGCCATCTTGTCGATTCGTCGCACCAAAAAAATTCTGGGGCACTGTGCAGTTAATGTGACCGCGAAATCGCGGTGGGAGCCACGTTTTGCCGCGGAAGGGCGGTGGAATTGTGACATCATCAGACCAACTTTGCTCTGTAAGATCTTCTGTTCATCCTCTGTATATTTTGAAATATATTTTCTGGAAATGCCTGTAGAATTTTGTGCACTTTAGAAATATATTCCCTTCCAAATAACGATCTTGTGCAGGATTTTTGGGCCCCGCTTGAAATAAAATAGATTGCAAGTAATATTTTGCTGTTGCATATCTTTTCTATAAAATATTTTGCTGTTGCATATCTTTTCTCTAAAATCTTTTTGCAACAAAATTTTTCCAAATAAAGAGAAAAAGAATGAAAATAAGAAGGACAAATATTTTATAGAAACTTGCAGAATTTTTTAGCTGCAAATAAATTCTTGCATCACCCAACCTTCCTTCTTGTCACCTTTCTTCTTCTAACATGGGTACCCCACATAAAAAATCTCTTGCCGAACTTTGGTATCCCGAACCTAATTTTGCGTCGTACGTCAATTTGTTCGGTCAATTTAAAGACGATCCTTCCTTGCCTAAAAAATCTTTGAAAGATCACATAGAGGCGTCTAGGAGAAATAGTTTGACTTTTCAACCTACTTTGTGTCAACCGAGTCAACCTTTACCACCTACATATGTTGATACCACTCCTTCAAGTCCTTCTGTCACTCCTAGGCCGATGTCCATTGCTGAGCATATTGCTCAATCTCGCAGTCGATCTTTCACCCCTCTCCACTCGTCTAGTTCTAGGGATCAACACGACTATTCACCTTTTTATCCATATGTTGACCCTACCCCTGTCCAACCATCCACTTCCTACCAGTCATACCCAACCTTGCCACCTTCACTAGACACCGTTTCTACACAGCCTGTTGGGAGTTTTGCATATCCACGCCATTTTGAATCTTTTACCGAAACCCCCTCACCACCTAAGTCTAGTTTAGAAGAGTCGTTGGAAGCGTACATTGCAGCAACGAATAAAATGACTAGGAATGTGGAAGCGTCTTTAGCCGCCCTTATGCAACCTGCTGAACCGGTAGCTAGTTTCCCGCTAGCTCCAAATTTTTCAATGTATGAGGAGGCGGTTGGACAGAGTGAGAATGTGAGAGGACTTCCAAATCAAAGCTACCCTTACCCAATTGAAGCCCACAACTCCGGTTTTCCATCGATTGTTCCAAATGATTCACCGGTTGAAAATAAAAACGAGTTGTGTGATTTTGTAGTGTTTGATTTGCCAGATTGTGAGGAACCCCTTTCGAGTGAAACCGCACCTAATCCTTTCGATCTTTACACCTCCCATCTAGAAACTAAATCGATAGATATCCATACTTTTGATGAGGTGTCTAAAGAAATTGATTTTCACTTGATTAAGGATATAGACCCCGGGAATATTTCGGATGATGAACATGTCGATTTGCTTGAAATTTTATGTTCAAATCATCATCCTGAGTTATTAAATGTTTCTCCCGAACTTCATATGCGTCTTGATGTTGAAGATAATGGCATGGATGAGTTAAATATTGAGGAGAGTTTAGAAGATAATATTGAGGTTGAATCATTTTTGTTTGATGTGTCTGATTTTCCAATTCATCCTCCTGAACCTTTGACTGTTATATCACCCTCCCTCCTTCCCATCGTTCCGACCCCGCTTGAAGACTGTGAGCTTGAAACCTTTTCCTTTGAATCTAATACAATTCTCACAGATGATAACACTTACGAGTGTTTCACTTTTTCGGACGATGTTGATGACTCACCGCCCGAGTTTGAGTCCTTTACATTTTCAGATGAGCCATCAGACTCGGTTGATTATAGTAGTTTCGAACCATTAATGGAATCTTTCAAGTTCGAAACAGTTTACTACGGTGAGAAAGATATTATCCCTAATTCACTCCCTTTCGTCTCTCCTATTGTCCCGACCGTACAAATGACCGTTACGCTTTCATCTCCGATACTAAGTTCGGCGTACCCATGTTTTCTTGCGAATCTTGAGGGATTTGATCCCATTTCTCGACGGGTAGATAGGTTAGCGCAATCGCTTATAACATATCGGTCATCACATATTGCGTTAATTTATTCACTAAATTTACACCCTCAAGATCGTACTCCACTTCCTTCTTCTTTTCGCCATTCTTCTCCCCCACCGAGACCGTATTCTACCATTCTTCTTTCCACACGGTCTCGCGTGCTTCTCATTTTCTTGCACCAACTATACCATTTCCACGATAAGATTTTTGAATGGTTGGTGCTAACCTTTGGCTTGTATAAGGCCAAGCTTAAGTTTGGGGAGGATGCTTGTTGTATATATGTATATATCTTTTTGTTTTCTTTTTTTTCTATAAAAAAATTCAAAAAAAATTCAAAAAAAAAATTGTAAATAAATAAACAGGGGACTGCCGACATTTTGACCCTCTTGGTTTAGTATGACAGTGAGGACACTGTCAAGTTCAAGTTTGGGGGTATGCTCGGTACGTCTTTTTTCCTTCGCATTCATTTGTACATATTTTTGCATTTGCATACTTATTTGAAAACCCATAAAAATTTGAAAATTTTCAAAAATTATAAAAATTATTGTATTCAATTTTGGCTAGTTCACTTGAGTTTGACAAATAGGTCAACTGGCTAGGAACAATTAGATCTTAGACTTAGTAAATTAAAAACCCTAAAAATAACCTTCCTTAAAGTTTAACGGTAGAGAGTATATGTCTTTGTAGTTTATTTAGAAATATTCAAATTTTGGGTTCACTTCTTGGTCTAAGTCAAAACAAAGGAAAAGTATTGATGTTCTTATTAGAGTATAAGTTTGAAAAATAGTTCCTAGCTTAAATCTAGATTCTGAAAACGTATACCCTACAATTTGCACAATCACGCACCTTGAAACTTGGAATAGTAGAAGAGACCTTGAAATGCTCTTGTCTAATGTCCTTAGTACGAAGAAAATAAAAGAAAAAAAAGTGTGAATAACGAATAAAAAAAAATGGACACTGGTTTTTGTGATTACTTAAGGCTGCAAAAAAAATAGAAAAATATTTAGCGAGGGTGTTTCATCACCTAGTGCCTTAGACCAACTGGTTTGGGAGTCACTGCTAAAGCCTTGGGTGTTGCAAGACTAGGAATTACGTTTTAAAGTGCAAACGCATTTTGTAATCGGTCGTTGGTACCTCAAGAAGTATTAGCGGTCGCATGAAGGATGTGTAAGCAAAATTCAATTAAAAATTCACCAATTAATAAGTATTTTGGACAACGGACAAGGGTATGATTGCTTGATTTGAATTTCCAAGTATAGGGGTGATTTATACACACACGTGGGGGTATGCGATTGGAGTTTAGATGAGAGAAAGGAGTGAAGAATAGAACTTGTATCTTTAGAAGAGTTGATAGAAATTCCTAAGTGGAGATGGAACCCTAGAAGGAAAACTTAAGAGATGACGAAAGCTAGGTAACTCTACAGGATATATATAATCTTAAGTTAAATGATGAGGAAGTGTGAAGAATATGGGTGGATAATTTATGAGTTGAAGATAATAGAATTCCTTGTTGGAAAACTTAATTGGAGAATAAAAGTCGGAAAGCCAAATTGATAGGATTTTGTGGGTAGTATCCGCTGAAAACCCTCAGGAGACAACACTCCTCTTACTAGGGACACCTAGAGATTTAACGGCTTGTTGCACGTGCTCAGTGCAATCGCGTTTCCCTGTGAAAGTGTGGTTAGGATTTTAGTGAATAAAAATAAGTTTGCTCGAGGACGAGCAAAAGATAAGTTTGGGGGTATTTGTTCACACCATAATATTGCATTATTATATTCCACATTCTTATATATTTTACAAATAAACGGGTGCTTTTAACGCATGTCTGCTACATGTTACAGCTTACAGGTTCTTGGACAGAAAACAGTGAAAATAATGAAAAGACAATGCAAAAGTGGATTTTGATCAACAAACAGAAAACTCTTGATCAAGCCTACATAAGGAATAGTCCACAAAGCAAGATTCAAGACGTCGACTCAAAGCGAAGGGTTAAAGTTCACTACAATTATTCACTGTAGGATCTGGAACAAACCTAGAAGCCAAACTGAGAAAAGAACCAAAGAAATAGGGAGACAAAAACATCCTGAAGCTATGAAGAAAAAATGAAGAATTGATCTCCCTACTTGGCCGCGATTCTGCGGCCAAGTCATGCCATTGGCCGCGGAACCGCGGCCGTCTAAAGCCCGTGTTGGCGCGGAAAATGATGGCGGTGCTCTGGAGTTGATTAGGTCTTTTCTTAGGGGGTATTTTTGTAATTGTGGACATGCGAAACAAATGTAACCCTAGGGTTTCCTATTCTTTATAAATAGGAACTCTAAAAATTGTAACTCTTTATGCCTCCCTTCATTAATAAATTTTAGAATTCTTTTGGAGAGCATCGGTGCCTCTATTCAATTCATGAATCCAGATCTGACAACCCTGCGTTGATGTTTGGAGAGAGCCATCTGTAAGTAGTTTTTAATTGCTCTAGTTTAGATTTTAATTCCTCATCTTAGATGTTAGCTTTAGGAAAGGCTTTTGAGAGATGAGATCTCTCATCCCTTTCTTACCCATCATATAGAATCTATAGGACTCCATGCATACACGCACACACCGCGCCCTACGGCACCCCATCCCTCGAGGTAGCGGTGATACTGTAGTATAAAGGCCCGGTTGCGCGTGTTTTCCATGGAGGTTAGATCTGGGTATAGAAAGCGTTGAGATTTGTTTACATTTCCAAACCATTCCTAAACCTAACGCTAGCAGGATTTAGATCTAGATAATTTTAGTATAGATAATTTAGGTTTTTAGATTTAATAACCATCCGAACACCCTTCGGAATTAACTCGTAAGAACGACTAGGAGATTCACAAAATCCCTGTGGACCGACCCGTACTCACCGGCTAGTTTCATGCGACGCCGTTCTTGATTGCGGTTTAGAAATAGTTTTTGACACACAAATCACGCGCTAAGGACCAAAGTCCTCCCAGAGACAGTCGAGTCCTTGCTCGGCTATCCCCGGCTGGTAGCTTCCTACCACAACCGACAGGGATCAAAGTCCTTGCCAAGAGGCACTGGGCAGTAACCCTGCTCGGCCCCCGTTCTGAAGAATCAAAGCCCTCGCAAGAGGCAATCGAGCAGCTACCCTGCTCGGTCATCTCCAGCTGGTAGCTCCCTACCCATGACGCCAGGGATCGAAGCCCTCGCAAGAGGCATCTGAGCGGCTACCCTGTTCGGTCGTCCCAGGCTGGTAGTTGCCTACCCGTGACGCCAGAGATCAGAGCCCTCACAAGAGGCAACCGAGCAGCTACCCTGCTCGGTCAACTCCGGCTGGTACCTCCCTACCCACGACGCCAGGGATCAGAAAGCCCTCGCAAGAGACACCAGAGCGGCTACCCCGCTCGTCCATCCCAGGCTGGTAGTTGCCTAGCCCCGACGCCGGAGGTCAAAGCCCTCGCCACGAGGCGGCCGCACAGCTTCCCTGTCCGGTCATCCTTAGTGGGCTTCTTACAGCACCCCCAACGCTAATGATCGAGGCCCTCGCAAGGGGCGACCAAGCAGCTACCCTGCTCGGTCATCCCTGGCGGGTAGCTCCCCTACCGCAACGCCAGGGATCAGAAAGCCCTTGCAAGAGGCAACTGAGCAGCTACCCTGCCAAGTCACCCCCGGATGGTGGTCAATGCTCGAAGTCAAAAATGCCCTGTGGCCCACGGAGGATCCGAGACCCCAGCGAGGGGCGTTAGGTCTATCCAAATCCAAACGATCTCCCCTCGACTCCGGGGCCCATAGGGATACCTCCTCGGCAGCGCTTGGCATGCTCGTCGACCAGTGATTGAAGTCGACTCGACGGATGATCGCCAGACAGATGGCTAACCTGACATGAAAGCACAACGGTACAAGCAAAGATATCTTACGGGCATTCTTCACACACAGAAGATGAAATGCAAACCGATAAAACAAGGATTTTCTTTTATTGCCAAAAGACAAAGACTTTACAGAGGGTATTTTTCGGGGCTCCCCAGCCTTACAAAATTCAAAAAACAAAATAAAAGGAGGAAAACAGGGGCTCTACACCTCGGGGCCAGGTACGACCTCGAGGTCCTCGACCTCCACCACGTGACACGCGGTGTCCTCGGCGACCTCCTCGCCAGGAACCTCTTCCCCCTGCTCGTCGGCGTCCACGAGGGGGAACTCGGCCTGGAGATCTGCGTTGGCGAACTTCGGCATCTGGGCCTTAATGGCATCGAGGGCATCATGCCAAATACGGGTCGTGGCCTTGGCTAAGTCGTCATAGAAGTCTTTCGACTTCTTATAGCCCTTCACCGCTCTCGATTCAGCCGACTTAGCCGCCTCGGCCGCCGCCCCCAGCTCCTTTCGGAGGGTCTTCACCGTCCTCTTCAGGTTGCCGGCGAGCACCTGGGCATCCTCGAGCTTGACCTCGGCAATCACGGCGGCCTCGCGGTGCCGGGCTACCTCCCGTTTTCCAGCCTCCACCTCGCCTTCTAAGGCGGCGACCCTCGCCGACATCGCCTCCAGCTCCCGCCTGGAGCTCTCTTGTAGCGAGGCGAGCTGACCCGCAGCCTCCAGCGCCGGGGCTACCACCTCAGCTTCCATGCGCAGAGCGAGGGCCACGTGCTGGAGAACCTGAGAGACACGGAAAAGATCAGAAAGATGAAGGAGGCACTGAATATCACAATGAACCAAAAAACTTACTTGCACGGACTTCTGGGTGATGGACGCCAGCTGAGCCCTGAAGGTCCCCCCGGGAACTCTACCCCCGGCTGAGGTCTCTATTTCATGCAGGAGGCTATCCGCAACGGACAGACCCGATGGTACCGCGAATTGGAGGCCCCCTTCCTCCACCATAGTCGGCGAGGACCGACCCCGGAAGGGCCTCCGGGAGCTCCTCTTGAGCGGCTCCGAGGGAGAGCCGATCTCCTCTTCCGAGGCCAGGTCCTCCTGGATCAGGGCCCGCTTCCGGCCCGATACTCTGCTGGGACCCGGGGCGGGATCCGACCCCGGGCGCTCGCGGGACACCGCCACCGGAGCGGTAGGAGCTGAGGCGAGCTTCGCACGAGAAGAACTGGCGCCCCCAGCCTTCGTAGGCTGCCTCGGCTGGCGCATGGAGGCTTTGAGCGAGACGAAGTCCATGGATCCTGCATGAAACAAATACCCAACAAATTAGCGACACGAGTAAAACACAAATCCAAAAAGCAAGCTTAACTTACCGACGAACTCGACGGGGCTAAGCCCGGCCCAGCTCAAGACCCTCTCGGACAGCAGCACGTCAGGTCGGGGGATGGGCTCCTACGACGCCACTCTCACCACGGCGGGGCCATCGGACTGGTTCCCCGACAGACATTTCTCCCTCGACCACTTGGTAGGCACGGGCCAGTCCTCGCCCTCGGGAGGGGAAACGAAGAAAAATTTCTTTTTCCAATCATGAATAGAGGAGGGCAAGGCCACGACCCCGGTCCCGACAGCGCACCCTGGCCGCTTCCTGAAAGTAAGATAAACCCATCTCGGGTCGCCCGCTCGACCACCAAGGTGACTCTTGAAGGCGAGAGAAGAATCGAGAAAGGAAAGGCTGAAGGGAACCGCCTGTAACTTCAGGCGGATCAAGAACCAGAGGAGGATCCTCCACGAGTTCGGTACTAGCTGGCCGGGGGCCAAACCGAAGAAATTCAGCACAGCGACGACCTCGGGAGAGAAGGGCAGACGCATTCCGCTCCAAAAAGCTTCCAAATACAGGGCGATTTCCCTACCCCGTACTTGATCCGCCCTCTCTCCCTCCTTGTTCAGGCGGAGCGTGTAGCGCGAGGGGATGTGGAAGCGAGCCCGAGCATTGGCGAGCCCGTCCTCATACCTCACCCAGTAAGAGGAGCCAGGGGCCTCACGATCCCGGGGAGAGGGTCCAACCCTTGCTCCCCGAGGAGACTCAGACACAGCTAAAAGGACCCTAGGACCTACTCCTACAACGTCTACTGATTCTACAGAGGAAGACATCTAACCTTGGAAAAAAGAATCTTCAGGGGCCGAAAGCGGGAGAAAGGAGACGAGCGCCGAGCAACCAAGACTTAAGAGAGGGAAATATGGAGGAGTAAGGGCCCTAGGACGGACCCCACCCCTGTTTATTGCTGCATATGGCCTTATCCAACGGCGCCCGTCATCTCCCGCCGAAACGATTCCTTGCGCCCAGAGGCTCCGATCGCTCCACGTGTCGATCCTGCGCTGAACCGCGTCCTATCAGACGCCGCAGGCCTGCATACGTCGCGTCAGCCAATCGACGCTTGACACGTGGACCGTCGCTTCAGTTGCAGAGTGCACGAACCGGCGCACCTTCTTTAAATGCAGAGATCTCGTCTTGATTCGCTAGCAGAAAAGATAACCGACGGTCCGAGAACTAGTCCCGACAAAGCCCGAGAAAGGAGCTCACCTCGGGAGGCCCGACAGTCCACTCCTGACCCGACCCGCTAGCTGGTCAGGACAAGAGTGGGGGGCTAATGATGATGCTCAATATCGGCGATCTCCAAGATCAGGACACGTGGTAGGTGACGTGTCCCAGAACCCAGAAGAAAGGGCCCACAGGGGCCGACCAGGCCACCCTGTGCCCGACCAGCAAACACAAGCTGGCCCTCCTCGGGGCCCCTGCGAATTAGCCTCCTCGGCCTCTCAGCTCGCCCCGAGCTGCCACAAGACCAAGACTCCTCGGCCTCCTCGCTCGTCCTCGAGCTCCCGGCCGAGGCCGTCTTCCTCGGCCCTCCGACCAACTCCACCACTCACAGACGTAACCGCCGCTCCGCGAATCTCGCCACGTGCAGATTTTACGCCAACAACATCCCACGTTCCACGCCACCACGATCCCCATTAATGGGCGATCCGCTCTCTATGCGGGCGTGACGTCGGGAGCGTAACTGCCGGCGAGATTTTCGCGCCTGTTGCTGTGAGCCACCACCGCTATATAAACCCCCATCACAGAGGGGTCAAGTAAGCCATTCTTTACTCTTCTAAGCCGTTACTCTGCTCGGATCTCATCACTAACTTGATCGTCGGAGGGTCGTTGGTGGTACCAAACCATCCGGGAACTTCTTTACAGGTACTCGGCACCAAACTCCTCATACCACCTCTTCCACCAAAACCCATTGAGACCCACACGCGACAGAAGATAATCATCAAAATCCACCAGGAGATCAACGGAAGACAACATCTGACGGAGACCTGAAAAGGGCCTCCATCAAAGACTATTAGAATGAAATCAGGTTAAGTAGAAACCCGACGGTAGGTACGCAAAGTCCTGGACACAAATTGGAGGATAACATGACATAACTACGGAATTTGATAAAAGATCCTGTAAAGTTTAAAATTAAATTTGCACAAAAGATTTATGTAGCAACCTTTTAAAAGAAAATCTTAAGAAATTTGCTATTTTTTTTTGGTTATGATTCAAAAAGACAGCTTTTTAAAAAAGGTCCTTTATGAACGACAGGTTTTTCATGAAAATGGTCTCAAAATAATACTATTTTTTTCGAAGTAATTTTATTAGTATTTAAAATAAACATTATAAAGAGTCATTTATGAGGTCAAGACAATTTTAAAAACCATCCCCATATATAATTTTAATTTATGATGAATTTAAGTCATTTATGTTGGTTCATGCAGCCTTCCCTATATACTTGGGATAAAGGCTCAGTTGTTGTTATTATGAAAGCATGGATCGAGAAATTTGAAATATGAAAAATAGTTTCGAATCTTTTTAGAAAAAGCGGAATATAAAATTGGTTAAGTCCACAATCATTGTTAATGGTAAGACTCAAGGCATCAAGACCGTTCAAAGAAAATGTGATAAAAACATGAACAACAATTGTGTCCAGTCGAACATTCGCAAGAGTTGACACTTTCCGGTATAGATGGTTACAGATAAAACTTGATATGAAAGGTTATTAACAAACATATCACAAAGAAAGAAAAGTCAAGAGCCCCATGAAAGTTTATGGTTAACAAGATTAGGGCGGTTGGAAAATCCAACCAGAACGTAATCATGATCAAGACTCTAATGGACAGAGAGCATATGGTAGGTCAGTAGAGGTTGTGTACACAGATTGAATAATGTTCTGACACAAAATCTTAATCATGATATCATCCAATCATCTGCGATTTCAAATGGCTTAAAATCTTTAAGTAGTAATATTAGAAGATCAAAATGCTATTAAATATTTTTCAAAATAAAACCTTTATGTTCTTAAAATAAAGCCCCGATGAATCATTTATGAGCGTAGAGAATTTCAATAGACTAGTTTGAGAAGTTTTCTAGGATGCATTGTAAAGTAGTAATATTAGAAGATCAAATATTTAGAAATCAAATATTGAAACATGGTTCCACATTTTTTTATGTAAAGAGGCAAGTAAAATGGGTTGCTATATCCATAAAGGTGGATGATTAGAAAAGATAAGTTGTGCAGTAAATTTGACAGAATTATAATTGTGACTGTCCAATGTCCACTCAAAGAAGCCAAGGGTTGGAATGTTCAAATTTAGCTCGTTATTAATAAAACTTGAAATGAAATGCAGTTAACAAATGTTCAAAAGAAGTAAAGATTGGGCTGGTTGGAAGATCAACTCGGGACGGAATCATGGTAATCTACGGTAGGTAAGTGGAGTTATGAACACAAAATGTATGACATTACAACACTTCCAAATTTTGATAGCATCCAATGGTATGTGATTTCAAAGAATCTAAAATCCTATAAATTTTATTAATAAATGTGTAGAAATGCTTCATGGATTAAATTCTCAAAAATTTTAAGAATTTGCTCAAAAAATTAGTTAATAGTTATGATTCAAAACAGTTTTTGATGTCTCTTGAAAGATCCTTTATAAAAGGATGGGTTTGTAGGGAAACAGTTTAAGATATTTCAAAAAAAAGAAAAAACTTTTACCATTAACAAATAAGCCATACAAAATCATTTGATACTGAATTAATTTTATAAGCTGCTCAGAAAAGTATTTTTATGGTGTATTCGAAAGTAGTACCATCATAGGTGAGGCAAGTAAAAATGGGTTAAATTCATAGATGGATGACGGTATCACTAATTATAAGAGAAATTCTTTATGCTGCATTTGATATATAGGTTGTTAAATCCATATGATTGGATAATGTTGAAGAATTAAGGCATTAAGAAAGATGGCATGCACAATAAATTTTACAAAAAACAAAATCACAATTGTATCCAATGGAAGGAGAGCAAGGATTAACAAACAAATTTATCCAAATATTTGTTTGAATATTCTAGCAACAAATTTATATATAACACACACACACACATAGCCCCTGTTGGAAGACTGCATCAGAACGATGTCCCTTTGAGAAATACTTTATGATGCATTTGAAAGCAGTTATTCAAAAATAAGCTATTTAGAGAATTTAAAGTTGAAAAAAGTTGCCGCTAATTTTAGGAAAGAGGCAACTAAAATGGGTTGTACACTGACTGTAGGTCTCCCTGCCGTAAATCAAAAAAACGTTTTCAAATTTGTAGATTTTTGCAAAAAGGAAAGGTTTTAAAATGTTTTGTAGCCTTCTGGAAGACCATTTATCAAAGTTAGATTTTTTTCGATGACAATGCTTTCGAGGTAATATTTAAACTTCTATGAAATGAAACCTTTGAATTATCAAAAGAGAAAGAAAAAAAAAGAATGGCGAATCATTTATGAGGCCAAAACATTTTGGGAAACTACTTTAAAATACTTTATAATACATTTGACAGTAGTACCATAAGAAAATCGGATATTTAGAAATTGAGAAGTTCAAAAGCTCGTCTTTACAAAATGCAAATAAGGTATGTTGTCGAATCCATAAGAGCGGATGACGATAAAAAACCATGATACAAAGGACGGTTGGTTGACCGTGCAAAGTACATTTGAGAAAGCCATAATAATCCCAATTGAAGCCACCTGAAGGAGAGCAGCATTTGATATGTTCAGGTTCGACTAGTATAAATATAACTTGAAATGAATGGCCTAACAAATGTATCACAAAGAAACGAAAGATAAGAATCACTAGAAAGTTGGTGTTTTAACAAGTTTAAGCCAGTTAGAAGATTTCAATTTAAACAAAACCATGGTTAAGCGAGAAGAATCAATATAAGTATAGTCATGGACGCATTGTAGGATATTCTAACACTACTTAATTTTTATAGCATCCAATTGTGAACAACTTTGAAGTGTTTGATTTTTTAAAAGTTCCAAGTTCCAAGATTATTTTCCTAAAATGACAGAGAAATAAGGCATTAAGAATGGTAGCATGAGCATGCAAAGTAGATTTGACAAAACAATAATCGCAATCGTGTGCACGATCGAAGGAGAGCGAGGGTTGACGTTTTCAGGTTTAGTTGGTTATGGATAAAACCAAATTCAAAAGGCCTGCCAACAAATTCATCATAAGCAAAAATATAAAGATGAAGCTGGTTTGCAGATTGAATCAAAAGGAAATAATGGCTAAGTTGGTTAAGGGAAGAGAATAGCTGGCAGTGGCAGGAAAGATCAGTCGAGGACACAAATAGTGGAATATCATAACACAACCTCATACTTCTGACAACATCCAAACTATATGGTTCAAAAGGATTTAAATTATTTTATGAATTCAATCATACAAAAGAGTTTTCCTGAAACTTTTATAAACGAAAGTACAGAAATGCTTTATGGAGTACATTCTTTACAATCTTAAGAAAGTTGTTAATATAAGAAGATAGTATGATTAAAAAAACGTTTCACAGGTTTCTAAATAGTCATCTATCAAAGGTACGCTTTACTGAAAACAATTCGCAACTACTATTACATATCTTTCAGTTTTCAAAAGATATGCTATGGAGAATCATTTATAAGACTGGAACAAATTGAAACCTCAATCTGATAAGTACTTCATAATGCTTTTGTAAGTAGTAAATTAAGAAAGCATTGGAAAATCACGAAGTTATAAACAATTTCAAATCTAATATGGAATGAGGTAAGCATAATGGGCCGTTAAATTCATAAGGTTGGATGAAGATAAAGAATCAAGGCATCGAGAACAGTTCGCTGTGTACAAAGTAATTTGACAAAACTATCATAGCGATCATGTTCATTCGAAGGAACAAAGGTTGACATGCTAAGGTTTAGCTAGTTATGGATAAAAATTGGTTTGAATGGCCTATTAAAAACTTTATCACAAAGAAACAAAATAGAAAGGTTAAGCCCAATTAGAAGACTAAATCAGAATGAAACCATGGTAAAAACGATTACAAGCAGAGAATCAATGGTATGTAAAGTCGTGAAGACAAATAGTAGGATATCATGACACAACTTAGAATTTTGATAACATCCCATCGTAGTATACGATTTTCAAGGCGCTAAAATATCTTTGCGAATTCCATGATTCAAAACAAATTTCCTGAAACTTTTACAAATAGAAGGAAAAGTAAAAAATGTTTTATGGAGTAAATTCTTGAAATCGCAAGATATTTTCAGAAAGTTATTGTGACGCCCCGCTTCCTAGAGTATGCAAACTACGGCACGTGCCAACCATGCTACATGTGGATATGAATCATCGCTCCACAGTCACATAACGGTTGTCTATAGGATATTAAGAACAGTAAAATAAAATCTATCTAATATATGTCTATTTGCCAAAATCAAAGAGTAAAGAAATGTATCACTACTACAAATAAGGGTTGCCCCTACGGATTTATCGGTAGGGGCAACTCACTGCCCCTACGGATATATACGTAGGGGCGAAAAAAGACCCCGTAGGTGCAAAGGCCGCAGGTGCATGTTGAGGCCTTGAACGTGCCCCTACGGACAAATTTAAGCCCCTACGGATATATCAGTAGGTGTTATAGCCCCTACGGAGTACCCCGTAGGGGTAATAAAATCATAAATGTAATTTTTTTTTTGAATATATTGTATATACCTACGGATATACCCGTAGGTCCCCTTTATATCCCTACGGATATATCCGTAGGGGATATACAGTAGTTCCTACGGTTATGTCCGTAGGGGCTTATCCCAACACCCTAGCCTGATATCAGGTGGGAAAATATCAGGAAACCTGATATTTTCCCCTACGGATAAATTCGTAGGGGATAACCACTGGCCCCTACGGACATATCCATAGGGACAACCCCAACACCCTGCGCTGATATCAGGTGGGAAAATATCAGGTTTCCTGATAGTTTGCCCCTACGGATATATCCGTAGGGGCAACATATGTACCTGCGGCTTAATCCGTAGGTACATATTGTCTGTGTTTTTTTTTAAAAAATGGGCTGCCAGATTTTTTGCCGCCCTGTGCATAATACTATATACATCAATCAAATCATATTTTGCAGTATTCATAATCACATCTCACGCATATATATAATATACAAAAGAAACCCAAAAACTGAATATGATATAAATACAAACCAATATCAATATCGTTTCAAAATGTAGTACAATGTGATATAAATAAATACATGTTTCAAAAAATAAGAACCAAAAAGCTACCCTAGTTCGGTCCAGCTCCACCTCCGAATAACGTTCGAATAACGCGCGCCTGCTCCTCGGTAAATACACTCTCCAATGCTGCATATAAGGGAGTTTGAGCGGCATGTGGAGCTGGTGATGTGGTCTGCGCAGCCGCCGTCGAGGTAGTCGCTTGCGGAGCCGCGGCTGCGGGAGTCTGAGTGGACGGTGGAGCTACAGGAGCTGTCTGCGGAACCGCAGCCGATGTAGTGGCTTGCGGAGCCGCAGCCGAAGGAGATGCATGTGGAGGCTCGGCCGATCTACCCTGTCGCGTCTGGACATAACGTGTGTAAGAAGCGTCTAAGAACTGTGTATTATTCGAATTCGTTTCATTATTAAGTTATTTCGAAACCCTGTTTGGATATCTAGTTTGGAAAAGCGTTGTTTATTTTAATTACATATGTATGTATGATTAATCAGACTTAAGTCTAAAACCAAATAAGCTCAACCTACGTACTAATTATGGATATGTTGATATGTATATAATATGAAATGATATTTTACTATAAAGTAGTATACATACCAGTATCTCCTTCAACTCCTGAACGGTGGCCCTCAAGCTATCCAGTTCCTGATGGACATGCCGGCCACTGGAGACGGAGGAAGTAACCGCCGGGGTGGAGTCCAACCTCATATGGGCCCTGCTAGGACCCAATCCCCGGCCTCTCTCCCAACCTCCGTGGTGCCCTCCGTGTGCGGCGTCCAGAACTGGGGTCAGCAGCCTCGGATCGTTCTGTCCGGTAAAATCGATCCCCGAGGCCTGGGCCTGCTCAACCACCCGCTCCTACACCCACATTAAGCAGTAAAGTATAAGTATAAAATTTAAACTTGAACCTTCCAAAACTAAAATTTCAAATTTGGGTAGAAAAAATATTAACACTTACGCAGTACTCCTGGGTAGCGACGTCGGGACATCGAAGCTCGCCCGTGGCGGGATCTGTCGAGGTGCCGTGGACGGCAAGATATGCGGACAGCACGCTCGGTGTACCACCTGACGCCACGGTCCGAGATGTCTGCAATATTAGAAAGTAACTCTTAATATTAGAAATATTAGAGAATAACTCTTAATATTGCAGAATATTAGAGAATAACACTTAATTTACCGATAACTCCATGGCTCGAGTAATGTTCCTCGAGCCACCTGTGTAAGTGGGGCGACCCCTCTTCGCCGACTTCCTGTTCTCCGTATTCTGAGCGGCCTGTTTTTGCACAACGCATTAACATTTAGTTTTCTAATTAAGAAACACAAAGAAATAAATTATATCATAAATAATGAATTAAATTTAAAATACATACTTGTTTGCGTTCGGAGTCGAAATAAGCGCACAATAGAGGCCATGTCTCTACGTCGACTCTCGCAAACGCCGGAGTAGATAGGAGGGCCGCTCTCTCTGCCTCGGGGGTCGCTATCCACAGGGAGTAGCAGTCGGCCTTCAGCTCATTCCTGTTGTATCGGACCTTGGCCTGCATGTTCTTCATCAGGCCATTGTACAGAGCATGAAGGTCGAGCACCCTCCCCGAGTGATCAGGGTCGGCTACAGGCTGAAAATCGTAATCCAACTGAAAATACAAAAAAAAACATTGTTATTAGATTGCAAGTGTTAATAATAAATATATTGGATAGATCAAATGAAAATATATATTAATACATACCCGAGCCTGTTCAAAGAAGAGGGCGAATGAGCGCTGGTGCTGCTCGCCCCACTCAACGTGAAGTGGATAGTTCTTCACGATCCGGCTCTCGTCCCCCAAATACCGGCCGAACCTCTCGGCATGAGGACCGGTATAGCGATAGTCAAGGGTAAAAAATAGGGGGAATGCTGCCTCCCCCTAGCTCTATTAGGCCTCAGCCTATGGGACTGATTCGGGCCTCGAGTCCCCCTCTGGGGATGGAGAGGCCCTGCGTCTGCACGAAATATCAAGACAATCAATAATAATACAAAGTTGTATTAAGAAATCAAGGTTAAACAAAAATTCAAGTGTGATATATACCTCCGGTGAATAACGCACGAGCCTGGGCCCGAGCAGCAGCACGAGCGGGACGATAGTTCCTCCGGTGAGGAACAACCGGGGTCCCGGACCCGGACGCATCCCCTCCAACTATAAAATAAACATCGACGCTAAATCTCCATGAAGTTCATATTTATTCTATAGAGCATATGTAAAATAAATAAATATTTTAAATTTATTCATACTAACCTGCAGACGATGCGGAGGGTACGGAAGCGGCAGGAGTGGCCCCTGTGGAAGGTGTGGACGCACCACCTATAATTAGACAATTAAAAATAGATTTTATAAGTAATTGCAAAAAGAATGTGTAGATCAATAATATAACGTTCTAAATCAATATGCATGAACTATAGGACAAATAAACATACCCGCAGGTGCGGTGGTGTCACCACCTACAGCTAGACAATAATAAAAATTGCTAAGTAAGAGCAAAAGGAATGTGTATATTTATGATATAGCATTCTAAATCAATATACATACACTATATGATATATGAACATACCTGGAGGAGCGGGGGTGGCCTCTGTCCCAGATGTGGACGCAGGACCAACAACTAGACAATTAAAAATAGATTTGATAAGTAATTGCAAAAAGAATGTGTAGATCAATAATATAACGTTCTAAATCAATATGCATGCACTATAGGACATATAAACATACCCGCAGGTGCGGTGGTGTCACCACCTACAGCTAGACAATAATAAAAATTGCTAAGTAAGAGCAAAAGGAATGTGTATATTTATGATATAGCATTCTAAATCAATATACATACACTATATGATATATAAACATACCTGGAGGAGCGGGGGTGGCCTCTGTCCCAGATGTGGACGCAGGACCAACAACTAGACAATCAAACATTGACAATATAAGTAATTTTGACATAAACAGGCATGAATATCTGTAATATTAAATTGAAAATGGATATGCGTGCAGTATACCTGGAGGTGTGGCAAAATCCACACGGAAGGAGGCATCCGAAGGGGTCTCCGATCTGGGTGCAAGACCGGCCCTCTGAAGCTCCCTACGGAGCTCTCCGGGCGGCAGAACCGCTCTGCCTCTGCCTCTGCCTCTGCCTCTGCCGCGGCTGGAGCTCCTGCCGCCCCTCGCTGCTCCCGACATCGTCATCCAATCTAGATAAACGGTTCGTGGACGCATTAGACAATCATTAAAAGTATTGACTATATATGATCTAGAGCGTAAAATGTGAAGTAATAATATAACATTACTGATAACCTTTTTCGTTTCGTGGGCGCATCATACATATCTACTTGGATTTCATCGTCGATGTCATTTCTAACCCACGTAACTTCATGATCGGTCGAAGACAACCCGTCCTTCGAAACAGACGGTCGGAGCACTTTAAGCCTTCTCTCTTCTTCGTCCTCATCGCTGTCCTCGTATTCTGGGACATCGTAGACATCTCTAGGTTTCCATCGGCATACAACACTCCACCCCGGATGCTTCAAACACCGTGAGTAGTATACTTGGAACGCTTGGTTCGGAAAGATAAACGGATCGTCTTGACCGTAAAATCGAAGTGTGTTCACACTGGTCAATCCATATTCATCTTTCCAAGTCCCAAGACTGCTTCTCCACCTGTCTGTATCGGTTCGCGGATCGTACCAAGTACAGTGGAATATATAAAAGGGTTCTGATCGTCCGGGATAGTGGATGCCGAGTATACAATTTAAGTACCCATAGTAAATCACACCGTCCGATCCTACCGTCGCAATACCACTATTCTGAGTGATTCTAGATGTTTCTATGTCCTTAATTTCGAATTTGTATCCAAGGACACCAAATCCTTTGTAATGTGCAACCTCCATACTAGGAAATTGAGCTAAACATCTTGAATCACTCTCAAATGATGCAGACAAGTTCGGATCGTGGATCTAACAAAACAAATTTTACGATAAATACATAACGATACAAGTTTAGATTAAAACTGATAGCAATAAAATGTAATTCGAATAACTTACATGCTCTGTGGCCCAATCACAAAAATTATCCTGATGGTATTTTTCCAAACGCTCTTCGTTCCAATCAGGATGCCCCTCACGTACCTCGTTAAAATGAGTTCTGTTTTCGACAAATAATTGTGACATTAATATTATGTCATTTCATACACACACAAACACAGATATAACAATTAATCCAAAAGAACTTACTCTCTAATTTGTTCAAGACATTCGCAATTAAGCAAGATAAACCGGTATATCTTGTTGATAAACATAGTGTCTACCCTCTTATACTCGGCTTTACCATATGGCCCGTCTTGAATTCTTCGAGGTCGGTTAAGCCTTGTCTCAATGTTCTCGTCCAGATAGCGGGAACAAAATGTGGTTGCTTCATCAAGAAGATAACCTTGCATGATAGAACCCTCTGGTCGATTTTTATTGCGTATATACTTCTTAAGAGTGTAAAGGTACCTAATGAGAATATGTTGAATAAATAAACACGGGCATACATGACAAAAATAAATTTATAAATTGCGCGAAACGAAAAATTACACGTACCTCTCGACGGGATACATCCATCGATATTGTACCGGTCCGGCTAATTTCGCCTCAGTTGCAAGATGAACCGTCAAGTGTATTATGATATCGAAGAATGACGGTGGGAAAATACGCTCAAACTTGCAAAGTATCAACGCAATAGAATTTTCTAGTTTATCCAGCGTCGCAACCTCCAGCGTTTTAGCACACAACTCCCTGAAAAAACAACATAGGTCGTTGATTACTAGACCAACCGAGTCGGGGAGAGAAGTCCTGAGGGCTAATGGAAGAAGGTGCTCCACGATAACATGGTGGTCATGACTTTTCAGCCCATCGATCTTGCCCTTCACAATTTTTATTTTCTTGCTGAATGATCCTGAGAAACCTGTGGGGACTTTCAAATCATGCAACACCTGCAGGAATCTTTTCTTCTCCGGTTGTGACATATGATAAGCGGCATTGGGAAGTACAAACTTGCCCGGTTTACCCGCTACCGGTTTAGGGTGCAGTTCACTTCTTATTCCCCACTCTTGTAGATCCATCCGGGCATTCATGTTGTCTTTCGATTTCCCGTCTTTACACAGAAGCAAGTTAAGTATGTGCTCTGATACTCCCTTCTCTATATGCATGACGTCCAGACAATGACGCACTGAATTTGTAGACCAGTACGGAAGCTCGAAGAAAATGCTTAACTTGTTCCAATATTGTGGTTTGACCTGTCTCGTCGGATCCATCCCGAAGGTCACGTTATTGTAACCATCCCATTTAGCAGTCACGTCCTCTCCGGACAATGGGGATGGAGGCCCAAGAAGCTCCTGATGACCATCAAAGTGAACCGTGTCTAACCTGTAGGGGTGGTCTGGAGGCAGAAAACGTCGATGGCCGCAATAACAAACCTTCCTGCTAAAATTCAAAAATTTTGATGTTGTGTGTTCATGGCAATGAGGACATGCTTTGTGACCATGTACGGACCAACCTGAAAGCATTCCATATGCAGGAAAGTCATTAATTGTCCACATTAAAGCCGCACGCAGTATGAAGGTTGTATTTGTGTTTGAATCATATGTCTCTACACCATCAATAAACAAAGTTTTCAGCTCCTCAATCAGAGGTCGGAGATAGACGTCGATATTGTTCCCCGGTGAGTTTGGTCCGTCGATAAGAAGAGGCATCATAAAGTATGATTGGTCCATAGCCAACCAAGGCGACAGATTATAAATTATCATTACAACGGGCCATGTACTGTGACTTCCAGCCATATAGTTGAATGGGCAGAAGCCATCGGCAGCCAGTCCGAGCCGGACATTGCGGGGATCGCTACTGAATATTGTGTGCCTCCTATCGAAATCCTTCCATGCCGGTGAATCTCTTGGATGGCTCATTTTTCCATTTTCGCTTGGAGGAGCACGATGATGCCAAATCATTGCCTCGGCTGTTTTCTTGCACCTGAATAGCCTCTGTAGCCTCTGTGTTATGGGAAAATATCGTGCTATCTTCACAGGTATATCAGGCTTCTTATCAGAATCTTTCGGCTTATACCTGGCCTCTCCGCATGTTGGACACTCTTTCAAATCTGAATTCTCTTTCCGGTACAACACGCAATTTTTAGGACATGCTTGAATCTTCTCGCACTTTAGACCCAAATCAGACATCATTTTCTGGGCTTCGTACCAGCTTTCGGGCACATTATTTCCCGGAGGCATAGAATCTTTCAAGAACGAAAGAAGCATTGTGAATGACTTGTTGCTCCATCCATTTAGGCACTTAATTTGGAAAAGTTGGACGAACCATGAGAGGGTGGAATACTTCGCATTCTCATAAATTGGTTTCCTAGCATCATTCATGAAATTTTCATATTTATCCGCACGCGGTCCTTGACCGGAAGGAATGTCATCTTCGGTACGAATAGATTCACCTAGGGCAGCCTCTACCATATCCTCCATTTCTTCTGATGGAAATAAATTTCCGTATCCTGCCGTATTACCGAATTCTTCTTCTTCTCCTGCCGCATTATCGTGTTCTCCTTCTTCTACCGCAGTACTGCATTCTTCTCCTTCCCCGTGATATTTCCAAATTGAATAAAGTCTAGTAAACCCATGTTTTACAATATGAAGCTCTGCCAATTCTACCTTCTGCCAGTACTTATTGCCACATCTATCGCACGGACAGAGAATCTTCTCTATTATGATCTTATTATGTGCTCGTGCAAATTCAAGGAAAGCAGCAACCCCTGCGACAAACTTAGGTTGCATACGTTGTTTCCAATCCACATACATCCAGTCCTTAACTCTGACGTACTCATGGGCCATGTTAGACTGAATAACATATAAATTGTAGGTTATGCTGACTATATTGAGAAATATAAGAACGGGATAGTTACTGACAAAGGAGAAAATCCATGTATATGCTTTGTGTGTGCGTTTGTCGTTGAAAAGAATAAATTATCGCACGTTATGTTGACCGATAGACGGGGACTAAGTGGCGCTTTTAATTAGTTTCATATATGGGTATCGATGGGAATATGAAGGTTTCATATTATCATATATTGGTTTTAACCCGAACATCTCGAGTCGCTATCTGATTATGCGTTTGTATGTATGTGTTCCGGCTGTCGGGGGTAGGCTTCTATCCCATTAAGAATGTATAGAGCGAACGCCCATCACTTGTGCTTTCAACCGTTTCAAGTAAATTTCGGCAGCACCTCCCCGCTGTTCTCCGAGTACACTGTAATAGAATAGATAATCATTTCAAAGCTGTGAAACAACGTTGAAATGAACATCTAATCTATCTTTGTACACGGAGAACCAGCGGAAAGGTACCGACGAAATATCTCGAAACGGATGAAAACACAAGTGAATGAAGGCGTTTGCTTTATACATTCTTAATTTGTCCACACGGGACAAATCTATGGGTTACCATACGATTGAATTTTCTCGTCGCGCAGACTATACGACGGTTGTTAGTATCGAGCTATACTGTCCGATATTTAACAACCTTCGTATAGTTCTAGGTCACGACGAGTATCGCACGTATGTTAACCGATAGACGGGGACTAAGTGGCGCTTTTAGTTTCATATACGGGTATCGATGGGAATATGAAGGTTTCATATCATCATCGAGTATCATATATTGGTTTTAACCCGAACATCTCGAGTCGCTCTCTAATTATGCGTTTGTATGTATGTGTTCCGGCTGTCGAGGGTAGGCTTCTATCCCATTAAGAATGTATAGAGCGAACGCCCATCACTTGTGCTTTCAACCGTTTCGAGTAAATTTCGGCAGCACCTCCCCGCTGTTCTCCGAGTACACTGTAATAGAATAGATAATCATTTCAAAGCTGTGAAACAACGTTGAAATGAACATCTAATCTATCTTTGTACACGGAGAACCAGCGGAAAGGTACCGACGAAATATCTCGAAACGGATGAAAACACAAGTGAATGAAGGCGTTTGCTTTATACATTCTTAACTTGTCCACACGGGACAAATCTATGGGTTACCATACGATTGAATTTTCTCGTCGTGTAGACTATACGGCGGTTGTTAGTATCGAGCTATACTGTCCGATATTTAACAACTTTCGTATAATTCTAGGTCACGACGAGCATCGCACGTATGTTAACCGATAGACGGGGACTAAGTGGTGCTTTTAGTTTCATATATGGGTATCGATGGGAATATGAAGGTTTCGTATTATCATCGAGTATCATATATTGGTTTCATATTATTTATAGTTTACTTTATTTTATTTAATATATATAATTAAATATATTGATAAATAATATTTGCAACAGAGAATCAAATTACCGAAATGCCCCATTTCATCTCCAAAGCTATTTATTTCCCCCAAATTAAAACCCCTCCAAAATCCCAAAAGAACCTTATATGGATTGTATGTAAGCTGAAGTAGAGGGGAGCAACAGAGCATTCTCCATTTTATACTAACTTTCTTGATCTAGTCTTGTATGAGCCATAATCCTATATACCATCGGATCTTTTGAAATTAGATGCCTGGTGTGCGTATGCAAGCATGGACCTAGTCTGTTTTCTATTTGACATGAGGTATCCAATTCCCCCTAAATTTTAACTCGGAGAACTAATTATCTATCTATATCAAAAAATTGAAGCAGCAATTAAGCAGTGCCATTTCCTTCTCTTCTCCCAAAACCCAGCTCGCCTTCAATCTCTCCAACTCATCCTAACCCCAACCCAGCCCCAGCCGAACCCCAACCCAACACCAAACCCTAACCCGGCCTAACCCTAACTCCAACCCAGCCCCAGCCGAACCCCAACCCCAACACCAAACCCCAACCGAAACCCTAACCCTAACCCTAACCCCAACACCAGTCGTCAAACCCCAACCGCCGATCGAACCCGTACCCTAACCCTAATCCTAACCCTAACCACAACCGATACCTAATCCTAACCCTCATTGATCGCTACCCTAACATCATTATAATAATGTTTAAGTAATTACCTGTAGGCGACGACGGAGACGCAATCGGCGACGACAAGGGCGGTGGCGACAACGAGAACGGAGCACGGTGGCGACCACGAGATCACTGCGCAGGTGTGGCGACGACGATTCGGCTTGGATTCGGTGACGACGAGATCACTGCGGCGGCGGCGGCGGCGACGACGATCTCGATTTGGGAAATTTGGTTTCGCGCGAGAATAGGAAAGAGAAATAATCAGCGTAGGGATCGATCTATTAAATCCCTATTTATATACCCCTACGGATATACCCGTAGGTGCTTGGTTTGCGCCACCGTAGGGGCAAAAAACACTTTAAGATTTAATAAATTTTAAATAAATATTGAACGACCGTAGGGGCAACCACTTTGACCTACGGATTAATCCGTAGGGCCAAACTTTTATTGCCCCTACGGATGATATTATCCGTAGGGGCAACCCCTTATTTTACTAGTGTATAAGCGGAAACGATAAATCCAAAAAAATAACATATAAAAATACGTCCCAATACGGGCTCACATCAAGAAATAAAAGCTCTGGAAAATAACTAGACTAAACATCACTAAACACAATTCTCACTGCTCGGCTTGATGGTTAAAATACTCATGTTCAGCCTGCGATAGAGATAGAAAAACTGAGCCATACGAAACCCAGACGTCAATGCGTCATAATATCAAACAATAGTAATAATCAGGATGTAACCAGATATACAGGCATGAATATAAATCAACAACATGAATATAATAGTGAGATGTGTATGTGTATGTGAAGTGCGATGAGTAATCTAAACTGTGCTATTGGGTTATCTACTCTAAAGTTTTTGAAATCAATTTAATAGAATCATCAATGTAACTCAATAGTATCCCGTGCATATTCGGGACCACGGTCAAGACTCTCGGGCTGAATCCGAAACGTGCAGCTAGGCGGTAAACAGGTAACATGTACATATGAATGATGTCAGCAGCAGCATCCCGGGGCTGGCCTAGCCCGTAAAGACTGATCAGTATAAGTATCGAACTGTCGAGTTACAAGTCAGATTTCATTATTGATTTTCCCTTACCCCCAAGATTATGTGTACATTTCAGGTATTGATAATATGGAGCTAATGCCAACATAAGATCAAGCAGGTACAGGTTTTGTCTATGCAGATAACATGTTACGTTCGGCAGGACAACAGGTCAGGGTTACGGCATTAATAACAAGATCAAGTATCAAGTCAAGTAGTGTATCAGGGCATGTCATGTGGTGCATATGTATCAAATGGATACCAAAAGTAAAACTACAAACGATATCGAGATCACGGTAAATAGTGCTGATGTCAAGATGTATATGTGTCTATCTGTAATAACCTATATATATCCATGAGTACTTATGATGTAATCTAGATAACATGTCATGATAATATAATAGTGAAATGATATCAGGGTGTTCAGGCATCTAATTAGATATGCAATTATCAGTACGGATACGTACGGGTATAAAAAACGGTAAAACTATAACATGAGATGCATATTTAAAAATACAGTAGCATAGCATGCAGCAAGATAAACTTGCCTGATCGGATTTTACGACGGGTACGTATGTCACGTTTGATGTCGGTTAAACGCCGTGATGCGAACCACGTGCGTACAGAATTGAATCATACTACTCAAAGACGTGACCACGCTGGATGAGAACGACGACTGGGTCGTCCGGATCGTCGGCGACATGCGCGACTCCGGCGATGGCTGAAAAAACAAGAATCAAGAAAAGAAAAGAGAAGAAGAAGAAGGGGTCAGGGGTTTGTGGTGTTTGCTTCTGGAGTCCTGGGACAGAGGAGGCGAGGGGCGACGACGAGGTGAAGGTCCTGGCGATGGGGGTCGGGGTTTCTGCAGGAGGCGTCGGGTTAGGGTTCTCGGTGATAGGTTGCAGGTGCAGGGATGAAGGTAGTGGTGGTTGTAGTGTCGGGGGTTTGCAGAGAGGTGAGAAGACGGAGGTGGTGACGACGGGGGGTTGCCGGCGATCGGCGGTGAGGGGCTAGGGCTCGGGCATCGTGGGTTCTTGGGTTGGGTTGCGACGGGGAGTTTGCAGGGTCATGGTCGGGGAAAAGGAGGAGAGGAGGTAGAGGTTGTGAGGACGAGGGTGAGCAGGTTGAGGTTGGGAGGTCGGCGACGAGGCTGGGGCTCAGATGTGGGTAGGGTTTTCTGTAGGTTGTGAGCTCGGGAGATGGGTTTGATGCGGGGTGAGGTTGCAGGCGTCATCGGGGAGTGGAGAGAGGTGATGAAGGTGGAGGTGATGATGATGAGGATGTGGAGACGAGGGGGTCGGCGGTGGCGGCGATTGAGAAGGTGGTGCTGGGGTTAGGGTTCTCGCGGAGGCGGGATATGAGAAAGAGAGAGAGGAGGTTGTGTGTAAAGATTAGGTTTAATTTAAAATTTATAGAATATATATAGGGGAGGAGAGAGAGACAGGGTGAGGATTTTAGAAAATATTTTAGTTATAAGAAATATTTAGTATATATATAAACGCGCCTGTGTGTGTATATATACTGAAGTTAGATTTTAGGTTTTTAAATATATTATAATATATAATCTAGGGTTTTATAGCTAATACCAAAATACTCCGAAAAAATGCCCGGGTTGTGTCTAAAAATCTTGTTTTAAAATACGAATAAAATACGTGTCAACCAAAACCATAATGCGATGTCCGGTTAGAGAAAATGCATAACCCCAAGAACGGATACACGTAAATGCACGTAGCGATCCAAACAAGTCCGTTTCACTAAACGGGACAAGAACACGATATACGGAAGCAACCATAGGGTATAGGATATGATGCAGGTCATGCCAGGTATTAAAAATATAATATTTGGTTATAAGTGTATTATCTAAAAGAAATGCAGATGCAACATATCATATAAGTGTAATATCAAATCTAAACGTGCACAGATCCATGGTACTAGTAAGGATATATATGTTGTAATCAAGAACCAAGATCAAGCATGCGGGTCGGGTCGTACACTAAAGAAAGATACCAAATGCACTATCCACATCCAAAACAAATAATAATCAAGAAATAGACACAAGATTAAAAAATACTCAAATAGAATATGGTATAAATGAACTAAGATGTTACATTTATTATTCAAAAACGTCTCATAGCTTCCCAAAGGTAGTTTGTCAAAGGTAGGTTAATAATAACCTTTCAGTTTAAAAGGAATCTATGCCGTGGAAAAATCATTTATAAAGCTGAACATTGCTCAAACAAACAGTTAAGATCTAAACATATCTCGTAGCTTTATGAAAGGTCCTTCATCAACGGCAGGTTTTCATGAAACCAGTTTACAAACACGAGTAAAAAAATTTCATATTGGTATTTAGGGGGGAAAAAGCTATATAGAACCATTTCATCACGCGAGGCTGAAATTTTTTTAATAACTGTCCTAAGTAGTGCAGTTGTAGGTAGTAATATTAGGAAACACAGGGTTCGAAATTTAAAATTTTAAAAATAGGTCCAAGTCATATAGGTATGAGGGAAAAATGGGTTAAATCCATAATGGTAAATGATTTTGATGACTTAAGGCATCACGATCGTTCATAGAAAATCTGGTAAAATCATTAACTGTGATTGCGTCCAATCATACGCGTGTACATGTGCTAAGGGTTGATATTTCCTAATTTAAATGCATATGGATAGAACATTAAATAAAAGGCCTATTGTATCGAAAAGAAATATAAATATAAAGACCCTGCTAAGTTGATAGTAGACAAATATAGGAAATTAGGGTTGTGGATAAATATTGTATTATATTGATGACACAAACTCGGAATTTTGATATTTTCTAATGTTATGCAATTTTGAAGGGTCTAAAACCCTAATCTTTCATAGACGGTGAATTCATGGTAGGAAAGTGCAGCTACAGGCATAATTTATGGGACATCCTAACATCACAAAATCTCTTAAGCTACACAAAAATCTTCAAATTTTCAAAGCACTCCACCAAATTCAATCAAATTACCTAAATATCTCCAAGCTCGATAAAAATTCACAAATTGTCCAAATATAAAAAAATTATTCAAATATATCAAATTTCACAAATTCTTAGATTTCATAAATATCGACTCCATAAAATTACTAAATTCTCAAAACCTCTTTAATTCCATTAATTTTTTAAATTCTTTAAAATATTCTTAACTTTCATAAAAAAAATCCCAAAATCCAAATCAAATCCAAAATCGACATTGACGTCAATAAAGTTGAACCAAATCAAATCGACCTCTAATTTCATAAAATCTCTTAAACTCTACAAAAATCTTCAAATTTTCAAAATATTCCACCAAATTCAAATTCCCTGAATCCTTCCATAAAATTCCCAATTGTCCAAACATCTTAAATTCCATAAAATCTATAAATTCACCAACTATATCAAATTTCACAAATTCTTAGATTCCCAAAATATTTCCAAACTTCATAAAATTTCTAAACTCTCCAAATCCCTAAATTCCAAATCCTCAAAGCGTCTTTATTTCCATAAATATCCCAAATTCTCTAAAATATCCTAAACTTGAACCAAATTTCCCACAATCTCTTAAACACTACAAAAATCTTCAAATTATTCCACCAAAGTCTTACAAATTATGTAAATATCTCCGAGCACCATAAAATTACAAAATTGTCCAATTGACTTAAATTCCACAAATTCTACAAAATTCCCAAACTCTTTGATTCCCAAAATATCTTTAAAATCCATAATTTTTTTTTGTATTTTTCTCCAAATCCAGAAATTCCATATTCTCAAAACGCCTTTATTTCCATTAATTTCCCAAATTCACTAAAATGTTCTAAACTTTCACAAAAAATTCCAAAAATCCAAATTAAATCCAAAAATCGACATCTAAGCAATTAAACTGGAACCAAATAAAATCGAATTCTAAGCTATTAAACTGGAATCAAATCGGACCTAAATTTGATCTCTACACCGTTAAACTTGAATCCAAATCAAATTCAACTCGACCTCTAAATCGTTAAACAAGACTAAATCAAACCCCCACTCGACCACTACGTCGTTAAACTGTTAAATTGGAAGCCACATCAAGTTCAAATTGACCGCAACATCATTAAACATGAACCAAATAAAATCGAACAATTGGTCGTTAAATTGGATCCAAATTTCCCAAAATCTTTTATAAATTTTTTAAATTTTCAAAATACTCCACCAAATTCTTTCATATTCCCTGAATATCTCCAAACTCCATAAAATTCTCAAATTGTCCAAATAACTCAGATTCCATAAATTCTACAAATTCTCCAAATATAACAAATTCCACAAATTCTTAGAATCCATATATATATATTTAGGGCTTAAGGGTCCTGAGTTCGGCCTCAGGAATTTTTCATATGCCTCTTAACTAAAAAATCCTTCATCCTTTTTTTGTTCCTACATCCCCACCGTTCCTCTCTCTTTTCTTCTTCTCAAATTTTTCCTGATCCCGCCTTCGCCTCGCGAAACTCGCCCGCGCCCCTCGCTCGCCTCGTCGCCGACGCTGCCTCAACGCCCTCGTCACCACGACCTCCTTGACCTCCTCTCCCCTTCACCTCCTTCCCGACAAGGACCCCAAGCCCGACCACGAAACCCACAGCAGCCAACCCAACGCCTTCGCCCACGACCTCACCTGCCTTCGTCGTCGTCGTCGACCATCCCACACCCTCGTCGACATCTCTTCCCCTCCTCATCCCCTCCTCATCCTCAACTCTCCCCTCCTTCCCGGTTCACCCCCGCACAATCCGCGACCCATACCAATCGCCACACCCTCACCTCCGATCCACGTCGTCGTCACCGTCAACCATCTCCCCGTCGTCGTCTCCACCTCGTCTGCAATCATCCATCCCCTTCTTCTCTCCCCGACTGCTACAACCCATCTCCCCGAACCCACGCACCCACCTTCGCCCGAGCAACCACCTCGCCGCCGGCGACCCCTCGTCGTTGTCACCAGAATGTGATAATGCTCAATATCGGCGACCCTCAAGATCAGGACACGTGGCGAAAGGCACGCCCCAGAACTCTGAAGGAAGGGCCCACGAAGGTAGGCCATGCCACCTCTGTACCCGTTCGGCTAGCGCAAGCTAGCCCTCCTCGGGGGTTCCCGCTCATTGGCCTCCTCGGCCCCTCAGATCGCCCCGAGCTGCCGCCAGACCAAGTCTCCTCGGCCTTCTCGCTCGTCCCCGAGCTCCTTTGCTGAGGCTGTCTTCTTCGGCCCTCCGACCAGTTCCGCCACTCACAGGCGTAACTGCAGCTCCGCGAATCTCGCCATGCGCGGATTCTCCGCCAGCAACATCCCACGTTCCACGCCTCCACGATCCCCATTTATAGCTGATCCGCTCTCTACGTGGACGTGACGTCGGGAGCGTAACTGCCAGCGAGATTTTCGCGCCTGTTGCTGCATGCCTCCACCCCTATATGAACCCCCATCATAGGAGAGGTTGGTAAGCCATTATTTTCACTCCACTCAGCCGTTACGCTGCTCAGATCTATTACTAACTTGACCGTCGGAGGGTCCTCGGTGGTATCCAACCACCCTGGGACTTCTTTGCAGGTACTCGGCGTCAAATTCTTCCAATCACCAAACTTCCTCTACACCCATTGAGACCCATACACAACAGGGGATCCCCTCCAGAATCCACTAGAAGATCGACGGAAGACGACATCTGAAAGAGATCTGAAAAGGACCTCTATCAGTTGGCGCCGTCTGTGGGAAACGAAAACTCCACAAAAACAAAGTTGGCCTTCCGATCTCCATCCACATGGCACATAATCGCCCCGAAAATCCAGGTCCCAGACGCCGCTTTCCCCTCAACGAAGACGCGGGCGGCAGCCCGAGCAAAAGGGCTAGAGGCCGCGAGCCCATCACCTTTAGCGACGAGGATCTCTACGGCATATCCTTGCCCCACAACGACCCGCTGGTGATCACGGCCCAAATCCATCGGTACGAGGTCCACCGGATACTCGTCGATTCGAGCAGTTCGGCGGACATCCTCTTCCACGACTGCTTCCTGCGTATGGGGCTCTCCCCAGCAGACCTGAAGCTGACCTCCCACGTCCTCTCGGGGTTCACCAACCACTCCATCCCGGCGCAAGGGGTGGTCACCCTGCAGTTCACGATCGGGGAGCTCGGCCGCACGCGCACGCTGCCTGTGGACTTCATCGTAGCGAAAGTCCCATCGGCCTACAACGTCCTCCTCGGCCGCCCGACGCTGAACTCCCTCCAGGCTTAGATATCGACCTACCACTTGGTAATAAGGTTCCCTCTCGATCGGGGCGGGATAGGTCGAGCATACGGGAGCCAACGGGTCGCGAAGATAGGCCTTACCGAAACGTCTTCGCCCGAGCAGCCTGCCGATGATGCCGAGGCATGTGACAACATCAAAGGTTCCCTAGACACCCGAGACGAGCAGAAGGAGGTCCGTGGGGGTACCGGTCGAGCCTCTGACCGAGGTGCCCCTAACAGAAGGAGACCAGGAAAAAACCGTCCAGGTCGGATCGCTCCTGACAGGGACTCAGCGGGATGACCTGATCAGATTCCTCAGAAGCAACTCCGACGTTTTCGCCTGGGCGCCTGCTGACATGCCTGGGATCGATCCCAAACTCATCTCCCACAAGCTCGGGGTTGATCCTGCGGCCCTACCCGTCAGACAGAAGAAAAGATGCTTCGCCCCGGTCAAACAGAAGGCTATCGAAGAGGAGGTTGATCGGCTCCTCTCCGCCAACTTCATCAGAAATGTACCCTACTCGGAGTGGCTGGCAAACGTAGTTCTGGTCAAGAAGTCAAGCGGGAAGTGGCGTATGTGCGTCGACTTCACCGACCTCAATAAGGCCTTCCCCAAAGACAACTTTCCGCTCCCCCGCATAGACCAGCTCATCGACAGCTCGGTCGGCCACGAGCTGTTGAGCTTCATGGACGCTTTCTCCGGCTACAACCAAATCCGTATGAATCCTGAAGATGAAGATCTGACCGCATTCACAACGGACCGAGGAGTGTACTACTGCAAGGTGATGCCCTTCGGCCTCAAGAACGCCGGGGCCACGTACCAAAGGTTGGTCAACCGCATGTTCAAGCCGCAGATCGGCAGGAATATGGAAGTCTACGTTGACGACATGCTCGTCAAATCCATCTCGTCGGCCGACCATGCCAAAGACCTGGGCGAGGCTTTCGAAGTGCTCCGCAAGTTCAACATGAAGCTAAACCCCGCCAAGTGCGCGTTCGGAGTCACCGGGGAAAAGTTCCTCGGGTTCATGGTCACTCACCGCGGAATTGAGGCTAACCCAGAGAAGATCGACGCTATCCTGAACACGGTCGTGCCCAAGACCAACGTCGAGATCATGCGGCTCACGGGGCGGGTCACCGCTCTAAGCCGTTTCATGTCCAGGTCGAGGGAGAAGTGCCTTCCGTTCTTTAAGGCGCTGAGGAAAATCCCGAGGTTCGAGTGGTCAGAGGAGTGCCAAGCCGCCTTCGACCAATTGAAGAGCACCTCGCAACGCCGCCACTGCTCACCCGGCCAGTGGAAGGAGACGAGCTGTCGCTGTATCTGGCAGTATCCGACCAAGCAGCAGGCTCGGTGCTCGTCTGGGAGGCTGAGGGAGTGCAGAAGCCGGTGTACTATGTGAGCCACGTGTTTAAGGACGCGGAAACAAGGTACCCCGCTATAGAGAAGATTGTCTTAGCCCTCGTGGTAGCCTCGCGGAAGTTGCGTCACTACTTCCAAGCACACACCATCATCGTCCTCACTGAGCGCCCGTTGGGAGCTATCCTAGCATCACCAGAATCCTCGGGCCGCTTAGAAAAATGGAGGTAGGAGCTATCTCAGTTTGACATAAGGTATCGCCCGAGACAAGCCATCAAGGCGCAGGCCCTGGCCGATTTCATCGTTGAATGCACCATCCCTGGCAAGAAGCCAGAGTCCGAGCCACCCCTCGCAACCCAATGTCCCATCACGGAAGGCCCTGGCTCGGTTCCGGAGTGGGTCATCTACGTCGACGGGTCTTCTACCGAGGAAGGCTGCAGTGCCGGCCTCATTATCCGGGGCTCGAACAAAGCAGAGATGGAGTATTCTTTGAGGCTTGGTTTCAAAGCCTCGAACAACGCGGCAGAGTACGAGGCCCTCCTGGCCAGACTGTGCATGGCCGCCGGGCTGGGAAATCCGCAGCGACTCTGCCCTTGTTGTCGGTCAAGTGATCGGCCACTTCGAAGCTCGGGGGCCTCTAATGATAAAGTACTTAGACGAAGTGAGGAAACTCCGAAGAAAATTTGATGAAGTCCAGGTAGAACAAATACCCAGGCAGCGGAATGCCCAAGCAGACACCCTGAGCAAGCTGGCTTCGTCCTACTCGGCCAACGATAAGCGGTCCATCCTCTTCGAAACCTTGCCTCAACCCAGCGTGGGGGACGGAGCGACGACATTCCACGTGTACGCAGCGCAGGAGAGCGACCAGGATTGGAGGAAGCCCCTCGTAGAGTTCCTGAAGGATGGCACGCTCCCAGAGGACCGGGCAGCCGCCCGCCGTCTCCGGGCCAAAGCCCGCCACTTCGTCTGGAGCAACGGGAACCTCTACAAGAAGGCCTTCGCTCAGCCCCTGCTCCGGTGCGTCGACCCCCATGAAGCCGACTACGTTCTTCGGGAAATCCATGAAGGGGTGGCCGGTGCACACCAGGAGGCTCGAACCTTGATCCAAAAAGCGTTGCTCCAAGGGTACTACTGGCCCACTATGCACGAGGACGCCCTGAAGCAGGAGGTGCAAGAGCTGCCAGCTCCACGGCAGCATTCCCCGCTTCCCGTCTACCGAGCTGACTGCCCTAACATCCTCATGGCCGTTCGCCCAGTGGGGGTTGGATATGATCGGCCAGTTCCCTACCGGAACAGGCGAGCATAAATACGTCCTCGTCGCGGTGGACTACTTCACCAAGTGGATCGAGGCCGTCCCCATCAGGAAACCGGACGCCGCCACAACTATCAAGTTCCTGCAAAACAACCTGATACTCCGATTTGGCATCCCGAGGTGTATCATCACCGACCACGGGATGAACTTCGAGAACGAAAAAGTGAAGGACTTTTGCAACGAATACCATATCCTCATGAAGTTCGCCGCGGTCATGCATCCCCAATGCAACGGGCAGGCCAAGGTCGCTAACCGGGACGTCCTCCGAGGTCTCCGGACCCGTCTAGAAGGGCGACAAGGCAGTTGGGTCGAAGTACTACCCCGGGTCTTATGGGCCCTACGCACGACAAAAAGGACTCCCACCGGGGAGACCCTCTTCAGCCTCTGCTACGAGACCGAAGCGATGGTCCCAACGGAGATCGGGCTACCCAGTCACCGGGTCGAGCACTTCGACGATGACACAAACACCTCCGCGCTACGGACCAACCTAGACATCTTGTTGGAGAAGAGAGACCGGGCTCAGATCAGAGCTGCCGCTTATCAACAACAAACGGCCCGATACTACAACGCTCGGATCAAGCACCGCTCCTTCAAAACTGGGGATCTGGTCCTACGGCGAAATGAGTTCATCGACCAAGGCAGGCTTCACAAGTTCTCCCCAAAGTGGGATGGTCCCTTCCTCGTCTCTGAGGTGCTCCCCGACGGAGCCTACCGTCTACAAGACGCAGACGAACGAAAGCTTCCGCGGCCTTACAACGCCGAGAAACTCAAGCTTTACCGGTGAAGTCAAGGCCAGCGAGTGTGTACCCCCCCTCTTTCACAAAGATGATGTAAAGCGTTCTCTAAAAATCCTGTCCATACGAATAAAGAAACGTCGAATCATCCCGAGTAGAGTTTCGTCTTTACAATTCAAAGCCCTCGCCAAGAGACGGACGCGCAGCCCACTGCCCAGTTATCCTAAGTAGGCTTCCTACAGCCCCATGACAATAAGGACCAAAAAGTCCTCTTTAGAGGCAGTCCAGCAGCTACCCTGCTCGGTTATCCCTGGTGGATAGCTTCCCTATCGCAACGTCAGGGATCGAAAAGCCCTCCCAGAGGCAGTCGAGCCCGACCGTCGCTCGGCTATCCCCAGCGGACAGCTTCCCTGCAGCAACGCCGGGGATCAGAAAGCCCTCCCAAAGGCAGTCGAGCCCCAGGATCCCTCACTCGGATATCCTTCAGGACAAAAGCCCTCGCCAAGAGGTACTGAGCGGTAACCCTGCCCGGCCAAGGGTCCTTGGTAGGCTTCTACAGCCCCTCCCGCGCCAAGGACCAAAGTCCTCCCAGAGGCAGTCGAGTCCTTGCTCGGCTATCCCTGGCTGGTAGCATCCTACCACGACCGACAGGGATCAAAGCCTTCGTCAAGAGGCACTGAGCAGTAACCCTGCTCGGTTTCCTGAAGGATCAAATCTCTCATAAAAGGCAACCGCACGGCCCCACCGCCCAGTTGTTCCTGTCCAATCGGTCCCGGAGGGTAGCTTCTCTACCGCAATGCCCAGGATCAGAAAGCCCTCCAAGAGGCGGTCGAGCCCGAGGATCCCTTGCTCGGCTATCCTTCAGGACAAAAGCCCTCGCCAAGAGGCACTAGGCAGTAACTTTGCTCGGTCCCCATCCTGAAGGATCAAAAGCCATCGCAAGAGGCAACCAGGCAGCTACCCTGCTCGGTCCAAATAAGGAGGACAACTCTCCGCCCACCACGCGCGGACGGCCCGAGTTGTCAACCGGGGGCATCAGGTCTATCCAAGTCTCGAGTGATCTCCCCTCAAATTAGGGGCCATGGAGATGCATGGGGACTCCTTCTCTTCAGCAGCGCATGAATCAACTCGACGGACGATTGCTAGGCAGATAGCCGACCTGACATGGAGGCCCAACAGCGCAAGAAGAAAAATTTTACAAGTGTTCATCACGAACAAAAGACAAAAGCACAAATCAAGGAAACCAAAGAAAGAAAAAGTTTTATCACTAAAAGGCGGTCTTTACAGAGGGTATTCTCGGCTCCCCAGCCTAACAAACTGCCCGGAGGCTTACAAAAGGGGGGGCAAGGAAATATCAAAAAGGCCTAAGTCGCAAGCCCTCCCCCCTGCGCCTCGCCTCCCTCGTCGCTAAGGGCTTCACCACTAGAGGTTTCGCCACCAGGGGCGCTCCTCATTCCCCCTATCGTTGTCGGCCGGAGGCCTTGCCACCAGGAGCGGGACCCGAGCACGGAGCTCGCCATCGGCGAAATCGGGAAGCTGCTCCTTCACGGCATCCAGAATCTTATTCCACGCGATGGCGGAATACTCACCAAGCTCGACATAAAACTGCTCTGATGTCTTGTAATCGGCCACGGCTTTTCTGGCCCGGGCCTCAGCGGTCCGAGCCGACAGAAGCGCCGCCTCGGTATCCCTCCGGCTGGCATCTCTCTCCTTCTCCATGGCCGCGAAGCGGTCAGCCAGATCCGCCAGCTTCCTCTCGGCAACCCGGAGAGATGCATTCAGGTGACGGCGGACGCCCTGATTCGCTGAATTGGCAAGCTCCGCAGACTCCGCACGGGCTGCCAGAACATCGGCCCTGGCCTTCTCCAAGCGCAGGTCACGCCGCAGGACCTCGACCTCCGAAGGGAATGCCTCTACCAAGCTCGACGCATGGAACGCCCTCTCGGCTTCCATACAAGCGGCGATGGCGCAGTGTTGGAGGACCTGACAGGAAGCGGGTGAGAAACCAGAAGTCACTCAGGCCAAAGATGGAAGGCCAAAGACAACGCATGAAAGGGTTCATACCTGGACCGCCCCCTGGGCTATGGCCTCCATTTGGGCCCTCAGGGTACCGCGCGGGAGTCTCCCTCCTGCCAACTCTTCCATCTCGGCGAGCAAGCCAGCGGCGACAGATAGCCCGGACGGAACCATGAAGACGGCCTCTCCCTCCTGCACGGGGATCCCTTCAGGGACCATTGATGACGATGCGCGAGAGATTCTCCTTTTCCTCTTAAGGGGGACCCCGTCCTCTCCCCCTCCTCCATCTCCCGTCTGGGGCTCGGATGACCGAGGCGCCTCCGACCACCGCCGGAAAAACCCCCGGGAGCCGCCAACGGGGCGGAAGACCCTGCCGCCGACAGAACATTCGTAGTAGAACCTCGGCCAGCCGGGGACACGCCCGCGTCACGGGCCTCCCCCTGGGATAAGTGACCCAAAGAGTGAGAATGAACCATATGTCCCCAAAAAGGAGGAGCGCCGAGCGGTCAAAGCTTAGAAGGAAGGTGAGATGAAGGTTTAGGGGCCATAAAGCAGGCCCCACCCCTATTTATCGCCGCGAGCAACCTCATCCAACGGTGCCCTTCGTCTCCCGCCGAAACGCTTCCTCGCGTCCAAATGGCTCATATTGCTCCACCTCTCGTTCCCATATTGGACCGCGCCCTTTCAGGCGTCGCAGGTCTGCGCACGTCGCGTCGATCAACCGACGCTCGACACGTGGACCGCCACTTCAAAGACAAGATACATGAATCGGCGCACCCTCCTTAAATGCAAAGATCCCGCCCTGATTCGACAGCGGAAAAGATAGCTCACGGCCCGGGGACGCGTCCCGATGAAACCTTAGGAGGGAGCTCACCCCGGACGGCCCGGCGATCCACTCCTGACCCGACCCGATAGCTGGTCGGGACAAGAGTGGGGGGCTAATGATAATGCTCAATATCGGCGACCTTCAAGATCAGGACACGTGGCGAAAGGCACGCCCCAGAACTCTGAAGGAAGGGCCCACGAAGGCAGGCCATGCCACCTCTGTACCCGCTCGGCCAGCGCAAGCTAGCCTTCCTCGGGGGTTCCTGCTCATTGGCCTCCTCGGCCCCTCAGCTCGCCCCGAGCTGCTGCCAGACCAAGTCTCCTCGGCTTTCTCGCTCGTCCCCGAGCCCTTTTGCCGAGGCTGTCTTTCTCGGCCCTCCGACCAGTTCCGCCACTCACAGGTGTAACCGCAGCCCCGCGAATCTCGCCATGCGCGGATTCTCCGCCAGCAATATCCCACGTTCTATGCCTCCATGATCCCCATTTATGGGCGATCCGCTCTCTACACGGGCGTGACGTCGGGAGCGTAACTGCTAGCGAGATTTTTGCGCCTGTTGCTGCAGTCTCCATCCCTATATGAACCCCCATCACAGGAGGGGCTGGTAAGCCATTTTTTTCACTCCACTCAGCCGTTACGTTGCTCGAATCTATTACTAACTTGACTGTCGGAGGGTCCTCGGTGGTATCCAACCACCCCGGGACTTCTTTACAGGTACTCGGCGTCAAATTTCTCCAATCACCAAACTTCTTCTACACCCATTGAGACCCGCACACAACAGGGGATCCCCTCCAGAATCCACCGGGAGATCGACGGAAAACGACATCTGAAAGAGATCTGAAAAGGACCTCCATCAGAATGGGAAGGGAAAAGAGGATACTGATGGCCTTGTAGTTGGTAGTTCTGAGCTCTTCGATGGCGATCCTATAGACTTTGTTGCTGATCATGAGTTTTTGTATGTTGTCAGAGAGGATGTGAGCGGGACGGTGTTGATGTAACATTTCAAAAAAATAAAATATTATTTTAGGAATTTATATAATTAAATAATAAATATTATGAATATTTTAATAATGCGGTATAATTAAATACCGATAAATTGGGAAATATTTAGAAATTATGTTAATTATTGAATTTGAAAGAAATTATAAGAATGGAGCATTCATAGATTTTATATAATTAATTATATTCCATTTTAATGCTAATCGCGATTAAATATCACTAATCGTGCATTAACCTTGTTTTGTGCATGTGACATATACCAAGTCATTTTTCATATTTGCTACATTTTTCTACCATGACTTTTCTTTTTCCTCATGCATGGTTTGTTTTTAAAAATGAGAAGAGAAAAGATAAAGAGAAGAAAAGAAAAGAAAAAGGAAAAGAAAAAGGAAATGATAAAGAATTAGGTATGGATAAGAGAGAGAAGGAAGAGAGAGATGAGGGGTCTTTGACCATTCTTCCATTTGTGTTCTCTCATTGTTTCCTTCATCTTTTTCCTTTCCTCTTCATCCATGACAGCCATCTTCTTCCCCCTCCTCAAATACCCCACAACACACCCAAAAACACATCAAAAGTTCATCTCCCTTTCATTAAAAACATGCACAAGCTCACTACAATCACTTTGGACCAAGAAAAATTGGATTTTGAAGACTTGGGGAAACTCAAGAATTTTCTTAAGTTGCTAAATAAGCTAATTCTTTCACCATTAGCATAGTATTTCTTTCACTTAAGAATCCATACATGTTTAGAACCGATTTAGTGTAAATTAGTGAACTTAGGAAATTCCTAGATTAAGGTTAGGGTTTGAGTTGAATCCAAATGTGCAGTTGAGGCTTAATAGTGACCTTAAACCCCTGTGGTGTTTGATTAAAGACCAAAACCTGAGAGTAAGCCCCCAATTCGCAAACCTAGAAACTCCGATATCGGATTTGTGTTGGATTTGTGATGGTATATTGACATCTGCTATAACCCAGGTGACCTGAAAATTATTTAGCGAACACAGTGAGACAAGCATGCCACCTAGAAGCTAACCCCAAGACCCGAGACCCCAACCATGCACTGAGGTCGCAGATTTATTCTTCCTGGCTGCAAATTGCGGCCAGAGTGGGGATGTTTGGGTTAGTGTTTGTTCCAGGGCTTTGTCTTCAGTAAATTAGACCCTTCCCATATGCAAAATTGGCTAATTCAACCTAGGGTAAAATCTGGAGCATATTTTCTGAGATTCTGTTCGTGATTGTTTATAACTTGAACTTTAGTATTTGTGTTTTACCTTGATCACTTGACATTTGTACGTCAATATCGAGAGTTGTTTGGTTGATCTTGCATGCATTGGCCGTAGGTTCTAACCTATGTGTGTCTCGCGTGCCGTTTGGGTTTTCATGTTCGATTCTTATTACTATATGACGCATTGGAAATTGTAGGTACCCCTACATGGATTTCGAGACGACAAGGAGAGCGTGGCGTCATCGACTCTAGCAAGCAAGAATCGAGGTGAGTTGATATATATCTACGGGGGAAGTCGGGTAGATGGCGTATAACACCCCCGCAGTTTTGTAGTGCAAAATACGAATACGTTATATTATATATATAGATATGTGTATTGTGATACGTGGATGATTATCAGATAGGTTTTAGATGTTCATGGGTTAGTTTTAGCGTATTTAAAGTAACTTAGTTTAGCTTCTTAGTCGCGAAAGCCTAGAGTAATGATTTGCACACATACATACACATGCATACATTTTATTTTCTTATGCGTATATGGGGATATGTATGTATGTATGTATATATATATATATATATATATATATATACAGGCATGTGAGTATGTATATATATTTATGTATACATATACATGGATAATGAGGATAGTATACGGTACTTGGAGATGAGTCGATGAGATTGGGCATGATGCCACGAGATCGGTGATGTGACTTGGGTCGTATTATGAGATACGCCATGAGATTTTTTAGCGGATCATTTAGCGATGTGTTTTCATACACAAACAGATATATGTTGATGGTATCAGTATGTACTAAACTTTAGATCAGTACCCCTATTTCAGGATATGATGATAAGGATACCGGATGAATAATGAGATAAATGTGATATTCGACACGTACCCAGATTTGGGATGCCGTACGATGGACTTACCGTACATGATATAATTATAATGATAGATCCACACTCTTGACTCGAGGATGTCATATTATATATATTGTATCGTGCGTGATACTATTGAGGCGAGATCACCGACTACTAGATGTATATATATCGACTCAGACTTAGGTTGTTTTCCTTACCCTTTCGATTAGTCTGTTAGTTTAGTCCTGTAGTTCACATAGTAGATGTTAGACTGGGCTCGAGTCATACCTATTTCCAAAACTAACGAATCGTGAATATTTTAAAGACAGGCCAAGAGATACTACGGATATTTTAAAGGACATACATTTTCGTAAAAACACCGTAACCCTATTTTCTAAACATCACGATTCGTGCTATTTCAAATTGCAAAACTGTATGACTCATATATATAATATTTATTCTTATATGTTGCATTATTATTCATGTTCCGCATATTCTTGTTGTTTGCATCGCATTGCATGCTTATTTGTGTTTTCATTAGTTATTATTAAAATCATGCTGTCAGGACACCAGCATCATTACCGATGATGCGCATGCTCCACGTACACCTGCTTGCCGGCTCACACACATCATCATCGGTAATTTCCATGACACGTACACTTTAGAAGTATTACTTCATTGACATAACTTGCTAGTTGATAGTTCCATTATGTTATTGTTTTATTATGCTAGTTTAATTATTGCATTCTTTGCTTGATATCAGATGCATTCATACATTCATTTGTCATGCAATATTATGGAGTTTTGTGTTGGTAATTTACTGTTATTTACTCTTGAGATTGGGATTTCAGATTTCCATGAGATTTCTGGATTTGGAGAAACCGTAAATATTTTATAAACTTATTATCATTTTAAAAATAGAAAATTGCGGTTTTCTCATGATATAATTTGAGAGGAGTCCACCATGAGTTTTCTCGGCTCTTGAGCGATATCATACACCCGATTCGAGGAGGAGGAGGAATCGTTTGTGGGTGCATGGTGGACCCGGTGCGGTACCCGGGACGAGAAGGTCGCAGGTGATGGCGTTGAGCCTGGCAGGGGAGCCCTACCGACCGGTGATTTTATTGTGACTCGACGGATATCCGGAGGATACCGATCGGAGTATAGTCCAGTCCGGATAGCCAGAGCCTGAGATATTGAGATTTGATGATACAGGCCAGTCCGGATAGCCGGAGCCTGAGATATTGAGATTTGATGATGCAGGCCAGTCCGGATAGCCGGAGCCTGAGATATTGAGATATATATTTTGTGTCGATGCTAGACACTGATTCTCTGTTGATTTCATTGATGATACTTTGATTTTTATACAGAAATCTCACTGAGATAAGAAAACAGTTTTCTCATTGGATGTATTCTGTTTTCATGCATTCATACATCATATATATGATATGTTGCTACCTGAGGCATTTACACGACCACTTGGTATTACACTTTTGTATAGATAGTTACCTTTGCCAATATTATATACTTCAGGCTATATTATTTTGAGGATATTACTATCGTATGACCTAGAATTGAGTCATACATGCGATTTCTTCTCGGTAATGTTTTTTGCTCACGAGTTGGTAACTCACCCCCGTTGTGCCATAGCTTCTTGCAGGTTTTGCCGCACAGGTTTTCTTGGCGGCTTTGCTGGCACACTGCTTCTTTCCGGGTGATTGTATTGGTAGGTGGGTTCACTTGTATCGTGACCACTATTGTATTTATATTTATTCAGTTGTATCTAGAAAACTCCATCAACCAGACTTGTATAAATTTATAGACTTAGCAGACCAGTGTATATTCTTTCGATCTTATAGTCGCGCTTGTATTATTATGGTTTTCTGAAGGTTATTGGTTTTCTTCTGAGTTTTTATTCTCGCCTTTCGGCGTTGTATATTATATTGCTTGCGTGGTTGTGACTATCAATTGGCGAAGAGCTAGCTCCCGCTTGGGGACGCCTTTTATCATTTATGTATTTTATTCATGTTGTACCCGTTTGGGGCCAGTATTTACAAAGGAAACTCTGCCGAAATTTTCAGAAAAGACTTGAGCTTTTAAAATTGCAATATTTCGGCTTATGTTGTTAAACTACTTACTTAAAACTAAACTTTTCCTGCTTTCTTCTTTTAAATGGTTTAGATTTCTAGGATTTTGGCTTACTTGAATTAGATGGGGTCCTATAGACTTCATATGATTCAAGTGTCAGTCACGTGCCATTTCGGGTCGTGACAAAGTTGATATCAGAGCGCTAGGTTTAACCTTGGTTCGAGTCTATGTTTGACTATGCGGAGTCTAGGGCGTTTATATATATTCGGAATCTAGACTTGACCTTACGGAACTTAGACTTGGTCGAGGGAGTATTAGACCCAAAATTTCGTCTAGTAGGTTGACCTTGGTTGATGGAGTAGGTGATTTAAGAAGAGTGACCTACCGTGTGTATGTTTCACGGCATACTTACGATACGCTACTCCGCTTAAGAAGCCTTAGGATGTACATTTCCTTGCACAGTATTATATTCATTTCTATGATTTATCCTCATCGATATCGGTTTATGGTTTTGCTGCCATAATTACACGAGCAGAGAGAGCTGCGGCTAGAGTTGCGGTCAGCACGAGCTCGTCACAGACGAGGACTGACCAGGGCGTGATTCCAGGGACACACGATTGCATATATGTATCGTCCTATTGTGTTTTTGCACCATGAGCGTTGATGGATTGCTTTTACAATTTCTCGAACGTGCAGATTAGCACCAGAGGATTGGGCCACTGATAGAGGCCAGCCAGATTGTGATGACCGTCAATGCACCGACTATTCTTTATGATTGAGGCACTGTTCAGCGTGCGGACGAATGAGCCAGTTGCTGCTGCAAATGACAAGATATCACCCCAGATGTTTGGAGCTATTGCAACATGAGTTTATATTTAGAGATATGATAGAAGATCGCTAGTCACCCCAGGAGGAACGACTAGGACATGTGGATCATTTGCACACCCCGAAGCGCGGTCATCAGATTGATTGATTTCAGCTAGAGAAGACTTCACGCAGGTACGTTGGGAGTCGAAAGAAAACGATCGAATGTCAGAAACCCATTTTCCAAGTTTAAAGTATTCGGAAAAACATGCAAGTAATTCTATGGACCCTTTAGAAGAATGAAACCCTAACTCAATATAATGACCATGAGAACGCTTAGAAACCTTAGGGTTTGCAGCAGTTCCATGGTGCCATTAATGAGGCTTGGGTTTGCCCTTTTACGGTTGGTCCACAGGTACTGTGGAATGTACTGGATATTATTAAACTGTACTCAAGAGTTGAGCTCTTGGGGGATTATGAAACTTTGACGAATCGTTCGAAAGGTTCGACGTTGTTCGGATATCATGTGATGGGATACATTGCTTGGGAGAATCCAGATATGAGTATAGCTATTGGAGCGTAGACCATGCAGCAACGAAGAGACGAATCCGAATCAGTCGACATTAGAGAAAAGCGGAGTAAGAGGTTCGTACGAGATTTTGATGAGATGACGTTCCACTCCGTTGACATTAGAGTGTGATACGCATGCAGAGGCGTTGTATATGGATATATCTTCCGGAAGGAGTCGTGATGAGTATGCAGCCGTTCTGGAACAAGAAATAGATTTAGTGAAAGATGATAACTTCCGGGCAGTTCGGCAGAAACGAGATTTGGGATAGACATCGACAGAAACTTTCTGGAATACTAAACGAGAAGACTTGGACCCAGGAGCAGTCATATTGTGCACACCCAGTAGGCCAGAGTTCGGCATCATCGACGAGATGTGTCATGAGTGACCATGAAAGTTGGCCAGAGAATTTTAGAGGATGTGCCAGAGCGGAACTGTTTCCGTCATCTTTGATTTCGGTATTTTGGGCGATTTATTTACTTGATTGAGATTTTGTGCACCACAGTTGCACTTGACTTCGATTTGATGTCATTTGAGATGCTGATTTTGATTTCATGCCTATGGCATGCATGTGATTTGACTTGTATTTTCGGTATAGTTTTCATGCACTTTTAGTATTAGATTCGATTTTGTGCACGCTGATGCACATGTTGTGAGATTATATACCACGATATACCTGATTTGGATTGAGATGTGTTGTATGCCGTCGATTTCGATTGTGAAATTTGATATTTGTTTCCGTGCACCTTGTACACTTGATTTGGATTCTTGCGCATATTGACGCGCTTGATGCGATTTTGGTGCACATCAGATGCACTAAATCAGGATTCTTCGTGCATCTCAGATGCATCTGATATTGCTGTCAGGCACACCCGTTGCCTTTGACAGGTGTTTCGTGCACACCCGTTGCACTTAGATTTTGTTTCTGTGCACTTGTATGGCACATTCATGGATTTCGATTTTCGTGCGCCAGACGCATGTGGCATTCATATACACATTTTGAGGATTGATTTCTTTTGGAGCAGTATGTTTGATGATACTTACTATATAGTATAGTAGCTGAGCAGGACTAGTCCGAGAACAGTACCTGAATAAATTTTTGCATGCATGGATAGTTATTGAAGGGATTTCCAAAAAGGAGCTATAGTCTCAGTATTTTACTACGTGTCCGAGATGACCGAGACAGTTAACAAAGGAAACCCTTCTAAATTATTTTACAAAACGGCGGAACGTGTATGTTAAACAAAGAATATATATATATATATATATATATATATATATATATATATATATATTTACTTTCTTACAATAAATGTCCACCACTGTGCCGTGATATACGCATCGCACAGCAACATGAAAGGTTTGGCATGCATTTCCTTTCAGATGTTTTGATGAATTTACAATGATGTGTACATGTATAGTTTTGATGTATGTTATGTTGGTTTTCGTATTGGGTTTTGACATTGGTGTCTTCACCATAACTCCGATGATTGCGGGATACTTGACGGAGTTTTGATTTTGGTTTATATACTCATTTTTCATGCGCATGCATTGCGCTACGATGTGTTTTATGTGTTTATGATTTCGGAGCCCCGACGACTTGATCTTTTTACTGAAATGTTTTAGTATTTGAGGGGTTTAAATTTAAATTCGGGGACCGAATTTATTTAAGAGGGGAAGATCGTAATATTTCAGAAAAATAAAATATTATTTTAGGAATTTATATAATTAAATAATAAATATTATGAATATTTTAATAATGCGGTATAATTAAATACCGATAAATTGGGAAATATTTGGAAATTATGTTAATTATTGAATTTGAAAGAAATTATAATAATGGAGCATTCATAGATTTTATATAATTAATTATATTCCATTTTAATGCTAATCGCGATTAAATATCACTAATCGTGCATTAAGCTTGTTTTGTGCATGTGATATGTACCATATCATTTTTCACATTTGCTACATTTTTCTACCATGGCTTTTCTTTTTCCTCATGCATGGTTTGTTTTTAAAAATGAGAAGAGAAAAGATAAAGAGAAGAAAACAAAACAAAAAGGAAAACAAAAAGGAAAAGAAAAAGGAAATGGGTATGGGTAAGAGAGAGAAGGGAGAGAGAGGTGAGGGGTCTTTGACCATTCTCCCATTTGTGTTCTCTCATTGTTTCCTTCATCTTTTTCCTTTCCTCTTCATCCATGGCAGCCCTCTTCTTCCCCCTCCTCAAACACACGGCAGCCCTCTTCTTCCCCCTCCTCAAACACCTCACAACACACCCAAAAACACATCAAAAGTTCATCTCCCTTTCATTAAAAACATGCACAAGCTCACTACAAGCACTTTGGACCAAGAAAATTGGATTTTGAAGACTTGAGGCAACTTAAGAATTTTCTTGAGTTGCCAAATGAGGTAATTCTTTCACCATTAGCATAGTATTTCTTTCACTTAAGCATCCATACATGTTTAGGATCGATTTAGTGTAGATTAGAGAACTTAGAAAATTCCTAGATGAAGGTTAGGGTTTGAGTTGAATCCAAAGGTGCAATTGGGGCTTAATAGTGACCTTAAACCCCTGTGGTGTTTGATTAAAGACCAAAACCTGAGAGTAAGCCCCCAATTCGCAAACCTAGAAACCCCGATATCGGATTTGTGTTGGATTTGTGTTGGATTTGTGATGGTATATTGACATCTGCTATAACCCGGATGACCTGAAAATTATTTAGCGAATACAGTGAGACAAGCAAGCCACCTAAAAGCTAACCCCAAGACCCGAGACCCCAACCATGCACTGAGGCCGCAGATTTATTCTTCCTGGCCGCAAATTGCGGCCAGAGTGGGGATGTTTGGGTTAGTGTTTGTTTCAGTGCTTTGTCTTCAGTAAATTAGACCCTTCCCATATGCAAAATTGGCTAATTCAATCTAGGGTAAAATCTGGAGCATGTTTTCTAAGATTCTGTTTTGATTTCGTGATTGTCTATAACTTGAAGTTTAGTATTTGTGTTTTATCTCGATCACTTGACGTTTGTACGTCGATATCGAGAGTTGTTTGGTTGATCTTGCATGCGTTGGCCGTAGGTTCTAACCTATGTGTGTCCCGCGTGCCATTTGGGTTTTCATGTTCGATTCTTATTACTATATGACGCATTGGAAATTATAGGTACCCCCACATGGATTTCAAGACGACGAAGAGAGCGTGGCGTCATCGACTCCAGCAAGCAAGAATCGAGGTGAGTAGATATATATCTACGGGGGAAGTCGGTGGATGGCATATAGCACCCCCGCAGTTTCATAGTGCAAAATACGAATATGTTATATTATATATATAGATATGTGTATTGTGATACGTGGATGATTATCAGATAGGTTTTAGATGTTCATGGTTAGTTTTAGCGTATTTAAAGTAACTTAGTTTAGCTTCTTAGTCGCGAAACCCTAAAGTAATGATTTGCACGCATGCACACACACATGCATACATTTTATTTTCTTATGCGTATATGGGTATATGTATATGTATGTGTGTGTGTGTGTGTGTGTGTGTATATGTACATATACATACATACATATATATATAGGTATGTGAGTATGTATATATATTTACGTATACACATATATAGGTATGTGAGTATGTATATATATTTACGTATACATATATATGGATTATGAAGATAGTATACGGTACTTGGAGATGAGTCGTTGAGATTGGGCATGATGCCACAAGATCAGTGATGTTACTTGGGTCGTATTATGAGATACGACATGAGATTTTTTAGCGGATCATTTAGCGATGTGTTTTCATACACACAAAGATATATGTTGATGGTATCAGTATGTACTAGACTTTAGATCAGTACCCCTATTTCAGGATATGATGATAAGGATACCAGATGAATAATGAGATAAATGTGATATTCGACCCGTACCCAGATTTGGGATGCCGTACGATGGACTTACCGTACGTGATATAATTATGATGATAGATCTGCACCCTCGACTCGAGGATGTCATATTATATATATTGTATCATGCGTGATACTATTGAGGCGAGATCACCGACTACCAGATGTATATATATTGAATCAGACTTAGATGGTTTTCCTTACCCTTTCGATTAGTCTGTTAGTTTAGTTCTGTAGTTCACATAGTAGATGTTAGACTGGGCTCGAGTCATACCTATTTCCAAAACTAACGAATCGTGAGTATTTTAAAGACAGGCCAAGGGATACCACGGATATTTCAAAGGACGTACATTTTCGTAAAAACACCGTAGCCCTATTTTCTAAACACCACGATTCGTGCTATTTCAAATGCCAAAACTGTATGACTCATATATATAATGTTTATTCTTATATGTTGCGTTATTATTCATGTTCCGCATATTCTTGTTGTTCGCATCGCATTGCATGCTATTTGTGTTTTCATTAGTTATAATTAAAATTATGCTGTCAGGACACCAGCACCATTATCGATGATGCGTATGCTCCACATACACCTGCTTGCCGGCTCACACACATCATCATCGGTAATTGCCATGACACGTACACTTTAGAAGTATTACTTCATTGACATAACTTACTAGTTGATAGTTCCATTATGTTATTGCTTTATTATGCTAGTTTAATTATTGCATTCTTTGGTTGATATCAGATGCATTCATACATTCATTTGTCATGCAATATTATGGAGTTTTGTGCTGGTAATTTACCGTTATTTACTCTTGAGATTAGGATTTCGGATTTCCATGAAATTTCTGGATTTGGAGAAACCGCAAAGATTTTATAAACTTATTAACATTTTAAAGATAGAAAATTGTGGTTTTCTCATGATATGATTTGAGAGGAGTCCACCATGAGTTTTCTCGGCTCTTGAGCGATATCATACACCCGATTCGTGGAGGAAGAGCAACCGTCTGTGGGTGCATGGTGGACCCGGTGCGGTACCCCAGGACGAGAAGGTCGCAGATGATGGCGTTGATCCTAGCAGGGGAGCACTATTGACCGATGATTTTATTGTGACTCGACGGATATCCGGAGGATACCGATCGGAGTATAGGCCAGTCCGAATAGCCGGAGCCTGAGATATTGAGATTTGATGATACAGGCCAGTCCGGATTGCCGGAGCCTGAGATATTGAGATTTGATGATGCAGGTCAGTCCGGATAGCCGGAGCCTGAGATATTGAGATATATATTTTGTGTCGATGCTAGATATTGATTCTCTGTTGATTTCATTGATGATGCTTCAATTTTTATACAGAAATCCCACCGAGATAAGAAAACAGTTTTCTCATTAGATGTATTCTATTTTCATGCATTCATACATCATATATATGATATGTTGCTATCTGAGGCATTTACACGACCACTTGGTATTACACTTTTGTATAGATATTTACCTTTGCCATTATTATAAGTTTCAGGCTATATTATTTTGAGGATATTACTATCGTATGACCTAGGATTGAGTCATAAATGCAATTTCTTCTCGGTGATGTTTTCTACTCATGAGTTGGCAACTCACCCCCGTTTTGCTACAGTTTCTTGCAGGTTTTGCCGTACAGGTTTCCTTGGCGGTTTTGCTGGCACACTGCTTCTTTCCGGGTGATTGTATTGGTAGATGGGTTCACTTGTATCGTGACCACCATTGTATTTGTATTTATTCAGTTGTATCTGTTGGGGTAAAAATTTACACCCCGGTTGACCAAGTCAAAATCAAAGTCAACTCTAAGCTAAGTGGGCCCAAGCCCAGATCCAGTGGGGCCATGCCCGGGTCGAGCCCGAACATGAAGCGGCCGGCCTCCCTCCATGCCAAGATAAAAATTTTGTAATAAATAATTTTGTTGCATTTATTTTATTTTATTTATGGATAAGTGTAAGGAAAATAGGCATAAAGCCAAATTTTTGTAAAGCCCATGGCTTATGTGCAAAAAGAAATAGTACATGAGCCATGGAATAGGCAAAATGCCATTTTGTGAAGCCCAAGGGGCTATGTGTAAAGTGTATAACCTATAAAGGCAAAGATAATGAAATATCTCAACAATTTTTCTCTCTCCAAAAAAGTTTCAGATCTGAGATCTTTCTTCCTTCTTCAAGGTTCCAAAACCTTTTTCTCTCTTTTGAATTAAATCAAGAGTTTTACTCTTCCTTTTTCAAAAACGAAATGGTTTTTCACCACAAAACCCATAAAGGGGAACTTGGATCTGTCTTCAGATCCCCAAAAGGAGAGATTTTGAGATCTCACATCTATTGATCTTCAAGATCCAGCTAACAGAGGAGGAGGAAGAAGAACCCCTTTCACTTAACCCAAAAAAAAAAAGCAGAGAAGAAAAGAATACATTCAGGAGTCCAACTCCTCTCTGATTTCCCTTCAGAGAAATCTTTTTAGGCTAAAAGCCTCTTTTCCTCGCCGGCACTCAAGCATAGAGCGCCCACGTGCCGACACGTGGCGCGCTTGCGCTCAAGCGCAAGCGCTCGAGCGCAAGTCGCCGTCGTGCCGACACGTGGCGGTCTTGCGCTCAAGCGCAAGCTCAAGTCACCCCGGTGCCGACACGTGGCGCGCTTGCGCTCCAGCGCAAGCGCTCCAGCGCAAGTCGCCCCCGTACCGACACGTGGCGCTCTTGCGCTCGAGCGCAAGTCACCCCGGTGCCGACACGTGGCGCGCTTGCGCTCCAGCGCAAGCGCTCGAGCGCAAGTCGCCCCCGTGCCGACACGTGGCGCTCTTGCGCTCAAGCGCAAGCGCTCGAAGTCGCCCCCGTGCCGACACGTGGCGCTCTTGCGCTCAAGCGCAAGCGCTCGAGCGCAAGTCGCCCACGTGCCGACACGTGGCGCGTTGCGCTCCAGCACTCTGCGCTCGAGCGCAAAGCGCCCACGTGCCGACACGTGGCACGCTTGCGCTTAAGCGCCCAATGTCCGAGCGCAAAGCGCCCACGTGCCGACATGTCGCGCGTTGCGCTCCAGCACTCTGCGCTCGAGCGCAAAGCGCCCACGTGCCGACACGTGGCGCGCTTGCGCTCAAGCGTCTAGACGCTGGCCCTACGCATCCTTTGGATGTCTTTTTCCCCTTTATTTATATATACATGTATATATATACATATGTATACAAATGTACACATACACATACTCCACGACACTGTTCCTGTTAGAAAAAATTTCTAACGGGGCGCTGCCTCGCACCCCGCAAGGGGGCTGCTAGCCCCCTTGACCCCCAGCCCGCTATCCAGGTAGCGGGACCCCCGTAAAAACTCTGCGTGGCTCCCGATATATTCAAAACCCCCCCTCTAAAACAACACACACGTACACTGCACATTGAGTTCGCATGACCAGTTTAACCCGTCAATCGGAGGTTCCCTCGCTCCAAAGGCGAGGGGTAATTAACGGCAGCTTAGTCCGCGGCTGCCGGAGATTCGGATCCCCACAATCATTAAACCCCGGCCTACCCTAGGCAGGGGGAATCTGTAGTACACCTGACAAGCGTGCGCGTATTCCCATCTCAATGGGGTGACGAAAAACACCCTACAGGTTCTGGCACGCCCGGTGGGACAAATCTCTCCTCCCATATTTCGGGTTAAACGTTCATGCGAACTCAATCAATACACATATCGATTGCCTATACTGAAATGATGTTTTTTTTCCGTGCAGCAATCAACCTTCGACGACAATGTCTCCCCAGACGAAGTCAGCTTCCAACGTGACCCCGATTCCGTACGTGGTCAAGATCAACGCTCGTGTGGTTCTCCCCGCAAGCCTTAGTCGACAGTGGGAGGAACCGCCCCGCTAGTTCGGCTCCGTCATCATCTACCCTGCCGGAAGCGCCCATCTGGCGGAGATCCCAGCGGAACAGGTGGCCAAGCCGGTCTCAAGGGGTAAGAGGCCAAATGTCGTGATCGCCAAGGCACCACAACCGAAACTGAAGACGGTATCTGAACGATTCTCTGGTGCTCCAGCGGGGGGAAAGAACTTCGGTACAAAGGGCAAAATCAAATGTTACGGACGAGCTCAGACGATGACTCCAACAAATGCACAATCGAGGGTATCTCCAAGGCCCTCCATCGCCCGGTCTGCGGTGTCTTCCCAAAGAGCCGAAGTCTGCCAGGCGCTTAGAACAGAAAAGTTAAGGCAGAAGCGGCTCAGGTATCGAGCCAACACGAGGGCTAAGGCTTCGGCCAAATGGAATCGTGTGAAGTTCCAAGTGCAGGGTTGCCCGGCGACGACGGCTGAGTCGGACGTAAGAATCAGCAATTCCTTCGAGCCTCTGAAGTGGGTTCAGAAAAATGCCATGACCGCCAGAATCAAGAAGACAGCGGTCCGAACTGTGCTACAAAGAGACGTGTCCCGGCCCCAACAGAAAAAGTATGACACTGTCTCTTCAAAGGTCTATCAGGCCCTCTGTGCCGCACGAAAGCAGCGAGGCAAATCCAGAAAAGAAGCGCTAGCACCATTCAAGAACCTGGTTAGGCCAGCCGCCTTCAATCGACTACCAGCTACCGAACTAAGGGGGTCAAGACAGCAATCCGTGAAATCAGCCGCCAATGATAGAAAGACGGCCGGATATATCATCCATACGTTCTATATGGCGGGAGGACGTCCCAGCGACAACCTTCGCAGCAAAAGCAAGGATGGGGCCACCACATCCCAAGCCCAATCTAGCCTGAATGTGGTTGCCGCCGTCCAAGAACAGCTGCCCCCGCTGGATGAAGAAAACCCTCTCGATGAGGATGATAGGCGGAAAGACCCCTCGGTCCATGCAGAGTCAAGCTCGGACAGCGAGGAAGAGCCAACTTTCCGCCCCAGGACTGCGGAGCAGGAGCTGCTTCAAGAGCTTCGAAAACAGCTCAGGAGCAAAGATAAAGAGATGGCCAAGCTCTATTCGAAGATTGACGACTTAACGAACGTGGTGATGCAGCTTACGGCTCAAATTACTCGAGCGCCTCCTAATCAAGCACAAGCCGCTACTAATCAGCCGGGTGATGACAATCCGAGGCAGCCAATGCCTGTTCCTTCGGGTCCAAAACTGGTCGAGCCACATGAAAGCCGGCCACACTCCGCTTCTGGGGACGCCTTGGCCCCAGATAGCACTATCCCGCTAACACAGGATCGGATAATGGATTTGGTCACCAGCAAGGTTAAAACATTGGTGGCCGAAGCTGAAGCTCAGAAAGAAATCAGCAGTAGTGGGCGGCCATATCTCGCGCAGTACGATCTGATTGAGTTCCCAAGCGGCTACGTCATTCCTAAGTTCAGAAGATTTGATGGAACGGGGAATGCAAACCAGCACGTCGCCCACTTCAAAGCGTCGTGCGGAAATACAGGGGGCAATGACGCGCTCCTTCTTCGTCAGTTTGTCAACAGCCTGACCGGCGTCGCCTTCGACTGGTATGCGAGTATACCGGACGGGTCTGTCATTACCTTTGCTCAAATGGAGTCCCTGTTTCGGCAAAGGTTCATGAGTGTCAGTGATAAAATCTCCATCGCCGACCTTGTGAGGACCAAGCCGGGGAAGAATGAAAGCAACACCGACTTTATCGCCCGGTGGCGTAATCTCACAGTCAAGTGCGAACCGCCGCTGGAGCAGGACCAGTCCGTCAGCCTTCTCATTGGGAACCTCAGCAATTGGATGATCCCATTCTTGTGTACAGCGGGCCTCAAGACATTTCAGGAGCTAACCAAGAAAGTCCAAATGCTAGAACGCTCAAAGCAAGAGTCCCCGCCGGATTCTCAGAGAGACAAAACTTGGAAAAGCAAGCGGGACGACAACCGTAGAAGCGGGAGTTCCAGCAGTACCAATGTCTTCAATGCGTCCGACGGTGAAGAAAAGCAAAAGACGGGCGAATCCAAAACCAACCGGTCTCGAAAGCCATTGCTGGGAGGAGATGGGCCTTCCCTAAAGGAGAAAAAGAACAAGGTTTACTCTTTCAGAAGGGACAAGGTCCGTAAGATATTTAAAGATGCCTTGAACAACGGCCTACAATTGCCGGAGTCGAAAAGACCCCAAGAAGCAAAAATGACCGACAATCCTCTGTATTGCCCGTACCACCGAGTAGTGAGCCATGCGATCGAGGATTGCTATATCTTCAAAGACTGGGTCGAGAAGCAGTACAAGGCTGAAGAGATCGAGCTATCCAAAAGTGTGTTGGTGAACAATCAAGTTGCAACCACCAACTTTATACAGACAGAAGTTGAAGCCTTCTGGGAGCAGACAGCCGAATCCGCTGCCCCGAGAAATGAAACGGAATCATCGCGGCCTCCGTGGAGTACGCACATATCTAATAAGACGAAGAAGATGATAAAGCTACTTCGGAGAGAACCCAGGACGGAATGGGAAGGGCAGAAGAAGCCTACCAGTCCAGCTGCCAATGCGGCTCCATCAGGCTCAAAATCCAAGAAGCTCAAGAAGAAGAAAAGTGCAGTTCGGCGCGAAAAAGAGTCTGCAGGGAGATCGACCATTCAAAAATATATCGATTCCCTCGAAGAATATGAACAAAAGGAAAGAACATTGATTCAATTGAAGGAGTTCTTCCCTGTACAAGCGGCTGAAATTCTGGAGGAGTTAGAAGAAGACTCCAATGAAGAAATCCCAGTAGTAACCTGCTACGCCATCCATCTTGGCAGTGACTCCGAGGATGAGCTCTGTTTTCCCGAAGAGGACGAGGAGCTCACCACAAAGGCCAATCAAATCCAGCTCAGAAGCGGCAGGGCTCTACCGCCAAATCAGGGCAACGCCCCAAAAGGGAAGGAAAAAAAAGTCGCTAATGAAGAAGATGGCAAAGAACCTACTGATGAAAACATAAGTCCTTCTTCGGTGGACTATAATGTCTTGGCACATCTCCGGAAGCTTCCGTCTCTCCTAAGCATCTACGACGCCTTGGTCCTATCGAAGGAGCTTAGAGATGTTCTCATTCACGCTTTACAAAACCCCGAGCGGTATCAGGCTCACTTTGCAGAAATTAATATGAAAGAAGCCCAGCACGCTTTGCATGCCGCCGCAGTCACATTTAAGGATGAAGAATTGCTACTGGGAACGGCTGAGCATAATCGGCCGCTTTACGTGACCGGGTACAGCGACGGAGATCGAATTAATCGCATATTGATTGATCCGGGGTCTTCAGTGAACATCATGAACTTGCGAACTCTGAAGAGTTTGTCAATGGACGTCCGACACCTGTCAAGAGAAAGGATTGTCATTCAAGGCTTCAACCAAAATTGCCAGCAAGTTCTAGGGTCTATAGCTTTGCCAATCAAATTCGGGGATCTGCAAACTGAAGCTAAGATATACGTGATCGATGCCGACACGTCTTATAAGATTCTCTTGGGGCAGCCATGGCTCCACGATTACGGCATCATTCCGTCAACTCTTCATCAATGCATGAAGTATACTAAAAATGGCGAAGAAAGACGCATTGACGGAGACATCCAGCCGTTCGGTGTACATGAAGTCCGATATGAAGATTCTCGGTACTTTATGAACCACCAAAATGCTAAGCCACAACTGACTGAGGATAGACCGGCCCCAACACTTAAAAGCAAATCTGCACCGGCTATCACTTTCAAAAGCAAAAATACCCAAGTGCGCCCGCATTTTGGCAGCGACACTGATGAGTCCGACGCTGGAAGCCCGTCCTTCTGTAAAACTCGCCCTCGTTTCAGTAGCGATACGGACGAATCTGATGCTGAAGGCCCATCTAACAGCAAAGTCCGCCCTCATCTTGGCAGTGACACTGAAGAGTCAGAAGAAGAGGACCTGCCATGCAACAGCTGCGCGGATTGGCCCCCCATGCAGCAAGCGAAACTACGAGAGACCTTCGAAGTCGCAGAAGGATCCCTGGCCATCACAAGGGTGCCGGAACGGATGTGCAAAGAGCTCGACGCATTGTCAGTCTCTACCGTGGACCTGCTGAAAACTTTCTACGTGCCCGGGAGGAAAAATGGACAGAAGGGCATCCTGTTTTACAGGTCAAACCCCGTTGTGCACCCGGACGATCTTTCTGTCGCATGCCTTCCCTATGAGAGAGGCATAAGAGCAGTCCTCAATCCCAGACGAGATGCGGGAATACTTTAAGAAGTGCGGATGCCGGTTATATCAAACGGAGTCCGAAGCAAAGTTTTACGAAGGGCTATGGTATTCGCCCCAGGTCCGAGCACTCATCGATGGACGAATTCCAGATAGACGGGGCATAGGTTACATTCAACCTAATTCCAAAGCGTGCTACATGATCCATGTTGGTGAGGCCAGCGAAAGATCAAATGATGATGACGAGATAGCTGAGCCAGAAGAAGCTCCTCAAGAGCTCGAAGATGGAGGACAGGCAACCTTTGATGAGCTAACCGAGATTGACTTAGGAACGCCCGATAATCCAAGGCCGACCTACATCAGCTCACTCTTGTCGGAGGAAATGAAAGAGCAGATAATTGCCCTGCTGCGTGAGTTCGTCGACTGCTTCGCGTGGACGTACAAAGAAATGCCTGGCCTTTCCCCTGAGGTAGCCGTGCATAAGCTGGCTATATCTCCTGATGCTAAGCCAGTCAAACAAGCTCCTCGAAGAATGAGAAGGGAGTTGGAAGAAAAGGTCGTCGAGGAAACCAAGAAACTCATCGATGCCGGCTTCATCAGAGAAGAGAAATATGCAGACTGGATCGTATGCATAGTCCCAGTGAAGAAGAAAAATGGGCAGATCTGAGTTTGTGTCGATTTCAGGGACCTCAACAAGGCATGTCCTAAAGACGACTTCCCGCTACCGGTCATGGAAATGATGGTCGATGACACCTCAAATTACGAACTGTTCACCTTTATGGATGGCTCGTCTGGATATAATCAGATCAAGATGTCGCCTGAGGATGAGAAGCACACAGCATTTCGAACCCCGATCGGAATATATTGCTACAAGGTAATGCCATTCGGACTGAAGAACGTAGGTGCTACATATCAAAGGGCAATGACTAATATCTTTGATGACCTAATCCATAAAGTCGTCGAATGCTATGTTGATGATCTGGTCGTCAAGACTAAAGCCAAGGCCGATCATATCCAAGATCTCAGGACCGTTCTCACCAGACTGAGGGAATACGATCTGAAGATGAATCCTCTGAAATGTGCTTTTGGCGTGTCATCGGGAAAATTCCTGGGTTTTATAGTCCGGCATCGAGGGATTGAAGTTGACCTATCAAAGATAAAGGCCATCATGGAGATGCCCCCTCCGAAAAGTCTGACGTAGCTAAGATCTTTTCAAGGCAAGCTTGCTTATATAAGGAGGTTTATCTTAAATTTATCGGGGAGATATAGGCCCTTCTCAAAGCTCATGAAGAAAGGAGCTCCTTTTATCTGGGATGCCGAATGTCAAGCAGCATTCGAAAGTATCAAACAGTACTTGTTGCACCCTCCAGTGCTGGCCGCTCCCATTCCAAATAAACCGCTGATTCTCTATACTGCCGCGCTGGACGAGTCACTCGGTGCGCTTCTTGTCCAGAATAACGAGGAGGGAAAAGAAAATGCCCTCTACTACCTCAGTCGAACTCTAGTCGGGGCGGAACACAACTACTCCCCAATCGAAAAGCAATGTCTGGCTCTAATATTTGCTGTGAAGAAGCTGATGCACTATTTGCTCGCTCATCGGGTTATGCTGATCTCCAAGGTCGACCCGCTCAAACACTTGATGACCAAAGCAAGCCTAGCCGGCAGAATGGCAACATGGGCTGTCATGCTACTTGAGTTTGACATAGTTTATACCCCTCAGAAAGCAGTAAAAGGACAAGCTCTTGCAGACTTTCTCGCTGCTCATCCCATACCAGAAGGGTCGCCGCTAAATTGTGAGTTACCCGACGAACAAGTGCTGCACCTCGAGGAAGATGAGCCATGTTGGGAGCTCTACTTCGATGGGGCCTCATCAATAAGGAGCTCCGGCAGATCAAGCGTCCCGGAGGTAAAAGCAGGGATAGGATTGGTGTTCATCACACCATCAATGGGAACCCTACGGCGTTCTTTTGCTCTCACCGAGCCTCAGACAAACAATGAAGCTGAGTATGAAGCTCTGATAGCTGGTTTGGAGCTCTCCATAGAAATGGAAATCCGTCGGCTACGAGTTTACGGTGACTCCCAGCTCGTCGTCAACCAAGTACGCGGTGATTATAAGATATACAAACCCGAATTAGCTCGGTACAGAGGCCGAGTGGTGGAACTCATGAAACGGTTCACTCATATTGAACTAACGAGAGTCCCTAGAGCGTTGAACGGAAAATCCGACATGCTCGCTCGCCTAGCCAAGGAGCTGGCTGATCCTGACATGGACGAAATTCTGATCACAGTCAGGAGCCGACAAATTCTACCCCCAGTCTCTCTACGAGAAGAAGAAAGCGCGGAACAGAAGAGCAGTCCTGCCGAAGAAGCTTCGATCATCCAAGACGAGTCCGATTGGAGAGAACCCTTCATAGAGTACCTCCGATACGACAAGCTGCCCGAAGAAAAATCTGCGAGGATTCAGCTGAAGAAAAGAGCTCTCCGATACGTGTTTGTAAATGACACGTTATACCGCAGGTCATATGACCAACTCTGGCTCAGGTGTCTGTCATTGGCCGAAGCCCAAAAGGTCATGAAAGATGTTCACTCGGGCGTTTGCGGTGCTCACCAATCTGGCCCCAAGATGCGACTTCAAATCAAACGGCTTGGGTATTACTGGCCCACCATGATACGGGATTGCGGAGAGCATACAAAGAAATGTTATATCTGCCAAATTCACAGTGATTTTATTCACAAGCATCCCAATCCATTGCATCCTATGGTGGCGTTGTGGCCCTTCGAAGTCTGGGGCACCGACATTGTTGGCCCAATTGATCCTCCGTCATCCAAAGGCCATCGGTTTATACTGGCCGCCACAGACTACTTCTCCAGATGGGCTGAAGCTGTCCCGCTAAAAGAAGTCAAGACAAAAGATATTCTGACATTCTTCCAGCATAATATTCTATACCGCTTCGGTACACCAAGAAGAATCATTTCTGACAACGGGCCTTCTTTCAAGAGCTTCAATGTCTCAAGGTTCGCTACTCAGCACAAGATAGACTGGAGATATTCCTCCATCTATAATCCAAGAGCCAATGGGCTAGCCGAAGCCTTCAATAAGACTTTATGCAAGCTCCTGAGGAAAAATGCTTCAGCCAACAAGAGAGACTGGAATCTCAAGCTTCACGAGGCATTGTGGGCATATCGCACCACGCACCGTACTCCAACTCAGTCCACTCCATACTCATTGCTCTTCGGAGTGGAGGCGATTCTCCCCCTCGAAATCGAGGTTCCAAGTTTAAGAATGGCCATCCATCATGAGTTGACGGAGGAGGAAAACGTGCTTCTTCGACTTGAAGAACTCGATGCCCTCGAAGAAAAGAGGCTCGCGGTGCAGCAAAATCTGGAGCTATACCGAGCCCAAATGTCACGGGCCTATGACAAGATAACCCGTCTCCGCGCTTTCAAGAAAGGTGAATTGGTGTTGGTCCTCAAAAGACCGATCATCCCCAATCGACATGCCAAGGGAAAATTCGAGCCGAACTGGGAAGGACCATACGTCATCGAGAAAGTGTTTGACGGAGGATCCTACCAACTAATAAGTGCCGAGGGAGAAAGGCCCATGCCACCCATCAATGGCCGATATCTCAAAAAATACTACACGTGAATGCTCCAAGTCGCAGGCGAATTGAGCACATCAGCCCTACGGTCTGGATCAGACATCCTGCAAAACCGTATACAATCCACGGGCGTAAATGACCCCTATTTCTCCCAAATCCTGCCGGTGAGACTACTTTTAAAGTCCCACCAGCGGCAAAAAAAAAAGGAAAAAGAAAGAAAAAGAAAAAAAGAAGAAGAAATAAACGGTATGTCCACAAGCAAAACGGGCACGGACGAAAACCCGAAAGGGCTCCGTGAGTAAAAACAGCAGGACTACCGGCGAGTCTGTGAAAACCCGAAGGGCGCAAACTCGTGAAAGGAGATGAAATACACTCGCAAAGTCCTCTCGACCTTGTGAGGAGAAAACCCCTGCGTGAGATCCTTACGACTCACAAAGGAGCAACACACTTAGGAATCCTCATGATTCCTAAGGAGAAAATACACCTGCGGGATCCTTACGACTCGTAGGGAGAAAATGCTTTTATGGGACCCTCACGGCCCATAAAATTGAAAAGCCTTAGGTGATAGGGAGCTAAACCTGCCTCCTAAGCCATCAATTCCCCAAATCCTCTCGGGGCAAATGATGAGTTGCTCCTGGCATTATTCCAGTGCAGCAATGCAGATGCCAAACAAAAACCAATTCCCAAACTCTGTCATGACGAATGATGATTCGCTCCTGGTACCATATTCCAGCGTAGCGATACTGATGTCAACCCAAATCAAAATCAACAAGTCAACTTCCACTCCGACACCGCAGAAAGCGGAGCGAGTCAGAATCCAATCTCGACACCGCAAGAAGTGGAGCAAGTCAAGTCTACCCCTGACACTGCAAGAAGCAGAGCAAGTCAAATCAAGCACCGACCGTCCAAGTCGCAAAAAGGGCAGCATCGACCGTCCACGTCGCTAAAAGGGCAGCACCGACCGTCCAAGTCGCAAAAAGGGCAGCACCGACCGTCCACGTCGCTAAAAGGGCAGCATCGACCGTCCACGTCGCAAAAAGGGCAGCACCGACCGTCCAAGTCTGTAAAAGGGCAGTACCGACCGTCCAAGTCGCTAAAAGGGCAGAACCGACCGTCCACGTCGCTAAAAGGGCAGCACCGACCGTCCAAGTCGCAAAAAGGGCAGTACCGACCGTCCAAGTCGCTAAAATGGAAACACCGATCGTCCAAGTCGCAAAAAGGGCAGTACTGACCGTCCAAGTCGCTAAAATGGCAGCACCGATCGTCCATGTCGCAAAAAGGGCAGTATCGACCGTCCAAGTCGCAAAAAAGGGCAGCATCGACCGTCCAAGTCACAAAAAGGGCAGCACAGGATTCCTACAAAGCGGGAACCAGATCACTCCGGGCCAGGAAAAACGTCCATCATGGACACTCCGTCTTGGAGACATGTTAAGCAACGACCGTCTATGTCGTAAAAGGGGCAGTGCCAGCTTCCCAAAAAGCGGGAACCAAATCAGGTCGCCTCCAAGTAAAAGAAGATCCATCAATTTCATGCACACGACCCACACATGTGGTGTGCATTTATTGATGGGGGGCAATTTGTTGGGGTAAAAATTTACACCCCGGTTGACCAAGTCAAAATCAAAGTCAACCCCAAGCTAAGTGGGCCCAAGCCCAGATCCAGTGGGGCCATGCCCGGGTCGAGCCCGAACATGAAGCGGCCGGCCTCCCCCCATGCCAAGATAAAAATTTTGTAAAAAATAATTTTGTTGCATTTCTTTTATTTTATTTATGGATAAATGTAAGGAAAATAGGCATAAAGCCAAATTTTTGTAAAGCCCATGGCTTATGTGCAAAAAGAAATAGCACATGAGCCATAGAATAGGCAAAATGCCATTTTGTGAAGCCCAAGGGGCTATGTGTAAAGTGTATAGCCTATAAACGCAAAGATAATGAAATATCTCAACAACTTTTCTCTCTCCAAAAAAGTTTCAGATCTGAGATCTTTCTTCCTTCTTCATGGTTCCAAAACCTTTTTCTCTCTTTTGAATTAAATCAAGAGTTTTACTCTTCTTTTTTCAAAAACGAAATAGTTTTTCACCACAAAACCTACAAAGGGGAACTTGGATCTGTCTTCAGATCTCTAAAAAGAAAGATTTTGAGATCTCACATCTATTGATCTTCAAGATCCAGCTAACAGAGGAGGAGGAAGAAGAACCCCTTTCACTTAACCAAAAAAAAAAAAAGCAGAGAAGAAAAGAATACATTCAGGAGTCCAACTCCTCTCTGATTTCCCTTTAGAGAAATCTTTTTAGGCTAAAAGCCTCTTTTCCTCGCCGGCGCTCAAGCGCAGAGCGCCCCCGTGCCGACACGTGGCGCGCTTGCGCTCAAGCGCAAACGCTCAAGCGCAAGTCGCCCCCGTGCCGACATGTGGCGGTCTTGCGCTCAAGCGCTCGAGCGCAAGTCGCTCCCGTGCCGACACGTGGCGCGCTTGCGCTCGAGCGCAAGTCGCCCCCGTGCCGACACGTGGCGCTCTTGCGCTCAAGCGCAAGCGCTCGAAGTCGCCCTCGTGCCGACACGTGGCGCTCTTGCGCTCAAGCGTAAGCGCTCGAGCGCAAGTCGCCCACGTGCCGACACGTGGCGCGTTGCGCTCCAGCACTCTGCGCTCGAGCGCAAAGCGCCCACGTGCCGACACGTGGCACGCTTGCGCTCAAGCGCCTAGTGTCCGAGCGCAAAGCGTCCACGTGCCGACACGTGGCGCGTTGGGCTCCAGCACTCTGCGCTCGAGCGCAAAGCGCCCACGTGCCGACACGTGGCGTGCTTGCGCTCAAGCGCCTAGGCGCTGGCCCCACGCATCCTTTGGATGTCTTTTTCCCCTTTATTTATATATACATGTATATATATACATATGTATACAAATGTACACATACACATACTCCACGACACTGTCCCTGTTAGAAAAAATTTCTAACGGGGCGCTGCCCCGCACCCCGCAAGGGGGCTGCTAGCCCCCTTGACCCCCAGCCGGCTATCCGGGTAGCGGGACCCCCGTAAAAACTCTGCGTGGCTCCCGATATATTCAAAACCCCCATCTAAAACAACACACACGTATACTGCACATTGAGTTCGCATGACCAGTTTAACCAGTCAATCGGAGGTTCCCTCGCTCCAAAGGCGAGGGGAAATTAACGGCAGCTTAGTCCGCGGCTGCCGGAGATTCGGATCCCCACAATCATTAAATCCCGGCCTACCTTAGGCAGGGGGAATCTGTAGTACGCCTGACAAGCGTACGCGTATTCCCATCTCAATGGGGTGACGAAAAACACCCTACAGTATCTAAAAAACTCTATCAACCAGACTTGTATAATTTTATAGACTTAGCAGACCAGTGTATATTCTTTCGATCTTAGAGTCGCGTTTGTATTATTATAGTTTTTTTGGAGGTTATTGGTTTTCTTCTGAGTTTTTACCCTCGCCTTTCGGCGTTGTATATTATATTGCTTGCGTGTTTGTGACAGCCAATTGGCGAAGAGCTAGCTCCCGCTTGAGGATGCCTTTTATTATTTATGTATATTATTCATGTTGTACCCGTTTGAGGTCAGTATTTACAAAGAAAACTCTGTCGAAATTTTCAGAAAAGACCTGAGGTTTTAAAAATGCAATAATTCGGCTTATGTTGTTAAACTACTTGCTTAAAACTAAACTTTTCCTGCTTTCTTCTTTTAAATGGTTTAGATTTCTGGGATTTCGGCTTACTTGAATTAGATGAGGTCCTATAGACTTCATATGATTCAAGTGACAGTCACGTGCCATTTTGGATCCTGACAGTTGATGGTCGGCCATGTGAACAATCCCATATGTCGGGATCCTGATTATGCTTGCCATGGTGCGGATGAGACAAGTAAGTTAAATGGAGCATCTTCTTTGCCTTTTCTTCAACTTGTCATAACTTGTTGTGTTCAAATACTCACAGGCGCGCACAAATGTATAAAATACTTGAGTTTAAGGAAATATACATTAAGAAGCAATTGGAAACTTTATGTTATAATTGTTTTAGTTAACTTTAGAAAATCGTAAACATATGTTTGGTATCAAGTTTGTTTGACAAAAGTGAGCTTGTTGTCGATATATATTACTATCATGCAAATATGATAAGCTAGAGATGTGAAGATTCCCAATTTGATTAGCAAGAGGCGTGGTTGGCACTCATCAATATGCAGATGGAAAATAATACATTAAATGAGGACGCAAAAGTTATTTTATAGACTCATATGATAATTTGGAAACTATATAATGAATATAACGTATGTTACTGTTAACATGCTATTATGCCTCTAGATTAGGTCAATTTCCAATAGTAAGCATGTCATATTTTCTGTATTATCTGTGTCAAAGTTGCTTGATTGTTCATCTGTGTCATAAATTGTTTCCCCCTGCTAGTAGCATTCCAAATGCTTCCCCCAACCTAGTCCACTAATTCCTAGATCTACACATATGTTCCTCAAACAGAAAAATACAAGTTCTAATTATACCATTAAGACATCGATCGAGCCGATTCGGAACATGGACACCATTTGTCTCCTTCTCGGGCTTCATACGCAAATGGGAGCGCAATTTCCACCAAGTCCAAAGGGCATAAGCAAGTCCAATCCTCATTCTTATGAGCATTCTACTTCCCCCTCCCTGTGCAAATGCTTGTTTGGTTTCCCTCGGAGATTACCACCAATTTCATCCGAAAGACGAGCTATGAAATTTTCCATGGTCCACATTTGTAAAACAAATGATTTTCATCCTCCTTTCTTGCTTCGACACATTTAATCCTCTCCTCTTTAACCATTCCGCTGTTCGCAATTTTCCATTAAGCATCTGGCACATGAAACAATTCATCTGTCGACTTAATTCTAACTTTACTGTCAAAGAGAACCTAAACCAAAATATTTCATAATGTCGACCTTCTGTGATATTTCTTTTGAACAAAAAGCATACCTTTTTGCCCTATTCAGGGATCGATAAAGAAACTTGACTACCTTATCTACCCACCCCTTAATGCTTTAAAATCAATTCAGACCACTACCGGGTGTAACCAATTTCAGCAGATCAAATGCTTAATAATTGGTACAAAGTTAGCCCCCAGATCACAGGTTTGAATCCTGAAAAATGATGGCCAAGAAGAGACCTACCTAAAGCATATTGTGAGTCATTAAAAGAGGACGAATCATAGGGTTAGGTTAGAGCTCAAAGAGTAGGAACGCTGGCAGCGATCTCGTGCCAGAAGAGATGGACGAAGGATTTGAGGCTGCAGAGGGCGTGGAGATTCAGTGCTGGCTATTGTTCTTTGAGCATCGTTAGAATGCCGCTTACAGAGCTCAACGCCGCCGCCGCCGCCGCCATTAATGATCGACTTTTGCGTGCCAAGGGATCAGAGAGATAAAAAAACCAAAAGAGAAACAGAGTAGGCCTTTACCAATTAACGGGCCGGGTATGGGTCATTGGTCTTAACTCATGAAAACCTAGCCCGCTTTATTTTGGGTTTTCTTTCCATCACAGCTTAAACCAAGGACATTTCATGCTCCTAGATCAGAAGTAAAGGGGGTTTCTATATCGATGCGTGCATTAGGGTCAATAATCCAATCCACTCTCCCACTAACCCATGTTTTCAATTTAGACCATGTTTATTTGCATTTTCCCTTATTTTAGGAGAATATCTCTCCATTACTTGTGTTTGTTATTTATATAAGACAGTTGAATAAATGTAAGAAGGAATGGGAAAAAAAACCTAAAAATGTTATTTTAGCAAATTGTTCTAGAGGAGATTAGCCATCTCGAATCGGCTAGAGGAGATTCGCCATCTTGAATCGGATTTATCTATAGTGTTCGTATCAATATCGTTTTCAGGGTTTCGTTTTTATATAGGACCCCCAAAATTGGGGACTTTGGAAAAACAATATTTCTGAGATGATCTGAATCAAGCAAAGTGTGAATAAGAGAAGCCTATGATGAATTCATGGTTACTATGGTCGATGATTCCCTCAGTCGTAGTTTTGTTTTTGAAACTGGAAAGGAGGTATGAACTATAACTATGATTACGCAAACAAAGTCGAGAAATTCGATCGTTAAATCGACTAAATGAGAGCTATGTGTTTTTTACTTAGATGCTTCTGATCGCTTGATTTTTAAATTTCTTTTCCAACTTATTATTCTCAGTCTAAAAATTAAGGTGAAAGTTGCTGATGGTTCTTTTTCTTATGATAATAATTATATAAGGATGAATGATGAGATACAATCCAATTGATTTATAGGCTCATTTGCATAAATTCATAATTTCACAACAAAGAGCGTAAGGAATATTTGTGATTTAATTCACAATTGATTTATATAACTTATTTCTGTAGCATAAGAATGCCATATGTAACCATTATAATATACTTATTCACACAACTCTCAGACACATTTACAACACATTCATATTCTAAAATGGTGCCTTATCCCTGGACCGATATCAAGCTGTATCAACCTCTTGGTTTTAATTTTTTCTTTTTTGGGTTCTTTGCTTTATGTAGAAGATATGTATATAGATAATTAGAAATAAAGTTTGGCCAATAATGAATAAGCTGCTAAATTTATATATATGCTTAGCTTTATACTAATTTATAAACTGTATAACACTCGCATTTTATAATAATTGAACTTAATATAAACACACAATTACTATATGTATCACTGCCATAAATTTGATGCATTCCTTCTGAATAATTCCATTAAAGCTCTTCCAATCTCTGGGCCATTAAAGATGCTCGTTGCAAATAAAATTCAATGAGAGATGCACTTTAGTGGCATTTTTGCCTATCACCATCAAGGCAACAACCGACACAAGTCCTGTCAATGCCCTACTTATATCTTTTGACATGGGCCTAATAGTTAGTGAATAATTTGCATATAAAACTCCAACACTGTTTCGAAAAGCTATACAAAGAAATTAAATATCTTACATTAATGCATTTTATTTTCCTGGCCTGCAAAAATACCTTTAACAGCTCTAGATCCAATAAGGAAACCAACGGAATAAAGCGGATTCATGATTATAGGTCGAAGAGCATAGGAGAAACAACTCACTTAGCCCATAAACATGTCAAGGATCTGTCAATATTTTAATGATCAGCATCGTCTATCTTAATTGACATATCCAAGGTACACATACCAAAAATTTATGTAATTTTGACACTTCTTGCCCTTGCATTAAAGAGGTTCGCGAATTTAACAGTTTACCGATAATAAACATTTTCTATAACCATATCAACAGTATCAAAATCGTAAAGAAATTGGAATTAATATAATTTACATCATGAAGATCGAGTTGGATGATGCTGGTTATAAAAAATAATCGTGGATAGCCGACTCTTTGATCAATGTATGGGATACATCTCCTATGCAATTGATACCCACATTTAATGGATAGTATCTGTTTTAGAACTTTTGTAGTTTTGTTAAATTATCTTTTAATTATCCGCGGGCAATTATGATGCCTTCATTTAATCCAACAAAAGAAAAAAATAGTCTATGGCCGGCATTAGGGGCCCTTGAGTTGATAGGAACAGCTCATAGGAGCTAAAAAAAATGGGAATAATACATGTACTTCTATAGATATTGCAAATTTGCTTTTTCTTTTGTTTCATCACCAACATTATATCCCCACTTCCTACTCAATTCCCTTTTAATTTCAACAAGAAAAATTCAGAGAACATGTCCCCTTCACACAATTTCCCTCATTTAAAGCAACTAAGAAAGGTGCAAAAAGTGTCCTGCGTTTCGAACAATATCAGCATAATAGCACATCTAACAACTTTAAAGGACTAACTAGCTTAGTTACTTGAGGCAAAAGAAATTAGAGGGAAAATGGAAAGCAAAAGATAAAGTGGAACTTGAGAAATTACATAATGAGAACATTTAGTCATATAATTAATTAAAGAATATCTGTTAAAAGTTCTGTGATTTCTCTTCATATATGTCTTTCTTTAAGTAAATAAATAAATTAAAGGTCATTAAACTGCATTCAAAGCAAATTTCCGTTCAAAACAGATATAAGTCTTCATAAACCACAAGCTAAAACCTCAAACTCATCATCCATAAATAATCATCCCATTTCTAAACATCCAAACACACACTCAACTAAAACGCTAATATAACATAAGACTCAACTCTTAACCAAATTACTAAACACATAATTAATCATCTTGTGCACTGCCTCTTCCCCTTAGCTAGCTAGTTAAACCAGCACAACCCCCACCAAAGCCCCAACCACTGCCGCCGCTACGGTCCTCGCCGCCGCTACCGTCCTTACCGCCGCTCCAGAGTGGGTCCCACTTCCACCGTTTGTCGTGGCCGGTGTGGCGGAAGGGGTGGCAGAGCCGATGCCAGAGGAGGATACGGAGACGGAGAGTTTCATGCCGTTGGAGCAGTGCCCAGGGATGCCGCAGACAAAGTAGTGGGTCCCGGGGGTCTTGAGGGCGACGGTGGTGGTGCCGGAGCTGTCGGTAGTGAGGAATCTGGTCGTCGAGCAAGCGCTGTAGTCGCTGGCAGTCACCTCATTCACCGTGTGCATGCTGGACCCATAGTTGAACACTGCAACGTTGAGTTAGCTTTGTAATATCCTTTGTCAATCTATTGTCAGGTTTTTTTTTAAAGAGCAAGATAGCACGAAATAATAATGCATTGGAATTTCTACATTTTAAATATTCTTTATGATATAATTTTATAAAGGCATGATGGTTAAGTTGAAGTAATTCTAAGTGGCTAATTGTTTCACAATCATTTTTGAAGCAAACACATGCTGCAAAACAGAGGAGGGCCTTCTTCTTCTACATAGAAAAAGAGAGGCATTTCTCATTACTTAGGTTATTGAAATCTTTATTCACCAAAATGAAACAGAACATTGAACTTATCATCTTGAACTTCAGCACAAGTTTGGTGCATTATATATATATATATATATATAGAGAGAGAGAGAGAGAGAAAGAGAGAGAGAATAATAGAGGAAAGATGCCATAGAAGGGAATTTCCTCATATGGCGTCGAAAAAATACGCCCTCCATCGTTTTTTCCGACGATCGGGAATCCACCATCTTCATCGTTATCATCTAAGATATGGATAAGCCAAATTTTATGTGATTCTACAACATTTTCACCGTTGATTTAGTAATGTAAAAAGTTCTATTGTCGGTAAACCGTTAATTTTGAATCCACTAATTCAACGGTGAAAAAGCTGTAGAATCACATGAAATTTGGCGTACCCATATCTTACATGATAACGATAAAGATGATGGAGTCCGATCGTCGGAAAATACGATGGAGGGTGTATTTTTTCGACGTCATGGAAGGAAATTCCCTCCTATGACCTCTTTCTTCCATTATTCTTGTATATATATATGTGTGTGTGTGTTTCAAAGGATAGCATGTAATTCAATAGTAAGAATGTAGGTACTAACCAAGACTATCTCCAACCACAAAGGTTTTGCCACTGGTCCAAGAAGAGTAGTCGGAGCCCGTGCCCCAACCGGACGAATCGCCAACGGTGTAGACCGCAGCAGTTGCCAAGGCTGAGTAGGAGATGAGGAGAAGTGCCCCCAAGGCCATAGGAGTGTGGAAAGAAACCATCTTGGTCTCTTTGCTAGGAGAGGAGAAAGTGAAGATGATTGATGGAAGAGAAGTGCGGGTGGAGTTTAGGACACTTGGGAAAACAGTGGAAGATGAAGGTCCTTTATATAGAGGCTGATTGGAGGGCTAGGGTTTTATATGTAAGAAGACGGATTTGGATCCTCTTCGACGAAAAATTTGCATTAAGAACTTAGCGAGGAAAATCTAGCCGTTCGGTTTATCTGTACGACTAAAAATAACAGACTACATGAAAATCACAACTCTATAAGTACGATGAGCATGCGTGTCTCAGTTCCAGATTCTATCCGGTATTGAAGATGCTGATATCTATATAAAACAGTTGTGTATATATCTAAGAAAGTCTAAGGAGTATTGTTTAGATCCTAATGACGGATCTAAAATGTTTTCTAGTATTTGAGAGAACATCAAATCAACGTATCTTTTATATTTTTGGATGAAACGGTTCAATTTTATTTAGTAAAAGAAAGACGAGCCCTTCGAAATATTTCATTATTGTATTTCACAAATGAGTTAGGGTTTGAAGTTCTATTGAAGACCATCAAAATTTCAAAAAGTAAGACTCGGTCCACTTTGTCTAATATTATGCTTTACCCGTTTTAGAAGTTGAATGCCTTAGGAGTGACTCTATGCTAACTTTGGTGGGTAGCCACATCTTTTATGAGCTTTTATTTCTTTTCCTTTGCCTCTCATTTTGCTTTCAGTATCTTACAACTTTGAATAATGGAACATATGTCAAAAGAGTTGTTCCATTCACATGAAGTTTTCATGAACAATGGAATCCTTGGCTTTTTCTTTCTGGGCTAGTCCCCACCCTCATGTGTTCTTCATGCTACCAAATGCTGCTGCTAAAGTTGGTAGAGAACTGATGATGGAACATGGAAAATGAAAATGACTTGTTCAAAAAATACACTCGGTCCCCTTTTGTTTTTCGTTCTCACTAAATCTATGGTATTTTTCGCTTTATTTTGTGCAATCATCAAATATCTTTTAAGATTCGATCTTCAGTTTTCCTTTTATCTATCATCTGCATTTCTCACATCTTTACAAAAATGTAGTTATTTGGCTATATAAAGAGCAAGTGAAACTCTAGGTAATGCTAATTCAATTACAACATAATGAACTTTGTTTTTTTCCCCTTGCTTTCATTAACAATGAAGTCAAACCTGACTACATTCTTTCAATATTATAGTCAAAAAAATTATGTTAATCTCTCTTTACAAATAATTTCCCTGTGGACAATGCTGGTTCCATCCCAAGAGAGTTAGTGGTTAAGTCACAATTTAACGCCTTCCAGGCAAATTCATGGATGTCCAGGATGCATATGTGTGTTGTGTGCATGGATCATGTTTATAGGCCAGTTCTTAAAAACAAAGAGAGGCATTTAAAACTCATCTCTCAAATGATGCATACAAAATATTGTGGCTCAAGAGCCAAGCAGAATAATCAACTCCTGATCAAAATCAGACATAGTTTCTATCAAAAAAAAAAGGAATAAAAGGAAAAAAATTAGACATATTTACCCTACAAAAAGGACTTGCTCTAATCTTTATCGACTCACAACTGATACTCCCGATTGCCTATAAAATATCTTTAGCAAGCCTATACAACAACTCGGTGCCATTTTTATTTCCAACCAGACATCCTCATGCCTACATCCTATCATTAGTAGAGTACATCGAATGCTGGATAAATAAAAATTACAATAAAAATCTTGGCGGATAGAGCTATCTTCAGAAGACATTTTCATATGAAAAACGTTTTCCAGTCAAGCGAGCGTGGAAATTTCCTGAAAACATATGGTCGATAAATTGTCGGCCGACCTAACCCGCCTCTAATCAAGTTACATACATTTATTTTCGTAAATACAAAATCCATGGGAAAGCGAAAAAATAAATAGACATCTTTTTTTTTTTTTGAGGTCTATTGTTGGGAGGTTACATTTTCCCCGTCACATCCACATCACAAACAAATATCATGAAGTTGATCAACTTGAGTAATTATCAATCATGGTCCATGGGATATTTTGCTTTCTGCCAACTCCCACAACTGTCCAAGCCAAGGATCTCACCATATTTCAATTTGCAAATCTTTTTAACACAATTAACCATTATGGTTTCACATACTTTTTCTCAAGACGACAACGAAGAAAATTGCAACATAAGTAGAGCAGTTTTCGCAAAGTAAATTTTTTTCTCGGCCGGATTTCAATTCGCATATCATCATATTATATTTAAAAGAAAAGCTAAAAAAATTGGACGTGGGTGAAATGAACCCTAATATGATATATACTTTGTATATTTGGTAAAATGTCTGCAAATCATTCGAGCAAGATGATCAAAACATGTACTGTCCGAGCGCCATGCTGATGCCAAGGCATAGCGCAAGAGTCAAGCACCATGTAAACGCTGGCACAATATCTTCATCCTCTTCTTTCATCTCATGTTCTTTATTAAGTTTAGAGTTCGGTTTACTCTTCTTATGAAGCAACAGAATCTCCTTCTCAAGCAAACTCACCCATCTCCGATGGGTCGAGAGCCTCAACGACTCTTCCAACAACATAAACCCCATCTTCTCATTGCGAGCGTTAGTGGCCGCCGCTTTCTTCTCCGCCTCTCTCGCCCGCGATTGCGAAAGCTGAAGAGCCCTCAAAAGGCTTGGGTTCTGATCGTTTTGATTGCTCGGCTCCAACTCAGCTTCCCAATATGGGCTAATCCTGCAGAAAACGTTAACATGGCATCATAGCATAATTTTAATTAAACAAATTTCTTGACACATATATATAAACAAATCGATCGAATTTAGCATGAAAATAGGAGAGAGCTTACTTTGGGAGATTTGAGTCGATCTTGTCATTTTTGTGGAACGGAGAGCAGAGGTTGAGAGGAGGAGGGAGGTCGCAATTTTGGAGGAGGTCCATTAATGGAGGTTTTTGATGATTGATTGGTGATAATTAATTTGGTGTTTTCTTAGAGAAAAGAGGGTGAGGATGAGGGAGGTCGGTTAAGGGGAAGAAGGAATTCAATGGTCGTTGGAAGAAGCGTGCCGCAAGAAACGCCGTTTTGTTTATGATTAAGATTTGGGATTGGTGTGAATTGACACTTATCTTGAGAAATGCGCCTTCCTAGTCTCGTCTCGAATTTTTCTTCGATACATGCTCTACTTTTTGAGACTTCAAGAGGATGATAGAATTAACCAATTCAAAAGCGTCACGTGTAGGTGAACTCTTACCATGTCCCGGTTGCCTTGCAAGAGCGAGGCTGGCATAAAGGGTTTCTAGGGAACATGAATGTTTTCTTTGGAACACCCATGTTTTGTGAATTTTTGTGGGGTCACGAGGGAAGAGTGTTGTTGGATGAAATTCCTTTTTTTTTTTTTTTTTTTTTTGGTTGTAGGTTAATTTTGTGTGATGGGTCACTGCCACAGTGACCGGTTTCAAAAAACCACTCTATGTAGTTAACAATTTTTATATTTCTAAACCTATATAAAATAAAGAATTTCAGATTAAAAAAAAATTCTGATAGAAATGCAGGGCAAGATGTACAACTCGAAATGCATTAAGAGAAAAATATATACATGTACAATAAACATCCCAACAAACAAAAGTAAAATTGAAAACGTTCTTACTAAAATCAAAAGACATTACAAACCGATGGAGCTCTGGATCTCGTTCGGATGTTATTTTCCGTAGATCTGCAGCGAACGCTGATGGACGACTGAGATTTGATCTGGAGGTTATCCCCTTTAGCGTGTGGATCTTAATGGGCTTAGATTTGAGATTGAGCCGAGCTATCTACAGGGAAGTCCCGGGGTGGGTGTGTCACCAAGGACCCTCCGACGATCAAGTTAGTGGTACAAATTGGGCAGAGTAGCGGCTTAGTGGAAAGAATTGCGTACCTCGATCGTCTGAGAGAAGGGTTAATATAGCGGCAGCAATGAGCAGGCAGGCGCGAGAATCACGCCGGCCGTTACGCCCCTGACGTCACGCCCGCGTGATAGGCGGGATCCCGCATTAATGGCGAGACAGGCTCGTTAATCGGGGATCGTGATGGCGTGGAACGTGGGATCATGGGGGGCGGATATCTCGCGCACGACGAGATTCGCGAAGCCGTGGCTGATGCGCTTGCGGGTCGGTCAGGATGAGACCGAGGAAGATCACCTCGGCGGGTGGCTCGGGTACGAGCGGGAGGCTGAGGCGTCTTGGTTCCATGACAGCTCGGAAGCGAGCCGGGGTGGCCTGGAAGGTCGCCAAAGGTCAGGAAACTCCTCGGCACTAAGGGCCCGAGATGTCATAACGACTGAAGTTCTTGATTCCTTCTTGTACTTCTGGGGCACGTTATCTGCCACGTGTCTGTATTTGGAGAGTCACAATTTCGAGACTTATCATTAGCCCCCCACTCTTGTCTCGACCCGCTCCTGGGTCGGGTCGAGAGTGGTCTGACCGATCATCCGAGGTGAGTTCTCATTCAAAGATATCGTCGGTCGTGCATTCCCGGGTAGAAAGTGGTATTTTCTTGATGGCGTCAGCGGATCGGGAGAGAGATCTTGCATTAAAGGGAAGCACCGGATCGTGTGTACGCCCGTCGAAATGACGGCCCACGTGTCTGGCGTTGGTTGGCTGGCGGGACGCGTCGCAGGTGACCTTGCGCTCGAAGGGACGCGTCCAATACGGGTGCGACAGGTGGAACGCTGTCGGCCGTTGTTCGCAAACGTTGTTTTGGCGGGAGTCGATCAGAGCCGTAGGATGCGTGCTCCGGCAGCTATAAATAGATGTGAGATCCCCATCACGGCCCATGCCTCTTCATAATTTCCTCGGCCTCAGTCGTGTCAGCTCGGCGCTCTTCTTCTCAGTTCGGACTCCGTGCCATCAATCTTCCGGGGATAACATTCTTTGATCAGGTTAGATATCTTCATCAGAGGAGTCTGTAGATGTAGTACGGGTAGAGTCTAGGGGGTCTTCTGAAGCTTCCTCTTCTACTTCTTCCTCTTCTACTTCTTCCTCTTCCCCCTCTGAGCAGGAGTTCACCCGAGAAGATAGGGTGGTCCCCAGAGCTCAGGCCGCGGGTGTTCTTGGCGTGCGAACCTCGCTGAGGCGGCAGAGGAGCTTGCTAACATCAAGACCCGTTTCTTCATTCCTTCCGGCTATTCGCTTCGTCTGGCAGAGGAGGGGGAGAGGGCAAACCAGGTACAGGGCAAGGAAATTGCCTTGTACCTGGAGGCCTTTTGGGCCGGGGTGCATCTGCCCTTCTCTCCTGAGGTGAGTGAGGCGTTGAGTTGCTTTGGGTTAGCTCCGGGCCAGCTAGTGCCGAACTCTTTGACGATCCTTCTCGGGTTCCTGGTCCGGTTGAAATTGTGTCAGATCTCTTTCAGCCTGAACCTTCTCCTCTCTTCTCTTTGCTACAAAAACCACCATGGCGCTCGTAGGGACGAGCCGAGCTGGGTGTACCTCTCCTTGAGAAGACAGTGGGGGGACTCCCCCGGGTCGGGGGTCGTCGTAGTGCCTTTTCCATTCACGAATGGAAGAAGAAGTTTTTCTTTATCGCCCTGCCCCAGGGTGAAGACTGGCCTGTGCCCACCCAGTGGCAAAGGGCCAGCTGTCCGCGGGTGGGTCGGTTCAATGATCCCGATGCGGTGGCGGTGTCGACGTGGAAGCCCCTCCCCCGAGCCGATGTGCTACTGTTTGAGCGGGCCCTCAATTGGGCCGGGCTCAGCCCCGTCGAGTACGCGGGTAAGTTAGGGGCTTTCAGGCGACCTCTTTAGACTATGTATTTTCATTTTTCCTGGCGTTACTGACTCCCGTATTTTCGTCTTATGCAGTACCCATGGATATGAGCAAATTTCGGGCAGCAGTGGTCGACGTCAAGAAGGGGAAGAAGGCCGGAGGCGCTGGCCCTTCTCGCTAGTCGTCGGTTCTAGCTCCACCGGCGGCCACTTCATCTAGGCGCCTAAATGCGCCCCGGGCCCCCAAGTACAGCTACGCCCCTGTCCGAAAGCGTGCTCGGGAACAAGAGCCCCCGGCTGCCGAGGAGGAGGGTGAGACAGGTTCTCCCGCGTCGCTCCTCAAGAGGTTCCATAGGACGTCACCCCCACCCCGGCTTCTCCGATCCTCGTGAACGATGGGGATCTTCGCTTTGAGGTGCCCTCGGGGCTTTCCATCGCCGACAGCCTCCTCTCGGAGATGGAGAGGTCGGCCCGGGGTAGAATCCCTCGGGGGACCCTCCGTGCCCAAATGGCGGCCATTGCCCAAGAGGCCGTGCAGGTTAGTGTTCGCACCCCATTCGGTTCTTCATTCAGCATTTTTGTTCGCGTAGTTGGGTGCCTTCCTTTCCCTCTTAACCCTCTTTCTTTGCTTCAAGTCCTCCACCACGTCGCCCTCGTCGTTAACATGGAGGACGAGGAGATTGCCCCGGCGATGCGGGCCGCCGGCGAGTTCTCCTCGCGGGAGGAGAGCTCGAGGCTGGAGTTGGAGACGGCGAGAGAGAGGATCGTTGCTCTTGAAGACCAGGTGGCGGCCGCGAGTCGGGAGACCGCCAGGTGCCGAGTGGCCGCCCGAGCCGCCGAGTCCCGGTTGGAGGACTCCAAGGTGCCCGTCGCCACCATGAAGAAGACGGTGGGCATCCTCCGGAAGGAGAACGATGCGGCAAAGGACCGGGCGTTGAAGGCGGTGGAGAACTATAAGAAGTCGGATCAGTTCTACGCCGACCTTGCTAGAGCCGGGGGCATCATTTGGCACGATGCCCTCGACTCTGTCAAGGCTCAGATGCCGGAATTCCCCGACGCCGAGCTCTGAGCCGTGTACCCTCTCGAGGATGATGCGTAGGGGATCGCCCCCGGACACGATGCAGAGAAAGTAGCCTCCGGTGGGAGCGTGAGGGGTAAGTCGGTCGCCCCGGCTGCCGGCACCAAAGCTCCCGCCGCTGGAGGCGCGGCTCGTTGAGGTCCTCCCCGCCCCTGAGGCTTGAAGACCCTTGTCTTCTTATTTCTCTCTTTTGCTCTGAAATTTTGTAAGCCTCCGGGCACTTTTGATAGGCTGGGGAGCCCATAATACCCTTGTAAAGACTTTTGATTTTTGTGAATAAATTTTTTTTTTGCAGTTTCTTTGCGTGCACATTTTCCTTTTGTTTGTGGTAAACATTTGCATTTGCACGGTGCTGCTTCTATGTCAGGTCAGTTCTTTGTCTAGCGATCGCACGTCGAGTTGAATTTGATCATTTTCCAAGTGTGCAAAGACCGGTGAAGGGTCGGTATCGCCATGGTCCCGAAGTCGAGGTGGGGATCGCCTAGACGTGGATGGCCTTTTGACGAGGGATCTGGTCCTTGGCATCATTGGGTAGCAAATATCGGCCATGCATGACCGGGCAGGGTAGCAGCTCAGTTGCCTCTTGGTGAGGGCTTTGATCCTTAGCGGGAGGGCATATGGAGGCATGCTAAGGATAGGCCGAGCAGGGTTGCTCCTCGGTTGCCTCTTTGGTGAGGGCTTTGATCCCTGACGTCGTGGGGTAAGGAACTGCCAACTAGGGATAACCGAGCAAGGGCGATCCCGGTTGCCTCTTAGCGATGGCTTAGATCCCTGGCGGCGTGTGGTAAGGAACTGCCAGCCAGGGATAACCGAGCAAGGGCGAGCCCGATTACCTCTTGGAGAGGGCTTAGATCCTTGGCGGCGTATGGTAGGGAACTGCCAGCCAGGGATAACCGAGCAAGGGTGAGCCCGGTTGTCTCTTGGCAAGGGCTTAGATCCTTGGCGGCGTGTGGTAGGAAACTGCCAGCGAGGGATAACCGAGCAAGGGCGAGCCCGGTTGCCCCTTGGTGAGGGCTCGGATCCTTAGCGCGGGAGGGGCCGTAAGGGGCCTGCTAAGGACGGGCCGAGCAGGATTGTTGCACGGTGCCTCTTGGCGAGGGCTTGGATCCTTAAGAACGGACCGAGCATGGTTGCTGCCCGGTGCCTCTTGGCGAGGGCTTGGATCCTTAATAACGGACCGAACAGGGTTGCTGCCCGGTGTCTCTTGGCGAGGGCTTAGATCCCTGGCGGCGTGGGGTAGGGAACTGCCAGCCTGGAATAACCGAGTAAGGGCGAGCCCGGTTGCCTCTTGGCAAGGGCTTAGATCCTTAGCGCGGGAGGGGCCATAAGGGGCCTGCTAAGGACGGGCCGAGCATGATTGTTGCACGGTGCCTCTTGGCGAGGGCTTGGATCCTTAAGGACGGACCGAGCAAGGTTGTTGCCCGGTGCCTCTTGGTGGAGGTTTAGATCCCTGGCGTCATAGGGTAAGGAATTACCAGCCAGGGATAACTGAGCAAGGGCGAGCCCGGTTGCCTCTTGGCAAGGGCTTAGATCCTTAGTGCGGAAGGGACTGTAAGGGGCCTGCTAAGGACGGGCTGAGCAGGGTTGCTGCCCGGTGCCTCTTGGCGAGGGCTTGGATCCTTAAGGACGGACCGAGCAGGGTTGCTGTCCGGTGCCTCTTGGCGAGGGCTTGGATCCTTAAGGACGGCGTGGGGTAGGGAACTGCCAGCCAGGGATAACGGAGCAAGGGCAAGCCCGGTTGCCTCATGGCGAGGGCTTAGATCCTTAATGCGGGAGGGGCCGTAAGGGGCCTGCTAAGGACGGGCCGAGCAGGGTTGCTGCCCGGTGCCTTGAGGTTCTGTCCGATCTACCACGGCGTTCGATCGTCGGGAAGAGTGACCGTCGTGGTCAAAATGTGTTATTAATGCATGGGGGGAGGCGGAGCGTAAGAGCCGCGTCGTTTCGATTTGGCCGAGAAAGGCGAGACGCCCGCCGTGTGGCGGTACAGTTATGGAAGGAATGAGCGACCGTTGGACTCTTGAGAGCGCATTGGGGCTATAAAGCGGAGGGCTTGTTGAGCACTCCTTTCTCCATCTCCAAAGCGTAAGAATGGGCACTTTCCCTTTCACCATCCCTGATATCATAACTTTCCTGGACGTGTACCTATACGACCAGAACTATACTGAGGAAACGGTACAATAGGCCGCATCGAGGACCACTCTGGCCAGCTGCTTCCCCAGCGCTCACCCCTCCTTCAGCTGTTGATGTACTTAATCTGAAGGGCGTCGCCAGGGCTGCACAACCCCTTGTTCGAGTAGCTGAAGGAGGAGGTGGTCGGTAAGCTGAGGTCTTTGTGCCGCTTCGGCCTGATCTCGTCGGGTCGGTGGGATCGCTTGGTGGCACTGTTCCCGCCAAAATTTCTGCGCAAAAGAGCCCAACGTATCAAATGGTAGCGATACGCTTAAGAAAATGCGAACCAGTATTTTACGGGCTGTATTTTGATAAACTCCCAAATGAGAAACAGGTAAATTCTGATGGTATCGAAAGCACCTCAAAAAAGCCTTCGATTTGATATATTATGGGCCTCATAATTCATCCGAGATCAAAAGTTATGAGCAAATATGCTATGCACGTGTAATCTAAGGAAGAAAATGCGAACCAGTATTTTCCGGGCTATATATTGACAAACTCCCGGATGAGAAACAACTAAATTATGATGGTATCGAAAGCATCTCGAAAAAACCTTCGATATGATATATTATGGGCCTCATAATTAATCCGGGATCAAAATTTATGAGGCATCACGTGCCCACACGTGACCAGGCATCACGTTCCCACACGTGACCGGACATCACGTGCAGACACGTGACCATTTACAGGCAAAGGCTATAGGCACTGAATAAAATAAATAATTGGAAATAATTAATCAGTAGGGTCACGTGCCAACACGTGATAGGCTCTTAAACCCTCTGAACCAATAGAATTAAATTCTAATTAATTGGTTAATCAGTGGGGTCACGTGCTAACACGTGATAGGCTCTTAAATCTTCTGAACTAATAGAATTAAATTCTAATTAAGGAAAATCAAAAACCTTAGTTGGAAAAATATTTCCCTAGATCTTTCCAAACAAAAAGATTGTGCTCTGTAAAGTGGAGCATCGTTGGATTAAAAATCCAATGGTGATTAAAAATCACCAATTTATAGAAAGATTCTATACAAGGAAAAATTTCCCTGAAATTTGCCAGAAATAACAGATAAAAGATCTTTTGGATTAAAAATCCAATGGTGAATAAAATTCACTGAGTGATCTAAAAGATTATATTGGTTACAAAATCAATTAAAATCTTTCAATGAAAGATTCTAAACAAACTGATTCTTTTTTCTCTCCTATAAATAGGAGCCAAGAAGAGAAGAGAAAAGGAGAGAGATTTTTTTTTCTGGAGACGTACAACAACAGAGAGAAAAAAGAAGAGAATTTAATTCTCCAGAGAGAAAAGAAGATTTTCTCAGAAGAGAAAGAAACCCTAGGTGAGAAAGGAAAAGAGATCATAAGCTCCACAAAACAAAAAGAGAATTTAATTCTCAAATTAAGAGTTTAACTCTTCTGCATAAGAACTTAGTTCTTCCTTTGGTTGAAGATCTGCAGAAGCAGATTTCCCCACAAGTTGAGAATTTAATTCTCATCGGAGAGATTCTGCCATGCAGATCCAAAACTTAGAGGGAGAATTGAGTTTAGGGAATTTAATTCCCCCAAATACTTAGGAATTTAATTCCTCTAAAAGAAACAGGGTTTAACCCTTAAAACAAGAACTTAGTTCTTCTTCATGGTTGAAAATCTGCAGAAGCAGATCTCTCCACAAGTTGAGAATTTAATTCTCATCGAGAAGATTCTGCCATGCAGATCCAACACTTAGAGGGAGAGTTGGGTTTAAAGAATTTAATTCTTCCATATACATAAGAATTTAATTCCTCAAAACAAAATTAGGGTTTAACCCTACCAAAGAATTTAATTCTCAAACAAAGGACTTAAATTATCCATGCACGTAAACTTGATCACGTGGCAACACGTGACCCTCCTTTCAATGATCAGAAAAGAATGAATGAGACATGGTCACGTGCCCCCATGTGACCCTTAAATAAACTCCTTAAGATGAGAAAGAAAAAAGATTGGAGGCAATGCCTCACGTGCCCACACGTGATGGCCTGGAAGATTGAAAGTGTTTAACACTTATTTAAATATTCTGAGAATAAAATAAAGGAAGCTTAGCCCAATCTTAGGGTGCCTCACGTGTCCTCACGTGAGCGCTTCATCTTTTTAGTGTTTAACACTATTTTAAGCACTGCATCCTTAGTGTTTAACACTATTTTATGTGCATCACGTGGGAACACGTGACCGCCAGATATGTGTTAGTGTTTAACACTATTTTCAAACCAGTCTTAGCCTAAATTGGCTAAATCTTCCAGAGGCAGTACCCCTTTCTTTTGACTGAGCCTCAAACACACTTTTGTCTTCCAAGATTGATCATCTCATATGGTATATGAGTGCTCAGCACTCAATAAAAGATAAAATATGGTTAGAACCCAGACTCATGTTTAGTATTGCTAAATAATGGAGGGGGGCTGAACCCAAACAAATGTTCAACAGTCCCAACAAAGGTCCAGCATTTTAAACCTAATTGGCCTTAGCCCAAATTGGCCATAAGTCCTCAATTCAGATTTAACTGAGCCCATGTGCTCATAATCTAATTAATTGATCTTAGTCCCAAATTGGACTGCAGATTTCCCAATCAACATTGGTTCAAGGGTACATCTCTTCAGTCCTTTATATTTGTCGTTGTAATCCTTCAACGTCTTCAGAGAGGTGACGGGTCCCGATAACCAATCATTCCATGGACTGTGGGGTCCATAAACTCATGGACTATGATGTCCTTAAACTTTATAGACTGTGACATCTTTAAACTATGGACTGTGGGGTCCTTAAACCCATGGACTATGATGTCCTTAACCTCGGACTGTGGGGTCCTTAAGCCCATGGACTATGATGTCCTTAACCTCGGACTGTGGGGTCCTTAAGCCCATGGACTATGATGTCCTTAACCTCGGATTGTGGGGTCCTTAAGCTCATGGACTATGATGTCCTTAACCTCGGACTGTGGGGTCCTTAAGCCCATGGACTATGATGTCCTTATCCTTTACAGATTATGATGTCTTTAAACTGGACCGTAATGTCCTTAAACTAACGATGGACCACCATATCCTTAAACTGATAATTGACCGCAAAATCCCTAAACTAAAACAATAGAGCCCAAATGCTCTTTTGTTGGATCTAAATTATCCTGTTAAGTAGATCTTAGTCTAAAATTAGACTAACGTGTTCTTAACAAACTGTTAAGTTGACCTTATTCTAAAATTAGACTAACATGTCCTTAACAAACTGTTAAGTTGATCTTAGTCTAAAATTAGACTAATGTATCCTTAACAAATGTTTAAGTTGATCTTAGTCTCAAATGAGACTAACGTATCCTTAAACCTAACCCCAAACCCAAATCTAAGAAGATACGGATTTGGACTAATCCACGCCCTACGGGCGACAACATAAATTAGTCTCCGTGTACAATTCACGGGCAACCAAAAACAAAACAATCAAACACGACATGAAGTGACCATCTGGAGAAGGAGAAAGTGGTTACCGCGATGCGGTAGCGTAATTAACTGCAGGGGCTTGCGCTTGCAAGGAAGAGCGTCCCCACAATCAAAAACCCCTTAACGAGGGGGAATCTGACGAAATCTGCTACATCGGCCGCATCCATTTAAACCTTCGAAATACGATACCATAAATCAACTTGGCATCTTTGGAGAGGCGGACGGATAGCACCAATTAGCATCTGCCCCCAAATTCAGGCAAGACGGACCTACGCGGTCGCGTCTCTGTGTTCGGCGGAGAACAGATTCTGGCACGTCCGGTGGGACCTTTTCCTCTTTCCACTCCACACTTCGTGTGTCGTGTTCGCGAACGAATCGCGGTTTGACATGGTTTCCCTTAGGTTCGAGATACTAAGATTTGGTGCCTTGCTCCATGCAGAAAATAGAAGATCAATGGTTTCAAACTGCACTAACTGCAACTGCAACTCTCGCCGCGTCTCGTCCGGAGGAGTGACTTACGGGCCCCAAGCGGCCTCCATCTTCGCTATGCCGGTGGAACAAGTGACTCAAGCCACCACTGGGCTATTCTTCGGGACCATGCTCCCACCATTGAGCTTCAACGTTCAGATGCCGTCACAGGAAACTGCGAAGAAGTCAGTCTTTGATCGGCTTACAACCACCACGGCCCCCTTCAGCGGGTCTCCCAACTCCACTGCCCTAGTTTTCAACAGACTGGGACGGAACACCAACAAGCCCGCGATACCTGAAGCAGCTATCCCAAAGCGGATAGCCATCCCTGCTCAAGCGGACGAAATCATTGGAGAGGCTTCTTTTGCCAAGAAATCAGTCTTCACAAGGCTGGCCATTCCGGCTCTTGCTCCAGGCAAAGTCCTCAAAGCTGCTTCCCCTGCCCAGAGGTCTGTCTTTCACAGATTGGACAATGCTTCTCAACGGACGTCAGTTTTCACTAGGCTGGCACCAACAGCAATCCTCAGCCAGAACAGGGGCATGATGAAGCCATACCCGTAACTGAACCAATCCCAACGGCACGACATGCTCGCCGTCGTCACTGGCGCCGAAGGCTGAGGGCGATTCCCCTTCTGGACTGACTCCGCCAGCTCCAACGGTGGAAATTGATACTGCTATTCCAACAGGAAACAGTTTTGAACCGCTAATGAGGGTGCGCAAAAACTCTCCAACTGCCGTTCTGAAGAGATCTCCTCCACCTGTGGAGAATACTACGGAAAAAAAGCCGGAGCAGCCTCCTCAGCGGCTGTCCTCCAAAATTTACAAAGTCTGGCGACAGGTCCAGGAATCGGTGATTGACCAGGATTACTCTCGCCGATCAAAGAAGATTAAAGCTTGGCAAGAAAAGAGCCATCCCGTGGTACCTCAGAAGATGTCATCCGTCTGGATGCCCGTTGCAACAGTTCCCTCAACGTCAACCGCTCACAAGAGAAGTAGGCCGGAGAAAGCCCCTGTGACCGCGGCGAACCGCAAAGACGCTGAGTCTAAATGCCCCAAGTCTGGGGGCATGGTAACACATACCATTTATATGGCTTCCGGAAAAGAGGAAAGCCGTGCTTCTACAGGTCATCGACCGCTTACCCGATCGATAACAAAGGCTCAGGAGCATCAGCAGCAAAAACTCCAAGAGATGCTGACTGCAATAGCCGCACTTACTGGGCCGAAAGAAAATCCAGAGACCTCAGAGCAGCGTCAGGAACAAGAAATTGATGCTGAATTCCTCCGAAGAATGCTCGAGAGGAAAGAAAAAGAGGCCGCGGAACAGACGGCCAATATAAAACGAATGGCTCTTTTGTTTCAAGACATGGCTGGGATGATGTTACAGCCGGAACCTTCAGCTGAAGACCCCCCGATTATCATCGAAGACGACAGAGGGGAGACACCGAACCCTCCTCCGGCTCTTTCAGCAGCCAAGGAGGAGACCATCTCCAAGGCTGCTCTGAATGATTACATTGCTCAGCAAATACGAGCTCATTAAGTGAGCGAAACGGCTGGGCAAATTGTTAAGACTGGACGACCCTATCCAGGCTGGTATGACCAAATAAGGTACCCGCCGGGATATACGATCCCTAAATTCCATGTATATAAAGGGACGGGCAATCCCCATCAGCATGTCGCTCAGTTCAGGTCTCTATGTGGCAACACTGGAGGTGACTATAAACTGTTACTTCGCCAGTTCGTCGGCAGCTTGTCGGAGATAGCGTTCGAATGGTACTCTGAACTCCCGAACAACTTTGTCAAGACATTTGCAGAAATGGAGCTGTTGTTCACACAAAGATTCGCAAGCGCTAGTGAGCGTACTCCGATTACCGCACTAATTAACGCCAGGGTGAAACCAGGTGAGACATGGGTTCAATACACAATACGATGGCGGAATTTGTGGTCGAAATCTGAGCAGCGCATCAAAGAAGCGCCAGTAGTGGGCAAGTTCGTAGGTACTCTTGATCCTCAGGCGATCATCTCTCAATTTATAATGTTTTTCAAGCCGACCACTTTTCAGGCCTTGATTGACAAGTTGGCCCAAATGGACCAGATGGGCCACAGGCCTTCCTCTTCGAAGCCGGAGCCACGGAATGAAAAGGGCAAAGGGAAAGCAATCTTCTTCGCCAACGCTCAACAACAACCGAGTGGCCCAAGACTGGTTGTTTGCCAAAGCAACAAGCGGCAATCTCTCGATGAGAAGTTAAGTCATCCTTACTTGTTTCCCAGGGATAAAACAAGAAAACTGTTTGAACTGGCAGTGCGCAATGGGCTCATCACTCTACCGGAGTCGAGACACCCAACGCGACCGAACAACGTCAACGATCCTAATTACTGCCCTACCACCGAGTATTGGGCCATCCGATCGAAGACTGCCACGTCTTCAAAAACTAGGTTGAAGACCAATACCAACATGGCAAGTTCGTGCTATCCGAAAACTGGAAGGTAGACCCGCCACAACAGAACACTCCTAAAAGGGTGGACACGCCGGGGGCATCGTGCTCTTTTATAGAAGAAGATTCATGGGAGGTCGCTCTTTCAGCCAAGGAGAAAAGAATGCTGAAGGATCTTCACACATGCCCGGCAATCAAGTGGAAAAGCCTGCTAGAGCCTGAAATCATTGAGGGAATGCTAAAACTGTGCCCGATGCCGAGAATTGGTAGCGATGCTCAAAACGCTCAGGCCCAGCCGTCAAAGTCTTCAAAGAAGAAGAAAAAGCCCGTGAAGCCTGATGATAAGCGCACGGATCTGCAAAAGCATATTGACGCGCTGGAAGAATATAACCAGAAGGCGCGGACCCCGGTCACACTCCAAGAATTTCTCAACAATATCCTTGAGAGCGGAGATAACGACAATAACGACGGGGATGACTCGTCAGAAGAATCTGAGGACTATGTGGTATGTTGCCACATGATTTCTCATTCGGCGTTAAATAACGAAGAAGCTCACTCAGCGATAGAAGACAGCATAAAAGAGCTGGGGGCAGGATCGAAGCCAAAATCCTTGGAATCGTCTAACGAGATGACCGACTTGCTACTGAACGAAGCCCGTCACAAAAGCAAAGCCAATCGAGAACGAAAAGAGGGTATATTCGAAAAAGCCAAACGCCGACGACTGGATGAAAAGGTCGAGGCACCCCAACCGGATCGAAGCATTCCTATCGCCAGCAAAAGCAAGCTTAAAGTAAGGAAACGATTCGCTAGGGCCTTGCCAACATGAATGAAGTTTCCCTCTTTCAGAGGAAATTCTCCAGGCGGTATACATCTTGATGAAACGGACATACATCCTAACTTCTGCTTATACCATCAGAGGATTGCACACCCTACCGAGGAGTGCATAACATTTAAAAACTGGTGGCAGGGATGTGTCGCCCACCGACAACACGTTCAACGAGTGAAGCACAAGGCTCGTCGGGAACAGAAAAGCACAGATGAGCGCAAAAGAGCCGCTGGCAACTGTCACATAGTCGACACCAAGGGATCGCAAGTTATCACCTTTGGAAGCGACTCTGACGAAGAAATTGCCCTTAGCCCTCTCTTCAAGGAATCCACCTCCAACACAAAAGATACGAAGATTTGCGAGAAAATCTAGTTGTGTAATCGTACGTTGCCCGAAAAATCTCAAACCTATGACCGAAACGTCGTTAAACTAATACATACCCGCGGCGTTCCCAGGCTGACGTGGTAAAAAAAATGGTATATCCACAAGCAAAATAGGTACGGATGAAAACCCAAAAGGGCTCCGTGAGTAAAAACAGCAGGGCTACCGGCGAGTTTTGTGAAAACCCGAAAGGGCGCAATCTCGTTAAAAGACACTTGCAAGGCCCTCTCGACCTTGTGAGGAGAAACCACTTGCGTGAGATCCTTACGACTCACAAGGGAGCAACACACTTAGGGATCCCTACGATTCCTAAGGAGAAATTACACTTACGAGATTCTCACGATTCGTAAGGAGAATTCCCCTTTGAGACCCTCACGGCTCACAGGGTTCAAAAGTCTTAAGCTACAGGGATCTGAACCTGTTCTTAAGCCATCACAATCTCCAATGCTGCCCTACAAGTGGTTCAATATTGACCCTTGTATACAATCCACGGGCATGAATGAACATTTCCCTAACAGAGTCCCACCAGCGACTAGGGATATGCTCATACGGTGAACAAACATTTGTAGGTCCTCTCGACTTGCAAGGAGAAAACACTCTTATAAGATCCTTACGACTTATAAGAGAACACACACTTATGAATCCTCACGATTCCTGAGGAGAAAACGCACCTACGAGATCCTCACGACTCGTAGGGAGAAACACCTTTATGAGACCCTTACGGCTCATGAAGTCAAAAGCCTTAGTCGACGGGATCCTAACCCTGTTTGCTAAGCCATCTTTGTTCGACATCGACAGTGGCATAAGATGATTTGCTCCTGACAATATCCCAGTTGTAGCGATGCTGATGCCTAAATCGGTATCAAATTCCAAGTCCTTTCATGGCATATGATGAGTCGCTCCTGGCAATGTCCCAGTGGTAGCGATGCTGATGTTTAAATCGATATCAAATCCCAAGCCCTTTCATGGCAAATAATGATTCGCTCCTGGCAATATTCCAGTTGTAGCGATGCTGATGCTGAGATTGGCACCAGATTCCAAATTCCACACTTGCGATAAAAAAATCAGCGAGCCAAAAATGCATATGAAATAGCCAAAATGATGGGGCAACTTGCAACAAAATCAGCAAGTAAAATATATGCATACAAAATAGCCAAAATGATTGGGCAACTCGCAATAAAAAGCAGCGAGTAAAAAAAAACAAACAAAAAAAACAAAAATAGCCGAAATGATTGGGCACCGCGAAAAATAGCCGAAATGATTGGGCAATCGCGACTTTCGCGATATAAAAAGCTGAAATGATAGAGCATCGCGGAAAGAAATAAAAAAATTCTGAAAGAATGAAACTTTTGCTCTACAGGTAAGATCACATCGATCCCTATATATAATCCAGGAGCGCAAACAAAGAGGGAACCATATCATCCCACCAGGCTCCATCAGAAAGAGGGCCAAGTCTCGATGGCAACATCTGCATCTCGAGAGAACAACAACAGCGTTCTTCTTCCTTCCAGCAGGATACATGCGCGACATCAACAAATGGAGCCATGGCAAAGTCCTCTAGTTCCAAATCTGGATGTGAGTCGCAATATTGCAGACACAATGTCAACAAACGAAGCGAAGGAAGATCCCTAGCTTCAGGGTCTCGACATCAATATCGACAAGTTAGAGATCAACACCGGCGTTCTTCCTCCCTCCAATCAGATGCAGACGCAAATCAACAAACGGAGCCACGACAAAGGCTCCTAATTCCAAATCTCGACGGTTCACAGACAGCCTAGAGACTACCCCGGAACCATGGCAAAGTCCCCTAGTTCTAAATCTCGACGGTTCACAGACAGCCTAGAGATCACCAACGGCGTTTCTCCTTACCCCAGCAGGATGCAGATGCGACGTCAACAAACGACCCCAGGGTCAAAATAACGGAACCATGGCAAAGTCCCCTAGTTCCAAATCTCGACGGTTCATAGACAGCCTAGAGATCACCAGCGGCGTTTCTCCTCACTCCAACCAGATGCAGACGTGACGTCAACAACCGACCTCAGAGTCGCAACGAAGCGGAGCCATGGCAAAATCCCTAGTTTCGAATCTCAATGGCCACATCTACGACCTGAAGACCAACAACGGCGTGCCTCCTCATTCCAGCAGGACACAGATGCTACACCATCAATCGGAGCCACGGCAAAGTGCCCAGTTCCAAGACTCTACGGTTCACAGACAACCTGGAGTCATCCAATAACCCCGTCTCGGAATCAAGTCAACTCAAAAACCTCGATTCAAGGAAATCAGCGTCCTTGACGAGAGCATCTCGATTCGCGTCGACCCGCAAAGAAATCAGCGTCTTTGCAGGAATACCACGATTCGTTTCAACTCCGAGGAATTCAGTGTCCTTGGCAAAAACCTCGATTCAGAGAAATCAGCGTCCTTGACGAGAGCACCTCGATTTGCATCGACCCGCAGAGAAATCAGTGTCTTTGCAGGAATACCTCGATTCGACTCAACTCCAGGGAAATCAACGTCCTTGGCAAAAACCTCGATTCAGGGAAATCAGATTCCTTGACGAGAGCATCTTGATTCGTATCGACCCGCAGATAAATCAGCGTCTTTACAGGAATACCTCGATTCGTCTCAACTCCAAGGAAATCAGCATCCTTGGCAAAAATCTCGATTCAGGGAAATCGGCGTCCTTGACAAGAGTATCTCAATTCGCGTGACCCGTAAGGAAATCAGTGTCTTTGCAGGAATACCTCGATTTGTTTCGACTCCAGGGAAATCAGTGTCCTTAGCAAAACCTTGATTCAGGGAAATCAGCGTCCTTGGCGAGAGCATCTCGATTTACATCTACCCGCAGAGAAATCAACGTCTTTGCAGGAATACCCCGATTTATTTCAACTCCGAGGAAATCCGTGTCCTTGGCAAAAACCTCAATTCAGGGAAATCAGCGTCCTTGACGAGAGCACCTCGATTCGTGTCGACCCGCAGAGAAATCAGTGTCTTTGCAGGAATACCTCGATTCGTTTCAACTCCGAGGAAATCAGTGTCCTTGGCAAAAACCTTAATTCAGGGAAATCAGCATCCTTGACGAGAGCACCTCGATTCGCGTCGACCCACAGAGAAATCAGTTTCTTTGCAGGAATACCTCGATTTGTTTCAACTCTAAGGAAATCAGTGTCCTTAGCAAAAACCTCAATTCAGGGAAATCAGCGTCCTTGACGAGAGCACCTCGATTCGTGTCGACCCGCAGAGAAATCAATGTCTTTGCAGGAATACCTCAATTCATTTCGACTCCAGGGAAATCAGTGTCCTTGGCAAAACCTCGATTCAGGGAAATCAGCGTCCTTGGTGAGAGAATCTCGATTCACATCGACCCGCAAGGAAATCAGTGTCTTTGTAGGAATACCTCGATTCGTCTCAACTCCGAGGAAATCAGTGTCCTTGGCAAATACCTCGATTCAGGAAAATCAGCGTCCTTGACGAGAACATCTCCATTCATGCCGACCTGCAGAGAAATTAGTGTCTCTGCAGGAATATACAACGTCAGCAAAGTGGAGCCGCGGCAAAGTTCCAGTTCCATGACTCGGCGGTGCACAGACAACCCAAAGTCAACTCTCGACCTCCCTGTTGAAACAATGCTTTGACTTGGAAGTAGGTCAACTCATCAATCACTTACGAGTCCTCTCGACTTGTAAGGAAGAAAATTCTCTTGTGATATTCTTATGACTCTCAAGAGAAAACACACTTAGGAATCCTCACGATTCCTAAGGAGAAAATACACCTACGAGATCCTCTCGATTCGTAGGGAGAAAAAATCTTTATGAGACCCTCACGGATCATAAAGTTGAAAAGTCTTAGGCAGCAGATCTGAACCTGTTTCCTAAGCCATCGCTTCTGTCACGCCCCGCTTCCCAGAGTACGCTAAGATGGGCACGTGACATAGCCAGCCATGCTACCTGTGGATAGGAAAAAAATCCTTCCACAGTCACATTACGGCTGTAGAGAAATCAAGAACAGGAAAGTAACTAACTATCTAGTACATGTCCATAAGCCAGAGTAAAAGAGTTAAGAAATAACAATATGCGGAAGCCAAAAGATACAATAAATGAAACACCTGGAAGTGAAACTACATACCGACAGGAACTTCACCGCTCGTCTAACAGCGGCAGTACTCCTGGTCAGTCTGCAACAAGGTAGAAGAATCTGGGCCATGCAAAACCCAGACGTCAGCGCGTCATGTCATCAAGCAATAAAATAAGCAGGGTAGCAGGCAATGCAAGTATAAACATGAATGAAAAGCAGGTGTAACAGTAATATAAATAAGGGCAGTGAAGGGTAGTGTGCAGTGAGTGAACTAAACTGTTCTACTGGGTTTTCTACTCTAAAGTCTTTGAAATCAATTTGATGAATCATCGATGTAACTCAATAGTATCCCGTGCATACCCGGGACCACGGTCAAGATTCTCGGGCTGAATCCGAGACATGCCGCTAGGCACTAAAACAGGAAATATGTACAGATGAATGATGTCAGCAGCATCATCCCAAGGCTGGCCTAGCCTCTAAAACTAATCGGTATAAGCGAGTAACTATCGAGTTACAAGTCAGGATTTCATCATTGATTTCCCCATGCCCCCAAGTTATATATGTCAAGTCAGGTATTCAGTAATCAAGAACTAATGCCAACACAGGATCAGGTAAGAGCAGATTTGTCTGGATAGACAACAGGAACGGTCCGTGAGGACTACATGTCAGGTTTGTTGGCATTAGACACAAGATCAGGTAACGGGTCAATCTATGGTACAACAGGTCAAGTCAAGTAGTGTACGGTATCATGTCGGGTCAATCGATATGTGTGTAGCAAGTCAAGCCAGGGTGTAAAAGATAACATGTAGATGCTCAATATCGACTAGTATAATCATGGTTATGAAAACACAAGCATGACACTATCAGAATAATAAACAGGCACAATACATGATAGCAACAGGTGCAGATTAAACTACTTAGTTGTACGGTCATCAGTTTGGTTTAAGTAATAGTTTTAACATTTCAAGAATGCAGTGTTACACATGTGGATGATAAAAATCATATAAATATGCATTAAAACAATTTATAGGTGCAACTGAATGTGAATAAGGCTAAATGTATGCAAACGATCATCCGATAGGGTAAAACTACAACAAGGGTAATGTGGCTATAAACAATTGTAATTATGTGATCTAAAATATAAATGGGGTTACGTTTATAGTTCCCAAACTAAATAGGGTGCAATTTATAAAACATGGGTATCAATATTACAGTGTTATATATTCAAGCGATCTATAAGTACAATTATATATATATTCTAAATGAAATGGATGCAGACGGTATCCAAAGTTATAAAACTATTACATGGTGACATGGGATGTACCACTAAGCAATACGTGATGGAAATACTGGTATGGATGCAGTCTGACGGAATCTAACATGCAACAATCCAGGTCTCCATGTTCTAGATATTAAAATAATACAAACGGATTCAAACGGAACACCAAAATGTTATAGAATGATGCATGGGGTACTATATTTAAACTACAGGTATTATATATATTAGAATAGGTATAAAATGATTTAAATAGCATGTAGCAAGATTAACTTGCCTTGATCGGATCACGATACGGAATACGCACGCAGCGTCCAATGTCGGCAAATGTTGCAACACCCACACGCGCACACGGGACAGGTCCAAGCACAGTAAGAAGGTAACCACGCAGGTAGGGACGTCCACAGGGTTGCTTGGATCGACGGCGGAAGCACGACTCCGGCGATGACCGGAAAAATACGGATCAAGAATTGAAATGTAAAGAAGAAGAAAGAAGAAGAAGAGCAAGAAGAAAGAAAGGGGACCTGTGGTCTCAGGTATGGCTCAGGACAGGGACAGAGGAGGCGAGGGCATGATGAAGTGATGACGAGTCGCGGGTCACCGGCGATGGGATTTGCCGTCGATCACTGGAAAAAGATTTAGAAGGAGAAAGTAAAGAGAGAAGAAGAAGAAAAAGGGGAGGAAAATGGCTGTGATGGTCTCTGGGTTTGGATCAGAGGGAAAAGCGAGGGGCGAAGGCGATGGGGCTTTCCGTCGTGGGGTTGCCGGCGAAGTGCAGAGGGTGTGCAAGGGGTTGCAGGCGTGGACAGGGTTTGCAGTGGATTTAGTGTAGGAGGGAGAAGGGAATAGGAGAAGGAGAAGGCGATGAAGGTGGAGGCGAGAGGAGAAGGTGATCGGCGGCGATGGAGTTGTGCAGGGTGATGGGTCCTGTGGGTTTGGTCACAGGTGATGGCTCGGGAAGGAGGAAGAAGGAGGTGGTAGAGGCTCGGTTGAGGTCGAGGGAGGTGATGGAGATGAGGGTGACGAGATGATGGAGGCGAAGGGTCGGCGGCAAGAGGCGGCGCTACGTGAGGGCTAGGCTTCTCTCGTGGCGAGAGCGGAAAAAGAATTTAAAGAAGAAGAGAGAGGGAGGTGACAATAGGGGATGAAGGAAGGTGAGGGGATTCAAGGAGTGCACAGTATTCGCGATTGGAGAGAGAAAGGGAAGAGAGAGAGAGAGAGAGAAAGGTACGTCAGTTATTTTCTTGAGTTGAGTATGGGTTTTTAAAAAAATATAAAAGATTATAAAATAAAGTATATGTGTGCAGGGAGAGAGAGAGAGGTTAATTAATATATATATATATATATATATATATATATATATATATATATATTTGACAGAGAGGGTGAGAAACGTATGAAAATGTGTAAAAGATTTACATATAAAATATTTAGTTTCCTAAAAACCAACTTAGATTCACAGTTAATATAAATATTAATATAAAATTAGTCCGTTTTAGATTTGGCAAAATATGAACTTACTCCAAAACATACCCGGGTCAGATTCAAAAATTTAGTTTTAAAATATGAAAAATATATGTGATGACCAAACTTAAAAATGAATGCTCGGGTAACGAAAATGCATACCCCCAATAACGGATGCACGTACGTGCGCGTAGCCATCCAAACACGCCCGTTTTACTGAACGGAACGAGAACAAGATGCGCGGATGCTACCACGGGTTTAGGGGTATCATGCAGGTTCTGAAATGCAATTTTAACAATATTTTATATGACCTAAAATGTTATATGTAAAAAGTGCGATGCTAGATGAAATGCCTGTATGTACTAAACATGAGATGCACGTGTCCATGCAACAAGTTAAGGTAATCTATAAATAAGATTCAAACAGGTTCAAGCAAGCGGGTCGGGTCGAATGCAAAGTAATATGTAAAAATAGCATTCGCACCCAAATACGCTAAATCAAGAAAAGACCACGGATAAGTAAATACGGAAACTGGAATTGGTATAAATGAACTCGGGTGTTACATTATACCCAACTACAAAAGAATTTCGTTCTCGAAATTCCAAGAAAAAAGGTAAACAATCAAGAAACTACAGGAATAGATGGGGAAAGTTCTGTCGGACTTCATCTTCTCGTTCCCAAGTTGACTCTCAAGTGAGCGACTACCCCAAGAAATAAGTACAAGAGGGATAGGCTTATTCTTAAGAACCTTTTCCTTTCGATCCACAGTCGACATTGGTCGCTCCCCAAAAGTCAAATCTTCTCGTACAGTCAGTTTCGAATTATCCAACGCATGTATTTCATCTCGAGCCTTCTTACGGAGTTGAGGTACACGAGACACGTCATGAATGTTCGCCAAATATTACGGTAACGCCAAACGATATGCCACTTCTCCAACATGCTCCAAAATCTCGAAAGGTCCAACGAATCGAGGACTAAACCTTCCTCGACTTCCGAAACGAATCACCCCTCTAGTCGGTAATATATTCAAGAGTACCGAATCACCAACGGCGAACTCTAGAGGTCTTCTCAACGTATCTGCCTAACTTTTCTGTCGGTCGTGTGCTGCTTTCATATGATTCCGGATAGTAGTAACCTTCTCAACTGTCTGCACAACCAAATCTGGTCCCAACAATCTTCGTTCCCCGACATCGTCCCAACAAACAGGTGAACGACACTTGCGACCACATAAAGCTTCAAATGGAGCCATCCCAAAAGTCGCATGGAAACTGTTGTTGTAAGAAAACTCCACCAAGTGTAGATGATCCTCATAAGAACCCTGAAGTCCAACTTGCAAGCTCTCGGCATATCTTCAAGAGTTTGGATCGTTCTCCCAGCCTAGACATCTGTTTGAGGATGGTAAGCTGTACTATTCTCAATCGAGTCCCCAAACCTCCCTGTAAGCTCCTCCAAAAGTGTGATAAGAAACGAGCATCACGGTTGGGCACGATGCTCACCGGTACTCTATGCTATCTTACAATCTCCTGTTTGGACCGCTCTGCTAACGCTTCCGTTGATTAACCAACAATCATCAATCACCCAACTGCACTATTGCCCTTTGGACTCCATGGTAAAGCCTTCACTAATCCATGATTATGTGTTCCCACTTCTACTGAGGAATCGGAAGTGGTTGCAATAAACCGGTAATCCTTCGATGCTCAACCTTAACTTTCTGACACATTAAGCACCTTGCCACACACAGGCAATCTCCTGTTTCATGCCTTCCTACCAAAACGCTGTCGTATATCTCGGTACATCTTCGTGCCTCCTGGATGTTCGGGATACGTGCAACTGTACGCCTCCTTCATAACTTCTTCGCGAATACCTCCATTGGCACATACAAACAATTATCACAACGAACCATATTCATGAATTACCAAGCCCGTTCGAAGTCCAACTTCAACCTATTCTCGAAACTTCTGCAATCTTGGGTCCTGCAATTGCACTGCTTCAATATCCTCGATCAACGATGACCGTACTTGCAGTTGCATCATCTATCCCAAAGAACGCGATAGCACGATCTCCAACTTGAATCTCTGAAAGTCTTCAATAAATCCCCTTGGTGCAATCGACATCAGAATTTCTGGCAACCAACTAAGCGCTTCCGGCACAACATTAACTTTTCCGGATGGTACTCAAAATCAAGATCATAGTCAGCCATCAGCTTCAACCATCTACGCTGCCTCATATTAAGCTCCTTCTATGTGAACACATACTCCAGACTTTTGTGATCGGTGAAAACTTCGACCTTTTCGCCTAATAAGTAGTGCCTCCAAACCTTCAAGCGAAAATCACAGCTGCTAGCTCTAAATCATGAGTTGGGTAATTCTTCCCATGGGTCTTCAACTGTCTCAACGCGTAAGCTACAACCTTCTCATGCTGTACCAATCCACATCCCAATCCTTTCCCAGATGTGTCGCTGTGAATCACCAATCCTCCGGAATCGTCTGGTACGGTCAAAACAAAAGCGGTCATCAACCTTGCTCCAACGCCTCAAAGGCTGACGCACACTTATTCGTCCACACAAATGGTACTTTCTTGTGTGTAAGCTTGGTCAGAGGCTCAGCCAAACGAGCAAAATTTTTTCACGAACCTTCTATAGTATCCTGCAAGTCCAAGAAACTTCTGATCTTTGCAACATTCTTCGGAATCGGCCGGTCTTGAACTGTTGCAATCTTCCCTGGGTAAACAGCGATTCCATCTCCAGCTACGATATGTCCTAAAACTTTACTTCTTCAAGCCAACTCGCACTTGCTCATCTCTGCATATGATCTTTCTTGACTCCAAGTCTGCAGTGCGATCTTCAAGTGTTCTGCATGCTCTTCAATGCTCCTCGAGTAGACCAGAATATCTTCCATGACCATTACTAAAACTGGTCCAAGAATGGTGAATAGATTCAGTTCATCAAGTCCATAAATATTGCCGGTGTATTCGTTACTCCGAAGGGCATCACTAATACTCGTAATGTCCATACTGAGTTCGGAACGCAGTTTTGCAAATATCTTCTGATTTAACTCGGACATGATGACATCGAACCGCAATCCAGCTTCGAGAATACCCTCACGCCACTAAGCTGCTCAACACTTCGCCAATGCGAGGGATCGGGTACTTGTCTATAATACTCACTCGGTTTAATTCCCAATAATCAACGCACGCCTCCCCTGTGTCATCTTTCTTCTTTACTAGAAGGACTGGAGCTTCCCCAATTAAGTTGCTACGGCGAAACTAACCCTTCTCAACTAATTCAGCAACCTACTTCCTGACTTCTTCCAACTCCACTGGTGCCATCGGGTAATATGCCCTTTGAGATTGGCGCTGCACCAGGAACAAGTTCAAGTGCGAACTCCACGTCTCGCTTCGGCGGTAAGCCTGATATGTCTTCACACTTCCATGAAACTCTCAAATATAGCCGGCGCTTCTTCCTTATCCACTGCCATTGACGAAAGAACCTTGTTTGTCGGCCTAGCCCTAACTCGACTGGCCCGACAGAACTGCTTCCTCCAGCAAAACAACTTCCGAATGTCCGGGAATCTGGAGAATCACCTTCCCTTCCTTACAATCAATATGAGTGTGAAAAGTGCCGCGAAATCTCATTCCCAAGACAACAACAAACAAGGAAATGCACCAGGATTGAATAATCCTAACGCGGGGAAAAACAGGAATGAGTAAGATATCAAGATGACTTCATCCGAAGTCAAGATACTGAAGAGGGTTAACCACGGTAAACATGATTCAAGCTGGCGATGAAACAATAACTGGTAAGCAATGAAACCGAGAGAAGCAAGGTAATATAACGATCATAGAATACGGAAGTGAATCAAGACCAGGACTCCAATTACTTAAATAGAGTACCGCATTGTAACCATGCTGCAGTTCATGGGCACAATTACATAACTCCACCCAAGTCGCCCAAGTCGTAGAGATAACAAGGAATCGGGTTTTCGAGTCGATATGCAAAGGAAGTTTGCACATCGTAAAAGATATAATCAGGAAGAGCTTGATTCAAAAACGGTAAAACGGCAAGGTGGCAGGACATGTTTCCTAAACACGGGTATTCTGATTTATGTATTGGGTACAATACCCAACTACAAAAGAATCAACCCGACTAACCTATGTCTCTGATACCAAAAGAACCATGTCATGCTCCGCTTCCCAGAGTACGCTAAGATGGGCATGTGACATAGCCAGCCATGCTACCTGTGGATAGGAAAAAAATCCTTCCACAGTCACATTACGGCTGTAGAGATATCAAGAACAGGAAAGTAACTATCTAGTACATGTCCATAAGCCAGAGTAAAAGAGTCAAGAAATAACAATATGCGGAAGCCAAAAGATACAATAAATGAAACACCTGGAAGTGAAACTACATACCGACAGGAACTTCACCGCTCGTCTAACAGCGGCAGTACTCCTGGTCAGTCTGCAACAAGGTAGAAGAATCTGGGCCATGCAAAACCCAGACGTCAGCGCGTCATGTCATCAAGTAATAAAATAAGCAGGGTAGCAGGCAATGCAAGTATAAACATGAATGAAAAGCAGGTATAACAGTAATATAAATCAGGGCAGTGAAGGGTAGTGTGCAGTGAGTGAACTAAACTGTTCTACTGGGTTTTCTACTCTAAAGTCTTTGAAATCAATTTGATAAATCATCGATGTAACTCAATAGTATCCCGTGCATACCCGGGACCACGGTCAAGATTCTCGGGCTGAATCCGAGACATGCCGCTAGGCACTAAAACAGGAAATATGTACAGATGAATGATGTCAGTAGCATCATCCTAAGGCTGGCCTAGCCTCTAAAACTGATCAGTATAAGCGAGTAACTGTCGAGTTACAAGTCAGGATTTCATCATTGATTTTCCCATGCCCCCAAGTTATATATGTCAAGTCAGGTATTCAGTAATTAAGAACTAATGCCAACACAGGATTAGGTAAGAGCAGATTTGTCTGGATAGACAACAGAAACGGTCCGTGAGGACTATATGTCAGGTTTGTTGGCATTAGACACAAGATCAGGTAACGGGTCAATCCATGGTACAACAGGTCAAGTCAAGTAGTGTACGGTACCATGTCGGGTCAATCGATATGTGTGTAGCAAGTTAGACCAGGGTGTAAAAGATAACATGTAGATGCTCAATATCGACTAGTATAATCATGGTTATGAAAACACAAGCATGGCACTATCAGAACAATAAACAGGCACAGTACATGATAGCAACAGGTGCAGATTAAACTACTTAGTTGTACGGCCATCAGTTTGGTTTAAGTAATAGTTTTAACATTTCAAGAATGCAGTGTTACACATGTGGATGATAAAAATCATATAAATATGCATTAAAACAATTTATAGGTGCAACTGAATATGAATAAGGCTAAATGTATGCAATCGATCATCCGATAGGGTAAAACTACAACAAGGGTAATGTGGCTATAAACAATTGTAATTATGTGATCTAAAATATAAATGGGGTTACGTTTATAGTTCCCAAACTAAATAGGATGCAATTTATAAAACATGGGTATCAATATTACAGTGTTATATATTCAAGCGATCTATGGGTACAATGATATATATATTCTAAATGAAATGGATGCAGACGGTATCCAAAGTTATAAAACTATCACATGGTGACATGGGATGTACCACTAAGCAATACGTGATGGAAATACTGGTATGGATGCAATATGACGGAATCTAACATGCAACAATCTAGGTCTCCATGTTCTAGATATTAAAATAATACAAATGGATGCAAACGGAACACTAAAATGTTATAGAATGATGCATGGGGTACTATATTTAAACTACAGGTATTATATATATTAGAATAGGTATAAAATGATTTAAATAGTATGTAGCAAGATTAACTTGCCTAGATCGGATCACGATACGGAATACGCACGCAGCGTCCAATGTCGGCAAATATTGCAACACCCACACGCGCACACGGGACAGGTCTGAGCACAGCAAGAAGGTAACCACGCAGGTAGGGACGTCCACAGGGTTGCTTGGATCGACGGCGGCGGCACGACTCCGGCGATGACTGGAAAAATACGGATCAAGAATTGAAATGTAAAGAAGAAGAAAGAAGAAGAAGAGCAAGAAGAAAGAAAGGGGACCTGTGGTCTCAGGTATGGCTCAGGATAGGGACAGAGGAGGCGAGGGCATGATGAAGTGATGATGAGTCGCGGGTCACCGGCGATGGGATTTGCCGGCGATCACTGGAAAAAGATTTAGAAGGAGAAAGTAAAGAGAGAAGAAGAAGAAAAGGGGGGGAATGGCTGTGATGGTCTCTGGGTTTGGATCAGAAGGAAAAGCGAGGGGCGAAGGCGATGAGGCTTTCCGTCGTGGGGTTGCCGGCGAAGTGCAGAGGGTGTGCAAGGGGTTGCAGGCGTGGACAGGGTTTGCAGTGGATTTAGTGTAGGAGGTGTAGGGTTCCTAGGCACGCTAATGGGGCATGGATGTCTATTAAGTTTATCCGGCGAATATCCGCGTACGCTACGTGATTGCTACGGACTTTTGATCGCATCAAAATTCCGTGGCAACCGATCAAGTGAGACTAAAGTACTATGTTTATAACATTCATATTAGTTATCTCATAATTACTTTTGAATTCCAAATATTGTATCACATTCCGGATAAATAGAAAATGTTAAACTTTCCAATCGAACAATCAAACACCCAAGTTTTCTTGAAACAGCTCAACACATGAAATTAGTTTAAAAACATCCACTTCATACCACAGTAGCAACGGTCCAGCCGTAGAAGGGTCAAGCCAACGCTTCACATGTGGCACGCCGTACTGCCCCAAACCCTAAGCTTCAAAGGGCAGTTTAAGACGGTCACATAATCGAGTTAAGGTTTGTTGTCTTCTAGAGGGTCCATCGCGTTACTTGCACTACTTAGAACGTCATTAAACTACGGAAAAATCCAACAATTGGAAATTTCCCGGCAGGGGGAAAAAGTGGGTATTTATATCCGGTCGAACTTTTTAACATATTCTAAAATACCCGGAAAAACACATAGACAAAGTTTGACAATCCGATCGAATCTACGAACTCCCAATACAACCCAGAAAACTCAACTCTTGAGTAGAAGTTAAAAATTCCCAGAAAACACAGCACTAACAGATAGGAATTACTGTGCAAAGAAAGTGCCAAGATGCTCCTATATCGCCGCGGAACCGCCGCACATGCCATGCTCGTGCCGCGGTTCCGCGGCCACATGGCCGAGTTACGCTCACGTGCTTCACAGTAATTCTTACAAAAGCCTGCTGAATTTTCTGGATATTTTTAATTCACAAAAATCTCCGATTTCAAAAAATATACAGAGAATGGTTTAGGGTTAGGGTTTCGGGTTCGATCGGACTTCTAACATCATCTACACTTCGCTTAAAGCTCTAGCTAGGCTCTGATACCACTGTAGGGTTCCTAGGCACGCTAATGAGCTTCTATAACTGATCAAACATGTCCAATTCAAAAATTTCTTATGCCGAGAAACCCTAAGCAAAGATCGTTAACTAGAGGATAGGCGAAAAACTAGCAAGTTAACAACTTAACTACAAAGTGAAAGGGGCTACAACCTTTGTAGATCCGGTCCTCCACTTCCTTAGCTCCGTGATGATGTCCCTCCGCTGCGATCATTGGATCCCGGACTCTAGCGTTGGTTTCATCGGAGAAAAGATCGGGCTAGGTCGTTGACTTCGATGCCGAAGATGATCTACGTTGAGGCAACTCAAACTCAAGCTCCATCTTCACGAAGTCATGAAACTTGTAAAGATAACACCCTATACAACATGGAAAGTGGTAGAGGATGAAGAAATAGGAAGTGGGTTCATTTTGGATTTGGATTTCTCACTTGGAATCATCACTGGGAAAAATCTAGCAATGGTTTCTTCTCTTCATGAAGAAGATGAAGAAGAAGAAAGAAAAAGAATTATGAATTAATTTCCCAAAAGAAAATCAAGTGATGGTTATCATAATGCAACCATGGGTGAGTTTAACTAGTGTAGAGACTAAACTAGGGTTTAGGTGAATGGTTAGGTTTAGGAAAGAAACAAAATGGTCAAAGCTTCATGAAGCTTCAAAATAAATCCAAAGAAAGCCACCATTTCATTTCTTGCCAAAAAGAATAAATGAATAAATGAATAAATAAATAAATTAAACTCTAACCATTAACCTAATCATAGTTTAAAGCATACACATACCCAAGTTTGCATGTATCATCAAACATGATACAAACTAGTGCACAAAACTATATCATATATACAATGTGCACATCAAGTGAGAAAATCCATCTTAAGTGAACCAATACTAGTTAATATAAAGTAATATATCAAATATATAATTATACATTAAATCATTAAACCAACACTTGATTTAATGATCCGGTCATACTGCATATAACCGACTAATATCAAGTGTATCAATGTATCGAATCAACACTTGATTCGGTAACCCGGCTATATCTCATATAACCGTCCGATGATACAAATCGCGAGAATAGAATTCAGTATCACATACTGGTATTATTCTCGGTCCCGCACATATCTCATATGCGCTCCTATTTCGTTTCGCTTGAGCCAGGAAACCTCTGTGTAGGACTCTAAAGACTCGTCAATACGCCGGTAGCAGGTGATGATCATATCAAACACCCACAAGCCGCAAGCGGTCTACTAAACGTAACGGCCACCCGGGTATTGAGCGATCAGAAGATCAACGAGCAAGCCCGCTCACACTCCTGTGAATCCAACCAGTAACACTTACCGTACAGTCCGGTCTGTTCGTCTGATATGTCGCATATCTCGCCTAGGGGTGGTAAACGTCAGACCCCAGTAGCTTGATAAGTCATGCCGATATAAGGTCCATAACAAGCGTGAAACTACTGATAACTCTTACCAGTATATCACAGCAACCCTGGCAAGAGATTTCCAGTTATGGCCAGTCGAGCATAGCGCAACATCAACCCCCAATACCGGGAGAGACGAATCCCCTCCTATCGCTCATTGCCTCCATGTGAATCGGGACTGTACCCAAAAACCACCTGTTTGCACAACTCAGTAGAGCCGTGGTAGGGTGGAAATCAAAGCACAGTGGGAGACACACAAGACTCTATGACGATCTCGGGTCAACAGACTAAGCTGTACCAGTGTCACCAGAGAACTGCCATCTGACGTGAGGTATAATACCATCTGGGAGTTCTCGGCGAGTCCGTTCAGTGTACCCAGTCTCCACTGAGCACCCGCATACCATCTCCGATGTCAAACACCAATGGATATGGGATCATCCATCGCCCATCACATGGATCGAGAAGATATACGCTAGTCTACTCTGGAATATCGATGCCCCGTCTCGATATTCCCACGACTAGGAACAATGAAGGATGTACTCATTGACTACCCAGGCCCCACTAGTATGATCTACATCATAGTCCTGGAAGTCGAGTACACATCCTAAGGGTTTTATCAACATGTAACAGAGAGACTGAAAGTATACATGTTAAGATAAAGAGCAACCAGATAGCGTACTATCATGTCCAGCAAGAAAATCCTACCTATATACGTCCCAGCATCCACTACAATATACATCCAATGTACAGTAATGGCCTCTAGGGCATACATATAACTAACAGGAGGGAGAAGGTGTTAGTTATATGTATGCCCTAGAGGCCATTACTGTACATTGGATGTATATTGTAGTGGATGCTGGGACATATATAGGAAGGACTTTCTTGCTCGACATGATAGTACGCTATCTGGTTGCACTTTATCTTAACATGTATACTTTCTGTCTCTCTGATTACATGTTGATAAAGCCCTTAGGATGTGTACTCGACTTCCAGGACTATGATGGAGATCATACTAGTGGGGCCTGGGTAGTCCATGAGTACATCCTTGAAATGTTCCTAGTCGAGAGAATATCGAGACGGGGCATCGATATTCCAGAGTAGACTAGCGCATATCTTCTCGACTCATGCGATGGGCGATGGATGATCCCTTATCCATTGGTGTTTGACATCAGAGATGGTATGCGGGTGCTCAGTGGAGACTGGGTACACTGAACGGACTCGCCGAGAACTCCCAGATGGTATTATACCTCACGTCAGATGGCAGTTCTCTGGTGACACTGGTGCAGCTTAGTCTGTAGACCCGAGATCGTCATAGAGTCTTGTGTGTCTCCCACTGTGCTTTGATTTCCACCCTACCACGGCTCTACTGAGGCGTGCAAACAGGTGGTTTTTGGGTACAGTCCCGATTCACATGGAGGCAATGAGCGATAGGAGGGGATTCGTCTCTCCCGGTATTGGGGGTTGATGTTGTGCTATGCTCGACTGGCCATAACAGGAAATCCCTGGCCAGGGTTGCAGTGATATACTGTTAAGAGTTATCAGTATTTTCACGAATGTTATGGACCTCAAGTCGGCATGACTTATCGAGCTACTGGGGTCTGACGTTTACCACCCCTAGGCGAGATATGCGACATATCAGACGAACAGACCGAACTGTACGGTAAGTGTTACTGGTTGGATTCACAGGAGTGTGAGCGGGCTTGCTCGTCGATCTTCTGATCGCTCAATACCCGGGTGGCCGTTACGTTTAGCAGACCGCTTGCGGCTTGTGGGTGTTTGATATGATCATCATCCGCTGCCGGCGTATTGACGAGTCTTTAGAGTCCTATACAGAGGTTTCCTGGCTCAAGCGAAACGAAATAGGAGCGCATATGAGATATGTGCGGGACCGAGAATAATGCGTGTATGTGATACCGTATTTCATTCTCGCGATGAATGTGTCGAATGGTTGTATGCGATATAACCTAGTTATCGAATCAAGGATTGATTCGATAAGCCGATACATTGGATACTAGCCGGTTATATGCGACATGACCGGATCATTGAATCAAGTGTTGATTTAATGATTTAATGTATAATTATATATTTGATATATTACTTTGCATTAACTAGTATTGGTTCACTTTAAATGGATTTACTCACTTGTATTGCACATTGTATATGTGATATATTTTTGTGCACATCATTGTATCATGTTTGATGATACATTCTTTCTTGGTTTTGTGTAAAGTATTGAACCATGGTTAGTTAGTGGTTAGGGTATCTTTTCATTTGATTATTCATTTATCTTTTTATTTATTTCATTTAGAAAAGATAAAGAGAAAGATAAATGGTGGACTTATTTTGTTTTTAGTTGAAACTTCTTGAAACCTTGACTAAGTCCACCATTCTTGTCTCTTCTCTAACCCTAACCACTTATCTAACCTTAGTTAAATCTCTACACTAAACCATGGTTGAAGTCATGATAAGTATTGATTTATTTATCAAATAAAAATAACTTATCATATCATCTTCTTCTTGCTTCATCTTCTTCTTCAATGAAGAAAGCTTGCTACTCCAATGGCAAGTGATGAAAACTAGTGAGAAATCCAAATCTAAAGTTTACCCACTTCCTATTTCTTCATCCTCTACCTCTTGCCAAGTAGTATAGGGTGTTTCCTTCACAAGTTTTCCCGACTTGGTGAAGTTTGAGCTTGTTCTAGCGATGCCTCGACGTAGATCATCTTCGGCATCGAACCGACGATCAAGCCCGCCCATTCTTCGATGATGCCAATGCTAGAGTCGTGAGTTCGATTTGGACAGCGGAGGGAGATCATCGCGGAGCATACGAAGTGGTGGACCGGATCTACAAAGGTTGTAGCTCCTTTCCTTTTAGATAAAGTTGTTTATTTGCATTGCTTTGCCTACATATCTAGTTAACGATCCGTTCTAGGGTTTCTCGGCACCGTATTTTTTAGAAATTTGCATGTTTGATCACTTGTGAGACTCCATTAGAGTGCCTAGGAACCTTACAGTGGTATCAGAGCCTAGCTAGAGCCTTAGGCGAAGCCCCGACGGAATCAGAAGTCCGATCGACCCAAAACCCCGACTAAGAATATGCTCTCTGTACATTTTTTAATTTCGAGGATTTTTCCGTATTAAAAATATGTAGAAATATCAGCAGGAAAATATAAGAGTAACTGTGCAATTCGTAACCCTAATTCCATCAAAGAGCCGCGGATCCGCGGCACGAGCATGGCTCGTGCGGCGGATCAGCGGCCAGTTTGTCGTTTTGTGCAGCCACTGTTACACAGTAATTCTTAGTTATCTGTGCTGGATTTCCTGGGGTTTTTAATAATTTTTTCCAGAGTTGCATTTTCTGGGTTGTATTGGGGACTCGGTGTATTCGATCAGACTGTCTAATTTTTGTCGGTGTGCTTTTCCGGGTATTTTTAGAATATGTTAAAAAGTTCGACCGGATATAAATACCCACGTTTTCCCCTGCCGGGAAATTTCCAATTGTTGGATTTTTCCGTAGTTTAACGACGTTCTAAGTAGTGCAAGTAACGCGATGGACCCTCTAGAAGACAACAAACCTTAACTCGATCATGTGACCGTCTTGAACTGCCCTTTGAACCTTCGGGTTTGGGGCAGTACGGCGTGCCACATGTGAGGCGTTGGCTTGACCCTTCTACGGCTGGACCGTTGGTACTGAGGCACGAACTGAATGTTGTTAGACTTATTTCATGTGTTGAGCTGTATCGGGAAAACTTGGGTGTTCAATTGTTCGATCGAAAAGTTTAGCATTTTCTATTTATCCGGAATGTGATACAATAATTGGAATTCACAAATAGTTATGAGATAACGGAATGAATATTATAAACATAGCAGTTTAGTCTTACTTGATCGGTTGCTACGGAATTTTGATGTGATCAAAAGTCCGTTGCAATCACGCAGCGTACGCGGATACTCGCCGGGTAAACTTAATAGACAGCCTCACCCCATAGCCACGACCAAGTGATTGTAGGAGAACCCCGTCACCGAAAGCATCCGTTCGGGTGCTCCCGGTAGCGGTGTTCCGCCTTGGTGCACTTCGTCGACAGCGTCGGGGGTGCGGCCGCCTACTAAAGTTTGCGACGAGCATTCGATCAAAATGTCGGGAATCCTGTTGAATTGCCCGACTTGATATTGAAAAGTGTTTTCGATTTTGAGACTAAAATGCGGGGTTTATAATTGTTAGGCATGCGATGTCTAAGTAATTCATTTGGTCAGGCATGCGATGTCTAAGGAGGTTGCGGATTCCAACTGTTGTAGTTTTACACTTTCTTTTCTGTGACCGTAAGTGTAATATGTGATATCGCCGGTTTCGTTGCTATATGTCAACGACAATTGGGATGCGCATATTTACTTACGTTGATGACATGAGATGTTATGTGTTGCTGGATATGTTATATTGGATCGTCGTGTTTGAATAGCCGGGGGTTTTTATGTGAGATGAGTGTTTTTCATTTTCATTCATGTAAAAACTTGTATGTAATATTCTTTTATTGGGGCACTTCCAGGTTGCGGAAGATGTCACCGTTGATGTATATTATTTACTTTTCTGCACTAGGATAGACCCAAGGAGGGGAGCACAAGTAACCGGGTTCTGGGGTCCAGAGGGAGACCAACTCGAGGAGTCGAGTCCGGGTCTCCTAACCCTAGAATTGGTAGGGTTGCTTGCCGCTCTCGTAGGGGTCTAGGGGTGTGGGATTGGCTATTCATCACGACCGTGGAATCCGTGTTTTATACTGGCTCGTATTGAAAACACGGACGTCCTAGTATATCCAATATTTCATATGTTTCTTCTGCTGTGTTTTATCTGTGATCATGTGATGTTCTGTGACAGATATTATATATAGTATATATGATATATTATATAGACGTTGCTTATGTTTTACACCCGCGCTAGCCCTGCCCCGCTCTGCCGTTAGTTACCTAACCTAACGGTGCAGGCAGGACATCGAGGCGAATGCGGATGGCATAAGCGTACGTTATACTTATCTGTGATGTTTAGGTGGACTTAAATGATGGGATATTCATTAATGAGATTAATGAAAGAAAATAAACCTAATTGATGTTGTGGAATCGAATTTCAAAATAAAACAGGTAGCTACAGTTCTTGCTTTGCATCGTGGTGTTCCTTATAGAACATCCTGCACCTTATTCGATGAGGAAAGGACCGAGATCCCTTCACCGGGAGTGACTCCTTTAGCAATAACTGGCAGATGCTACAACTCTCGGTTTGTCTTTGATCGCTTCTATAGTTTCCGCTTTGCACAGTGATATATATGATATATCCCGCACCTCATTCGACGAGGAAAGGGCCGACGATCCCTTCACCGGGAGTGACCCCTTTAGCAAAACTAGAAAAGCTTCAAAAACATTCCATTTAAAAACCATTTGATTCCGCAACGAGATCAAGTTCAAAGCGTTAAAGGTTTTCACAAAAACCAGCCGCAACCCTCCGTCATTTTAGGAAGTAGAGTACTTAGTATTCGTGCTGTGTTTGTTGACCATAGTCAAGGCACAGTGTACGGTAGCTAAGTGATGTCTTCCTACACCGCATATGATGCGATTAGTTAGGACAGTCGCGTGACTTTGTTGACCTTAGTTAAGGGTCATGTGGGTGGGTCTAATTAATCACGAAATGACGGGTAGAACTTGACTAGTACTTATGATTTGTTGACCATAGTTAAGGTCATAGGTGCTAGGGGTAAAAACTTTTATCGGGAGTTTCAAGTGTTGAAATTTGCAATGAGATTGCATACCTTCTATATGATAGTTGGATCTCGATACCCACTGCGAGTAATTGTTACTCCTGGGAGAGTTTTGCACTTTGCAATTAGCCGATCAAGTAGGTGTCTAGAAAGGTGTCAACGGGGTTACGCCTATGGGAAAACGAGGTTTACATTAATTAGGTTCGTGCGAAAGTACGGGGGACCTCCCTCAAAGTACCGACACTGGCCTGGCTGAAAGATTGGCGAACTTGTAGTGTGTAATTAATCCCGGCTAGTCTTTCCTTTTAAAGTTTGAAGGAAGATTTGATAAAAACAGTGGGAGCCATCCTGATTAGATAAAATATATAACCAATCTGATCTTGCAAGAGCGCACGCAGAGTGTTTTCTTCTCTCTCTCTCCTGGTAGCGACCATGTCACGCCTTAATCAAGATAATAATATGGATGTATTGACCGAACCCGCTTGTTATACTGAGCTGGGGAACGTTGGTCCCGCTCCAACTTATAATTGTTATAAGACAGAGCAGGAAATTGGGGAATACCAGAATTCCTATGCCGCCCAAACGAAGAAAGTGCATATGATGCATCTCCTTCGGGTGTGTTCATTATAAAGAACTGTTTCTCAGTATCCTCTGCATCCTGGGTATATGATACCGGATCAGGATCCCAGATATGTAATCTGCTACATAGGGCTACAAAAAGGTAGAAAAACTGAGAACGGGTGATAAGTTTCATGAGACAGAAACCGGGGCAAGTGTTGCAGCCAAGTCTGTTGGTCACTGTCACCCTGTATTACGAATACATTGATTCTGAACAAATGCTATTAGATACCGAACCTGATATACAAAATCATATCAGTCTCTTTATTAGTAAAGAAATGATATAATTTTGTATTGATGGATAATGTTTTGAACATTTCCTATATCAAAAGTTGATCGGTTTAGGCACGTCATCTAAAAGCATTGATGTTCTAAATCAAACTACAGTTCTAAGTATACTGAACACACACAAGAGGAAGAGTTCAGAAATGAACGGATCCTTCTTGAGGTATTGTAGACTAGGTCATATCAGCGCGACCCGACTAGCTGGAGTTACATAAAGATGCATATTTAAATTAGTTTGAATTTACATCTTATGAAACTCGCCAGTCATGTCACAAAAATTAGATGACCATAGCTCTGTTTATTAGAAACAGAGAAAGAGTTAGTAAACTCTTGGGACTGATACATGATGATGTATGTAAAGTCTCCTGTCTACACATGCCAGGACTGGTTCTTTATACTTCATTATATTCTCTGATAATCTCTCAAGATTCAGTCATATGTTCCTGTCGAAACATAAGTCCGAACCTTTTGAGATATTCACAGAATATAAGTTAGAAGTAGAGAACCAAAATACGGGTATAAGTATTATGTCCTATGATGAGATCAGGGAGGAGAATACTTGTGCATGGCATTCCTGGACCATTCTAAAGGAGAATGAGATTCTCTCTCCGTACTACTCCTCTGAATACACCACAGCACAACGGTGTATCAGGGCGGAGCAATTGCACAATATTAGATATGGTGTGCTCTATGATGAGTATTACTGAGTTACCTATTTCCTTTTGGGGTTATGCACTTGAGAAGCTGCATACCTATTGAATTAGGTTTGAATCAAATCACTGCCTACTACTCCATATAAGATATGGTGTGGGAAGATCCTATCTCTTAAGCGAGTTAAGATTTGGGGTTGTCCGGCCTATGTTTAAAGAAAAATCCGGACAAGATCGAGGCAGGATCAGTTCTGTAGAACTGGAAAGGTTCCAGCTATACAAAACTGCAGTTGATGATTTGACAGAACCATAAAATTCTATAGTTCCCGACGAACCTCAGCCTCTCCGCCGGTCTAGTAGGGTTCCTCATCTGCCTGAGAGATACCTCGGTTTCTCGATGACAGTGGGAGCAAGGATTGCATCATGAGATGATGACCCAACTAGTTTTGAGCAGGCCATCGAGAGTAGGGACTCTGTAAGAATGGCTGGATGCTTAGCGATCTGAGATGGAATCCATGTACACCAGCAAAGTATGGACTTTAGCTGCTATATCTGAAGGGTTAAATCCCCATCAGGAGCAAGTATATCTTGAGAAGATTACTTGGTTTAGATGGAAAAGTTGAGACTTTCAAAGCTAGACTTGTGAAAGGTTTTCGTCATCGACCAGGCGTGGATAATGATGAAACCTTTTTCCAGTAGCTATGCTTAAGTCTGTCCAGATCCTACTTACCACGGCTACATACCATGACTACGATATCTGGCGGCTGGGTGCCATGACTGCTTTTCTAAATACTGATTTAGAAGAGAACGTCTATAAGAACACAGCCAGAGGTCTTCGTAAACAGTGGGAGCAGCGGAAACGTGTGCAAGTTGCTTTACATAATGAAGCAGGCATCGCGGAGTTGGAACATCTGTTTTGATGGATTAGTCAAAGAAGTTGACTTCATCAAAATGGCAGACGAACCTTGTATATACAAAAGGGTAGTAGAGAGTAAGGTGGTCATCTTCGTATTGTACGTAGACAACATACTCTTGATAGGAAAAGAGTTTCCTATACTACGATCGATCAATCTCCTATTATCACAAGGATTCTCCAAATAGGATAAAGATGATACCTCCTAAATCCTGAGCTTTGGATCTATGAGATAGATCTAAATGGATGTTAGGATACTCACTAGTTGTAGTGAGATAGTATCAACAGATCCTGGGGAGAATCACTGGAAGGGTTCCAGGGTGATAAAGACGACTGAATGTCAGTCACAGGCACTGTCTTTACCCTCAGTAAAGGGACGGTATGTTGGAAGAGTTCCGAGCTAGATACCGTGGCAAACTAGACGATAAAGGCTGGTAACATCGCTATTGAAGATACTACCAAAGAGGAAGTTTGGGTGTATATTGGTTCATAAGATGAACTAGGTTCCTACCATTGTATGACAATGGAAGTGTGGCTTTGGCCCTGGAACCCTGGTCCCATCAGTGACCCAGACAAATTCTGAGGCAGCATCACCTGATCATGGAGATAGTTGATCTCCAGGGTGATCGAGGTTAGGAGAGAAGACTCAGAGGACAACACGGCGGATCCACTCACGAAGGCCTTTTTTCCCAAAGAGAGACTTTTAGGGGATGGTTGAGTATGTGATACTGCAACCACTGCTACAGATGGCCCTAGTGCAAGTGGGAGATTGTTAGTTATATGTATGCCCTAGAGGCCATTACTGTACATTGGATGTATATTGTAGTGGATGCTGGGACATATATAGAAAGGACTTTCTTGCTCGACATGATAGTACGCTATCTGGTTGTACTTTATCTTAACATGTATACTTTCTGTCTCTCTGATTACATGTTGATAAAGCCCTTAGGATGTGTACTCGACTTCCAGGACTATGATGGAGATCATACTAGTGGGGCCTGGGTAGTCCATGAGTACATCCTTGAAATGTTCCTAGTCGAGGGAATATCGAGACGGGGCATCGATATTCCAGAGTAGACTAGCGCATATCTTCTCGACTCATGCGATGGACGATGGATGATCCCCTATCCATTGGTGTTTGACATCAGAGATGGTATGCGGGTGCTCAGTGGAGACTGGGTACACTGAACGGACTCGCCGAGAACTCCCAGATGGTATTATACCTCACGTCAGATGGCAGTTCTCTGGTGACACTGGTGCAGCTTAGTCTGTAGACCCGAGATCGTCATAGAGTCTTGTGTGTCTCCCACTGTGCTTTGATTTCCACCCTACCACGGCTCTACTGAGTCGTGCAAACAGGTGGTTTTTGGATACAGTCCCGATTCACATGGAGGCAATGAGCGATAGGAGGGGATTCGTCTCTCCCGGTATTGGGGGTTGATGTTGTGCTATGCTCGACTGGCCATAACAGGAAATCCCTGGCCAGGGTTGCAGTGATATACTGGTAAGAGTTATCAGTAGTTTCACGAATGTTATGGACCTCAAGTCGGCATGACTTATCGAGCTACTGGGGTCTGACGTTTACCACCCCTAGGCGAGATATGCGACATATCAGACGAACAGACCGGACTGTATGGTAAGTGTTACTGGTTGGATTCACAGGAGTGTGAGCGGGCTTGCTCGTCGATCTTCTGATCGCTCAATACCCGGGTGGCCGTTACGTTTAGCAGACCGCTTGCGGCTTGTGGGTGTTTGATATGATCATCATCCGCTGCCGGCGTATTGACGAGTCTTTAGAGTCCTACACAGAGGTTTCCTGGCTCAAGCGAAACGAAATATGAGCGCATATGAGATATGTGCGGGACCAAGAATAATGCGTGTATGTGATACCGTATTTCATTCTCGCGATGAATGTGTCGAATGGTTGTATGCGATATAACCTAGTTATCGAATCAAGGATTGATTCGATAAGCCGATACATTGGATACTAGCCGGTTATATGCGACATGACCGGATCATTGAATCAAGTGTTGATTTAATGATTTAATGTATAATTATATATTTGATATATTACTTTGCATTAACTAGTATTGGTTCACTTTAAATGGATTTACTCACTTGTATTGCACATTGTATATGTGATATATTTTTGTGCACATCATTGTATCATGTTTGATGATACATTCTTTCTTGGTTTTGTGTAAAGTATTGAACCATGGTTAGTTAGTGGTTAGGGTATCTTTTCATTTGATTATTCATTTATCTTTTTATTTATTTCATTTAGAAAAGATAAAGAGAAAGATAAATGGTGGACTTATTTTGTTTTTAGTTGAAACTTCTTGAAACCTTGACTAAGTCCACCATTCTTGTCTCTTCTCTAACCCTAACCACTTATCTAACCTTAGTTAAATCTCTACACTAAACCATGGTTGAAGTCATGATAAGTATTGATTTATTTATCAAATAAAAATAACTTATCATATCATCTTCTTCTTGCTTCATCTTCTTCTTCAATGAAGAAAGCTTGCTACTCCAATGGCAAGTGATGAAAACTAGTGAGAAATCCAAATCTAAAGTTTACCCACTTCCTATTTCTTCATCCTCTACCTCTTGCCAAGTAGTATAGGGTGTTTCCTTCACAAGTTTTCCCGACTTGGTGAAGTTTGAGCTTGTTCTAGCGATGCCTCGACGTAGATCATCTTCGGCATCGAACCGACGATCAAGCCCGCCCATTCTTCGATGATGCCAATGCTAGAGTCGTGAGTTCGATTTGGACAGCGGAGGGAGATCATCGCGGAGCATACGAAGTGGTGGACCAGATCTACAAAGGTTGTAGCTCCTTTCCTTTTAGATAAAGTTGTTTATTTGCATTGCTTTGCCTACATATCTAGTTAACGATCCGTTCTAGGGTTTCTCGGCACCGTATTTTTTTAGAAATTTGCATGTTTGATCACTTGTGAGACTCCATTAGAGTGCCTAGGAACCTTACAGAAGGGAATAGGAGAAGGAGAAGGCGATGAAGGTGGAGGCGAGAGGAGAAGGTGATCGGCGGCGATGGAGTTGTGCAGGGTGATGGGTTCTGTGGGTTTGGTCGCAGGTGAGGGCTCGGGAAGGAGGAAGAAGAAGGTGGTAGAGGCTCGGTTGAGGTCGAGGGAGGTGATGGAGATGAGGGTAACGAGTTGATGGAGGCGAAGGGTCGGCGGCAAGAGGCGGCGCTACGAGAGGGCTAGGGTTCTCTCGTGGCGAGAGCGGAATAAGAATTTAAAGAAGAAGAGAGAGGGAGGTGACAATAGGGGATGAAGGAAGGTGAGGGGATTCAAGGAGTGCACAGTATTCCCGATTGGAGAGAGAAAGGGAAGAGAGAGAGAAAAGCAGAGAGAGAAAGAGAGAGGTACGTCAGTTATTTTCTTGAGTTGAGTATGGGTTTTTAAAAAAATATAAAAAATTATAAAATAAAGTATATGTGTGCAGGAAGAGAGAGAGGTTAATATATATATATATATATATATATATATATATATATATATATTTGACAGAGAGGGAGAGAAACGTATGAAAATGTGTAAATGTGTAAAAGATTTACATATAAAATATTTAGTTTCCTAAAAACCAACTTAGATTCCCAGTTAATATAAATATTAATATAATATTAGTCCGTTTTAGATTTGGCAAAATATGAACTTACTCCAAAATATGCCCGGGTCAGGTTTAAAAATTCAGTTTTAAAATATGAAAAATATATGTGATGACCAAATTTAAAAATGAATGCTCGGGTAACGAAAATGTATACCCCCAATAACGGATGCACGTACGTGCGCGTAGCCATCCAAACACGCCCGTTTTACTGAATGGAACGAGAACAAGATGCGCGGATGCTACCACGGGGTTAGGGGTATCATGCAGGTTATGAAATGCAATTTTAACAATATTTTATGTGACCTAAAATGTTATATGTAAAAAAGTGCGATGCTAGATGAAATGCCAGTATATACTAAACATGAGATGCACGTGTCCATGCACAAGTTAAGGTAATCTATAAATAAGAATCAAACAGGTTCAAGCAAGCGGGTCGGGTCGAATGCAAAGTAATATGTAAAAATACTATTCGCACCCAAACACGCTAAATCAAGAAAAGACCACGGATAAGTAAATACGGAAACTGGAATTGGTATAAATGAACTCGGGTGTTACAGCTTCTTATCTCGATTCAGGGAAATCAGCGTCCTTGGCGAGAACCTCTTGATTCATTTCGACCCGCAAGGAAATCGGTATCTTTGCGAGAATCTATCGATTCGTCTCAACTTGCGGGGAAATTAGTGTCCCTACGCATAAAGAAAATTCTCTTGTGGGGTCCTTAGGATTCTCAAGAGAAAACGCACTTAGGAGTTCTCACGACTCCTAAGGAGAAAAGACACCTACGAGATCCTCACGACTCGCAGGGAGAAAAGACTTTGTGACACCCGTACGGCTCATAAAGTTGAAAAGTCTTAGGCAACAGATCCTAACCCTATTTCCTAAGCCATCGCTACCTTATAATGAGTTCAAGATGAACTGTTATCTACCATCTATGGGCCACACTTGCCAAAGCTACATGCCACTGAAATGGAGAAGTTACTCATGAGCATATAAACTACTTCACGCCAGAGTAAAACATAAAGAAATAGAAGGGTGCGGATCATGGAGCTGAGAGTTTGGAACTAAATCCCTTAAGAGTCGAGATTTGAATCAATGATAAATGACGACATTTGTGTCCGCTCATTATCTTCTCAGATCAAGATTCTAAAAATTATATACCAACCCAAAGCTGGTCATACGCTATGAATAAATCTGCACTACTTCACCCACGTACATACTTACGTGGGCAAAGTAGTGGGTGACATTTGTTCCCGCCAAAAATTTCTGCGCAAAAGAGCCCAAGGTATCAAATGGCAGCGATACGCTTAAGAAAATGCGAACCAGTATTTTACGGGCTGTATTTTGACAAACTCCCGAATGAGAAATAGCTAAATTCTGATTGTATCGAAAGCATCTCGAAAAATCCTTCGATTTGATATATTATGGCCTCACAATTCATCCGGGATCAAAAGTTATGAGCAAATATGCTATGCACGTGTAATCTAAGGAAGAAAATGTGATCCAGTATTTTCCGGGCTATATATTGACAAATTCCCGAATGAGAAACAGCTAAATTATGATGGTATCGAAGCATCTCGAAAAAGCCTTCGATTTGATATATTATACGCCTCATAATTCATACGGGATCAAAAGTTATGAGGCATCACGTGCCCACACGTGACCGGGCATCACGTGCAGACACGTGACCATTTACAGGCAAAGCCTGTAGACACTGAATAAAATAAATAATTGAAAATAATTAATCAGTGGGGTCACGTGCCAACACGTGATAGGCTCTTAAACCCTCTGAACTAATAGAATTAAATTCTAATTAATTGGTCAATCAGTGGGGTCACGTACTAACACGTGATAGACTCTTAAACCTTCTGAACTAATAGAATTAAATTCTAATTAAGGGAAATCAAAAACCCTAGTTGGAAAAATAATTCCCTAGATCTTTCCAAATAAAAAGATTGTGCTCTGTAAAGTGGAGCACCGTTGGATTAAAAATCCAATGGTGATTAAAAATCACCAATTTATAGAAAGATTCTATACAAGGAAAAATTTCCCTGAAATTTGCCAGGAATAACAGATAAAAGATCTTTTGGATTAAAAATCCAATGGTGAATAAAATTCACTGAGTGATCTAAAATATCATATTGTTTACAAAATCAATTAAAATCTTTCAATGAAAGATTGACTAAACAAACTGATTCTTTTCTTTTTCCTATAAATAGGAGCCAAGAAGAGAAGAGGAGCGAGATTTTTTTTTCTGGAGAGGTACAACAATAGAGAGAAAAATGAAGAGAATTTAATTCTCCAGAGAGAAAAGAAGATTTCCTCAGAAGAGAAGGAAACCCTAGGTGAGAAAGGAAAAGAGATCATAAGCTCCACAAAACAAAAAGAGAATTTAATTATCAAATTAAGAGTTTAACTCTTCTGAATAAGAACTTAGTTCTTCCTTTGGTTGAAGATCTGCAGAAATAGATCTTCCCACAAGTTGAGAATTTAATTCTCATCGGGGAGATTCTGCCATGCAGATTCAAAACTTAGAGGGAGAATTGATTTTAGCGAATTTAATTCCCCCAAATACTTAGGAATTTAATTCCTACAACAGAAACAGGGTTTAACCCTTAATACAAGAACTTAGTTCTTCTTCATGGTTGAAAATCTGCAGAAGCAGATCTCTCCACAAGTTGAGAATTTAATTCTCATCGGAGAGATTCTGCCATGCAGATCCAACACTTAGAGGGAGGGTTGGGTTTAAAGAATTTAATTCTTCCATATACATAGGAATTTAATTCCTCAAAACAAAATTAGGGTTTAACCCTACCAAAGAATTTAATTCTCAAACAAAGGACTTAAATTATCCATGCACGCAAACTTGATCACGTGGCAACACGTGACCCTCCCTTCAATGATCAGAAAAGAACGAATGAGACATGGTCACGTGCCCCCATGTGACCCTTAAATAAACTCCTTAAGATGAGAAAGAAAAAAGCTTGGAAGCCATGCCTTATATGCCCACACGTGATGGCCTGGAAAATTGAAAGTGTTTAACACTTATTTAAATATTCTGAGAATAAAATAAAGGAAGCTTAGCCCAATCCTAGGGTGCCTCACGTGTCCTCACGTGAGCGCTTTATCTTTTTAGTGTTTAACACTATTTTAAGCACTGCATCCTTAGTGTTTAACACTATTTTATGTGCATCACGTGGGAACACGTGACCGCCAGATATGTGCTAGTGTTTAACCCTATTTTCAAACCAGTTTTAGCCTAAATTGGCTAAATCTTCCAGAGGCAGTACCTCTTTCTTTTGACTGAGCCTCAAACACACTTTTGTCTTCCAAGATTGATCATCTCATATAGTATATGAGTGCTCAGCACTCAATAAAAGACAAAATATGGTTAGAACCCAGACTCATGTTTAGCATTGCTAAATAATGGAGGGGCTGAACCCAGACAAATGTTCAACAGTCTCAACAAAGGTCCAGCATTTTAAACCTAATTGGATTTAGCCCAAGTTGGCCATAAGTCCTTGTTCCCTGATAAAAATCAGGAAATACCTCAAAGAGGTATCACGTGCTCATACGTGACGAAGGGTTACGTGTTGACACGTGATAGTTTCCTATGAACTCCACTTTATAGAATTAAAATTCTTAATCAAACGAAAATGTAACAAAACAGCTAAGGAAATACCTTAATGAGGTATCACGTGCTCACACGTGACCAAGAGTCACGTGTTGACACTTGATAGTTTCCTAAAATCTCTACTTTACAGAATTAAATTCTGAATCAAACAAAAGTGTAAACAAAACGGCTAAGAAAAGACCCCAATGGGGCATCACATGCGCACACGTGACCAAAGGTCACGTGCGCACACGTGATAGTCCTTTAGCCCTGTTAAGAGACAGAATTGAATTCTGATTGAAAGAGGGTCACGTGACAGGTCCCCCAGCTCTTTAATTGATAGAATTAAATTCTATTTCAATGGTCAAACGTTGGGATTACGTGCCAACACGTGATGGGCTTTAAAAGCCTTCTGAATTAATAGAATTAAATTCTAATTTAGGGAAATCAAAGACCCTAACCGGAAAAAATATTTCTCTAAATCTTTCCAAACAAAAAAGATGGTGCTCTGTAAAATGGAGCACCGTTGGATTAAAAATCCAACGGTGATTAAAAATCACCAATTTATGGAAAGATTTTATACAAGGAAATATTTCCCTAAAATTCACCAAGAATAACAAACAGAATATCTTTTGGATTAAAAATCCAATGGTGGATAAAATTCACTGAGATCATGTTAGTCAAAAACAAACAAAATCTTTCAATGAAAGATTCACTAAACAAATTGATTCTTTTCCTTCTCCTATAAATAGGAGCCAAGAAGAGAAGAGGAAAAAAAGAATTTTGGATCTTGAAATTTTCAGAAGGCAAATAGCAGAGAGAAAAGAAGGGAGAATTTAATTCTCAAGAAAAGACACCCTAGGTGAGAAAGGGGAAAGGGATCAAAGCTTCATAAAACAAAAAGAGAATTTAATTCTCAATCTAAGAGTTTAACTCTTCTGCCAAAGAACTTAGTTCTTCATCTGGTTAAAGATCTGCAGAAGCAAATCTCCCCACAGGTTGATAATTTAATTCTCATCGGGGAGATTCTGCCATGCAGCTTCAAAACTTAGAGAGAGAATTGAGTTTAGAGAATTTAATTCTCCCAAAAGTAAAACTAGGGTTTAACCCTACATGAGAATTTAATTCTCCCAAATTCACAGGAATTTAATTCCTCCAAGATAAAACTAGGGTTCAACCCTATATGAGAATTTAATTCTCCCAAATTCATAGGAATTTAATTCCTCCAAGACAGACAGAACTAGGGTTTAACCCTACATGAGAATTCAATTCTCCCAAATTCATAAAGAATTCAATTTCTCTAAATGAAATTAGGGTTCAACCCTGCATGAGAATTTAATTCTCCCAAATTCACAGGAATTTAATGCCACCTAAATGAAATTAGGGTTTCACCCTATATAAGAATTTAATTCTTCCGCATGCATAGGAATTTAATTCCTCTAAAACATAATTAGGGTTTAACCCTACATAGAATTTAATTCTTAAAATAAAGAGACTTGAAAGATCTCCATGCACGTAAAGAACATTGGTCACGTGATGACACGTGACCCCAATCCGCAGTGATCAGAAATAAAGAATAAAGCTAGATCACGTGACCCCTAAATAGATCCCCCAAAAATGAGAAGGAAAAAGCTTTGAGGCAATGCCTCACGTGCCCCCACGTGACCCTCAAAATATAGGGAACAAAAGCAAATACAGTATTGGCTTTGGGCGCCCTCACATGTTACCACATGACCCCTAATAAATGTTTTAATAATCAATGCACAAATATCCATCACGTGTCAACACGTGATGGCCAGAAGATTAAAAGTGTTTAAACACTTATTTGCAGAACAAAGTAAAGGAGATCTGGCCCCACCTTTGGGTGCCCTCACGTGTCCCCACGTGACCCCTTCCTCTCTAGTGTTTAACACTAATTTGAGCATTTTATTTTCGGTATTTAACACTGTTGTCCTCTAGTGTTTAACACTATTTTTAAGCCAATCTTAGCCAAATTGGCTAAGTTTCCAGAGGCAAAAAAACCTCCCCTTTAACTAAACCTCAAAGTTGAGTAAAACTCAGAAATGCAATGTTTAATGCTCAGTCAAAGATAAAAATGTTATTAGAGCCCTCAAACTCTTGTTTAGCACTGCTAAATGATGGGGGGCTGAACTCAGACAAATGTCTAAGGGTCTAATAAAGGGCCAATATTTCGAACTTAATTGGACTTAGCCCAAGTTGGCCATAAGTCCTCAATTCAGATTTAACTGAGCCAATGTGCTCATAATCTAATTAATTGATCTTAGTTCCAAATTGGACTACAGATCCCTAATAAACTCTGATTCAAGGGTACATCTCTTCACTCCTTTGATATTTGTCGTTGTAATCCCTCAACGTCTTCAGAGAGGTGACGGGTCCCGACAACCACACACTTCACAGACTATGACGTCTCTAAACTGGACCGTGAGGTCCTTAAACTCATGGACTATGATGTCCTTAACCTTGACCATGATGTCTTTAAACTAACATTGGACTGTGGAGTCCTTAAACTCATGGACTGTGATATCCTTAACCTTGACCGAGATGTCTTTAAACTAACAATGGACCGTAATGTCCTTAAACTAACATTGGACCACCATGTCCTTAAACTGGTAATCGACCGCAATGTCCCTAAACTAAACAATAGAGCCCAAATGTTTTTTTGTCGGATCTAAATGATCCCGTTAAGTTGATCTTAGTCTAAAATTAGACTAACGTATCCTTAACAAATGTTTAAGTTGATCTTAGTCTCAAATAAGGCTAACGTATCCTTAAACCCAACCCCCAAACCCAAATCTAAGAAGATACGGATCTGGACTAATCCACGCCCTACGGGCGACAACATAAATTAGTTTCCGTATACAATCCACGGGCAACCAAACACAAAATAAACACCCACGACATGAAGTAACCATCTGGAGAAGGAGAAAGTTGTTACCGCGATGCGGTAGCGTAATTAACTGCAGGGGCTTGCGCTTGCAGGGAAGAGCGTCCCCACAATCAAAAACCCCACAAACGAGGGGTAATCTGACGAAGTCTGCTATATCGGCCGCATTCGTTTAAACTTTCGATACATGGTGTCATAAATCAACTTGGCATCTTCGGAGAGGTGGACGGATAGTACCAATTAGCATCTGCCCTCGGAATTCAGGCCCGAATGTCCCAATGTCCCGGTCGCGTCTTTTGGCGGAGAACAGATTCTGGCACGCCCGGTGGGACCTTTTCCTCTTTCCACTCCACACTTCGTGTGTCGTGTTCGTGAACGAATCGCGGTTTGCTAATGGTTGCCCTTGGGTTCGAGGCACTAAGAGTTGGCGTCTTGCTTGGTGCAGAAAGCGAAGGATCAATGGCGTCCACTTGCACGAAGTGTTCGAGTTGCAACTGCAACTCACGTTCCGCCTCATCTGGAGGCATAGCTTACGGGCCTCAAGTGGCCTCCCTGTTCACGATGCCGGTGGACTAAGTAACTCAGGCCACCACTGGGCTGTTCTTTGGGACTATGATCCTGCCCATGAGCTTCAATGCCTCGATGTTGTCGCAAGAAGCCCCAAAGAAGTCGGTCTTCGATCGACTTACCACTACTACGACCCCTTTCAACGGGTCGTCCAGCTCCGGCGCCTCAGTCTTCGCCAAATTGGGCCAATGTTCATGTGGGCCCATGATGAAGCCTGCAGTTCTAGAAAAGGTTATTCCGAAGAGGATAGCCATCCCTGCTCCTGAAGTCGTCAAGGCGGCTTCTCCTGCCAAAGGGTCGGTCTTCACAAGACTGACTATTCCGGCTCCCGCTCCAGTCGAAGTCCTCAAAGCTACTTCCCCCGCCCAGAGGTCTGTCTTTGACCGGTTAGACACTGCTGCTCGACGGACGTCGGTCTTCAAGAGGCTGGTACCAGCGGCGCTTCACCAAAACAGGGGGCATAACGAAGTCACCCCTCAAGCTGAATCAACACCATCTGCACGACATGCTCGCCGTTGTCACTGGCGCCGAGTGCGGAAGGCTGGAGGCAGCTCCCCATATGGATTTACTCCACCAGCCCTAATGGTGGAAGTCAATGCTGCTGTTCCAACCGGGAACGGCTTTGAATTGCTGAACAAGGTGCGCAGGAACTCTCCTACCGCCGTACTGAAAAGATCTCCTCCACCCGTGGAGAATGCACCGAAGGCAAAGCCGGAACAACCCTCTCAGCGGCTATCCTCCAAAATCTACAAAGTCTGGAGATAGGTCCAGGAGTCGGTGATTAATCAAGATTACTCTCGCCGACAGAAAAAGGTGAAGGTTCAATAAGAAGAGAATCGTCCAATCAAGCCACAAAGGACGATAACTACCTGGGTGCCCGCTGCAACGGCCCCCTCAACGTCAATTGCTCAAAAGAGAAGGAGGCCAGAGAAAGCCCCTGTGACTACGGCAGACCACAAAGACGTTGAGCCCAAACGCCTTAAGTCTGGGGGCATAATGGTGCATACTGTTTACATAGCTTCCGAAAAAGAGGAAAGCCGCACTTTGACAGGTCACCGACCGCTCACCCGATCCGTGACAAAAGCCCAGGAGCAGCAACAGAACCTTCAGGAAATGCTAACGCAAATGGCCGCACTTACCGGGCCAAAAGAAAGCCCCGAGGTGTCATCAGAGCAGCGTCATGAACAAGAAACCGATGCTGACTTCCTCCGCAGAGTCCTTGAAAAGAAGGACAGAGAAGCAGCAGAACAAGCGGCAAATATAAAACGAATGGTGCTTCTCTTCCAAGACATGGTCGGGATGATGTTACAGCCAGAACCTCCAGCTGAAGACCCCCCGATCATCATCGAAGACGACAAAGGGGAGACATCGAGCCCTCCACCGGCTCTTTCAACAGCCAAAGAGGAAACCATTTCCAAGGCCGCTCTGGATGACTACATTGCTCAGCAAATACGAGCTCACCAGGCGAATGAAGCGTCCGGCCAAGTTGTTAAAACTGGACGACCATATCCAGGCTGGTATGACCAGATAAAGTACCCGCCGGGATACACGATCCCCAAATTCCATGTGTACAAGGGAACAGGCAATCCCCACCAACATGTCGCTCAGTTCAGGTCTCTTTTCGGCAACACTGGAGGTGATGATAAACTGCTCCTTCGCCAGTTCGTCGGCAACTTGTCAGAGATGGCGTTTGAATGGTATTCTGAACTTCCAAATGATTCCGTCAAGGCTTTCACAGAAATGGAGCTATTATTCACGCAAAGATTTGCAAGCGCTAGTGAGCGCACCCCAATCACAGCATTGATTAACGCCAGGATAAAGCCAGGCGAAACATGGGTTCAATATGCAATACGATGGCGGAATCTGTGGTCGAAATGCGAACAGCACATCGAAGAAGCGCCAGCGGTGGGCATGTTCGTGGGCACTCTGGACCCTCATGCAACAATTTCCTAATTCATGATATTCTTCAAGCCGACCACATTCCAAGCCTTGATCGACAAGCTGGCCCAGATGGACCAGATGGATCATAGATCGTCCCCTCCGAAGCCGGAGCCGCGGAACAAAAAGGGTAAAGGGAAGGCGACATTCGTTGCGAATACTCAACAGCAGCCCAGTGCCCCAAAACTAACGGATCAACTGGAAGAGAGACGGCGATACTACAATGAGAAAATGAAGCGTCCTTATTCGTTCCCTCGGGACAAAACGAAGAGACTGTTCGAACTGGCGGTGCATAACAGGCTCATCAATCTGCCGAATCCGAAACGACCGTTGCAACCCGGCGAGACTAATAGTCCCAATTATTGCCCTTACCACCAAACGGTAAGCCATCCAATTGAAGATTGCTTCGTCTTTAAGGGATGGATCGAGGACTAATACCAATAAGGCAAGTTTGCGCTGTCTAAGAAGTGGAAAGTAAGCCCACCACAACCTCACACTCCTAAGAAGACAGACATATCGGGGGCATCGCGCTCTTTTGTTGAAGAGGCTTCATGGGAGGTCACTCTTTCAGCCAAAACTAAAAGAATGCTGAACGATCTCCAGACATGCCAAGCGATCAGGTGGAAGAATCCGCTGGAACCCGAGATTTTCAAGGGACTGCTGAAACCGTGCCCAACTCCAAAAATTGGTGACGATATTCAAAGCACTCACACCCAGCCGTCAAAGTCTTCAAAGAAGAAAAAGAAGACCAAAAAGCCCGTGAAGCCTGGTGACAAGCGCACAGACCTGCAGAAGTAGATTGACGCACTGGAAGAGTATAACTAGAAGGCGCGAACTCCAATCACACTCCAAGAATTTCTCAGTCATGTCCTTGAAGATGGAGATGATGGAGAAGGCTCGCTGGATGAATCTAAAGATTACATAGCAAGTTGCTATGTGATCTCTCACTCATCGATAAACGATGAAGAAGTTCCTTACACGGAGAAACTGGGGGCAGGTCCTGAGCCGGAACTTCTAGGGCCATCAGACGAAATGATTGATGCGTTCCTAAATGAAGCGCTTCTTAAAAGCAAAGCTGCTCGAGAGCGTGAGATGGGAATATTTGAAAAAGCCAAGCGCCGGCGACTGGACGAAAGGGTTAAGACGCTCCCGCCAAATCAAAGTACTTCCGCCGCGAATAAAAGCAGGTTCAAGACGAGGAAGATGTTCGCCAAAGCCATATCAATGGGAATGAAGCTACCACCCTCCGAAGGAAACATTCCTGATGAAGCAGAAATGCATCCTAGCTACTGCTTATATCATCGAAAGATTGCACACCCTACCGAAGAGTGCAATGCTCTTAAGAGATGGTGGCAGGGACATGTTGCTCACCGGCAACATTTTCAGCGGATGAAACGCAAAACTCGTCGGGAGCGAACAAATATGTCCGAGGAACGTAAAAGAACTACCGGCAACCGTCACATGGTCAACGCTGGGGGATCGCAAGTTCTTACCTTCAGGAGCGACTCTGATGAGGAAATGACTCTTGGCCCTCTCTTCAAAGAGTCCACCTCGGGAAAATAGCAAGAACCAAAGACATGTGAAAATATTCAGCTGCGCAATCGTACACTACCCGAAAAGAATCTCAGACCCACAAATAGAAAAGATAAGGGAAAAGAAGAAATCCCTGAAGATATCGCCTTAAAAGATCAAGTCGTCAAAGAGCGAACAGCCAAGGACCCGCCGAAGAAGAGTAAGGTGGACTACAACATTCTGGCACACTTGAGAAAGCTACCTTCGCATTTAAGCATTCTTGACGCCCTTCTGTTATCTAAAGAGGCGAGAGATTCATTGATCAAGGCGCTGTAAGAGCCAGAGCAATTCCAAGCTTTCCTCGCCGAAGAGAAGATGAAGGACGAGCTGGAAAAAGTGCACACAGCCGATATCACCTTCGGCGATGAAAATCTCCTCCTTGGGACGTGCGAACACAACCGTCCCCTTTATGTCTCCGGATACTGTCATGATATAAAGATAGGCAAAATCATGGTTGACAATGGGTCTTCCGTCAATCTCCTCAACGTGAGAGTGTTGAAGGAAATCTGTATGAGCGTTCAGCACCTCGCTCGTGATAAAATCACCATCTCTTGTTTCGACTCCTAGTCATTACGGACTCTCGGGTCTATGATACTGACGCTGTGCTTCCGGCTACTCGTCACGGATATTAAATTTCACGTCATTGACGCCAAGACTTGCTACAATGCTTTGCTCGGCCGACCTTGGTTACACGAGTACAACATCATCCCTTCTACACAACACCAGTGTATGAAGTATTTCAAAGATGGTCTCGAGTACACTGTGACGGGGGAGTTGAACCAATTCTCTGTGAACGAAGTCCGAAAGTAAGAAAATGCAAAATACTTCTTACCAGATTTTGAGGACATGGAAAGATGTCACAAACCGAAGAACAAAGCTATCACCACTATTCCGGTCTTCGGGCGTGATACCGAGGAGGAAGAAGAGATAGTTTATTCAGAGCCGTCCCAACGCAACAACCAGGGACCGTCCACCCCTATGTTGATCTTCGGCAGCGACTCGGAAGACGAGGTCAATGCTATATTTTCCGCTCGGCCGTCAATACAAGCCTTCGCTGGCGATAATCAGAGTTTGCAAATTACCATGGTTCCACAAGAACATTACAAAGATCTCGACACACTTGAAACCTATAGTGTGCAGGAACTGCAAACATTCTACGTCCCTCCCAGGCGAAGAGATGAAAAGGCGATCCTGTTCTACCGATCTAGGGAAACCAAAGTGGAGAGAGAAATCTAGCACGGCGCCGATTCTACGCTCGACAGGCTCCAGCCCATCCGTCTGCCTAGATATTACACGGAAGGCCTGAAAAGACTATTGAGGCGCCAAGGTGTACCCTTCAAACAGACCACTCGACAAGCTCGGTTCTACAACAGGATTTGGGATGTCCCCGGAACTCAGCTAAAGTTGCCCAACGGGAGAATGGAAACGGTCAGGCTTGGATATGTCCAATCCAAGAAACGGGAACGAGTCCATGGTAGCTACGTCATACATGACTTCGATGAAGAAGGAGACGCCCTGTTAGAAAACGCTGACCCTGAACCAAAACGAGATCCTACCATCAAAATGTCGAGTCCGTCGTTTGAAGAACGAATGGACAAGTTTATAAGGGAAGCGGGTCGAAAAGTCCGGGATGACCATAATCGGGAAATGGCCATTTACGAGAAGGCCAGGACGCAGCGCCTCTTTCAGCAGGCCGCGGAGAATGACAATGCTCTTCCTAATCAACCCGTCCTACAAAAGGCCCAACGCAGAGGCAAAAATAAATCAAAGAGCGGGAAAGGCGTTCAACAGCAGCCAAGCGGATCTAAAAAGCCATGTAAGCTAGAGTCGAGCAGCCGGGATTCGTCCCTTAGAAAGAAGATGGGTCGAGAATATTCTTTTCCCCAAGACAAGACAAGGAAGATATTCGGTCTCATCATAAAGCATCAGATGATGACACTCCCGGAATCCAAACATCCCGAGCAAGCGAATGAGATCTCTCACCCAGACTATTGCTCCTATCACCGAGCAATAGGATATCCTCTTGAAGACTGCTTCACCTTCAAGAACTGGCTTGAAGACCAATATCAACAAGGCAGGTTCGCTCTATTCTGCTGCTGGAAGGTAAGCCCGCCACAGAAGCATGAACCAAAAGCCACGCGTATAGCGAGAGTAGAACCAGATCAACATCGATCTTGGAAACGATCTCGCACCTGGCTCATGATAACACTGTCAGAAGAAGAGCCTGAAAATACGGATGACCTCCCCTGGTGCTTCAAAAACGATGATGACGAGGTGATCTCAGAGTTTCCACCGGCACCGAAAGAGCTGGAAGATGGAATACACATTACTGCAGATAACCTCAAGAAAATTGATTTGGGGACGGCAAGTGACCCGCGACCGACATTCGTCAGTGAGCTGCTGTCTGAAAAAAGGGTGGATACACTAAAAGACGTGCTTATGCAGCATAAAGATTGCTTCGCATGGAACTATTCTGAGATGCCAGGACTAGATCCAGAGATTGCTGTCCACAAATTGGAAATATCCCTGGACGCCAAGCCAATCAAACAAGCACTGAGAAGAATGCGGCTCGAGCTCGAGATGAGCATCAATGCCGAGGTCAAGAAACTAATCGACTCCGGTTTTATCCAAGAGGTTCAATACCCCGACTGGATCGCCAACATTGTTCCAGTAATGAAGAAAAACGGGACGGTGCGCATATGTGTGGAATTCCGGGATCTCAACAAAGCTTGTCCAAAAGACGACTTTCCAGTATCGGTCACTGAGCTGATGATAGATAACACGTCCACTCACGAAGTCTTCTCCTTCATGGACGGATCATCAGGATACAATCAGATAAAGATGAATCCATAGGACCAGAAGCACACCACTTTCCGGACCCCTCTGGGTATATTCTGCTATAAGGTGATGCCTTTCGGTCTAAAGAACGCCGGTGTCACCTATCAGAGGGCCATGACGATGATTTTCGATGACCTCATACATGAAATCGTTGAATGTTATATCGACGACCTTGTAGTTAAAAGCAAATCATACGAGGAACATTTAGAGCATCTGAAGATCGTATTTCAATGCCTCCGGCAATACAACTTGAAGATGAACCCTCTCAAATGCGCGTTCGGAATGTCCTCAGGTAAGTTCCTGGGATTCATCGTCCGACATCGAGGCATCGAGATAGATCCGTCGAAGATCAAAGCGATCATGGAAATGCCCCCACCAAGGACTCTCAAGCAACTGCGGTCTCTCCAGGGAAAGCTCGCGTATATCCGGTGATTCATAGCCAATCTCTCCGGCAAGTGCCGCCCCTACAGCCACTTAATGAAGAAGGGAACTCCGTTCATCTGGGATCACAAATGCCAAAGCACACTGGATGAAATCAAGCAATACTTGCAGAATCCGCCAGTACTGGCCGCCCCCATTAAAGGAAAACCTCTCATCCTATATACGGCAGCCCTCGAAGGTTCCTTAGGCGCGCTATAGGCACAAGAGAATGACCAAGGGAAGGAAAGAGCTCTCTACTATCTGAGTCGAGTTCTACAGGGGGCAGAAAGTAATTACTCTCCCATTGAAAAACACCGCCTGGCGTTGATCTTCGCAATAACGAAGCTCAGACACTATGCGTTGGCATATGAGGCCCATCTCATATCAAAGGTGGATCCCCTCAAATATTTGATGTCAAAGGCCATATTAACAGGACGGCTCGCTAAATGGGCCCTGCTTTTGATGGAGTTCTTGATAACTTATTGACCCCTCAAGGCAGTGAAAGGCGAGGCCATCGCCGACTTCCTAGCTGAGCATCCGATACCTGCCGACTCTCCCTTGAACTGCGAATTGCCAAACGAACATGCGTTTGACACGATCGACGGGGGTGGTACCCGATGGGAACTTTATTTTGATGGAGAATCTTCCATGAAGAAGCGCAAACAAAGCACACCCATAATCAAATCAGGGGTAGGCCTCATCTTCGTAACTCTACAAGGAGGGATAATGCGCTCCGCTTTCTCCTTAACAGAGCCGAGGACAAACAATGAAGCCGAATACGAAGCTTTGATAGCAGGTCTCGAGATCGTCATCGACATGGGAATTGAAAACTTGCTCATATACGGAGACTCCCAGCTGGTCGTTAGTCAAATAAAATGCGACTACCAAACGTGCAACCCAGAGCTGGTGAAGTACGATGAGAGAGTACAACAACTGCTGACTCAAATTCCTTCCTACACCCTAGAAAGCATACCACGCGCGGAAAATAGCAAAGCGGATGCATTAGCCAAGCTCGCTAAAGAACTGGCTGACGAGAACCTCGATGACGTGAGGATCATTGTACAAAGCCGTCGGGTTCTTGCACCGGCAGAAATATCTCCGGAGTCGTCCGAAGAAAAGGAAGCGACCGAGCAAATGGCTCTGCAAATAAAAGACCAGGAAAAGGTTAAGGATTAGAGAGAAGTCTTTATAGACTACTTCAAATCCCGTCGAACACCTGAAGATGCATCCTCGAAACATCAACTCATGAAGCGAGCTCTATCTTTCGCCTTCGTCAATGATACTCTGTACAAGAGGTCATTTGATTCTCTGTGGTTAAGATGCCTGGGACCAGAAGAAGCGAAAAGAGTCGTCCAAGAAACTCACGACGGACTCTACGGTTCTCACCAAGCCGGGCCGAAGATGAAGCTGAAGATTAAAATGATGGGCTACTATTGGCCCACGATGATTCAGGACTGCCTCGAGTATGCGAAGCAATGCCACTCGTGCCAGATCCATGGGGACTTTATCCACCAGCATCCGAATCCGTTACATCCGACAGTGGCTAGCTGGTCGTTCGAAATATGGGGAACTGACATAATCGGCCCTATCGAACCAGTATCGTTTAGAGGACATCGATTCATTTTGGCAACAACTGATTATTTTTCCAAATGGGCAGAAGCAGTGCCGCTGAGGGAAGTAAAGACGGAGAATATCCACCATTTCTTCAAGACACACGTCATTTATCAGTTTGGCACTCCGCGACGGATTATCTCCGATAACGGGCCAGTCTACAGAAGCCACAAGATCAGCCGCTTCGCACAACAGCATAACACAGACTGGAGATACTCCTCAGTCTATAATCCCTGAGCTAATGGTTTAGCTGAGGCTTTTAACAAGACCTTGACAAAGATCGTAAAAAAGACGGTGTCTCGAAATAAGAAGGACTGGCATGAGAGACTGCATGAAGCTCTCTGGGCGTATCGAACTACGTTCAAAACGGCTATAAACACAACGCCATACGCATTGGTATTCGGCACAGAAGCGGTACTCCCCCTCGAGATAGAGTTACCCTCTCTACGAGTCCCAGTTCATTACGAGCTAACAGACGAAGAAAATGCTCACTTTCGGCTTGAGAAGCTCGATGCCCTTGATGAAACCCGGCTCATAGCACAACAAAATCTGGAGGCATATAAAGCAAAGATGGCGCGCTCATATGAGAAATTGACTAGGCCGAGAACATTCCGCCAAGGCGAACTCGTGCTAGTGGTCAAAAGACCTATGATCCCCAACTGTGCCAAGCGGGGAAAATTCGAGCCAAACTATGAAGGCCTGTATATCATAGACAAAGTCTACCAGGGTAGAGCCTATCTACTCATGGACATGCATGGTGAAAGACCCTTCAGGCCAATAAACGGTCGCTTCCTAAAAAAAGTACTACGCCTGACGAGTCACGGCCTAGGTCAATGATAGATGACGACGACTATGTCCGCTCGCTATCTTCCTAGGCCCAAACTCTATAAGTAGTAGCCGGTTTTCGGACCGAAACGTCCTTAAACTAACAACGGACCGAAACGTCCTTAAAATAACGATGGACCACTATGTCCTAAAACTAGTTGTTAATCAAGATGTCGATAAACTACTGTAGACTGCAGCATCCCAAGGCTGACACAAAAAAAAGAAAAAAAAAGAAGAAGAAGAAGAAAGAAAAAGAAAAAACAGTATGTCCATAAGCGAAAAGGGCACGGATGAAAACACGAGAGGGCTCCGTGAGTAAAAACAGCAGGGCTACCGGCGAGTTTTGTGAAAACCAGAAAGGGCGCAATCTCGTTAAAAGACACTTGCAAGGTCCTCTCGACTTTGTAAGGAGAAACCACCTGCGTGAGATCCTTATGACTCACAAGGGAGCAACACACTTAGGGATCCCCACGATTTCTAAGGAGAAATTTCACTTGCGAGATCCTCACGACTCGTAAGGAGAACCCTCTTATGAGACCCTCATGGCTCATAAGATTCAAAAGTCTTAAGCTACAGGGATCTGAACCTGTTCTTAAGCAGCCACCACAACCTCCAATACTGCCCTACAAGCGGCTCAATGCTAACCCTTGTATACAATCCACGGGCGCGAATAAACATTTCCCTAACAAAGTCCCATCTGTGACTAGGGATATGTTTGCACAGTGAACAACCCTTGTAAGTCCTCTCGACTTATAAGGAGAAAACACTCTTATAAGATCCTTACGACTTATAAGAGACCACACACTTAGGAATCCTCACGATTCCTAAGGAGAAAATGCACCTACGAGATCCTCACGACTCATAGGGAGAAATACCTTTATGAGACCCTTACGGCTCATGAAGTCAAAAGCCTTAGTCGACAGAATCCTAACCCTGTCTACTAAGCCACCTTTGTTCGACATCGACGAAGGCAAATGATGATTCGCTCCTGGCAATATCCCAGTTGTAGCGGTGCTGATGCCGAAATCGATGTCTAATTCCAAGCTTGCAGCAAAAAATCTAGCGAGCCATACATGCATACGAAATAGCCGAAATGATGGGGCAACTTGCAACAAAATCAGCAAGTAAAAATGTATGCATGCAAAATAGCCGAAATGATTGGGGTCGCAATAAAAAGCAGCGAGTAAAAATAAAACAAATAGCCAAAATGATTGGGCACCGCGAAAACTAGCCGAAATGATTGGGCAATCGCGACCTTCGCGATATAAAAGCTAAAATGATAGTGCATCGCGGAAAGAAATAGAAAAAAATGAAACTTTTGCCCTACAGGTGATATCATGTCAATTCCTATATACAATCCAGGGGCGCAAACAAAGAAGGAATCACACCTTTCCTCCCCAGGTTTCATCAGAAGAAGAAGCCAAATCTCAACGGTTCGCAGATAGCCGATCATCTCAACATCCGTCTCATTATTACAGATGCAACATCAAGCAAAGAGGAACCGCGGCAACTCCCAGTTCCATGACTCGGCGGTGCACAGATGACCGAGAGTCAAACCCTGACTCCGTGATATGCGGATAAAGTCAACCCTTCCTGGTTACGTGGAACGTGGCTTATGTTAATCCTGACACCGTGGGAAATGTCCAGAGCGGAGCCTGGTCCTCGCAGAACACGGTAATGATCCCGTGGGAAGCATCCAGAGCAAATTGCTGGTCATGTGGAACGCGGTTTATGTCAATCCTGACTCCGTGGGAAACGTCCAGAGCGGATCCTGGTCCTCGCAGAGCACGACAATGACCCCGTGTGAAGCATCCAGAGCGGAGCCTAGTCCTCACAGAATACGGCAATGACCCTGTGGAAAGCATCCAGAGCAAAATTCCTGGTTACGTGGAACACGGCTTATGTCAATCCTGACCCTGTGGGAAACGTTCAGAGCGGATCCTGGTCCTCGCAGAGCATGGCAATGACCCCGTGTGAAGCATCCAGAGCGGAGCCTGGTCCTCGCAGAACACGTCAATGACCCCATGGGAAGCATCCAGAGCAAAATTCCTGGTCACGTGGAACACGGCTTATGTCAATCCTAACCCCGTGGGAAACGTCCAGAGCGGATCCTGATCCTCGCAGAGCACAGCAATGACCCCATGTGAAGCATCCAGAGCAGAGCCTGGTCCTTGCAGAACACGGCAATGACCCCGTGGGAAGCATCCATAGCAAATTCCTGGTCACGTGGAACGTGGCTTATGTCAATCCTGACCCCGTGGGAAACGTCCAGAGCGGATCCTGGTCGAGCACAGCAATGACCCCGTGTGAAGCATCTAGAGCAGAGCCTGGTCCTCGAAGAACACGGCAATGACCCCATGGGAAGCATCCAGAGCAAAATTCCTGGTTACGTGGAACGCGGCTTATGTCAATCCTGACCCGTGGGAAACGTCCAGAGCGGATCCTGGTCCTCGCAGAGCACGGCAATGACCCCGTGTGAAGCATCCAGAGCAGAGCCTGGTCGTCGCAGAATACGGCAATGACCCCGTGGGAAGCATCTAGAGCAAAATTTCTGGTTACATGGAACGCGGCTTATGTCAATCCTGACCCCGTGGGAAACATCCAGAGCGGATCCTGGTCCTCGCAGAGCACGGCAATGACCCCGTGTGAAGCATCCAGAGCAGAGCCTGGTCCTCACAGAACACGGCAATGATCCCGTGGGAAGCATCCAGAGAAAATTCCTGGTCACGTGGAACGCGGCTTATGTCAATCCTGACCCCGTGGGAAATGTCCAGAACGGATCCTGGTCCTCGCAGAACACGGCAATGACCCCGTGGGAAATGTCCAGAATGGATCCTGGTCTTCGCAGAACACGGCAATGACCCCATGGGAAGCATGCAGAGAAAAATTCCTGGTTACGTGGAACGCGGCTTATGTCAATCTTGACCCCGTGGAAAACGTCCAGAGCGGATCCTGGTCCTCGTAGAGCACGGCAATGACCCCGTGTGAAGCATCCAGAGCGGAGCCTGGTCCTCCCAGAATACAGCAATGATCCCGTGGGAAGCATCCAGAGCAAATTCCTGGTCACGTGGAACGCGACTTATGTCAATTCTGACCCCATGGGAAACGTCCAGAGCGGATCCTGGTCCTCGCACAGTACGACAATGACCCCGTGTGAAGCATCCAGAGCGGAGCCTGGTCCTCGCAGAACACGGCTATGACCCCGTGGGAAGCATCCAGAGCAAATTCCTAGTCACGTGGAACGCGGCTTATGTCAATCTTGACCCCGTGGGAAACGTCCAGAGCGGATCCTGGTCCTCGCAGAGCACGGCAATGACCCCGTGTGAAGCATCCAGAGCGGAGTCTGGTCCTCGCAGAACACGGCAATGATCTCGTGGGAAGCATCCAGAGCAAAATTCCTGGTTACGTGGAACGCGGTTTATGTCAATCCTGACCCCGTGGGAAACGTCCAGAGCGGAGCTTGGTCCTCGCAGAACACGGCAATGACCCCGTGGGAAGCATCCAGAGCAAAATTCCTGGTTACGTGGAACACGGCTTATGTCAATCTTGACCCTGTGGGAAATGTCCAGATTGGATCCTGGTCCTCGCAGAACATGGCTACGACCCCATAGGAAGCACCCAGAGCAACTCCTGACTCCGTGAAATGCGGATAGTGGTAACCTCACCCATCACTTACGGGTCCTCACGACTCGTAAGGGAGCAAATTCTCTTGTGAGATCCTTACGACTTTCAAGAGAAAACACACTTAGAAATCCTCACGGTTCTCAAGGAGAAATTACACCTACGGGATTCTCTCGACCGGTAGGGAGAAAATTTTTTATGAGACCCTCACGGCTCATAAAGTTGAAAAGTCTTAGGAGGCAGATCTTAACCCTGAATCCTAAGCCATCGTTGTCCTGCAAAGAAATCGAGATAGACTATCCACAGAATACATTTAATAAAAGGGACACACCATCGTGAAGAAAAAAATGTCTTTTATTCATGAATCAAAATGACTACAAAGTACAATTCGTGAAAGAACAAAAAAATATACTCTTATTCAGGAGTATGTACAAAGGAAGAATAAAAAATATATATATACAAGTCTTCAAGTCGGCGGGCGATTTAGTAAATTGGCCAGTTCGTCCCTCTTTCACTGGGCCTCACCTTCGTGATTCAGTATCGTCATGAGACGGGCCTCCGCTTGAGCCTGTTGGGCCTGGTATGAGGCAAGCCGGCCTTCAAGCTCTTTTTCAGTAACCTTATGAGCCTCCACCATTTCACGAGTGAACACGGTGGCCTTATCAATGGCTACCACCTCCTTGATGGCCTCTTGGAGCACTCGCCAAAGTTCGTATGCTTTAGTGGCCTTGGCCGTAAGGTTGGCTTGAGGCTCCCTCAGCGCTTTAGAAGCCAGCTCCCTTTCCGAAAACTTACGGCTGAGCCTTTTCTCACATGACAGCATGTTTGCAGCACACCGCTTAATCAGCCCCTGTAAGCTCGCCTTCACGGCCATAACTTCCGAAGGAAGGCGTGTACATTCGAGGACATGCAAGCAAGCCTCAACCTGCCGACAAAACTCGACCCAGACTTGCACCAATGTTTCACTATGGTAGGTGGCAAGAAAGGGAAGAGAGCCGTTAGCTTCAGCGGCAAACGCTTCGGCCGTGATCAGACTTCCAGCGCGAAGGTCCTCGATTAGGGATGACAGAGAGGCGAGGCTTAGTTTTTCCATCCGTTTCGAGGCACGCAGAGCATAGGGGCCAGGTGGCATGGCGATGCGAGACTCCAGCGCGGTGAGAACTGGCAGAGCTGTTCAGATTTATAAACAGTCAACGAAACTTGTAAACAAAGAACAAATGGAACGACGTTGAGACTTTACTTACCCACAGTCATGCAAGAGGGATCTGAAGGCTCCCCAGGCCCATCAAGAACCTCAACCTCGTCGTCGGCCTCCAGAACTGTAAAAGACGTCGGTGTCATTTTATGAGATAGTGATAATGCTGTGAAAAGAGGATAAACAACACTAACCTTGCCCAGAAGAGAGGACGATGCGCTGAGGAGATATCTCTTGCGGAGCAGCCATCTCCAACAGGCGCAGAAAGGACTACCTGGGAGACAGATCAGCAATAGAGGTCGCCAATTCGCGCAATTCTGAAAAGACAGAAAGGTTCAGATAATAGAGAGATTATTAATGTAAGATATAGAAGGCTACCTTCGACGCTCCTCCCATTCTGAACTGGAGGGATAGCATCTTCAGCGGCCTCCTCCTTGACCTCAGGCACATCATCGGCGACGTGGACCAATGTAGCGACTTCCGAACGAGGAGCAGCGGCTGCCACTGCAGGCTCCAGCGGAAAGACGGTAGCCTCGACTACCTGTACCCTAGTCTCCGGGTCTCCCTCAGGAATATCCATTGGAGCGGCGGCCGACAAAGATGCCTTCCCCGAGGGTGCAAGAACTTCGGGAGCGAGAACCACCAAGGAAGACTCCATCACAAGAGCGACGGTTGCATCGACCCCCTCCACACTGATTGGTGTTTCATTGGGGATATCAGCAGAATCTACGGTCAAAGCACGACTCAGAGCTTCCGCCACCGCCAAAGTCCCTGTTCCCCTCCGAAAGACGGCGCGACATGGCGTCTCTTGCCTGAAATTCGGGGCAGATGCTAATTGGTGCTATCCGTCCACCTCTCCGAAGATGCCAAGTTGATTCATGGCACCGTGTATCGAAGGTTTAAACGGATGCGGCCGATGTAGCAGACTTCGTCAGCTTCCCCCTCGTTTGAGGGGTTTTTGATTGTGGGGACGCTCTTCCCTGCAGGCGCAAGCCCCGCAGTTAATTACGCTACCGCGTCGCGGTAACAACTTTCTCCTTCTCTAGATGGTCACTTCGTGTCGTATGTGTTTATTTTATGTTTTGTTGCCCGTGGATTGTTTACGGAGACCGAGTTATGTCGTCGCCCGTAGGGCGTGGACTAGTCCAAATCCGTATTATCTTAGATTTGGGTTTGGGGGTTTGGTTTGAGGATACGTTAGCCATGTCCAAGGCTAAGATCAACTCAAACGTCTGTTAAGGATACGTTAGTGTAACTTGAGACTAAGATCAACTTAACGGGATCGTTTAGATCCGACAAAAGAGCATTTGAGGGCTCTATTGTTCCAGTTTAGGGACATAGTGGTCCATTGTATGTATGGGCGTCGGGACCCGTCACCTCTCTGACGACGTTGAAGGATTACAATGACAGATATCAGAGGAGTTCAGAGATGTACCCTTGAACCGAAGTTGATTGGGGTGGTGGCTTCAGGAGTTCAGAGCTCTGGCGGGTGCTTCAGGAGCCCATAAAAGAGGTGGTGGTTCTCGATAAAGCTGCCACGTTCACTCGTGAGAGGGTTGAGGCTCATAAAGCCACCGAGAAAGAGCTCGAAGCTCGGCTTGCTTCGTATCAGGCTCAGCAAGCTCAGGCGGAGGCTCGTCTTCTGGAGATCTTGCGTCATGAAGCCGTGGCTCAGCAACAGAACGATGAACTGGTAAAATTACTGCACCGCCCGCCGGCTTGAGGACTTGTATCTTTTCTCCTTTTTTTTTTGTACATACTCATGAATGAGAGTATCTCCTTTTTTCGTTTCCTTCATAAATTGTACTTTGTATCTATTTCGGTTTATGAATAAAAGATACATTTTTTTCACTGGTGTGTCTCCTTTTCATTGAATGTATTCTGCGGATATTCTATCTTGATCTCCTTGCAGGACAGCGATGGCTTAGGATTCAGGGTTAGGATCTGCTTCCTAAGGCTTTTGCATTTTATGAGCCACGAGGGTCTCACAAAGAGTTTTTGTCCCTATGGGTCGAGAGGATCCCATAGGTGTAAGTTCTTCTTAAAGATCGTGAGGATCCTTAAGCGGGTTTTCCCTTGAGAGTCGTAGGGATCTCACAAGAGAGTTTTTCTTCCTTACAGGTCGTGAGGACTTGTAAGTGCTGGATGTGGTCACCCTTGTTCGTGTTTTACGGAGTCAGGGTTTTTCCAGGTATCGTAGTTTAAAGACGTCGCGGTCAAGGTTAAGGACCTCATAGTCCGTGGATTTAAGGACTCCACCGTCCGCTGTTAGTTTTAAGACATCACGGTCAAGGTTAAGGACCTCATAGTCCGTGGATTTAGGGACTCCACAGTCCGTTGTTAGTTTTAAGACATCACGGTCAAGGTTAAGGACCTCATAGTCCGTGGATTTAGGGACTCCACAGTCCGATGTTTGGTTGCAGGGACCCGTCACCTCTTTGAAGACGTTGAGGAATTAAAACGCCAGGTATCAAAGGAGTAAAGAGATGTACCCTTAAACCAAGACAGAATCCGTAGGGAATCGGGGTGGTTGATCGTTAGTTTTAAGACATCACGGTCGAGGTTAAGGACGTCATAGTCCGTGGATTTTAAGGACTCCACAGTCCGGTATTTGCTCTGGATGCTTCACACGGGTTCACTGCCGTGCTCGGCGAGGACCAGGCTCCGCTCTGGGCGTTTTCCGCGGGGTCAAAGAGTGACGTTACCCGCGTTCCACGTAACCAGGAATTTTGCACTAGATGCTTCACACGGGTTCACTGCCGTGCTTGGCGAGGACTAGGCTCCGCTCTGGGCGTTTTCCGCGGGGTCAAAGAGTGACGTTATCCGCGTTCCACGTAACCAGAAATTTTGCACTAGATGCTTCACACGGGTTCACTGCCGTGCTTGGCGAGGACTAGGCTCCGCTCTGGATGCTTCACACGGGTTCACTGCCGTGCTCTGCGAGGACCAGGATCCGCTCTGGACGTTTTCCACAGGGTCAAAGAGTGACGTTATCCGCGTTCCACGTAACCAGGAATTTTGCACTAGATGCTTCACACGGGTTCACTGCCGTGCTTGGCGAGGACTAGGCTCCGCTCTGGATGCTTCACACGGGTTCACTGCCGTGCTCTGCGAGGACCAGGATCCGCTCTGGACGTTTTCCACGGGGTCAAAGAGTGACGTTATCCGCGTTCCACGTAACCAGGAATTTTGCACTAGATGCTTCACACGGGTTCACTGCCGTGCTTGGCGAGGACTAAGCTCCGCTCTGGATGCTTCACACGGGTTCACTGCCGTGCTCTGCGAAGACCAGGATCCGCTCTGGACGTTTTCCACGGGGTCAAAGAGTGACGTTATCCGCGTTCCACGTAACCAGGAATTTTGCTGATTGTATCCGCATTTTACGGGATGGAGATTTGACTCTCGGTGATCTGTATATCGCCGAGTCATGGAACTGGGAGTTGCCGCTGTTCCTTTTGGTGATGTTGCGTCTGCTGTATCGAGACGAACGTAGAGGTGGTGACCATTCCACACTGGTGCGAGATGATCTCCAATTGTCTTTCCGGTTTTATATGACTTGCCGTTAAGACCCTGAAGCTAGGAATTTGGCCTTTGCTTCGTCTGTTTTGACCGTAAGGTCTTTTGTTGACGCTGTGTCTGCATCCTGCTGGACCGCGAAGGAATGCTGCTGTTGACATCTCGTCTGCTGTAACGAGACGAATGCTGAGGTGGAGCTGGTATTTCGCCGTCACTCCGTTTGTTTCGACCATGAGGTCTTTTGTTGACGTTATGTCTGCATCCTGCTGGACCGCGAAGGAACACTGCCGTTGACATCTCGTCTGCTGTAACGAGACGATTGCTGAGGTGGAGCTGGTATTTCGCCGTCACTCCGTTTGTTTCGACCATGAGGTCTTTTGTTGACGTTATGTCTGCGTCCTGCTGGACTGCGAAGGAACGCTGCTATTGACATCTCGTTTTCTATAACGAGACGAATGTTGAGGTGGAGCTGGGACTTCGCCGTCACTCCGTTTGATGGTGTAACACTTGTGTCCTGCTGGAATGAGGAGGCCCACCGTCGTTGGTCTCCAGGCTGCAGATGTAGCCATTGAGATTTAGAACTAGGGACTTTTCCATGGTTCCATTCTCGTTGCGATTCTGGGGTCGATTGTTAACGTCACGTTTGCATCTCGTTGGAGTAAGGAGAAACGCCGTTGGTGATCTCTAAGTTGTCGATATTGACGTCGAGACCCTGAAGCTAGGGACCTTCCTTTGCTTCGTCTATTGACATTATGTCTGCAATATTGCGACAAATGTCGAGGTTGTCTTTGGGTTGTCTACGAACCGTCGAGATTTGGCTTAGCTTTCTGATGGAGCCTGTTGGGAAGGTATGGTTTCCTCTTTGTTTGTTCCCCTGGATTGTTTACAGGGATCGATGTGATCTCACCTGTAGGGCAAAAAGTTTCATTCTTTCATTTTTTTTATTCTTTCCGCGATGCTCTATCATTTCAGCTTTTTATATCGCGAAAATCGCGATTGCCCAATCATTTCGGCTATTTTTCGCGGTGCCTAATCATTTCGGCTATTTTTCTTTTTACTCGCTGCTTTTTATTGCGAGTTGCCCCATCATTTCGGCTATTTTTCATGCATACATTTTTACTTGCTGCTTTTTATTGCAAGTTGCCCCATCAGTTCGGCTATCTTGTAGGCATGTGTGGCTTGCTAGCTTTTTCGCCGCAAGCTTGGATTTTAGACACCGACTTCGGCATCAGCACCGCTACAACTGGGATCTTGCCAGGAGCGAATCATCATTTGCCTTTGTCGATGTTGAACAAAGGTGGCTTGGCAAACAAGGTTAAGGGTCCTGTCGACCAAGGCTTTTGACTTCATGAGCCGTAAGGGTCTCACAAAAGTATTTCTCCCTACAAGTTATGAGGATCTTGTAGGTGTATTTTCTCCCTAGGGATCATGAGGATTCCTAAGTGTATGTTCCTCTGCAAGTCGTAAGGATCCTACAAGAGGGCTTTCTCCTTATGGGTCGAGAGGACCTACAAGGGTTGCTCATCATATGGACATATCCCTAGTCACGGGTGGGACTTTGCTAGGGAAATGTTTATTCGCGCCCGTGGATTATATACAAGGGTCAGTATCGAGCCCCTTGTAGGGCAATATCGAACGTTGTGGGGGATTTGCTTAAGGACAGGTTTAGGTTTCTGTAACTTAAGACTTTCAAGTCTTATGAGCCGTGAGGGTCCCATAAGAGAATTCTCCTTACGAGTCGTAAGGATCTCGCAAGTGCGTTTTCTTCTTAGAAATCGTGAGGATCCCTAAGTGTGTTGCTCCTTTGTGAGTCGTAAGGATCTCACGCAGGTGGTTTCTCCTTACAAGGTCGAGAGGACCCTATAAGTGTCTTTTAACGAGGTTGCGCCCTATCGGGTTTTCACAAACACTCGCCGGTAGTCCTGTTGTTTTTACTCACGGAGCCCTTTCGGGTTTTCATCCGTGCCCATTTTGCTTATGGACATACCGTTTTTTTTCTTTCTTTTTCTTTTTTCTTTTTTTTATCTCGTCAGCCTAAGGATGCTGCGGTGGTAGTTTTAGGGACGTTTCGGTCCGTCGTTAGTTTAAGGACGTTTCGGTCCGTCGTTAGTTTAAGGACGTTTCGGTCCGTCGATAGTTTAAGGACATTTCGGTCCGTCGTTAGTTTAAGGACGTTTCGGTCCATCGATAGTTTAAGGACGTTTCGGTCCGTCGTTAGTTTAAGGACGTTTCGGTCCGTCGATAGTTTAAGGACGTTTCGGTCCGTCGTTCAGGGGAAGGCCGGCTGCTGCTTGTAAAGTCTGAGCTTAGGAAGATAGCGAGCGGACATAGTCGTCGTCATCTATCATTGACCCAGGCTGTGGCTCATTAAGCATAGTACCTCTTTAAGAAGCGGCCGTTTATTGGCCTAAAAGGCCTTTCACCGTGCACGTCCATGAGTAGATAGGCTCCACCCTGGTAGACCTTGTCTATAATGTACGGGCCTTCATAGTTCGGCTCAAATTTTCCCCGCTTGGCACGATTGGGGATCATAGGTCTTTTGACTACTAGTACGAGTTCGCCTTGGCGGAATGTCCTCGGCCTGGTCAATCTTTCGTACGAGCGCGTCATCTTTGCTTTGTAGGCTTCTAGATGTTGTTGCGCTATGAGCCGGGTTTCATCGAGGGCATCAAGCTCCTCAAGCCGAAGGTGAGCGTTTTCTTCGTCCATCAGCTCGTAGTGGACTGCCACTCGTAGAGAGGGTAACTCTATCTCGAGGGGGAGCACTGCTTCTGTCCCAAATACCAACGCGTACGGCATTGCGTTCGTGGCCGTCTTGAATGTAGTTCGATAAGCCCAAAGGGCTTCTTGCAGCTTCTCGTGCCAGTCTCTCTTATTCCGGGAAACGGTCTTTTTTATGATCTTCGTCAAGGTCTTATTGAAGGCCTCGGCCAGACCGTTAGTTCGTGGGTTGTAAACTGAAGAATATCTCCAGTCTATATTGTGCTGCTGCGCGAAGCGGCCAATCTTATGGCTTCTGTAGGCTGGCCCATTATCGGAGATAATCCGCCGTGGGGTTCCAAACCGATAGATGACGTGCGTCTTGAAGAAGTGGAGGATGTTCTCCGTCTTCACTTCCTTCAGCGGTACTGCTTCTGCCCATTTGGAGAAGTAATCAGTTGTCGCCAGGATAAAACGATGTCCCCGGGATGATGCTGGCTCGATGGAGCCGACTATGTCAGTCCCCCACATTTCGAATGGCCAGCTAGCCACCGTTGGATGTAGTGGGTTCGGATGTTGGTGGATAAAGTCTCCATGAATCTGGCACGAGTGGCATTGCTTCGCATACTCGAGGCAGTCCTGGGTCATCGTGGGCCAATAGTAACCCATCCGTTTAATTTTGAACTTCATCTTTGGGCCTGCTTGGTGAGAACCGCAGAGTCCGTCATGAACTTCCAGAACGACTCTTTCTGCTTCGTCAGGTCCTAGGCATCTCAGCCATAGAGAATCAAACGATCTTTTGTATAGAGTGTCATTAACAAAAGCAAAAAATAGAGCTCGTTTGATGAGCTGATGTCTTAAAGACGCTTCTTCGGGCATTCGGTGGGACTTAAAGTAGTCTATGAAGACTTCCCTCCAGTCCTCAGCCTTCTCACGGTCTTTTATTTGTAGGGTCGTCTGCTCAGTCGTCCCCTTTTCTTTATATAATTCCGGAGGTATTTTTGCCGGGGCGAGCACTCGACGGCTTTGTACCACGATTCTGACGTCATCAAGGTTCTCGTCAGCCAGTTCTTTAGCAAGTTTGGCCAACGCGTCTGCTTTGTTGTTTTCCGCACGCGGTATGTTCTCCAAAGTATAGGAGGGAATTTGGGTCAATAGTTGTTGCACCTTTTCGCCGTACTTCACCAATTCTGGTTTGCACGTTTGGTAGTCACCATTTACTTGACTAACGACCAATTGGGAATCCCCGTATATAAGGAGATTTTCGATTCCCATGTCGATGGCGATCTCGAGGCCTGCTATCAGAGCTTCGTATTCAGCTTCATTGTTTGTCCTCGGCTCTGTTAAGGAGAAGGCGAAGCGCATTATCCCTCCTTGTGGAGTTGCGAAGATGAGGCCTATCCCCGATTTGATCATTGGGATACCTTGTTTCTGTTTCTTTACGGAGGATGCTCCATCGAAATAGAGTTCCCATCGGGTACTACCGCCGCCAATCGCATCAAATGCATGCTCGTCTGGCAACTCGCAGTTCAGAGGAGAACCAGCAGGTACTGGATGCTCAGCGAGGAAGTCGGCAATGGCCTGGCCTTTCACTGCCTTAAGAGGTCGATACGTTATTGAGAACTCCATCAGGAGTAGAGCCCATTTAGCGAGTCGACCTGTCAATATAGCCTTTGACATCAGATATTTAAGAGGGTCCACCTTCGAGATGGGACGGACTTCATATGCCAACGCATAGTGCCTGAGCTTTGTTATCGCGAAGATTAATGCCAAGCAATGTTTTTCAATGGGAGAGTAGTTGCTTTCTGCCCCCAGCAGAACTCGACTTAAGTAGTAGAGTGCTCTTTCTTTCCCTTGGTCATCCTCTTGTGCCCATAATGCGCCTAAAGAACCTTCGAGGGTGGTTGTATAAAGAATGAGAGGTTTTTCCTTAACCGGAGCAGCCAACACCGGCGGGTTCTGCAGGTATTGCTTGATCTCGTCTAGCGCGCTTTGGCATTTTTGATCCCAGACGAATGGGGTTCCCTTCTTCATCAGGTGACTGTAAGGACGGCATTTGCCTGAAAGATTAGCGATAAACCGCCGGATGTATGCGAGCTTCCCTTGGAGAGACCGCAACTGTTTGAGGGTTCTTGGCGGAGGCATTTCCATGATCGCCTTGATCTTAGATGGATCTATTTCGATACCTCGATGTCGGATGATGAATCCCAGGAATTTACCCGAGGAGACTCCAAATGCGCATTTGAGGGGATTCATCTTCAAATTATATTGACGAAGGCGTTGAAAGACAGTCTCCAGATGCTTTAAATGCTCTCCGTATGACATGCTCTTCACTACAAGGTCATCGATATAGCACTCGACGATGTCATGTATGAGATCATCGAAGATCTTTGTCATGGCCCTTTGATAGGTAGCACCGGCGTTCTTTAGACCAAAGGGCATAACCCTGTAGCAGAATATACCCAAAGGGGTCCGGAAAGCGGTGTGCTTCTGGTCTTCGGGATGCATCTTTATCTGATTGTATCCTGATGAACCGTCCATAAAGGAGAAAACCTCATGAGTGGACGTGTTATCTATCATTAGCTCGGTTACTGGTACTGGGAAATCGTCCTTTGGACAGGCTTTATTGAGATCCCTGAAATTCACGCATTTGCGTACCGTCCCATTTTTCTTCATTACCGGGACGATATTGGCGATCCAGTCGGGATATTGGACTTCTTGGATAAATCCAGAATCGATCAGCTTCTTGACTTCGGCGTTGATGCTCATTTCAAGCTCGAGTCGCATCCTTCTTGGCGCCTGCTTGACTGGCTTGATATCCGGGGATATTGCTAACTTATGCACAGCAATCTCCGGATCTAATCCTGGCATCTCGGAGTAGTTCCACGCGAAGCAGTCTTTATGTCGTAGAAGCACGTTCTTTTAAGCAGCCACCCTTTCTTCAGATAGCAGCTCGCTGACAAATGTCGGTCGCGGGTCATCTGCCGATCCCAACTCAATCTTCTTGAGGTTATCTGCAGTAGTATGTATACCGTCTTCCAGTTCTTTTGGAGCTGGCGGAAATTCTGAGACCACCTCATCATCGCTGTTCTCAAAGCACCAGGGAAGGTCATCCATATTCTCGGGCTCTTCTTTTAATATCGTAATCGTGTAACAGGTGCGAATCCGCTTCCAGGACTGAGGTGGATCTGGTTTTGCTTTTGCGGCTTTGGGTTCGTGCTTTTGTGGCGGCATTACCCTCCAGCCGTCGGATAAAGTGAATCTGCCCTGTTGGTACTGGTCCTCGACCCAGTTCTTGAAGGTGATGCAGTCTTCGGTAGGATGTCCTATGGTTCGGTAATAAGAGCAATAGCTCAAATGAGAAGCCTTGTTAGCTTGCTCAGGGTGTCTAGACCCTGAAAGCGCGATCATTTGATGTTTTAAAGCGAGCTTGAGTAACCTCTCCGTCTTGTCTCGGGGGAAGGAGTACGCTCGACTCATCTTCTTCATGAGGGACAAATCCGAGCCGCGCAATACCCGATCACGTAACCCCTAATCCTGCGTCGTTGTTGTCGGCTCCTCTTTCCGCTTCTTGATTTATTTCCGTCTATGCATCGGGCCTTTCGTACAACGGGTTGACGAGGATGAGCATCTTTGTCTTTTGCAGCCTGTTGAAATAGACGTTGCGTCTTGGCCTTCTCGTAGATGGCCATCTCGCGGTTGTGGTCTTCCCGAGCTTTTTGACCCATTTTCCTGATAGGCTTATCCATTCGTTCTTCAAACGACGGACTCGGCATTTCAATCGCGGGATCTAGTTTTGATGAGGGGTTGGCATCTCCTGACAGGGCGTCCTCTTCTTCATCAAAGGTAATATAGCGTAGCTGCTGTGGGCCCGTCCCCGTTTTCCGGTTCTCGCGTATCCAAGCCCAAGTGTTTCCATTTTCCCGTTGGGCAATTTGCGTTGAGTCCCAGGGACATCCCAGATCCTGTTGTAGAACCCAGCTTGTCGAACAGTCTGTTTTAAGGGTACTCCTTGGCGCTTCAATAGCCTTTTTAATCCATTTGTATAGTATCTGGGCAGACGGATGGGTTGGAGCCTGTCGAGTGTAGCATCCGCGCCATGCCAGATTTCTTTCTCTACTTTCGACTCTGAGGATCGGTAGAATAGGATCACCTTCTCACCCCTTTGCCTGGGAGGGACGTAAAATGTTCGTAGGTCCTGCACATTGTGAGATTGAAGTGTGTCGAGATCCTTGTAGTGTTCTCGCGGTACCATGGTGATTTGCAAACTATGGTCATCGCCAGGGGGTGCTTGTATTGACAGCTGATTGGAGAACACGGCATTAACTTCATCTTCTGAATCACTTCCGAAGACCAACATGGGGGCGGGCGTCCCCAGGTTGTTGCGTTGAGATGGCCCTGCATAAACTATCTCTTCCTCTTCTTCGGTATCGCTCCCGAAAACAGGGATGGTGGCGGCGGTTTTGTTTTCCGGGTTGCGACACCTTTCTGTATCCTTGAAATCTGGCAAAAAGTACTTCGCATCTTCGTATTTACGGACTTCGTTCACGGAAAATGGGTTCAACTCACCTGTTACGGTATACTCGAAACCATCCTTAAAGTACTTCATACACTGATGTTGCGTAGAAGGGATGATGTTGTACTCGTGTAGCCAAGGACGGCCGAGTAAGGCGTTGTAGCAGGTCTTGGCGTCAATGACATGGAATTTGACGTCTGTGACGAGAAGTCCGAAGCGTAATGTTAGTATCACAGATCCGAGAGTCCGTGACGATTGTGAATCGAAACCGAAGATAGTGATTTTGTCACGAGCGAGGTGCTGCACACTCATGCAGATTTCCTTCAACACCCGAACATTAAGGAGATTGACGGAGGATCCATTATCCACCAGGATCTTGCCTATCTTGATATCATGGCAGTATCCAGAGACATATAGGGGACGGTTGTGGTCGCACGTCCCGAGAAGGAGGTCTTCGTCACCGAAAGTGATGTCGGCCGTATGCACTTCCTCCAGTTCATCCTTCATCCTTTCAGTGGCGAGGAAGGCTTGGAATTTCTCAGGTTCTTGTAACGCCTTAATTAGTGAGTCTCGCGCTTCTTTTGATAATAGGAGGGCATCGAGAATGCTAAGCTGAGAAGGTAGCTTCCTTAGGTGCGCTAGGATGTTATAGTCCACCTTACCCTTTCTAGGAGGGTCTTTGGCAGCCAGCTCTCTCATGACTTGGTCATCTAAAGTGATATCTTCAGTGACCTTTTCCTTTCCCTTATCTTTTCTACTCGCGGGCCCGAGATTCTTTTCTGGGAGTGTGCGATTGCGCAGCTGAATGTTCTCGCAGGCCTCCGATTTCTCCTCTTTCCCTAAAACGGATTCTTCAAAGAGAGGGCACAGAGCCATTTCTTCATCAAAGTCGCTCCCAAAGGTGAGAACTTGTGACCCCCTGGCGTTAACCATGTAACAGTTGCCAGTAGTTCTGTTGTGCCCATCGACAGTACTTCTTCGCTCCCGACGGATCTTGCGTTTCATGCGCTCAAAATGTTGCCGATGAGCAACATATCCTTGCCACCATATCTTAAAGGCGTCGCACTCCTCCATGGGGTGTGAAATTTTCCGATGATATGCGCAATAATCAGGATGCCTCTCCACCCCATCGTGCGTGTTTCCTTCCGAGGGTGGTAGCTTCATTCCCATTGACATGGCTTTGGCAAACCTTTTCCTCGTCTTGAATATCTTCTTGTCTACTTCGGGTGCCTTTCGCTCTGGCAGGGGTAGTTCAACTCTTTCGTTCAGTCGCCTGCATTTGGCTCCTTCTGACGCGGCCATCTCACGCTTCTGATCCGCTTTACTCTTTAGACGAATCTCGTCTAGAAAGGCATTGATCATTTCATTTGTTGGCCATGCACGCTCTGGTTCAGGCTCTGCCTCCAGCTTCTTAGTGCCAGGAGTTTTCCCATCATCGGTAAACGAGTGGGAGATTACGTTACAACTCGCCACATATCCTTCGGATTCATCCGACGAGCTCTCTCCATCATCTTCCTCTTGAAAGATGTGGTTGAGGAACTCTTGCAGTGTGACAGGAGTTCGCGCCTTTTGATTGTATTCTTCCAGCGCGTCGATTTGCTTCTGCAAGTTCGTGTGCTCGTTTCCAAGCTTCACGGGCTTCTTAGATTTCTTCTTCTTTTTCTTCGAAGATTTTGACGGTTGGGCGTGAGTATTTGGGCCCTTATCGCGAGTCTTCGTAGTTGGGCGGGGCTTCAACATTCCTTCGATAATTTGAGGTTCAAGAGGGTCCTTCCATTCGATCGTAGGGCATGCATGAAGGTATCCCAGCATTCTTTTGGTTTTAGTTGATAGCACGACCTCCCACGGAGCTTCTTCAATAAAGGAGCAGGTTGCCCTCGGTGTATCCGCTTTCTTAGGAGGATGCGGCTGTGGTGGGTTCACCTTCTACTTTTCTGACAGTATAAACTTCCCCTGGAGGTATTGATCTTCGATCCATCCTTTGAAGACGAAGCAATCTTCAATCGGATGACTTATCGTTTGATGGTAAGGGCAATAGTTAGGGTTATTCACCTCCGTGGGTTGCGGCGGTCGCCTTGGATTTGGTAGGTTTATAAGTCTGTTGCGTATTGCCAGCTCGAATAACCGTTTCGTCTTGTCTCGTGCGAACGAGTAAGGACGTTTCATCTTTTCATTATAATACCGGCGTCTTTCTTCCAGTTGATCTGCCGGTTTCGGGGCGTTAGGTTGTGTTGGGCATTCGCGACAAAGGTTGCCCTTCCTTTACCCTTGTCATTCCGAGGTTCCGACTTCGGGGGAGGTGGTCTATGACCCATCTGGTCCATCTGAGCCAACTTGTCGATTAAAGCCTGGAATGTGGTTGGCTTAAAGAACATCATAAACTGGGAGATAGTTGCGTGGGGGTCTAGGGTTCCCACGAACATGCCCACTGCGGGTGCCTCCTCAATGCGTTGTTCGCATCTCGACCACAAATTCCGCCAGCGTATAGCATACTGGACCCAGGTTTCGCCTGGTTTTACCCTGGCGTTGATCAATGCTGTTATTGGAGTGCGTTCGCTGGCACTTGCGAATCGCTGAGTGAATAACAACTCCATTTCAGCGAACGTCTTGATAGAATCGTTCGGGAGTTCCGAATACCATTCGAACGCTGTTTCCGATAAGCTGCCCACGAACTGGCGAAGCAACAGTTTATCATCACCGCCGGTGTTACTGCAGAGGGCCCGGAACTGGGCAACATGTTGATGGGGATTGCCGGTCCCCTTATACACGTGGAATTTCGGTATCGTATAGCCTGGCGGGTATTTGATTTGGTCGTACCAGCTTGGATACGGCCGCCCCGTTTTTACGACTTGACCAGCTGCCCCAGTCGCATGATGAACCCGGATTTGCTGGGCTATATAGTCAACCAAGTCAGCTTTAGAGATCGTCTCCTCCTTGGCCGTTGAGGGGGCTGGCGGTGGATTTGACGTTTCTCCTCGGTCGTCTTCCAGAACGATTGGGGGATCCTCGGCGGGTAGGTCCTGCTGGATCATCATTCCTATCATATCTTGGAAGAGAAGGCCCATACGCTGTATATTGGCTGCTTGTTCAGCAGCCTCTTTGTCCTTTTTCTCCAGTATCCGGCGAAGGAATTCAGCGTCGGTTTCTTCCTCCTGGCGTGCGTCTAAGGACGTTTCTGGGCTTTCTTTTGGCCCGGTAAGTGCGGCCATAGCATTCATCATTTCTTGGAGCTTTTGCTGCTGCTCCTGAGCTTTGGTCACCGACCGTGTAAGCGGTCTATGACCCGTGGACGCGCGGCTGTCTTCTTTTCCTGACGCCATGTATACGGTGTGGACCATCATGCCCCCAGACTTAGGGCGTCTGGGCTTAGTGCTATTAGCTGTCGTTGCAGGCTGGAGGATCTTCTCTGGCTTCCTCCTTTTATGAGCCATGGAGGTTGAGGGGGCCGTTGAGGTGGGCGTCCAGACAGCCTTTCGGGGTTTAGCCTGGTGACCAGCTTCCGGTTGGATTTTCAGCTTCTTGTGCTGGCGGGAGAAGTTTGGATCGATGATCGAGTCTCGGGCCTGCCGCCAAACCTTATAGATTTTGGAAGACAGCCGTTGAGGGGATCGGGGCTGTTCTGATTTTATTTCCACAACCTTTTTTAATGGGGGAGGAGACCTCTTTAGCACTGCAGTAGGAGAATTCCTTCGCACCTTATTTAGCATCTTGAAGCTGTTCCCAGTTGGAACAGCAGCATTAACTTCTGCCATCGGGGCTGATGGAGTTAACCCGGAGGGGGAGTTGCCCCCAGCCTTCCTTACTCGGCGCCAATGGCGACGTCGAGCGTGTCGAGCGGACGGCGTTGGGTCAGCGGTAAGAATGGTTTCGTCTTGCCCCCTGTGTAGGTGGGGGGTCGCTGTTGGTGTTAGCCTGTCAAAGACCGACGTCTTTTGGGTAGCAGGGGCGGGAGCTGAAGCCGTCAATCTTGTAAAGACCGACTTTTTGGCCAGAGAAGCCGCCTTAGCGATTTCGGGAGCAGGAGCAGCCTCTTTCTTAGAAGCAGCTTTCTTTGGGATTGTAGACCTCATGATGGGTCTACCGGATTTCTGGCCCAATCTAGAGAAGACCGAGGCGCTGATGTTGGGCGACCCGTTGAGACGAGCCGCGGCAGGGGTAAGACGATCAAAGACCGACTTCTTGGGAGCTTCCTTTGTCAGCACCGGCGTCGTGGAGCTCATTGGCGGGAGCATAGTCCCAAAGAACAATCCGGTAGTGGCCTGAGTCACCTGGTCCACCGGTATTGTGAATAACGAAGCAGCTTGGGGTCCATAGGCTATACCTCCTGGTGAGGTAAAGCGTTGGTCGCATTTGCAGTCCGAGCAGTTGGAGCATTTCGCAGAAGTAGAAGCCATCGATTCTTTGCTTTCTGCAATAAGCAAGACGCCAATTCTTAGTATCTTGAAACCCAAGGGCCACCATTAGCGAACCGCGATTGGTTCGCGAATCACGACACACGAAGTGTGGAGTGGAAAGGGGAAAAGGTCCCACCGGGCGTGCCAGAATCTGTTCCCCTCCGAAAGACGGCGCGACATGGCATCTCTTGCCTGAAATTCGGAGCAGATGCTAATTGGTGCTATCCGTCCACCTCTCCGAAGATGCCAAGTTGATTCATGGCACCGTGTATCGAAGGTTTAAACGGATGCGGCCGTTGTAGCAGACTTCGTCAGATTCCCCCTCGTTTGAGGGGTTTTTGATTGTGGGGACGCTCTTCCCTGCAGGCGCAAGCCCCTGCAGTTAATTATGCTACCGCGTCGCGGTAACAACTTTCTCCTTCTCCAGATGGTCACTTCGTGTCGTGTGTGTTTATTTTATGTTTTGTTGCCCGTGGATTGTTTACGGAGACCGAGTTATGTCATCGCCCGTAGGGCGTGGACTAGTCCAAATCTGTATTATCTTAGATTTGGGTTTGGGGGTTTGGTTTGAGGATACGTTAGCCATGTCCAAGGCTAAGATCAACTCAAACGTCTGTTAAGGATACGTTAGTCTAACTTGAGACTAAGATCAACTTAACGGGATCGTTTAGATCCGACAAAAGAGCATTTGGGGGCTCTATTGTTCCAGTTTAGGGACATGGTGGTCCATTGTATGTATGGCCGTCAGGACCCGTCACCTCTCTGACGACGTTGAAGGATTACAACGACAGATATCAGAGGAGTTCAGAGATGTACCCTTGAACCGAAGTTGATTGGGGGGATTCATAGTCCAGTCTGTTTGAAGGTTTAAGGATACGTTAGCCATATTTGAGGCTAAGATCAACTTAAACGGGATCGTTTAGATCCGACAAAAGAGTGTTTGGGCTCTATTGTTCCAGTTTAAGGACATAGTGGTCCATTGCTAGTTTAAGGATATTGCGGTCCGTGGGTAGTTTAAGGAAATTGCGGTCTATGGGTAGTTTAAAGACATTGCGGTCCATTGTTAGTTTTAAGACATCTCGGTCAAGGTTAAGGACGTCGTAGTCCATGGGTTTAAGGACCCCACAGTCCATTGTTAGTTTTAAGACATCTCGGTCAAGGTTAAGGACGTCGTAGTCCATGGGTTTAAGGACCCCACAGTCCGTATCAATGTGTGGTCATCGGGACCCGTCACCTCTTTGAAGACGTTGAGGGATTACAACGCCAAGTATCAAAGGAGTGAAGAGATGTACCCTGGAACCGGAGTGGATTAAATAGTCTTTGGCCCAATTTGGGATTGAGACCAATTAATTATGTTTTGAGCCCATTGGCCCAGTTAATTACGAATTGAGGACTTATGGCCAGTTTGGGCTAAGTCCAATCATGTCTGGGACATCGGCTTTCTGTTGATCCATTGAAGGAGAGGCTTTGCCTCTGGCCATTTAGCCAATTGGGCCAATGCCTAGTGTTAAACACTAAAGACCAATCAGTGTTAAACACTGGGAATGAGATTGATAAGTTAATGTTTAACACTAAAAGATAGTTGGTGTCAAACACCAGCAACAAGGCTTTCAAATTAGTGTTAAACACTAAAACAGTCCAGTGTTAAGCACTGGCAACAGAAATTCCAAATTAGTGTTGAACACTAAGGTAACCAGTGTTGAACACTGCGAATAAAGTTCTTTGCTTAGTGTTGAACACTAGGGCCAAACAATGTTTTAACACTGAATTCAGGGGTCCCAATTTAGCGTTAGACGCTGAGGTAAGAGGGGTCACGTGGCAGCACGTGAGGGCGCCCTCCCTTCATTTGTTCTTCTGAGACTATCGCATTTTTCAGAGCATCACGTGCCATCACGTGACGGGCATTCAAATGCTTATATGTTAAAGCTTCTGCCAAGGGTCACGTGGGGCACTGCCTCAAGGGGGCTTTATGTAGATCTTTGGGGGGGTCACGTGGTGACACGTGACCCCGCTTTTATGTAGTTGTTTAGAAGATCTGTTAATCCCTTTTTAGGAATTAAATTCCTCGTAGGGTTGAACCCTGACAATAATTTTAGAGGAATTAAATTCCTACTTCCTTTTGAAGAGTTGAACTCTGAATTTCCTGTAGGAATTAAATTCCTCATATATGTGCAGAACCGAATAGGGTTGAACCCTAATAAAAGCTTTGGGGAATTAAGCTCCCACTCTCTGTTAAAGAATTATTCTGGGAAATGAGATTAAGGGAATTAAATTCTCGTTGTTTTAACAGAACTAAGTTTTTAACTAGGGTTAAACCCTGATTCTTTTTGTTATGAAGGAATTAAATTCCCATAACACAGGGTCAAGCCCTAATTTTATTTTAAAGGAATTGAATTCCTATAGTTCTGTGAGAATTAAATTCTCGTGCTTCTATTCCCTCTCTATGCTTTGGATCTGCATGGCAGGATCTCAACCCATTGAGAATTAAATTCTCAACTTCAAGGGGAGATGTGCACTTTACAGATCCTCTATCAAAGAGAGAAGAAATATGCCCTTCTTTTTTATATCAGGGTTAAACCCTGTTGAGAATTAAATTCTCTTTTCTTTCAAAAAGGCTTCCCTCTCTTACCTAGGGTTTTCTTTTGCAGAAGATCCAAATTCCTCAAAGTATCAAGGCTCTCTCCCTTTTCTTCCCTCTGCGTGTATATTTCTCTTCCTTTTTTTTGCGTCTCTTGGCTCCTATTTATAGGAGAAGCAGCCGAGTCAATTAGTTTTTTGACGAATCTTCATTGAGAGATTTGATTTGCATCCATCATTCGTTTTGGACCTTTGGATTATTAGGTGAATTTTATTCACCATTGGATTTCAAATCCATGGATTCTCCTTTGTTATTTCTGTTAGATTTAAAGGGGAAATCTTTCCAAATTCGAGATTTTCCCATAGATAGATGATATTTAATCACCTCTAAATCTTTAATTTAATCGATTGCTTTTGGAAAGATTTGAGAGGTCTTTTCTCAGAATTTAATTCTGTTGACAAATGGGCTTTGAAGTTGGTCACGTGTGGCCACGTGACCCTTGGTCACGTGTGGCCACGTGACCCTTGGTCACGTGTGGCCACGTGACCCTTGGTCACGTGTGGGCATGTGACCCCCTTGGAACGAGCCTTCTTTCTTCTTTTTGCGCTCTGTTTTCTGGTTGCTGCTTAGCTATCACGTGCCACCACGTGACAACTGATCACGTGTGAGCACGTGACCCTGGCATTGAGCCTTCTTCTCGATTTAACCGGAGAATGAGTCTGATGTTTTGAGTGTCACGTGCCAACACGTGACCCTGGTCACGTGGGAGCACGTGACCTCTTCTGAAGCCTTTTTCTTGATTTGATCAAGGAACTGTTGTGTCTTTGCCGCTGCTTTTAAATGTCACGTGCCGACACGTGACCCAGGTCACGTGGGAACACGTGACCCTTTCTGAAGCCCCTTTTCTTTGAGGTATTTGGGAAATTGAATTTGCCTTGCCGATACTTTTAGGTGTCACGTGCCCACACGTGACTGCTGGTCACGTGTGAGCACGTGACCCTCTTCTGAAGCTTTTTCCATAAGCTTTTCTGATTTTAAATCAGGAAACAGTCCCTACAAAGTTTGTATGAGGATAAGGATACATATATATGTATGCAGGCAATACAAAATATTACAGAGAGATACATGAACATACCGATGCGCAAGGGAGCTTCTAATATGGCTTGTTCAAGCCGACGCTCCTTCTTGAGGAGATGTGCTCGCCGATGTCCGAGGGTAGACTCGTGGCCACCGGTCCACAGTGAAAGCGCGTCCTCAGCGTCGGCCGAAACAGCCTGTTTAAGGGCCCTTTCGTCCCATTCTTCCAAAGGGCCTATAAATCGCCGCCGTATCCACGGAGGATCTTCGTAAAAGATGACGGCAGGGTAGGGATTCTTCGAAATCCTTACGTTCTCGGATTCATCTTGCGAACGTCTTATAGCCTCAGCCAATTGTGCGGCTTCCTCGGCAGATGAACTCGGGAAAAGTAGGCCACCATCCGATTCTTGCATAGCTAGCGGTTCATCCTGAAGAATAGGCTCAGACTCTATTAAAGAGTCGAGTAGATTGATGGCCGTCTTCCTCTGCCTCTTGGACCCAGAGCTAACCGCTGAAGACGATTGTTTCCTCCCCCGTGGAGCTTTGGTACGGCGCTGACCCACTTCACCTTCAATGTCCTCGCTTGGCGGTGCTACCGAGGATGACACGGCCATTGTCGATGCCGCGGACGATGATACTGCTACCGGCGCCCTATTAGCCCTTGATCGAGCCCGAGTATGCAGTGGCATACCAGCTGTGGGAGTTAAGTCTACTTCCGCCGCCCCTGGAATAAGCACGACACTGGTATCCCTCAAGGGAGGACGAACTGTTGCACGCGGTTGCGGCGGAACTCCCATGGCTCGAATCAGAATGGGAGCGCTGTATCCAAGAAGTACTCTCTTCTCCTCAGCAATAATTGGACTGACCCGGTGGAGGTACTAGCCCGTGAAAGACCCCACGCATCGAGGAATATGATTAGCTTCAGGGATCATGAAGCAAGAACCAGTATTCAGCCACATAAAGTGATGAGCGGCGTCACGAACAGCTTTAGGCAATGGGCTAGGCGCCACTGTAAATGCCTCGAAGGGGACGCTCTGATCATATCCAAGTTGCCGGGAAAAGCAGTGAGGGTTATACCGCATAAAAAGGGCCGCACCGTTCTGACGAAATACCAGATAACCCGGTCTGATCGCGTACGGGTGCATGGCTTTCCTGGGCTTCAGAGAAGGTACCCCCTCTTTCGACAAGTTGTGGAGCTGTTGAATCGGTCTTGAGGGAGCAGATAGAGCTCGATCGATGAATACAATTCCGCTCGTATTAGCATAGGGAGCGATCGGCACACGAATAGCCCCAAACTGAGTCGGGTCAGGAGCAGAAGCGTCCACCAGCCGCATGAGTCGCGGAAAAGTGTAGGCGTCATAAAATTTGGGTCTTTGGTGCGCAGCAAAGGCCCCCAACACGTGCATCTCAATTCAGGACGTGAAGTAATGAAGAGAGAAGTTTACCACATCTACACCTGGAGTTGAAGTATTAGCCGCGGCGCCTAAACCATGATATAGATGCGCTAGCCCCGGAATGCCCACAGCTAGGCGCGTTCCCTCAGCAATACGATGAGCAGGGTAAATAACCGAGGCTCTCATGAAACGGCGATGCATGGGAATGACGAACCAGCTAAGCCAAACGCCGATGAAGCCCACAAAGAAAGTCTCCTCATCCATACCGGGAGCTGCGATCGACTCGAAAGATACCTCCGACATGATAGGAATGTTATACTGCGGTAAGTCCTCTTCCTTAGTCGGCCGCCTGTTTAAACCAAACCCGAAGGGGTCGTTAATGTTCGCGAACTTCGGAGCCGTCTTTGATAGGACACCCTCACGAAGGAAGCAAGCGATAAAACTTTTAAAAGTGATGCTCTGCTCCTATGACTCTGTAAACAGTTTGTCAAAAATACTTAGGGTCTTGATCAAACTTGGGCGCTTGTGGCGGACGGCGTTCTCGGTCGACAGGCCGTCAAGCATGTCAAGCTCAGTTTTGAAGACATACTCATTGGGAGGCAGTAATTCTTCATAAAGTGTCCCCCTGACCGGCAACCCTGAGATCTCGCGAAATTCTTCCAGAGAAATTGAAACTTCGCGGTCCCCTAGAAGGAAGGTGTTGGTGGGAAGATTCCATTGGTTCAAGAAAGCCTTAACCCACCAAACATGGGGAGATTGGTAATGGAAAAGGGATGCATATATCGCCTGATAAAGTCCAACCCTCTGCAGTCGCACGCGATGGGCGGACAGGATGTAACGAGCCCAGAGAAGGTTGCCCGTGGGGTGTCGAGGGGTAAGCCCTATCTTGTAAATCTGTCCCCATGGCTGGGCTTCGCCCTGACAAATGCGGCGCCCTAAAATATCTATAGCCGGCACCGGATGGTTCGGAATACCAGTTGTTGAAGGCTCAAGCCGTCCCACAGGGGTCCAATTCGGCATCTCCACAACAAGGTAGTCCGTGGAGGATCCATCGGCAGGAATGGATAGGTAGGCTCCATCGGTATCTCGCAAAGAAAACTGCGGCGACCGCGAATGATGTGACCGTACCAGGTCCCCCATAAAAGTAAATTGGCACGATTCGGGTCATGGGCCTTGATCATCGCCATCACTTCCTCGTCAGACTGTGACTGAGGAAAGGCAGCCTCCAAGCAAGTGAACGGGAAGTATGGAACAGGAGTCATTGTGCCTGAAAAATAAAAGAAGGGGAAACTGTTAAGCGAAGCCAACACGTGTGTGTATATATATATATATATATGTTTGTAAATGCATATATAAAAAGACAGTGGAAGAAAGCGACAAAGGACTTATTTTATGGGACCATTGGTTACAAAACACATGGGTCCCACAAAATCAAGATGACGGCTTGCTAATGATGAGGCAAAGCAATTACTATGAGACAAAAAGAAGATTCTCAATAAATGAACAGTAGATTTCAAATGACCCTATACATTCCCCAAAAAGAAATCCATCTTGGACTCTGCAACAAATCAAGCAGAGCAAGGGAATTAAATTCCCAGAAAACACCACTGCAAATCTCTTCTTCTTGGTTGCAAAGAAACAACTCAGGCCAAGAAAACCCCAAGAAGTTCTCTGGGAAGAACTAAGTTCTTCATAGGAATTAAATTCCTTTTGAAAAGGGGAATTAAATTCCCAGAAAACATTTTTTCAGAGCCAAAGCTCTTTGAGATGGAATTAAATTCCAGAGAAAAGACAAGCATCGCCATTGATCCCTGAAGATCAAAGAAACCCTAAAAGGTATATTGTTTAAAGATTGAATGGTTTTCTTTTTAAAGAACTTAAGAAAAAAAATGGGTTCTTGTTAAGGAGAAAATACCCTTGTTGTGGATTTAAAATCCAATGAAGGTTTCTGCAAAAGTTCTTCAGTCGTTCAAGATCATTACCTGAGAAAAGGAAATCTTTCAACAGAGTTAAACTCTGGAAAATTTTCAAGACAGAGAACAAAGCTCTGGGAAAAGAGAATTAAATTCTCAAAGGGAAAAAGTAAGCAAGGAAGAAGATGAGCAAAGTGGAGGCGCTTCTGAAGGGGCGCTGGCATTTATAGGATGTGATGGGAAACGCTTCATCTCCCCTATTCCCTAGACAGATCCAACGGTCACAAAGGTGAAAGCATTGCATTCACGTGCAAACACGTGAGAACAACGCTGTGGGGGCATTTGTTCTCTGATAAAAATCAGGAAATACCTCAAAGAGGTATCACTTGCTCACACGTGACCAAGGGTCACGTGTTGACACGTGATAGTTTCCTATAAACTCCACTTTATAGAACTAAAAATCTAAATCAAACGAAAATGTAACAAAACAGCTAAGGAAATACCTCAATGAGTTATCACGTGCTCACACGTGACCCTTAACAAGGGTCACGTGTTGACACGTGATAGTCTCCTAAAATCTCTACTTTACAGAATTAAATTCTGAATCAAACAAAAGTGTAAACAAAACGGCTAAGAAAAGACCCCAATGGGGCATCACGTGCGCACACGTGACCAAAGGTCACGTGCTGACACGTGATGGTCCTTTAGCCCTGTTAAGAGACAGAATTGAATTCTGAATGAAAGAGGGTCACGTGCCAACACGTGACAGGTTCTCCAGCTCTTTAATTGATAGAATTAAATTCTATTTCAATGGTCAAACGTTGGGATCACGTGCCAACACATGATGGGCTTTAAAAGCCTTCTGAATTAATAGAATTAAATTCTAATTAAGGGAAATCAAAGACCCTAACAGGAAAAAATATTTCTCTAAATCTTTCCAAACAAAAAAGATGGTGCTCTGTAAAATGGAGCATCGTTGGATTAAAAATCCAATGGTGATTAAAAATCACCAATTTATGGAAAGATTTTATATAAGGAAAGATTTCCCTAAAATTCACCAAGAATAACAAACAAAATATCTTTTGGATTAAAAATCCAATGGTGAATAAAATTCACTGAGATCATGTTAGTTACAAAAACAAACAAAATCTTTCAATGAAAGATTCACTAAACAAATTGATTCTTTTTCTTCTCCTATAAATAGGAGCCAAGAAGAGAAGAGAAAAAAAAGAATTTTGGATCTTGAAATTTTCAGAAGGCAAATAGCAGAGAGAAAAGAAAGGAGAATTTAATTCTCAAGAAAAGAAACCCTAGGTGAGAAAAGGGAAAGGGATCAAAATTTCATAAAACAAAAGGAGAATTTAATTCTCAATTTAAGAGTTTAACTCTTCTGCAAAAGAACTTAGTTCTTCCTCTGGTTGAAGATCTGCAGAAGCAAATCTCTGCCATGCAGATCCAAAACTTAGAGCGAGAATTGAGTTTAGAGAATTTAATTCTCCCAAAAGTAAAACTAGGGTTTAACCCTACATGAGAATTTAATTCTCCCAAATTCACAGGAATTTAATTTCTCCAAGACAAAACTAGGGTTCAACCCTATATGAGAATTTAATTCTCCCAAATTCATAGGAATTTAATTCCTCCAAGACAGACAGAACTATGATTTAACCCTACATGAGAATTCAATTCTCCCAAATTCATAAAGAATTCAATTTCTCTAAATGAAATTAGGGTTCAACCCTGCATGAGAATTTAATTCTCCCAAATTCATTGGAATTTAATACCTCCTAAATGAAATTAGGGTTTCACCCTACATAAGAATTTAATTCCTCTAAAACATAATTAGGGTTTAACCCTACAGAGAATTTAATTATTCAAATAAAGAGACTTGAAAGATCTCCATGCACGTAAAGAACATTGGTCACGTGATGACATGTGACCCCAATCCGCAGTGATCAGAAAGAAAGAATAAAGCTAAATCACGTGCCCCCACGTGACCCCTAAACAGATCCATCAAAAATGAGAAGGAAAAAGCTTTGAGGCAATGCCTCACGTGCCCCCACGTGACCCTCATAATATAGGGAACAAAAGCAAAGGCAGTATTGGCTTTGGGCGCCCTCACGTGTTACCACGTGACCCCTAATAAATGTTTTAACAATCAATGCACAAATATCCATCACGTGTCAACACGTGATGGCCAGAAGATTAAAAGTGTTTAAACACTTATTTGCATAACAAAGTAAAGGAGATCTGGCCCCACCTTTGGGTGCCCTCATGTGTCCCCACGTGATCCCTTCCTCTCTAGTGTTTATCACTAATTTGAGCGTTTTATTTTCAGTGTTTAACACTGTTGTTCTATAGTGTTTAACACTATTTTTAAGCCAATCTTAGCCAAATTGGCTAAGTTTCCAGAGGCAAAAAAAACCTCCCTTTTAACTAAACCTTAAAGTTGAGTAAAACTCAGAACTACAATGTTTAATGCTCAGTCAAAGACAAAAATGTTATCAGAGCCCTTAAACTCTTGTTTAGCATTGCTAAATGATGGGGGGCTGAACCCAGACAAATGTCTAATGGTCCAATAAAGGGCCAATATTTTGAACTTAATTGGACTTAGCCCAAGTTACCCATAAATTCTCAATTCAGATTTAACTGAGCCAATGTGCTCATAATCTAATTAATTGATCTTAGTTCCAAATTGGACTACAGATCCCCAATAAACTTTGGTTCAAGGGTACATCTCTTCACTCCTTTGATATTTGTCGTTGTAATCCTTCAATGTCTTCAGAGAGGTGATGGGTCCCGACAACCACACACTTCACAGACTATGATGTCTCTAAACTGGACTGTGGGGTTCTTAAACTCATTGACTATGATGTCCTTAACCCCGACCGTGATGTTTTTAAACTAATATTGGACTGTGGGGTCCTTAAACTCATGGACTTTGATGTCCTTAATCTTGACCGAGATGTCTTTAAACTAACAATGGACCGTAATGTCCTTAAACTAATATTGGACCACCATGTCCTTAAACTGGTAATCGACTGCAATGTTCCTAAACTAAACAATAGAGCCCAAATGCTCTTTTGTCGGATCTAAATGATCCCGTTAAGTTGATCTTAGTCTAAAATTAGACTAACGTATTCTTAACAAACGTTTAAGTTGATCTTAGTCTCAAATGAGGCTAACGTATCCTTAAACCCAACCCTAAAATCCAAATCTAAGAAGATACGGATTTGGACTAATCCACGCCCAACGGGCGATAACATAAATTAGTCTCCGCATACAATCCACGGGAAACCAAACACAAAATAAACACCCACGACACGAAGTAGCCATCTAAAGAAGGAGAAAGTTGTTACTGCGATGCGGTAGCATAATTTACTGCAGGGGCATGCGCCTGCATGGAAGAGCATCCCCACAATCAAAAACCCTTCAAACGAGGGGGAATCTGACGAAGTCTGCTACATCGGCCGCATTCGTTTAAACAGTCGATACATGGTGTCATAAATCAACTTGGCATCTTAGGAGAGGTGGATGGATAGCACCAATTAGCATCTGCCCTCGGAATTCAGGCCCGGACGTCCCAACGTTCCGGTCGCGTCTTTCGGCGGAGAAAAGTCCTCAATTCAGATTTAACTGAGCCCATGTGCTCATAATCTAATTAATTGATCCTAGCCCCAAATTGGACTACAGATTTCCCAATCAATATTGGTTCAAGGGTACATCTCTTCACTTCTTTGATATTTATCGTTGTAATCCTTCAACGTCTTCAGAGAGGTGACGGGTCCCGATAACCAATCATTCTATGGACTGTGGGGTCCTTAAACTCATGGACTATGATGTCCTTAAACTTTATAGACTATGACATCATTAAACTATGGACTGTGGGGTCCTTAAACCCATGGACTATGATGTCCTTAACCTCGGATTGTGGGGTCCTTAAGCCCATGGACTATGATGTCCTTAACCTTTACAGACTATGATGTCTTTAAACTGGACCGTAATGTTCTTAAACTAACGATGGACCACCATGTCTTTAAACTGGTAATTGACCGCAAAGTCCCTAAACTAAAACAATAGAGCCCAAATGCTCTTTTGTTGGATCTAAATGATCCTGTTAAGTTGACCTTAGTCTAAAATTAGACTAACGTGTCCTTAACAAACTGTTAAGTTGACCTTAGTCTAAAATTAGACTAACGTGTCCTTAACAAACTGTTAAGTTGATCTTAGTCTCAAATAAGACTAACGTATCCTTAAACCCAACCCCAAACCCAAATCTAAAAAGATACGGATTTGGACTAATCCACGCCCTACGGGCAACAACATAAATTAGTCTCCGTATACAATCCACGGGCAACCAAAAACAAAACAAACACACATGATACGAAGTGACCATTTAGAGAAGGAGAAAGTGGTTACCGCGATGCGGTAGTGTAATTAACTGCAGGGGCTTGCGCCTGCAGGGAAGAGCGTCCCCACAATCAAAAACCCCTCAACGAGGGGAAATCTGACGAAATCTGCTACATCGGCCGCATCCATTTAAACCTTCGATATACGGTGTCATAAATCAACTTGGCGTCTTCGGAGAGGTGGACGGATAGCACCAATTAGCATCTGCCCCTAAATTCAGGCAAGACGGACCTACGTGGTCGCGTCTCTGTGTTCGGCGGAGAACAGGCACTCGTCCTCGAGTGCTATCAACTGAGGCACCACATAGACGTTCGCAGGCGGCATCAGAGGCAAAAGTCCGAGGCGGCGAGGGCTCGGCTGGCAGAAGTATGCTCGGAGTACCACGAGCAATGTTTCCTACAACCCCTTCCCCCGCTATTGTAATTTTCTTTTATTTCAATGTACGACTGAGGAGCCCATAATACCCTTTGGAATTAATAAAACTCTTCTTTTCGCAATGTCTTATTGTTCCCTTCTTATTATATGAACAGAAAGATCTTGAGAAAGGTTTACATTGTTTTAGTAAAGGAAGTACACGCTAGTAGATGCTCTTTTCATTGGTATAGCTTGAGTTTCTCGGTGTTATAAGGCCGTGGAAACTTACGCCCTTCCGCGTCTTGCAAACGGTAGGCTCCGCCGGGCAGTACCTCGGAGACGAGGAAAGGACCGTCCCATCTTAGGGAAAACTTATGCAGCCTGCCTTGGTCGACGAACTCGTTCCGTCTTTAGACTAGATCCCCGGCCTTGAAGAGGCGACGCTTGACACGCGCATTGTAGTAGCGGGCGGTCTGTTGTTGATAGGCGGCAGCTCTGATCTGAGCCTGGCCGCATTTCTCTAACAAGATGTCCAGGTTGATTCGTAGTGCCGAGGTGTTTGCTTCATCGTCGAAGTGTTCAACCCGGTGAATGGATAGACCGATCTCCGCTGGGACCATTGCCTCGGTCTCTTAGCAGAGACTGAAAGGGGTTTCCCCGGTGGGGGTCTTCTTTGATGTACGCAGGGCCCATAGGACCCGGGGCAATTCCCCGACCTAACTGCCTTGGCGTCCTTTTAGGCGTGTCCGGAGACCTCGGAGGACGTCCCGATTAGCGACTTCGGCTTGCCCATTGCATTGGGGATGTGCGACCGCGGCAAATTTCATGAGGATATGATATTCATTACAGAATTCCTTCACTTTTCATTTTCGAAGTTCATCCCGCGGTCAGTAATGATACACCTCGGGATGCCAAACTGGAGTATCATGTTGTTCTGTAGAAACTTGATTGTTGCGGTGGCATCTGGTTTCCTGATGGGGATGGCTTCGATCCACTTCGTGAAGTAATCCACCGCGACGAGGATATACTTATGCCCACCCGTGCCGGTAGGAAACTGGCCTATCATGTCCATTCCCCACTGGGCGAACGACCACGGTGAGGTTAGGGCAATCAGCTCGGTAGCTGGAAGGCGGGGTACGCTTCCGTGGAGTTGGCAACTTTTGCATCTCCTAGCGCCTTGGTGAATAGTTGGCCAGTAGTACCCCTGGAGCAATGCCTTCTGGATTAAGGTGTGGACTCCTTAGTGCGCGCCGCCGACCCCTTCGTGGATCTCACGGAGGACATAGTCGGCTTCATGGGTGTCGACTCACCAGAGCAGGGGTTGAGTGAAGGACTTCTTGTAGAGATTCCCGTTGCTCCAGACGAAGTGACGGGCTTTGACTCGGAGACGGCGGGCTTCTCCTCAGTCTTCTGGGAGTGTACCTTCCCTCAGGAATTCTATGAGGGGCTTTCTCCAGTCCCGGTCTTCTTCTTAGGCTGTGAATACATGGAGTGTTGCTGCCCCGTCTTCTACGCTAGGCCGTGGCAAAATCTTGAAGAGGATGGACCGCTTGTTGTTGGCCGAGTTGGAAGAGGTCAGCTTACTCAAGGCGTCGGCTTAGACGTTAAGCTGTCTGAGGATCTGCTCTACCTGGACTTCATCGAAGTTCTTTCGAAGTCTTCTTATCTCGGCCAGATACTTCACCATCAAAGGTTCCCGAGCCTCGAAGTGACCGGTCACTTGGCCAACGGCTAGGGATGAGTTGCTGCGGATCTGAGTAGTTTTCAGCCCAAGCCCGGAGGCTATGCGCAGTCCGGCCAGTAGGGCCTCGTATTCCACCGCGTTATTTGAGGCCTTGAACCCAAGCTTTAGGGAATACTCCATTTCTTCCTCGTTCGGGCCCCGAATGATGAGGCCGGCATAACACCCTTCCTCGGTCGAAGACCCGTCGATATAAAGGATCCAATCAGAGACTGAGTCGGGCTCCCTATCGACAAAGGGCTGAGCTGCGGGGACCGGCGCTACCTCCGGCTCCTTGCTGGGAATAGTGCACTCGACGACAAAATCGACCAGGGCTTGTGCTTTGATGGCCTGCCTCAGGCGGTATTTTATGTCGAACTGGGATAACTCCCACCTCCACTTCTCCAGGCGTCCAGAGGACTCGGGTGAAGCGAGGATAGCCCCCAAGGGGCGCTCGGTAAGAATAAGGATGGTGTGCACCTGGAAATAGTGCCTCAGTTTCCTTGAGGCTACGATGAGTGCCAAGACGATTTTCTCTATTGCTGGGTACCTCGTTTCTACGTCTTTGAAGATGTGGCTCACATAGTATACTGGCATCTGGACTCCGTCGACCTCACGGACGAGCACTGCGCCTGCTGCTTGGTCGGATACTGCCAGATACAGCGATAGATCGTCCCCTTCCACTGGTCGAGTGAGAAGAGGTGGAGTTGCAAGGTGCCTCTTTAATTGGTCAAAGGCGGTCTGGCACTCCACCGACCACTCGAACCTCGGAATTTTCCTTAGAGCTTTGAAGAACGGGAGGCACTTCTCGCCAGACCTCGACATGAAACGCGACAGAGCGGCTACTCGTCCTGTCAGCCGCATGATCTCGATGTTAGTCTTGGGCGCGGCCATGTTGAGGATGGCGTTGATTTTCTCCGGGTTAGCTTCGATCCCGTGGTGAGTGACCATGAAACCGAGGAACTTTCCCTCGGTGACCCCGAATGCGCACTTAGCGGGGTTCAGTTTCATCTTGAACTTACGGAGTACCTCGAAGGCCTCGCCCAGATCCTTTGCATGGTCGACTGACGAGACTAATTTGATGAGCATATCGTCAACGTAAACATCCATGTTCCTGCCGATCTCTGACTTGAACATGCGATTGACCAAGCGTTGGTACGTAGCTCCGGCGTTTTTTAGGCCAAAAGGCATTACCTTGTAGCAGTAAACCCCCTGGTCCATTATGAATGCGGTAAGATCTTCGTCTGCCGGATTCATACGGATCTGATTGTAGCCGGAGAAGACGTCCATGAAGCTAAGTAGTTCGTAGCCTGCCGAGCTGTCGACGAGCTGATCTATTCGAGGGAGGGGATAGTTGTCCTTCGGGCAGGCCTTGTTGTGGTCGGTGAAGTCGACGCACATACTCCACTTCCTGCTTGACTTTTTCACCATGACCACGTTTGCCAACCACTCGGAGTAAGGTACATTCCGAATGAAGTTGGCGGCGAGGAGCCTGTCTACCTCATCCTCAATTGCCTTCTGCTTGATCGGGGCGAAGCTTCGCTTTTTCTGCCTAACGGGTCGGGCCGTAGGATCTACCCCGAGCTTATGAGAGATGATTTTGGGGTCGATCCCAGGCATGTCAGTAGGAGCCCAAGCGAAGACATCGGCATTGTTTCTGAGGAAGCCAACTAGGTCGTCGTGCTGAGTCCCTATTAGAAGTGAACCGATCTGAACGGTACGTTCAACGTCCCCTTCTACGAGGGGGACCTCTGTCAATGGCTCCACTGGGTTCCCTCGGACCTCCTTTTGCTCGTCCCGAGTGTCCAGAGAACCCCTGATTGCACTCTTGGCCTCAACATCGTTGTTCGCTCGTTCAGACGAAGATGCTGCGGTGAAATAAACCTTCGCAGTCTGCTGGTCTTCGTAGTCCCGACCTACCCTGCCTTGGTCGAGCGGGAATTTCATAGCCAAGTGAAAGGTCAATATCTGGGCCCTAAGGGAGTTCAGTTTAGGGCGGCCGAGAAGGATGTTGTATGCCGACGGGATTCTCACTACGTTGAATTCCATGGGCACTGTTCGCGTATGGCCGGCCTCCCTGATGTTAAACTACAGAGTGATTTCTCCTTCCGCCGGGATGGAGTGGTTGGTGAACCATGACAGGACATGGGAGGTCGGCCTTAGGTCCGCCGGGGTGAGTCCAATGCGCAGAAAGCAGTCGTAAAAGAGTATATCCGCCGAGCTTCCTGAGTCAACCAGTATCCTCTGCACTTCGTACTGGTGGACACGAGCCGTAATCACCAAAGGGTCGTTGTGGGGCAGGGATATACCGTGGAGTTCCTCGCCGTTGAAAACGATCGGCTCGGTATCACTGGACTTCTTCCTCAGACGGAGGCTACACTCCACGACCGGCATGGGGTGTTGAGCCTCGTGGGTAGTCGACATACCCCGGGCCGATACGACCATGATTTGGCATATTTTCAACTCGCCGGGAGGGGGACGTTGCTCTTGCTCATAGTCAGTCTGCCGCTTGTCCCGCAAGTATGTTTCCAGGTGCCCCGAACGGATGAGCTCCTCGATGTAGTTTCGGAGCTGCTTGCAGTTCTCCATGGAATGGCCCTGCGATCAGTGAAAGTCGCAGTAGGGGCCCCGGGTGCGCTTTGCCGCCATGTGCGAGACCGGGGGGAGTTTGAAGAACCTCTCGCCTTTGGCCTCTTCCAGCAGTATCGTTTGGGAGACGTTGAGCGGGGTGTACTCCTGAAACTTTGGGGAGTAGGGTTTTTGCTCCTCAAGCCACTTTTTCTCTTCTCTGGCCCTTTTCTTATGATCCCTCTATTCTGTCCGGGGCAAATTGGCGTTCACCTCGGATTCGAGCTGGATCTCACGTTCGGTCCAGGCCCTGACCTCGGCCGTGGACTTAGGTTGCGCTAATGCAAAGGAGCGTAACTACTCCTTGTGCCTAAGACTCGACCTAAGTGTCATGATGACCGTCTCGTCCCGGTGTTCCGGAACTTCGAGGAGCGCGTTGTAGAAGCTGGTGACGTACCTTTTGAAGGTCTCCTTGTCCCCGCTCTTTATTGTGAAGAGATGATCGACGGTCCGCTTTTGCCGTCTGTTCCCGATGAAGTGGGGAGGAATTGGGTGGCCAGCTCACTGAAGGTCGATATGGAGTGTGGCGCGAGTCCTCGGAACCAGTCTCGTTCGGAGCGGATGAGAGTGGCCGGGAAAGCGCGGCATTGGGCGGCATCGGAACAGTCCTGGAAACTCATCCCGGCTGTGAATGCGTCCAGATGGTCCTTCGGGTCGGACTTCCCGTCGAAGAGTGAGACCTTCGGGGGCTTGTTCCGGGAGGAGACATGGACGACAAGAAGCTCCTCAGTGAAAGGCTTCATGAGCGAGTCGGCGGCGTATTTAGCCCCGTCTCTCGAATGACGACCTTCCTGATGCATACCTTCGATCTTCTTTTCGAGGGCGTCGAGTCGACCGTGGTATCCTGATTGTTTCCCCTAATCAGAGCAAAGCTCTGTTTGAATTTCAAAATTCAAAAATTGAACCAACGCTTCAGATTCCTTACGCTGCGCGCTGCGTGCTGCGTGCCACGTGTTAAAAGCAGATACGCCAGCGCCTGGAGCGCTGCACCCAAAGCAGCGCACCCCCAATCAGAGCAAAGCTCTGTTTCAAAATTCAAATTTTAAAATGAAGCAACGCTTCAGATCCCTTGCGCTCTGCGCTGCGCGCCACGTGTCAAACATAGGTGCGCTAGCGCAGTTGCCTGCGCTCTGCGCCGCGTGCCATGTGTCTAACACAGGTGCGCTAGCGCCGCGCACCACGTGTCAAACGCAGGTGCGCTAGCGCCAATTGCGCCAGCACTGAAATTTAAATAATAAATTATTAATTAATCAGAATTAAAATTCTATTCTAGAAAGATCTTTCCAATCTTATTAAAAGAATAAGATTATCTTATAAAAACAGAGGCCTTAGGATCAGAGATCCAACGGTGGGGAAATATCCCCAGATCAATCAGAGAAAGATCTCTGTAACTAACTTAACAAATCAATTGGCCCTATATAAAGGCCCCTAGATCTCAAGTCTCAGATAGAGAGAACCCTCTGCAAACTTTGAGAAAAAACTCAAAGAGAAAAAAATGCAAGTTTTTGAAGAAAGAAGATCATTTTCTTTATCTTTAAAGGTAAAGAATTAAATTCTTGGAAGAACAGAGATGAAATCATCTCATTAAAAAGAAGAATTCTCTTCTAAAAAGATCAAAGATTTAAGAACAAGATCAAAATCAAGATCTTCAATAAAAAAAAGAAAAAGATCAAAAAAATCTGATCATAAAAGATTAAAAAAAAGTAATTTACTTCATTCACAGATCAGTTGATCTATAAAGGCACAGCCTTTTGATGAGAACAAGAACTTTGGTTCTTGAATCTTGAGGTAAAACCTCTTTTAAAAGAACAGAAAACTTGTTCTTTGATCTTAAATTGATCAAAATGCGCTCTGCGCTATTGGATAGTGCCTTGCACTTTTGAAATGTGCCTTTGCGCTAATTGGACTGGCGCACTGCGCCAGAACGCGCCACGTGTCAACCACAGAACGGTTTACGCTTTGCGCTTCTAAAAATAGCGCACTGCGCTCTTGGACTGGCGCACTACGCCAGAGTACGCCACGTGTCATTCACTGGTGCAGCGCGCTCAGAAAGCACAGTGCGCTAACAGACTTGCGCTTAGCGCAGAGCGTGACACGTGTCACCTTCGTATGCGCTAGCGCATTGCGCTGTTTGATTGGCGCAAAGCGCCTGACAAGCCACGTGGCGCACTATCAGACCACTATTTTTCTCCTGATAAATGCTATGCATTTAATTACAGAGCCCAATGCTATGCATTAATAAAAGGGCAGAGCCCAAGTAAAAGCCTAATAGGCAGAACATGAATAAAATATTAAACATTTTCAACTGGACTTAGCCCAATTCTGGCCATAAGTCCTCAATATAAATTGAATTGAGCAAAACTGCTCTTCCAATCAATTTACACCCGGTTCAAGGGTACATCTCTTTACTCCTCTGAGAGGTGACGGGTCCCGACAACCACAAACTGCTACGGACTGTGGGGTCCTTAAACTCATGGACTATGACGTCCTTAACCTCGACCGTGATGTCTTAAAACTAATACCGGACTGTGGGGTCCTTAAACTCATGGACAATGACGTCCTTAACCTCGACCGTGCTGTCTTAAAACTAATACTGGACTATGACGTCCTTAACCTCGACCGTGATGTCTTAAAAGTAATACCGGACTATGACGTCCTTAACCTCGACCGTGATGTCTTAAAACTAACACTAGACTGTGAGGTCCTTAAGCTCACGGACTATGATGTCCTTAACCTTGACCGCAATGTCTTAAAACTAATATTGGACCGCAATGTCCTTAAACTACTTATCGACCGTATTGTCACTAAACTAAACAATAGAGCCCAATTGCTCTCTTGTCGGATCTAAACGATCCCGTTAAGTCGATCTTAGTCTAAAATTAGACTAACGTGTCCTTAACGAACGTTTAAGTTGATCTTAGCCTCAAATAAGGCTAACGTATCCTTAAACACAAACCCCCCCAAACCCAAATCTAAGAAAGATACGGATTTGGAATAATCCACGTCCTACGGGCGACAACATAACTTAGCCTCCGTATACAATCCACGGGCAACCGAACACAAAACAAACACCCATGACATAAAGTGACCATATGGAGAAGGAGAAAGTTGTTACCGCGGTGCGGTAACGTAATTAACTGCAGGGGCTTGCGCCTGCAGGGAAGAGCGTCCCCACAATCAAAAACCCCTCAAGCGAGGGGGGAATCTGACGAAGTCTGCTACATCGGCCGCATCCGTTTAAACCTTCGATACACGGTGCCATAAATCAACTCGGCATCTTCGGAGAGGTGGATGGATAGCACCAATTAGCATCTGCCCCGAATTTCAGGCAAGACGGACCCGCGCGGGGTCGCATCTCCATTATTCGGAGGGGAACAGATTCTGGCACGCCCGGTGGGACCTTTTCCTCTTTCCACTCCACACTTCGTGTGTCGTATTCGCGAACGAATCGCGATTTGTTAATGGTTGCCCTTGGGTTTCAAGTTACTAAGATTTGGTCTCTTGCTTGGCGCAGAAAGAAAAATAGCAATGGCATTCACCTGCTCGAAGTGTTCCAACTGCAACCGCAACCTACGCTCCGCCTCACCTGGAGGTGTAGCTTATGGACCTCAAGCGGCATCACTGTTCACGATGCCGGTAGAACAGGTCACCCAGGTTACTACTGGATTGTTTTTCGGGACCATGCTCCCGCCAACGAGCTTCATTGCTCCCGTGCCCGTACTAGAAGCTCCTAAGAAGTCGGTCTTCGATTGACTTACAGGTACTGCGGCCCCTCTCAACGGGTCGTCCAACACCAGCGCCTCGGTCTTCTCCAGACTGGGCCAAAACTCCTGCGGGCCCACAATGAAGCTTGCAGTCCCAAAGAAGGTTATTCCGAAGAGAATGACCAACCTTGCTCCCGAAGTCGTCAAGGCGGCTTCTCCTGCTAAGGGGTCGGTCTTTACAAGACTGACCGTCCCAACTTCCGCTCCCGCTCCTGCTACTCAAAGGACATCAGTCTTTAATAGGCTGACACCGGCAACAGCCCCTCACCTGAACAGGGGGCAAGACAAGGCTGTCCCTGTCACCGAGCCAATTCCATCAGCGCGACATACTCGACGTCGCCACTGGCGCCGAGTGAGGAAGGCCGGAGGCAACTCCCCTTCTGGGCTAACTCCACCAGCCCCGACGGCGGAAATCAATGTTGTTGTTCCAACTGGGAACAGCTTTGAGCTGCTGAATAAGGTGCGTAGGAATTCTCCTACTGCCGTACTGAAAAGATCTCCTCCTACACTGGAGAAGGTTGCGGAAGCAAAGCCAGAACATTCCCCTCAGCGGCTGTCCTCCAAGATCTACAAAGTCTGGCGGCAGGTCCAGAACTCGGTGGTGGATCAAGAATATTCCCGCCAGCAGAAAAAGCTGAAGGTCCGACAGGAGGAAAGCCATCCTGCCAAGTCACGGAAAGCTATCTGGGTGCCCACTACGACGGCCCCCTCAACTTCGACCGTTCATAGGAAAAGAAGGCTGGAGAAGATCCCCGTGCCTGTGACAAATGTCAAAGACACTGAACCCAAATGCCCTAAGTCTGGGGGCATGGTGGTGCATACTATCTATATGGCATCCGGGAAGGAGGATAGCCGCGCTTCAACGGGCTACCAACCACTCACCCAATCCATCACAAGAGCCCAGGAACAGCAGCAGCAAAAGCTCCAGAAGATGCTGACTGCGATGGCCGCACTCACCAGACCAAAAGAAAACCCGGAGGCGTCATCAGAACAACGTCACGAACATGAGACCGATGCTGAATTCCTTCGTAGAATGCTTGAAAGGAAGGACAAGGAAGCTGCGGAACAAGCGGCCAATATAAAGAAAATGGCTCTTCTGTTCCAAGACACGGTGGGCATTATGATCCAGCCGGATCCCCCAGCTGAAGATCCTCCAATCATTATTGAAGACGACAGAGGAGAAACGTCAAATCCACCTCCGGCTCTTTCAACAGCCAAAGAGGAAACTATCTCCAAATCCGCCCTGGATGATTATATTGCTCAGCAAATAAGAGTTCACCAGGCAAATGAGGCAGCCGGCCAAGTCGTCAAAATAGGGCGACCATATCCAGGCTGGTATGATCAGATAAAATACCCGCCGGGCTACACGATCCCGAAATTCCATGTCTATAAGGGGATAGGCAATCCCCACCAGCACGTCGCCCAGTTCAGAGCTCTTTGTGGCAACACTGGCGGCGATGATAAGCTTTTGCTTCGCCAATTTGTCGGCAGCTTATTGGAGACGGCGTTTGAGTGGTACTCCGAGCTTCTAAACGACTCCGTCAAAACTTTCGCAGAGATGGAGTTGTTATTCACTCAGCGATTCGCGAGCGCCAGCGAACGCACCCCAATAACGGAGTTGATCAATGTAAGGATGAAGCCGGTCGAAACCTGGGTCCAATATGCAATCCGATGGCGGAACCTGTGGTCGAAGCGCGAACAGCGCATCGAAGAAGCACCAGCGGTGGACATGTTCGTGGGCACCCTAGACCCTCATGCAACTATTTCACAGTTCATGATGTTCTTCAAACCAACCACGTTCCAGGATTTAATCGATAAGCTAGCCCAGATGGATCAAATGGGTCACAGACCGTCTCCCCCGAAGCCGGAACCTCGGAACGACAAGGGTAAAGGGAAGGCAACCTTCATTGCGAACACCCAACAGCAGCCCAGTGCCCCAAAGCTCGCGGATCAACTGGAGGAGAGACGGCGCTATTACAATGAGAAAATGAAGCGTCCTTACTCATTCCCACGGGACAAAATGAAGAGGCCTTTCGAGCTGGCGATACGCAACAGGCTTATCAATTTTCTGAATCCCAGGCGACCGCCTCAACCCAGCGAAGTGAATAATCCCAATTATTGCCCTTACCACCAAACGGTAAGCCATCCAATCGAGGATTGCTTCGTCTTTAAGGGATGGATCGAGGATCAGTACCTACAAGGCAAGTTCGCGTTGTCTGAAAAGTGGAAAGTAAACCCACCACAACCGCACACTCCTAAGAAAACGGACACATCGGGGGCAATATGTTCTTCTGTTGAAGAAGCTCCATGGGAGGTCGTGCTTTCAGCCAAAACCAAAAGGATGCTGAATGATCTTCAGACTTGTCCGGCAATCAGGTGGAAGAATCCGTTGGAACCTGAGGTCATCGAGGGGATGCTGAAGCCGCGCCCAACTCCAAAGATTGGTGGTGATAGCCAAAGCGTTCATGCTCAGCCGTCGAAATCTTCGAAAAAGAAGAAGAAATCCAAGAAGCCCGTGAAGCCTGGCGACAAGCGCACGGACTTACAGAAGCAGATTGACGCGTTAGAAGAGTATAACCAGAAGGCGCGGACTCCTATCACGCTCCAAGAGTTCCTCAGCCACGTCCTTAAAAACGAAGATGATGGTGAAGACTCGTCGGATGGATCTGAGAAATACGTGGCAAGTTGCCATATGATTTCTCACTCGTCAATAGACAATGAGGGAACTCCTTGCACTGAGAAGCTGGGGGCAGATCCTAAGCCGGAAACTTCTGGGGCCATCAGATGAAATAATTGATGCATTCCTTAACACGGCTCTTTTGAAAAGTAAAGCTGGTCGGGAGCGTGAGATGGTCATATTTGAAAGAGCCAAACACCGGCGACTAGACGAAAGAGTCAAGTCACTCCCGCCAAATCAAAAAACATCCGTCACGGATGAAAACAAGTTCAAGACGAGGAAAAGGTTTGCAAAACCCATATCAATGGGAATGAAGCTACCACCCTCCGAAGGAAACACCCCCGGTGAAGCAAAGATGCATCCTAGCTACTGCACATATCATCGAAAGATTTCGCACCCCACCAAGGAGTGCAACGCTTTTAAAAGATGGTGGCAGGGATATGTTGATCACTGGTAACATTTTAAGCGGATGAAACGCAGAACTCGTCGGGAGCAAAGAAGTGCGACTGAGGAGCATAAAAGAGACACCGGTAACTGCCGCATAGTCAACACCGGGGGATCGCAAATTCTCACTTTCGAAAGCGACTCTGACGAAGAAATGACTCTTGGCCCTCTCTTTAAAGAATCCATCTTGGGGAAAGAGGAAGAACCGGAGGCCTGTGAAAATATTCAGCTGCGCAACCGTACACTTCCAGAAAAGAATCTCGGACCTACGAATAGAAAAGATAAGGGAAAAGAAAAGGTCTCTGAGGATATCGCCCTGAATGACCAAGTCATGAAAGAGCTGACTGCCAAGGACCCGCCAAAGAAGAACAAGGTGGACTACAATGTTCTGGCACACTTGAGGAAGTTACCCTCGCAACTCAGCATATTTGACGTCCTTTTACTATCCAAAGAAGCGAGAGATTCATTGATCGAGGCGCTACAAGAGCTAGAGCAATTCCAAGCCTTTCTCGCCGAAGAAAAGATGAAGGACGAGATAGAGGAAGTACACACAGCCGATATCACCTTCGACGATGAAGACCTCCTCCTTGGGACGTGCGAGCACAACCGTCCCCTCTATTTCTCAGGGTACTACCACGATATAAAGATAGGCAAAATCTTGGTCGAAAATTGGTCTTCTGTCAATCTCCTCAACGCGCGAGTGTTGAAGGAAATCTGCATGAGCGTCCAGCATCTCGCTCGTGATAAAATCACCATCTCTGGTTTTGACTCCCAGTCATCGTGGACTCTCGGATCTGTAATACTGACGTTACGCTTCAGGCTGCTTGTCACAGACATTAAATTTCATGTCATTGAAGCCAAGACATGCTATAACGCTTTGCTCGGCCAGCCTTGGTTACACGAGTACAACATCATCCCTTCTACGCAACATCAGTGTATGAAATATTCTGTTATAAGGTGATGCCTTTCGGTCTAAAAAACGCTGGAGCCACCTATCAGAGGGCCATGACGAAGATCTTCGATGACCTTATACATGAAATCGTAGAATGTTATATCGACGACCTCGTAGTTAAGAGCAAATCATACGAGGAGCATTTAGAGCATCTGAAGACCGTATTTCAACGCCTTCGGCAATACAACTTGAAGATAAGCCCTCTCAAATGCGCGTTCGGGGTGTCCTCAGGCAAATTCCTAGGATTCATCGTCCGACACCGAGGTATCGAGATAGACCCGTCAAAGATCAAGACGATCATGGAGATGCCTCCGCCAAGGACTCTCAAGCAACTGCGGTCCCTCCAAGGGAAGCTCGCGTATATCCGGCGATTTATAGCCAATCTCTCTGGCAAGTGCCGTTTTTACAGTCACCTGATGAAAAAGGGGACCCCGTTCATCTGGGATCACAAATGCCAAGGCGCGCTGGACGAAATAAAGCAATATCTGCAGAACCCGCCAGTGCTGGTTGCTCCGGTCAAGGGAAAGCCTCTCGTTCTTTATACAACCGCCCTCGAAGGTTCCTTAGGCACATTATGGGCACAAGAGAATGACCAAGGGAAGGAGAGAGCTCTCTATTACTTGAGTCAAGTTTTCCTGGGGGCAGAAAGCAATTATTCTTCCATCGAAAAACACTGCCTGACATTGATCTTTGCGTAACGAAACTCCGGCACTATGCATTGGCGCACGAAGTCTGTCTCATATCGAAGGTGGATCCTCTCAAATACTTGATGTCGAAGGCCATATTAACAGGACGGCTCGCTAAATGGGCTCTGCTCTTGATGGAGTTCTCAATAACCTATCAGCCTCTTAAGGGGGTGAAAGGCCAGGCCATCGCCGACTTCCTCGCCGAGCATCCAATACCTGCCGATTCTCCTTTGAACTGTGAATTGCCAGACAAACATGCGTTTGATGCGATCAACGGTGGTGATGCCCGATGGGAACTTTATTTTGATGGAGCGTCTTCCATGAAGAAGCGCTAACAGAACACGCCCATAATCAAATCGGGGGCAGGCCTCATCTTCGTGACCCCACAAGGAGGGATAATGCGCTTCGCTTTCTCCTTAACAGAAAAGCGGATGCATTAGCCAAGCTTGCTAAAGAATTGGCTGATGAGAACCTCGATGACGTAAGAAACGTGATACAAAGCCGTCGGGTTCTTGCACCGGCGGAAATATCTCCAGAGTCGTCTAAGGAAAAGGGAGCGACCGAGCAAATGGCTCTGCAAGTAAAAGACCAGGAAAAAGTTGAGGATTGGAGAGAAGCCTTCATAGACTACTTCAAATCCCGTCGAACACCTGAAGATGCGGTCTCAAGACATCAGCTTATGAAACGAGCTCTGTCTTTCGCCTTTGTCAATGATACTTTGTACAAGAGGTCACTTGATTCTCTGTGGTTGAGATGCCTGGGACCTGAAGAAGCAAAAAGAGTCGTCCAAGAAGTTCATGACGGACTCTGCGGTTCTCACCAAGCAGGTCCGAAGATGAAGTTGAAGATTAAACGGATGGGCTACTACTGGCCCACGATGATCCAGGACTGCCTCGAATATATGAAGCAATGCCACTCATGCCAGATCCATGGGGACTTCATCCACCAGCATCCAAATCCACTACACCCAACGGTGGCTAGTTGGTCGTTCGAAATGTGGGGAACTGACATAATCGGCCCCATCGATCCGGCATCGTCCAGAGGACATCGTTTCATTTTGGCGACAACTGATTACTTCTCCAAATGGGCAGAAGCAGTACCGCTGAGGGAAGTAAAGACGGAGAATATCCTCCATTTCTTCAAGACTCACATTATTTATCGGTTTGGAACTCCACGACGGATCATCTCCGATAACGGGCCAACCTACAGAAGCCACAAGATCAGCCGCTTCGCACACCAGCACAACATAGACTGGAGATACTCCTCAGTTTATAATCCCCGAGCTAACGGTCTAGCTGAGGCTTTCAACAAGACCTTGACGAAGATCGTAAAGAAAACGGTGTCCCGAAATAAGAAGGACTGGCATGAGAGACTGCAAGAAGCTCTCTGGGCGTATCGAACTACGTTCAAGACGGCCATGAACACAACGCCGTATGCATTGGTGTTCGGTACAGAAGCGGTACTCCCCCTTGAGATAGAGTTACCCTCTCTACGAGTGGCGGTTCATTACGAGCTAACAGACGAAGAGAATGCTCACCTTCGGCTCGAGGAGCTCGATGCCCTGGATGAAACCCGGCTTATGGCGCAACAAAATCTAGAAGCCTATAAAGCAAAAATGACGCGCTCCTACGAAAGATTGACCAGGCCAAGGGCATTCCGCCAGGGAACTCGTGCTGGTAGTCAAAAGACCCATGATCCCCAATCGTGCTAAACGAGGGAAATTCGAGCCGAATTATGAAGGCCCGTACATTATAGACAAGATCTACCAAGGTGGAGCCTATCTACTCATGGACATGCATGGCGAGAGGCCCTTCAGGCCAATAAATGGTCGCTTCCTGAAGAAATATTATGCCTAACGAGTCACGGCCCAGGTCAAAGATAGATGACGACGACTATGTCCGCTCGCTATCTTTCTAAGCCTAAACTCTATAAAATAGTGACATGCCTTCTTCAACGACGGACCAAAACATCCTTAAACTAACAACGGACCGAAACGTCCTTAAACTAACAACGGACCACTATGTCCTAAAACTAGCCGTTGACCGAGATGTCAATAAACTACGGTGGATTGCAGCATCCCAAAGTTGGTACAAAAAAAAGAGAATAAAAAAAAAGAGAAACCGGTATGTCCATAAGCAAAATGGGCACGGATGAAAACCCGAAAGGGCTCCGTGAGTAAAAACAGTAGGGGTACTGGCGAGTGTTTGTGAAAACCCGAAAGGGCGCAACCTCGTTATATATATATATATATATATATATATATATATATATATATATAAAAGGAATAAAAAAAAAGAAAACGGTATGTCCATAAGCAAAATGGGCATGGATGAAAACCCGAAAGGACTCCGTGAGTAATAACAGCAGGGCTACCGGCGAGTGTTTGTGAAAACCCGAAAGGGCTTAACCTCGTTAAAAAAAAGACACTTGCAAGGTCCTCTCGATCTTGTGAGGAGAAACCACCCGCGTGAGATCCTTACGACTCACAAAGGAGCAACACACTTAGGGATCCCTACGATTCCTAAGGAGAAATTACACTTGCGATATCCTCACGACTCGTAAGGAGAATCCTATTATGAGACCCTCACGGCTCATAATATTTGAAAGTCTTAAGCTACAGAGACCTGAACCTGTTCTTAAGCAACCCCCACAACCTCCGATATTGCCCTACAAGCGGCTCAATACTGACCCTTGTATACAATCCACGGGCGCGAATAAACGTTACCCTGGCAAAGTCCCATCCGTGACTAGGGATATGTCCATATGGTGAACAACCCTTATAAGTCCTCTCGACTTATAAGGAGAAAACCCTTTTGTAAGATCCTTACGACTTACAGGAGAACATGCACTTAGGAATCCTCACAATTCCTAAGGAGAAAACACACCTACGAGATCCTCACGACTTGCAGGGAGAAATACCTTTGTGAGACCCTTACGGCTCACAAAGTCAAAAGCCTTAGTCGACAGGATCTTAACCCTGTTCACTAAGCCACCTTTGTTCGATATCGACAGAGGCAAATGATAATTCACTCCTGGCAATATCCCAGTTGTAGCGGTGTTGATGCCAAAATCGGTGTCTAATCCCAAGCTTGCGGCAAAAAGCTAACGAGTCAAAAATAAAACAAATAGCCGAAATGATTGGGCACCGCGAAAAATAGCCGAAATGATTGGGCAATCGCGACCTTCGCGATATAAAATGCTGAAATGATAGAGCATCGCGGAAAGAAATAAAATAAAAATAAAAATGAAATTTATACCCTACAGGTGATATCACAGCAGTCCCTGTATACAATCCAGGGGCGCAAACGAAGAAGGAATCACACTCCTCCTCCCCAGGTTTCATCATAAGAAGAAGCCAAATCTCGTCGGTTCACAGATAGCCTAGAGATCATCTCGACGTTCGTCTCATTGCAGCAGACACAACATTAAGCAAAGCGGAACAGCGGCAACTCCCAGTTCCATGACTCGACGGTGTACAGATGACCGAGAGTCAAATCCCAACCCCGTGAAATGCGGATATAATCAACAAAATTCCTGGTTACATGGAACCCGGATAACGTCACTTCTGACCCCGTGGAAAACGTCCAGAGCGGATCCTGGTCCTCGCAGAGCACGGCAGTGAATCCGTGTGAAGCATCCAGAGCGGAGCCTAGTCCTCGTCGAACACGGCAGTGAACCCGTGGGAAGTATCTAGAGCAAAATTCCTGGTTACGTGGAATGCGGATAACGTCACTTCTGACCCCGTGGAAAACGTCCAGAGCGGATCCTGGTCCTCGTAGAGCACGGCAGTGAACCCGTGTGAAGCATCCAGAGCGGAGCCTAGTCCTCGCCGAACACGGCAGTGAACCCGTGGGAAGCATCTAGAGAAAAATTCCTGGTTACGTGGAACACGGATAACGTCACTTCTAACCCCGTGGAAAATGTCCAGAGCGGATCCTGGTCCTCGGGGAGCACGGCAGTGAACCCGTGCGAAGCATCCAGAGCGGAGCCTAGTCCTCGCCGAACACGGCAGTGAACCCGTGTGAAGCATCTAGAGCAAAATTCCTGGTTACGTGGAACGCAGATAACGTCACTTCTGACCCCGTGGAAAACGCCCAGAGCGGATCCTGGTCCTCGCAGAGCATGGCAGTGAACCCGTGTGAAGCATCTAGAGCGGAGCCTAGTCCTCGCCGAACACGGCAGTGAACCCTTGTGAAGCATCTAGAGCAAAATTCCTGGTTACGTAGAACGCGGATAACGTCACTTCTGACCCCGTGGAAAATGTCCAGAGCGGATCCTGGTCCTCGCAGAGCACGGCAGTGAACCCATGTGAAGCATCCAGAGCGGAGCCTGGTCCTCGCCAAACACGGCAGTGAACCCGTGGGAAGCATCCAGAGCAAACATCGGACTGTGAGGTCCTTAAACTCACGGACTATGCTGTCCTTAACCTCGACCGTGATATCTTAAAACTAACAATCAAACAAAATGATTTTAAACTGATTTTACTTTGGTTCAAGGGTACATCTCTTCACTCCTTTGATATTTGTCGTTGTAATTCCTCAACGTCTTCAAAAAGATGACGGGTCCCAATAACCATACATTTCATGGACTGTGAAGTCCTTAAATCCACGGACTATGATGTCCTTAACCTCGACCGTGATGCCTTAAAACTAACATTGGACTGTGAGGTCCTTAAACTCATGGATTATGATGTCCTTAACCTCGACCGTGATGTCTTAAAACTAACATTGGACTGTGAGGTCCTTAAATTCATGGACTATGATGTCTTTAACCTCGACCGTGATGTCTTAAAACTAACATTCGACTGTGGAGTCCTTAAACCCATGGACTATGATGTCCTTAACCTCGACCGTGATGTTTTAAAACTAACAACGGACTGTGGAGTCCTTAAATCCACAGAATATGATGTCCTTAACCTCGACCGCGATGTCTTTAAACTACGGTATCCTTGAAAATGTCCAGGGCGGAGCCTAGTCCTCGCCAAACACGGTAGTGAAACCGGAGGAAGCATCCATAGCAACCCCTGACTCCGTGAAATGCGGATAAGGGCAACTTCACCCATCACTTGCGGGTCCTCACGACTCGTAAGGGAGTAAATTCTCTTGTGAGATCTTTACGAGTTTCAAGAGAAAACGCACTTGGGAATCCTCACGATTCTTAAGGAGAAATTACACCTACGGGATCCTCTCGACCGATAAGGAGAAAATTCTTTATGAGACCCTCACGGCTCATAAAGTTGAAAAGTCTTAGGTGACAGATCCTAACCCTGTTTTCTAAGCCATCCCCGCCCTACAAAGAATCCAAGATTGACAGCTATATACTACCTACAGATCGCACTTGCTAAAATCACATGGCAACAACACAGCAAGGAGAAGAAAGCAACAGTATAACAAAAATGCGTCTTTATTCATGAACTCAATTGAATACAAGATACATCATATAAAAGGATAAAAAAGGGATACATATTATTCAAAGATTACAAGTGTTCAACCTATATAAAAGCAGCTATTGGGAGGGAGGCGCCTTTAATAGACTGGCTAGCTGCTCGCGCACTTTTCTCAACTCCTCCTCACGATCAGCCGCCACGGCCAGCTCTGCTTCAACTTGGGCATGTTGCTGCAAACAGGACGAGAGTTTCTGATCAACTTCCTGCTGGGCAGCCTCCTGACTCTGCGTGACCTGCTCGTTAAAATCAAGCTTCTTTCTCAACACCAGCCCATCTGAGATACATCGTTGAAGATTTTCAAAAATGGTGTTCGGTTGGGCAGTATTAGCCGCAACCTCAGCGCGCAGTTGGGCAGATTCAGCAGCAGTCGCCTCACGTTCCTTTCGCTTAAGGGTTGCCTCTCGTTCGAAATGGCGAAGGGACGGAACACTTTGCTTAACCCATGCGGCCCGCTGGGAGTTCAAAGCCTGGGTCTCGGGGGTAGGACGCATAAGTTCAAGCTGATGCAGACATGCCTCGATCTCCCTGTAGTGATTAACCCAAGACTCGACGACACCTTCATTATGGAAATTTACAAGCGTCGCCAGCATCGGATTGACCTCGGCAGCGAAATCTGCGGCAGATGTAGGAGCTTCTGCGTCAAGCTCCTCGACGCATCCGCTCAGCATACGCAGACCATCGTAGCACCCTTTGAAGATGGACGTCTGGAGAATGGGCCTGCCGGCATTATAATGCAAGACTCGAAAGAGGACGGAGTCGAAGCGACCGCTGCAAAACAGATCACAATCAAATGATGGTTCAAGAAATATAGGAAGGTCATGAATGATGGAATTTACTGTACTAGCAGCAGCAGGTGGCAAAGCCGGGAGGACCGGTGGCGCAACTGATCTCACATCTCCTCCTTCAATCTGTAGCACTGCAATCAGGGCAAAGAAGAATCAGAAATAATTTCATTATCGGTAAAAGAAAGAGCATTAATTGAAATCTATATTCACCAGCGCCGCTAGATGAAGCCATCTCCGACGGGAAGGAGAAGTGGGGATGCAGCACCTGGTACAGGTGGTCAAAAAGGACTCCTGCAAAGACGCAATAGTACAACGCCAGTACATAAATTATGCAGCCAAGATAAGACTGGTGGGTTACAAATCCATACCTTCCAGCATTTGCGACTGTGCGAGAGAAGGAAGAGAAGTGGTCACCGTCAGAGCGGTAACTGACGGCGCTCTCTCGGGTAACGCGGCATCAGCACTAGCCGCACCTGCGTTAGAAACAAGATAAACCCTGTCAGGAAGGATTGCAGAATAAAAAAGAAGGACGGTAACCCAAAATTTACCTGATGAGTCGCCAATCGGAGCCATGACGATGGCATTACTTGATGCAACGGTGGCGTCTCCCTCCTCCATTGGGGTGGCCTCGCCTCCCGTTGCCTCATTCCCTAACTCCACAGGAACCGTTGTCACGCTAGCAACGCCAGGAGATGACAAGGAACCATAGGCAGGGAGAGCGATAATCGGAGCAGTGCCTGACTTTTGAGAAAGAGCGGCCATCTCGTGCTCAGCGATCATGCTCGTTTCACCCGTTACCCCCTCAGGCTCAGTGGTCGCAGCCGCTTCATCCACTGCTGCCTCAGGCTCGGCCGTAGCATCCGTCTCACCTGCTACCACCTCAGGCTCAGTAGTAGCAGCCGTCTCACCTGCCCCTTCGGGCTCGACATTGGCAGCCTTCTCGGGCATAGCAGTTGTGACTGTCTCGTCAGCCACTATCTCGGGCCTTGCAGCTATGGTTACATCGCCTGCCATCGCCTCGGGTTCAGCCACTACCTTCTCCACCGTCCCCTCAGGCTCGACGGTCGCCGCCACTCCTTCAGTGAGACTCGACCCTGCAGGACAAGATATATAAAACCGACGGTTTTAAAACTTTGACAATAAAGCCTCAAAGACACATTACCAGAAGTGGATTTACCATTGGCTTCCCGAGCTGCACGTGCCGCCTGTCTATGAGCAGTAGACAAGGCGACAGGGAGCTCCTCTGAAGGAGTAGCAACGGGAGTAACGGCGCTTGAGCCTGCTCCCACGGCCAAAGCAGCACTACGCTCTCTTACTACGCGCCTTAGGCGTTTCCTTTCCTCCCGAGCCGTGGCTACAAACCTTTTTGAAGCCTCCTTTAGCAAGGCGTCGTCGTCCGCGTTCAGGGTTGCCTCTAGAGCCGTCAAGGCTTCCATCATCGGCTTTTTAAGAAGGGCCTCTTATGGTAATCCCGAAGAGGCCGGGACTTCGGTAGCTGGCCCGGGGAGAATTCCCGCATCAGCTTGCGAGGCAGGTCTTGTGGTCCCTGCAATGAGATAAGGAAAAGGTTAGATTGGCCATAAAAAGGAGAATGAAGACTCAATGAGCTGAGACGTACCAACGCCCAATAGAGCGCGTTTCCTCTCTTCCTCCTCGAAAGTCCTGAGGGAAGCCGCCAGAACCTTCTCAGAAGTGAAGCCTGTTACAAAAAGAAGAATATTAGTCAAGACATGACAATAAAATATAACGCAATGACAAGAGCATGACTAATATTTACTTGATTGCGCGAGGGCAGCTATTTTCGCTTGGTGGCTCGCAAGTTGTGCAGAAGCAGCAATAGCAGCGTCGAGATCAGTGTCTTCTAGTGCTATGAAAAAACCCTCGTTGGTTCCATATTCACTTAAGCCTTCGGTTATAGGAGCCTGAGGCTCTAGGCCGAGTACGGCATCAAGGGAAAGGACCGACTTCTTCTTCCTTTTCTGCGGGCGAACCCCGGTCGCACCCAAAATCAGCTTACGCTTCGTGGGCACCTTGGGACGGCGGGTACCGATGTCCGAGCCCACGCTGGATTCAGGCGAAACCATGTTTACCGTCTCCATGGGAGCACGGGGCGCTGAGGGCACGTCCACAGAATCATGGGGCAATCCACGCTGGGGGCTTAGCACGCGTGGAGGCTCATCTCCAGCATCTCCTCTTAGTGGAGGAGGGACAGGGGTCCTTCGCCTTAAAGGAACGTTGCGATCGCTGGCAGGGGGCGCACCCTTGCGATCAAGCAGTAGCCGCTTCTCTTCCATAATGACAGCGCCCATCGTATGCTGATACCAAGCCCCGTATACGTTGAGGGCCCTTGGAATACAACTCGACTCGCTAATGAAGAAGTGGGAGCCCGTGTTTAATCGCATAAAGTGATGCAGTGCGCTCCGTATTCCCTTCCTGGTGGCCGCAGGCTCTTCAAAAAACGCCTCTAGTGGGACCCCCTGGTTATAACTTAGTTGTTGGGCGAAACGATGGGGGTTGTACCTCATAAAAAGCGCCGCCTCATTCTTCCTGAACACGAGGAAGTCCGGCCTAATGGAGTATAGATGCAGAATTTCCCGGGCTTTCAATATGGAGGCTCCGTCTTTGAAATTATCGCGCAATGCCAACACCGCCTTGGAGGTCTCCGGTCCGATTTTCAGGGCCTTATCCGTGAAAGAAATACCCGCTCCGACCGTGCGCGGACGAAGAAGAAACCCCCTAGCCTCCCGCGGAGGCGGATTCACGATAGAAGCACCGATCAGCCACATAACTCTCGGGAGTCTGCACTTCTCATAAAACGAGGGTCTTTTATGAATACCAAATACCCCAAGCACGTGCATTTCCATCCACGAAGTAAAGTAGTGCATCGGGAAATTAGCGGGTTGCACCCCCGGTTCAGTTGCGTCCGCCACCACGCTGAGACCATGGTACAGGTGGGCCAACCCGGCAATTCCAATGGACAATTGTATGCCAGCCACCATTCGATGTGCTGGATAAAAGACGGACGGCCTCATGTAGCGAGGGTGCATGGGGAGCGCGAACCAGCACAACCATAACCCCAGAAACCCGAGAAAGAGAGTCTCCTCGTCGATGCCCGGAGCAGCGATTTCCGACAAAGGGATGGTTGCAGCATCGGGGAAGTAAAAACCTTTTTGATCGGCTTCCAGTGCTAGTCGACGCTCTAAGCCAAGGCCGAAAGGGTCGTCAAGCTTGGCAAATTTTTCGTCCCGTTGCGATAGAATCTCCGGTCGAAGAAAGCGGGCGATGAAGTCTGCGAAACTAACTCCCCGGCCTCCCGATTCCAAGTAAAGACTTTCATACATATTCAGCACCTTTACCAGACTCGGAAACTGGTGCTGAATAGCATTCTCCGGCATTAGGTCCATCACCAACGGCTTAGTGGGGAAGACATATTCATCAGGAGGAAGCAGCTCCTCATAGTGCTCTCCCCTCACCGGCAGACCGGAAACTTCAGCAAATTCTTCCAAAGAGATGGAAACTTCCCTGTCCATTAGAAGAAAGGTATGGGTGGGAATGTTCCATTGCTCCACGAACGCCTTAATCCACTATGTTGGAGGAGCAGAGTACTCGAACAGCGAGACGTAAACTGTAGGGTATAGACCGATCTTCAGCAGGTGCGTCTTCTTCGCTGACAAAATATACCTGGCCCACTGCAAATACCCTGCCGAGTGTCGAGAGGTCAATCCGATATTGTAGGGTTGTCCCCAAGGGCACGACTCGCCCTGGAATATGCGCCGTCCCAAAATATCCACGGCTGCCGGCAGCTGTATGGGAATGGCAGCAATCGAAGGTTGAAGAAGACCCTCCGAATTCCAATTTACGACCTCCACGGCATAGTTCACCGGGGGTACATCTGCATATGAGATTGATGAGATCGGCTCTGACGGCGTCGCACAAGAGAAGCTTCGGCGACCTTTGATAATTTCGTTGTACCACCTACCCCACAGGTGAAGGTTTTTGTATTCCGGGTCGTAATCTTTAATGAGCGCAAGAACTTCCCGGTCGACCGGTACTTCAGGGAATCCTCCCTCTGAACGGAAAAACGGGAACGAGAGATCAGAAGACATGTTGCCTGCAAGAAAAAGTGAAATTCAATTATCAGTATTATAATTTAATTTTAAAATCCCGATGCTCGGTACTTTAAAATTTGTACCACACTGCAATGCAGTAGAGAGGGGGACCAAAGGGGGACCCACAAAATCCAGATAACAATGCATCAATTAATAAGACAGCCTCATCATTGGATGAGACTGTCAATTAATGAGGAAATATTCAAAGAATATTCTCATTAAATAAGAAATCCCTCGAGATAAGGAGAAAATCTCCCTTTCAGAGCAAAGCTCTATAACAGAGTGACACTTGTCAAACTCTGGTCACGAGGGAATAAAATTCCTTAAAGAGCCTAGCTCTGTAATGATGATGGAAAATCCATCAAAAGTTAACGAAAAATAATTCCTAAGAATTAAAGTTCTGGGATCTTAAAGATCCATGAAAAAACTCTTAAGAGTTCTTCATCAAAAGATCTATACATTGTCAAAAGAGCAGAGCTCTGACCCATGGGCTAAGAAACCCTAAGGAAAGATCTATTTAGATCTATGGGTTCTTGAGAGCAAAACTCTGTTTATGAAACCCCAAAAGGGTTTTCTTTAGATCAAAAGATCTATGAGAGCAAAGCTCTGTTAATTAAAGTTAACTTAATTTAATTTAACTTTTACCTAAAAATTTCTAGAGTTTTAACTCTTGAAGTTCTTGGAAATGAGAGCAAGGCTCTGAAAATAAAATTCTTGAGAAGATGATAATCATCTGAGGACCAAGGGTCCTATTTATAGACGCTGAAGCGCCTCCTCAACTTCTGAGTTGATCTAAGGGCTCAGATGTTGCTACCGCTGCACTCACGTGTGCGCCACGTGAGTGCAACGGTGGGGGGGCATTTATTTCCCCCAATCAGAGCAAAGCTCTGTTTGAATTTCAAAATTCAAAAATTGAAGCAACGCTTCAGATTCCTTGCGCTGCGCGCCACGTGTCAAAAGCAGACACGCCAGCGCCAGGAGCGCTGCGTCCAAGGCAGCGCACCCCCAATCAAAGCAAAGCTCTGTTTCAAAATTCAAATTTTAAAATGAAGCAACGCTTCAGATCTTTTGCGCTCTGCGCTGCGCGCCACATGTCAAACATAGGTGCGCTAGCGCACTGCGCCGCGCGCTACGTGTCAAACACAGGCGCGCTAGCGCAGTTGTGCGGCGCTCTGCGCCGCGCGCCACGTGTGAAACACAGGACAGTTGCGCGGCGCTCTGCGCCGCGCCGCGCGCCACGTGTCAAACGCAGGTGCGCTAGCGCCAATTGCGCCAGCACTGGAATTTAAATAATAAATTATTAATTAATCAGAATTAAAATTCTATTCTATAAAGATCTTTCCAATCTTATTAAAATAAGAAGATTATCTCTGAAAAACAGAGGCCTTAGGATCAGAGATCCAACGGTGGGGAAATATCCCCAGATCAATCAGAGAAAAATCTCTGTAACTAACTTAACAAATCAATTGGCCCTATATAAAGGCCCCTAGACCTCAAGTCTCAGATAGAGAGAACCCTCTGCAAACTTTAAGAAAAAACTCAAAGAGAAAAAAAGGCAAGCCTTTAAAGAAAGAAGATCATTTTCTTCATCTTTAAAGGTAAAAAATTAAATTCTTGGAAGAACGGAGATGAAATCATCTTATTAAAAAGAAGAACCCTCTTCTAAAAATATCAAAGATCTATGAACAAGATCAAGATCTTCAATAAAAAAAGAAAAAGATCAAAAAGATTTGATCATAAAAGATTAAAAAGAAATAATTTACTTCATTCACAGATCATTTGATCTATAAAGGAACAGCCTTCTGATGAGAGCAAGAACTTTGGTTCTTGAATCTTGAGGTAAAACCTCTTTTAAGAGAACAGAAAACTTGTTCTTTGATCTTAAATTGATCAAAATACGCTCTGCGCTATTGGACAGTGTCTTGCACTTTTGAAATGCGCCTTTGCGCTTATTGGACTGACGCACTGCGCCAGAACGCGCCACGTGTCAACCACAGAACGGTTTGCGCTTTGCGCTTCTAAAAATAGCGCACTGCGCTCTTAGACTTGCGCACTACGCCAGAGCACGCCACGTGTCATTCACTGGCGCAGTGCGCTCAGAAAGTGCAGTGCGCTAACAGACTTGCGCTTAGCGCAGAGCGTGGCACGTGTCACCTTCATATGCGCTAGCGCATTACGCTCTTTGATTGGCACAAGGTGCCTGACAATCCACGTGGCGTACTATCAGACCGCTATTTTGCTCCTGATAAATGCTATGCATTTAATTACAGAGCCCAATACTATGCATTAATAAAAGGGCAGAGCCCAAGTAAAAGCCTAATAGGTAGAACATGAATAAAATGTTAAACATTTTCAACTGGATTTAGCCCAATTCTGGCCATAAGACCTCAATATAAATTGAATTGAGCACAACTGCTCTTCCAATCAATTTACACCCGGTTCGAGGGTACATCTGTTTACTCCTCTGATATCTATCGTTGTAATCCTTCAACGTCATCAGAGAGGTGACGGGTCCCGACAACCACACACTGCTACGGACTGTGGGGTCCTTAAACTCATGGACTATGACGTCCTTAACCTCGACCGTAATGTCCTAAAACTAATACCGGACTGTGGGGTCCTTAAACTCATGGACTATGACGTCCTTAACCTCGACCGTGATGTCTTAAAACTAATACTGGACTATGATGTTCTTAATCTCGACCGTGATGTCTTAAAAGTAATACCGGACTATGACATCCTTAACCTCGACCGTGATGTCTTAAAACTAATACTGGACTGTGAGGTCCTTAAGCTCACGGACTATGATGTCCTTAACCTTGACCGCAATGTCTTAAAACTAACATTGGACCGCAATGTCCTTAAACTACTTATCGACCGCAATATCACTAAACTAAACAATAGAGCCCAATTGCTTTCTTGTCGGATCTAAACGATCCCGTTAAGTCGATCTTAGTCTAAAATTAGACTAACGTGTCCTTAACGAACGTTTAAGTTGATCTTAGCCTCAAATAAGGCTAACGTATTCTTAAACACAAACCCCCCAAACCCAAATCTAAGAAAGATACGGATTTAGACTAATCCACGTCCTACGGGCGACAACAGAACTTAGCCTCCGTATACAATCCACGGGCAACCGAACACAAAACAAACACCCACGACACGAAGTGACCATATGGAGAAGGAGAAAGTTGTTTCCGCGGTGTGGTAGCATAATTAACTGCAGGGGCTTGCGCCTGCAGGGAAGAGCGTCCTCAAAATCAAAACCCCCTCAAGCGAGAGGGAATCTGACGAAGTCTGCTATATCGGCCGCATCCGTTTAAACTTTCGATACACGGTGCCATAAATCAACTTGGCATTTTCGGAGAGGTGGACGGATAGCACCAATTAGCATCTGCCCTGAATTTCAGGCAAGATGGACCCGCGCTGGGTCGGGTCTTCTTTGTTCGGAGGGGAAAACTAATGAGTTGGCATACTCAAATTTCTGGCCTCGGCTGCCGGAGGTCTCTGCGTGGACACGGTCCCAGTTCCGTTCGATGACGTTCCTCAGGTCTCCTGGCGAGGTCGTTTTCGAGCTGCCGCGGTGAGTCTTGTGTGCGCGACCTCATCGAGGGAGGGGATGTCAGCCATGCCTGGGAGCAGGCGAGCTGACCGAAACCTCCTCGGGAGGGACAGGGGCGCGACGGGACTCGGGGAGAGGCGCTCTGGCGTAAGACCTTGGAGTTAAACTGTGCGGTGCCCATTGAGTCATTGAATATGTCGGCCCGGGGGATCCGCGGCCGCCGGAGGTAGCGTGACGGTGGTCGGTAGTGCCGACGCGAGCGGAGTCCTCTCTCTCTCTAGGGATCCCGGTCCCGAGGTGGGGGAGCGGCGACCTGAGGAGGTTGCCCTGCCATTTGGACACGGACGAGCGCATCAACAACGGACGCCAATCCATTTATCTGAACGGCTAGGGCGTTGATTGCGTTCGGGGGAGGAGATTCGTCCGCGCCTCCGTTGTGGGGGAGGCGACGGCTAGCGCTTAGATCATCGCGGTGATCGCTCGCCATGAAGTTGGGATCAGAAGATGAACTTTCGTTGAGTGGAACAAGGGTTCCCACAGACGGCGCCAACTGATGGAGCTCTGGATCTCCTTCAGATATTATCTTCCGTAGATCTGCTGCGAACGCTGATGGACGACTGAGATTTGATCTGGAGGTTATCTCCTTTAGCGTGTGGAACTCAATGGTCTTGGATTTGAGGTTGAGCCGAGCTACCTGTAGGGAAGTTCCGGGATGGTTGTGCCACCGAGGACTCTCCGACGATCAAGTTAGTGGTGTAAATTGGAAGAGTAGCGGTTTAGTAGAAAGAATTGCGTGCCTCGATTGTCTAAGAGAGGGTTTTTTATAGCGGCAGCAATGAGCAGGCAGGCGCGTGGATCATGCCGGCCGTTACGCCCCTGACGTCACGCCCGCGTGATAGGCGGGATCCCACATTAACTGCGAGACAAACTTGTTAATGGGAGATCGTGATGGCGTGGAACGTGGGATCATGGGCGGCGGATATCTCGCGCACGGCGAGATTCGCGGAGCCGTGGCTGATGCGCCTGCAGGTCGGTCAGGGTGAGACCGAGGAAGATCACCTCGGCGGGTGGCTCGGGTACGAGCGGGAGGCCGAGCCGTCTTGGTTCCGTGACAGCTCGGAAGCGAGCCGAGGGTGGCCTGGAAGGTCGCCAAAGGTCGGGAAACTCCTCGGCACCAAGGACCCGAGGTGTCATAACGACTGAAGTTCTTGATTCCTTCTTGTAGTTCTGGGACACGTCATCTGCCATGTGTCTGTATTTGGAGAGTCACGATATTGAGCCCCATCACAAACCATGCATCAAGATGGATTAAAGTTAAGGGGAATTTCAGATTAAAATTGAAAATGATCTTCGAAATTTATGTATTTAAGTCTCAAATTAAGAGGAAATTTGGGCAAGAATGATTATATTTTAATTAACATTGTAAATTATCTTCAAGTGATATCATGACCATGCAGTGCTTCCACTCGCTTGGAAGGAGGAATTCAATAGTGCTTCCATCCATAACGGTTGCTTCGGAGGTGGGTGCAAAATGGGTTGCATGATTGGCGGCAGGGGCGATCATGGGTCCGGTTCATCAAAGACAGCTGCCATGGTGGCTTGATCCTTCTATCTCCTTTGTATGTGGACTCTTTTTCGTCTTCTTTTGTTTGTAACGTGATCCCATTTTTTGCATTTTGTTTTTCAAAGGCCTGTAAAACAATTCTTTTTTCTGTGACGTATTCATGCTATAACTATGAATGATTGGTGCATGGTGTGCTTAATGCTTAGTGATGGAGCTCCTTTTCGGGCCTCCGTCAGATGTTGTCTTCCTTTGATCTCGAGATGAACTAGGTTGACTGTCCTTCGTTGCGTGTGGGTCTCAATGGGCTTTGAGAGGACAAGGTGGGATGAGAAGGTTGCCGCCGTGTACCTGCAAAGAAGTCTCGGGGTGGTTTGGTACCACCGAGGACCCTCCGACGCTCAAGTCAGTGACAAGATCCGAGCAGAATAACGGCGTCAGTGTAAAGAATCGCTTACTTGACCCCTCTGTGATAGGGGCTTATATAGTGGCGGCAGCACGCAGCAGCAGGCACGAGAATCTCGTCGGCAGTTACGCTCCCGACGTCACGCCCGCGTAATGAGCGGATCGCCCGTTAATGGGGATCGTGATGGCGTGAAACGTGGGATGTTGCCGGCGGAGAATCCGCGTATGGTGAGATTTGCGGAGCGGCGGTTACGCCTGTGAATGGTGGAGTCGGTCGGTCGGAGGGACCGAGGAAAATGGCCTCGGCGGCAGAGCTCGGGAACGAGCGGAAGAGCCGAGGCATCTTGGTCCTGTGGTAGCTCGGAGGCGAGCTGAGAGGCCGAGAAGGCTAATTTGCAGGGGGCCTCGAGGAGGGCCAGCTTGTGCTTGCAGGTCGGGTGTAGGGTGGCCTGGTCGGCCTCTGCGGGCCCTTTCTCCTCAGTCTTGGGACACGTCATCTGCCACGTGTCTTGATCTTGGAGGTCGTCAATATTGAGTATCGTCATTAGCCCCCCACTCTTGTCCCGACCAGCTAGCGGGTCGGGTCAAGAGTGGACTGCTGGGCCCCCCGAGGTGAGCTCCTCCTCAGGGTTGTGTCGGGATGAGTCTTCGGTCCATTGATCGTCTTTTCTGCTAGGGAAACGAGACGAGGTCTCCGCACCTTAAAGGGGGTGTGTCGGTTCGAGCACTATGTGACTGAAGCAATGGTCCACGTGTCAAAGGGAGACTGTCCGGTGTGACGTAAGCAGGCCGACACGTGGGTCGATCGAAGCCGCCGATCGTGAGGAGTCGTTTCGGCGGGAGTTGACGGGCGCCGTTAGATGCAGTGACAAAACGGTGGCGGGGCCCGCCCCAGGGCCCCCAACCTTTCATCTCCTTCTTTCCTCGAGTCGCTATCGCTTGGCGTTCTTCCACCTTCGCGAGACATGGTTCGTTCCCATTTTTCGGACGGCTCGCACCAGGGGGAAGCCAGTGGCGTGGCCGAGCCCTCGGCTAACTTGCGCCCTCCGCCTGATTCTCCGCCGACGGCCGGGCCGTCCATCTCGTCAGCGGCACCTGGGAGCTTTTTTGGCGAGGGCCGGAGTCGTCAGCCGTCACCCGAGTCTCAGACTGGTGACGGGAGGAAGGGCGAGGGCCGGCCCTTTTCTAGGAGGAAAAGGACGGTTTCTCGCGCGCCGCCGTCGAAGGCCCCTGAAGGGATTCCCGTGCGGGAAGGGGGCTCCGTCTTCACTGTTCCGTCTGGGCTTTCCGTTGCCACTGGTCTGCTCGCCGGGATGGTGGAATCGGCCGGGGAAAGGCTCCCGTGTGGCTCCTTGAGGGATCAATTGGAGGCCATGGCCCAAGGGGCGGTCCAGGTATGAATCCTTCTACGCGCATTCGCCTCGGTATGCCTTTCCTTGGTTTCTCATTGCCTTTCTGTCAGGTTCTTCAGCACTGCGCCCTCGCCGTTCGCATGGTGGCCGAGGGAGCGTTCCTCGCCCCGAGGCCAGTGGAGGCGTTTCCTTCGGAGGTCGAGATCTTACAACATGACCTACGCCGGGAGAGGGATAAGGCTGATGTCGTGGCTGGCCGGGCGGAGGCCGTGGAGCTCGCCAACTCGGCGACTCGGGGTGCCCTTCACCGTCTGAACGCGTCACTCCGGGTCGCTGATAGGAAGCTGGCGGACCTGGCCGGACGCTTTGAGGCACTGGAGAAGGAAAGGGACGCAAGCAGGGGGGATGCTGAGTCGGCGCTGCTGAGGGCTCAGGTTGCCGAGGCTCGGGCTAAGAAAACTATGGCCGAGTACAAGGCATCAGAGCAGTTCTACGCCGAGCTCGGGGAGTATTCTGCCGTTGCGTGGAATAAGGCTCTGGACGCCGTGAAGGAACAGCTTCCCGAGTTCGACGATGGTGAACTCCGCGCTCGGGTCCCGCTTCCGGCGATGAGGTCTCCGGCGAGGGATGACGAGGGGAGCCTGGCGCGCCCTTGGTGGCAAAGTCTTCGATGGTAGGGCCTTGGGCCGTGACGCCGACAGCGAAGTGGCCGAAGTGAGCCTCCGGGCAGTATGTAGGGCTGGGGGGGCCAGAGTACGCTTTGTAAAGATCTTTATTTTGGCAATAAAAGGAAAAAAGAACCCTTAATTCGTCGGTTTGTGTCCCCTTTTTTTTCTGTTCTCTTTTTCGTTCGAAGGACGTTCACAGGATTCCCTTGTTTGTATTGTTGTGTTTCCGTGTAAGTTTGGCCATATGTCCGGCGATCTCCTGCCGAGTTTGCCAGCCGGCGAGAGCGCCAAGCGCTGCCGTGAAGGTATCCTCATGTACCCGCTAGGTCGATGGGAAATCGTTCAGATTTGGATGAACCAGCCGTTCTTCCGGGTGTCTCAGATCCTTGAGCGCGACCACAGGGCAGCCGCTCGGCTGCCTTTACAGAGGACTTTGATTCTTGTTTCTGTTGGGTAGGAAGCTTCCCGCTGGGATGCGCCGAGCAGAAAGGGGCTCGGCGGCCTCATGAAGAGGGCTTCAGACCTTCAGCGTCTGATGGGCATGAGGACGCCCGCTAGGGATGCGCCGAGCAGGGAGGAACTCGGTGGCCTCACGGTGAGGGCTTGATATCCTCCGCATCTGATGGGCAGGAGGATACCCGCTGGGGATGCGCCGAGCAGGAAGGAACTCGACGGCCTCGCGATGAGGGCTTCAGACCATCAGCGCCTGATGGGCAGGAGGATGCCCGCTGGGGATGCGCCAAGCAGGAAGGAATTTAGCGGCCTCGCGGTGAGGGCTTTAGACCATCAGCGTCTGATGGGCAGGAGGATGCCCGCTGGGGATGCACCGAGCAGGAAGGAACTCGGCGGCCTCGCGGTGAGGGCTACAGACCATCAGCGTCTGATGGGCAGGAGGATGCCCGCTGGGGATGCGCCGAGCAGGAAGGAACTCGGCGGCCTCACGATGAGGGCTTCAGACCATCAGCGTCTGCTGGGCAGGAGGATGCCCGCTGGGGATGCGCGGAGCAGGGTAGCTGCTCGGTTCCTCCTGGCGAGGGCTTTGATCCTTGACGCTGGAGGGGCCGTGAGAGACCTGCGAAGGATGGCCGAGCAGGGTAGCTGCTCGGTGCCTCTCGGCGAGGGCTTTGATCCTTGACGCTGGAAGGGCCGCGAGAGGCCTGCAAGGATGGCCGAGCAGGGTAGCCGCTCGGTGCCTCTTGGCGAGGGCTTTGATCCTTGGCGCTGGAGGGGCTGTGAAAGGCCTGCGAAGGATGGCCGAGCAGGGTAGCTGCTCGGTGCCTTTTGGCGAGGGCTTTGATCCTTGACGCTGGAGGGGCCGTGAGAGGCCTGCGAAGGATGGCCGAGCAGGGTAGATGCTCGGTGCCTCTTGGCGAGAGCTTTGATCCTTGACGCTGGAGGGGCCGTGAGAGGCCTGTGAAGGATGGCCGAGCAGGGTAGCTGCTCGGTGCCTCTTGGCAAGGGCTTTCTGATCCCCGGCGTTGCGGTAGGGAAGCTACCCGCCGGGGATAGCTGAGCGAGGGATCCTCGGGCTCGACTGTCTCTGGGAGGACTTTCCGATCCCTGACGTTGCGGTAGGGATGCTACCCGCCAGGGATAGCCGAGCGAGGGATCCTCGGGCTCGACTGCCTCTGGGAGGACTTTTGATCTTTCAGGACGGGGACCGAGCAGGGTTACTGCCCAGTGCCTCTTGGCAAGGACTTTGATCCCTGTCGGTTGTGGTAGGAAGCTACCAGCCGGGGATAGCCGAGCAAGGACCCGACTGCCTCTGGGAGGACTTTGGTCCTTGGCGCGAGAAAAAGCTATAGGGCTGTAAGAAGACTACCAAGGACCCTTGGCCGGGTAGGGTTACTACCCGGTGCCTCTTGACGAGGGCTTTTGTCCTGAAGGATAGCCGAGTGAGGGAACCTCGGGTCTCGACTGCCTCTGGGAGGGCTTTTTGATCCCCAGCGTTGTGGCAGGGAAGCTGCCCGCTGGGGATAGCCGAGCGAGGGAACCTCGGGCTCGACTGCCTCTGAGAGGGCTTTTTGATCCCCAGTGTTGTGGCAGGGAAGCTGCCCGCTGGGGATAGCCGAGCGAGGGAACCTCGGGCTCAACTGCCTCTGAGAGGGCTTTTTGATCCGCAGCGTCGTGGCAGAGAAGCTGCCCGCTGCGGATAACCGAGCGAGGGATGCTCGGGCTCGACTGCCTCTGAGAGAACTTTTTGATCCGCAGCGTCGTGGCAGGGAAGCTGCCCGCTGGGATAGCCGAGCGAGGGAAGCTCGGGCTCGACTGCCTCTGGGAGGACTTTTTGATCCTCGGCGTTGCGGCAGGGGAGCTGCCCGCTGGGGCCGATCTAGCAGGGTAGCTGCTGGGTTGAATCTTTGACGAGGTGCAGCCTGCCCGTCCAGCTGGGGCTTTTTTGATCCCCGGTGTTGCGGCAGGGAAGCTGCCCGCTGGGGATAGCTGAGCGAGGGATCCTCAGGCCCGACTGCCTCTGGGAGGGATTTTTGATCCTCAGCGCTACGGCAGGGAAGCTGCCCGCTGGGAATAGCCGAGTGAGGGAACCTCGGGCTCGACTGCCTCTGCGAGGGCTTTTCGATCCCCAGCGCTGTGGCAGGGAAGCTGCTCGCTGGGGATAGCCGAGCGAGGGAATCTCGGGCTCGACTGCCTCTAGGAGGGCTTTTTGGTCCTTAGCGTTGCGGTAGGGAAGCTACCCGCCACTGTTGTATTTTCCTCATTTTGCATGTATGGCCGAGGAACCAAGTAGCCAACTCGTCGAAGATCGAGATCGAGCGGGGCTCGAGCCCCCGGAACTAGTCCCGACATGCGCGGATGAGAGTGGCCAGGAAGACCCTGCACTGGGCGGCGTCGGAGTGGTCCTGGAAGCTCATCCCTGCGGTGAAAGCGTCCAAATCGTCAGCGAGCAGCTCCTCGGTGAATTGCTTCATGAGCGAGTCGGAGGCGTACTTAGCCCCGTCGCTCGAGAGGTGAGCTTCTCGGCGCATGCCCTCGATTCTCTTCTCGAGGGCGTCGAGCCGACCGTGGTACCCCGAGGAATCGGCGTCTTGGGACCCTTGGCCTCCGCTACGGGTGACCTGCGTCTGGGAGCGGCCCCGGTTCCTCTCAATGAGGTGCCTCGGGTCCCGGGGCGAGGTAGCTCTTGATTCGCCGGGGCGGACCTCTTCTGTGCTGCCCCGCCGATGGTGGTGGGGCCAACCACGTCCGTGGATGGGCGAGGTGACTGACATCTCCTCAGAGAGATAAGGGTCGCGAGGAGGCCCGAGGCGAGGCGTTCTGGCGGCGGATCTTGGCGTGGAGCCCTGGGGCGCCCAGCGGGCCTCAGGGAGCACCGGCTCGAGAGACCGGCGGCCAAGGGACACAGCTCGTTGGTGGTTAGCCGCCCAGACAGGGACAGTGCCTTCTGGAGGCGGTGGAGCGACGATCGGGGCCCAGGCGCGGTTGCTTGGACCCAGACGAGGGCCTCGTCGAGGGACTACAGTCGATCTATCCGGCCTGCGAGAGCGTTGATGACGGTCATGGGAGGAGGTTCATCCCCGCCTTCGGTGAGTGGGAGGCGGCGGCCGTTACCGGGATCACTAGGATGGTAGTCCGCCATGAGGGTGGAGATAGGAAGGCCAACTTTTTATTTTGTGGAATCTGTTCCCACAGACAGCGCCAACTGATGGAGCTCATTTTCGGGCCTCCGTCAGATGTTGTCTTCCTTTGATCTCGAGGTGAACTGGGTTGACTGTCCTTCGTTGCGTGTGGGTCTCAATGGGCTTTGAGAGGATAAGGTGGGATGAGGAGGTTGCCGCCGTGTACCTGCAAAGAAGTCCCGGGATGGTTTGGTACCACCGAGGACCCTACGACGCTCAAGTCAGTGATGAGATCCGAGCAGAATAACGGCGTCAGTGTAAAGAATCGCTTACTTGACCCCTCTGTGATAGGGGCTTATATAATGGCGGCAGCACGCAGCAGCAGGCGCGAGAATTTAGCCGGCAGTTACGCTCCCGACGTCACGCCCGCATAATGAGCGGATCGCCCGTTAATGGGGATCGTGATGGCGTGGAACGTGAGATGTTGCCGGCGGAGAATCCGCGCATGGCGAGATTTGCGGAGCGGCGGTTACGCCTGTGAGTGGTGGAGTTGGTCGGTCGGAGGGACCGAGGAAAATGGCCTCGGCGGTAGAGCTCGGGAACGAGCGGGAGAGCCGAGGCATCTTGGTTCTGTGGTAGCTCAGGGGCGAGCTGAGAAGCCGAGAAGGCTAATTTGCAGGGGGCCTCGAGAAGGGCCAGCTTGTGCTTGCAGGTCGGGTGTAGGGTGGCCTGGTCGGCCTCTGCGGGCCCTTTCTCCTCAGTCTTGGGACACGTCATCTGCCACGTGTCCTGATCTTGGAAGTCGTCAATATTGAGTATCATCACTCATGATTAAATCTTTGCATTTTAGAAAATTTTAATCAGTTGTCTATAGTTTACATTTTAAAAAACTAAGCCGATTTTACTAATTAAATATTTAATGAAGATTTTTTTTTTATAAAAAAATTGGCCTTATAGTTATGTGTACGTCTTATTTCATATTACAAATTAACTAACAAAAATATAGCTTCTATTCTAATAATCATATAATAAATAATAAATCTTTGATTGTTGTTTAACTTTTATTTGGTGTCTTACTGTTTTTTTCTTGGAAGATATATTTGACAAATTATTTTCTGCAAACATTGCTACACCTTTCTCATAAATATTGTAGATTTTAACTCTTCTTTGCTTTTAGATATTCGCCAGGAAAGAAAGAAACAATTTAATGAAGAAAATATATTCTTTTGATAGTTACAAGTTCCAGTATACTTTCTTTTCCAAACTAGTTATAAATTAATTATTTATGTACTACTTTAATTAGAGTGTTGAGCTTTATTCAACTTAAATTTAAAACATATATACTTAAAAATATTTTGATTTTTAAATTATTTGAAGTTTTAAAAAAAAAATTATTATTTAGATATTCTGATTATATAACTTTTTTCACCATGCTATTTTTTGGCGAGTTGCGGCTCTTCTTATTTTGCAATGTTTTCTTTTATATTTAAACGGTCATACTTCACCCATCCGATATTTTTTGGCTCCGCCACTAGCCGGAGGGACAATTAATGTAGCCCCGCAACCTCTTTAAAATATATTTAATTTTATTATTTTCATATTTTGTAAGCAAAATAGTACGGAACTCATTTATAACTTTCATTATTATAATTTTCATATTTCAAAAATTATGATTTTCATATTATAATTTCATATGATTAAGACATTCATGGATTTAAACCGGTATATCTTTCAGTAAAATCAAATGTATCTAATTGTTCGTCTATATCTGAATCTTCGACATCGTAGAATTGGTGCAGGCAAGTTCTATTTGACTGGTTGGGTTTACTGAGAGCATTTGTAAGATCTTTTTTCATGGAATCCTTTGGTTGCTCTCCGAAACCTCTTGTTTTTGAGATGGAGTTGCTAGAAAAAAAACCAACACACTCTTTATAAACACAATAACGATTGAAGGAGCCATCGGAAAGTAAAAGAATACACAATAACGATTGAAGGAGCCTTCGGAAAGCAAAAGAATACCTTAATTAAAAAAATGAAACTGGAAAGTGTGAAGTTGCCGAGTTGGTAGACAAGAGAATACATTTTATTAATTAAAAGAATAAATAAATGGAGTTGCTATACAAGAGATGTCGATGTATTTGTTTCGTTGGGAGACGAGGTACACATTTCAAGGCAATATTGTTTTAGAGCTTAACCAGTTGAACCAGTAACTTTCCTCCATGGTTTTGCCTTGGATAGTGTGAAGTAGGTACCGAAGATAATCACCTTGTCTCATAGCTTTGTTTTGGGGTTAATCGCACAAACCGCTTGTTCAGAAAATTTATTCATCCGGAGCGTACTCCTTGCTCAAATTCAACTCTAAACAACAACAAAAAATTCTATAACAAAATTAGTCAATCATTTAATTTATTTAGAACTGAATTTGAGAATTTTCAAGAGATCTGATAGATGACCACATGGGTGTTTTTGCCGCTAAATTACTTGAGGTGTACAAGTGTTACACATGGTAAGCTACAGATGTTTTGTGTGATTAACCCTTTTTTAATTGTATTTTTATGCCTCGCCTCGCTGAGCTGACTGTGGTTGAATTGTTTTAGATGCCAAGTATAATCTTAGAATCAAGAATTTAGATAAAATTGTTTTTTGTTTGAAATGATAGTTTCGTTTGATTTCTAAATTTGAGAATAACCTTAATGTTAGAGATATACAAATGGTTGTTACTTTTAACTCAAATAAGTCTTTTCTTTTACCTGTGATCCCATCTAATTTCTTGCTCAGACTTGAAGAAATGGCTTGAATCTATGGGCATGGACCAAGTCTCATGAGGAATTGGAGTACCAAACAAGCATGCTATTCTACTCCATAAATAATCTCATCCAACTTCTTAAGATCACAACTGTCATGCAATAAGGAAAAGGATGAAAATTTTATTGGTTAGGAAATATTCGTATGACTTGTGCATAAAGATTCTTTCAATGGTAGTGCTATCTTTCAATGGTATGAACAAAAGCAAAATTGAGCTTTAGAATTTTACTCTTTCTTTATTTCCTTTTTTTTTTTTTTTTGCCTCCTATTTAAAAGATTTGTATTTCTTCACGAGGCAACTATCGATACGGCTGTCTTAATTTTTTGCTTCCTTTTTTGTTTTAATTTCATTCTTTGCATTTCAAACTACAAATTCTTTGATAAGGGATTAGATCGATATAATGTAGAAAGCAAATACCATCAATATCTTTTTTTTTAAAAATAATAAATTTATGCCAAATTTTATGTAATAAGGAGGATAAGACAAGCAACCAAGAGAATCTAAAGGGAATTTACACAATTTCATGAATAAAATATGTGCAGTTTTTGTAATATATAAGAGTGTTATCTGCTGAAATAATCAAGGGAAGAAAATATAAAGAGAGAAGAGAGCAGGTAATGATTAGGGCAAGGTCTTGATGAAAAGATCCTACACTCCCATTTTGTGGGGCTAACTTGTCTCTAGCCCTCCATTATGATAAAGATTGGTCAATATCCAAAATTATTAATCATGGGCACATGGATCCAAAATACACGTGACTAGAGCTATAGTAGATAGTGACATGATGTGGGCTATTAATGTCAAATATAAAATCAATAATTAATACAACCATAGTACCATTGAACACAACCCATATGGTAAGAATTTCCCCTTCCACGTCCCCAAAAGAGTTGCATCCTAATTATCATCGACACAAATGAACAGTTTTACGTTTTTCGATATAAAGTCAACTTTTAGTTCATGCAAATTATTCATACATATTTCCAAGAGGGTTATGGTAATCCTAAAAATCAATCAAAAAGATGAATCGATCTACCTAGAGAACGGAAGGACCAACCAACCGTTTAAGAGAACCAAGAAAAAGTTGGGTGTCATATTGTTGATCTAATCTTCGGACTCAAAATAGTCATTCTAATGATATCAATTAACATATCCTTCAGCTTGCATCCATGTCAGTTTTTACCCATCTCAGGCAATTAATGCTCCATTAACTATAACTAGAATTTGTGCACGTGCGTTGTATGTGTTAATTAAACAATTAATTTTTTTTAGGAGAATATATATATATATATATAGAGAGAGAGAGAGAGAGAGGCCATAGGAGGGAATTTCCTCCTATGACGTCGAAAAGTACGCCCTATCTCATTTTTTCCGATGATCAACACCCATCATCTTCATCGTTATCATCTAAGATGAGGGTACACCAAATTTCATGTGATTCTATAACATTTTCGCCGTTGATTTAGCAATGTAAAGGTTTTGTTGTCGGTAAACCGTTAATTTTGAACCTACTAAATCAACAGTGAAAAAGTTGCAGAATCATATGAAATTTGGTATACCTACATCTTAGATGATAACGATGAAGATGATGGATGCTGATCGTCGGAAAAAATAAGGGAGGGTGTACCATTTCGACGCCATAGGAGGAAATTCCCTCTTATGGCATCTTTCTTCCATTATTCTCATATATATTTCCTCCCTCCTATGGCATCTTCCTTCCATTATTCTCATGTATATAAGATGATGGATGCTGATCGTCGAAAAAAATAAGAGAGGGTGTACCATTTCGACGCCATAGGAGGAAATTCCCTCCTATGGCATCTTTCTTCCATTATTCTTATATATATTTCTTCCCTCCTATGGCATCTTCCTTCCATTATATATATATATATATATATATATATATATATATATTCGAAGAGATGATGTATGTGGAGGGTTCGAGATATCTTCTACGTATTTTTTGGGGGAGAGAGGACATGGAGAGATCTAGATAAACAATTAATTATTTTTTGGGAGGAGAGGGGGAGAGAGAGAGAGAAGAGATGATGTGGAGGCCTTGAGAGGGGAGAATTTTTCTCCCTTTTTCTTTTTTTCAAGAAAAAATGAGAGGGATGGACCTCTAACCAACAGGTAATTGCATTATATATAAAAGATTTTGCCGGCCCCTCGCATGCCTAATATATGAGGTTACGATCGAGCATCCCTAGTATGGGAAGGGCCTGAGTTAAATTGCCAGGGGCTCACTAATCAGGCCTGGTCATGTGCCCATAACCAGCCTCATGGCTATGAGTGACCCCAGCCCCACCTACTTCTCTCTCTCTTTCACACACACATGGGGGGACACCATGTAAAAAAAATACATCCCCACCTGATAAGACTCATGAACGGGAATTTCCCAGATTACGACACGTAGCAGATGACGTGTCGTCAACGTAAGCCCACTAGGCTCTTGGAGGCTGTGGAGGAACAATCAGTGTGGTGTCTTGGGGACTTTCCTCAGGGTCTCGTCTCTGAGCTTACACCCTCACTTCTCACCCCCGAGCCATCCAGCAGCCGAACTTACATCCCTTTGCTCGTCTCCGAGCTATTGCAAGGCTGAACTTCCTCAGCCTCCCGGCTCATCTCCGAGCCATCCATCGAGCTGAGCTTCCTTGGCTTCCCCGATCAACCGAGAGCGCGGAGTCCAGGCGCCCCCGCAATGGCTCCGTGTATCTCGCCAAAGCGAGATATCCGCCGCCCTACAATCCGCGTCCCACGCTGACACGTCCCACCATTAATGAGCGGATCCCGCCATCAACGCGGGCGTAACGCTGGGGTGTAACAAACGGCGAGGATCTCGCGCCGGCTCGCTCCATGCGACCGCTATATAAACCCTCTTTCAGACGACTCAGATAACTCGAACTCATTCTAATACGCCACCACCCTGCTCGTATTCCACGGTACTAACTTGATCGTCGGAGGGTCCTACAGTGGTTTCCTATCCCGGGACTTCCCTTGCAGGCAGCTTGACGTCAACAACATCCAACAACCCATTGAGATCCACACAACAGTTCTCATAACCAATCTCTACCGTCCAAAACCACTCGCAGTCAGATCTACGGAGGACAACATCTGAGGGAGATCCCGACATCCATCAGTTGGCGCCATCTGTGGGAAGCTAAAATTTCTCCACCCATAAAGTTGATCTTCCGCCCTCGATCCGATAGCGAGCGACAACCGCGACGATCCCAGTACGAGCCACCCCGTCCCCCATAACGGAAGCAGGAGCGGTCCCATTCCCCCTCCTAATATCATCAATGCCCTATCCGTTAGGATCGACAGGCTCACGGCGATGGTGGACGCGCTCGCTCACGTTCAAGCAGTTGGCCACCAAGCCGCAGTTCCCATTCCCCGGGATGGCAACGTACGCATGCTGGCGGGAACACGCACTCAGGCCCTTGACCTCAATCGCGCTCACCCTGATGTTAACGAACACCGGCGTGCCGATTCCGGTAGTTACAACCTGTATGCGGGGAATGATTCAATGACCTGATGGGCGCCGGACAGTTCGACGCCCCGATCTCAGAGGAGACCAGGTCATCGTTCTGACATTCGCCGCGCTCTCTTACCGCCCGAGGAGGTGTCGGTCAGTTCGCCTGGTTCCAGGCATAACCGACGCCCTCACTCCTGTCGGGGCAGCACAAACGGCGAACGTCGGGATACTCAAGAAGGGCCTCGCCTGAGAATTTAAGAAATGTGATAAAGCGAAACAGAAGCCGCACTGTCGTGCAAGCCCGGAGCAGAGATGGCCGGTACTCCGAATGTGGGGAATCGTCAGGGTACCACCAACGAATCAAGGCCCTCGAAAATAAAATTGAGGACATACGGCAGGACGACCACGCGGCCGGCGAAGGGGTAAAGTACTCCGCTAATTCACTCATGAGACCCTTCACAGAGTGGCTCCTCGCCAAGCACGTCTCATCCAGGAACAAGCGGCCTAAAGTGACTCTATTTAACGGGAAGTCCAACCCGAAGAACCACTTGAACGCGTTCACAGCCGCAATGAGCTTCCAAGACAACTCGGATGAGGCTCAATGCAAGACCTTCCCCACCACCCTTATCCGAGCTGGTCAGGATTGGTTCCAGGGGCTTGCACCGCGCTCCATCTCGACCTTTGACGAGCTGGCTATCCAATTCCTCAATCATTTCATAGGTAACCGACAACAGAAGAAGACGGTTGACTACTTGTTCACCGTCAAGAGCGGAGATAAGGAATCCTTCAAAGGGTATGTCACCCGCTTCTACAATACCCTCCTGGAAGTTCCCGAGCACCGCGACAAAACAGTTATCACTGCGCTGAGGTCGGGTCTTAGGCACAAAGAGTGGCTTCGGTCTTTTGCATTGGCGCAACCTAAGACCATGGCTGGAGTGAAAGTATGGACCGAGCGAGAAATCCAACTCGAGTCAGAGATGAACTCCAAATTGCCCAGAGGCGACCAAGCAGACCGGAAGAAGAGGGATAGGGAAAAGAAAAAGAAAGTCGATCGTCCAAAACCTTATTCCCTGAGGTTCCAGGAGTACACCTCTCTGAACATTTTCCAGACCGAACTGTTGGAGGAAGCTAAGGGTGAGAGGTTCTTTAAGCTCCCGCCGGCTACCCAATGGACGGGAAAACGTCTCCGCGGCCCGTCCTGCGCCTATCACAGGTCGCAGGGTCACCCGACTGAGAGCTACAAGCAGCTCCATGACTGCATGGAAGAGTTGATCCGCTCCGGCCACTTGGCGAAATACCTACGGGACAAGCGATGGACGGAGCGGGAGTAAAAGGACCAAACCCCTCCTGGGGAATTAACATCGGGCAAATCATGGTCATTTCGGCGGATCCAGCTCTGGGAAGTAGGGGGAACCACTGCCTCCTGCCAGTCGAGGGCGTAAGCATTCCACCCCATAAGAAGTGCATGAAGGATGACCCGATCATCTTCACCGATGAAGACCTTCACGGCATATCACTTCCTAATAATGACCCTCTTGTGATAACGGCCCGAGTTCACCATTACGAGGTCCAGAGAATATTGGTCGATTCAGGGAGCTCGGTGGATATCCTGTTCTATGACTGTTTCCAGCGTATAGGGTTAGGTTCATCCGACCTCCTACGTCTTTTCTGGGTGCACCAACCATTCTGTTATGACTAAAGGATCGGTCACCCTCCTCCTCAATATTGGGGAAGCGGGCAAGACGTGGACCGTATCGGTGAACTTCTTCATTGCTAAGGTCCTGTCGTCCTATAACATTCTCCTGGGACGCCCTACTTTAAACGCCCTCCGGGCTTAAATCTCAACTTATCACCCTGCGCTCAAATTCCCTTTAGATAATGGGGGGATATGCCGGGCCTATGGGTCCCAGCAAACCGTCAGGATTTGCCCCACCTCGACGTACCCCGCCGGAGAGCAGGGTGAAGATTTTGAAGACACGCGTGATTCCCAGGGGTCTTTAGATACATGCGACGACCAAAAGGAAGTTCGAGGTGCCCCGGTGGAAGCGTTGACAGAAGTCCCCCTTATAGAGGGAGTCGACAGCCGAACAGTCCAGATCGGCTCTCTCCTGACAGGGGACACTCGCGAAGGCCTGATCCGGTTCCTCCGACATAACTCGGACGTATTCGCTTGGACGCCAGTGAACATGCCCGGGATCGACCCTGAAGTGATATCCCACAAGCTCGGGGTCGACCCGAAAGCCCGACCGATCCGAAAAAAGAAGAGAATTTTTGCGCCGGTTAAACAGAAGGCGATAGAAGGCGAGGTGGATCGTTGCTCGCCACCAACTTCATCAGAAACCTGGATTACTCGGATTTGCTGGTGAACGTGGTCATGGTCAAGAAGGAAAATGGGAAATGGCGCATGTGCGTCGATTTCATGGACTTGAACAAGGCTTGCCCTAAAGACAACTATCCACTTCCTCGGATAGACTAGCTAGTGGACAGCTCGGTCGGCCACGAATTACTAAGCTTCATGAACGCTTTCTCCAGTTACAATCAGATCCGGATGAACTCGGCTGACGAAGAGCTTACCGTCTTCACCACTGATCGGAGAGTCTACTGCTACAAAGTGATCCCCTTCGGACTAAAGAAAGCCGGGGCCACGTATCAGCGACTGATCAACAAGCTGTTCAAACAGCAGATTGGGAGAAACATGGAAGTCTACGTCGACAACATGCTCGTAAAATCCGCCTCGTCAGCAGAGCACACTAAAGACCTCGGCGAGACATTCGACGTCATGCGCAAGTACAATATGAAGCTAAATCCAGCTAAATGCGCGTTCGGAGTCACCAGTGGGAAGTTCCTCGGGTTCATGATTACCCACCGAGGAATCGAAGCGAACCCAGAAAAAATCAGCGCTATCCTCAACATGGTAATGCCCAAGAGCAATGTCGATATCATGCTGTTTACCGCCGAACACAGAGACGCGACTGCGTAGGTCCGTCTTGCCTGAATTTGGGGGCAGATGCTATGTGGTTCTATCCGTCCACCTCTCCGAAGATGCCAAGTTGATTTATGGCACCATGTATCGAAGGTTTAAACGGATGCGGCCGATGTAGCAGATTTCGTCAGATTCCCCCTTATTTGAGGGGGTTTTGATTGTGGGGACGCTCTTCCCTGCAGGTGCAAGCCCCTGCAGTTAATTACGCTACCGCATCGCGGTAACAATTTTCTCCTTCTCCAGATGGTCACTTCGCATCGTGGGTGTTTGTTTCGTTTGTGGTTGCCCGTGGATTGTATACGGAGACTAATTTATGTTGTCGCCCGTAGGGCGTGGATTAGTCCAAATCCGTATCTTCTTAGATTTGGGTTTGGGGATTTGGCTTAAGGATACGTTAGCCTCATTTGAGACAAAGATCAACTTAAACGTTAGTTAAGGATACGTTAGTCTAATTTTAGACTAAGATCAACTTAACGGGATCGTTTAGATCCAACAAAAGAGCATTTGAACTCTATTGTTTAGTTTAGGAACATTGCGGTCGATTACCAGTTTAAGGACATGGTGGTCCAATGTTAGTTTAAGGACATCTCGGTCCAGGTTAAGGACATCGTAGTCCATGAGTTTAAGGACCCCACAGTCCGTAGTTTAAAGACATCGTAGTCTATGAAGTTTAAGGACATCGTAGTCCATGAGTTTAAGGACTCCACAGTCCGTAGTTTAAAGATATCGTAGTCTATGAATTTAAGGACATCGTAGTCCATGAAATGTGTGATTGTCGGGACCCGTCACCTCTCTGAAGACGTTGAAGGATTACAACGATAGATATCAGAGAAGTAAAGAGATGTACCTTTGAACCGGTATGAGTTGGTTGAAGGATCTGTAGTCCAGTTTGGGACCGAGATCTGTTAAATATTCGTGAGCAGATGGGCTCAGTTCAATATAAGTTGAGGACTTATGGCCAATATTGGGCTAAGTCCAATAAGATTAAAATGTTTAACATTTTATTGTTCTGGGTTGTTGAGCCTTTATTTGGGCTTGGCCCTTTTAATAATGCTGAGTATTAGATCCTGACATTCTTTTTGTCTTGTATTGAATGCATAGCATTCATCAGAACAATGTGTGTTCTGACAGCGCGCCACGTGGCGCATCAAGCGCTTTGCGCCAGTTAAAAAGTGCAGTGCGCTTCTGTCAAGTAGCGTACACGTGGAGGACACGTATCGCGCTTGGCGCTAAGCGCCAGATGATGGGCGCATTGCGCCAGATGATGAGCGCTAAGCGCTAATTTATGAGCGCATTGTGCTAGTTTAGTGGTGCATAGGCGAGTGACACGTGGCGCGCTTGGCGCTGAGCGCCAGCCTATGAGCGCAGTGCGCTATTTTAGAAGCGCAAAGCGCAAATTGCATACGTGGTTAACACGTGGCGCGCTTGGCGCTGAGCGCTAGTCCAAGGAGTGCAGAAGCGCAGTTCAAGAGTGTAAGGCACTTTTCAATAGCGCAAAGCGCATTTGATCAAATTTATGATCTGTGAACAAATTTATGTTCTTTTTAAAAGAGGCTTTGCCTCAAGATTCAAGAACAACAGTTCTTATTTTTGAAAGGGTTTTGCTTTTGTAGATCAATGATCTGTGAATGAAGTAAATACTTCTTTTATTTTTATGATGAGATCTTTTGATCTCTTTTTATAAAAGACCTTGGTCTTTTGTAGATCTTTGATCTTTTAAGAAGATAATTCTTCTGTTTTAATGAGACGATTTCATCTCTTTGTTCAAGAATCATTCTTTTTACCTTGAAGAAATGATCTTCTTTCAAGAGCTTGCTCTCTTTCTTTTGAGTTTTCTCAAAATTTGTAAGGGGGTTTCTCTCTATCAGACTTGAAGTCTTGGGGCCTTTATATAGGGCAAATTGATTTGTTAAATCAGTTGAAGAGATCTTTCTCTGATTGATTTGGGGATGTTTCCCCACCGTTGGATCTTTGATCCTAGGGTTTCTGTTTTACAGAAAGCAATCTTCTTGTTTTTTAACAAGATTGGAAAAAAATTTCCATAACAGAATTTTAATTTTGATTAATTAATGATTTATCATTATTATTAGATCTTTTGATCTAACGGTGGGGAATTTTATAATTCCAGCGCTGGCGCACCCGTGCTTTGCATGTGGTGCGCTGCTCAGAGCGCAATGCACTTTGCGCTAGCTCACCTACGTTTGACACGTGGCACGCAGCGCAGAGCGCAGCGCAGCCTGCGTAACCGCACCCGTGTTTGGCATGTGGCGCGCAGCGCGCCTAGCGCTGGATCTGAAGCATTGCTTCAATTTTTAAATTTTAAATTTTAAAACAAAGTTTTGCTCTGATTGGGGGTGCGCTGCCTAGGGCGCAGCGCACCTGGCGCTAGCGCATCTGTGTTTGACACGTGGCGCGCAGTGCGCCTAGCGCTGAATCTGAAACGTTGCTTCAATTTTTAAATTTTGAATTTTAAAACAGAGGTTTGCTCTGATTGGGGGTGCGCTGCCTAGGGCGCAGCGCACCTGGCGCTAGCGCATCTGTGTTTGACACGTGGCGCGCAGCGCGCCTAGTGCTGAATCTGAAGCGTTGCTTCAATTTTTAAATTTTGAATTTTAAAACAGAGCTTTGCTCTGATTGGGGGAAACAAATGCCCCCCACCGTTGCACTCACGTGGCGCACACGTGAGTACAGCGGTGGCAGCATCTGAGCCCTTGGATCAACTCAGAAATTGAAGAGGCGGTTCAATACCTATAAATAGGACTTTTGGTCCCTTAGATGATTTTCATCTTCTTCTTGAGAATTTTTATTCAGAGCATTGCTCTTCAGTTTAAGAACTTTTCAAGAGTCCGAACTCTATCAAAACTTAGGTAAAATTTAATTTTTTTTTAATAAATTAGGGTTTCACCCATTAATCAGAGCCTTACTCTTCATAGATCTTTGATCTAAAGAAAACCCATTTAGGATTTCATTAACAGAGCTTTGTTCTCATGAACCCATAGATCTAAAGAGATCTTTTCTTGGGGTTTCTTAACCCATGATTCAGAGCTCTGCTCTTTTAATAACATGTAGATTTCTTAGTCTTTGATGAAGAACTCTTAAGAATTTTTTTTCATGGATCTTGAAGATCCTAGAATTTTTAGTTCGTAAAAAATTAATTTTAATTAATTCTTTTCTGATGGATTTTTCCATCATCATTACAGAGCCAGGCTCTTAAGGAATTTTATTCCTTCATGATCAGAGTTTGACAAGTGTCACTCTGTCATAGAGCATTGCTCTCAAAGGGAGATTTTCTTCTTTTCCCGATGGATCTCTTATTTAATGAGAATTTTCCTGAGGATTTCCTCATTTAATTAACAGTTTCATCCAATGATGAGGCTGTTTTATTAATTGATGCATTATCATCTAGATTTTGTGGGTCCCCCTTTGACCCCTTTTCCACTGCATTGCAGTGTGGTACAAATTTTAAAGTACCGAGTATGAAAATTTAAAATTAAATTATAGCACTGACAATTGACTTCTGTCCCCCTTTTTTGCAGGCGACATGTCTTTCGATGCTACGTTTCCATTCGTCCGTTCAGAGGGAGGATTTCCTAAGGCACCTGTGGACCGGGAGGTTCTCGCGCTCATCAAAGACCGTGACCCGGAACACAAAAATTTTCACTTGTGGGGTAGATGGTACGACCAGATTATCAGAGGTCGTCAAAGCTTCTCTTCTGCGACGCCGTCGGAGCCTATCTCGGCGATCCCGTATGCGAATGCATCCCCGGTGAATTATGCCGTGGAGGTGGTTAATTGGACTTTGGAGGGTCTTCTTCAGCCTTCGATCGCCGCAGTACCCATGCAGCCGCCGACGGCTTTGGATACCCTAGGGCGGCGCATATGCCAGGGTAAGTCGCGCCCTTGGGGACAGCCTTACAACATCGGGCTAACTCCCCGTCATCCGGTCGGGTACTTGCAATGGGCCCGGTACATCTTGTCGGCGAAGAAATCGCAGCTGTTGAGGCTTGGGCTATACCCTGCGGTCTACGCTTCGTTATTCCAATATTCTGCACCTCCCACGTGGTGGATTAAGGCGTTCTTGGAGCAGTGGAACATCCCGACCCATACCTTCCTTCTACCGGACAGAGAGGTCTCTATTTCCTTGGAAGAATTCGCCGAGGTTCCTGGTCTACCGGTCAGGAGGGAGCACTATGAGGAGCTGCTTCCTCCGGATGAATACGTTTTTGCCACCAAACCAGTGGTGATGGGCCTCACGCCAGAGAACGCCATTCAGCACCAGTTCCCCAGCCTGATAAAGGTGTTGAACCTGTACGGGAGCTTCTTCCTTGAATCCGGAGGCCGGGGGGTCAGTTTTGCGGACTTCATTATCCGGTTTCTTCGCCCGGAGATTCAAGAATCACGATAACAATGTGGCAGGATATGTTCCTAATTACGGATTTTCTGATTCGTGTATTGGGTCCAATACCCAACTACAAAAGAATGAAACCCGATAACCTAAATACTATGGCTCTAATTCCAAACAAACCCTGTCACGCCCCGCTTCCCAGAGTGCGCTAAGATTAGCACGTGACAGAGCTAACCTTGTTGCAGGGTTACTAGGCACACGCACAAGGGTCTATAAGGCATCAACCATGTCCGATTTAAAAATTAGCCGTGCCGAACAACCCTAATCCAAGATCTTAGACTAGAGATTAGGCGAAACAAAGCATGTTAAATACTTTAACATCTAAGAGTTTGGGATCACAACCTTTGTAGTCCGGTCCTTCACTTCATAAGCTCTTTGTTATGGTCCCTTCGCTGCGATCATCAAGTTCTGGACTCTCGAGAAGCTTCACGAAGAGAAAGATGCAAGCTTGCTTCTGATCTTCGATAACAAAGATGATCTACCTTGAAGTTTCATTAACACAAGCTCTCACTCACTAAATGAAGTGAACACCCTATTCTAAATGGCTAGGATAGATTAGGATGATGAAGCAGGATTTTAGCTCTCATTTATTTTCATTAACTCACTCATTTTCATCACCTTTGAAAAAGCTAGTAAGCTTTTCCATCAAAGGAAGAAGAAGGAAGAAAAGGAACAATAGTAATCATTTTGTGATGAATAATGAAATGTAATAATATCATTACCAAAGCAACCATGGTTAAGTCAAGAGAAGACTTAACCATTGTAGAGATCTCACCATAGTAAAGGGTGTGGATTGGGTTAAGTAAATATCTTGCAAAATATCTTTGCAAAAACAAAAAGGAAACCTTCTAAAAAGTTCAAGAAACAACTAACCCAAATCAAACCCTAATCTTGTTTAATCTCCACTAAACATCTTGCATTAGTAATCATATCATATTACAATATTATATATCACATATACAATATTTATTGTAACAAAATAAAATAATACAATTAACATATATCGCATATATATCAATATATTACCCGAGTGAGAAAAAGAATCTTTTAGTGAGCTTATATCAGTTAATGTAATTTAATATATCAAATATATAATTATACATTAAATTATTGAATCAACACTTGATCCGATAATCCGGCTATTTCATAAATAACCGGCTAATATAATCTGTATCAGTTCATCGAATCAACACTTGATCCGATGACCCGGCTATATCAAATATACCCGGCCGATATCTCATATCGCGATAATCTAATACAGTATCACATACACGCATCATTCTCGGTCCCGTACATATCACATATGTGCCCCTACTCCGTTTTGCCTGAGTCAAGAAACCTCTGTATAGGACTCTAAAGAATCGTCAATACGCCGGCAGTAGGTGATGATCATATCAAACACCCACAAGCTGCAAGCGGTCAGCTAAACGTAACAGCCACCCAGGTATTGAGCGATCAGAAGATCAACAAGCAAGCCTGTACATTCTCCTGCGAATCCAATTAGTAACACTCCCGTACAGTCCGATCTCGTCGTCTGATATGTCGCATATTTCGCCTAAGGGTGGTAAACGTCAGACCCCAGTAGCTTAATAAGTCGTGTCGATATGAGGTCTATAACCGTTCGAGAAACTACTGATAACACTTACCAGTAAATCTCAGCAACCCTGGCCAGGAATTTCCAATTATAGCCAATCGAACACAGCGCAACATCAACTCCCTATACCGGGAGAGACGAATCCCCTCCTATCGCTCATTGCCTCCATGTGATTCGGGACTGTACCCAAAAGCCATCTTTTTGCATGCCCTCTTGGACGTGGTATGATGGAAATCAAAGCACAGTGGGAATCACACAAGACTCTATGACGATCTCGAGTCTACAGACTACTCTGTACAAGTGTCACCAGAGAACTGCCATCTGACGTGAGGTATAATACCATCTGGGAGTTCTCGGCGAGTCCGTCCAGTGTACCCAGTCTCCACTGAGCACCCGTATACCTTCTCTGATGTCAAACATCAATGGATATGAGATCATCCATCGCCCATCATATGGGTCAAGAAGCGCATACGCTAGTCTACTCTGGAGTATCGATGCCCTGTCTCGGTACTCCTACGACTAGGAACATTTGAAGGATGTACTTGGCGACTACACTGTCCTCACTAGTATGATCCGCATCATAGTCCTGGTAGTCAAGTACTCATCCTAAGGGCTTTATCAACATGTAACATAGAGACCATCAGAGTACATGTTAAGATAAAGAGTAACCAGATAGCGTACTATCATGTCGAGCAAGAAAGTCCTCCCTATATATGTCCAAGCATCCACTACAATATATATCGTATGTACAATAATGGCCTCTAGGGCATACATATAACTAACACATGCTACCTGTAGTTAGGAAAGATCCCTCCACAGTCACATTACGGTTGTCTAGAGATATCAAGAACAGTAGAAAATAAAACAACTATCTAATACATGTCCATGAGCCAGAATAACGAGTCAAGAAATAAAATAATGCGGAAGCAAAAGATCCAATACAATAACATCAGGAAAGTAAAACTGGATACTAACTGGATCCTCACTGCTCGGCCTAACGCCTGAAGTACTCCTGATCAGCCTGCGACAAAGGATAAGGGATCCGGGCCATGCAAAACCCAGACGTCAGTGCGTAATAACATCAATAATTCTAAGCAAGCAGGATATAATGAAATATGCAGGAATGAAGTATGAACAGTAACAAGTAAACAGTAACATGAATATAGATCAGTGAACAAGATATAAACAGGTGAAGTGCAGTGAGTAGTCTAAACTGTGCTATAGGGTTATCTACTCTAAAATTATTCGAAATCAATTAATGTAATTCTCATCGTAACCCATCGGTCTATGCCCTGTTCATTCCCCACGGGACCACGGTAACAAGATACAATAGACTGTGAGTCTATGTCCCGTTCATACCCCACGGGACCACGGTAACATGATGTAATAGCCCTTTGAGTTACGTTCAGCTATATTCTTGATTTCCCCATACCCCCAAGATTATGTGTGTAAGTCAGGTATTGATAAATCTAGATCTAATGCCAACACATGTATCAAGTCATGGTAAGTAGTGGTGTATCAGGTCATGTCAAGTAGTGCACAGGTATCAACGGGTGCTCACAATCAAACTATAGCAAGTATTGAATCAAGGTGAAAGTACGGATGTACAAACATCTATCAGGGGTTACATTATGACTATGTAGGATGCACATTATCAATCATAGTACACTAATACAACAGTAACATGAAATAATATGGTCTCGGCGTACAACTAGATTTGTAATAAACTGTACGGATACAGATGGATACTATAAAACTGTAAATCGGTAAAATTTGCTGAATATTAAAACACAAGCACTATTATTTATTAAATAGATATTGATATAATAATATAAACATGGATAACATATTCAAACCGATTAATAACTATAAAAGTGGTATTGATTAACCATGCACAAGAAAGTTCCGTTCAGAAATTCAGCGTCACCCTGATTTGTAAAATAGGTTAAAAGTAACAAACGTTTTCCAAAAGGGACGTGTCTTATGCCAAAACAAAGATAATTCAATAAAATTTTCATTTTTATAAGTTGAAGTATCTCAGGTTGTTTCTACAAAAATTTATGAACATTCGAAATTGAAAACTTGCTGCTGGAATTTCCCTGGACAGCAGTTTGGAGATATTTTCATTTGCATTTTACGTTATTTAAACAATTTATTTTGCAAGTAAATATTTCATAGAGTTATAGTATTCTGAGTTATCTTCGTAACGAACTAAATAACGTATACTAATAATTTTTCTATGATTTATAATGAATTTTATAAGGTAAGGTGTACAGTAAATTTCAGATTTGTCGTATCCGCTTTGCAACGACGTTTCATGTGTAAACTATAATATTTTCAAACTATATTTTGTATAACATTATAAAATGCAGATTATAAACTAATTAAAGATAATAATAAGAAATATTACAACGATATAAATTTTATAGATATAATTATAACATGTCACAAGTTGTAAACTTTCATATATTTTATATTATAAAACCGATTAACGTTAAATAACTACGGTGTATAAATTATATAAACATAGCTGTATGATGATGATGATGATGATGATGATAATACGGAACGGATTCACTGGAGTGTGAGCGGGCTTGCTCGTCGATCTTCAGATCGCTCAATACCCGGGTGGCCGTTACATTTAGCAGACCGCTTACGGATTGTGGATGTTTGATATGATCATCATCCGCTGCCGGCGTATTGACGAGTCTTTAGAGTCCTACACAGAGGTTTCCTGGTTCAAGCGAAATGAAATAGGAGCGCATATGAGATATGTGCGGGACCGAGAATAATGCATGTATGTGATACCGTATTCCATTCTCGCGATGAATGTGTCGAATGGTTGTATGCGATATAACCTAGTTATCGAATCAAGGATTGATTCGATAAGCCGATACATTGTATACTAGTCGGTCGTGTGCGACATGACCGGATCATTGAATCAAGTGTTGATTTAATTATTTGATGCATAATTATATATTTGATATATTACTTTGCATTAACTAGTATCGGTTCACTTTAAATGGATTTTCTCACTCGGGTGTGCGCATTGCATATGCGATATGATTTTGTGCACATGATTGTATCATGTTTGATGATACATGCTTTTTGGTTAAGTGTAAAGTATTAAACTATGGTTAAGTGGATGATTAGGGTTTTTACATATTCATTTATTTGTTCATTTATTCTTTTTGGAAAAAATGAATAGCATAAAGGAAAATGGTGGCTTGTTTTGGATTCTAGTTGAAGCTTCATGAAGCTTTGACCTAAACATGGAATGCATGATTTAAAATACAAATGTTATATTTATTCAAATAGATGTAAATACAGTAACATAGCATGTAGCAAGATAAACTTGCCTCGACGGATCACGAAACGGATATGTACGGCACGTCCGACGTCGCAATGCACGCATGGCACACGGGACAGGTCTAAACAATACAAGAGGGTGATCACGCAGGCAAGGTACGTTTACTGGATCACTCGGATCGTCAGCGACTAGCACGGCTCCGGCGGTGATCACCGGAATCAAGAAACAAGATCAAGAGAAAGAAAGAAGAAAGAAGAAGAAGAAGTAAGAAGAAGAGCCTGTGTATTAAATAAGGAAAAATAAATAAATAAATAAAATATATATAAATATATATATGTAGAGGAGAGAGAGAGAGAAAGGGGTTGTTAGTTTGTTAGGAAATTAGTTTAGATTTAAATTTAAAAAATCTTTTATTAGTTAATTAAATTTTAATTTGTATCAGTTTAAAAAATTAATATTATATAAATAAAATTTGATATTCTGGTAAATACAAATATAGTCCAAAACATGCCTGGGTCGGATCTAAAAATCCAGTCTCAAAATATGAAAAATATATGTGTCGACCAAAACTAAAATTGGATATCCGGGTAACGAAAATGCATACCCCCACGGACGGATGCACGTAGCGTGCACGTAGCCATCCAAACGAGTCCGTTTCACTGAACGGGACGAGAACAAGATACGCGGATGCCACGACAGGGTTAGGGGTAGCAGGCATGCCATGCAATGTATTTTTTAAAATATTTTATGTGACTTAAAATGTTATATTGTAAAAATGCAAATGCCAGATAAAATGCCATTATGCAAGATGTATAAATTAAAATGAAAGTGCACGAGTCCATGTAACAGGTCAGGATAAATCATAAATATGAATCAAGACAGGTTTCAAGCAAGCGGGGTCAGGTAGAATGCAAATACAAATGTCAAATATACTATTCGCACTCAAAACACAGTAAATCAGGAAAATGTCATAAATAAAGAAATACTTGAAATAGAACTGGTATAAATGAACTAGGGTGTTATATTATACCCAAATACAAAAAGAATTTCGTCCTCGAAATTTCAGGAACAAGAAAAGATAAACAATCAAGAATCTACAAGAATAGGTGTGAAAACTTCTGTCGAATCTCGTCTACTCGTTCCCAACTCGATTCTCCATGCGAGCGATTTTCCCATGAAACAAGTACGAGAGGGATAACCTTGTTCTTAAGGACCTTTTCTCTTCGATCAAAAATCGACATCGGTCGTTCCTCAAAGGTTAAATCCTCCCTTACAGTCAGCTCCGAATGATCCAGCACGTGTGTTTCATCTCGAACATACTTACGGAGTTGAGATACATGAAACACGTTATGAACATTTGCCAAAGATTGTGGTAAAGCCAATCGATAAGCTACTTCTCCAACACGCTCAAAAATCTCGAAAGTCCCGACGAATCGAGGACTAATCTTGCCTCAACTCCCAAAACGAATCACTCCTATAGTCGGTGATATCTTCAAGAATACAAGATCACCAACAACGAACTATAGAGGTCTTCTCGATGTATCGGCCTAACTCTTCAGCCGATCTTGTGCTGCCTTCATGTGATTTCGGATAGTATTAACCTTCTCTACTGTTTGCACGATCAAATCTGGTCCCAACAATCTTCGTTCTTCAACATCGTCCCAACAAACGGGTGAGCGACACTTGCGACCACATAACACTTCGAATAGAGCCATCTGAATAGTCACCTGAAAGCTGTTATTGTACGAGAACTCCACCAAGTGTAGATGATCCTCCCAAGAACCCTTGAAGTCCAACATGCAAGCTCTCAGCATGTCTTCAAGAGTTTGGATCGTTCTCTCCGTCTGGCCATCTGTCTGAGGATGATAAGCAGTGCTAAACTTCAATCGAGTCCCCAAACTTTCCTGTAAGCTCTTCCAGAAGTGCGACAAAAATTGGGTATCACGATCAGAAATGATGCTTACGGGTACTCCATTCAATCGCACAATCTCCTGCATGTAACGTTCTGCTAACGCTTCCGTTGACTGACCAACTCGAAACGGTATGAAGTGAGCTGCCTTGGTCAATCGATCAACAATCACCCAAACTGCATTGTTGCCCTTTGCACTCCGCGGTAAAGCTGTCACGAAATCCATGGTTATATGTTCCCACTTCCATTGAGGAATCGGAAGTGGTTGCAATAAACTAGCTACCCTTTGATGTTCAGCCTTGACTTGCTGACACACCAAGCACTTCACTACAAAGCGAGCAATCTCCCTTTTCATGCCTTCCCACCAGAAATGCTGTCTTAGATCGCGGTACATCTTCGTGCCTCCTGAATGTACGGAATACGCGGAACTGTGTGCCTCCTTCATCACTTCTTCGCGAATATCTCCCTTCGGCACACACAAACGGCTACCATATCGCAACGAACCATCTTCATGAATTAACAAGTCCGTTCGAAGTTCAGCTTCAACCTTTTCTCGAAACTTCTGCAATCTTGGGTCCTGTGACTGCGCTGCTTTAATATTATCGATCAACGACGACTGTATTGGCAGCTGCATCAACTGTCCTGAAGAATGCGGTAGCACGATCTCCAACTCGAATCTCCGAAAATCTTTGATAAGTTCCTTCTGTGCAGTCAACATCCGAATTGCTGGCAACCGACTAAGCGCATCCGGCACTACATTAACTTTCCCCGGATGGTACTTAAGATCAAGATCGTAGTCAGCCATTAGCTCCAACCATCTACGCTGCCTCATGTTAAGCTCTTTCTGTGTGAACACGTACTTTAGGCTTTTGTGATCGGTGAATAGTTCGACCCTTTCGCCCAATAAGTAGTGTCTCCAAATCTTCAAAGCGAAAATCACAGCTGCTAGCTCCAAATCATGAGTTGGGTAATTCTTCTCATGGATCTTCAACTGTCTCGATGCGTAAGCTATAACTTTCCCATGCTGCATCAAAACACATCCCAAACCTTTTCCAGATGCATCGCTATGAATCACCAATCCTCCTGAACCGTATGGTACGGTCAAAATAGAAGCGGTTATCAACCTTCGCTTCAACGCCTCAAAAGCTGATGTACATTTATCCGTCCATACGAACGGTACTTCCTTACGCGTAAGCTTTGTCAAAGGCTCAGCCAAACGAGCAAAATTCTCCACGAACCTTCTGTAATATCCGGCAAGTCCAAGAAAACTTCTTATTTCTGCTACGTTCTTCAGAATAGGCCAATCTCGAACTGCTGCAATCTTCTCAGGGTCAACGGCGATTCCATCTCCAGATACGACATGCCCCAAAACTTCACTTCTTCAAGCCAAAACTCGCACTTGCTCATCTTTGCATATAATCTTTCATGCCTCAATGTCTGCAGTGCGATCTTCAAGTGTTCTGCATGCTCTTCAAGGCTCCTCGAGTAGACTAGAATATCATCGATGAACACCACTATAAACTGGTCCAAGAATGGTGAAAAGATTCGGTTCATCAAGTCCCTAAATATCGTCGGTGCATTCGTGACTCCGAATGGCATCACTAAATACTCGTAATGTCCATATCGAGTTCGGAACGCAGTCTTACAAATATCCTCTGATTTAACTCGAACTTGATGATATCCGGATCGCAAATCCAGCTTCGAGAATACCCTCGCGCCACTGAGTTGCTCGAATAATTCGCCAATGCGAGGGATCGGGTACTTGTTCTTAATAGTCACCCGGTTTAATTTTCGATAATCGATGTGCATCCTCCTTGTTCCATCTTTCTTCTTGACTAGAAGAACTGGAGCTCCCCAAGGTGAATTGCTGCTGCGAATCCAATCCTTCTCAAGTAATTCAGTAACCTGCTTCTTGACTTCTTCCAACTCCATCGGATAGTACGCCTTTGAGATTGGAGCTGCACCAGGAACAAGATCGCTCGCGAACTCCACATCTTGTTTGGCGGTAAACCCTTGATGTCCTCGAACACGTCCATAAACTCTCGAACTACAGCCGACGCTTCCTCCTTATCTACTTCCATCGACGAAAGAACACTGTTTGTCGGCCTAGCCCTAAACTCGACTGGCCCGACAGAACTGCTTCCTCCAGCAAAAACAAACTCCGGATGTCCCAGAATATGGAAAATCACTTTCTTTGCCCTACAATCAATGTGAGCGTAGAAAGTGCCGAGAAAATCCATTCCCAAGACAACTTCATAACTGCCGGTATCGGTCACCAAGAAATCTGCAAAACATGAACTGGTAAGCAATGAAACTGAGAGAACCAAGGTAATAAAACGACCGTAAAACAAGGAAATGAAACAAGATCAGGACTCCAAGTTACTTAAATAGAGTACCGCATTGTAACCATGCTGCAGTTCATAGGTACAATCACATAACTCCGTTCAAGTCGCCCAAATCCTAGTATCAGAATAGAAAGAATAGGAAAGGAGAAACAATAGAACCAAAAGGTTTCGAGCCGAGATGCAAAGTTGTTTACATATCGTCAAAACAAGGATCAAGAGAAAGATATGATTCAAGAATCACGATAACAATGTGGCAGGACATGTTCCTAATTACGGATTTTCTGATTCGTGTATTGGGTCCAATACCTAACTACAAAAGAATGAAACCCGATAACCTAAATACTATGGCTCTGATTCCAAACAAACCATGTCACGCCCCGCTTTCCAGAGTGCGCTAAGATTGGCACGTGACAGAGCCAACCATGCTACCTGTGGCTAGGAAAGATCCCTCCACAGTCACATTACGGCTGTCTAGAGATATCAAGAATAGTAGAAAATAAAATAACTATCTAATACATGTCCATGAGCCAGAATAACGAGTCAAAAAATAAAATAATGCGGAAGCAAAAGATCCAATACAATAACATCAGGAAAGTAAAACTGGATACTAACTGGAACCTCATTGCTCGGCCTAACGGCGGAAGTACTCCTGATCAACCTGCAACAAAGGATAAGGGATCCGGACCATGCAAAACCCAGACATTAGTGCGTCATAACATCAATAATTCTAAGCAAGCAGGATATAATGAAATATGCAGGAATGAAGTATGAACAGTAACAAGTCATCAGTAACAAGTAAACAGTAACATGAATATAGATCAGTGAACAGGATATAGACAGGTGAAGTGCAGTGAGTAGTCTAAACTGTGCTATAGGGTTATCTACTCTAAAATTATTCGAAATCAATTAATGTAATTCTCATCGTAACCCATCGGTCTATGCCCCGTTCATTCCCCACGGGACCACGGTAACAAGATAAAATAGACTGTGAGTCTATGTCCCGTTCATACCCCACGGGACCACGGTAACATGATGTAATAGCCCTTTGAGTTACGTTCAGCTACATTCTTGATTTCCCCAAACCCCTAAGGTTATGTGTGTAAGTCGGGTATTGATAAATCTGGAGCTAATGCCAACACAGGATCAAGCAGGTACATGTTTGTCTATATAGACAACAGGATATGTCCATCGGGATAACATGTCAGGATTGTCGGCATTAGAAACAAAGTCAGGTAACATGTCAAGTAGTGATATATCAGGTAATGTCGGGTAGTATACATGTATCAAGTCATGGCAAGTAGTGGTGTATCAGGTCATGTCAAGTAGTGCACAGGTATCAACGGGTGCTCATAATCAAACTATAACAAGTATTGAATCAGGGTGAAAGTACGGATGTACAAACATCTATCAGGGGTTACATCATGACTATGTAGGATGCACATTATCAAGCATGGTATACTAATACACCAGTAACATGAAATAATATGGTCTCGGCGTACAACTAGATATGTAATAAACTGTACGGATACAGACGGATACTATAAAACTGTAAATCGGTAAAATTTGCTGAATATTAAAACACAAGCACTATTATTTATTAAATAGCTATTGATATAATAATATTAACATGGATAATATATTCAAACCGATTAATAACTATAAAAGTGGTATTGATTAACCATGCACAAGAAAGTTCCGTTCAGAAATTCAGCGTCACCCCGATTTGTAAAATAGGTTAAAAATAACAAACGTTCTTCAAAAAGGACGTGTCTTATACCAAAACAAAGATAATTCAATAAGATTTTCATTTTTATAAATTGAAATATTTCAGGTTGTTTCTACAAAAAGTTATGAACATTCGAAATTGAAAGATTGCTGCTGGAATTTCCCTGGACAACAGTTTAGAGATATTTTCATTTGCATTTTACATTATTTAAACAATTTATTTTTCAAGTAAATATTTCATAGAGTTATAGTATTCTGAGTTATCTTCGTAACGAACTAAATAACGTAAACTAATAATTTTTCTATGATTTATAATGAATTTTATAAGGTAAGGTGTACAGTAAATTTCAGATTTGTCGTATCCGCTTTGCAACGACGTTTCATGTGTAAACTATAATATTTTCAAAATATATTTTGTATAACATTATAAAATGCAGATTATAAAATAATTAAAGATAATAATAAGAAATATTACGACGATATATATTTTAAATGATATGGATGCAAACGGGTATCCGAAAACAGTATAACTTTAGTATGGATGTACAATGGGATGAACGGGTAACATTTTACTCATATGGATGCATAATACTATACCTAGAATGTGGCAAGATGATTTAGCATGCGAATACTTATGTAAATACTGATATGGATGCATACGGATGTCATATAACAGTAAAATGATAAACTGGTAAATGCAGGATGTATAACTAAATAATATGAGATGTAAATATTCCATTGGGTGCAGTATATTGGAATATAGTATGTAACAAGATAGGTTTGCATGCACTAGATGTGAAATAACTTATACGGATGCATACGGATGTCGTAAAACTGTAAAACTAAACATGGAATGCATGATTTAAAATACAAATGTTATATTTATTCAAATAGATGTAAATACAGTAACATAGCATGTAGCAAGATAAACTTGCCTCGACGGATCACGAAACGGATATGTACGGCACGTCCGACGTCGGTAAAACGTCGCAATGCATGCACGGCACAAGGGACAGGTCTAAACAATGCAAAAGGGTGATCACGCAAGCAAGGTACGTTCACTGGATCACTCGGATCGTCAGCGATGAGCACGGCTCCGGCGGTGATCACCGGAATCAAGAAACAAGATCAAGAAAAAAGAAAGAAGAAAGAAGAAGAAGAAGTATGAAGAAGATGCTGTGTATTAAATAAGGAAAAATAAATAAATAAATAAAAAATATATATAAATATATATATGCGGAGGAGAGAGAGAGAGAAAAGGGTTGTTAGTTTGTTAGGAAATTAGTTTAGATTTAAATTTAAAAAATCTTTTATTAGTTAACTAAATTTTAATTTGTATCAGTTTATAAAATTAATATTATATAAATAAAATTTGATATTCTGATAAATACAAACATAGTCCAAAACACGCCCGGGTCGGATGTAACAATCCAGTCTCAAAATATGAAAAATATATGTGTCGACCAAAACTAAAATTGGATATCCGGATAACGAAAATGCATACCCCCACGGACGGATGCACGTAGCGTGTACGTAGCCATCCAAACGAGTCTATTTCACTGAACGGGACGAGAACAAGATGCGGGGATGCCACGACAGGGTTAGGGGTAGCTGGCAGGCCATGCAATATATTTTTAAAATATTTTATGTGACTTAAAATGTTATATTGTAAAAATGCAAATGCCAGATAAAATGCCAGTATGCAAGATGTATAAATTAAAATGAAAGTACATGAGTCCATGTAACAGGTCAGGATAAATCATAAATATGAATCAAAACTGCATTCAAGCAAGTGGGTCGGTGAGCTATTACTATATCTTGCCGTCTTCGACCAAGCTGCAGGTTCAGTGCTCGTCAAAGAATTTGAAGGCATACAGAGACCGTTCTACTACATGAGCCATGTTTTCAAAGACGCGGAAACAAGATACCCGTCCATAGAGAAAATAGTCCTGGTGCTTATCGTCGCCTCCAGGAAACATCGACACTATTTCCAGGCGCACACGATCCTCGTCCTCATTGAGCGACCTTTAGGGTCCATCATTGCCTCCCCCGAATCGTCAGGTCGTCTGGAGAAATGGAGGCGGGAGTTGTCTCAATTTGACATCAAATACCGCCCAAGACAAGCCATCAAAGCATAGGTCTTAGCCGATTTTGTTGTCGAATGCACCATCCCCACTAAAGAAGGAATGGTGGCGCAGGGCCCTGAACCACGACCCTCGGTCGAGGACGTGCCTGGCCCTATCCCGGACTAGGTACTCTACGTGGACGGATCCTCCACAGAGGAAGGAAGCGGGGCTGGCTTGATCATCTGTGGCTTGGATGAGGCGGAAATGGAGTACTCTCCAAAGCTCGGTTTTAGGGCATCGAATAACGCCGCAGAATACGAGGCCTTGTTGGCAGGGTTACGAATCGCCTCCGTGGTAGGGCTGAAGACTATCATGGTATGCAACGACTCCGCACCAGTCGTCGGCCAAGTAACCGGGCGTTTCGAGACCCAAGAGCCACTTATGATAAAATACATGGCCAAGGTAAAAAGGCTTCGGAAAAAATTTCGACGAAGTCCAACTGGAGCAGATTCCTATGAACTTGAACACCTAGGCCGACGCCTTGAGCAAGCTCGCTTCTTTGTATTCCGCCAGTCAGAAAAGAAATATCCTCTTCAAAGTCTTACCACGACCCAGCGTGGAATATGGATAGGTAACACTCCAAATCTACACAACTCAGGAAGAAGGCCAAAATTAGAGAAAGCCTATCATGGAATTCTTGAAGGACGGTGTACTTACGGAAGACCGGGAAGAGGCTCCCCGGCTTTGCACGCTATTTTATCTGGAGCAATGGAAACATGTACAAGAAGTTATACACTCAGCCTCTGCTTCGGTGCGTTGACCCCCACGAGGCAGACTACGTTCTACGAGAGATACATGAAGGGGTCGGGGGAGCGCATCAAGGGGCCCGTACCCTAGTGCAGAAGACACTGCTCCAGGGGTACTATTGACCTAGAATACATCAGGATTCTGAGAAGCTGGTCAGAAGATACAATAACTGCCAACTCTTCGGCAGCATACCTCGTCTCCCCGCCACCGAACTAACATCACTCAGTTCCCCTTGGCCGTTTGCGCAATGGAGAATGGATATGGTGGTCCAACTCCCCACCGGCACGGGCGGACACAGATACATCCTTGTCGCTGTGGACTATCTCACGAAGTGGATAGAGGCCGTGCCTATCAGAAAATCGGACGCCGCCTCTACGATAAAATTTCTACAGAATAATATAATCTCCCGATTTGGAATCCCGAGGTGCATAGTTACTGACCATGGGACCAACTTCGAAAACGATAAAGTTAAAGAGTTTTGCATCGACTACCACATATTGATGAAGTTTTCCACGGTCGCACATCCACAATGCAACGGGCAGGCCGAAATAGCGAACCAAGGCGTCATCCGCGGTCTCAGAGCCTGCATGGAGGGAAGGCAAGGCAGCTGGGTCGAGGAACTGCCGCGAGTACTATGGGCCTTGCAGACATCGAAAAAGACACCCACGAGAGAAACCCCATTCAGCCTCTACTACGGCACCGAGACAAAGGTCCCCGCAGAAATTGGAATGCCCAGTTATCGACTCGAGAACTTTGACGACGAGGCTAAAACCTTAGCGCTACGAAGCAACTTAGACATCTTGCTGGAAAGGAGAGATCGGGCATAGATCAGAATGGCCGCTTATCAGCAGCAGACCGTCCGTTATTACAACGCCCGATTTAAACATCGAGCCTTCAAGACTGAAGACCTGGTCTTACGACGAAACGAATTCATAGACCAGGGGAATATACATAAGTTCTCCCCGAAATGGGACGGGCCTTTCATCGTGACGGAAGCATTGCTTGATGGAGCCTACCGCCTTCAAGACTCCCAAGGTTGTAATTTACCTGGGCCGTTTAACGCCGAAAAGCTTAAGTCGTATAGATGAACATGTACTCACTTTTGAAATAATGCAATCCCTTCCCGCACTTATTAAAGTTTTTCCAAACTGAGTCCTTTCCACCTCGGGGCTCCATCCTTCTTTCCTTTCATTTCCTTCCTTTCCCCGGCCCCGAGCTTAGGGTTTGGAGGGGACAAAAAATTTTTTTGCAGGGTATGGAAAGGAAGAAAGAGACAATACACAATAAGCTCAACCAAAGAAAAATTTATTTATTTAGAGGTATTATGGGTTCCCCAACCTTACAAAAATTACAGCAAAGGAAAAGGAGGATTAAGAAAACATTGTCGATGATACTCGGACGAAAGCCCCTCCAGCCGAGCCCAGACAGTCTCCGCCCGCTCCCTCTGTCGGTACCCATGGACCCTCGAAGCAACAAATTCACCGGGGTCATCCGTCATCGAGCACGACGTTGCGACCAACCTCAACTGAAAACATTCGAGAAGAATGTCCACCGAGCGATCTCGCCTGCTCTTCGAGATCAGCACAAGCTCGTGGGACGTGTGCATCTTATCGAAAGCCTCGTCCATCGACTGCAGGGAGAGGACGTTGTAAAGACTAAGAGAAGACCTCCATATCGCATAGATGAGCACTTGCAGAAGACGAGATCGACGGGGAAGTAGGCGTCCATAGTGGCCCTCCAAGCAGCCTATTACCGCCTCATACGTTTTTTCGGAACGATCGAGATTGTAAAAATACACGTCGTCCCGGGAAACGATTTCCCTAATGGTGTATGCGCGGCCTGTCATTTGGAAGAAATGAAATGACTGGGGAAAATTCGGAGTAGGCAAACGAACGATAAGACCATGCCTTATGGTATTTATAGCCTCAACAAAAATCTTCCAACGGTCGAGATCTTCTCACGCAACAACGCAAATCACGGAATATCATACTTTCCCGATAAGGCACGACCACGTGTCATCCGTGGTGGTCACCATTCCCCCGCTTTTACGGGTCACGGAAGGTTGAACGACCTCCCAAGGAGAAACTATGGAATTCAGAAAGCCCTCGACCAGAGGCAGCTGAATAGCTTCCTGCTCGGCTCATCCGCTGAGGGCAGCTTCTGCCCGGCCAATCCGCGAATCGAAAGCCCTCGACCAGATGCAACCGAGTAGCTTCTTGCTCGGCTCATCCGCCAAGGCAGTTTCCTGCCCTGCCAATCCGCGGATCCAAAGTCCTCATTATGAGACCACCGAGCAGATTCCTGCTTTCATCCACAACGGGTAGCTTCCTGCCCTACGAAGAAGTGGATCCAAAGCCCTTCTCGTGAGACCACCGAGCAGATTCCTTCTCAGTCTATCCACAACAGGTAGCTTCCTGCCCTACGAAGAAATGGATCCAAAGCCTTCCTCGCGAGGCCACCGAGCAGATTCCTGCTCGGTCCATCCATAACGGGTAGTTTCTTTCCCTACGAAGAAGTGGATCCAAAGCCCTCCTCACGAGGCCACCGAGTAGATTCCTGTTGGGTCCATCCACGGCGGGTAGCTTCCTGCTCGGCTCATCCAAGAAGGAATCGAGGGGCGCCGACCTATTCGAACTTGGCTATTGCTCGATTCATACTCGATGCACGATCGTCACCTCGAATCCGGGGAAAGGGAGGATACCGGTCTTCCTATACTTAGCTATCGTTTGATTCATACTCGATGCACGATCGTCACCTCGACTCCGGTCTTCCTACACTTGGCTATCGCTCGATTCATACTCGATGCACGATCGTCACCTCGACTCCGGGAAAAGGGTGGACACCGGTCTACCTGTGCCTAGACTTTTGCTAGCTCTTACGTCGCGCCTAACACTTGCAAAATAAGAAGGCCTACGAGCTAAAAATACTTGCAAGATAAAAAGACTTGCGAGCTAAAATTACTTGCGGGATAAAAACACCTGAGCAAAAAATATATATACTTTATTTACGATCAAAATTATATACAAGGTATTGTGGGCTCCTCAGTCTTGCAAAAACGCCCGGAGGCTTACAAAATTCTAAAAAAATGGAGGAGGTGGGGGGATAGCCCGAACTGCCTGCACGGCCGCCGCCTCTCCTTACTCCGCGCCCCCGTCGGGGACCACAATGGCGACCTCAGGTCCGGCGCTTCCGCCAGCCGCCTCGCTTTCTCCGGCCAGCTCGGCGTCGCCCCCCTGTGGCGCTTCCTTGGCGAGAGGATACCTTGCACGGAGCTTACGGTCATCGAACTCGGGCATAGCCTCTTTGACGGCATCAAGGGCATTGTGCCACCCAACAGCCGCGGAGTCAGCGAGGTCGATATAAAACTTATTGGACGCCTTGTACTCCTTGATTGATTCATAATTTTGTGCAAGAAAAAGTAGTATAATAACCGCAATCAATAATGGTGTTGCATATAGCTAGACCGAGATGAGTACGGATCGTCCTCTGGGATTCGTGGAATTTTATCATTCTTCTTTCAGATGGGTTGAAAGAAATAGAAAAGAGAAAATAAAGAAAATCAAGAAGATAGTTTCAAGAAAATCAAGAAAATGGTTTCAAAATTTAATTGAATTATTAAGAAGATAGTTTCAAGATTTCATTGAATTATCAAGAAAATAGTGTCAAAGATCTAATTGAATTATCAAGAAAATTTTATATGAATAAGGCTTGTAGGATACGTTGGGATTTAGTAGCCATGGATGCCTAATAAAAATGACTATTCTTATCTTTTGATAAATTTAAAACTAAATTGATGACGATGAATGAGAATTAGGCTTCTTTGAACGAAACTAGGGTTTCTCCTCTATTGACTCTTGTTCTTTCATTGATCTCCATTCATGTCTAACCCTTAACAAAAAGATCGTCGATCTTATCTCAAATCGTAGTCAAGATTATCAAGAATTTGATATTGCAGCCGATAAGGACGTTGACGATTTTTTTGCTAAAATTTATAAACTTCATAAGATTTAAAAAGAATATAGTATTTTCTCATCCATTGATCTACCCTAATCCTACGAATCCTATCAAACGGAGAATTACTCGCATATCATGAAAATAAAAGAAAGAATAGAGAAAGGATTCATAATGCGTAAATTTAAAGAAAGCGAAATGATAAAACTAAAGTTCTACCTTTATTACTCAAATTCACAATACAATTCTTCGAGTTTAGATTACAAGAGGAAGAAGAATTTTCTCTCGATCTCTGCCTCGAAGAAGTAGATGTTCCGTCGATTACGTCGCTTGATCACCTCTGTTTTCCCAATCAGAGCAAAGCTCTGTTCAAATTCCGAGATTTGAAATGAAGCGAAGTTTCTGTTTCCCCAATCAGAGCAAACCTCTGTTTTGAAATTTAAAATTCAAAAATTGAAGCAACGTTTCAGATCCAGCGCTAGGCGCGCTGCGCGCCACGTGTCAAACACAGATGCGCTAGCGCTAGGTGCGCTGCGCCCTAGGCAGTGCACCATGTGTGCGCTAGAGCTAGGCGCGCTGCGCGCCACGTGTCAAACACGGGTGCGCTAGCGCAGGCTGCGCTGCGCTCTCCGCTGCGCGCCACGTGTCAAACGTAGGTGCGCTAGCACAAAGTGCGCTGCGCTCTGAGCAGCGCAGCACGTGCAAAGCACGGGTGCGCCAGCGCTGGAATGATAAAATTCCCCACCGTTAGATCAAAAGATCTAATAATAATGATGATAAATCATTAATCAGAATTAAAATTCTATTATGGAAAGATCTTTCCAATCTTTTTAAAAATAAGAAGATTGTCTTCTGTAAAACAGAAGCCCTAGGATCAAAGATCCAACGGTAGGAAATATCCCCAAATCAATCAGAGAAAGATCTCTTTAACTGATTTAACAAATCAATTTGCCCTGTATAAAGGCCCCAAGACTTCAAGTGTGAGAAAGAAAAAACCCTACAAATTTTGAGAAAACTCAAAAGAAAGAGAGCAAGCTCTTAAAAGAAGATCATTTCTTCAAGATAAAAAGAATGATTCTTGCACAAAGAGATGAAATCATCTCATTAAAACAGAAGAATTATCTTCTTAAAAGATCATAGATCTACAAAAGACCAAGGTCTTTTATAAAAAGAGATCAAAAGATCTCATCATAAAAACAAAAGAAGTATCTATTTCATTCACAGATCATTGATCTACAAAGGCAAAGCCCTTCCAAAAATAAGAACTGTTGTTCTTGAATTTTGAGGCAGAGCCTCCTTTAAAAAGAACATAAATTTGTTCACAGATCATAAATTTGATCAAATACGCTTTGCGCTATTGAAAAGTGCCTTGCACTCTTGAACTGCGCTTCTGTGCTCCTTGGACCGGCGCTCAGCGCCACAACGCGTCACATGTCAACCACGTATGCAACTTGCGCTTTGCGCTTCTGAAACAGCGCACTGCGTTCATGGGCTGGCGCTCAGCGCCAAGCACGCCACGTGTCACTCACTTGTGCGCCACTAAACTAGCGCAACGCGCTCATAAATTGAAAGCGCAATGCGCTCATAAACTGGCGCAATACGCCCATCATCTGGCGCTTAGCGCCAAGCGCGACACGTGTCCTTTTCGTGTGCGCTACTTGGTAGAAGCGCAATGCGCTCTATAATTGGCGCAAAGCGCCTGACGCGCCATATGGCGCGCTGTCAGAACACACATTGTTCTCATGAATGCTATGCATTCAATACAAGACAAAAAAATGACAGGATCTAATGCTCAGCATTATTAGAAGGGCCAAGACCAAATAAAGGCTCAACAGCCCAGAACAATAAAATGTTAAACATTTTAATTTTATTGGACTTAGCCCAATATTGGCCATAAGTTCTCAACTTATATTGAACTGAGCCCATCTGCTCACGAATATTTAACAGATCTCAGTCCCAAACTGGACTACAGATCCTTCAACCAACTCACACTGGTTCAAGGGTACATCTCTTTACTCCTCTGATATCTGTCGTTGTAATCCTTCAACGTCTTCAGAGAGGTGACGGGTCCCGACAACCACATATTTCACAGACTACGATGTCCTTAAACTTCATAGACTATGATGTCTTTAAACTACGGACTGTAGGGTTCTTAAACTCATAGACTACGATGTCTTTAAACTACGGACTGTGGGGTCCTTAAACTCATGGACTACGATGTCCCTAACCTCGGACTGTGGCACACTGCGCTAGGCGCTCTGCGTGCCACGTGTCAAACACGGGTGCGCTAGCGCAGGCTGCGCTGCGCTCTCCGCTGCGCGCCACGTGTCAAACGTAGGTGCGCTAGCGCAAAGTGCGCTGCGCTCTGAGTAGCGCAACACGTGCAAAGCACGGGTGCGCCGGCGCTGGAATGATAAAATTCCCCACCGTTAGATCAAAAGATCTAATAATAATGATAAATCATTGATCAAAATTAAAATTCCGTTATAGAAAGATCTTTCCAATCTTGTTAAAAATAAGAAGATTGCCTTCTGTAAAACAGAAGCCCTAGGATCAAAGATCCAACGGTAGGAAATATACCCAAATCAATCAGAGAAAGACCTCTTTAACTGATTTAACAAATCAATTTGCCCTATATAAAGGCCCCAAGACTTCAAGTCTGAGAAAGAAAAAACCCCTACAAACTTTGAGAAAACTCAAAAGAAAGAGAGCAAGCTCTTGAAAGAAGATCATTTCTTCAAGATAAAAAGAATGATTCTTACACAAAGAGATGAAATCATCTTATTAAAACAGAAGAATTATCTTCTTAAAAGATCATAGATCTACAAAAGACCATGGTCTTTTATAAAAAGAGATCAAAAGATCTCATCATAAAAACAAAAGAAGTATCTACTTCATTCACAGATCATTGATCTACGAAGGCAAAACCCTTCCAAAAATAAGAACTGTTGTTCTTGAATTTTGAGGCAGAGCCTCCTTTAAAAAGAATATAAATTTGTTCACAGATCATAAATTTGATCAAATACGCTTTGCGCTATTGAAAAGTACCTTGCACTCTTGAACTGCGCTTCTGCGCTCCTTGGACCGTCGCTCAACGCCAAAACGCGTCACGTGTCAACCACGTATGCAACTTGCGCTTTGCGCTTCTGAAACAGCGCACTGCGCTCATGGGCTGGCGCTCAGCGCCAAGCACGCCACACGTCACTCACTTGTGCGCCACTAAACTAGCACAACGTGCTCATAAATTGAAAGCGCAATGCGCTCATAAACTGGCGCAATGCGCCCATCATCTGGCGCTTAGCGCCAAGCGCAACACGTGTCCTTTTCGTGTGCGCTACTTGGTAGAAGCGCAATGCGCTCTTTAATTGGCGCAAAGCGCCTGACGCGCCACGTGGCGCGCTGTTAGAACACACATTGTTCTGATAAATGCTATGCATTCAATACAAGACAAAAAAAATGTCAGGATCTAATACTCAGCATTATTAAAAGGGCCAAGACCAAATAAAGGCTCAACAGCCCAGAATAATAAAATGTTAAACATTTTAATTTTATTGGACTTAGCCCAATATTGGCCATAAGTTCTCAACTTAAATTGAACTGAACCCATCTGCTCACGAATATTTAACAGATCTCAGTCCCAAACTGGACTACAGATCCTTCAACCAACTCACACCGGTTCAAGGGTATATCTCTTTACTCTTCTGATATCTGTCGTTGTAATCGTTCAACGTCTTCAAAGAGTTGACGGATCCCGACAACCACACATTTCACGGACTACGATGTCCTTAAACTTCATAGACTATGATGTCTTTAAACTACGGACTGTGGGGTCCTTAAACTCATAGACTACGATGTCTTTAAACTACGGACTGTGGGGTCCTTAAACTCATGGACTACGATGTCCCTAACCTCGGACTGTGGGGTCCCTTTAAACCCACGGACTACGATGTCCTTAACCCGAACCGAGATGTTCTTAAACTAACACTGGACCGTAATGTCCTTAAAGTAATCGACCGTAATGTCCCTAAACTAAACAATAGAGTTCAAATGCTCTTTTGCTGGATCTAAACGATCCCGTTAAGTTGATCTTAGTCTAAAAATTAGACTAACGTATCCTTAACAAACGTTTAAGTTGATCTTAGTCTCAAATGAGGCTAACATATCCTTAAACACAACCCCCAAACCCAAATCTAAGACGATACGGATTTGGACTAATCCACGCCCTATGGGAAACAACATAAATTAGTCTCCGTATACAATCCATGGGCAACCACAAACAAAACAAACACCCACGACACGAAGTGACCATCTGGAGAAGGAGAAAGTTGTTACCGTGATGCGGTAGCGTAATTAACTGCAGGGGCTTACGCCTGCAGGGAAGAGCGTCCCCACAATCAAAAACCCCTCAATGAGGGAGAATCTGCTACATCAGCCGCATCCATTTAAACTTTCGATACATGGTGCCATGAATCAACTTGGCATCTTCGGAGAGGTGGACGGATAGCACCAATTAGCATCTGCCCCGAATTTCAGGCAAGACGGACCTGTGCGGTCGCGTCTCCATGTTCGGAGGGGAACAACCTAGAATCGTGGACCTGTCTTGGATCGCTTGTTCGTTGATGGTGATTGGTTTCGTGTAAAGGAGACATGATTGATTGATCGCTTGATGAATTTCTCGATGGACTTCTTGATCTTGGATCTCAACATCGTTGATTCTTGATCTTAGATCCTTTTTGTGATTGGTTTTTGATCTTTGGGATTGATTTTTTTAGATCTCTAGATATTTTTGAGATGTAGCCCTCGGTCTTTTTTATAGCCCCAAAGCCAGTAACAGAAGCCCCTAACATACTAAGTTTGTTATGCTGAAGATTCTAGAGAATTCCCGAACCCTGATTCCTTGAATTGACCGCGGATCCGCGGCAACTCGGCCTAACTCGGCCGCGGTTCTGCGACCTATTGGTGAGATCTTGGCTTCACACTTCTGTAGTCTTCTCCTGTTGGTATTTGGGTACTTCTTTGATGTCTAAAACCTTCTTATCTCTTCTGAGTATCTGCCAGTATTTGATTCTTCGACTTTATTTACTTTATCGGTAGATTCTTGATTCCTGATATCTGACCTGAGCTAATCTTGCAGAATATCTTCAATGAACAATGTTAGTTATATTTGAGATATAAAATATTATGCGTAAAATATTAATCATACAATTTTCTTCATAATATTGATTATAATATATAAACACATGGTAAATGATATTTTGCATATGAACTTCTAATATGTGTTATATTTATAACAAACACCTTTAGATGATTAAGAAAAGTAAGAAAATTTTCATGTTAAAAGTGCACTATTTTCGACTGAACAAATACCCACAAACTTGACTTTGATCGTCCCGAGCAAACTATTTATTTAAGAGAAGGAGAGAAGAAAATAGAAAGAAAAACTAACTGGCACACTTTCGTAGGCAACACAATTGCACTGAGCACGTGCAACAAGCCGTTAAATCTCAAGGTGTCCCTAGAAGGATGAGTGTTGTCCCTGAGGGTTTTCAGCGGATTACACCCACAAAATCCAATAATAAAAAAAAGATGGTGAAAGTTACATATAAAGATAAGAACTATAAAAGAATGAACTTGAAAATAAAAGTTTCCAACTATACTAACTTTTCGGTTGCCTTAAGTCCTATCTTAATGGTCATGAAAAGATATTAGAAATCACATCATCCCTCAATAAAACACCGCCTTTAGTCTTCCTCCCTACTTTTCTTCCAAACACCGATCATATACCCCTACGTGTGTGTAAAAGACATCTCTACACTCGGAGAATTCAATTCAAGCTATCATACTCTTGTCCATCCACCTCAGTACTTTTAGTCGGCGAATATTTTAGATGGAGTTACTCACACATTTTTCATGCGACAGTTAATACTTCTTGAGGTACTAACCGACCGATTACTAAATGTGATCACTTATTAAGCGTAATTAGCAATTTTCTCATCTTGCAACATCTAAGGCTTAGCAGTGGCTCCCAAACCAGTTGGTCTAAGGCAGTAGGTGATGAAGCACCTTCGCTATTTTTTTTTATGCTGCCTTGGTGATTACAAAATCAGTGTTCATTTTTTTTCACCATTTTATACTTTATGCTTTATTTATATTTTCTTCGTACTTTGGCTTTTAGATAAGAGCATTTCAAGGTATTCTCTACTATCCCGAGTTTCAAGACGTGTGTAAGTGCGTATAGTAGGATATCAACGTTCAAATGTTTGGCCTCAAGAATAGGGACTATTTTTCAGACTTATTTTTATTCTCAGATTAGTGACTTCCTTCATCTTACTAACCCTTGGGACAACGACTCATAACTACTTATTACTAGCTTCGTTTAAGAAAATATCTAACTTTCTTGTTTTTCTCAAACTCTTCCAATTTTTTAAATGTAATTTTTCACTTTCTATTCTTTCATTATCTAATTTTTTTTTTGCTTATGCAAAGTTTAATACAAAAGTAATGTGTAAATAAGCACAAACCACCCCCAAACCTGTTTACAGCAGTGTCCTCACCATTGTCGTCTTTTAAATCTCAAAATCTGTAGATTTGGGAGGAAAAAATTATTAACGGGGACAAGAAATAATTAAAGTGAAATTCTCCCCCAAACTTATTTTTGACCACTCACCTCCATTCTTAGGATGGGACAATATTATCGAGACATGGGGGTGAGGCGGAGGAAATTTAGTTATGATAAAACGGTGTAAAAACAGGAGCTCCTCCGTGGGGTCAGTGGAAAAATACGGTTTTAATTTATACCCATTCACTTTAAAAATATAACCGTTTTTAATATTTTCAACTTCAACTGCCCCGTGCGGGTATACATACCACACCACAAATGGTCCTTTCCAATGAGATCTTAGCTTACCCGCATGAAGATGGAGACGGGAATCGTAAAGAAGGACTTGTTGTCCCGGGGTAAAAGTTTTTCTAAAAAGATTTTTATCGTGGAATGCTTTAGTCCGGCTCTTTACTATAACCGTATTATCGTAAGTTTTATCGCGGAGTTCGCTTAGCTCATTTAATTGCAGCTTCCAAAAGTTGCAGGTTTGATTGAAATTGAAGTTAAGTTCTTTAATGGCCACATTGCTTTATGTTCGATCTCGACAAGAAGATGGCAAGCCTTTCCAAATACTAGGCGGTAAGGAGACATACTAAGATCGGTCTTATAAGCGGTATGAAATACCTAAAGAGCATCCGTCAATTTGGTTGACCAATCCTTATGATTTTTAGAAACCGTCTTCTCCAAAATTTATTTTATCTGCCTATTGAAAATCTCAGCTTGTCCGCTCGTTTGGGAATGATAAGGCATAGAAAGTTTATGGTTGATTGAATATTTCCGCATTAAAGTCTCGAAAGACCGATTACAGAAATGCGTCCCGTTATCGCTAATTATTGTACGAGGGTGTCCAAATCGCGAAAAGTTATTTTCTTTAAGGAACTTAATAACAATCTTGTTGTCATTAGTACGACACGGTATCGCTTCCACCCATTTCGAGACGTAATCAACCGCTAACAAGATATATAAATTCCCAAAAGAGTTGGGAAAAGTGCCCATAAAATCAATATCCCAAACGTCAAAAATTTCCACAACCAAGATAAGTTGGAGTGGCATCTCATTTTTTCGAGAAATCCGACCCATGTGTTGGTACCGTAGACAAGTTTTGTAATGATCATATGCATCTTTAAATAATGTAGGTCGGTAAAAACCACATTACAAAATTTTCTCCGCCGTTTTACGTGGACCAAAGTGACAACCACATGCCTGATCATGACAGAAAGATAATACACTCTTGAATTCATCATTAGGGACACATCTGCGAATGATTTGGTCAGGACAATACTTAAACAGATAAGGTTCATCCCAGTAAAAGTGCTTTACTCGGGATAAAAATCGATGATTGTTTTGTTTAGACCATTCGTTAGGAATAAGTCCCGTTGCCAGATAATTCACAATATCCACGAATCAAGATTCGCAGGATACGGTCAAGAGTTGTTCGTCGGGGAAAGAGTCGTTTATTGGCAAGGTCACTGTAGGTGAGGAGAAGAAGCGTGAAAGATGGTCGGTTACTAACGTTTTCACATCCACTCTTATCTCGTATGACAAGATCAAATTCTTGTAATAACAGGATCCAACGTATTAACCTGGCCTTAGCATCCTTCTTCAATAAAAGATGTTTTAGGGCGGAGTGATCAGTGTAAACCACTATCGGTGAGCCAATCAAGTAAGGCCTGAATTTTTTTAATGTAAATACAACTGCCAAGAGTTCTTTCTCGGTAGTTGTATGATTAATTTGGGCATCATTCAAGGTCTTACTTACATAATAAATTGCATGTGACATCTTATCAATGTGTTGTCCTAAGACTGTACCAATAGAAAAATATGATGCATCACACATAAGCTCGAATGGGTGGTTCTAATCAGGAGATGATAGAACGGGAGCTATAGCGAGGGAGCTTTTAAGTGAGTCAAAAGCAGCCTCGCAATCCAAATCGAAGTGAAATGTTGTATTCTTGGCCAAGAGAAGAGTTAAGAGTTTAGTAATTTTGCTAAAATCCTTAATGAATCTCCTATAAAATCCTACATGATCAAGGAAGAATCGTATATTTTTGACGCATTTAGGATGAGAAAGGTTATGGATGACATCTATTTTAGCTCTGTCTACCTCAATACCTTTTCATGAAATGACATGTCCAAGCACGATACCTTCTTGGACCATAAAATGGCATTTTTCCCAATTCAAAATTAAGTTCTTATTCTTACAGCGTGTAAGAACTGCGTCAAGATGACGTAAGCAATCCTCAAAGGAGTCCCCAAATATAGAGAAATCGTTCATAAATATCTCCAGAAAATTCTCGACCATGTCTGAGAATATCCCCATCATACACCGCTGAAATGTCGCTGGAGCGTTGCATAACCCAAAGGGCATGCGTCTATAAGCAAAGGTACCAAAAGGACAAGTTAATGTTGTTTTATCTTGATCCTTTTCGGCGATGGGGACCTGGTTATAGCCAGAGTATCCGTCCAAGAAACAATAATATTCATGTCCAGCTAATCGTTCCAACATCTGGTCAATGAAAGGTAAAGAGAAGTGATCTTTCCTCGTTGCGGTATTGAGTTTTCTATAATCAATACATACACACCACCCAGTTTGGGTGCGTATTTAGATCAACTCATTAGCCTTATTAGTTATGACCGTGATGCCAGACTTTTTAGGGACTATATGAATAGGACTTACCCATTGGTTATCAGAGATTGGGTAAATTATACCACTATCTAGGCACTTGACGATTTCTTTCTTTACCGTCTCCTTCATGACGGAATTTAACCGTCTTTGTGGGTCTCGGGTTGGTTTGGCTTCATCCATCAAATGTATATGATGTTCAACAATCAAGAGGCTAATCTTTTTGATGTCTGCTATTGTCCAACCAAATGCTTGCCGATTTAATCAAGACCATCAAAAGAGCGTTCTCTTGCTCTAAAACCAGAGAAACGGATATGATCACGGGCAAAGACTCATTCTGACCTAAATATGCATATTTAAGATGAGAAGGTAGCAGTTTGAGATATAATGTTGACAGAGAGACAATAGAAGGTGGGGTAAGGGAATGATATTCGGACTCCCTAAGAAATTCATAACTTGCGTAAGATATTGACTCGGAAAGTGCTACTGACTTTTGCGATGAGTCAAAAGGTTCGAACTCGAGGGTGGACTCATCAAAGGTGTCCTCACTATAATAATTTTCTAGATCAAACAATGATGTACCAGTGTCGTCGAGATCATTATAGCAAAATTCCTCAACCTTGCTGCTGTCGGAAGCTATCTCGTTGACAGGACAGAAATCAATTAAATGAGCAGAAGGTTCAGATGGTTGACTTCCTGGCTTGTAAATATTAAGCTCAATTGTCATTTTCCCGAAAGATAAATTCATAAAACCGTTACGACAATTAATGATAGTATTGGAAGTGGCTAAGAAGGGTCGATCGAGAATCACCGGAATTTGGTTCTGTGGGTTCGCTACAGGCTGTGTATTTAGAACAATAAAGTCCACAGGGAATATAAATTCCCCGAATTTTATCAACACATCCTCTAGCTCACCCCTATGTTGGGTGATAGATCGATCTACCATCTGGAGAGTGCAGTGGGCAGGTTTCAACTCTCCAATACCTAACTGCTCGTAGACAGAGTAAGGAAACAAGTTAACACTAGCGCCAAGGTCGAGTAGAGCACGATTGATATTTTTACCCCCAATAGAAATAGAGATTGTAGGACAGCTGAGGTCCTTACGTTTCTTAGGTAATTGCTGGGTAAAAACTGTGCTTACATTATTCGTCATGAACACTTTTTCGGCACTTGAGTTTTTCTCTTCCTAGTGCACAAGTCCTTAAGTATTTTCGCATAAACCAGAACTTGTTGTATAGTATTTAGGAGAGGGATATTTATTTTAACTTGTTTAAACATTTCAATAATCTTCTCCATTTGTGGACTTGGTTTGTTTTCCCTTAACCTATTTGGATAAGAAGCTTTATCAATAAGAGTTAGGTCCAATATTGGAGAAGATCGAGGGGGTGGAACGGATCCCGGAATTGGAGTTGGGATCATGTTAGGTTGACTCAAGAAGGTGGACGGAGGGTTCGAGCCTAGGGGAAAACGGAGAATAAGCTCGGAAGAAGATGGTGGATTAGACGAAATAAGGTTAGAAGTGGAAGCCAGGATATCATTGATTGATTCCTCATTATCAACCTGTTCACCGACTTAGTTATTCAGCACTCTTCCCGATCTCAACGTGGTAATGGCATTCACATTATGATGTTGTGAATGGTCAGGATTCGGTAGGGGTTGAGATGGAAATTTCCCTTTCTCTCTAGCACTCATCGCGACATTTAATTATGCAATTTATGCTTCTATCGATTTTATACTCTCACCGTGGGAGGCGGAGTCCTTCGTTAATGTATGGATAGAAGACTTTATATCAGCCGACGTTTGCATGGAATGTTTTATAAACAAATCCAAGATTCGTTCGAATGCAGAGGAGTTTTCGGTACTGGCCGTTTGGAAGGAATTATTATAAGGTGCAGAATTATTGGTCGGATTTTGAAAAGTTTGTGGTTGAAAGGGGTGTTGACTCTGTGGTGGTTGCTGTTGCTGTGGAGGAACCCTTTGATAGTTATTTTGGTTTGGTACCGTATTTTGAATTTAAGTTTGGTGTTGGTTTCAAGCAAAATTAGGGTGATTCCTCCAACCCTGATTATATGTGGAAGAATAAGGATTGTTTCTAGGTTGCTGCTGAAAATCAGCATTAGTGTGTTCTTGACCTTGAAACGGAGAATTCAAAGGACATTCTTCCGTCAGATCTGATGGATCGGAACAACATCCATACACGGTTTTAGGGAGCGTCACCTGGTTTAGGAAAGCTAATAAGAATTTGTTTTCCATAGCTTCGAGTTTCTTTTGCATCGCTGCCATTTCGACTTGTACTGTGATCGAAACATCGAGCTGATAGATACCTCCCCTTGATGATGGTGGTCTAACGCTTTCCCATTGCAAAGTGTGTTCAGCAAGATCTTCCAGAAATTTCCAGGTTTCACCATCGTCTTTAGACATGAAATTGCATTGACACATGGTTTCAAGTATCTTCTTTGTCGCTGGAGTAATGCCCTCATATATAACTCAGCACAGATCCCATCTATGGATTCCGTGATGAGGACATCGGACAAACAGATTCTTAAACCATTCAAAGCATTTCCAAAATGGTTCATTTGGAAGCTGGGTAAACTGGTTAATTTCGCTCCGAACACGGACGGTCTTATGATTGGGATAAAATTTCTTAAGGAATACTATAGCGAATTCATCCCAATTGGAAATAGAGTGTGCAGTTGTGTTATAAAGCTATTTTTCGGCTAAATCGCACAAAGTAAACGGGAAAAGACGTAAACGCATAGCATCTACAGAAAGTTATGAAGCGCCCATCATAGCACATACGTTTTCGAATTTGGTGATAAAAACGTATGCATCTTCAAACTCAAGCCCATGAAATTTAGGTAAAAGGTTGATAAAGTGGGGTTTGATTTCAAAATTATCCCCATTGGCCGGTGGAATAGAAAGACAAGTAGAAAGAGGACCACGTATAGGGTAGCATCTCTCTTAGAGAGAGATGCGCGGTGGATTCTGCGCACCTGCGGGTGGTGGCAGAGTGATGTTATTAAAATTTGAGGGAGAACCGTCCATCTCGGTCAATGTTATGGGTGGGGAAGAAAAAGAAAATGAAGAAGTACCGACTTCGGGATCGATAGAAGAAACGCGGACAAGACGGGCACTAGAATCCCGTGTCCAGCCGAACATGCACTAAGCGGGTTTAGCGCAAGTGGCAGCGTCTGTGAGAATTATGTAAAAATGTTTGTTTTGAAAAAAGACAGATTTAGAAAAATCACAAAAGTGCACAATCAATCCTAGATCTAAGATTACCTAGGTCAAGTCACTAGACCGCGTCTAGACTTCCAGAGGACAAATCGCAGGATCAATCATCTACTACCTCTTTATCCCTCTTGTGGCCAGATAAGTGCCAGGTAAGTGGGAGATATCCGCTATACGAATCACCGAAATAGCGGGCTTAATTAAGTAACCACTTACCTTAAACACACTTGCCTAGACACCACAAAAGAAATGCGGATAAGCAGTAAATTACCCATGGTCCTCATCTGTCCGTAATGAGCATGACAGTCTTTAGAGTCTTGGTCTAGATATTTTTTAATTAATGAAGGTGATGCGGATGCTAGTTTTGTGATTTGTGAGGCTTAGGAAGGGTAATGAAATCCCCACCTAATCTGAATTTGGTCTTTACCCCTTAATTTTCCGTATTACAATATGCAAAAACAGCCCAAAAACAAAACAGGCAACAATAATTTTTTAAGCGGTGAATTTTTGCAAAGAATCTTGCAGAAAAATTGTTATCGGACTTTGCAAAAAAGAGAGAAGAAGATAGAAAATATACCAGAGAGATCTGAAGCTCTAAACCACCAAACCCACCGCGGTTCCGCCGCGAGAATGGCCTCCTTGCCGCGGTTGCGCGGCCAAGTTGAGCGTTCTTTGAACGATTTTTGGTATGGGTGCTTCTCTTGCTCCTATGGTCTTGATGAATGCTTCTGAATTTTTATATTCCTGCTACAGTAATTCCAGATTCTCTTGCAAAAATTCACACACTAATCGTTAAGCACAAGATGCGTTTCTTGATTTATATTTTGATGGAATAATAATAATATTTCAAGCCAAATAACAAGAAAGAAAAAAATTACGCACGGATCCTCGGCAACGGCGCCATTTGATTGATTCGTAATTTTGTGCAAGAAAAAGTAGTATAATAACCACAATCAATAACGGTGTTGCATGTAGCTAGACCGAGATGAGTACGGGTCGTCCTATGGGATTCGTGGAATTTTATCGTTCTTACTTTAGATAGGTTGAAAGAAATAGAAAAGAGAAAATCAAGAAAATCAAGAAGATAGTTTCAAGAAAATCAAGAAAATGGTTTCAAAATTTAATTGAATATCAAGAAGATAGTTTCAAGATTTCATTGAATTATCAAGAAAATAGTGTCAAAGATCTAATTGAATTATCAAGAAAATTTTATATGAAGAAGGCTTGTAGGATTCGTTGGGATTTAGTAGCCATGGATGACTAATAAAGATGACTTCTCTTATCTATTGATAAATTTAAAACTAGATTGATGGCGATGATTGAGGATTAGGGTTCTTTAGACGAAACTAGGGTTTTTCCTCTATTGACCCTTGTCCATTCATTGATCTCCAATCATGTCTAGCCCTTAACAAAAAAATCGTCAATCTTATCTCAAATCGTGGTCAAGATTATCAAGAATTTGATATCGCGCCTGATAAGAATGTTGACGATTCTTTTGCTAAAATTTATAAACTTCATAAGACTTAAAAAAAGTATGGTATTTTCTCATCTATTGATCTACCATAATCCTACGAATCCTATCAAACGGAGAATTACTGGCACATCATGAAAATAAAAGAAAGAATAGAGAAAGAATTCATAATGCGTAAATTTAAAGAAAGCGAAATGATAAAACTAAAGTTCTACCTTTATTACTCAACTTCACAATACAATTCTTCAAGTTTAGATTACAAGAGGAAAAAGAATTTGCTTTCGATCTCTGCCTCGAAAAAGTAAATGTTCCGTCGATTACGTCGCTTGATCATCCCGAATCGTGGACCTGTCTTAGATCGCTTGTTCATTGATGGTGATTGGTTTTGTGTAAAGAAGACCTGGTTGATTGATCGCTTGATGGATTTCTCGATGGACTAATTGATCTTGGATCTCAAGATCGTTGATTCTTGATCTTAGATCCTTTTTGAGATTGGTTTTTGATCTTTGGGATTGATTTTTTTAGATCTCTAGATATTTTTGAGATGTAGCCCTCGGTCCTTTTTATAGCCCCAAAGCCAGTAACAGAAGCCCCTAACAAACTAAGTTTGTTATGCCGAAGATTCCAGAGAATTCCCGAACCCTGACTCCTTGAATCGGCCGCGGATCCGCGGTGACTCGGCCTGACTCGGCCGCGGTTCTGCGACCTATTGATGAGATCTTGGCTTCACACTTCTGTAGTCTTCTTCTATTGGTATTTAGGTATTTCTTTGATGTCTGAAACCTTCTTATCTCTTCTGAGTATCTGCCAGTATTTGATTCTTCGACTTTTTTTTACTTTATCGGCAGATTCTTGATTCCTGATATCTGACCTGAGCTAATCTTGCAGAATATCTTCAATGAACAATATTAGTTATATTTGAGATACAAAATATTATACGTAAAATATTAAACATACAATTTTCTTCATAATATCGATTATAGTATATAAACACATGGTAAATGATATTTTGCAGATGAACTTCTAATATGTGTTATATTTATAACAAACACTTTTAGATATTTAAGAAAAGTAAGAAAATTGTCAAGTTAAAAGTGCACTATTTTCGACTGAACACTCCTCCACGGCCTTCTTCGCCCTGCTCTCCGTGAGCTTCGCCGCCTCGCAAGCCGCCCGAGCGTCCTTTTTTAGGGCGTCCCTCGACCTTTTCATGGCGTTGAAGAGCACGTTCGCCTCCTCCATCCGATCCTGGATAGCCCGGTTAGATTCGGTCAGGAGCCGATGGGACTCCTTCAGCTTGGAAACCGCCAGGCCCTCGGCGATCAATCTTGAACCAAGGAGGGCCGCCTTTTCTTCCGCCTGCTGCAGCTGAAAGAGAAACTCTTCTTCTCACGAGGAAGACTTGCCCGCCTTCTTTATCGCCAGGGCAACCTCCTCGGACTTCATAGCGGCGAGGAGAGCGCAGCGCTGGAGGACCTGAGGAAAACAGGAACCGCGTTAAGAAGCTGAAACCAAGGAAATAACCCTTAAAAAAAATTTGGGGGAAAGCTACCGACCTGGACCGTCTCCTAAGCTATCGCAGCCACTTAGGCCTTCATTGTGCCCCGAGGAATCTTGGCCCCAGCCGCCTTCTCCCTGTTCGCCAGACAGCTGTTGGCCACAGAGAGCCCCAAGCGCACCTCGATGTAGAAGTCAACCTCCTGCACTTGGATTCCGGCTGGGGGTGGCCGAGAAACCACCCGCTTCTGTCTCTTGAGGGGGGATTCGGCAGGGGGCGACACCTACACCCTAGCCCGAGGTATCGGATCCCGTGCATGCTTCTGTCCTCCCCCGCGGCGTTCCTCCGGGACGGGGGATGCTGCGGAAGCCTTGGCCGGGGGAGCTTGCCGAGGAGCCGCGCTCGGACCTGGTCGGGACGAGCTTGCACCACCGGTCTTCCTTCCCTGGGCTTTGGCAGCCATGGCGGCCATAATTTTCGATCGATCTATGAGCTCTGCAAAAAAAAAAAAAAAGAAGAAAAGGGTCGGCAACGCAGAAACGGCAATAGAATTTCGGCGAAGTCTAAACAGACTGGCAAAAGCCCTAACTTACCCAAAAAATGCGCGGGGCTGAGTCTAGCCCAGCTCAATACCAGATCGGAGAGCAGAACATCAGCCCGCTGGATCGGTTCTCATTGGGACACCACTCTCGTCTCGGGGGCGTTCGACTGCCTCACACTCGGGCAATCGGCCTTGTGCCACTAGATGGGCACATGCCGATCCTCACCCTCCGGTGGTCCAACGAAAACGAACATCTCCTTCCATTCATGGATGGAAGAAGGGACGCCCACTACTCCCGACTCGGCCGTCCTACCTTTACGTTTTTTAAATGAAAGATACACCCAGCTCGGCTCTTCCTTACTGGTACCGGGATGATTTTTATAGCAAAGAAAAGACAGGAGGAGGCTCAAATCGAAGGGGATCCGATCAATTTTTAACCGGACCAAAAACCCGAGGAGGATCCTCCATGAGTTCGATGCTAGTGGCCCGGGGCAAGACGGAAACAATGGAGCACAACACAAACCTCAGACGAGAAGGGAAGACGCATCCCTGTCCAGAATGCTTCCAGATACAGAGCAATCTCCTTGCCCTGCACCTGGTCTGCTTGCTCACCCTCTCTGGCCAGACGGAGTGAATAGCCAGAGGGGATATGGAATCGAGCCCGGATGTCGGAAAACTCGTCCAGACGAATCAAGACTGAGGGCGCATCACGGGTATTCCCGATGAGCACTTTGGGAGCCCTTATCGCCGCCCGACGGTGAGAGATAAGGGCGACACTAACCCTGGGGGGTGAGTCCGACACAGAAGACGTAGATGAAGAAGAAGAACTCTTTCGGCTATCTGAAACCAAGGAGGGGGAAAACCCGCTGGACTCGGCCCCAGAAACTGAGGCCTCATCGTCCGACTCTATCCCTACTACATCCACAGATGCTTTGGAGGAAGACATCTAATCCAATTCAAGGAAAGGGTTTGCCGAGGAAAATTCAACGGAAGATCCGACCTAAGCTGAGGTGCGCCGGACAATCCTCAAATGACGAGAGACAACTAAGGCAAAGTGTCAAGCCCTGGGATGGCCCCCTCCTATTTATACACTCCAAAGGGGACATCCTACGGCCCAAATCGATTCCCATCAAAACGAGGTGTCGCACTTAGCGACCGTCAAGGCTCTACGTGGCAATCGGCCATTGGAAACTTTCCCTCGCATCAAAAGTCGGAAATAGCCTCTTACGTCCCGCCAACCAATGTTGGGCACGTGGCGTGTAGCCTAACCGACGATTGAGCGAAACGGCGCCCCCTCTTTAAAAGTGCAATCATTTCACCGATCCGCTGACGGCACCAAAAAAACGCGCGGTAATCGAGGCATTCCGTGACCTGCCACATGGACCTAGTCATCCGAGAGGAGTAGCCGCCAAATGTCCCGCCGTCATCAAACAGCCCAGGAATCTTAGGCTGAACCGTTAAAAACCGGTCTTACCACTCTCGACCTTGACCCACAAATAGGTCAGGGCGAGAGTAGGGGACCAGTGATAAGACTCATGAACGGGAATTCCCTAGATTGCGACACGTAGCAGATGATGTGTTGTCCACGTAAGCCCACTAGGCTCCTTGGGCTACGAAGGAAGAATTAGTGTGATGCCTTGGGGACTTTCCTCGGGGTCTCGTCTCCGGGCTTACACCCTCATTTCTCATCCCGAGCCATCCAGTAGCCAAACTTACACTCCCTTTGCTCGTCTCTGAGCTATTGCAGGGCTGAGCTTTCTCGGCCTCCCGGCTCGTCTTCGAGCCATCCGTCGAGCTGAGCTTCCTCGACTTTCCCGATCAACTGAGAGCGCGGAGCCCAAGCGCCCCCGCAACGGCTCCGTGTATCTCGCTAAAGCGAGATATCCGCCGCCCCACAATCCGCATCCTACGCTGGCGCATCCCACCATTAATGAGCGGATCCCGCCATCAACGCGGGTGTAACGCAGGGGCGTAACTAACGGCGAGGATCTCGCACCGGCTCGCTCCATGCTACCGCTATATAAACTCTCTTTCAGACGACTCAGGTAACTCGCACTCATTCTAATACGCTGCCACCTTGCTCTTATTCCACGATACTAACTTGATCGTCGCAGGGTCCTACGGTGGTTTCCCATCCCGGGACTTCCCTTGCAGATAGCTCGACGTCAACAACATCCAATATCCCATTGAGATCCACACAACAGTTCTCATACCCAATCTCTACCGTCCAAAACCACTCACAGCCAGATCGACGAAGGACAACATTTTAGGGTCCGACATCCATCACCACCCGTGTTCACAACGATTGGCACCCATCATCTTCATCTTTACCATCTAAAATATGGATACACTAAATATTATATGATTCTACAACTTTTTCACAGTTGATTTAGTGAATACAAAATTAACGGTTTACTGACAATTTTACTTTTTACATTGATAATTCAAGGATGAAAAAGTGGTAGAATCACATAAAATTTCGTGTATCCATATCTTAGATGATAAAGGTAATGATGATGGGTGCCAATCGTCGAAAAAATCATGGATGTATTTTTTCGATGCCACCTAACGGAAAAGCCTCCTAAGGCCTCTTTTCTTCATTATGTTCATATATATATATATAATGGAGGAAAGATACCATAGGAGGGAATTTCTTCTTACGGCGTGGCAAAGATACACCCTCCATGATTTTTTCGACGATCGGCATCCATCTTTATTATCTAAAATGTGGATACACCAAATTTCATGTTGTTCTATCACTTTTAACCGTTGATTTAATTGGTGCAAAATTAACGGTTTACCTACAATAGAACTTTTTACATTGCTAATTCAACGGAAGCAATTCAACGGTGAAAAAGTGGTATAATCACATGAAATTTGGTGTATCCACATATTAGATGGTAAAGATGAATACCTATCGTCGAAAAAAATTATGGAAGATATAGATCCACTTAACGAAAAAGCCTCCTGAGACCTCTTTTCTTTCAATTGTGAGTATTGAGAGTTGAGACAGCTCTTAGGCCAATTAAATTTCCCTTAAGCCCAAATTAAAATTATCACCATCCATTCAATTCAAAAGTAACCAATCAATTCTATGAGGCAGAAAGAGAGAGGAAAAGACGAGGCAAATTGCCATGATCATCATGCATTAGACTTAAGGACACAAACTTGATTAACTATAAAACTAATCCATTTGAGATCCAATAACCAAGGCCTCACCAACTTAATTATATTTTTCTCTAAACAAAGAGAAAAGGTTGCTTAAGGTACCTCAACTAACTGTAAAATTATTCCAAATTGTGTAAACTTCCAATACAATCTAGACATCTCTCTAGGCCACAAAGCAATTCTTCAAATCTAATTTTTATCTTAACCAAAGAAACTCATGAGGTTCTTCAGATAACTATAACAAGATCATAATAAACTCCACAATTCATGCCAAAAGTAAGAACATTCAACAAAACCATACAAGCCGTTGGTGAAATTTTTTGGATCTGCTACAAGAATCATTTTCTTCCGTTATCATAGCTTATAGAACATCTTTTCGATTAAACTAACTACAATTGTACAGTTTCTTCTATAACTAATGCACTTATCGGTCATTATCGCACATATCCATACCATTTCAACCGAGTCTCTCTCATTGATTTCTCAGAAAAAGAGTAATAGTAATCTCTGACTTCTTATCGATGCACTTAACATTAATCTCAACTACCCAACAGAAACTTAAAATTCAACATATCAGTTGATCTCAGCATTGGCACACCAGTTTCAATCTGGAAGCTTTAGATCTAAAACATCAAATTCAAACTAATCAGTTATAGCAAGAATCTATGCTAAAATTGAAGGCAAAGACATGCTACCAACCAAAATGATAATAATAAGCAATAAAAAAAATGAGGCACTTACTTCTCTATCAACCAACCTGCCAATTTAAAATACATAATGATGGTGAAGTAAAACTATAATACTCATAGTGAAGGAGATTGATGACTCCTCAAAGAGTTTTTAAAACCTCACCTGTTGTTTCCGAAGAGGATTGTGATTGTATTTCTCCATATATTGCCAGGTATCTTTAACACACCGTCTCTTTCATCAATAAAAAAATCATAAGACAAACTTGTGGTAAGTCCGTTTCTCTGATTTAAGGATGTAATTGGCGAACAATCCTTAGCGGTCGCTTTGTAACCTATAGATTTTCCGTCATGTAGGGTGTCTTTATAGTGCTAACTATGTTTACACTTAGAATATGGCATTATTTACCTAAAGATCATCGACATTGGTCTCATAACATAATGCAGTATAAATAATAAATTATTCAGGGTCCTTCAAATATGGGGCCTATTATAGATGATAATCATGCAGTAGCTACATATATTTATAATTGAATGTGCAGAAACAACATGGCTACTTAAGTGTAGCCATCCTCATCAAGTATAAAAACCTAAATACCCGCATATAGAGATCATTTTCCCTATACAACCCAAAGAGAAGATTCTAAAAGAGAGGCCAAAGTAAGTTCATCTCAATTAGTATATATCTACAGTTCGTAAATCTACAAGGAAGAATAAACATCCAGCATCCAGAAATATATAATCATTGGCACATGTTTCTTGGAAGGCACATTCATGCAGATAGTTATCCGGAAAGTGCCCCATGCCCCTAGTAGCTCGCAATCAGAAAGGGGGGAAATAACAAAATTGATATAGAAGCAGAATTATAATTATTATGTTTGATGATAGTTGAGACAAGGTTTAAAATCTCGGGATCGATACAGGACGGTCACTTTTGGGATCGGAATCAGCAATCTCGGCTATATCGGCCATATCGGATTGAAATATTGGATTTTATATCATTTAAGGGGGGAAAAGAGTTCAAGTAAACATTTAAAGTAACTATAAACAATTTGTCAAACTCTTTTGTAATTAATGATGTCTAAAGTCGTATTGATGCACATTAAACCATTAATGAACCCACTAACCCATTTGTAAACCCACTAACCATTAATAAACTTAATATGCATGCCCCGTTATAAATGGTAAACACAATATTACATGGTATCGGACGGTATCGGTATTGGAACTCGAACCGTCATTTTGGAATCAGAATGGGTCATCTTGCATCGGGATTGGCCGAGAATACAAATCATGTATTGAGAAACTATTTTGAGTAAGAGTCTTGATTGGTCACAATTGCACCATGGATTACTAAATCAATTGATCTAAATGAAACATGAATAATTAAAAACAAGGCTAAATTGCATAAATGTATCCATCAACTTTCATGTTTTTTGCGATTGATATCATGAACTAATTTAATTACAAACAAGTACCATAAACTATCACCCCCGATTGCAACAAATACCATTTTACTGCCACATCAGCAATTTTTTGACTTGTTTTCCCCATTGTACGCTTATGAGACTTCTCATTCAACCCCATAACCTTCAATTTCGAAAAAGAAATAGAAAGAAACAAAGCATTCGGATGCAAACCAAGGTTCATGGTACCTATTTGCAATTATTAAAGTTCATGGTGTCAATCGCAAAAAACATGAAAGTTCATAGGTACATTTGTGCAATTTAGCCTAAAAACAATGAAAAACACAAAAGGTTCAATATTACAAACTGTGCATTTACAATGTCATTAGATTCCAGCAGCTTAATTTGATAGTTCTCCGATTGAATTCCCCTCGCTTGATGCCTCAATCTCATTTCTTATCCCTTGATTATCTTCGCTTTGCAATTTACTAAGACCCAAACGTAATGTTCTCCCCATAAACGACTGAAGCAAAACGTAAAAGAACAAAAAACCCAGTTTCATAAATAATCTATACACATATAAAATCTAGATTAAACGAATCAAATTTTACCTTCCCATTGAGACTAGATATCGCAGCCTCTGCTTCTTCTTTGGAAGCAAAGGAGACAAATCCATAACCTGCTGGTCTTCTTGGTTTACTATTATAGACAACTTCAGCGGATATAACTTTACCGCTAGCATTAAAAAAATCTCGGAGATCTTGGGATCTCACCCTCCAAGCCAAATTTCCAGCATACACATTATACTTTTGCGTCAGAACTTCTGCCTCCACAGGAGGACTTTTCTTCAATGTTCTCGCATATTCTACCTTTATTATTCGACCATCCAGATCCTAGATCAACAAATGATAAGCATTATGAAGGGGGAAGAAGTAGTTTGGTTTGGCAATGTTGGATTTCAAGAAGTGAGTTACTCACATAGGAGTTTAAATTATTCAGGGCAGCAGTTGCCTCTTCTTCGGAAACCATTGTGATGAATGCCAATCCTCTGTTCCTCGTTTTGTTGTACATTGAAAGCTACAAAAGCAAAGAGGTACAAACAATCAATATTCATAAAAATAACAAGATCATTGGGAGAAATAGTAACTTGCTATATACCAAAAGAGGTGATTTACAAAAATTTAGGAATCATCAAACACAGGAGTCCTCATGCAAAAGAAAAATTAAATAACCTAAGCCAAGCAAATAGGATCATGATCACCAATCTAAGCCTTTTCCCATAAAGGGGCGAGCTATGCCAAGGAAAATACTTGTTTTCGTTAAGTAAATCGACCACATGCTTTAAGTTTATATACATGTCCAAGACTACCTGCTATAAAGCTTGTCTTAAAAAGGTTGCTGAGATGAAATCTACTGAAGGAACATATCAAATTAGAATTAAGGGTTTTTTACCTCAGCCCCCCGCCCCCACCCCCCACGCCCCAAAAAAACAACCAAAACTATTTACCCCAGAGCCCCCTAAAATTTTGAAGTTGCTCTCATTCCCCCACCCCCCCCCCCCCCTTTCTTTGACAAAAATAGCATCTTTTTAACTTTTTGCAATATTTTCTTAACTCTGTTACCGGGTAACGGCGATGTGTGTGTGTGTGGTGTGTGTGTGGGGTGGGGGGGGGACATAAAGAATCAAGCACAAGGAAGGTAAAAGTGGTTGAAACGTGGAGTGGGGCTAATAGGGATAACAGGAGGTAACAATGAACGTTAGAGGGGGTTAACAGGAGCAAATTAAAAAAAACCATGCATTTTTTTTTTAAAAATTGGGGGGGTGGGGGGGAGGGTTTGGATAACTTACAGTTTGTAAAGAGATCCTATCCAACAATTTCTGGGAAACTTTTTAAAAATTGTTTGCATCTCATGCTGAAAGAAAGTGATGTTCTTCTCCTTATTCCTAATATTAGAATGATGAATTTTCTTGTAATTGGTTTCTACAGTTATTTTATGGCCGAACCTTCAAAAAGGCAATGAAAAAAGAACTTTTTATGTATCTCATGCACAAATTATCATTAATTGAAGGCTCCAATGCTCATGAAGAACACAAAAATAGTTTAATAATGAACTCAGCTACCCAGTTATGCATATTTTCTAAATGACTTGACAAAAGAGCTTTGCATTACACTATAACCTACCAAATACATAATATACGTTGGAAGATGCAAAGGTCTAGGAGTTCTCAAGAGAAATTGTAATGATACCACCATTACTATGGAATTCTGATGATATCATATATGAATGGGATCAACGGGCCAAAATGAGTTATTCACAAAGCCACATTCCATATAAGCTGGCAAGATTTTGTTGTTTATGTGACTAGGTGCTAATATGTCACCATGAACTACACTCAAAGCGTCTAAATATGGTATCTTTCTCATATCCCATGTTGTGGAAGGGGTAAGCACTAATGTAAAGCCCCATGCTCTCTCTCATTTGAGATTATTCTTGTCGTCGAATGAAAGTTGATACGAGTTTCGAAGGGTTTTAGGCTTTTAGCTGAATACTTTAATCTCCTCTCTGAAATCTCTTTCCTAGGTCCATAATTATATGCTGCAGGAAGAATCCAGGCTGATGGAGGTTGGAATCTCGCTCGCTCAGATGTTGTCCGCGGTCGATCTTGTTGCCAGCGGGGCTGAACGGTTAAGATTTGAAGTGAAAGTTGAGCATGTGGATCTCAATGGGTTGTTAGTTGTTGTTGACGCCGAGCTACCTGTGAAGGAAGCCTCAGGATGGGAAACCACCGTAGGACCCTCCAACGATCAAGTAAGTACCGAGAAATAATTGCGCAGAGTAGCGGCGTATTGGATTGAGTTCGAGTTACCTGAATCGTCTGGATGAGGGGTTTATATAGGAGTAGTAATGGAGCAAGCCGATGCAAGATTCTCGCCGTTCGTTTTGCCCATGCGTCACGTCTGCGTTGAAGGCGAGATACGCTTATTAATGGAGAGATACGCTAGTGTGGGATGCGGGACGTGGAAAGACGGAGATCTTGTCGTGGTGAGATACACGGAGCCGTTACGAGGACGCTTGTGCTCCATGCTTCCGGCCAAACAGGGATGCTGAGAAATCTCAGCCATAGGATAGCTCGGAGATGAGCAAGGAAGCTCGGTAAAGGGAAGTTGAGGAAGCTCAATCCGAAAAAGCTCGGACTTTGTGTTACCGGTCGCGAGTTGGTTGGGACGGTAAAGGGGTTGAGAAAGCTCAGCTCTAGGATAGCTCGGAGACGAGCTATCGACCGGTGATTGGTCGAAGAAAGAATGCACCCAGGAGAGGCCCCTAAAAGATCGGGTGCTACCTCGGAGGCGAGACGCCAAGTAATGTCCCTATTGCATCATACATATTTCACCTCCATAGTCTTCAAGAATCTAGTGGGCTTATGTGGACGACACATCATCTGCTACGTGCCGTGATCTGGGAATCTCCACTTACGAGTATCATCACAGGCCATGTGATCAATATGGATAACTACATATGGATCGAAAATTAGATGAGTGCTCTTATATACATTATTGTTCTTTATTTCTTTCCATTGTGTACATATCTAGGTTTTACATTTCTTAATATAATCAAGGGTAAAATGTCAAAAAACCCTAGGCAGGTTTTCCGCTAACAAAAAACCTGGCCTCGAAGGGGTTACCCCTAAAAAAATTTCATGCGGTATCTGTATATAGTTTCATGTTATTATCTAAATAGGTCATACATATCTCGGGCAACTGGATAGATATCCCAGGCAACTGCATAGATATCACATAATAATTAGATATAGCAGACAACTAGACAACTATACAGATACCACAAACGTTTTTTTGACATGGGGTTTTGACAAGTGCTCAGGGCCAAGGTTTTTTGCCAACGGGAAAAACTGCTTGGGGTATTTTGACAATTTACCCTATAATCAGTCATTCATCAATTTCTCAAGTCTTCCATCCTATAGACATTCATAAACGAACAACAAAGGGTACACAACGAAAGAAGAAAGATACTCAAACTCAAGGATAAATTCATCAATTTAGACTATTTAGTACAAAATTAGGACAACCCAACAAGTGGAAATAGCCCCATATTCTACCATTACCAATGGATTTTTTCAAACCCTCATCCTTGCCCATGGTCAAAATGCTTGCTATAGATGGCATCAAAATATGAAGAGTCCCCTCATAATTCATTCTCATTACTTCTTCATTGCTTTCCAATATGCAGCCCTTTTAAGTTCATATCTATGTTCTACAATTAAAAAGCAGTTGCAATCAATCATCAATTTTTCCCTAATTGTTCATCTTATGAGCATCCAACACAGGAACAACAAACAAACAGGCCCAAATTCGAAAATATAATAAACCCATTTCCAAAAAAAACATCACCAAACCCAACAGTCAATTTCATCAAAAAAAACAAACACAAGAAACAAGATCAATCAAAGCCCAAATGGGTAAAGAGGAAAACCTCAACATCAAGCACAGGCCCTTGCTTCTCAAAGAGGGTTTTAATGTCCTCAGCGGTACAACTCCATGGAATATTCTGCGCAATCAATCTCCTCCTATCAGTAATCTCGACCACTGATTCCTTCGCTTCCTCTTCCTCTTCCTCCTCAGTTGTTGTTGCTGCAATCGATGAGTTGCTGCTGCTGCTTTGAGAAGTGAAAAGCTGCTGTTTGAAGAGAATGATGCTTTGGGTTCCTCTGTTGAGATGATTGCATGAGAATGAGAGTTTGGTTGAAGACTGAGGTTTGAGAGAGGGAAGAGAGAGGTGATAGTGAGGAGGTGAAGGGGCCTGGAGATAGAAAAGCGCCATTGATTTTGCAAAATTTGCAATTATCGAGTCCTCGAGTTTTTATCTAAGAGGGTAGATAACTCGGGTTCGGGTTGACCTAATTGTACTCGACCCGTATTATTCTGAATGGATTCGGGTCTATCACTTGGTCCACCTTCCTCTCTCTGTTTTTTTTACCATCTCAACTTTGTCGTTTATGCTTGTGTGAAGATTTTGACAACTATTTTCATAATTGATGATGCTCGATATCGGTGATCTCCCAAATCAGGACATATGGCAGATGACGTGTCCCAAAGCATGCAAGAAAGGACCTACAGTGGCCGACCAGACCGCACCTGTGCTCGTCCTACCGAGCGCACGCTGGCTCACCTCCGAGCCCCCTGCATAACCGGCCTCCGCGGCCTTACAGCTCGTCTCCGAGCTACCGCAGAACCAAGATACCTCGGCTCTCCCGCTAGTCCGCGAGCTCCCCAGCCGAGGTCATCTTCCTCGGTCTCATCGACCGACCAACAACACCGCTTACAGGCGTAACCGCCATCCCGCGAGTCTCACCATGCGCGAGATCTCTGCCGACAGCATCCCACGTTCCACGCGCACCACGATCCCCCATTAACAAGCCTGTCTCGCCATTAATGGGAGGTCCCGCTCATCACGCGGGCGCGACGTCGGGAGCGTAACGGCCGGCGTGATTCTCGCGCCTACCCCGCCTGCTGCCACCACTATATAAACCCCTTCTTCAGACAGTTCAAGTAAGCCATTTTTACTCCACTAAGCCGTTACTCTGCTCGGACTGTCACGCCCCGCTTCTCGGTATACGGCGAAGGGGACGGGACTGGTTCGCTACGTATTTACTCTAAAGTAAATACGCTAAGCGTATCTAAGCAATATAAAAGTAAATACACAAGAGACAAAATATAATAAAAACAGCAACTTTATTTATTAACATTCTTTTGTACAATGCATGAAAAGGAAATACAACTGAAATAAAAGCGATGCCTAAACAATGGCTTAACAGGAAATGAAAAGTACTGAATGGAAAATATACAATGTCTAAGCTCAAGATTTTCGCGGCACTGATCCAAATCTTCTGCAGTTGGCTCGATCTCTGACGGATCCAAATCACCTGACGACATTCAAAGAAGAAAAAAATAGAATATCGTCAGCGAACAGGTCGCTCGATAAGTCTCAAAGATAAGAGGAAAGTAGAATAGACAGAGAGTAAGAGAGAGAGAGAGAGAGTAGCTTTTACAGTTGTATTATATTGTTATATTGTTGTATTTAGTGTTAACGCTGTTGTTTGTAGCTTGGTACAGAAGAATGCCAGTGTATACGAGAGGAGTCTCATTTGCCCCGGAGACTAAGATATCAGGAACTCAAGGAACCGTTGGGCCACGGTACAACAGTAACGGAATATAGGTTAGGCGGCTTAATCTTACCGTCTCGTGCCACTTTTAATACTTTCCGTACCAATCTACCCCTTAAACCCCGTAGTGTTTTGATTGTATTGTTGTATGGTATTGTATAGATTGTATAGTTGGATGACTGACCAAAACCATAATATCAGTAAACGGATATAACTGTATAATCATGTAAATAGAATAACTGGAGAACCATGTCAATGGAATGTATATTCATGGTTCGATTCAGTCAAGTTGTATAAATTGATAATTGGATTCATGAATTCATGTTGAATTGTAATATTGAAGATTGTAGATTGTACTTGAATCATATTCAAATCAAATATAATCAGACTCAAACCCGAGTCAGACAATTAGAAATATAAATCGAAATCTTGATTAATTCTTATCTATAATTTGCTAGGGTCCTTAGGGAAATTTATAAAACTTGAGAGGGTTTTATGTAAAAATACTTTTATTTACTTTTCAAAATACACCTCAAGTATTCGTTATTAGATTTGTAATGAAGGTAGATTTTATATTGTGATATTTCTAGTGAAAATATCCTAATTTCATAAATAAAGCTATTTATTTGCAAAGTTGATTTATTTGGAATTCATAGTATTTTAGTGTAAAATTTATTCTTGTGATTTTTAGAAAAAGGTGGAATATTTATATCATAATAAAATATGTATTTTAATGATAAATATACATATATTTATACAAAAATAATTTTAATAAATATTTTATATTCTAAAAATCTCATTTTCTTAAGATATCGTATTTTAAATTTTTCGAGACCGAATGTCCTTGCGGAGGTCTGAATCTCGCACTACTAAGTCCGAGGATATGCGATAAACCGCACCATCCCGAACGGGTTCCCCAAAGTGGGTTGTAGCGGCGCTTTGCAAAGATTGTAAATACTAAATCTTTTAGAAAACAGTTTTATGAAGTAAATTGTATTTATTTATAAAAGTGTATTTTTCGTATTGTATATTCTAGATTCTCCTAAGTCAACTAGTCTATCCTTAACTGGTCCAGACGATAAGTTGTGAGATGCCTCAAATTGCCTCTTCACCGCCAATTGTGGCCAGGTAAGTACAAGTGAGGAAAGGAGGGATCCGCTCACGAATCACTATGAGTCAGGCCTTTTAAAGTTACCTTTCTCACCTGCCTAGCCTAGACATCACAAAGTCAGGTTTAGATAAACGACCGATGTCTACAACTTATCGTATTTTCATAATAAGTGGTACTTCTTTAAAAAGTGTATCAAAACTAAATCTTTTAGAAATGGTTTCATTAAATATATGGTATTTAAATGAAAATGTTTATTTTCTCGTATTCTAGGTTCTCGGGGGTGTTGCATATGAGTGTGTGAGGAGGTAGGTCGTTATCTCGTGATCTACTTTAAATGTATAGCAAGTTTGATGGGGTTAAATGAAGGATTGAAACAATGTGGTATTTAAGTGAAAAATACGATAAATTGAAAAGGCTATCATTTCATGTGACGAAACTTGATCAAATTGTTTGATTAGTGTTTAATAGTCAACATGAGAAAGTTTAGGTATGATTGTATTAGTGAGAAGTGGAATTTTATAGAAAATCGAATCGAAAATCGGATTTGTTCCGATTCCATCGGGTTTTGTAATTTCGTATTTTGAGAATGGAAAAGAGAGATAGAAACGGACTTACGGATTTTAGGACACACAAGAGAGTGAGAGGGAGGTAGTGGAATCACCGATGCGTTGCGTCGTCGCCGGGAGTTCCTAAAACGATCGCCGGAAGTTCCGCCGGGAATTCGTCGGAGTTTCGCCTCGAGCTCGTTTTCAAAGTACACAAGATCTCTTGAGAATTTTAGAGAGTTGACTCAGAGTTAGGGGTGAGAGAGTAGAGGGTAGGGGTGGTATTTATAGAGTTAGGCTAGGATTAGAGTAGGTGAAAGGTTAAAATGAAAAATGTGATAAAATATATTAAAAATGTATTAAAAGTGGAGTAATTGGGGTTTTAAAAGAACTCTGGAAATGGTCTGAGGCTAAAATTTTGCAGGTACATGTGGAATGTGAAAAGACACAACTTTCATGTTGGGGCCGTCGCCGGAATCGGCCGACTTGGGGGTGACTCGGTCGGACGACTGAGTCGGCCGAGTCGAGGCCGAGTTGGCCGATTCCCGGCCGAGTCAGGCGGCCGGGACCCCCCCCCCCCGACGGTTCATATAACCTCTGGCAATGTTATATTTTTAGGTGTAGTGGAGTTTTTGTGAGATATGCACGTGTAAACCCTTGGTATTTTAAAGGTTTTAAATAAAATCAATATTAAAAATAATGTGGGGTATGGGATTTGAACTCTGGTGGCTTGGTTCAGCAGTGCAAGGTATTACCAATGAGCTACAAGCTCTTTCTTGTAATTATGGAGCTATTTAATTACTTAAACTAGTCACGGAAAATGTAAATTAAGTATAAATTAATTTTAAACCAAATTTTTGTACACTAAAAATGGAATTGTTACATTCTTTTAACTTGAAATTAAAAAGCAAAATAATTACTTATATCTTGTGCTCAGGCAATAAATACCCCTTTTATGGATTTTTGAATTTTTTTTGTAAAAACTTGTATTGGAAATTTGGGGTTGTTACATTCTACCCTCCTTATAAAAATTTCGTTCTCGAAATTTGTAAAAGGAAAGTATAATAGATTTAAGAAAGTTTAGTGACTGAAGTACTGACAGTGTGTGAAAAAATAACAAAGTGGTGCAAGGGTTTTAAAAATGTGAAAAAGGCTTACCGATGTTACCTTGACCTACAGTCTCGGCTTCTACGGCTGCTAATGTGAAAGTCTGTCGCCGTAGTACCTTCCTTCTAGCTGGAGGCACATTCTGTCCTTGGGGCTTGTTTCTCTGCCCTCGAGGCATGTTCCTCATTGCCTGTTGGAATTGGCGAGTAGGCTATGCGGATGGTGGAGCAGGTAGTGCAAGACGAGTTGCAGGAGTCTGGATAGCTGGCCGCTGCGGATAGTTGGTAGGTGTGTGAGCTGAGTTGTATCTATATGGACAGGTCTCAATTCTGTGATTGGATGCGCCACAAATTAAACACAGGCTTTTTGCGCGTCTACAGTCCTTCCACAAGTGTCCCTTTCTATGGCAGTAGTGGCAAATTTCTTCAGTTCTCCTGGGTTCAAACGATGGCCTGGAAGGGGCTCCTCCTGCCATTTGATTGGCAGGGCATTTCAAACCGGCAGATTGAGGTCTGCCTCTCGCCTTTATTACTGCCTCATAACTGCGGGCAGCTTCCAAAGCATCCTCATGAGTCAGAAATTTCCCTATGGCTAGTGCAGCCTGAATTTCTGTGTCCAAATCTTGTTGAAAGCGACGGGCTCTGATTTCGTCCGTCGGTATCAAATGTGCCGCAAATCTGTTACGGTCTTGTGCTAGCTGTGTAGTATGTGATATTAAAAATTTGAATTACTGTAACATATCTTACCGACTGAGTATGGTGAATTCAACGTCATACTCATCTACTGACTTGTCCCACATCGAACCTTGTTGTAGATGAATGAACTGTTGTTTCATGGCAAACCTGGCAGTCACAGGGAAATACTTCACGTCGAACTTATCGCGAAAAGTCTTCCATTCAATGGGCTGATCAAGACAGCTTTCTTCCTCCTTCCACCAGTTCCGTGCATTGTCCGTGAGTTGCAGCTTCGCAACTCGGACCCAAGCTATTTATGGCACTTGTGCTGCTGCAAGATCATCCTCGATATTTTGAGCCCATTCCTCAGCTTCCAGTGGGCTCCCCTTTCCTGAGAACTGTTTGGGATGTAAAGCTCTGAATTGCTTCACCCCCGGTGATTCAGCCTCAGAACGGTTCAAGAGCTGCTGTTGTCCCTCTAGGAGGCTGCGGATTGCCTCAAGCAGAACCGTTTGCTCATTGAGTGGCGCGGGAACAGCAAGTGTGAGAGGTAGTGGTGGAGGTGTGTTGTTGACATTGGTGCTGGTGTTGTTTGCTAAATCCATAAGCTTGAATGAAAAATTTAGGTTAGGACAGATTTAAAGTATATGAAATGATAAAATTCAAGAAATATGAAATTGTAAGATTCAAGGAACATGAATTGTAAAGAATGTTTTAGTTGCTGGTTCTTGTGTTATATTGCTTAGGTTTGTTCACGCAGAATAGAACTGCATAATAGGGTTTCATACAGCTCTGACCTGCATGGGCCACCAACAAAACCTGTCACGCCCCGCTTCCCGGTATACGGCGAAGGGGACGGGACTGGTCCGCTACGTATTTACTCTGAAGTAAATACGCTAAGCGTATCTAAACAATATAAAAGTAAATACACAAGAGACACGATATAATAAAAACAACAACTTTATTTATTAATATTCTGTTGTACAATGCATGAAAAGGAAATACAACTGAAATAAAAGCGATGCCTAAACAATGGCATAACAGAAAATGAAAAGTACTGAATGGAAAATGTACAATGTCTAGAGCTCAGGGTCTTCGTGGTACTGATCCAAATCTTCTGCAGTTGGCTCGATCTCTGACGGATCCAAATCACCAGACGACATTCAAAGAAAAAAGAAATAGAATGTCGTCAGCGAACAGGTCACTCGGTAAATCCCAAAGATAAGAGGAAAGTAGAATAGACAGAGAGTAAGAGAGAGAGAGAGAGCAGCTTTTACAGTTGTGTTATATTGTTATATTGTTGTATTTAGTGTTAACGCTGTTGTTTGTAGCTTGGTACAGAAGAATGCCAGTGTATACAAGAGGAGTCTCACTTGCCCCGGAAGACTAAGGTATCAGGAACTCAAGAAACCGTTGGGCCACGGTACAACAGCAACGGAATATAGGTTAGGTGTCTTAATCTTACCGTCTCGTGCCACTTTTAACACCTTCCGTACCAATCTACCCCTTAAACCCCGTAGTGTTTTGATTGTATTGTTATATGGTATTGTATAGATTGTATAGTTGGATGACTGACCAAAACCATAATATCAGTAAACGGATGTAACTGTATAATCATGTAAATGGAATAACTGGAGAACCATGTCAATGGAATGTATATCCATGGTTCGGTTCGGTCAAGTTGTATAGATTGATAATTGCATTCATGGATTCATGTTGAATTGTAATATTGAAGATTGTAGATTGTACTTGAATCATATTTAAGTCAAATATAATTAGACTCAAACCCGAGTCAGACAATTAGAAATGTAAATCAATGTCTTGATTAATTCTTACCTATAATTTGCTAGGGTCTTTAGGGAAATTTATAAAACTTGAGAGGGTTTTATGTAAAAATACTTTTATTTACTTTTCAAAATACACCTCAAGTATTCGTTATTCGTCTTTAGAGTTGTAATGAAGGTGGATTTTATATTGTGATATTTCTAGTGAAAATATCCTAATTTCATAAATAAAGCTATTTATTTGTAAAGTTGATTTATTTGGAATTCATAGTATTTTAGTGTAAAATTTATTCTTGTGATTTTTAGAAAAAGGTGAAATATTTATATCATAATAAAATAGGTATTTTAATGATGAATATACATATATTTATACAAAAATAATTTTAATAAATATTTTATATTCTAAAAATCTCATTTTCTTAATATGTCGTATTTAAAATTTTTCGAGACCGAATACTCCTTGCGGAGGTCTGAATCTCGCACTACTAAGCCCGAGAATGTGCGATAAACCGCAACATCCCGAACGGGTTCCCCAAAGTGGGTTGTAGCGGCGCTTTGCAAAGATTGTAAATACTAAATCCTTTAGAAAACGGTTTTATGAGGTAAATGGTATTTATTTGTAAAGGTGTATATTTTCCGTATTGTATGTTCTAGATTCTCCTAAATCAACTAGTCTATCTCTAACTGGTCCAGACGACAACTTGTGAGATGCCTCAAATCGCCTCTTCACCGCCAATTGTGGCCAGGTAAGTACAAGTGAGGAAAGGAGAGATCCGCTCACGAATCACTATGAGTCGGGCCTTTTAAAGTTACCTTTCTCACTTGCCTAGCCTAGACACCACAAAGTCAGGTTTAGATAAACGACCGATGTCTACAACTTATCGTATTTTCATAATAAGTGGTACTTCTTTAAAAAGTGTATCAAAACTAAATCTTTTAGAAATAGTTTCATTAAATATATGGTATTTAAATGAAAATGTTTATTTTCTCGTATTCTAGATTCTCGGGGGTGTTGCATATGAGTGTGTGAGGAGGTAGGTCGTTACCTCGTGATCTACTTTAAATGTATAGCAAGTTTGATGGGGTTAAATGAAGGATTGAAATAATGTGGTATTTAAGTGAAAAATACGATAAATTGAAAAAGCTATCATTTCATGTGACGAAACTTGATCAAATTGTTTGATTAGTGTTTAATAGTCAACATGAGGAAGTTTAGGTATGATTGTATTAGTGAGAAGTAGAATTTTATAGAAAACCGAATCAGAAATCGGATTTGTTCCGATTCCGTCGGGTTTTGTAATTTCGTATTTTGAGAATGGAAAAGAGAGATAGAAAAAGACTTACAGGTTTTAGGACACACAAGAGAGTGAGAGGGAGGTAGTAGAATCACCGATGCGTTGTGTCGTCGCCGGGAGTTCCTAAAACGATCGCCGGAAGTTCCGCCGGGAATTCGTCGGAGCTTCGCCTCGAGCTCGTTTTCAAAGTACACAAGATCTCTTGAGAATTTTAGAGAATTGACTCAGAGTTAGGGGTGAGAGGGTAGGGGTGGTATTTATAGGGTTAAGCTACGGTTAGGATAGGTGAAAGGTTAAAATGAAAAATGTGATAAAATGTATTAAAAGTGGAGTAATTAGGGTTTTAAAAGAGCTCTGGAAATGGTCTGAGGCTAAAATTTTGCAGGTGCATAGCGAATATGAAAAGACACAACTTTCATGTTGAGGCCGTCGCCGGAATCGACCGACTCGGGGGTGACTCGGCCGTGACTCGGTCGGAGGACTGAGTCGGCCGAGTCGGGGCCAAGTTGGCTGATTCCCGGCCGAGTCAGGCGGCCGGGATCCTCTCGACGGTTCATCTAACCTCTGGCAATGTTACATTTTTGGGTGTAGTGGGGCTTTTGTGAGATATGCACGTGTAAACCCTTGGTATTCTAAAGGTTTTAAATAAAATCAATATTAAAAATAATGTGGGGTATGGGATTTGAACTCTAGTGGCTTGGTTCAGCAGTGCAAGGTATTACCAATGAACTACAAGCTCCTTCTTGTAATTATGAAGCTATTTAATTACTTAAAATAGTCACGAAAAATGTAAATACCCCAAGTATACATTAATTTTAAAGCAAATTTTTGTACACTAAAAATGGAGTTGTTACATTCTTTTAACTTGAAATTAAAAAGCAAAATAATTACTTATATCTCGTGCTCAGGCAATAAATACACCTTTTATGGATTTTTGAAATTTTTCTGTAAAAACTTGTATTGGAAATTTGGGGTTGTTACACGGATTTCCTCTCTAACTTGACCGTCGGAGGGTCCTCGGTGGTAAAACCACCCCGGGACTTCCTTGCAGGTAGCTCGGCGCAAACAACTTCAAACCCATTAAGATCCACACGCTTCAGGAGCCAGCCTCCAACCCAATCTCAGTCGTCCATCGCCGCCATCGTCAGATCAACGGAAAGCAACATCTGAAAGAGGCTCACGAAGCCCCTATCAGCCGGCGCCGTCTGTGGGAACACACTCTTGATTCCACAAAAACAAAAGTTCGCCTTTCGATCTCAACCTCATGGCGAGCGATCATCACGACGATCCAAGCACCAACCGCCACCTCCCCCTCAACGGTGGCGCGGACGAACCTCCTTCGCCGAATACCATCAATGCCCTCGCCGGCCGGATAGACCGACTCGCGTCTGTTGTGTGCGCTGATCCGCGTCCAAACGGTAGGGCAAGATCACCAAGTCACCACTCCCCGCCTCGGGACTAGAACCCCTACAGGGGGAGAGAAGACTTCGTTCGCGTCGGCACCGCCGACCACCGCCTCGTTACCTCCCACGGCCGTAGATCTCCCGGGCCGATACGTTTTGAGACCCGCTGGGCACCCCACAATTCGACATCGAGGTCCGTCGCCAGAGCGCCTCGCCCCGAGATCCTCCGCGCACCTGTCCCTCCCGAGGAGATGTCTGTCAACTAGCCTGTTACCAGGCATGACCGACACCCCCTCCCTCGACGGGGTCGCGCGGACGGAACTCGCCGCGGCGGCTCGAGGGCCACCTTGCCGGGGGATCTAAGGAACCTCATTGAGAGGAACTGGAGCCGCAGCCAGACGAAGGCCTCCAACAGCAGAGGCCTGGGATCAGAATGTACCGAGTCGTCGGGATACCATGGCACTCGACGCCCTCGAGAAGAAGATTGAGGGTATGCACCGGGAAGGACACCGTTCGAGCGACGGGGCTAAGTACGCCGCCGACTCGTTCACAAAACCCTTCACCGAGGAGCTGCTCGCCGTCCACGTCTCCTCCCACAACAAGCCCCCAAAGGTCTCCCCCTTCGATGCAAATCTGACCCGAAGGACCACTTGGATGCATTCACGACGGGAATGAGCTTCCAAGACAACTCCGACGCCGCCCAGTGCCAAGCTTTCCCGACTACTCTCATCCGCTCTGGGCGAGATTGGTTCCGAGGACTCAAACCGCGCTCGATCTCAACCTTCGATGAGCTGTCCACACAATTCCTCGGCCACTTTGTCGGGAACAGGCGACAGAAACGTACAGTCGACCATCTCTTCACGATCAAGAGCGGGGACAAGGAGACGTTCAAAGCATACGTTTCCCACTTCTACAACGCCCTTCTCGAGGTCCCAGAACACCGGGACGAGACGGTCATCACGGCTCTGAGGTCTGGTCTTAGGCACAAGGAGTGGTTACGCTCCTTTGCATTAGCGCAACCTAAGACCATGGCCGAGGTAAAGGCCTGGACCGAGCGCGAGGTGTAGCTCAAATCCGAGCTGAACACAAATCTCCCCCGGGCAGAACAAACCGACCAAAAGAAGAGGGCAAGAGAAGAGAGAAGGGGACCTGAGCGGCAAAAACCCTACCTCCTAAAATTCTAGGAGTACACCTCGCTCAACGTCTCCCAAGCGGTGCTACTAGAGGAGGCCAAAGACCAGGGGTTCTTCAAGCTTCCCCCGGTCTCGCGAATGGCCTCAAAGCGAACCCTGGGCCCCTACTGCGGTTTTCACAGATTGCTGGGCCACTCCACGAAGAGTTGCAAACAACTCCGAGACTATATTGAAGAGCTCATCCGTTCGGGGCACCTCGCAGCGTACTTAAGGGACAAGCGGCAAGCTGGCCGCGAGCAGGAGCAATGTCCCCCTCCCGCCGAGCTGACCATCGTCCAGATCATGGTAGTGTCAGCGAAGGATACACTTGGTACCCACGAAGCTCGGTACCCTATGCCGGGCACAGATGCCAACAGGCATCCGGGGGGCTCAAGCTGCACGAATAAGAACATCTACTGGCATGTTTTTTTCAGAGCAATGTACATCTTCTTGAGATCTTTTGTTCATATAATAAAGGGATCAATAAAGCATTACAGAGAAGAAAAAGAATCTTATTCATTCAATAGGTACCTGTTCGGCTATCCCTGGCCGTTAACTTCCCTACCTCACAACGCCGGGGATCAAAGCCCTTGCCAAGAGGCAGCCGAGCGGCTACCCTGCTCGGCTATCCCTGGCTGGTAGCTTCCCTACTACACAACGCCAGGGATCAAAGCCCTCACCAAGAGGCACCGGGCAGCAACCCTGTTCGGCCATCCTTAAGGACCAAAGCTCTCGCAAGAGGCAACCGGGCCCGCCCTCACAACGCCAGGGATCAAAGCCCTCACCAAGAGGCAGCCGAGCGGCTTCCCTATTCGGCTATCCCTGGCCGTTAACTTCCCTACCTCACAACGCCAGGGATCAAAGCCCTCACCAAGAGGCAGCCGAGAGGCTACCCTGCTCGGCTATCCCTAGCCGGTAGCTTCCCTACCTCACAACGCTAGGAATCAAAGCCCTCACCAAGAGGCAGCCAAGCGGCTACCCTGCTCGGCTATCCCTAGCCGGTAGCTTCCCTACCTCACAACGCCAGGGATCAAAGCCCTCACCAAGAGGCAGCCAAGCAGCTTCCCTGCTCGGCTATCCCTGGTCGGTAGCTTCCCTACCTCACAACGCCAGGGATCAAAGCCCTCGCTAAGAGGCAGCCGAGCGGCTACCCTGCTCGGCTATCCCTGGCCGGTAGCTTCCCTACCTCACAACGCCAGGGATCAAAGCCCTCGCCAAGAGGCAGCCGAGCGGCTATCCTGCTCGGCTATCCCTGGCTGGTAGCACCCCTACCACACAACGCCAGGGATCAAAGCCCTCACCAAGAGGCACCGGGCAGCAACCCTGTTCGGCCATCCTTAAGGACTAAAAGCCCTCGCCAAGAGGCACCGAAAAGCAACCCTGCTCGGCCATCCTTAGTAGGCCACGTACGGCCCCTCCCGCGCTAAGGATGAAAAGCCCTTGCAAGAGGAAATCGAACCCGCCCTTGTTTGGTTATCCCTGGCTGGTAGCTCCCTACCCCAACAAACCAGGGATCAAAGTCCACACAGAGGCAACCGGAACCGCCCTTTTTCGTTTATCCCTGGCTGGTAGCTCCCTACCAAACCAGGGATCAAAGCCCTCGCCAAGAGGCACCGGACAGCAACCCTGCCCTGCCCGTCCTTAAGGATCAAAGCCCTCGCGAGAGGCAACCGAACCCGCCCTTGTTCAGTTATCCCTGGCTGGTAGCTCCCTACCCCAACAAACCAGGGATCAAAGTCCTCACAGAAGCAACCGGACCCGCCCTTGTTCGGTTATCCCTGGCTGGTAGCTCCCTACCAAACCAGGGATCAAAGCCCTCGCCAAGAGGCACCGGACAGCAACCATGCCTGGCCCATCCTTAAGGATCAAAGCCCTCGCAAGAGGCAACTGAACCCGCCCTTGTTTGGTTATCCCTGGCTGGTAGCTCCCTACCCCAACAAACCAGGGATCAAAGTCCTCACAGAGGCAACCGGACCCGCCCTTGTTCGGTTATCCCTAGCTGGTAGCTCCATACCAAACCAGGGATCAAAGCCCTCGCCAAGAGGCACCGGACAGCAACCCTGCCCGGCCCGTCCTTAAGGATCAAAGCCCTCGCAAGAGGAAACCGAACCCGCCCTTGTTCGGTTATCCCTGGCCGGTAGCTCCCTACCCCAATAAACCAGGGATCAAAGTCCTCACAGAGACAACCGGACCCGCCCTTATTCGGTTATCCCTGGCTGGTAGCTCCCTACCAAACCAGGGATCAAAGCCCTCGCCAAGAAGTACCGGACAGCAACCTTGCCCGGCCCGTCCTTAAGGATCAAAGCCCTCACAAGAGGCAACCGAGCCCGCCCTTGCTCGGTTATCCCTGGCTAGTAGCTCTCTAGCCCCAACAAACCAGGGATCAAAGCCCTTGCCAAGAGGCACCGGGCAGCTACCCTGCTCGGCACCATCCTTAGTTGGCCAATTACGGCCCCTCCAAAACTAAGGATCAAGCCCTCGCCAAGAGGCACCGAGCAGCTACCCTGCTCGGCACCATCCTTAGTTGGCCAATTACGGCCCCTCCAAAAACTAAGGATCAAGCCCTCGCCAAGAGGCACCGAGCAGCTACCCTGCTCGGCACCATCCTTAGTAGGCCACATACGGCCCCTCCAAAAACCAAGGATCAAGCCCTCGCCAAGAGGCACCGAGCAGCTACCCTGCTCCGCGTCATCCTTAGTAGGCCACTTACGGCCCCTCCAACACCTAAGAAACGCGAACTCAACAAGAGGCATCCAGTCTATCAACGTCTGAGCGATCTCCACCTCAATTTCGGGGCCATGAAGATACCGTCTTCCCGCCAGTCCTCGCACACTCGGCAAATGATCAGATTCAAGTCGACGAGTAATCGCTAGACGAGGAACATGCCGAACATAAAAGCAGTACTGTGCAAATACAAGTGTCTACCAACAAAAGGAAATACGAGCACAAACACTACTGCAAAAACAAAAATCTTTATTCAAAAAGTCAAAGCTTTTACAAGTGTATTACGGGCTCCCCAGCCTTACAAAATGCCCGGAGGCCTACAAAGCAGCGAGGCAACAAAAGAAAAGACAAAAAGAAGACGAGGGGATTCAGGCCTCAGGGCCGAGCGCGATACAGATGAGCTCGACGTCCACCGCGACTGGGGATGCGTCCGTCACAGGAGCCTCGGCGTCGCCCTCGCCGAGAGTCCCTTCCCTGGCAGTGCTCCCGGGGGTATCCCCCTGCTCGTCATCCCCGCGGGGATATTCTACTCAGAGCTCTTTATCAGCAAACCCCGGCACCCGGGCCTTGACGGCGTCGAGAGCCTCATGCCAGATGAGGGTGGTGGCCGAGGCTAGGATGGTGTAGAACTGCTCCGACTTCTGGAAGTTCTCCACCGCCTCCGCCTCCCTGAGGCCGGCTCTCTTCGCCGCCTCTACCGCAACCCCCAACACCTTTCGGAGGGTGCTCACTGACTTCCTCATAGTGCCGACGAGCACCTCGGAGCCCTGAAGTTTGGCCTCGGCGGCTTCGCGGAACCTGGCCACCTACTGCTTCGCGGCCGCCGCCTCCTGCCTTTCGGCAGCCGTCTCACCCTCAAGGGCAGCGACCCTCGCCATCGCTGCCTCCAGCTCCAGCTTGGAGCTCTCCCCCAACGAGGGGAGCTCGCCCGCGGCTCGCATCGCCGGGGCTATCTCCTCCTCTTACATCCGGGCGACGATAGCGACGTGCTGGAGGACCTGAAGAAATCGAAGGGGGTCAGTTCACTGGAGATCAAACCCAGCAGCGAAGACTTGGATCAGTTTACTGAAGACCCGGAGTTTTAGGTTCATTTGTACATTACATTTAATTTTCATTTCTGTTATGCCACAGTTTAAGCATTTCTTTCATTCCATGTATTTTCATTTCAGTTGTATTGTAAAAAGAATGTTGAATAAATAAAATTGTTGTTTATTTACATCTTGTCTCTTGTGTACACTTATTTTATGTTGCTTAGATACGATTAGCATATTTAGTTTTGAGTACATACGTCGCGTGACCCATCGCGTCCTCTACCCGTACATTGGGAGCGTGACATAACGTCAACAAAAGACCCAAGGGTTGGAACAAAAAAGGAGTAATGGCAAAATCCTAACTCCAAGTCTTGACGGTGCATATATGTAACCCTTCGAAAATCGTTTAGGCAGTTTTTCGGTAATCAGCTAATTTTTCGGCTTTTTCCGTAAAAAGTCAAAATAGGTATTTTTCCTTGTAGACCTAATTATACAAAATTTAGATAAGATATTACTATAATTTTGTCACTAAAATGTCACTTATAATTTTCTAGTTAAATAAAAAAAAATCGTAATTAATTATTTTTTTTATTATTTTAAGCTTTTAAAAATACATTAAATTAGTGATAAATACAAATTTAATTAGGCAAATTTCATAATTATGAATCTTTATAAACTAAAATAGAGTGTTAATAAATTGTATCATAAGTTTATAAGATTTTAGTTTTAGGGTTTGAAATTTATGAAAAAAATGATGTAAAATGGGGTTTTTTTTGTAAAAAGCTTGATGTGAAAGGCATTAAATGGAAACTTAAGGGGGTTTTTGACCTAGAAACCTCTACACAACCCCACACCCTCCTCCTCTTCACCTCTGGCCGAAAATAGCAGCAGCTCCCCCTCTTTTCACCTCAATTCTTGCTTCAAAAATCATGAAAAATCATGAAAAATCCATAAAAATTCACCATTTTCTTCTCCAATTCAAAACAAAACCCTAATCCACTCTCTCCCCAACCAAATTTAGTTCAAAACTAGAAGAAAGGAGGCTTCTTTGGTGGCTTGATCATGCTAGGGTTCCACTTGTGAGGTGAAATTCTAAACTAGTTTGTTAACTTGTAGTTAAATGTGCTAAAAGTGAAATTTGAAGCATTAATTTAGTTGTAATTACTTGTTCATGAAAATCAAGAGAGGGATTTGATTTCAAATTAGGGTTTGAAGCATGGTTGTTAGAGTTAAGTTAGGGTTTGGTTATCTAATTGATTGGAGTGGTTAATTGTGTAGTGTTATGCTCGCTAAATCGACAAAATTGCGATGTTTGTATCGAATCGGTAAGCAGATTGCTTACTAGATTTTTATAAAAACTAGGATGCGATCTAATTGCGTTATATTAGCGATATAATTAGCTTCTTATATGACTATTAGAGTGCGTGAATGTGTGGTTTTGTTTAGCCGGGTTTTAGTTTTGTCGATTTCCCCGAAAAGACGATTCTAGTTAAGATTAGCGATTTTCGTGCGTTTTCCCGCGCACCGAGTGCACGCCACGTTTAATTCGAGAGCGTCGATATTTGTATATTGTCACTTGCATCGTTTTAGGATATGTAATCTTATGCTTGGTGTTGTGCAAATATAGGATCGGTCGGGGAAATATCGGACACGGCGCGTAAAGGCAAGGCGGTGGTCGGATCGGATTAGCGGGGATTTCAGGTGAGTAGATGTATTCATCTATGGGGGAATCGTATGGATGGCGCGATACGCCCCCTAGTTAGGATTACCCTACTTCATGCAAAATTTATATTGTTAGCTAGCTTATCCATTTATGTACATTGCATACCCTTATAGCTTACCGTATATTAGATTGCGTGGACATTCATCTATACTTATGCGATATCACTTCATAGGACACGAACACCATTACCATTGGCATCTGTTGCACGCGCGCTATTCATGTGACACACACGCCTTTGGTAATTGCCATGCCACGTGCACTATAGAACCTGTTTAACTTAGTATCGTCACTTGCATTCATACATGATATATGAAATTGCATAGCTTGTATATACCTCGCATTATCATCATATTTACATAGCTTTCTAGCCAAAATTCACATCGTATACATTGATATCATAGAAATTTATCATATTTAACATGTGGACACTATGATTTTCTTGAGGATTTCAGTTTTTCTGCGATTTCTGGATTTTTGGGAAAACCGCAAGAATTTAACAAAAGCTTATATTTATCATTTTTAAAACAAAGTTGCGGTTTTCTCGTGATGTATGTGTCGTCCACCATGAGTTTTCATGTTTTCTGTTGGATTTCGGGACCCGATTCGAGGAGTGGATGAACCGTCTCGGGTACATGGTGGGCCCGGTATGGTACCCCGGGGCAAGAAGATCGAGTTGTAGACGATGAGCCTGGCAGGGGAAGACTACCTACCGGTGATGTCTGGCGCGGCGGATATCCGGAGGATACCGACCGTTATCGTGAGATTGGATGATGTGGGCCGATCCGGACTGACGGAGCCCGATATTTGAGACATTGATACAGTGAGATATTGAGACAGATATGATTTCATATTTGGTGTCGATACTTGACACGGGTTTTCAGATGATTTCTTGATGGTACTTAGCTATTATACAGATATTCATTTTCTAAAGTTAAGAATTCAATACCCTTAGCATTTAAAACACTTAAAGATTTAGTAATGACATTGCATACATGTGCATGCATACTAGAAGTATTATATCACATATGGACATACATGTTGTGCCGCATTGTGTGCATTCTTACGATTGCCTTACTAGATGTTATATTCTACTCACGAGCTGGCAACTCACCTCCGTTGTGCCACAGTGTCTTGCAGGTCGGACCCGTCACCCTTGTAGCGGCGGGCTATCTTATCATCAGCTTCTTTTGCTCAGACTCGCGACATCGCCCGTAGGTGGGTTGCGAGCATATTTTATTTCTTTTGCTCTATCATTGTATCTAGTATTCTCCATCTACCACTATATATTGTATATGCGACATAGTGATGAGACTGAGAGATTTGTATATTTGTGGTTTCTTTTGGGTCGAGCTCATTTGAGCCGGCGTTGTGTTTTCTGATATTTTGCGTTTCTTTTATGCTCTTTTCTTTATATTACTTATATATTGCATGTGGTTGTGATCCGCCTTGGGCGAAAAGCTAGCTCCCGCTTGGGGATGCCATTTATGATTACAGGTTATATATATCTTGTTGTACCCATTTTGGGGGATAGAAAATACAAGGGGGACTCTGTCGAAATTTTCGGGAATTTTTGATGTTTTTAAAAAGGGTTTCAATGCAACTTAATTGATTTACAAATCGTTTTCATGTAAGGTTTTCCTTCACTCTCTTTTGATTTGGTTTAGATTTTTTGGGCTTTGGCTGACTCAGATTACGGTACGCCTTTAGACGTCTCGTAATCTAAGTGCCAGTCACGTTCCGTACCTTCGGGTCGTGAAAAAGTTGGTATCAGAGCGTAGGTTTTACCTTTCTGAGTGTAGCATGACCTTGGTAGATGGAGTAGGTGACTTAAGCAGAGTGGCGTAGCGTGGGTATGATCCGCGGCATACTTATGATACAGTACTCCGCCTAAGTGACCTTAGGACATAATTGCTTGTATTTCCTTTCTTGATTCTTGCATTCCTTGATTCAATTGCAATGCTCTTATTAGTCCTGTTTCTTATTCCAGTTTCGATGCCGCCAAAGACTACGAGAGCTCAGCGGGCTGCCGCTAGGGATGAGATTCGGGCGGGCCCGTCTGAGGCGAGGATCGAGCGGGAGGATACGCCTACCCCTCAGGGTCATACTGATCCGCCTTATCCAGACCGTATTGCCAGATTAGAGGCCGGCATGCAAGAGTTGCGGCAGATGATGGGATCTTTAGTTGAGTCCAGCCGGGCACAGAGATCCGAGGACGTTCCTTCCACCGCACAGACCACGATTGTACCTGCTGCACAGATGGTCGCTCCTGCTGCTACTACGGAGACTATCCCTGTTTCACTACAGGAGTTCATGAGATTGAGACCTCCAGCTTTTACCGGTACGGATGCGACAGAGGACCCACAGGCATTTCTTGATAGGATGGCTCGGATTTGCCGTTCGTTGAGGTGTTCTGATGATAGATTGGTGGAGTTTGCGAGTTTTCGTTTGGAGGGTCTTGCTCAGACATGGTACGATTCAGTAGAGAGGGGCCGAGCTGCAGGTCTGCCTTCTATGACCTGGGACGAGTTTACAGCTGCATTTCTTGCCCGTTTCCTTCCGGAGAGTGTCCGAGATGCTCGAGCCCGTAGTTTTGAGTCTCTGCGCAAGACTCCTGGGATGACGGTGTCGGATTATGATATACAGTTTACCCAGTTGTCTCGATATGCTCTGTACCCAGTCGACACAGAAGAGAAGAGAATAAAGAGGTTTGTACGAGGGCTTGATACACAGCTATTCCTTGCCATCGGCACCCAGCACTTTGATACATACGCAGCCGCGATGGATGCAGCCTTACTTTTGGAGGAGCGTATTTCTGAGACTCCGGTCGTTTCTGGGCCGAAGAGGATCCGTACTGATACGCCAACTCAGCGGCAGATGGGTAGACACCGCGATAGATTATTTCCGGGAGATGGTGGAGGCAGAGGATTGAGACGAGGTCAGTTATTTGGTTCATATCCACAGACCCAGCAGTCGTCTCCAGGATGTTTTCGGTGCGGGAGTCAGTACCACCGTGTCAGAGACTGTACCATGGGACGTCAGGATGCGGCGACAGTCCCGCATGTGACCTTACCACCCTCACCACCTCCTCAGAGAGCTCTACTTCCTACTACTGATGATGCTCCAAGCCAGCCAGATGCTTCTAGAGGCCGTGGGCATGGCGGTCTGGTCCAGAGAGGACGAGGCGACAGAGGCAGAGGCAGAGGCCGCGGTAGAGGCAGAGCACAGCCAGCTATTAGTGGTGGACAGGCCCGAGTGTTCGCGTTGACTCCTCAGGATGCACAGGCATTCAATGCCGTCGCGACAGGTACTCTGCCAGTATGTTCTTTTGATGCACGGGTATTATTTGATCCAGGCTCCACACATTCCTATGTATCCACGTACTTTGCACCGAGGTTGGGCTGAGAGTCTTCTCCGTTAGATCAGCCGCTTGTCGTTATTACCCCGGTAGGCGAGTCTTTTGTTGCCCGTTTTGTGTACCGATCGTGTTCCGTTCGTATCGGGGAGAGAGATTCTTCAGTTGATTTGATTCTCCTCGATATGCTAGACTTTGACGTTCTTCTTGGTATGGACTGGCTAGCCACCTGTTATGCATCCGTGGACTGACGTGAGAAAGCAGTCAAATTCAGTTTTCCTGGTGAGCCAGTTCTTATTATTCAGGGAGATCGTAGCGCTACCCTTCCCAGCTTGATTTCTTCTCTTCGCGCTGGTCAGCTCTTGAGGAAAGGGTGTTAGGGATTCTTAGCCTATGTTTGTGATACTAGCTCCACAGAGGTTCCGTTGGACCAGGTCCCTATTGTGAGAGAGTTCCCTGATGTATTCCCTGACGAGCTGCCTGGTCTGCCACCAGAGCGCGAGATTGAGTTCTGTATTGACTTGATCCCCGGCACGGGGCCTATCTCTATACCGCCTTATCGGATGGCCCCGGCAGAGCTGAGAGAGTTAAAGGATCAGTTACAGGACTTGCTGGACAAAGGGCTTATCCGACCGAGTGTGTCACCTTGGGGTGCTCCCGTCCTGTTTGTTAAGAAGAAGGACGGAAGTATGCGTTTATGCATTGATTATCGTCAGCTGAACCGGGTTACTGTGCGGAACAGATATCCCCTACCCCGCATTGATGACTTATTCGATCAACTCCAGGGTGCAGGGTTTTTCTCGAAGGTTGATTTACGGTCAGGTTATCACCAGTTGCGGGTTCGGAAGGAGGATATTCCGAAGACCGCCTTCCGTACTCGATATGGTCATTATGAGTTCCTGGTGATGTCGTTCGGGCTCACCAATGCCCCGGCAGCATTTATGGATTTGATGAACCGTGTATTCAGGACGTATCTCGATCAGTTCATTATTGTGTTCATTGACGACATCTTGGTTTATTCTCGGAGCCGGGAGGAGCATGAGCAGCACTTACGTATCACCTTGCAGACTTTGAGGGAGCATCAGCTGTTCGCCAAATTCTCCAAGTGCGCATTCTGGCTAGACAGTGTCGATTTCTTAGGTCATGTGGTGACGAGAGACGGTATTTGTGTGGACCCGAAGAAGATTGAGGCAGTTCAGCGTTGGCCTAGACCGGTATCAGTTACAGAGGTTCGCAGCTTTCTAGGTCTGGCCGGCTATTATCGACGTTTTGTCCAGGATTTCTCCCGCATTGCTGCACCTTTGACCGGGTTGACCCGGAAGGGGGTTCCTTTTGATTGGACCCAGGCATGTGAGGATAGCTTCCAGCAGTTGAAGACTCGTCTGACTACTGCACCAGTGTTAGCATTGCCTTCAGGATCAGGCGGGTTCGTGGTATATTGTGATGCTTCTCGAGTGGGGCTGGGCTGTGTATTGATGCAGCACGATAGAGTTATTGCGTATGCTTCTCGGCAGCTGAGGAAACACGAGCAGAACTACCCCACACATGATTTAGAGATGGCTGCAGTGGTATTTGCACTTAAGATCTGGAGACATTACCTATACGGTGAGTCGTGCCAGATATTCACTGACCACAAGAGTTTGAAGTATATTTTCCAGCAGCGAGATCTGAATCTGAGACAGCGCCAATGGATGGAGTTGGTGAAGGATTATGACTGCGAGATTCTATACCATCCGGGCAAGGCGAATGTGGTGGCAGATGCTTTGAGTAGGAGGCCCGGAGGTAGCTTATCTTGTTTGAGCGCAGTACAGATGCAGTCGACGGCGGATTGGCAGGTTTTATGTGACAGCAGAGTGCAGTTCGAGTGTACTCCTACAGGGGGTCAGCTGGCCCATTTCAGAGCACGCCCACAGTTACTTGACCGTATCCGCGAGGCACAGTCCGGCGATGCCCGTATTTTAGAGATTATTGAGCAGATTCGGCAGGGCAGAGTTTCTGAGTTCGTGATTGATGATCAGGGGATACTTCGATTTGGGACTCGACTGTGCGTGCCAGATTCAGAGGGACTGAGGCGTGATATTCTTGAAGAGGCACATAGATCAGTATACAGTGTTCACCCAGGTTCCACCAAGATGTACCGTGATTTGAGAGAGATTTACTGGTGGGACGGGATGAAGAAGGGTGTTTCAGACTTTGTGTCGAGATGCCTGACTTGTCAGCAAGTCAAGGCCGAGCACCAGAGGCCAGCCGGCGAGTTACAGCCTTTGCCCATCCCTGAGTGGAAGTGGGAGCAGGTCTCCATGGACTTCATTGTGGGTCTACCCAGGACCAGTCGAGGGTACGACTCTATTTGGGTGATTGTGGATCGACTGACGAAAGCGGCTCACTTCCTGCCAGTGAAGACCACTTTTGGATTTTCTCAGTACGCCCAGGTTTATATTGATGAGATAGTGCGACTGCATGGTGTTCCGACTTGCATCGTGTCCGACAGGGGCACCCATTTTACCAGCCGATTGTGGCAGAAACTCCAGGAAGCTTTGGGAACCCGATTGAGTTTTAGCACAGCCTTTCATCCGCAGACTGACGGTCAGTCAGAGCGTACTATTCAGACTCTTGAGGACATGCTCAGAGCTTGTGTTTTAGATTTCGGTGGTAGCTGGGATCGTCATTTGCCTTTGATCGAGTTTTCCTACAATAATAGCTTCCAGGAGACGATTCAGATGGCACCTTTTGAGGCTTTATATGGGAGGAGATGTCGATCGCCTGTATGTTGGACAGAGCTCAGGGAGAGCAGTATTTTGGGGCCGCAGATTGTACAGGAGACGACCGAGAAGATATAGCTGATTCGGGACAGGATGAGAGCGGTACAGAGCAGGCAGAAATCATATGCTGACAAGCGTCGTCGCCGACTCGAGTTCGCTGTTGGCGATCATGTTTTCCTGAAGGTCTCTCCGATGAAAGGTGTGATGAGATTTGGGCGGAAAGGGAAGCTGAGTCCTAGATATGTTGGTCCTTTCGAGATCCTAGAGCGTGTTGGTCCAGTCGCTTATCGGTTAGCTCTTCCGCCCAGCTTCCCCGATGTTCACCCCGTATTCCATGTCTCGAAACTCCGCAAGTACCTTCATGATCCTTCCCAGGCGATTCAGCACCAAACGATCCAGCTAGAGCGTGATCTTTCTTTCACCGAGCAGCCGGTGGTCATTTTGGATCGGCAGGTGAAGAAATTGAGGTCGAAGGTTATACCGTCCGTCAAGGTCCTTTGGCGTGGCCCGAACAGCGAGGAGGTCACCTGGGAGACCGAGGTCGAGATGAGGAAGAGATATCCCCATCTTTTTGAAGGTATGCGTAGTTAAATTCTAAATTCGGGGACCGAATTTCTTTAAGGGGGGAAGATTGCAACCCTTCGAAAATCGTTTAGGCAGTTTTTCGGTAATCGGCTAATTTTTCGGCTTTTTCCGTAAAAAGTCAAAATAGGTATTTTTCCTTGTAGACCTAATTATACAAAATTTAGATAAGATATTACTATAATTTTGTCACTAAAATGTCACTTATAATTTTCTAGTTAAATAAAAAAAAATTCGTAATTAATTATTTTTTTTATTATTTTAAGCTTTTAAAAATACATTAAATTAGTGATAAGTACAAATTTAATTAGGCAAATTTCATAATTATGAATCTTTATAAACTAAAATAGAGTGTTAATAAATTGTATCATAAGTTTATAAGATTTTAGTTTTAGGGTTTGAAATTTATGAAAAAAATGATGTAAAATGGGGTTTTTTTGTAAAAAGCTTGATGTGAAAGGCATTAAATGGAAACTTAAGGGGGTTTTTGACCTAGAAACCTCTACACAACCCCACACCCTCCTCCTCTTCACCTCTGGCCAAAAATAGCAGCAGCTCCCCCTCTTTTCACCTCAATTCTTGCTTCAAAAATCATGAAAAATCATGAAAAATCCATAAAAATTCACCATTTTCTTCTCCAATTCAAAACAAAACCCTAATCCACTCTCTCCCCAACCAAATTTAGTTCAAAACTAGAAGAAAGGAGGCTTCTTTGGTGGCTTGATCATGCTAGGGTTCCACTTGTGAGGTGAAATTCTAAACTAGTTTGTTAACTTGTAGTTAAATGTGCTAAAAGTGAAATTTGAAGCATTAATTTAGTTGTAATTACTTGTTCATGAAAATCAAGAGAGGGATTTGATTTCAAATTAGGGTTTGAAGCATGGTTGTTAGAGTTAAGTTAGGGTTTGGTTATCTAATTGATTGGAGTGGTTAATTGTGTAGTGTTATGCTCGCTAAATCGACAAAATTGCGATGTTTGTATCGAATCGGTAAGCAAATTGCTTACTAGATTTTTATAAAAACTAGGATGCGATCTAATTGCGTTATATTAGCGATATAATTAGCTTCTTATATGACTATTAGAGTGCGTGAATGTGGGGTTTTGTCTAGCCGGGTTTTAGTTTTGTCGATTTCCCCGAAAAGACGATTCTAGTTAAGATTAGCGATTTTCGTGCGTTTTCCCGCGCACCGAGTGCATGCCACGTTTAATTCGAGAGCGTCGATATTTGTGTATTGTCACTTGCATTGTTTTAAGATATGTAATCTTATGCTTGGTGTTGTGCAAATATAGGATCGGTCGGGGAAACATCGGACACGGCGCGTAAAGGCAAGGCGGTGGTCGGATCGGATTAGCGGGGATTTCAGGTGAGTAGATGTATTCATCTATGGGGGAATCGTCTGGATGGCGCGATGCGCCCCCTAGTTAGGATTACCCTACTTCATGCAAAATTTATATTGTTAGCTAGCTTATCCATTTATGTACATTGCATACCCTTATAGCTTACCGTATATTAGATTGCGTGGACATTCATCTATACTTATGCGATATCACTTCATAGGACACGAACACCATTACCATTGGCATCTGTTGCACGCGCACTATTCATGTGACACACACGCCTTTGGTAATTGCCATGCCACGTGCACTATAGAACCTGTTTAACTTAGTATCGTCACTTGCATTCATACATGATATATGAAATTGCATAGCTTGTATATACCTCGCATTATCATCATATTTACATAGCTTTCTAGCCAAAATTCACATCGTATACATTGATATCATAGACATTTATCATATTTAACATGTGGACACTATGATTTTCTTGAGGATTTCAGTTTTTCTGCGATTTCTGGATTTTTGGGAAAACCGCAAGAATTTAACAAAAGCTTATATTTATCATTTTTAAAACAAAGTTGCGGTTTTCTCGTGATGTATGTGTCGTCCACCATGAGTTTTCATGTTTTCTGTTGGATTTCAGGACCCGATTCGAGGAGTGGATGAACCGTCTCGGGTACATGGTGGGCCCGGTATGGTACCCCGGGGCAAGAAGATCGAGTTGTAGACGATGAGCCTGGCAGGGGAAGACTACCTACCAGTGATGTCTGGCGCGGCGGATATCCGGAGGATACCGACCGTTATCGTGAGATTGGATGATGTGGGCCGATCCGGACTGACGGAGACCGATATTTGAGACATTGATACAGTGAGATATTGAGACAGATATGATTTCATATTTGGTGTCGATGCTTGACACGGGTTTTCAGATGATTTCTTGATGGTACTTAGCTATTATACAGATATTCATTTTCTAAAGTTAAGAATTCAATACCCTTCGCATTTAAAACACTTAAAGATTTAGTAATGACATTGCATACATGTGCATGCATACTAGAAGTATTATATCACATATGGATATACATGTTGTGCCGCATTGTGTGCATTCTTACGATTGCCTTACTAGATGTTATATTCTACTCACGAGCTGGCAACTCACCCCCGTTGTGCCACAGTGTCTTGCAGGTCGGACCCGTCACCCTTGTAGCGGCAGGCTATCTTATCATCAGCTTCTTTTGCTCAGACTCGCGACATCGCCCGTAGGTGGGTTGCGAGCATATTTTATTTCTTTTGCTATCATTGTATCTAGTATTCTCCATCTACCACTATATATTGTATATGCGACATAGTGATGAGACTGAGAGATTTGTATATTTGTGGTTTCTTTTGGGTCGAGCTCACTTGAGCCGGCGTTGTGTTTTCTGATATTTTGCGTTTCTTTTATGCTGTTTTCTTTATATTACTTATATATTGCATGTGGTTGTGATCCGCCTTGGGCGAAGAGCTAGCTCCCGCTTGGGGATGCCATTTATGATTACAGGTTATATATATCTTGTTGTACCCATTTTGGGGGATAGAAAATACAAGGGAGACTCTGTCGAAATTTTCGGGAATTTTTGATGTTTTTAAAAAGGGTTTCAATGCAACTTAATTGATTTACAAATCGTTTTCATGTAAGGTTTTCCTTCACTCTCTTTTGATTTGGTTTAGATTTTTTGGGCTTTGGCTGACTCAGGTTACGGTACGCCTTTAGACGTCTCGTAATCTAAGTGCCAGTCACGTTCCGTACCTTCGGGTCGTGACAATATACAACCTAGAGACTATCCCGGCGTTCCTTCTTATTCTAGCAGGATGCAGACGTAATGTCAACAAAGCTCCAAGGAGCCAAAACAAAAAGGAGTGATGACAAAATCCTAACTCCAGCTCGACGTTCTTCTCATTCCAACAGGGTGAAGACGTGACGTCAACAAAGTTCCAAGGAGCCAAATCAAAATGGAGTAATGGTAAAATCTTAGCTCCAACTCGGTGTTCCTTCTCATTCCAGCAGGATGCATACGCAAACGTCAACAAAGACCCAAAGGTCAAACAAAATGGAGTAATGGCAAAACCCTAACTCTAGCTCGACGTTCCTTCTCAGTGCAGAAGCAACGTCAACAAAAGACCCAAGGGCCGAAACCAAAAATGGAGCCATCGCAAAATCCTAGCTCCAAGTCTTGACGGTTCATATACAACTCAGAGACCATCTCGACGTTCCTTCTCATTTCGGCAGGATCCAGACGCAATGTCAACAAAAGACCCAAGGGTCAAAACAAAAATGGAGCCATGACAAAATCCTAGCTCCAAGTCTTGACGGTTCATATACAACTCAGAGACTACCTCGACGTTCCTTCTCATTCCAGCAGAGTGCAGACGCAACGTCAACAAAAGGCCCAAAGGTTGAAACCAAAAATGGGTAATGGCAAAATCCTAACTCCAAGCCTCGACGGCATATATACAACCTAGAGACCATCCCGACGTTCCCCCTCATTTTAGTAGGATGCGAATGCAGCTATCAAATGAAAATGGAGCAATGGCATATTTATAGCTCCGGACTTCAACTACAATACATACAGCATAGAAGTCTTACAGATGTCTACCCTATTTCAGCAAAGAATCGGCGCGACATCGTCAAAACAAAAAAATGAAGCAACGGCATATTCCCAGCTTCGGGTCTTGAAGGCAACTCATATAAATCCTAAAAGACTATCGGAGATCATCCCACACCAGAGCGGAATGGTTATGACTCATCGGGGCTCCAAACTGAGTCTAACCTTAAGTTAAAAGTGTAATAGCAAATTCCTAATGTTTGCTCTTCCGACGGTAATATGACCTAAGGAGATTACTTGAAGACGTCTTATCCAGCCTCCAAAGGGATCAAAGACATAACAGTCGCAGGGCTACTCGAACAACGACTTAAAGATTGCATGTCAAGGAAGACATCAGCCAACGCGACGGTATCACGGACTAAAACCCTAGTACCACAAACCTAACGGACCTCTGTCATAAATAATGGAGGTTATCTGCATATAACGTTAGGACAAGTTTGCCTGTAAACCCAAGGGATGTAAACTAAAGAAACTCCAAAATGAGTACATAAACTACAAACTCCGAAACGAGTACATAAACTAGAAACTCTGAAATGAGTGAATAAACTGCAAACTCCGAAACGAGTATATAAACTAGAAACTCTGAAACGAGTGAATAAACTACAAACTTCGAAATGAGTGAATAAACTACAAACTCTGAAACGAGTACATAAACTACTTCGCGCCAGATCAAGACATCAAGAAACAGAAATGCGCAATTCATAGGCCTCGGGGTTTAGAACTACATTTCGTAAGGATCGAGATCTGAGTTAACGATATATAACAACGCTTGTGTCCGCTCAATATCTTCTCAGATCAAAATTCTAATAAAAATTGTGTATGCCAAACCGAAATCGGCCATATACTATGCATTACTTCACTCATGGGTATACCACCATGAGCAACGTGGTAGTATATGTGCAGAGGCAAGATACCCACATGGATATGTATTGAAAAAAAAGTCAACATTCAACAATAAAGAGGCACATTTAAATAGGTAGTTTATTCTGCAGGAAACAAATCACCGAACACGAGATCAAAAGTACAAGGGCTTACAAAACTAAGAATAAAATTTTCTAAAACCTTCTCTGCCTTCTCCACCATGTCAAAGCGGCGATTTTCACGAGAAGTTGCTCCTCATCAGTCAGCGTCGTGCCCATCAGCAAAGGTAGATATGATGGCCCGCTGAGCCCGTATCTGGCTTAACAACTGAACAGAATGATCCCTCAGAGGCTGGGTAATCAGATGTGCCTCATGAAAGCACTCGATCTTGTCCTCCGTTACGTCGAGCATCGCCGGAGTCATCTCCGCTGGATGAGGGGGATGTCAGCAAGCATGGACGAGAAGATCATCCGGAGCCAAATGGAGCCGATAGGAAGAGGAGAGCCTTTACAAGCCAAAAGCTCATGCATCACAGTGTCACATTGGTCATCTGTAAGGATGGGATCCACTAAACGCGCAACAAAACGAGGGACAATTCCCTCGATAGGTAGCTCCCACGATTGCCGATGAGCATGCGGGCGATTGCAGGTCACAACTCTTGGTTTGTTAAAAACAGTTCTCTCCTTATGAAGAAGGAGGAAAACATAGCTTCAGATTATAAAGAGGAACATTCAAGTCTAGACACAGAAAATGTTGTGCATGGTGGAGCAATTTCCAAGGCCTGACAAAAAGGGCATGGGAAAAGAAAAAGTTGACTCATGGGAATCAGAGCAAGAAAGTGAAACGATTCCCTCAGAAGCGCCTCACGTGCATGACAAGTGAGCGTCATCGCCGATTCTTTGTAGGATTAGAACCTGTAGCAGCGCCTCACGTGTATAACAAGTGAGCGCCGGCGCTAGTTCAGGATTAAAATTCTGTAACAGCGCCTCATGCGCCTGACACGTGAGCGCCGTCACTAGTTTTTATATATATGAATAGCAACACTTCATGCGAAGCACATATAAGCATTGGCATAAAGAGAAGGGGGATTTTTGTTATTCATATTTCAAAGAAATTTATATATTGGTGATAAAAAAAACATCATCAGAATGTTTACAATGGTAAGACGCTGAATTCCGAACACGGATTCATGAACTTAGAGGGAAGTTTGAGTAAAAGCGCTTCTGGCTTCGTTGACCATTTTCTTATGCATTTACTCACGAATGCAAGCATCAGGATCCACACTGATGTCATCCATCCTCTGGTACACGGATATTATCGCCTTCTGTTGGAAGACGCAATGCAAAACAATGACAAGTTCATCTCTTCGCTTCTTTGAAATCAGGCTCATCAGATATACTGAATGCACCATGTCTTCGGCCTCATCAACTTCCTCGAGCGGCATAGCCTCATCAAGCTCAGGAAGTGCTTCCCAAATCGACCGAACGATAATCTTCAAGAGAGCAGAACGGTGAGGGAGCAATCGACCGTTGTAATCGTCGAAGCGACGCATCACCTCCGTGCACTGGGCGTCAGTAAACTCTTGGCCCTGGCAGCGGCCTTGGATGCGCATATCCTTATAAGAGATAATCTCCTCAAGATCATACAGATAAGAAGCCATAGTATCTGAAAAGAGAAACCAGTAAAGTATTAGCAATCAAAATACCAGAATTATTACAATCTAGAAGAAAAAAAGTGGCCCCTACAAAATCAAGGTGATGCCCCATCAATGATGAGTATGACACTCATTGTAAGAATCCAAAAGGATTCTCATTTAATGAAAAATCTCATTGAATTGTGGAGTTAAACTCCCTCGAAAAACGAGTTCTACAGCATATTCAAATCTACAAGAAGAACCCTAGAAAGAAAGAGAAGGGGAATAAAATTCCCAAAAAAATTTCTTAAAAAAGAAATTTTCTCAGAGTTAAGCTCTGTAGAACAACCCAGAATTAAATTCCTCTAATGGGATTAAATCCCAGAAATGCCCACGGGAAATGGAATTAAATTCCAAACAACCCTCAAAAATCAAAGTCATTAACAGGGTAAAACCCTAAGATCTCTGAGACCAACGGTCTACCTAAAATAAAGATGTTAAGATCTCTAAGAGATCATTTCAAAAAAAAGAGCCAAGCTCTATTAATGGGTTAAAAATACAAGATAAAAAGAGTCTCTTTTAAGAGGAAAATGGTCATAATCCTTACCAATTTTCTTAAACAGAGTTTAAACTCTAAGAGTTTCTTTGGGCAGAGATCTGAGCTCTGACATGAGAATTAAATTCTCAAAGAAGAAGATGGAAGATGATGAAACGGCAGTCATCTTAAAAGCCAAATGCCCTAATTATAAGATATGAAGGGACAATTCAACTTCCTAAGAGATCGAACGGTGGAAAAAGTGACACCGTTGCACCCACATGTAAGCCACGTGAGAGCAATGGTGGGGGGAATTTGTTTCCCCAATATATTTAACCTAATAAAAGAGCAAAGCTCTGTTGAATTCAATAAGGTAACGCCTTACGTGCTCTCCATGAGGGCACTAGCGCCAGAGCCAATCTTATAGGATTAAATCTTATGGTGGCGCCTCACGTACTCCTCATGCGGGCGCCAATGTGCAAAGCACAGAAGAGTTCATAAGAGTCAAACTCTTAGATGGTGCCGCACGTGCTCTTCACGCGGGCGCCAATGTGCAAAGCACAGAAGAGTTCATTATATAAGAGTTAAACTCTTAGATGGCGCCGCATGTGCTCCTCATGCGGACGCCTATGTGCAAAGCACAGAAATACCCATTATAAGAATTAAATTCTTAAGTAGCGCCCACATGCATAACACGTGAGCGCCGACACCCAGGTAGAATTAAAATTCTACAATACTCTCTGTTAAACAGAGCCGTTGGATCAAAAATCCAACGGAGATAATAAATCATCAAAATACAGAATTAAATTCTATTGGGAGAAAACATTTCCCAAATTTTTCTAAAATAAGAAAGATACTCTTGGTTGGATCAAAATCCAATTATAGAATAAATTTCTATTTTGGAATATATTCTCTAAATCTTTATAAACAAGAAAAATTGCTCTCTGTAAAACAGAGAACCCTTAAATTAAAAATCTAATAGTGATTAAAAAATCACAGTTTTACAGAATAAATTCTGTATGGGGGAAAATATTTCCCCAATCATATTCTGTAAAATAGAAGTTCTTAGATCAAAAATCCAACAGTGGGTAAAATTCCCCAAATCAATTTTGAGTCCAATTAAATCAATTGGAATCTCTCAATGGTAGATTTTCTCAAAACTAGTTAACAATTTACCTCCACTATATAAAGGGCCCGAGAATTCAAGTCTCAGAAGAAGAGGATGAGGGACAGAAAAAATACAGGGAGAGAAAAAAGAACAGAGAATTCAATTCTCAAAGAAGAAGATCTTCCTTCTCATAACCCTAGGTAAAAAAAATGGATCAAAATATCTCTATCATATTCAAGGGTTTAACCCCTTTTAAAGAACTTAGTTCTTTCTCTGAATCTGAGATCCGCAAGACAAGTCTTCCATAAGTTGAGAATTTAATTCTCATCGGGAAGATCTTGTTCTTGAGAATCAATGATTCAGAAAAGAACTAGGTCCAAAAAAAATAGGAGAAAGGAACCTATAAAAGAACTAAGATTTTAAAGAAAAAAAAAAACCGATCCCAGATCTTCAAAAAGTGAAGATCTTGGTGATCATTAATGGTCAAAAAGCCATTAACAGAGATTTAATTTTTAAAAAAGAAAAAAAAACTAGCACCTCACGTGCTCCTTACGTGGGTGTCCTCTTTTAACCGCGCCTAGCGCCTCACGTGAAAAACACGCGGGCGCCCAAAATAGAAGGCCAGCGCCTCACATAAAACACACGTGGACGCTGAATAAAAGTGCTTAGCACTTCATATGCAGCCAAAACGGCTGAGTGCTTAGCACTGATTAGGCAGCGCCCAGCGCCGCATATGCACCTCATGTAGATGCCATAAAAAGTGCTTAGCAGTTCACATTTAGTCAAAATGACTAAAAGTGCTCAACATGTATTGGGCAGCGCCCATGACTGAATGCTTCACATGACATACAAGTGAGCGACAGAGCTCAAATAAGTGCTTGGCACTTTTACATGAAAAGAAAAGCGCTGAACAAACAGAGCCCAAATAAATGCTTAGCATTTTTGAAAAGAAAAAGGCTAAGTAGACTTAACCCAAATTGGCTAAGCCTCGGAAATTTTCTCCCGGCTGAGCCCAAATGCTCTTTTCCTGGATCTTAAATTGTAACGACCCAGAATTTTCTGTACAAATTTTTCTTCTTCTTAAAATACAGAAATGAGTTTGCAAGCCTGAACACAATTTAAAAGTTATTCTTATTTAAGAACAGTAAGAAAGCACTTGTAGCTCATTGGTAAAGCCTTGCATTGCTGTGACATAGCCTCTGTGTTCGAATCCCCTCAGGCACATATATTTTTCTGAATTTTCTTTTAAAATATTTTGAAGCCCAAAAATTTTACACGTGCACTGCACATAAAAATGAAAAGTCAGGAAAAATAAACATGTGCACAATGTTATTAACAGCGATATGTACACATGGCAAGTATCCACCGACCCACCTCCACAATTTGGCCGGTGAGATTCATCATTGGGCCGGCAGGGACGGGCCCCTCGTTGGTAAAACATCCCCGTGCTCTGCACACAAGGCTCTTCCTCTACCCCCATTATCCCACTGTTTGATTTCTATGAATTTAAACAGAGACTTCAATTTCATCTTGAAATCCAATTTTTAATGCATTTTTATTCATTCTTTCAATTTCAAAACCCTAATTCCACACTATAAATACAACCCCATACCCTAGCCTTTCCTCATTCTGAAATCTCTAGCCAAAATTATCAAATTTTTCTAAGTACAAGTGGAGTAGAAATGGAGTTAGCCAAAGACCAACTTCCGGCGAGGAATCGAGCAAGTTCCGGCGACCCCGCGACGCCGCAACGATCAATATATATTCTTCTATCTCTTTCCTACCCTTCTAGATAGTAAGTCCTAGCTCATTCTTCTCTTTCTACATAAAAAGTTCTCTTTTTTCAAATCATGTCTGTAAGTAGAGTTAACACCGACTTTTGATTCTAAAACCTTGAAATCACATTTTTTTCTTAATCATTGCTCATCCATATTCTTAACATATGTTTATAACCATAAAAATAATAATTAGAAACAACTTTCACCCTAAATCATCATGTTAAATAACTTTAAATTGAGTTTTACATTTAAATACCATGAACTTTGTATCTACCATATTTTATTATTTTGTTTAATCATACCTCTAGAAAACTTTATGGGGTAATGACCTACCCCTCACATACACACATGTTTATATAGCACGATACTCTTGGAAAGATATTTTTGTAGCAAATACAATATTTCATTAAAATATCATCGACTATAAAAACCCGGTTTTCTTTTTAAATGTATTATTAAATTTTTTGCGATTATGCCTCTACTACCCTTTTTAGGGGACCCACTATTGGATGGTGCGGATTATCGCACATCCTTGGGCTAGTAGAGCGAGATGCAGATCTCCTCACGGAGTATTCGGTCTCGAAAGATTTTTAGTATGATTTTTAAGAAAAACTAGATTTTCTATTTAATACTAAAATTAATTTTTATAAATATATAATATTATTAAACCACATATTTTCAAGATATAATAAAACTCCATGTTTTTCTAAAAAATAGAAGAATGACAAGTTTCACTAAAATACCATCAAGTATCAATACAAGACAAGTCTTACACTAAAATATCTTGAACTATTCAAGCTATATAAATATTCACTAATATACCTCACTCTTTAAAAATTCACATCCATGAAAACCCTAAAGAATATAAATAATTACTTGAGATTTATTTTTAAAGTATATAAAATATTTTTCATAAAACCCCTTCGAGTTATATAAAATTATATTAAGGACCTTAGTAAGTATAGGTTTAAGCGGGATCAATTCTCTTGTGCCTCAGGAAGCCAGAGAAAGTGAGTGCTTGCCTATTTAAGGTAGAAAAACTTAACGGAGTTATCAATGGTAATTGTTTTGGAAAAAACCACAAATCCTGCCGTCCATGTGCAGCAGTTACCAATAACACCCGAATATAATTCAGGATCCAAATCTGTTTTAAAGTGTCTGATTCAATCTGAGTATAAGTCTAATCTGAATCCAATCCAAACATCAATCTAATTCAAACATGAATCCAATATACCAACATGTATACTTGAACCTGAACCTGAATACCAAAACAATATCAACATGCAAATATGACTCGACTTGACCGAACCATGGCTATATCTTGACTTGACTACCTGACTACTTGATACATCCTGAACCTGATTACATGAAAAACTTGTATCCATGGTCTCGGCAAATCTGATAACTATAATTCAATATAATATACATTACGGTGTTTAACGGGGTAGACTGGTACGGAATGTATTAGAAGTGGAATGAGATGGTTACTAAAAGACACCTACCTAAATATCCTGTATCGTTGTCCCGTGGGTTTTGAAGGGGCCTTGTACTACGGGTTACCATAGTCCATGGAGGAAGTTGGACTCCTTTCGTATACACTGATAGCTTCTGTACTAAATTACAAACAACTATGTTAGTATAGCAAACATATACCTGTACAAATTACCAGTCATATACTCTCTACTTGTCCTATTCTATTATATTCTACTCTTACTTTTGGGACTTACCGAGCGCTAGTTCGCTGACGACATTCCTTCTATTTCTTTCTTTGGAATGTTCATCAGGAGGACCGGATCCTCAGGAAACCGAGCCCAGCCAGAACGACTTAGACCAGTTCATAGAACAACCAGACTTCTAGTTTTTACTTATACTCATTTTAGTTCATATGCCACTGTTTAGGCATTGTATCATTGTACTTTTCCTTTTCAAATCAGTTGTAATGTAGAGAATGAAAGTTAATAAAAGTCGTTGTTTATATCACATCTCTTGTTATTCTTGTGCATTTATTTATATTGCTTATTTACGCTTAACGTGTTTACTTCTGAGTAAATACGTCGTGTGCCCGTCATGTCTACTTCCCCATATCCTGGGAAGCGGGGCGTGACAGGTTTTGTCGGCGGCCCATGCAGGTCAGTTCTGCATAGAATCTTAAGTAATATATTACAAGAATTATAAAAATCAGCAACTATACATTCCTTACATTTCAAATTCCTTAAATGTATCATAACCCTACTTTTTCTATCGAGGTTATGGATTCACCAAACAACACAAGCACCCACGTCAATGGCAGCACTCCACCACCTACACTACGACCACCAATTACCGTTGTGGATCTACTGATAAGATCAATGATGGTCCTTGAAGCAACCAGGAGTCTAGTTGAGGGATAGCATGAGCAGGTTGCTCTCTTCACCAAGGACTAGTTCGCACTGAAGCAGTTTTGAGGGCAGCTCATGGTTATATCAAGAAGAAGGAAAGGACACCGCCAGCAACGACTTGAAATTATTGTAAGAAGCTCGGACATGTAGTAAAGGACTGCAGACGAGCTAATGGTCTTTGTTTTATTTGTGGATCGCCTAAACACACTCTAAGGGCATGCTCAAAGTACAGAGCAGACACAAACCCCAAACCAAGACTGACTATACAAACCCCTATTACTGCACCACCTTCGCGAGGACCACCTTTACCTCGTCAGTTCGAAATGCACCAGCAGGCACAGAGAAAAGTGCCAAGAGGCCGGCCATCCACGATGCCGGTGGGAGAAGCCGAAACCACTGGCCAAGTTATCACTGGTAATTTCCAATCCTTCCCCATTTTTCAATTACTTGTATATCAACCTATATTTTTTCCTGTATCTAAAACCAACCCCACACGACTTAGGTATTATACTAGTAGCCACTTTTCTTACAGTTGCATTGTTCGACACTGGAGCGTCACACTGCTTCATGTCGCAACAATTCGTGAGAACACACGCGATTCCTGTGAAACCATTCATTTCAAGCTGGAAGTGTCCAGTTGTAGTTTGCGGACGAAAATTCTATGCGAATTTCAAAGTACTGGACATCCTAAATTTCGATGTTGTGCTGGGAATAGACTGACTGGGAGTTTTCTATACTACGATTGACTGCTGTAAAAGAAGGGTAGACTATAACGTCTGCACTATGATTTCATCCCTTTGAATCATTTTCTTGTTTCCCTGATAATTGTGTCTCGACGTAAAGAAAACGAAACTGCGAACCCTCCATCTCTGTTTGATCTTATTTTGTAATCTTCTTGAATCCTATTGATTTCTTAAATCTTATCACATTGACTCTGATAGTAGGATCTCTGCAACTTAAATAGAGTTATATTATTATAATTATGAACAGCATCATAGTTACAATACGGTACTCTACTTGAGTGACTTAGAATTCTGCCTTTAATTCTCTTTCCTCTTAATTTAGTTATGTTTTACCGTATATTATCGAACCATATCTTCTTTGTTAAGTTATATCCCTTCCCTGATTTTTATTCGATTATCATTTTTATTTTTATACCATTCTTAACAATCCAATCCTTATCAACATTCCTTCTACTCATGTGCTGGCTCGCGACGTTCTTGAATATTCCTCTTGATTATCCTAACAGTATCTATTCCGATCTTTGAACTACTCATCATTCCCTTTGTTTTATTGCGATCACATACCTTCTTGTCGATGAGAGTACCGAATGATGGAGCGCGACGACGATATACGACCGTTTTTTCCCCAACCCTTTTTCCTTGATCTGTTACAACTTCATTCTATAAATTTCGATGACGGAATTTTTATAAGGAGGGTAGAATGTAACGACCCTGAATTTTCTGTACAATTTTTTTTCTTTTTAAAGTACAAAAAAGAGTTTGCAAGTCTCAGCATAATTTAAAAGTTATTCTTGTTTAAGAACAGCAAGAAAGCACTTGTAGCTCATTGGTAAAGTCTTGCACTGCTGTGACATAGCCCCTGTGTTCGAATCCTCTCAGGCACATATTTTTTTTTCTGAATTTTCTTGTAAAATTTTTTGAAGCCCAAAAAGTTTACACGTGCACTGCACATAAAAATGAAAAGTGAGGGAAAATAAACATGTGCACAATGTTATTAAAAGCGAGATGTACACGTGGCAAGCATCCACCGACCCACCTCCACAATTTGGTCGGTGAGATTCATTATTGGGCCGGCGGGGATAGGCTTCCTGTTGGTAAAACATCCCCCGCGCTGTTTGATTTCTCTGAATTTAAACAGAGACTTCAATTTCATCTTTAAATCCAATTTTAATGCATTTTAATTCATTCTTTCAATTTCAAAACCCCAATTCCACACTATAAATACAACATCATACCCTAGTTTTTTCTCATTCTGAAATCTCTAGCCAAAATTATCACATTTTTCTAACTGCAAGCGGAGTAGAAGTGGGGTTAGCCCAAGACCAACTTCCGGCGACCCCGCGACGCCGCAACGATCAAGCTATCTTCTTCTACCTCTTTCCTGCCCTTCTAGCTAGTAAGTCCCACCTCATTCTTCTCTTTCTACATAAAAAGTTCTCTTTTTTCAAATAATATCGGTAAGTGGAGTTAACTCCGACTTCAGATTCTAAAACCTTGAAATCGAACTTTTTCTTAATCATTGTCCATCCATATTCTTAACATATGTTTATAACCATAAAACTAATAATTAGAAACAGCTTTCACCCTAAATCGTCATATTAAATAACTTTAAATTGAGTTTTATATTTAAATATCATGAACTTTGTATCTACCATATTTTATTACTTTGCTTAATCATACCTCTAGAAAACTTCATGGGGTAATGATCTACCCCTCACATACACACATGTTTGCATAGCACGATACTCTCGGAAATATATTTTTGTGGCAAATACAATATTTCATTAAAATACCATCGACTATAAAAACCCGGTTTTCTTTTTAATTGTATTATTAATTTTTCTGCGATTATGCCTCTACAACCCTTTTAGGGGCCCCACTATTGGATGGTGTGGATTATCGCATATCCTTGAGCTAGTAGAGTGAGATGCAGACCTCCTCACGGAGCATTCAGTCTCGAAAAATTCTTAATACGATTTTTAAGAAAAACTAAATTTTCTATTTAATAATAAAATTAATTTTTATAAATATATAAATATTATTAAACCACATATTTTCAAGATATAATAAAACTCCATGTCTTTCTAAAAAATAAAAGAATGGCAAGTTTCACTAAAATACCATCAAGTATCAATACAAAACAAGTCTTACACTAAAATACCTTGAACTAATCAAGCTATGTAAATATTCACTAATATACCTCACTCTTTAAAAATTCACATCCATGAAAACCCTAAAGAACATAAATAATTGCTCGAGATTTATTTTGAAAGTATATAAAATATTTTTCATAAAACCCCTTCTAGTTATATAAAATTACATTAAGGACCTTAGTAAGTATAGGTTTAAGCGGGATTAATTATTTTGAGCATCAGGGAGCCGGATAAAGTGAGTGCTTACTTATTTAAGGTAGAAAAACTTAACGGAGTTATCAATGGTAATTGTCTTGAAAAAAGACACAAATCCTGCCGTCCATGTGCAGCAGTTACCGATAACACCCGAATATAATTCAGGATCCAAATCTGTTTTAAAGTGTTTGATTCAATCTGAGTCTAAGTCTAATCGGAATCCAATCCAAACATGAATCCAATTCAAATATGAATCCAATATACCAACATGTATACTTGAACCTGAACCCAAATACCAGAACAATATTAACATGCAAACATGATTTGACTTGACCGAACTATGGATATATCTTGACTTTACTACCTGACTACTTGATACATCCTGAACCTGATTACATGAACAACTTGTATTCATGGTCTCGGCAAGTTTGATAACTATAATTCAATACAATATACATTATGGGGTTTATCAGGGTAGACTAGTACGAAATGTATTAGAAGTAGAACAAGATGGTCACTAAAAGACACCTACCTAAATATCTTGTGCCCTTGTCCTATAGGTTTTGACGGGGCCTTGTACTATGGGTTACCATAGTCCATGGAGGAAGTTGGACTCCTTTCGTATATACTGATACCTTCTGTACCAAACTACAAACAACCACGTTAGTATAACAAACATATACCTGTACAAATTACCAGTCATATACTCTCTACTTGTCATATTCTATTCTATTCTACTCTTACTTTTGGGACTTACCGAGCGCTAGTGTCACGCCCCGCTTCCTGGTGTAGGGAAGGGGACGCGGCGGGAGACGCGGCGAGGTCCGCTACGTATTTACTCCGAAATAAACACGCTAAGCGTATCTAAGTAATATAAAGTAAATGTACACAAGAGACGAGAATATAATGAACATCAACTTTTATTTATTAACATTTCTTTACAAGTACAACTGGAATGTAAATACATGTCTGGAATGCAATGCCTAAACAATGGCATGACTGAAAAAGAAAATATGTACAAGTGACTATGGCTCGGGGTCTTCAATGTACTGCTCCAAGTGCTCCTGACTGGTCTCGATCTCTAGTGCGTCCGATCCACCTGACAACATTCTAAAAAAGGAGAGAAATAAGAATGTCGTCAGCGAACAATCGCTCGGTAAGTCCCAAAGAAGGAGAGAAGTAGAATAGACAGAAAAGAGAGTATATCTAATATAATATTTGATTGTTAGGTTAACATAGTGCTGTAGCTTAGTACAAAAGATGCCAGTGTATACGGGAGGAGTCCAACTTATACCGTGGACTTTGGTAACCCATAGTACAAGGCTCCGTCGAAAATACCACGGAACAACGGCATGAATATAATTACGTCTTAAGTGACCACATTGTGCCACTTTTAACATGTTCCGTACCAGTCTACCCCTTTATAAACCCCATAGTGTCTTATTATATTGATTGTATTGTATTGTCTGTAGTAAATGGAAGACTTGCCGAAGCCATGATATCAGTAAATGGAATGGATGTAAATGGATAGTCATGTAAACGGAGTATATTCATGGTTCGGTTCAGTCAATATAGATTGATATAGATTGAATAGACGGATTCATAGATTCATGTTGTATTGTAGTTTATACTTGAATCACATTCAAGTCAGATTGATTAGATTGAGAGTCGGTCTGAGTCGGACACTTTGAAAAAAACTTGAAATCCTGAATTGGTTTTGATACTATCGGTAACTGCTGCATATGGACGGCATGATCTGTGTCTTTTTCCAAGACAATTACCGTGTTGATAACACCGTTTGCTAGATTGTATAGCTTAAATAGGCAAACACCCACATTCTCCGTCTTCCTGAGGCTCAAGAGAATTGGTCCCAGTTAAACTTATATTTACAAGGGTCCTTATTGTAATATAGCAAAACTTGAGGGGGTTTTATGTAAAAAATAGTTTTGATATGTTTTCAAAATACATCTCAAGTATTTAATTATCGTCTTTAGAATTTTCATAGATTTATATTTTATAAATGTGAAATTTCTAGTGAGTAGAATCTGGTTTTCATAGTATATGGTATTTTATTGAAATATTGGAATTGTTTTGTATTTGGATGGTGTTTTCATGTAATAGTGATTTTTTGGATTTAGAAAACTTGGAATATTTATATAATATAATTGTTCCCGCTAAAAATTTCTGCGCAAAAGAGCCCAAGGTATCAAATGGCAGTGATACGCTTATGAAAATGCGAACCAGTATTTTCCGGACTATTTTTTTGACAAACTCCCGAAGGAGAAAAAGCTAAATTCTGATGGTATTGGAAGCTTCTCGAAAAACCCTTCGATTTGATATATTATGGGCTTCATAATTCATTCGGGATCAAAAGTTATGGGCAAATATGCTATGCGATGTTCCCTGATTAAAAAATCAGGAATTATCTCAATGAGGTATCACGTGCTCACACGTGACCAATGGTCACGTATTGACACGTGATGGTAGAAGCAGCGGCAAAGGACAGAGCGCAGAAGAGGAGCCCATTCAGGGGGGTCACGTGCTTATACGTGACCGGGGGTCACGTGCTCACACGTGACCAAAGGTCACGTGGCAACACGTGACTGGCTGTAAAAGCCTTGCTGTTCAACAGAATTAAATTCCGAAAAAAATCATTTAAATCTTTCCAAATAGAATTAAAATTCTAAATTTCTATAAATCTTTCCAAATGGAAAAGGATTAGGGGAACCGTTGGATTAAAGATCCAAGGGTGATTAAAAATCACCAATTTATGGAAAAATCTTAAATAAGGAAAGATCTCCCCAAATCTCACCGAAATAACAAACAGAATATCTTTGGATCTAAAATCCAACGGTGAATAAAATTCACTGAATGATCTAAATGATCATATTAATTATGAAATCAAATCAAATCTTTCAATGAAAGATTCACAAAACAAATTGATTCTCTTTCTCCTCCTATAAATAGGAGCCAAGAGAAGAGAAGAGGGATCTACCTTGGAGAGAGAAGAACAGAAAGAGCAGAATTTAATTCTCAACAAAGAAAAACCCTAGGTGAGAAGGGAAAAAGGATCAAAACTTCAATAAAGAGAATTTAATTCTCAAAATCCAAGAGTTTAACTCTTATACAAAAAAGAACTTAGTTCTTCTTCGGGTTGAAGATCTGCACAGAGCACATTTCCCCATAAGTTGAGAATTTAATTCTCATCGGGTCGAGATCCTGCCATGCAGATCCTAAACTTAGAAGGGGAATTGAGTTTTGAGAATTTAATTCTCCTAAAACAAAACTAGGGTTTAACCCTAATCAAGAATTTAATTCTTTTACATATCTGGGAATTTAATTCCTTTAAAAAGAAATTAGGGTTTTACCCTAAATAAGAATTTAATTCTTTCAAAATAGGAATTTAATTCCTCCAGAATCAAAATTAGGGTTTTACCCAAAATAAGAATTTAATTCTTAAAGATAAGGAGAATTCAATTCTTAAAAGATCTTTGTTCATGAAAAGAACTAGGGTCACGTGCCCCACGTGACCCCTGAACAGAGCCTCCAAAATGAGAAGAGGAAAGCTTTGAGGCAATGCCTCACGTGCTCCCACGTGACCCTCATTATATATGGAACAAAAGCAAAGGCAGAAACAATTCTGCGCGCTCTCACGTGACACCACGTGACCCCTAATAAATGTTCTAATAAATCAGGGCATGAGTATACATCACATGCCCACACGTGATGGCTATGAAAATTAAAAGTGTTTAACACTTGTTTGCAGAACAAAATAAAGCGGATCTGGCCCCACTTTTTGATGCCATCACGTACTCCACGTGACCCCCGAAACACAGAAAGAAAAAGGAAAGGAAATGAAGGCCTTGGGCGCTCTCACGTGCTCCCACGTGACCCCTTGGCTGATGCTCTAACAATCAGCGCACTAATCCTCCTCACGTGGCAGCATGTGATACTCCAAAGAAAACATAAAAAGTGTTTAACGCTTACTTACAGAACGAAGAAAAGGAGATCTGGCTCCACATTCAGGGCGCCCTCACGTGTCACCACGTGACCCCTAATGAGCATTCTAACAGACCAGAGCGGGGGCCTCCATCACGTGCTCACACGTGATGGCCGTCAGAATTATAAGAGTTAAACACTGATCTACAGAATAAAATAAGGGAAATCAGGGCGCTCTCACGTATCCACACGTGACCCCTCTCTCCTTAGTATTTAACACTAATCTGAAGACTTTGTTCCCAGTGTTTAACACTGATTTGCTTTAGTGTTAAACACTAATTTGAAATCTCTGATTACCAGTGTTTAACACTGATTTGCTTTAGTGTTTAACACTAATTTGAAAGCCCTGTTGCTAGTGTTTAACACTGATTATCTTTAGTGTTTAACACTAACTTGTTAATCTTATTCCCAGTGTTCAACACTGTTGACCTCTAGTGTTTAACACTAGCTTTAGCCCAATTGGCTAAGTTTCTAGAGACAAAGTCTCTCCTTCAATGGACCAACAGAGAGCCAATATTTCAAACACAATTGGACTTAGCCCAAATTGGCCATAAGTCCTCAAATCATCTTGAAATGAGCACATCTGCTCTTTCAACCAACTCATTGGTTCAAGAGTACATCTCTGAGCTCCTCTGATATTTGTCGTTGTAATCCTTCAACGTCTTCAGAGAGGTGATGGGTCCCGACAACCATATATTCAATGGACCACCACGTCCCTAAACTGGAACTTAGACCACTATGTCCTTAAACTGGTATTGGACCACCATGTCCCTAAACTGGCAATGGACCACCATGTCCCTAAACTGGAGGTGGACCACCATGTCCCTAAACTGGCAATGGACCACCATGTCCATAAACTGGAACAATAGAGCCCCCAAATGCTCTTTTGTCGGATCTAAACGATCCCGTTTAAGTTGATCTTAGCCTCAAATATGGCTAACGCATCCTTAAACCTTCAAACAGACTTTAGTCCCAAATTGGACTATAGATCCCCCAATCTACTTTGGTTCAAGGGTACATCTCTGAACTCCTCTGACATCTGTCGTTGTAATCCTTCAACGACGTCAGAGAGGTGACGGGTCCCGACGGCCATACATTCAATGGACCCCTATGTCCCTAAACTGGAACAATAGAGCCAATTGCTCTTTTGTCGGATCTAAACGATCCCGTTAAGTTGATCTTAGTCTCAAACTGGACTAACGTATCCTTAACAAACGTTTGAGTTGATCTTAGGCTCAAATATGGCTAACGTATCCTTAAACCAAAACCCCAAACCCAAATCTAAGAAAATACGGATTTGGACTAATCCACATCCTACGGGCGACGACATAACTTAGTCTCCGTATACAATCCACGGGCAACCATAAACAAAACAAACACCCACGACACGAAGTGAAATTCTGGAGAAAGAGAAAGTGGTTACCGCGATGCGGTAGCGTAATTAACTGCAGGGGCTTGCGCCTGCAGGGAAGAGCGTCCCCACAATCAAAAACCCCTCAAGCGAGGGTAATCTGAAGAAGTCTGCTATATCGGCCGCATCCGTTTAAACTTTCGATACATGGTGCCATAAATCAACTTGGCATCTTCGGAGAGGTGGACGGATAGCACCTATTAGCATCTGCCCCGAATCTCAGGCAAGACAGCCCATGTCTTGGCCTCCGTTCGGAGGGGAACAGATTCTGGCACGCCCGGTGGGACCTCTTCCTCTTTCCACTCCACACTTCGTGTGTCGTGTTCGCGAACGAATCGCGGTTTGCTGTGGTTGCCTGTGGATTCGAGGTACTAAGATTTGGTGTCTTGCTCCGTGCAGAAAACAGAAGATCAATGGCTTCAAACTGCACTACCTGCAACTGCAACTCTCGCTCCGTCCTTACTGGAGGAGTGACTTATGGGTCCCAAGCGGCCTCCCTTTTCAAGATACCAGTGGAGCAGGTGACTCAAGCCACCGCTGGACTATTCTTCGGGACCCTGCTCCCACCGATGAGCTTCAATGCCCTAATGACATCGCAAGAAGCTCCAAAGAAGTTGGTCTTTGATCGGCTTGCTACTGCCACGGCCCCTCTCAACGGGTCGCCCAACTTCAATACCTCAGTTTCCAACAGACTGGGCCAGAACGTCTACGAGTCCGTGATACCCGAAGCTGCCATCCCAAAGCGGATAGCCATCCCGGCTCAAGCGGACGAAATCATTGGAAAGGCTCCTCCTTCCAAGAAGTCAGTTTTTACAAGGCTGGCCATTCCGGTTGCTGCTCCAGGCGAGGTCCTCAAAGCTGCTTCCCCTGCTCAGAGGTCTGTCTTTGACAGATTAGACATTGTTGCTCAACGGGTGTCAGTCTTCGATAGGCTAACACCAATAACAGTCTCTCCTCAAAGCAGGGGGCACGACGAAGTCACCCTTATAGCTGAAACAACTCCATCCGCAAGGCACGCTCGACGTCGCCACTGGCGCCGAGTGAGGAAGGCTGGGAGCAACTCCCCATCCGGGATAACTCCGCCAGCTCCAACGGTGGGGATCGATACTGCTGTTCCAACCGGGAACAGCTTTGAATTGCTCAACAAGGTGCGCAGAAACTCTCCTACTGCGGTGTTGAAGAGAACTCCTTCACCTGTGGAGAATACTCCAGAGAAGAAGCTGGGGCAGCCCCCTCAACGGCTGTGCTCTAAAATTTATAAGGTCTGGCGACAGGTCCAGGAGTCAGTGATTGATCAAGACTATCTTCGCCGACAGAAAAGGATGAGGGTTCGGCAGGAGAAGGGCTACTCTGTCAAGCCAGAGAAAGCAACAACAGGCTGGGTGCCCACTGCAACGGCTCCCTCCACATCAATCGCTCAAAAGAAAAGGAGGCCGCAAAAAGCCCTGTGAACGTGGCGAGCCGTAAATGCGCTGAGCACAAACACCCCAAGTCTAGGGGCATGGTGGTGCACACTGTCTATATGGCATCCGGGAAAGAGGATAGCCGTGTTTCGACGGGTCACCGACCACTCACCCGATCCGTGACCAAAGCCCAGGAGCAACAACAGAAGCTTCGGGAGATGATGACTGCGATGGCTGCACTTACCGGACCAAAAGAAAGATCGGAGGTATCATCAGAACAGCGGCACGAACAAGAAACTGATGCTGACTTCTTACGCAGAGTCCTCGAAAAGAAGGACAGAGAAGCCGCAGAGCAAGCGGCTAACATAAAACAAATGGCGCTTCTTTTCCAAGATATGGTAGGTATGATGTTGCAGCCGGACCCTCCAGCTGATGACCCTCCAATCATTGTTGAAAACGATAGAAGGGAGACATCTAATCCTCCTCCGGCTCTTTCAGCAGCCAAGGAAGAAACCCTTTCCAAGGCCGCACTGAATGACTAGATAGCTCAGCAAATACGGGCTCATCAGGCGAATGAAGTGGCTGCGCAAATTGTTAGAACCGGACGACCCTACCCAAGCTGGTATGACCAAATCAGTTACCCGCCGGGATATACGATCCCTAAGTTTCACATATATAAAAGGACAGGGAATCCCCATCAGCATGTCGCTCAATTCAGGGTCTTATGCGGCAACACGGGGGGCGACGACAAACTGTTGCTTCGACAATTCGTCGGCAGCTTAGCGGAAACGGCACTCGAATGGTATTCGGAGCTACCTAACGACTCTGTCAAAACATTTGCGGAGATGGAGCTACTGTTTACACAAAGATTCGCGAGTGCTAGTGAATGTACCCCGATAACAGCACTGATCAATGCCAGGATAAGGCCAGGTGAAACGTGAGTTCAATACGCAACACGATGGCGGAACCTATAGTCGAAATGCGAACAACGCATCGAAGAAGCACCCGCGGTAGGCATGTTCGTGGGTACTCTTGATCCGCAAGCAACCATCTCGCAATTCATGATGTTCTTCATACCGACCATGTTCCAGGCCTTAATTGATAAGCTAGCCCAGATGGATCAGATGGGTCATAGACCATCTCCTTCAAAGACAGAGCCTTGGAATGAAAAGGGCAAAGGGAAAGCTACCTTCGTCGCCAACGCTCAACAACAGCCGAGCAACTTAAAGCCGGTTGTCCGTCAAAACAATATGCGTCCACGCCCATCCCTTGAGGAAAGACTAGGACGTCCTTACTCGTTTCCTCAGGATAAAACGAGAAGACTGTTCGAGCTGGCAGTGCGCAACAGACTCATTAATCTGCCGAATCCAAAACGTCTGTTGCAGCCAGGCGATGTCAACGATACCAATTATTGCCCTTACCACCAAACGGTAAGTCACCCGATCGAGGATTGCTTCGTCTTTAAGGGATGGATCGAGGATCAGTACCTACAAGGAAAGTTAGCGCTGTCTGAAAAGTAGAAAGTAAACCCACCACAGCCGCACACTCCAAAGAAGACGGACGCACCGGGGGCAACTTGCCACGTGATCTCCCACTCATTTACGGACGATGGAAAAACTCCTTGCACTGAGAAACTGGGGGCAGAGCCTGAGCCGGAATTCGTGTGGCCGTCAGACGAAATGATCGACGCTTTTCTAGATGAGATTCGTCTAAAAAGTAAAGCTGATCGGGAGCGCGAGATGGCCATATTTGAAAAGGCCAAATGCCAGCGACTGGACAAAAGGGTCGAAACACTCCCACCATATCAAAGTACATCCGCCGCAAATGAAAGCAGGATCAAGACAAGGAAACGATTCGCCAAAGCCATATCAATGGGGATGAAGCCGCTCTCTTTTAGAGAAAATTCTCCTGGTGGTATACATCCTGATGAAGCGGACGTGCATCCTAACTTCTGCTTATATCATCGGAAGATCGCACATCCTACTGAGGACTGCAACTCCTTTAAGTGTTGGTGGCAAGAGTATGTCGCTCACAGGCAACACTTCAACAGGACAAAGCGTGAAGCTCGGAAACAGCAGAAAAATGCGACAGATGAGCGTAAAAGAATTGCCGGCAATTGTCATAAGGTTGATCCCGAGGGACCGCGAGTTCTCACATTCGGGAGCAATTCCGACGAAAAAGTAGCCCTCGGCCCTCTTTTCAAGGAGTCCATCTCTAAAACGAAAGAATTGAGGAGTTGCGAGAGCATTCAGCCTCGCAATTGCACGATACCCGAAAAAAATCTCGGACCCGCAAGCAACGGTTCGAACAAAAAGGATAAAGGAAAGGGAAAAACGGTCTTCGTCGCCAACACTCAACAACAGTCGAGTGGCCCTAGAATGGTTGTTCGCCAAAACAACAAGCGGCAACCCCTCTATGAAAAGTTGAAACGTCCTTACTCGTTTCCCCGGGACGAAACAAGGAGGCTGTTCGAACTAGCAGTGCGCGACGGACTTATCACTCTACAGGAGCCGAAATGCCAGCTACAACTGAATGAGGTCAACAATCCTAATTACTGCCCTTACCACCAAGTATTGGGCCATCCGGTCGAAAATTGCTACATCTTCAAAAACTGGGTTGAAGACCAATACCAACAGGGCAAGTTCGCGCTGTCCGAAAACTGGAAGCTGAGCCCGCCACAACCACATGCTCCGAAAAAGATGGATATGCCGGAGGCATCATGCTCATTCATAGAGAAAGCCCAACGGACCACTACGTCCTAAAACTGGATAATAGACCGAAACGTCGTTAAACTAACAACGGACCACTACGTCCTAAAACTGGATATGGACCGAAACGTCCTTAAACTAACGGCGGACCGCAATGTCCTAAAACTTGCAAATGACCGAAACGTCGTTAAACTACTCCCAACCTGCAGCATATTCAGGCTGACGTGGTAAAAAAAAAAGGGTACGTTCACAAGCGAAATGGGCACGGATGAAACCCGTAAGGGCTCCGTGAGTAAAAACAGCAGGGCTACCGGCGAGTGTTCGTAAAAACCCGAAAGGGCGCGACCTCGTTAAAAAAAACAAAAAAAAACGGTATGTCCATAAGCGAATTGGGCACGGATGAAAACCCGAAAGGGCTCTGTGAGTAAAAACAGCAGGGCTACCGGCGAGTGTTTGTGAAAACCCGAAAGGGCGCAACCTCGTTAAAGACACTTACAGGGTCCTCTCGACCTTCTACGAAGAAACCACCCGCGTGAGATCCTTACGACTCACAGGGAAGCAACACACTTAGGGATCCTCACGATTTCTAAGGAGAAATTACACTTACGAGATTCTCACAACTCGTGAGGAGAACTCTTTTATGGGACCCTCACGGCTCTTAAGATTTGAAAGTCTTAAGTTACAGAGACCTGAACCTGTTCTTAAGCAACTCCCACAACCTCTATTAAGGCCCTACAAGTGCTCAGTACTGACCCTTGTATACAATCCACGGGCGCGAATAAACATTTCCCTAACCAAGTCCCACCCGTGACTAGGGTTATGTCCATACGGTGAAAAACCCTTATGAGTCCTCTCGACTCATAAGGAGAAAACACTCTTGTAAGATCCTTACGACTTATAAGAGAACATACACTTAGGAGTCCTCACGATTCCTAAGGAGAAAACGCACCTGCGAGATCCTTACGACTCGTAGGGAGAAATACCTTTGTGAGACCCTTACGGCTCATGAAGTCAAAAGCCTTAGTCGACGGGATCCTAACCCTGTTCGCTAAGCCACCTTTGTTCGACATCGACAGAGGCAAATGATGATTCACTCCTGGCAATATCCCAGTTGTAGCGATGTTGATGCCTAAACCGGTATCAAATTCCAAGTCCTTTCATGGCAAATGATGATTCGCTCCTGGTAATATTCCAGTTGTAGCGATGCTGATGCCGAGATTGGCATCAGATTCCAAGTTTCACACTCGCGATAAGAAAAATCAGCGGGCCATAAATGCATATGACATAGCCGAAATGATGGGGCAACTTGCAACAAAATCAGCAAGTAAAAATATATGCATGCAAAATAGCCGAAATGATTGGGCAACTCGCAATAAAAAGCAGCGAGTAAAAATAAAACAAATAGCCGAAATGATTGGGCAACTCGCAATAAAAAGCAGCGAGTAAAAATAAAACAAATAGCCGAAATGATTGGGCACCGCGAAAAATAGCCGAAATGATTGGGCAATCGCGACCTTCGCGATATAAAAAGCTGAAATGATAGAGAATCGCGGAAAGAATAAAAGAAATGATGGAAAAATGAAACCTTTTTGCCCTACAGGTGATGCTACATCAATCCCTGTATACAATCCAGGGGCGCAAACAAAGAAGGAGTCGCACTCCTCCCACCCAGGTTTCATTAGAAGAAGAAGCCGAATCTCAACGGGCCACAAATAATCTAGAGATCATCTCAACACTCGTCTCATCACAGTGGACACATCATCAAGCAAAGCGGAACGGCAACAACTCCCAGTTCCATGACTCGACGATGTACTCCCACAGAGAGTCAAATCCCAACTCCGTGAAATGCGGATATAATCAACAAAATTCCTGGTCACGTGGAACGCGGATAACGTCACTCTTTGACCCCGTGGAAAACGTCCAGAGCGGATCTTGGTCCTCGCAGAACACGGCAGTGAGCCCGTGTGAAGCATCCAGAGCGGAGCCTAGTCCTCGCCTAACGCGGCAGTGAACCCGTGTGAAGCATCTAGTGCAAAATTCCTGGTCACGTGGAACGCGGATAACGTCACTCTTTGACCCCGTGGAAAACGTCCAGAGCGGATCCTGGTCCTCGCAGAACACGTCAGTGAACCCGTGTGAAGCATCCAGAGGGGAGCCTAGTCCTCGCCTAACGTGGCAGTGAACCCGTGTGAAGCATCTAGAGCAAAATTCCTGGTCACGTGGAACACGGATAACGTCACTCTTTGACCCCGTGGACAACGTCCAGAGTGGATCCTGGTCCTCGCAGAACACGGCAGTGAACCCGTGTGAAGCATCCAGAGCGGAGCCTAGTCCTTGCTTAACGCGGCAGTGAACCCGTGTGAAGCATCATGTGCAAAATTCCTGGTCACGTGGAACGCGGATAACGTCACTCTTCGACCCCGTCGGAAACGTCCAGAGCGGATCCTGGTCCTCACACCAACATGGAGTGATCACCACCGCGACATTCGTCTCGATACAGCAGACGCGATACCAGCAGACGAAGCGAAGGCCGAATTCCTAGCTTCAGGGTCTTGACGGCAAGTCATATAAAGCCTGAAAGACAATCGGAGATCATCCCATACCAGCGCGGAGTGGTCACCACCTCGACGTTCGTCTCGATACAGCAGATGAAATGTCACCCCAGCGTTCTTCCCCCAGCAGGATTCCGAAGCGACAAAGCAAACGAAGCGAAGGCCAAATTCCTAGCTTCAACGTCTTGACGGTAAGTCATATAAAACCGGAAAGACAAACAGAGATCATCCCACATGGAGTGTTCACCACCACGATATTCATCTCGATACAGCAGACGAAATGTCACTACAGCGTCCTTCCTCCAACAGGATCCGGACACACCAAAGCAAACGAAGCGAAGGCCAAATTCCTAGCTTCATGCGTCTTAACGGCAAGTCATATAAAACCGGAAAGACAATCAGAGATCATCTCACACCAACATGGAGTGATCACCATCTCGACGTTCGTCTCGACACAGCAGACGCAACATCACCGAAAGGAGTCACGGCAAAATCCCTGGTTCCAGACCTCGACGGTTCACCAGCAACCTAGAGACAACCGCGACATTCGTCTCGATACAGAGGACGCAATGCCAGCAAACGAAACGAAGGCCAAATTCCTAGCTTCAACGTCTTAACGGCAAGTCATATAAAGCCTGAAAGACCATCAGAGATCATCCCACACCAGCGTGGAGTGGTCACCACCGCGACATTCGTCTCGATACAGCAGACGCAATGCCAGCAAACGAAGCGAAGGCCAAATTCCTAGCTTCAGGGTCTTAACGGCAAGTCATATAAAGCCTGAAAGACAATCAGAGATCATCTCGCACCAGTGTGAAGTGGTCACCACCTCGACGTTCGTCTCGATACAGCAGACGCAACATCACCAAACGGAGCCACGGAAAAATCCCCAGTTCCAAACCTCGACGGTTCACCAGCAACCTAGAGACAACCATGACATTCGTCTCGATACAGAGGAAGCGATGCCAGCAAACGAAGCAAAGGCCAAATTCCTAGTTTCAGGGTCTTAACGGCAAGTCATATAAAACCGGAAAGACAATCAGAGATCATCTCGCACCAGTGTGGAGTGGTCACCACCTCGACGTTCGTCTCGATACAGCAGACGCAACATCACTAAAAGGAGTCACGGCAAAATCCCTGATTCCAAACCTCGACGGTTCACCAGCAACCTAGAGACAACCGCGACATTCGTCTCGATACAGCAGATGTAATGCCAGCAAACGAAGCGAAGGCCAAATTCCTAGCTTCAGGGTCTTAACGGCAAGTCATATAAAGCCCGAAAGACTATCGGAGATCATCCCACACCAGCGCGGAGTGGTTATGACTCATTGGGGCTCTCCAAAATGAGCATAACCTCAAGTAAAAAGCGGCATGGCAAATTCCTAGCGCTTGCTCTTCCGACAGTCAAACTGCCAAGGAGGATTGCTTGAAGACGTCTTGTCCAGCCCCCGAAGGGATCAGAGACACGGCAATCGCAGGGCTACTCGAACAGCGCAATTGTCTATCGAGGAATATATCAGCTCATGCGACGGTACGACGGCCAAAACCCTAAGTACCACAGACCCTAACGGACTTCTGTCGTAAAGAGCAGAGGTTAACTGTAACGTTAGGATATTCTTGCGAGATCTGCTCGATCCGTTTCGACTCGTGAGGAAATTGATGTCTTTGCGAGAACTTCTCGATCCGTCTCGACTCATGAGATAAAGCCTTAGGCAGCGGGGATTAAAAAAAAACCTGTTTCCTAAGCACCGGGGCCCTGCAAGGCGATCCAAAACGGTCTCTTGCATACTATCCACGGGTCACACTATCCAAAGTCGAATCTCGACTAGGAGGGAAACAACCACTTACAAGTCCTCTCGACTTATAAGCGGGAAAATTCTCTTGTGAGATCCTTACGACTTTCAAGAGAAAACACACTTAGGAGTCCTCACGAACCCTAAGGAGAAAATACACCTGCGGGATCCTTTCGACTTATAGGGAGAAAAGTCTTTATGAGACCCTCACGGCTCATAAAGTTGAAAAGTCTTAGGTGGCAGATCCTAACCCTGTCTCCTAAGCCATCACCGCCCTGCAAAGAAGTCAAGATGGACCATCTATGAGCCACACTTGCCAAAGCTACATGCCACTGAGATGGAGAACTTACTCATGAGCATATAAACTACTTCACGCCAGAGTAAGACATAAAGAGATAGAAGGGTGTGGCTCATGGAGTTAAGGGTTTGGAACTATATCTTTTAAGAGTCGAGATTTGAGTCAATGATAAATGACGACGCTTGTGTCCGCTCGTTATCTTCTCAGATCAAGATTCTGAAAGTGATACACCAACCCGAAACTGGTCATACGCCATGCATAACTCTGGATAACTCTGCATAACTCTGCACTACTTCACCCACGTACATACTTACGTGGGCAAAGTAGCGGGGGGCATTTGTTCCCGCCAAAAATTTCTGCGCAAAAGAGCCCAAGGTATCAAATGGCAGTGATACGCTTATGAAAATGCGAACCAGTATTTTCCGGGCTGTTTTTTTGACAAACTCCCGAAGGAGAAAAAGCTAAATTCTGATGGTATTGGAAGCATCTCGAAAAACCCTTCGATTTGATATATTATGGGCTTCATAATTCATTCGGGATCAAAAGTTATGGGCAAATATGCAATGCGCTGTTCCCTGATTAAAAAATCAGGAATTATCTCAATGAGGTATCACGTGCTCACACGTGACCAATGGTCACGTGTTGACACGTGATGGTTGAAGCAGCGGCAAAGGACAGAGCGCAGAAGAGGAGCCCATTCAGGAGGGTCACGTGTTTACACGTGACCGGGGGTCACGTGCTCACACGTGACCAAAGGTCACGTGGAAACACGTGACTGGCTGTAAAAGCCTTGCTGTTCAACAGAATTAAATTCCGAAAAAAATCATTTAAATCTTTCCAAATAGAATTAAAATTCTAAATTTCTCTAAATCTTTCCAAATGGAAAAGGATTAGGGGGACCGTTGGATTAAAGATCCAAGGGTGATTAAAAATCACCAATTTATGGAAAAATCTTAAATAAGGAAAGATCTCCCCAAATCTCACCGAAATAACAAACAGAATATCTTTGGATCTAAAATCCAACGGAGAATAAAATTCACTGAATGATCTAAAGGATCATATTAATTATGAAATCAAATCAAATCTTTCAAAGAAAAATTCACAAAACAAATTGATTCTCTTCCTCCTCCTATAAATAGGAGCCAAGAGAAGAGAAGAGGGATCTACCTTGGAGAGAGAAGAACAGAAAGAGCAGAATTTAATTCTCAACAAAGAAAAACCCTAGGTGAGAAGGGAAAAAGGATCAAAACTTCAATAAAGAGAATTTAATTCTCAAAATCCAAGAGTTTAACTCTTATACAAAAAAGAACTTAGTTCTTCTACGGGTTGAAGATCTGCACAGAGCACATCTCCCCATAAGTTGAGAATTTAATTCTCATCGGGTCGAGATCCTGCCATGCATATCCTAAACTTAGAAGGGGAATTGAGTTTTGAGAATTTAATTCTCCTAAAACAAAACTAGGGTTTAACCCTAATCAAGAATTTAATTCTTTTACATATCTGGGAATTTAATTCCTTTAAAAAGAAATTAGGGTTTTACCCTAAATAAGAATTTAATTCTTTCAAAATAGGAATTTAATTCCTCTAGAATCAAAATTAGGGTTTTACCCTAAATAAGAATTTAATTCTTAAAGATAAGGAGAATTCAATTCTTAAAAGATCTCTGTTCATGAAAAGAACTAGGGTCACGTGCCCCACGTGACCCCTGAACAGATCCTCCAAAATGAGAAGAGGAAAGTTTTGAGGCAATGCCTCACGTGCTCCCACGTGACCCTCATTATATATGGAACAAAAGCAAAGGCAGAAACAATTCTGGGCGCTCTCACGTGACACCACGTGACCCCTAATAAATGTTCTAATAAATCAGGGCATGAGTATACATCACGTGCCCACACGTGATGGCTATGAAAATTAAAAGTGTTTAACACTTGTTTGCAGAACAAAATAAAGGGGATCTAGCCCCACTTTTTGATGTCATCACGTGCTCCACGTGACCCCCGAAACACAGAAAGAAAAAGGAAAGGAAATGAAGGCCTTGGGCACTCTCACGTGCTCCCACGTGACCCCTTGGCTGATGCTCTAACAATCAGCGCACTAATCCTCCTCATGTGGCAGCACGTGATGCTCCAAAGAAAACATAAAAAGTGTTTAACGCTTACTTACAGAACGAAGAAAAGGAGATCTGGCTCCACATTTAGGGCGCCCTCACGTGTCACCACGTGACCCCTAATGAGCATTCTAACAGACCAGAGCGGGGGCCTCCATCACGTGCTCACATGTGATGGCCGTCAGAATTAAAAGAGTTAAACACTAATCTATAGAATAAAATAAGGAAAATCAGGGCGCTCTCACGTGTCCACACGTGACCCCTCTCTCCTTAGTATTTAATACTAATCTGAAGACTTTGTTCCCAGTGTTTAACACTGATTTTCTTTAGTGTTAAACACTAATTTGAAATCTCTGATTACCAGTGTTTAATACTGATTTGCTTTAGTGTTTAACACTAATTTGAAAGCCCTGTTGCTAGTGTTTAACACTGATTATCTTTAGTGTTTAACACTAACTTGTTAATTTTATTCCCAGTGTTCAACACTGTTGACCTCTAGTGTTTAACACCAGCTTTAGCCCAATTGGCTAAGTTTCTAGAGGCAAAGCCTCTCCTTCAATGGACCAACAGAGAGCCAATATTTCAAACACAATTGGACTTAGCCCAAATTGGCCATAAGTCCTCAAATCATCTTGAACTGAGCACATCTGCTCTTTCAACCAACTCATTGGTTCAAGGGTACATCTCTGAGCTCCTCTGATATTTGTCGTTGTAATCCTTCAACGTCTACAGAGAAGTGATGGGTCCCGACAACCATACATTCAATGGACCACCACGTCCCTAAACTGGAACTTGGACCACTATGTCCTTAAACTGGTATTGGACCACCATGTCCCTAAACTGGCAATGGACCACCATGTCCCTAAACTGGAGGTGGACCACCATGTCCCTAAACTGGCAATGGACCACCATGTCCATAAACTGGAACAATAGAGCCCCCAAATGCTCTTTTGTCGAATCTAAACGATCCCGTTTAAGTTGATCTTAGCCTCAAATATGGCTAACGCATCTTTAAACCTTCAAACAGACTTTAGTCCCAAATTGGACTATAGATCCCCCCAATCTACTTTGGTTCAAGGGTACATCTTTGAACTCCTCTGACATCTGTCGTTGTAATCCTTCAACGACGTCAGAGAGGTGACGGGTCCCGACGGCCATACATTCAATGGACCCCTATGTCCCTAAACTGGAACAATAGAGCCAATTGCTCTTTTGTCGGATCTAAACGATCCCGTTAAGTTGATCTTAGTCTCAATCTGGACTAACGTATCCTTAACAAACGTTTGAGTTGATCTTAGCCTCAAAAATGGCTAACGTATCCTTAAACCAAAACCCCAAACCCAAATCTAAGAAAATACGGATTTGGACTAATCCACGTCCTACGGACGACGACATAACTTAGTCTCCGTATACAATCCACGGGCAAGTATAAACAAAACAAACACCCATGACACGAAGTGAAATTCTGGAGAAGGAGAAAGTGGTTACCGCGATGCGGTAGCGTAATTCCCTGCAGAGGCTTGCGCCTGCAGGGAAGAGCGTCCCCACAATCAAAAACCCCTCAAGCGAGGGGGAATCTGACGAAGTCTGCTACATCGGCCGCATCCCTTTAAACCTTCGATACATGGTACCATAAATCAACTTGGCATCTTCGGAGAGGTGGACGGATAGCACCTATTAGCATCTGCCCCGAATCTCAGGCAAGACAGCCCATGTCTTGGCCGCCGTTCGGAGGGGAACAATAATTAAAATAGATATTTTTATAATAGTTATATATTTAATAAAAATAATTTTATTTATTCTTGTAGAAATCTCATTTTCTAAAGAAAAATGCATTAAAAATTCCATCGAGATCGAATGCTCCTTTCGGAGGTCTGCATCTCGCTTTACTGGGTCCGAGGATGTGCAATAATCTGCACCATTCTGAATGGGGTCCCCAAAAGTGGGTTGTAGAGACGCAATTGCAAGGAATTGTTTAATACACTTTTTAAAGAAATGGTTTTGCAAGTTAAATGTATTTATTTGTAATATCGTATTATCTCATAATTATATTCTCAAAACTTCATCGTGATATGTCAAAGATGTGTGTTGTGATGAGGTAGGTCATTACCTCATAAGTTATCTAAAGGTAATACAATTTTTATGTTGTTTTATGTCGAAACTAAAGTATGTGGTATTTTACTGTAAAAGTACAATAAAAATTGCATAAAAGATTATTTTGAGATAAAACTTGTTTTAAAGTGTTTGTTAATGTTTGTTAAACATTATGTGAGAGTATGGTAATGATTGTTTAAGAAAAATAACCTTTTTAAAGAAAAACCAAATCGGAAGTCGGATTAACTCCGTTTCCGTCGGGTTTTAGAATTGAAAGTTTTTAAAATAGAATATGAGAGGGGGAGAGGGGACTTACTGGTTAAGGAATAAGAGAATGGAGAGAGGGAACTAAGGAAGGTTTCGGGGCATCATTTCATCACCGGAATCTCCTTAGAACGTTGCCGGAACTTCACCCTTTGCTAACTCCACTTGCACACTATAGGACTTGAAAGTTTTTAAAGAGTTTTTGTGGGGAAATTCTGAATGGGGAGGGGTGAAATATGGTGTAGTATTTATAAGGAAAACTATGGTTTAGTGTATTGAATTGTAGAATTAAAATTTTGCATTTAAAAGGATTAAAGGGGTGATTTTAATCCCTCTGCCAATGTGCAGAAAAATCAAACAATATAGGGGAAGTGGGGTAGGCCAAACGGTGCCAGGGGCAAAAATTTAGCCCATTCCCGACGGGGGGGGGGGGGGGGCGGGGGGGCGGTAGTACCGGTTGAAATTGAATCTTGGCCGGTCGATTTCCGGCGGAGGGGCTTAGGATTTATGCCACGTGTCGGGGTCGTTTGGTACACTCCAGTGCACGTGTTTGTTTATTCTGTGTCTCTTCAGTTTATGTGCAGTGCACGTGTTAACCCTTAGGCTTTTAAAAGATTAAAAGAAAAATTAATAAAAATATGATGTAGTTGGGGGGATTCGATCACAGGGGTTACGTCACAGCAGTGCAAGGCTTTACCAATGAGCTACAAGTGCTTTCTTGCTGTTCAAAAGCAAAACAAATTTATAATTTATGCTCGGGCTTAGGTGTTCCTTTTTGTGTTTTGAAAAAAAATTATGTACAGAAAGTTTAGGGTTGTTACAGCTAGTTCGCTGACGACATTCCTTCTATTTCTTTCTTTGGAATGTACGTCAGGAGGATCGGACCCTCAGGAGACCGATCCCAGCCAAGATGAGTTGGACCAGTTCATAGAGCAGATTTCTAGCTTTTACTTGTACTTATTTCAGTTCATATGCCACTGTTTAGGCATTGCTTTCTATCATTATACTTTTCCTTTTCAAATCAGTTGTAATGTAAAGAATGAAAGTTATAAAAGTTGTTGTTTATATTACATCTCTTGTTATTCTTGTGCATTTATTTATATTGCTTATTTGCGCTTAACATGTTTACTTCTAAGTAAATATGCCGCATGCCCATTACGTCTACTTCCCCATATCCTGGAAAGCGGGGCGTGACATAAATAAAAATGTTCCTTAAAATTTTGCTAAGTTGATCTTAATTTCAAATTAGACTAACGCATTCTTAGCAAGAACAAATTGAGCCCAAATGCTCACACATTTAAGTTGATCTTAATCTCAAACCAGATTAACGGTTCTTAAATAAACCTAAGCCCAAATCTAAAATATACAGATTTGGACTAATCCACGCCCTACGGGCGATGACATAAACTAGTCTCCGTATACAATCCACGGGCAACCAAAACAAACAAAAACACACACGACACGAAGTGAACTTCCGGGGCAGGAGAAAGTGGTTATCGCAATGCGGTAATATAATTAACTGCAGGGGCTTGCGCTTGCAGGGAAGAGCTTCCCCACAATCAAAAACCCCTCATAAAATGAGGAGGAATCTAATAAAATTTGCTTCAACGGTCGCGTCTGTCCAAACCTCCGATATACGGTGCCACAAATCAACTTAGTATTTTCGGAGAGGTAGACGGATAAATCAAAATAACATCTGCCCCCAAATTCAAGCAAGAAGATCTATCTCAGTTCGTCTCTGTTTTCGGCGGTGACCAATTCCATCATAAGCATAACCTTTCGAACAAAAACTCCATTCTTCGACAAGATAAACTTGTCGGATTCAAACACAATTTTGAAACCTTTCTTGACTAAAAAAGATGCAGAAATTAGGTTCTTTCTAATATCAAGAACATGCAGCACATTGGTAAGAGTTAGTTTCTTCCCGGAAGACAAGTAGAGATTTATGTCTCCCTTTTCTACAACGATGGCTCGATTATGGTTTTCCATTTGAACCTCTCGGACTTCTGTTCTCTCATCGTATGTTTTAAACATGGACCTACCTTTACAGACAAGAACAGTAGTCCCTGAATCAAGCCACCATCCAGAGTAACCTTCTGCCTAGTTAACATGTGATAAGGTCAACACGGCTATGGACTTTACCATATTGGCACCATTGTTTTTCTTGCTATCTTTATCTTTCTGATATCTACATACACGGGGAAAATGCCCTTTCTCACCACAAATAAAGCAAGGACCTCTTTTTTTCGTGGAATTGCGTTTCTTGGAATGCACATTTGAATTAGAAATATTTAACTTACGAGTTTTTTATTCCACGACAAGAACATCATTGTTTTTCTTCTCCTCGTTTATTTCACGACGACGAGCCTCCTCTTCGGTTCGTAGGTCGCGTAGAAGTTGCTTCATCGAGAAATCTTCGGTCTTATGAATGAGCTTCTTTTTATAGATTTTCTACGAGGGAGGAAGCTTAGTGATGATGGCACCAACTTGAAACTTTTTTGGAGGAGATATTCCGACTGCACTCATCTAATTAACAATATTTTCAATATCATGGCATTGATCAAGTATTGACTTTCCATCTACCATCTGAAATTCAAAATATTTAAAGATGAGATGTTTATTAGTACTCTTCTCCTCGATGTTGTACTTGAACTCTAACGTCTTTCATATCTCCTTTGCCGTCGCAACTTTTGAGTAGGTGTCGTAGAGACAATCAGATAAAGCGTTGAGGATGTGACCGCGACATAGTACATCATCTTCTAGACATTTTAAATATACGTATTTCACATCCTGAGGATCTTCATTTTTTTGGCTCCGGTAGAGATTGATGCTTTGGATCAAGAATGTACACGATCTTCAAGGCAGTGAACAGAAATTTGATCTTGTCAGCCCATCGTGTATAGTTGGAACTATCGAAGTGATCTAGTTTTACTAAATCCTGATTTATGATCTTCACGAAGGTGAAATTGGTCTTGGATGCCTTAAATACTTTCTTGGATTACAACAATTATATATAATTACAAGTGGAGAATTTTCGAAACCAATATTAACGATGAATCTTTGAGGCTTGATATCACTTTCCTTAAGTATTTGCCCCCACTTTCACTAATGTTGCAGGCAAATCCTTCTCTTGGGATACAACAAAGCCTTTAAAGTTGACGGGTATTGATCTCGACAAGCTTCCCTTAAAAACTCGTTGGAATAGTATGTAGACTTGATAGCAAAAGTTTTATAATAAAATAAAAGAGAGAGAGAGAGATGAGAGAGAAAAACTAGAGGAGAGTTTGATTCTTTTCTTATTGTCAAAACACTGCATTTTCTCTCTATTTATAGGTGAGGGAGTATATCAAAAGATTTAACTCCTGGCAAAAGAGTTCATACGTTCTCTTAATTAATATGAGAACGCTTTTTCAAATGAAACATCGAATGTTCATGTAATTTTTTATTCTCCCGAAAGAAAACTCTCCATCTCACTTTATTAGTTCTCTTTCTTCTTCATTTATTATTTTATGTTTTTTATATGTTACTTAATTTTATTAAAATCAAAACCCAAATAATGATGGTCCCACTTTTGACACATTCTGATGGAGGTTTGGATCTCCTTCAGATGTTATCTTCCGTAAATCTACTGTAAGCGCTGATGGACGACTGAGATTTGATTTGGAGATTGTCTCCTTCAGCGTGTGGGTATCAATGGGCTTGGATTTGAGGCTGAGCCAAGCTACCTGCAGGGAAGTCCCGGGGTGGTTGTGCCATCGAGGACCCTCCGACGATCAAGTTAGTGGTGTCAATTGGGTAGAGTAGCGGCCTAGTAGAAAGGATTGCGTACCTCGATCGTCTGAGAGAGGGGTTTATACGCGGAAGCAATGGGCAGGCAGGCACGAGAATCACGCCGGCCGTTACGCCACTGACGTCACGCCCGCGTGATAGGCAGGATCCCGCATTAATTGCGAGACAGGCTCGTTAATGGGGGATCGTGATAGCGTGGAATGTGGGGTCATGGGCGGCGGATATCTCATGCATGGAGAGAATCGCGGAGCCATGGCGTAAGTGCCTGGGATTACCGCTGCTGGTCGGTCAGGATGAGACCGAGGAGGATGAGCTTGGCGGGAGGCTCGGGGACGAGCGGGAGACCGAGGCATCTTTGTACCATGACAATTCGGAGGTGAGCCGGGGGTTGTCTGGAGGGCCACCGAAGGTCGAGAGACCCCTCAGGTCGGAGGCCCGAGGTGAGGTCCTGACCGAAGTTCTTGATCCTTTCTTGTAGGTTCTGGGATACGTCATCTACAATGTGTCAGCATCTGGAGAGTCACGATATCGAGCCTCATCATTAGCCCCTCACTCTCGTCTCGACCCGCTCCTGGGTCGGGTCGAGAGTGGTCTCTGACCGATCATCTGAGGTGAGTTCTTGTTCGAAGATATCGTCGGTCGTGCATTCCTGAGAAAAGCGTAGTATTTTCTTGATGACGTCAGCGGATCAGAGGAGAGATCTTGCATTAAAGGGGAAGTATCGGATCGTGCGCGCGCTCGTCGTAGCGACGGCTTACATGTCTGGCATTGGTTGGCTGGTGAGACGTGTCCCAGGCGTCCTTGCGCTTGAAGGGACGTGTCCAATGGGAGTGCGACAGGTGGAACGCTGTCGGTCATTGGTTGGGGACGTTGTTTTGGCGGGAGTCGATCGAAGCTGTAGGATGCGTACGCCGGCAGCCATAAATAGAGGTGGGATACCCATCAGGGCCCATACCTCTTTCTAATTTTCTCGTCCCTAGTTATGTTAGCTCGGCGCTCTTCTCCTTAGCCCGGATTCCTCGCATCTGATCTCCCGAGGACACCCCCTTTGATCAGGTTAGAAGTCTTCTTCTGAGAAGTCTATAGATGTCGTCCGGGTAGATTCTAGAGAGTCTTCTGGAGCTTCCTCCTCCACTTCTTCCTCTTCCTCTTCTGAGTCGGAGTCCCCCCAGGAAGCTAGGGTTGGTGGTGCTCCCCGGGGTTGTGCGACGGGGGCGGTCCCCAGACCACAGGACTCGGGTGTTCTTGGCGTGCGATCCTCGCTGAGGCGTGCGGAAGAGCTTGTCAACATCAAGACTCGTTTCCTTATTCCTCCCGGCTATTCGCTTCGCCTGGCTGAGGAGGGAGAGAGGGCAAATCAGGTATGGGGCAATGAGATTGCCCTGTACCTGGAGGCCTTTTGGGCCGGGTTGCGTCTGCCCTTCGCCCCCGAGGTGATTGCGGCGTTGAACTGTTTTGGGTTAGCCCCGGGCCAGCTAGTTCCGAACTCCTGGAGGATCCTCCTCGGGTTTCTGGTCCGGTTGAGATTGAGTCAGATCCCTTTCGGCCTGAGTCTCCTTGTTTCCTCCCTTTGCTACAAAAACCACCCCGGCGCTCGCAAGGGCGAGCCGAGCTTGGTGTATATTTCCTTTAGAAAACAACGTGGGGACGCTGCCGGGTCAGGGATTGTCATATTATCTTCTTCCATTCATGAATGGAAGAGTAAGTTTTTCTTTATCGCGCCGCCCGAGGGTAAGGATTGGCCAGTGCCCACCGTGAGGCAAAGGGCCAGTTGTCCGTGAGTGAGGCGGTCGGATGATCCCGACATGGTGGCAGTGTCGAAGTGTGAGCCCCTCCTTCGGGTTGATGTGCTGCTGTCTGAGCGGGCCCTCAGTTGGGCCGGGCTCAGCCCCGCTGAGTACTCGAGTAAGTTGGGAGATCTCAGGCGACCTGTTTAGACTTGTGCATTTTTTCTATTTTTCCTGGCATCGCTGACTCCTCGTACTCTTGTCTTATGCAGTACCCATGGATATGAGAAAATTCCGAGCAGCAGTGGTCGACGTCAAGAAGGGGAAGAAGGCCGGAGGTGCCGGCTCTTCTCGCTCATCGTCGGTTCCAACCCCATCGGTGGCCCTTTCACCTAGGTGCCCAAGCGAGCCCCGGGCCCCCAAGTCTAGCCGTGTGCCGGTTCGAAAGCGCGCTCGGGCGCAAGAGCCTTGGGCCCCCTAGGTAGGAGACGAGGAAGGTTCTCCCGCGCCGTCCCTCAAAAGGTCTCACAGGAGGGCGCCCCGCTCCCCGGCTTCCCCGATCCTTGTGGATGATGGGGAGCTTCGCTTCAAGGTGCCTTCGGGGCTTTCTGTTGCCGACAACTTGCTCTCAGACATGGAGAGGTCGGCCGGAGGCCGGGTCCCTCGAGGAACTCTCTGGGCCCAAATGGCGGCGATAGCTCAAGAGGACGTACAGGTTAGTGTTCGTACTTCATCTGGTTCTTCATCCAGCATTTTTGTCTGCATGGTCGGGTGCTTCCCTCCACTTTTTAACTCTCTTTCTTTCTTCAGGTCCTTCAGCACGTCGCCCTCATCGTCCACATAGAGGACGAGGAGATTATTCCGGCGATGCGGGCCGCGAGCGAGTTCTCCTTACGGGAGGAGAGCTTAAGGCAGGAGCTGGGGACGGCGATGGAGAGGGCTGCTGCCCTTGAAGGCCGGGAACAGGGAGGTCGCCCGGTACCGAGAGGCCGCCCGAGCCACCGAGTCCCAGTTGGAGGACTCCAGGGTACTCTTCCCCACCATGAAGAAGACGGCGAGCACCCTCCGGAAGGAGAATGAGGCTTTGAAGGATCGAGCGCAGAAGGCGGTGGAGAGCTATAAAAAGTCGGATCAGTTCTACGCCGACCTTGCCAGAGCCGGGGGCATCATTTGGTATGACGTCCTCGACTCTGTCAAGGCTCAGATGCCGGAGTTCCCTGACACCGAGCTCCGGGCTTTATACCCTCTCGACGACGACGCGCAGGGGATCGCCCCCAGAAATGATGCAGGGAAAGTGGCCCCGGGTAGGAGTGTGAGGGGTAAGTCGGTCACCCCGGCCGCCGGTGCCGAAGTTCCCACCGGTGGTGCCGACCCTAAAGATGCCACTCCGGTGGTCGCAGTGGAGGTGCGGCTTGTTGAGGTCCTCCTCGCCACTGAAGCCTGAAGCCCCTCGTCTTCTTATTTTCTTTGGTTGTTTTGGAATTTTGTAAGGCTGGGGAGCCAGTAATGCCCTGTAAAGACCTCTGCTTTTGTGAATAAAGAATCATTTTGCTGCTTCTTTGTGTGCATATTTTCCTTTTGTTTGTGGAAAACATTTGTATTTGCACGGTCCAGCTTTTATGTCAGGTTGGTTCTTCGTCTGGCGATCGCACGTCGGGTTGAATTCGATCATCTGCCAAGTGTGCAAAGACCGGTGAAGGGTCGGTATCTCCATGGCCCTGAAGTCGAGGTGGGGATCGCTTAGACGTGGATGGACTTTTGGTGAGGGCTTGGATCCTCGGTCGGTGGGTAGTAACAACAACCATGGATGACCGAGCAGGGTAGCTGCTCAGTTGCCTCTTGGTGAGGGTTTTGATCCTTAGCGGGAGGGCATAGGGAAGCATGCTAAGGATGGACCGAGTGGGGTTACTGCCCGGTGTCTCTTGGAGAGGGCTTAGATCCTTAAGGACGGGCCGAGCAGGGTTGCTGCCCGGTGTCTCTTGGCGAGGCTTTGATCTCTGGCGTTGTGGGTAGGGAGCTACCAGCCAAGGATAACCGAGCAAGGTTGCTGCCCGATTGCCTCTTGATGAGGGCTTCGATCTTTAGCGCGGGAGGGGCCGAAAGGGGCCTGCTAAGGACGGGATGAGCAAGGTTGCTGCCTGGTGTCTCTTGAGGAGGGCTTTGATCTCTGGCGTTGTGGGTGTAGGGAACTACCAGCAAGGGATAACCGAGCAAGGGCGAGCCTGGTTGCCTCTTGGCGAGGGCTTAGATCCTTAAGGACGGGACGAGTAGGGTTGCTGCTCGGTGCGTTTTGGCGAGAGCTTAGATCCTTAAGGAGTAGCCGAGCAGGGTTGCTGCCAGGTGCCTCTTGGTGAGGGATTTGATCCCTGGCATCGTGGGGGTAGGGAACTACCAGCCAGGGATAACCGAGCAAGGGCGAGCCCGGTTGCCTCTTGGCGAGGGCTTAGTGTAGGGTGTTTTTCGTCACCCTATTGAGATGGGAATACGCGGGCACTTGTCGGGCATACTACAGATTCCCCCTGCGTAGGGTATGCGGGGGTTTATTGATCGTGGGGATCCGAATCTCTGGCAGCCGCGGACTAAGCTGCCGTTAATTACGCCTCACCTTTAGAGCAAGGGAACCTCCGATTAACGGGTTAAACTGGTCATGCGAACTTAATGTGCAGTGTTGTGTTTTGAAGGGTTTTAGATATATCGGTGACCCCGCAGAGTTTTTACGGGGGTCCCGCTACCCGGATAGCGGGCTGGGGGTAAGGAGGCTAGCAGCCCCCTTGCGGGGTGCAGGGAAGTGCCCCGTTAGAAATTTTTTTCTAACGGGAACAGTGTGGTGGAGTGTGTGTGTATACACACATACAGATATATATATATAAAAAGGGAAAGGGCATCCAAAGGATGCGTGGGAGAAGGCGCCAGCGCCCCACGTGCCTGGCACGCGGGCGTTGTGCGCCAGAGCGCCAGCGCCCCACGTGCCTGGCACGCGAGCGCTAGGCGTCAGCAGCAGAAGGGACTTAGTCCCTGCACTGGGAGCTGTGCTCCAGAAAGGAAATATTTATTATTTTGTGTATATATGTATATATATTTTTGAGGAGTTGAACTCCTAAGATATTTTGGAGCTGATGGAAGGGGCTTCTCCCTTGAGCCCTGGATCTTCCCCAAAATGGGGTTCTTGGAAGCGGGCCTCCTTCTTCCTCCTCTGTTGACCGAATCTTGAAGAACAAGAAGTAGGGAATTTTAAAATCTCTCATTTTTGAGATCTAATGGAAGATCTGAGTTCCCCTTTGTGGGTTTTGTGGTAAAAAACTATTTAGTTTTGGAAAAGAAAGAGTAAAACTCTTGATTTAATTCATAAAAAGAAGAAGGTTTAGCACCTTGAGGAAGGAGAAGGAGGCACAAAAACCCTAACCTTTTTTAGAGGAATGAAAAGTATATCTTTATTCATCATCATGTTGCCTTATATAGGCTTACGCATTTACATATAGCCCCTTAGGCTTTACAAAATGACATTTTGCCCATCCCATACCTCATGTGCTATTTCTTTTTGCAGAGAAGCTATGGGCTTTACAGAAATTTGGCTTTATGCCCATTTTGCTTACATTCATGCACAAAAAATACATCAAAATTATTTGTTACATGATTTTTATTTTGGCATGGGGAGGCCGGCCGCAGGGCTCGACTTGGGCATGGGCCCACTTGCTTGGGCTTGGGCCCGCTTACTTGGGGTTGACCTTGACTTTGACCCGGTCAACTGGGGTGCAAATTTTGACCCCAACAAAGTGCCCCCCATCAATAAATGCATACCGCGCATATGAGTTGTGTGCATGAAATTGATGGATCTTGAAGCTGGACTTCGAGGTGGAACATCATTCCGGGGGCGGAGCATCCCTCGGGGAGCATGATTCCCGAGGATCGGAGCATCATTCCGATTTGCGAAGCATGATTCCAGAGTCGGAGTATCATTCCAAAGAGTGGAGCATGATTCCAGGGATCAGAGCATCATTCCGAAGGGCGGAGCATGATTCCAGGGATCGGAGCATAAGATTCCGAAGAGCGGAGCATGATTCCGAAGAGCGGAGCATGATTCCATGGATTGGAGCATGATTTCGAAGAGAGAGATCGGAGCATGATTCCGAAGAGCGGAGCATGATTCCAGGGATCAGAGCATCAATCCGAAGAGCGGAGCATGATTCCAGGGATCGGAGCATCATTCCGAAGAGCGGAGCATGATTCGAGGGATCGGAGCATAATTCCGAAGAGCAGATCATGATTCGAGGGATCGGAGCATAATTCCGAAGAGTGGAGGATGACTCCAGGGATCGGAGCATCATTCCGAAGAGCGGAGCATGATTCCAGGGATCGGAGCATCATTCCGAAGAGCGGAGCATGACTCCAGGGATCGGAGCATCATTCCGAAGAGCGGAGCATGACTCCAGGGATCGGAGCATCATTCCGAAGAGCGGAGCATGACTCCAGGGATCGGAGCATCATTCCGAAGAGCGGAGCATGATTCCAAGGATCGAAGCATCATTTCGAAGAGCGGAGCATGATTCCAAGGATCGGAGTATCATTCCGAAGAGCGGCAGATATTCTGACTGAAGCATAATTTCGATGCAGAGGTTGATTCCCAGGCGAAGCATAATTCCGATAGGAAAAGCAGATACTCCGAGGCGAAGTATGATTTCGACACGGGGTACATTCTGAGATGAAGCATGATTTCGACGCAGAGCTTGCTGATCGACTTGATTCCGAGGCGGAGCTTAATTCCGACGGGGAGGTCGCTGGTTGATTCCGAGCCGAAGCATAATTCCGACAGGGAAGGCAGATACATCGAGGCGAAGCATGATTTCGACATTGGGTAAATTCTGGGATGAAGCATGATTCCATCGCAGAGGTTGTTGGTTTAATTTGATTTTGGTTGATATCAGCATCGCTACACTGGAATATGGTACCAGGAGCGAATCATCATTTGCCATGAGTGGATTTAGGGATTTTGGTTTTTGTTTGGCATCTGCATTGCTGCACTGGAATAATGCCAGGAGCAACTCATCATCTGCCCCGGTAGGATTTGGGAATTGGCTTTTTGGGTGGCATCTGCATTGCTGCACTGGAATAATGCCAGGAGCAACTCATCATTTACCCCAGAAGGATTTGGGAATTGGTGGCTTAGGAGACAGGTTTAGATCCCTATCACCTAAGGCTTTCAATTTTATGGGCCGTAAGGGTCCCATAAAAGCATTTTCTCCCTACGAGTCGAAAGGATCTCGTAGGTGTATTTTCTCCTTAAGAGTCGTGGGGACTCCTATGTGTGTTGCTCCTTTGTGAGTCGTAAAGATCTCACGCGGGAAATTTCTCCTCACAAAGCCAAGAGGACTTTGCGAGTGCATTTCATATCTTTTTCACAAGTTTGCGCCCTTTCGGGTTTTCACAAACTCGCCGGCAGTCCTGCTGTTTTTACTCACGGAGCCCTTTCGGGTTTTCATCCGTGCCCATTTTGCTTGTGGACATATCCTTTTTTTTTTGAATCTTCACCGCCGGTGGGACTTTGAATGTGGTCTCGCCGGGGAGAGATTGGGATCGTTTTACGCCCGTGGATTGTATACGGTTTTGAAGGATGTATGATCCAAACCATAGGGCCGGAAAAATTTCGAGACTTTGTTGGCGTCTGCATCGCTGCATTGGAATATGGTACCAGGAGCGATCATCATTTTCCGTTGGGGTATGGGATTTGGCATTTGGTTGGCGTCTGCATCGCTGCACTGGAATATGGTACCAGGAGCGACTCATCATTCGCCACTTGGGATATGGGGTTTGGAATTTGGTTGGTGTCTGCATCGCTGCACTGGAATATAGTACCAGGAGCGACTCATCATTCGCCATTTGGGATTTGAGTTTGAAATTTGGTTGGCGTCTGCATCGCTGCATTGGAATATGGTACCAGGAGCGACTCATCATTCGCCATTTGGGATTTGAGTTTGGAATTTGGTTGGCGTCTGCATCGCTGCAATGGAATATGGTACCAGGAGCGACTCATCATTTGCTATTTGGGATTTGGGTTTGGAATTTTGGGGTAGGGGTCGGCATCAGCGTTGCTAACACTGAAGCACAGGTGCCAGGAGCAATTCATCATTTGCCTTTCCCTGTTGGGGAGTGATGGCTTAGGAGACAGGTTTAGGTCTCTATCACCTAAGACTTTTCAATTTTATGAGCCGTAAGGGTCCAATAAAAGCATTTTCTCTCTACGAGTCGAAAGGATCTCGTAGGTGTATTTTCTTCTTAGGAGTCGTGAGTACTCCCAAGTGTGTTTTTCCTTTGTGAGTCGTAAGGATCCCACGAAGGTTTGTTCTCCTCATGTATCGTGAGGACACATGAGTGGTCTTCCTAATGGAGCATAATTCCAAGGACGGAGACCGGCCGCTGGACTGGTGACAGCGGCGGGGTATGAGTATGATGAGAATTATTTGAGCCCGTGGATTGTATATGGTAGTTAATTCGAGGACTAACCGTAGGGCCGTTGGGGAATTTTGGAAAATTAGATTTTGGTTGGCGTCTGCATCGCTGCACTGGAATATGGTACCAGGAGCGACTCATCATTTGCCACCATTTTTTTTACCGCGATTGCTCTATCATTTCAGATTTTCTTATCGCGAAGGTCGCGATTGCCCTATCATTTCGGCTTTATTTATTCACGGTTGCCCCATCGTTTTGGCTTTATTTTTGTTTTTATTTACACACTTCTTCTTTTTTACATTCCCAGTTTAACGACTTAGAGGTCGATGTTTCCCAGTTTAACAACATGGTGGTCAGTTATTCCCAGTTTAAAGACTTGGTGGTCTGTTGTTCCCCGCCGAAACAGGGAGACGCGACCACGTGGGTCCGTCTTGCCTGAATTTCGGGGCAGATGCTAATTGATGTTGTCCGTCCACCTCTCCGAAGATACCAAGTTGATTTATGACACCATGTATCGAAGGTTTAAACGGATGCGGTCGATGTAGCAGATTTCGTCAGATCCCCCCTCGTTGAGGGGTTTTTGATTGTGGGGACGCTCTTCCTTGCAGGCGCAAACCCCTGCAGTTAATTACGCTATCGCATCACGGTAACCAATTTCTCCTTCTCCAGATGGTCACTTCGTATCGTGGGTGTTTGTTTTGTTTTTAGTTGCTCCTGGATTGTATACGGAGACTAATTTATGTTGTTGCCCGTAGGGCGTGGATTAGTCCAAATCCGTATCTTCTTAGATTTGGGTTTGGGGGCTGGGTTTAAGGATACGTTAGCCTCATTTGAGACTAAGATCAACTTAAACGTTTATTAAGGATACGTTAGTCTCATTTTAGACTAAGATCAACTTAACGAGATCATTTAGATCCAACAAAAGAGCATTTGGATTCTATTGTTTAGTTTAAGGATATTGCAGTCGATTACCAGTTTAAGGACATGGTGGTCCAATGTTAGTTTAAGGACATCTCGGTCGAAGGTTAAGAACATCATAGTCCGTGAGTTTAAAGACATCATAGTCAAGCTTAAGGACATCATAGTTCATGGGCTTAAGGATCCCACAGTCCATGAAATGTATGGTTGTTGGGACTCGTCGCCTCTCTGAAGACGTTGAAGGATTACAACGACAAATATCAGAGGAGTTCAGAGATGTACCCTTAAACCGATATAGGTTGAGAGGCCTGTAGTCCAATTGGGACTAAGATCTGTGGTTTGTGAGCATATGAACTCAATTAATTTGAATTGAGGACTTATGGCCAATTTGGGCTAAGTTCATTCAATTACAATGTTCAACATTTTTTTTGAGTTGTTAGATGTTTGTTTGAGCCCAATCCCTTTAAAAATGCTAACCATTGGTTTGGTCTCTGACAATGTTTTGTCCTTAGTTGAATGCTGTGCATTTATCATAGCTCCAGGCTTATTCAAAGAACAGTTTATGTTCCGTCCAAGCGCACATAAAAGCATGTGGTGCACTTGGCACTAGCGCCAGTCGATGAGCGCAGTGCGCTATGGTTAAAGCGCTAATGCGCTTAGCGCTTTGCGCTAAATGTAGAGCGCTGATGCGCTATAGTTTAAAGCGTTGAGGCGTTTGGTGCTGGTGCCATATAATGAGCGCAGAGCGCTTTTAGTTATGCAGCGCACACATGAAGAGCACGTGGCGCGCTTAGCGCTGAGCGCTAGCCGCAGTGCGCTATGTTTGAAGCGCTATGGCACTGCAGTGCTTTGCGCTTGGTGAAGAGCACTAAGGCACTTTAAAATTAGGAGCACTAAGGCTCTTATTAGATTAGGAGCGCTAAGGCTCTTCTTAGGTTAACTTTGCGCTCTGCAGATTATCTGTTCTTTGATCAGAGATTTTGTCTCAAGATTCTAAGAACAAAGTTCTTAGTTCATAGGAGATATTTTAATCTCTTTTTGATGAAAGGTTTTATCTTTATTGATCTGTGATCCTAAAAGAATTGAATAACTCTCACCCCCTTTATAATAAGATGGTCATAATCTCTTTTATGAAAGACAACTTTGTCTTATAGATCTATGATCTGTGAAAGAAGTAAATACTTCTGTTCATATTGAGACGATTTCGTCTTTCTATTCTTTTTACCTTGAAAAAGAATTGTCTTTTTTCGCCGAGAGCTTCTTCTTCTTCCTGAGATTTCCTTAAAGTTTATGGGGAGGGGGGGTTTCCTCTGTCTAAGACTTGAAGTCTTGGGGCCTTTATATAAGGCAAGCTGATCAGTTCGATCAGTTAAAGAGATCTTTTCTCTAATTGATTTGGGAATTTCCCCACCGTCGGATTTTTGATCCAAGGGCTTCTGGTTTACAGAAGATAATCTTCTTGTTTTTAACAAGATTGAGAAATCTTTCCCCCTTACAAAATTTGTTCTGTATTTTAGTGATTTTTAATCACCATTGGATCATTGATCCAACGGTGTTCCAAATTCAGGTCACAATCTTTTCTATTTGGAAAAATTCAACAGAATTTCATTCTTGTTAATTGATGATATAATCATATGTGTTGGATATTTGATCCAACGGTGAAGAACATTTAGTTCCAGCGCTAGCGCTTATGCACTCTGCCCATGGTGCGCTACTTGGAGCGCAGCGCTCTTAGCGCTAACGCACACGTGCTTTGCACGTGGTACGCTACTTGGAGCGCAGCGCATCCAGCGCTAGCACCTATGCTCTTTTCACGGGGTGCGCTAGTTGTAGCGCAGCGCTTTTGTAAGAGCGCAGCTTTAATTCAAATTTTGAATTCTGAACAGAGCTTTGCTCTAATTGGGGAAACATCTGTCATTCCCAGTTTAACGACGTGGTGGTCAGATGTTGGGGCTTGGGCTCGATTTTACAGGAACCACGGGCTCTTTGGGCTTAATTACAGGAGCAAGATCTTCATCATTTGGATCAAGCCAGTGTTGGATGGTAACAACCGCATCATTGTCATGGCTACAAGGCGTAGGAGGACTTGTTCCTCCGAGCTCCATCATATAGACCGTACGGGTTGTGTGCCCGTCTATTGCTTCTTCATTGGCAATGTGGCTTGCTTGGCTCTTAGCTTGTTGCCTTGGTCCGCTCTTTTTAGAGAAAGGCAGGTGTCTGAGAGAATCAGGTCCCTGAAGGACTTCGGTCTCCATTTGTATGAAATTGGCGGTCGCAACTTGATTGTTTGTTAACACGCCAGGGGACAACGATATTTCTCCCGCCTTGTATTGTTTCTCGACCCAATCCTTGAAGATGCAACAGTCTTCAATAGTATGTCCCAGCACTCGATGGTACGGGCAAAAGTTGGGATGATCAGTCATGTTCGCTTCACTTAGCCTTTTTGGTTCTGGTAGCCGCAAGCCATTCTTCAAAGCATCTTTGGAAATTTTGTGGACCTTGTCCCTTCGGAAAGAGTAGACCTTATTTCTTCTTTCCTCCAAAGTTGGCTCTCAAGATTTGTTAGTCTTTGCTCTGCTCACTCTCTGCTTATCCAGAGAATCGATGCTGTTGGAGCTTTCGCATTTCCGATTGTCCTCCCTCCGATGTCTCGGTCTGTTTGTGAATTGGAGATTCTGAGTGGACTCGGGCTTTGAGCGTTCCAATATTTGAACTTTCTTGGTCAGCTCTTGGAATGTTTTGAGGCCTGCGGTGCACAGGAAAGGTTTCATCCAGTCGTTCAGATTTTCTATAAGAACACTGACGGATTGGTCTTGCTCCAATGGCGGTTCACATTTGATAGAGAGATTGCGCCATCAGACTATAAAATCCATGTTGCTTTCGTTGTTCTTTGGCTCAGTCCTTACGAGGTCGGCAATGGTGATTTTATCGCTGACACTCATGAACCTTTGCTTGAACATGGATTCTATTTGAGCGAACGTCGTGATCGAGTCATCCGGTATGCTTGCATACCAATCGAAAGCAACATCGGTAAAGCTATTGACAAACTGGCGGAGAAGGAGCGCATCGTTGCCCCCAGTATTCGCGCATGATGCTTTAAATTTAGTAATGTGTCGGTTTGCATTTCCCGTCCCATCGAACCTTTCCAATTTAGGGACGACATAGCCAGTGGGAAACTCCATAAGATCGTACCGAGCAGGATATGGTCTCCCGCTACTGCTGACATCCTTTTGCTCTCCGGCTTCGCCTACCAATGTTTTGACTTTGTTGGCAACCAAATCCATGATTTGATCTTGAGTTAGCGGGTTGCTGTCATCGGTAGCCAAGACATTTCCCGAGATAGGATGCGACTGGCTTTCATGCGGTCCGCCTACCTTTGGATTTGAGAGAATAGGTGTCCGCTGTCTCGGGACACCGTTTCCCGGTCCATGAGTAGAACCATGTGCTTGATTGGGCGACTGAGAGGCAAGTTGGGCCGTGATCTGTAAGACGACGTTTGTCAAGTTGTCAATTTTTGAGTAGAGCTTGGTGTTCTCCGCCGAAACACGCGACCGGGACGATGGGACGTTAGGGCCTGAATTCCGAGGGCAGATGCTAATTGGTGCTATCCGTCCATCTCTCCGAAGATGCCAAGTTGATTTATGGCACCATATATCGAAGGTTTAAACAGATGCGGCCGATATAGCAGACTTCGTCAGATTCCCCCTCATTTGAGGGGTTTTTGATTATGGGGACGCTCTTCCCTGCAGGCGCAAGCCCCTGCAGTTAATTACGTTACCGCATCGCGGTAACCACTTTCTCCTTCTCCAGATAGTCACTTCGTGTCGTGTGTGTTTGTTTTATTTTTGGTTGCCCGTGGATTGTATACGGAGACTAATTTATGTTGTCGCCCGTAGGGCGTGGATTAGTCTAAATCCGTATTTTCTTAGATTTGGGTTTGGGGGTTGGGTTTAAGGATACGTTATTCTCGTTCGAGACTAAGATCAACTTAAACGTTTGTTAAGGATACGTTAGTCTCATTTCAGACTAAGATCAACTTAACGGGATCGTTTAGATTTAACAAGAGAGTATTTGAACTCTATTGTTTAGTTTAGGGACATTGCGGTCGATTACCAGTTTAAGGACATAGTGGTCCAATACCAGTTTAAGGACATAGTGGTCCAAGGTTAAGGACATCATAGTCCGTGAGTTTAAAGACCTCACAGTCAAGGTTAAGGACATCATAGTCCGTGAGTTTAAAGACCTCACAGTTAAGGTTAAGGACATCATAGTCTGTGAGTTTAAAGACCTCACAGTCAAGGTTAAGAACATTATAGTCCGTGAAATGTATGGTTGCCGAGACCCGTCACCTCTCTGAAGACGTTGAAGGATTACAACGACATATATCAGAGGGGGTCATAGATGTACCCTTGAACCAAAGTTGGTTGAGAGACCTGTAGTCCAATTGGGACTAAGATCTGTGATTTATGAGCATGTGGGCTCAATTAAGCTGAATTTGAGGACTTATGGCCAATCTTGGGCTAAGTCCAATCAAGTTAAAATGTTTTAACATTTATTTTGGGCTGTTGGAGCCTTTATTTGAGCTTGGCCCTTTTAACAATGTTGAGCATTGATTTAGCTTCTGACAATGTTTGTCTTTTACTGAATGTTGAGCATTCATCATAGCTCTGGGGCTTATTCAAAGAACAATTTATGTTCTGCCCAAGCGCACATAAAATCATGTGGCGCGCTTGGCACTAGCGTCAGTCAATGAGCGCAGGACGCTATGGTTAAAGCGCTAGTGCGCTTTGCGCCAGATGTGAAGCGCTAATGCACTTAGCGCTTTACGCTAAATGAAGAGCGCAAATGCACTTAGCGCTTTGCGCTAGATGTAGAGCGCTGATGCGCTTAGCGCTATATGTAGAGCGCTGATGCGCTATAATTGAAGCGTTGAGACGCTTGGTGCTGGTGCCATATAACGAGCGCAAAGCGCTTTTAGTAATGTAGCGCACACGTGAGGAGCACGTGGTACGCTTAGCGCTGAGCGCTAGCCAATGAGCGTAGTGCATTGTGTTTGAAGTGCTATTGCACTGCAGCGCTTTACGCTAGATGAAGAGCACTAAGACACTTTTAAATCAGGAGCGCTAAGGATCTTCTTAGGTTAACTTTGCGCTCTGAAGATTATCTTCTTTTTTATAAGAGATTTTGTCTCAAGATTCTAAGAACAAAGTTCTTAGTTTATAGGAGATATTTCAATCTCTTTTGATGAAAGGCTTTGCCTTTATGGATCTGTGATCCTAAGAGAATTGAATAATTCTCCTCCCTTTATAATGAGATCTTCATAATCTCTTTTGTGAAAAACAATTTGTCTTATAGATCTATGATCTGTGAAGTAAGTACTTCTTTTTTATATTAAGATGATTTCATCTTTCTGTTCTTTTTTTTATCTTGAAAAGAATTGTCTTCTTTTGTTGAGAGCTTCTTCTTCTTTCTAAGATTTTCTCAAAGTTTAGGGGGGGTTCCTCTTTACAAGACTTGAAATCTTGGGTCATTTATATAGGGGAGGCTGATTTGTTGAATCAGTTAAAGAGATTTATTCTCTAATTGATTTGGGAATTTCCCCACCGTCGGATCTTTGATCCAAGGGCTTCTGGTTTGCAGAAGATAATCTTCTTGTTTTAACAAGATTGAGAAATCTTTCCCCTTTACAGAATTTGTTCTATATTTTAGTGATTTTCAATCACCATTGGATCATTGATCCAACGGTGTTCCAAATTCAGGGCACAATCTTTTCTGTTTGGATAGATTCAACAGAAATTTATTCTTGTTAATTGATGATTTAATCATATCCGTTGGATATTTGATCCAACAGTGAGAAACATTTAGTTCCAGTGCTATCGCTTATGCGCTCTGCCCATGGTGCGCTACTTGGAGCACAGCGCTCTTAGCGCTAGCGCACACGTGCTTTGCACGTGGTGCGCTACTTGGAGCGCAGCGCATCTAGCGTTAGCGCCTATGCGCTTTGCACGGGGTGCGCTAGTTGTAGCGCAGCGCTTTTATAAAAGCGCAGCTTCAATTCAAGTTTTGAATTCTGAACAGAGCTTTGCTTTAATTGGGGAAACAAATGCCCCCCCACCGTTGCGCTCACGGGGCCCACACGTGGGTGCAGTGGTGGCAACATCTCGACTCTTGGATCACCCAAAGAACTGAAACGGCGCCTAGTGCTTATAAATAGGACCCTTGGCCCTTGAGATGACTTCTGTTCATCTTCAATCCTTGTTGAAAATTTATTTTCTTCTTCAGAGCGCAACTCTTCCTCTTAAGAATTTTTAAGGACAGAACTCTGTCAGATTAGATAAAAGATTAAATCTTTTTGAAACATCTTTTAAGGTTTCACCCATTAACAGAGCTTTGCTCTTCATAGATCTTTGATCTAAAGAAAATCCTTTTTAGGGTTTTGTTAACAGAGCTTTGCTCTTTAAAAGGATCTTGCTTATGATTTCTTAATCCATTAATGGAGTTTTGCTCCTTTCAGATCATATAGAAGAACTCTTAAGAGTTTGTTCATGGATCTTGAAGATCAAAAATGAAATTTTATTTTTGATGGATTATTCCATCATCTTCTCAGAGCAAGGCTCTTCTTGAGGAATTTTATTCCTTCATCATTAGACTTTGATAGATGTCTGTCTAGTGAAGAGCGCTGCTCTCAATGGGAGTTTTACTTCTCTACCCGAGGGATTTCTCATTTACTGAGAATCAATTGAGGATTTCCCATTTAATGAGAATCAATTGAGGATTTCCTCATTTAATAACAGCCTCGTCAAATGATGAGGTTGGTTTATTAATGATGATGTCATCTAGATTTTGTGGGTCCTCTTTGGTCCCTTTTGACTGCATTGCAGTGCGGTACGGATTTTAAAGTACCAAGCGTCAAAATTTAAATTGTAGCACTAAAGGTTGACCTTCGTTCTCTTTCGCGCAGGCGACATGTCTTTCGACACTTCTTTTCCGTTCATCTGATCAGAAGGCGGATTTCCTGAGGCGCCCGTAGACCGAGAGGTTTTTGCGCTGATCAAAGACCATGACCTAGAGCACAAGAGTCTTCATCTATGGGGTAAATGGTACGATCAAATTATCATGGGCTGACGGAGCTTTTCCTGTGCGACACCCTCGGAGCCTATTTCGGCGATCGCTTATGCAGATGCACCTCCGATAAATTACGCTGTGGAGGAGGTCAACTGGACTTCAGAGGGTCTCCTTCGGCCTTCTATGGCCGCAATACCCGTGCAGCCGCCGGTGGCCTTGGACATTCTAGGACGGCGCATTTGTCAAGGCGAGGCGTGTCCATGGGGACAGCCATCCAATGTAGGACTAATCCCCGTTACCCAGCCGAGTATTTGCAGTGGGCTCTGTATGTTTTATCAGCGAAGAAATCACAGTTGCCGAAGTTCAGATTGTATCCCGCCGTTTACACTTCTTTGTTTCAATATTCCACGCCTCCTACATGGTGGGTCAGGGCATTTCTGGAACAGTGGAACATTCCGACCCACACCTTCCTCCTATCAGATCGAGAAGTCTCCATTTCTTTGGAGGAGTATGCAGAGGTCTCGAGTTTACCCGTTAGGGGGGAACATTATGAGGAATTGCTTCCCCCGGATGAGTATGTTTTTGCCACCAAATCAGTGGTAATGAACCTTACTCCCGAGAACACTATTCAACACCAATTTCCGAGTTTAATAAAGGTGTTGAATATCTATGAGAACCTCTCTCTTGCATCCGAAGGTCGTGGAGTTAATTTTACGGCTTTTATTGCTGATTTTCTTCGCCCAGAAGTATTGAAGGAAGAAGTCGAGAAATTCGCCAGTCTTGACGACCCCTTTAGCTTAGGTTTGGGCAACCAGTCGGCGGCGAAGGCGGATCAGAAGAGCTTCTTTCTGGCCGATACCCCGGTCATCCCTTTTGCAGAGATGGCGGCTCCTGGGATTGACGAAGAAACGTTCTTTTTAGGGTTTCTTGGGTTATGGCTGAGTTGGTTTGCACTTCCCATGCATCCTCGCCGTATGAGGCCGTCCGTCTTCTATCCTGGGCATCGGATGGTTGCTGGGATACAAGTGGCTGTAGGGATCGCTGGGTTAGCCCATGTGTATCAAGGCCTCAGCCTAGTAGCAGATACAGCTGAGCCAGGGGTGCAGTCGGTAAATTTCCCGATGCATTATTTTACGTCATGGCTCGAGTTGCACGTGCTAGGCGTCTTTGGCATCCACAAGAGGCCGAGTTTTTATGACAGGTGCAAGTTCCCTCGGATCATGCGACTGGTCGGCGCCTCTATTGTGACTCCAACGCAATGGAAAGCTAGAGGCTTGCTTCTTCGCCCGCGCTCGGTTGGAGCTGGCATGTCTTTTACTGATAAAATTTTGACCGTCGGCCAGGAATCGGGGAAGACGGTGCTGCCCTTGCAGGACATATTTAAGGATGGAGCCTCCGTCTTGAAAGCTCGGGAATTTCTTCATCTGTACTCTATCCGACCGGGCTTTCTCGTATTCAAGATGAATGACTCGACTTTATTCATGGGGTATAACCCGCATCGCTTCGCCCAGCAGTTAGGCTACAATCAGGGCGTTCCACTCGAGACTTTCTTGGCAGAACCGGCTGCCACTGAGGAGGGTACTCGGAGCGCACTACATCATTTTATGCGCTTGAACACAGGGTCTAACTTTTTTATCAGCGAACCGAGTTGCGTTCCGCAAGCCCTGAATGTGTATGTGGCGTGGTACCAACATTTGATGGGTGCCGTCATTAGGGAGGAAAAGCGATTGCTGCTTGATCGCAAGGGCGCAGTGCCTGCTGGTAATCGAAATGTTCCTATGAAGCGACGAAACATTGTTCATCCTCCCCTGAGAGAGGTCACTGCAGTTGAGCCTCTATACGGGCTAAACCCTACGCGCGGGTTGCCCCCATCCAGCGCGCCTGAAAAAGAGGTAGCTACCGCGTCCCCCGAGTCGGACGTAGGAAAAGAAATTGGGACTCGTCGTCCAAAGGCGTCTACCAAACGCAAACTCGTGTTATCGGCCACCGGCGCCCGTCCTCAGAAGAAAAAGAAACAAGTACTTTCTTTGGACACCATATTAGGCTCGACGCCCCCTGCCCCGTCTAGCGAAGGCTTGAGCGAATATGGGACCAATGAGGGTTTATTCGGGACACTTGATGATACCGATTTGGAGGCTGCCATCGAAGCTTCCAAACAGTCAGCCATCCTCGAAAAAGAATGGGCCGCCCTTGCACAGTCAGGTATACTTTACCCTTATCCCTCCGTTGTTCATTCTTTTATCATACTTTGACTGACGCCTGCTGTTTTAACAGGTGCCTCCACAGAAGAAGCTATTGCTGCTTCGCTTAAAACCTTTAGAGAGGAGGAAAGGATTTGCGTCTCATTGCCAACAGAGGCTTCGCTTGAACGACCGATGATGGATACCGTAACGGTTCCGGAGGTAAAACTTAGCTCTGATGATAATATCCCCTTGGTGAAGGTCCTGAAGAAGTCTCCTCTCCCTGTCAAAACCGAGAAGCAGCTCAAAAAGCAGACGGCAAGGGGAAAGAAGCGATCTTCTACAGTCATTAGCTCTGGGCCAAAACAGGGGAAGAAGACCGTTACTAGTCCGCCAGGAAACAGTCTTCTTTTTCCTGGTTCATCCGCCGAGGAAGCCGCACAACTGGCTGAGGCCATAAGACGCTCACAGGATGAATTCCAGAATGTAAGGACCCCGAAGAGGCCTTATCCCGCCGTCATCTTTTATGAAGATCCTTCATCGATACGGCGGATATTCATAGGTCCTTTGGAAGAAGGGGGCGAGAGAGCCCTTAAGCAGACTGTCTCAGCCGACGCCAAGGATGCACTTTCGTTGTGGACCGGTGGCCACGAGTCTACCCTCGAACCCCGGCGGGCATACCTCCTCAGGAAGGAGCGTCGTCTTGAACAAGCCATACGAGAAGCTCCTTTACGCATTGGTACACTTATATAGCCTTTTATAGTATTTTGCACTGCTTATATATATATATACATATCCTTATCCTCGTGCAAACTTTGCAGGGACTTCGCTGATGGCAGAGGATCTGAGTCCAAGTCGCGCCTTGACTATGGACTCTGCAAATATCCCCGATGAGGCACTAATCAGTGCGGAGGGGTTCGATGTAATTGTCGTTCCTGCAATGGAGCTTCCCTCGGTGATTCCTGCTCCCCAGGTGCTTGCTCCTCCGGAAGAGGCATCTTCATCGGCCGTGGATTCAATGGATCTCTCTGGGGACGGCCCGAAGACTGCGGGACAGGTAGTCGAGGCCACCGTCCTTTCATTGGAGCCTATAGCGATGGTCGCTGCTCCTCCACCGGAAGTTATGATACCGGCTCACATCCCCGATGATGTGCCTAGGGGCACAGAGGAGGCCGCCGAAGCTGCCATCCCTCCAACCCAGAGTGGGAGGAGCATCGAAGGTATTGTTCTTTCTTTTATTTTAATGATCTCTTCATTATCTGAACTTTCCTGTCTTTTCAGAGCTACGGGGATTGGCGGCGTCCATCGCTGGCCTGTCTCCCAGGAAGTCTTTCCAGCATCTGCTGGAACTGGCTGCTCCACAGGCGATATCCCCTCAGCGCATCATTCTATCCTCCGGGCAAGGTTAGCATTGTTCACTCCTTTCTCGATATTGTTACTTCTTCATATAACAACGTTCATGTCTTCTATAGTCCTGGAAGCTGATGATGAGATTGAGGTCCTCGATGGGCCTGGGGATCTTCCAGACTCTTCTTGTATAAATGTGGGTAAGTAAAGTTTCGACGCCTTTGCATCTGCTCTCTGTTTGCAATTTTCGCCGATCATTTATCAATCTTTAACAGCTCTGCTTACTTTTACCCCGTTGGAGACTCGCATCTCATGCCGTCTGGCCCTTATGCGCTGCATGCATCCGAACGTATGGCCAAGTTAAGCCTTCACTCTTTGTTCGCGTTGATCGAAAACCTTCGTGTTGGTAGTTCGCTCACGGCCGAAGAATTTGCTGCTGAAGCCAACGGTTCTCTCCCCTTTCTTGCTACTTACCACAGTGAAGCATTTGTACAAGTTTGGGTCGAATTCTGTCGTCGAGTGGAGGCTTGCTTGTATAATCTTGAATGCGCACGCCTTCCTTCGGAGATGGTGGCTGCGAAGACAAGCTTGCAGGGGCTGATTAAGCGGTGAGACGCTAATACGCTTTCTTGTGAAAAGAGGCCCCATCGAAAGTTCTTAGAGAGGAAGTTGGCTTCCACCGCGCTCAAGGAGCTTTAAGCCGAATTTACAGTTAAGACTACCCACGCATATAAACTTTGGCAGGAGCTTCAGGCCGTAATCAAGGACGTGGTGGCTGTTGATAAAGCTGTTATCTTTACCCGGACGATGGTTGATGCTCATAAAGTTACTAAGCAGGAGCTTGAAGGCCGGTTTGCTTCGCATCAGGCCCAACAGTCAGAAGCGGAGGTCCGTCTCACAGCTATAGTCAATTTTGAAGCAGAGACCCAAGAAAAGAAGGATGAACCAATGAATCTTTTGAATCATCCGCCAGCTTGAAGAATTGTATATATATTTTTTATTCTTCTATTGTACATACTCCTGAATGAGAGTATTTTTTATTCTTTCATAAATTGTACTTTGTATTCATTTTGATTCATGAATAAAAGACATATTTTGTTTCATGATGATGTGTCATTTTTAGTAAGTGCATTTTGTGGACAATCTATTTTGATTTTCTTGTAGGACAGCGATGGCTTAGGAGCCAGGTTAAGATCTGCCTCCTAAGACTTTTCAACTTTATGAGCCGTGAGGGTCTCACAAAGGCTTTTCTCCCTACAAGTCGTGAGGATCTCGTAGGTTTCTTTTCTCCTTAAAAGTCGTGAGGACTCCTAAGTGCATTTTCTCTTGAGGATTGTAAGGATCCCACAAGAGAATTTTCTTTATGCGTAGGAATACTAATTTCCCCGCAAGTTGAGACGAATCGAGAGATTCTTGCAAAGACGCTGATTTCCTTGCGGGTCGAAACGAATCGAGAGGTTCTCGCCAAGGACGTTGATTTCCCTGAATCGAGGTTTTTTCCAAGGACGCTGATTTCCTCGGAGTTGAGACGAATCGAGGTATTCCTACAAAGACACTGATTTTCTTGCGGGTCGACGCGAATCGAGATGCTCTCATCAAGGACGCCGATTTCCCTGAATCGAGGTTTTTGCCAAGGACACTGATTTCCTCGGAGTTGAAACGAATCGAGGTATTCCTGCAAAGACACTGATTTCCTTACGGGTCGACGCGAATCGAGATGCTCTCGTCAAGGACGCTTATTTCCCTGAATCGAGGTTTTTGCCAAGGACACTGATTTCCTCGGAGTTGAAACGAATCGAGGTATTCCTGCAAAGACACTGATTTCCTTACGGGTCGATGCGAATCGAGATGCTCTCGTCAAGGACACTGATTTCCCTGAATCGAGGTATTGCCAAGGACACTGATTTCCTCGGAGTTGAAACGAATCGAGGTATTTCTGCAAAGACACTGATTTCCTTGCAGGTCAATACGAATCGAGATGCTCTCGTCAAGGACGCTGATTTCCCTGAATCGAGATGTTGAGACAAGGATATTGATTTCCCTGGGGTTGAGATGAATCGAGGTATTCCTGCAAAGACGCTGATTTCTCTGCGGGTCGATGTGAATCAAGATGCTCTCGTCAAGGACGCTGATTTCCCTGAATCGAGATGTTGAGCCAAGGACACTGATTTCCCTGTGGTTGAGACGAATCGAGGTATCCTGCAAAGATGCCGATTTCTCTGCGGGTCGACGCGAATCGAGATGCTCTCGTCAAGGACGCTGATTTCCCTGAATCGAAGAGGTTACCAAGGACACTGATTTCCCTGCGGTTAAGACGAATCGAGAGATTCTCGCAAGAATGTCCTAACGTCACAGTTAACCTCTGCTCTTTACGACAGAAGTCTGTTAGGGTCTGTGGTACTAGGGTTTTGCCTGTCGTACCGTCGCGTTGGCTGATGTATTCCTCGATAGGCAATCTTGCTGTTCGAGTAGCCTTGCGACTGTCGCGTCTCTGATCCCTTCGGGGGCTGGACAAGACATCTTCAAGCAATCTTCCTAGGCAGTCTGACCGTCGGAAGAGCAAGCGTTAAGAATTTTGCCATGCCGCTTTTTACTTGAGGTTAGGCTCAGTTTGGGGAGCCTCGATGAGTCATAACCACTCCGCGCTGGTGTGGGATGATCTCCGGTAGTCTTTCAGGTTTTATATGAGTTGCCGTCAAGACCCTGAAGTTAGGAATTTGGCCTTTGCTTCGTTTGTTTGCATTGCGTCTGCTGTATCGAGACGAGTGTCGCGGTTGTCTCTAGGTTGTTGGTGAACCGTCGATGTTTGGAACTTGGGATTTTGCCGTGGCTCCGTTGTTTGATTGTCACGTCTGAATCCTGCTGGAGGATGAACGCTGTGGTGACATCTCGTCTGCTGTATCGAGACGAACGTCGAGGTGGTGACCACTCCATGTGGGATGATCTCCGGTAGTCTTTCAGGTTTTATATGAGTTACCGTCAAGACCCTGAAGCTAAGAATTTGGCCTTCGCTTCATTTGTTTTAGCGTGTCCGAATCCTGTTGGAGGAAGGACGCTGTAGTGACATCTCTTCTGCTGTATCGAGACGAACGTCAAGGTGGTGACCACTCTGCGCCGGTGTGGGATGATCTCCGATAGTCTTTTAGGTTTTATATGAGTTACCGTCAAGTTCCTGAAGCTAGGAATTTGGCCTTTACTTCATTTGCTTTGGCGTTGCGTCTGCTGTAACGAGACGAATGCTGAGGTGGAGCTGGGATTTTGCCGTCACTCCGCTTTGTTTCGACCATGGGGTCTTTTGTTGACGTCACATCTGCATCCTGCTGGACTGCGAAGGAACGTCGTTGTTGACATTGCATCTGCTATAACGAGACGAATGCCGAAGTGGAGCTGGGATTTTGCCGTCACTCCGCTTTGTTTTAACCATGGGGTCTTTTGTTGACGTTGCATCTGCATTCTGCTGGACTGTGAAGGAACGCCGTTGTTGACATTGCGTCTGGTGTAATGAGACGAATGCTGAGATGGTCTCTAGGTTGTCTGTGAACCGTCGAGATTTGGAACTAGGGACTATGTCGTGGCTCCGTTTGATGGTGTAACATCTGTGTCCTGCTGGAATGAGGAGGCACACCGTTATTGGTCTCCAGGCTGTAGATGTGGCCATTGAGATTTGGAACTAGGGACTTTGCCATGGCTCCGTCTCATTGCGACTCTGAGGTCGGTTGTTGATGTCACGTCTGCATCTGGTTGGAGTGAGGAGAAATGCCGTTGGTGATCTCTGAGTTGTCGATGTTGACGTCGAGACCCTGAAGCTAGGGATCTTCCTTTGCTTTGTTTGTTGACATTGTGTCTGCAATATTGCGAAAAATGTCGAGGTTGTCTCTAGGTTATCTATGAACCATCGAGATTTGGCTTCGCTTTCTGATGGAGCCTGTTGGGAAGGTATGGTTCCCTCTTTGTTTGTGCCCTTGGATTGTATACAAGGATCGATGTGATCTCACCTGTAGGGAAAAAAGTTTCATTCTTTCATCATTTTTTTTAATTCTTTCCGCGATGCTCTATCATTTCAGCTTTTTATATCGCGAAAATCATGATTGCCCAATCATTTCGGCTATTTTTCGCGGTGCCCAATCATTTCGGCTATTTTTCTTTTTACTCGCTGCTTTTTATTGCGAGTTGCCCAATCATTTCGGCTATTTTTGTATGCATACATTTTTACTTGCTGATTTTGTTACAAGTTGCCCTATCATTTCGGCTATTTCATATGCATTTTTGGCTCGTCGACTTTTCGCCACGAGTATGGAACTTGGGATCTGGTGCCAATCTTAGCATCAGCATCACTGCGACTGGAATATTGCCAGGAGCGAATCATCATTTCCGTGAAAGCACTTGGGATTTGATACCGATTTAGGCATCAGCATCGCTACGACTGGAATATTGCCAGGAGCGAATCATCATTTGCCTCTGTCGATGTCGAACAAAGGTGGCTTAGCAAACAGGGTTAGGATCCTGTCGACTAAGGCTTTTGACTTCATGAGCCGTAAGGGTTTCATAAAGGTATTTCTCCCTACGAGTCATGAAGATCTCGTAAGTGCATTTTCTCCTTAAAAATCATGAGGATTCTTAAGTGTACGTTCTTTTATAAGTCGTAAGGATCTTACAAGAGTGTTTTCTCTTTATAAGTCGAGAGGACTTACAAGGGTCGCTCACCATGTGAGCATATCCCTAGTCGCTGGTGGGACTTTGTTAGGGAAAGGTTTATTCGTGCCCGTGGATTGTATACAAGGGTCAACATTGAACCACTTGTAGGGCAGTCTGTGGGTTGTGATGGCTTAAGAACAGGTTCAGATCCCTGTAACTTAAGGCTTTTGAATTCTACGAGCCATGAGGGTCTCGTAAGAGAGTTCTCCTTACGAGTCGTGAGGATCTCGTAAGTGTAATTTCTCCTTAGGAATCGTGGGGATCCCTAAGTGTGTTGCTCCCTTGTGGGTCGTAAGGATCTCACGCAGGTATTTTCTCCTCACAAGGTCGAGAGGACCTTGCAAGTGTCTTTTAACGAGATTGCGCCCTTTCAGGTTTTCACAAAACTTGTCGGTAGCCCTGCTGTTTTTACTCATGGAGCCCTTTCGGGTTTTCATCCGTGCCCATCTCGCTTATGGACATACCGTTTTTTTTACCACATTAGCCTGGGAACATCGCGGGTCTGTATTAGTTTAACGACATTTCGGTCATAGGTCCGAGATTTTTCGGGTAACGTACGATTACGCAGCTAGATTTTCTCGCAAATCTTTGCATCTTTTGTGTCGGAGGTGAATTCCTTGAAGAGAGGGCTGAAGGCGATTTCTTCGTCAGAGTCGCTTCCAAAGGTGATGACTTGCGATCCCTTGGTGTCGACTATGTGACAGTTGCTAGCGGCTCTTTTGCGCTCATCTGTCGTGCTTTTCTATTCCCGACAAGCCTTGCGCTTCACTCGTTGAACGTGTTGTCGGTGGGCAACATATCCCTGCCACCAGTTTTTAAAGGCTATGCACTCCTTGGTAGGGTGTGCGATCCTCTGATGGTATAAGCAGAAGTTAGGATGTATGTCTGCTTCATCAAGATGTATACTGCCAGGAGAATTTCCTCTGAAAGAGGGCAACTTCATTCCTATTGACAGGGCTCTAGCGAATCGTTTCCTTACTTTAAGCCTTCTTTTGCTGATGATAGGGATGCTTCAATCCGGTTGGGGTGCCTCGACCTTTTCATTCAGTCGTCGGCGTTTGGCTTTTTCGAATATAACCAGTTCGCGCTCTCGATTGGCTTTGCTTTTCTGACGGGCTTCGTTCAGTAGCAAGTCGATCATCTCGTCAGACGGTTCCAAGGGTTTTGGCTTCGATCCTGCCCCCAGCTCTTTTATGCTGTCTTCTATCGCCGAGTGAGCTTTTTCGTTAGTTAATGCCGAATGAGAGATCATGTGGCAACTTGCCATATAGTCCTCAGATTCTTCTGACGAGTCATCCCCGTCGTTATTGTCGTTATCTTCGCTCTCAAGGATATTGTTGAGAAATTCTTGGAGTGTGACCGGGGTTCGCGCCTTCTGGTTATATTCCTCCAGCGCGTCAATATGCTTTTGCAGATCCGTGTGCTTGTCGTTAGACTGCGCGGGCTTTTTGGTCTTCTTCTTTTTCTTCGAAGACTATGACGGCTGTTCCTGGGTGCTTTGCCCATTGCTATTAATTCCCGATATTGGGCGTGGTTTCAGCATCCCCTTAATAATCTCCGGTTCTTGCGGACTTTTCCACCTGATCGCCGGACATGTTTGAAGATCTTTCAGCATTTTTTTAGTTTTTGCCAAAAGAACAACTTCCCATGGAGGTTCTTCTATGAATGAGCACGATGCCCCCGGCATATCCATCTTTTTCGGAGCATGTGGTTGTGACGGGTTCACCTTCCAATTTTCAGCCAACGCGAATTTGCCTTGCTGGTATTGGTCTTCAACCCAATTTTTGAAGACGTAGCAATCTTCGAGTGGATGGCCCAATACTCGATGGTAGGGGCAGTAATTGGGATTGTTGACGTCATTCGGTTGCAGTGGGTGTCTTGACTCCGGTAGAGTGATGAGCCCATTGCGCACTGCTAGTTCGAACAGTCTCCTTGTTTTATCTCGGGGAAACGAGTAAGGACGTCTCAACTTCTCATCAAGGGATTGCCGCTTGTTGCTTTGGCGAACAACCTGTCTCGGGCCACTCGGCCATTGTTGAGCGTTGGCGACAAAGGTTGCTTTCCTTTTTCCCTTCTTATTCCAAGGATTCGTCTTTGAGGAGAACGGTCTATGGCCCATCTGGTCCATTTGGGCCAGCTTGTCGATCAAGACCTGAAAGGTGGTCGGCTTGAAAAACATCATGAATTGGGATATGGTCGCCTGAGGATTGAGGGTTCCCACAAACATGCCCACTGCAGGAGCTTCCTTTATGCGTTGTTCGCATTTGACCATAGGTTCCGCCACCGTATTGCATATTGAACCCATATTTCTCCAGATTTCACCCTGGCATTGATCAATGCTGTGATTGGGGTACGTTCGCTAGCGCTCGCAAAACGTTGGGTGAACAGCAATTCTATCTCTGTAAAAGTTTTGACAGAGTCGTTGGGCAGTTCCGAATACCATTCAAAGGCCGTTTCTGCCAAGCTGCCGACGAACTGACGAAGTAACAATTTGTCGTCACCTCCGGTATTGCCGCAAAAAGCCCTGAACTGAGCGACATGTTGATGGGGATTGCCTGTCCCCTTGTATACGTGAAAATTAAGAATCGTATATCCTGGCGGATACTTGATCTGATCGTACCATCCTAGATATGGTCGCCCAATTTTGACAATTTGCCCAGCCGCTTTATTCGCTTGATGAGCTCGTATTTGTTGAGCTATATAATCGTCGAGCGTGGCTTTAGAGATGGTCTCCTCTTTGGCTGCTAAACAAACCGGAAGGAGGTTTGACATCTCCGCTCGGTTGTCTTCGAGGATAATCGGAGGATCTTCAGCTGGAGGCTCCGGCTGTAACATCATCCCGACCATGTCTTGGAATAGGAACGCCATTCGTTTTATGTTGGCAGCTTGTTCCGCTGCTTCTTTGTCCTTCTTTTCGAGGATTCTGCGAAGGAACTCAGTATCAGTTTCTTGTTCTTGACGTTGCTCTGATGACATTTCCGGGCTTTCTTTTGGCCCTGTGAGTACGGCCATTTGCGTTAGCATTTCCTGGAGCTTCTGTTGTTGCTCCTGAGCCTTAGTCACTGATCGCGTAAGCGGTCGATGACCTGTGGAGATACGGCTATCCTCTTTTTCGGATGCCATATAGACGGTATGCACCACCATGCCCCCAGACTTAGGGCGTTTAGGCTCAGTGGTCTTGCGATTCATCGCATGCACCGGGATTTTCTCCAGCTTTCTCCTTTTATGGGCGGTCGAAGTTGAGGGGGCCATTGCAGTGGGCACCCAAGTAGCTGTCGTCTTCTGTGGCTTGACAGGGGGATCCTCTTCTTACCGAACCTTTATTTTTTTCTGTCGGCGGGAGTAATTTGGATCAATCACCGAGTCTTGGACTTGACGCCAGACCTTGTAGATTTTAGAGGACAGCCACTGAGAGGGCTGCTCCAGCTTCGCCTTTGTGGTATTCTCCATAGGTGGAGGAGACTTTTTTAGCACGGCAGTTGGCGAATTCCTGCGCACCCTGTTAAATAGTTCAAAGCTGTTCCCAGTTGAAACAGCAGCATCAACTTCCACCATTGGAGCCGGCGGAGTCAGTCCAGAAGGGGAATTGCCCCCATCTTTCCTCACTCGGCGCCAGTGGCGACGTCGAGCATGTCGTGCGGCCGGGATCACCTCCACTGTTGGATCAGCTTTTCCGTACCCCCTGTTCTGATGAGAGTCTGCTGTTGACGCCAGCCTGTTAAAGACAGATGCTCGCTGAGAGGGAATGGCCAATCTTGGAAAGGCGGATTTTCTTGCAGGGGAAATGACCTTGGTTACTTCACCCGGAGTGGGAGCTGAAACGGCCAGTCTTGTGAAGACCGACCCCTTAGCCGGAGAAGCCGCCTTGATGACTTCAAGAGTAGGAATGGCTATCCGCTTCGGGATAGCACCTTCTGGTATTGCGGGCTTCTTCACGGGCCCGTTGGAGTTTTGGCCCAGTTTGCTAAAAACTGAGGCGCATGGTTTAGGTGACCCGTTAAGAGGGGCCGCAGTAGTGGTAAGCCGATCAAAGACCGACTTCTTCTGAGCTTCTTGCAATGGTACAGGGGCGTTGAAGCTCATCGGTGGGATCATGGTCCCAAAGAACAGCCCAGTGGTGGCCTGAGTTACTTGCTCCACTGGTATATTGAAAAGGGAGGCCGCTTGGGTCCCGTAGGTTACACCCCCAGATGGGGCGGAACGGGAGTTGCAGTTGCAGCTGGAGCAATTAAAGGCCATTGGTGTTATGTTTTTTGCACGAGAGAAAAACCAAATCTTAGTACCTCGAACCCAAGGGCAACCATATCAAATCGCGATTCGTTCGCGAACACGACACACGAAGTGTGGAGTGGAAAGAGGAAAAGGTCCCACCGGGCGTGCCAGAATCTATTCTCCGCCGAAACACGCGACCGGGACGTTGGGACGTCAGGGCCTGAATTCCGAGGGCAGATGCTAATTGGTGCTATCCGTCCACCTCTCCTAAGATGCCAAGTTGATTTATGGCACCATATCTCGAAGGTTTAAACAGATGCGGCCGATATAGCAGACTTCGTCAGATTCCCCCTCATTTGAGAGGGTTTTGATTGTGGGGATGCTCTTCTCTGCAGGCGCAAGCCCCTGCAGTTAATTACGTTATCGCATCGCGGTAACCACTTTCTCCTTCTCCAGATGGTCACTTCGTGTCGTGTGTGTTTGTTTTTTTTTTGTTGCCCGTGGATTGTATATGGAGACTAATTTATGTTGTCGCCCGTAGGGCGTGGGTTAGTCCAAATCCGTATTTTCTTAGATTTGGGTTTGGGAGTTGGGTTTAAGGATACGTTAGTCTCATTCGAGACTAAGATCAACTTAAACGTTTGTTAAGGATACATTAGTCTCATTTTAGACTAAGATCAACTTAACGGGATCGTTTAGATCTAACAAAAGAGTATTTGGACTCTATTGTTTTGTTTAGGGAAATTGCGGTCGATTACCAGTTTAAGGACATAGTGGTCCAATACCAGTTTAAGTACATAGTGGTCCAAGGTTAAGGACATCATAGTCCGTGAGTTTAAAGAACTCACAGTCAAGATTAAGGACATCATAGTCCGTGAGTTTAAAGACCTCACAGTCAAGATTAAGGACATCATAGTCCGTGAGTTTAAAGACCTCACAGTCAAGGTTAAGGACATCATAGTCCGTGAGTTTAAAGATCTCACAGTCAAGGTTAAGGACATCATAGTCCGTGAAATATATGGTTGCCGGGACCCGTCAACTCTCTGAAAACGTTGAAGGATTACAACGACATATATCAGAGGGGTCAGAGATGTACCCTTGAACCAAACTTGGTTGAGAGACCTGTAGTCCAATTAGGATTAAGATCTGTGATTTATGAGTATGTAGGCTGAATTAAGCTGAATTTGAGGACTTATGGCCAATCTTGGGCTAAGTCCAATCAAGTTAAAATGTTTTAACATTTATTTTGGGCTGTTGGAGCCTTTATTTAGGCTTGGCCCTTTTAACAATGCTGAGCATTGATTTAGCTTCTGACAATGTTTGTCTTTTACTGAATACTGAGCATTCATCATAGCTCTGGGGCTTATTCAAAGAACAATTTATGTTCTGCCCAAGCGCACATAAAAGCATGTGGCGCGCTTGGCACTAGCACCAGTCAATGAGCGCAGGACGCTATGGTTAAAGCGCTAGTGCGCTTGGCGCTTTGCGCCAGATAGGAAGCGCTAATGCGCTTAGCGCTAAATGAAGAGCAAAGATGCACTTAGCGCTTTGCCAGTGCTGATGCGCTTGATGTAGAGTGCTGATGCGCTTAGCGCTTTGCGCTATATGTAGAGTGCTGATGCGCTATAATTGAAGTGTTGAGGCGCTTGGTGATGGTGCCATATAACGAGCGCAAAGTGCTTTTAGTAATGCAGCGCACACGTGAGGAGCACGTGGTGCGCTTAGCGCTGAGCGCTAGCCAATGAGCACAGTGCACTGTGTTTGAAGTGCTATTGCACTGCAGCGCTTTGCGCTAGATGAAGAGCACTAAGGCACTTTTAAATCGGGAGCGCTAAGGCTCTTCTTAGGTTAACTTTGCGCTCTGAAGATTATCTTCTTTTTGATAAGAGACTTTGTCTCAAGATTCTAAGAACAAAGTTCTTAGTTTATAGGAGATATTTCAATCTCTTTTTGATGAAAGGCTTTACCTTTATGGATCTGTAAAAGAATTGAATAATTCTCCCCCCTTTATAATGAGATATTCATAATCTCTTTTGTGAAAGACAATTTGTCTTATAGATCTATGATCTGTGAAGTAAGTACTTCTTTTTTATATTAAGACGATTTCATCTTTCTATTCTTTTTTTTAACTTGAAAAGAATTGTCTTCTTTTGTTGAGAGCTTCTTCTTTCTGAGATTTTCTCAAAGTTTATGGGGGGGTTCCTCTCTACAAGACTTGAAGTCTTGGGTCCTTTATAAAGGGTAGGCTGATTTGTTGAATCAGTTAAAGAGATTTATTCTCTAATTGATTTGGGAATTTCCCCACCGTCGGATCTTTGATCCAAGGGCTTCTGGTTTGCAGAAGATAATCTTCTTGTGTTAACAATATTGAGAAATCTTTCCCCTTTACAGAATTTGTTCTGTATTTTAGTGATTTTCAATCACCATTGGATCATTGATCCAACGGTGTTCCAAATTCAGGGCACAATCTTTTCTGTTTGGAAAGATTCAACAGAATTTTATTCTTGTTAATTGATGATTTAATCATATCCGTTGGATATTTGATCCAATGGTGAGGAACATTTAGTTCCAGTGCTAGCGCTTATGCGCTCTGCCCATGGTGCGCTACTTGGAGCGCAGCGCTCTTAACGCTAACGCACACGTGCTTTGCACGTGGTGCGCTACTTGGAGCGCAGCGCATCTAGTGCTGGCGCCTATGCGCTTTGCACGGGGTGCGCTAGTTGTAGCGCAGCGCTTTTATAAAAGCGCAGCTTCAATTCAAGTTTTGAACTCTGAACAGAGTTTTGCTCTAATTGAGGAAACACTTGGCCATCTCCTTGTCTTTGTTTCTGAGCTGCTTTCGGAGCTCCTGAAGAAGTTGCTGCTCTGCGGTCTTAGGATGAAAAGTTGGCTCATCTTTGCTTTCCGAGCCCGGCTCCTCATGAACTGAGGGATCTTTGTGCTTATCAGCTTCACTTTGAGCATTTTCATTACCTTCAGGAGGATGCTGGTCTTGGAAAGTGACAGCCACATTCAAACCAGATTGGATTTGAGATGTGGTGTCCCCATCCTTGCTGCGAAGGTTGTTACTGGGACGTGCGCCTACCATGTAGACTATGTGGATAACACATTCAGACATCCTTTCATCACTGGCAGCTGGTTTCACAGATCGGTCCGGGCTTTGGAAATTCATAAATTTTAACATGGCCGGAGCCCTAGCCCTTCTGTTGGCTCTGTATCTGAGCCGCTTCTGCCTCAGCTTCTCTGCTTTGAGCGCTGGCAGGTTTCTACCCTTCGAGAAGCCGCCATAGGTCGAGTGATGGGGAGCTTGGAGAAGATACCCAATCGAGCAGTTGTCAGGGGCGCCATTGGAGCTTGCCCGAGATGCCTTGTTGCTTTGATGGTGTTGATGGCCTTGCCCCCAGCTGGGGCTAAGAAAAGTCGTTCAAACACCGACTTTCGTTTAGGTTGGGGCGCCCTCGAGACCACCACATTTGGCCTCTTGCCTTTCGAGGACAGTTTGTCAGTTACCGGAGCTTGAAGAGCAAGGACGGCGTTAGCTGACATGAACAGAATAGAGCCAAATGGTAGCGGCGGCTCCTCCCATTGTCGCCTGAAACTGGCCGGAAGGACTGTCTTGACGTCCATCTTCATCGTGTAGGAGATGGGAGCTGAGTTCATCTTTGGAGACATTGTTGAGAAGTGATTGCTTGAAAACCTGCATGAAAGAGCATTATTTTAGTATAAATATAGATATGTATATTGATTGAGTTCGCATGAACGTTTAACCCAAAATATGGGAGGAGAGATAGGTCCCACCAGGCGTGCCAGAATCTGTAGGGTGTTTTTCGTCACCCCATTGAGATGGGAATACACGCACGCTTGTCGGGCGTACTACAGATTCCCCCTGCCTAGGGTAGGCGGGGGTTTATTGATCGTGGGGATCCGAATCTCCGGCAGCCGCGGACTAAGCTGTCGTTAATTACCCCTCACTTTTGGAGCGAGGGAACCTCCGATTAACGGGTTAAACTGGTCATGCGAACTCAATGTGCAGTGTTGTGTTTTGAAGGGGTTTTAGATATATCGGGGGCCCCACAGAGTTTTTACGGGGGTCCCGCTACCCGGATAGTGGGTTGGGGGTCAAGGGATACGGGATGCGGGGAAGTGTCCCGTTAGAAATTTTTTTCTAACGGGAACAGTGTGGTGGAGTGTGTGTGTGTGTGTATAAAAAGAAAGGGCATCCAAAGGATCGTGGGAGAAGGCGCCAGCGCCCCACGTGTCTGGCACGCGGGCGCCGGGCGCCAGAGCGCCAGCGCCCCACGTGCCTGGCACGCGGGCGCCGGGCGCCAGCAGCAGAAGGGACTTGGTCCCTGCACTGGGAGCTGTGCTTCAGAAAGGAAATATTTATTATTTTGTGTATAAATGTATATATATTTTTGAGGATTTTAACTCCTAAGATATTTTGGAGCTAATGGAAGGGGCTTCTCCCTTGAGCTCTGGATCTTCCCCAAAATGGGGTTCTTGGAAGCGGGTCTTCTTCTTCGTCCTCTGTTGGCCGGATCTTGAAGAACAAGAAGTATGAAAATTTTAAAATCTCTTCTTTTTGAGATCTAATGGAAGATCTGAGTTCCCCTTTGTGGGTTTTGTGGTGAAAAACTATTTAGTTTTGGAAAAGGAAGAATAAAACTCTTGATTTAATTCAAAAAAAGAAGAAGGCACAAAAACCTAACCTTTTTTAGAGGAATGAAAAGTATATCTTTATTCATCATCATGTTGCCTTATATAGGTTTACACATTTACATATAGCCCCTTGGGGTTTACAAAATGATATTTTTCCCATTTCATACCTCATGTGCTATTTCTTTTTGCACATAAGCGATGGGCTTTACAGAAATTTGGCTGTATGCCCATTTTGCTTACATTCATACACAAAAAAATTACATCAAAATTATTTGTTACATAATTTTTATTTTGGCATGGGGAGGCCAGCCGCGGGGCTCGACTTGGACATGGGCCCACTTGCTTGGGCTTGGGCCCGCTTACTTGGGGTTGACCTTGACTTTGACCCGGTCAATTAGGGTGCAAATTTTGACCCCAACACTTAGATCCTTAAGGACGGGCCGAGCAGGGTTGTTGCCCGGTGCCTCTTGGCAAAGGCTTAGATCCTTAAGGATGGGCCGAGCAGGGCTGCTGTCCGGTGCCTCTTGGCAAGGGCTTAGATCTTTAAGGACGGGCCGAGCAGGGTTGCTGCCCGGTGCCTCTTGGCGAGGGCTTTGATCCCTGGAGTCATGGAGGTAGGGAACTACCAGCCATGGATAACCGAGCAAGGGCGAGCCTGGTTGCCTCTTGGTGAGGGCTTCGATCCTTAGCGCGGGAGGGGCTGTAAGAGACCTGCTAAGGATGGACTGAGCAGTGAAGCTGCTCTGTCGAGTCGTGAGGTTCTTTCCGATCTTCCACGGCGTTCGATCATTGGGAAGAGTGACCGTCGTGGTAGCCACGTGTCATTAACGCATAGGGAAGGCAGAGCGCAAGAGCCGCATCGTTTCGATTTCGCCGAGAAAGGCGAGACGCCCGCCACGCGGCGGTACAGTTGTGGAAGGCACGAGCGACCGTTGGACTCCTGAGGGCGCAACGGGGCTATAAAGTGGAGGGAGCGTTGAGCACTCCTTTCTCTACCCCCAAGGCTTAAGGATGAAGGACTTCCCTTTTACCATCCCAGAGATCATAAACTTTGAAGATGTTTACCTGTATGACCAGCATTGTACCGAGGATACGGTGCAGTTGGTTATAGGCCGCATCGAGGACCACTTCGGCCGGCTTCTCCCCCGGCGTTCGCCCCTGCTCCAGCTATTGATGTACGCCATCTGGAGGGCATCGCCGGGGCTGTATAACCCTCTGTCCGAGCAGCTGAAGGACGAGGCCGTCGGTAAGCTGAGGTCCTTGTGCTACCTCGGTCTGATTTTGACGGGTCGGCGCAACGCTCGGTGGCACTCGTCCTTGAGAGCTACCAACTGAGGCACCACGCCGATATTCGTGGGCGGCATCAGAGGCAAAGGGCTGAAGCGGCGAGGGCTCGGCTGGCTGAAATATGCTCGGAGTACCACGAGCAGTGTTTCCTGCACCCTCTTTCCCCGCTAATGTAATTTTTCTTTTATTTCAATGTATAGATGAGGAGCCCATAGTACCCTTGGGAATAAATAAAAATCTTCTTTTTGCAATGTCTTATTATTCCCTTCTTATTATATGAACAGAAAGAACTTGAGAAAAGTTTACATTGCTTTAGTAAAAGAAGTGCACGCTAGTAGATGCTCTTTTATCGGTACAGTTTGAGTTTCTCGGCGTTGTAAGGCCGTGGAAACTTGCGTCCTTCCATGTCTTGCAAACGGTAGGCTCCGCCGGGCAGTACCTCGGAGATGAGGAAATGACCGTCCCATCTTGGGGAATACTTATGCAGCCTGCCTTGGTTGACGAACTCGTTCTGCCTTAGGACTAAATCTCCGGCCTTGAAGAGGCGACGCTTGATTCGTGCATTGTAATAGCGGGCGGTCTGTTGTTGATAGGCGGCAGCTCTGATCTGAGCCCGGTCTCGTTTCTCTAACAGGATGTCCAGGTTGGTTCGTAGTGCCGAGGTATTTGCTTCGTCGTCGAAGTGTTCAACCAGGTGACTGGGTAATCCGATCTCCGCTGGGACCATTGCCTCGGTCCCGTAGCAGAGACTGAAAGGGGTTTTCCCAGTGGGGGTTTTCTTTGACATACGCAGCGCCTATAGGACTCAGGGCAATTCCTCGACCCAACTGCCTTGGCGTCCTTCCAGGCGTGTCCGGAGACCTCGGAGGACGTCCCGATTAGCGACTTCGGCTTGCCCGTTGCATTGGGGATGCATGACAGCGGCAAACTTCATGAGGATATGATATTCATTGCAGAATTCCTTCACTTTTTCATTTTCGAAGTTCGTCCCGTGGTCGGTGATGATACACCTCGGGATGCCGAACCGGAGTATCACATTGTTCAGCAGAAACTTGATTGTTGTGGTGGCTTCTGGTTTTCTGATGGGAATGGCTTCGATCCACTTTGTGAAGTAATCCACCGCGACGAGGATGTACTTGTGCCCACCCATGCCGGTAGGGAACTGGCCTATCATGTCCATTCCCCACTGAGCGAACGGCCACGGTGAGGTTAGGACGGTCAGCTCGGTAACCAGAAGGTGAGGTATGCTTCCGTGAAGTTGGCAACTTTTGCACCTCCTGACGAGCTTCTGGGCGTCTTGGTGAATAGTTGGCCAGTAGTACCCCTAGAGCAGTGCCTTTTGGATTAAAGAGCGGGCCCCTTGGTGTGCGCCGCCGACCCCCTCATGGATCTCTCGGAGGACGTAGTCGGCTTCGTGGGGGTCGACGCATCGGAGCAAGGGCTGAGTGAAGGACTTCTTGTAGAGGTTCCCGTTGCTCTAAACGAAGTGACGGGCTTTGGCCCAGAGACAGCGGGCTTCTCCCCGGTCTTCTGGGATCGTACATTCCCTCAGGAATTCCACGAGGGGCTTCTTCCAGTCCCGGTCTTCTTCTTGGGCAGTGTATACATGGAGTGTTGCTGCCGCATTTTCTCTGCTAGGCCGTGGCAAAATCTCGAAGAGGATGGACCGCTTGTTGTTGGCCGAGTAGGATGAAGCCAGCTTACTCAAGGCGTCGGCTTGGGCGTTGAGCAGTCTGGGGATCTGCTCTACCTGGACTTCGTCGAAGTTCTTTCGAAGTTTTCTCACCTCAGCTAGATAATTCACCATCAGAGGTTCCCGAGCCTCGAAATGACCAGTTACTTGGCCAACGACTAGGGCTGAGTCACTGTGGATCCGAATTGTTTTTATCCCCAGCCCGGAGACTATACGCAGTTCGGCCAGCAGGGCCTCGTATTCTGCCGTGTTATTTGAGGCCTTGAACCCGAGCTTCAGGGAATACTCTATTTCTGCCTCGTTCGGGCCCCGAATGATGAGGCCGGCACCACTCCCTTCCTCGGTCGAGGACCCGTAAACATAAAGGATCCAATCAGGGACTGAGTCGGGCTTCCCATCGACAGAGGGCTGAGCTGCTGGGGCCGGCGCTGTCTCTGGCTCCTTGCTGGGGATAGTGCATTCGACAACAAAATCGACCAGGGCTTGTGCTTTGATGGCCTACCTCGAGCGGTATTTTATGTTGAACTGGGACAACTCCCATCTCCACTTCTCCAGGCGGCCAGAGGATTCGGGTGAGACGAGGATAGCCTCCAAGGGGCGCTCGGTAAGAACAAGGATGGTGTGAGCCTGGAAATAGTGCCGCAGTTTCCTTGAGGCCATGATGAGCGCCAAGACGATTTTCTCAATCGCTGGGTACCTCGTTTCTACATCTTTGAAGACATGGCTCACATAGTATACCGGTCTCTGGACTCCGTCGATCTCATGGACGAGCACTGCGCCCGCTGCTTGGTCGGATACTGCCAGATACTGCGATAGCTCGTCCCCTTCCATTGGTCGGGTGAGCAGAGGTGGAGTTGCACGGTACCTATTTAACTGGTCAAAGGCGGTCTGGCACTCCACCAACCACTCGAACCTCGGAATTTTCCTTAGAGCTTTGAAGAACGGGAGGCACTTCTCGCCAGACCTCGACATGAAGCGCTACAGAGCGGCTACTCTTCCTGTCAGCTGCATTATCTCGACGTTAGTCTTAGACGCGACCATGTTGAGGATGGTATTGATTTTCTCCGGGTTGGCTTCGATCCCGAGATGAGTGACCATGAAACCGAGGAACTTTCCCCCGATGACCCCGAATGTGTACTTGTCGGGGTTCGGTTTCATCTTGAACTTGCGGAGTACTTTGAAGGCCTCGCCCGGATCCTTGGCGCGGTCGACCGATGAGACCGACTTGACGAGCATGTCGTCGACATAAACTTTCATGTTCCTGCCGATCTGGGACTTGAACATGCGACTGACCAAGCGTTGGTACGTAGCTCCGGCGTTTTTGAGGCCGAAAGGCATTACCTTGTAGCAGTATACCCCCTGGTCCATTGTGAATGCGGTGAGATCTTCGTCTGCCGGATTCATACAGATCTGATTGTAGCCGGAGAAGGCGTCCATGAAGCTAAGTAGCTCGTGGCCTACCGAGCTGTCGACGAGTTGATATATCCAAGTGAGGGAATAGTTGTCTTTTGGGCAGGCCTTGTTGAGGTCGGTGAAGTCGACGCACATACGCCATTTCCCACTTGAATTTTTCACCATAACCACGTTTGCCAACCATTCGGAGTAAGGCACATTCCGAATGAAGTTAACGGCGAGGAGCCTGTCTACGTCATCCTCAATTGCTTTCTGCTTGATCGGGGCGAAGCTTCGCTTCTTCTGTCTGACGGGTCGGGCCGCATGATCTACCCCGAGTTTATGAGATATGATCTTGGGGTCGATCCCAGGCATGTCAGTAGGAGCCCAGGCGAAGACGTCGGTGTTGTTTCTGAGAAAGCCAACTAGGTCATCGTGCTGAGTCCCTGTCAGAAGTGAACCGATCTGAACGGTACATTCAACGTCCTTTTTTACGAGGGGGCCTCTGTCAATGGCTCTACTGGGGTCCCTCGGACCTCCTTTTGCTCGTCCCAAGTGTCCAGAGAACCCCTGATTTCACTCTCGGCCTCAACGTCGTTGTTCTCCTGTTCCGACGAAGATGCCGCGGTGAAGCAAACCTTTGCTGTCTGCTGGTCTCCGTAGGCCCGACCTACCCTGCCTTGGTCGAGCGGGAATTTCATAGCCAAGTGAAAGGTCGATATCTGGGCCTTGAGGGAGTTCAGCGTTGGGCGGCCGAGGAGGATGTTGTAGATGGGATTCTCGCTACTATGAATTCCACAGGCACTGTTCGCGTACGGCCAGCCTCCCCGATGTTAAACTGCAGAGTGATTACCCCTTCCACCGGGATAGAGTAGTTGGTGAATCCTGACAGGACGTAGGAGGTCGGCCTCAGGTCTGCCGGGGTGAGCCCCATGCGCAGAAAGCAGTCGTAAAAGAGTATATCCGCCGAGCTTCCCTAGTCAACCAGTATCCTCTGCACTTCGTATTGGTGGACACGAGCTGTAATCACCATAGGGTCGTTGTGGTTTAGGAATATACCGTGGAGGTCCTCGTCGTTGAAAACGATTGGCTCGGTCTCCCTGGATTTCTTCCTCGGACGGCCGCTAGACAACACGACCGGCGTGGGACGCTGAGCCTTGTAGGTACCCGACGTACCCCCTGCTAACATGACCATGATTTGGCCGATTTCAATTCACCGGGAGGGGGATGTTGCTCTTGCTTGCGGTCCGTCTGCCGCTTGTCTCGCAAGTATGTCGCCAGGTGCTCCGAATGGATGAGTTCCTCGATGTAATCTCGGAGCTGCTTACAGTTCTCCATGGAGTAGCCTTGCGACCTGTGGAAGCCGCAGAAGGGGCCCCGGGTGCGCTTCGCCGCCATGCACGAGACCGGGGGGAGCTTGAAGAACCTCTCACCTTTGGCCTCTTCTAGCAGTACCGTTTGGGAGAAGTTGAGCGGGGTGTACTCCTGAAACTTTAGGGAGTAAGGCTTCAGCCGCTCAAGCCTCTTTTTCTCTTCTCGATCCCTTTTCTTATGATCCGTCTGTTATGTCCAGGGCAAATTGGCGTTCACCTCGGATTCGAGCTGGATCTCACGTTCGGTCCAGGCCTTGACCTCAGCCATGGTCTTAGGTTGCGCTAATGCAAAGGAGTGTAACCACTCCTTATGCCTAAGACCCGACCTAAGTGCCGTGATGACCGTCTCGTCCCGGTGTTACGGGACTTCGAGGAAGGCGTTGTAGAAGCGGGTGACGTACCTTTTGAAGGTCTCCTTGTCCTCGCTCTTTATTGTGAAGAGATGGTCAACGGTTCGCTTCTGCCATCTGTTCCCGACGAAGTGGCCGGGGAATTGGGTGGCCAGCTCACTAAAGGTCGAGATGGAGCGTGGTGCGAGTCCTCAGAACCAGTCTCGTCCAGAGCGGATGAGAGTGGCCGGGAAAGCGCGGCATTGGGCAGCGTCGGAACAGTCCTGGAAACTCATCACAGCCGTGAACGCGTCTAGATAGTCCTTCGGGTCGAATTTCCCGTCGAAGAGTGAGACTTTCGGGGGCTTGTTCCGGGAGGAGACATGGACGCCGAGAAACTCCTCGGTGAAGAGCTTCGTGAGCGAGTCGGCGGCGTATTTAGCCCCGTCGCTCGTATGACGACCTTCCCGATGCATGCCTTCGATCTTCTTTTCGAGGGCGTCGAGTCGGCTGTGGTACTCCGATGACTCAGCATATTCTGATCTTTGGCCTCTGCTGTCGGAGACCTGCGTTGGGCCGCGGCCCCGGTTCCTCTCGATGAGGTTCCTTAGGTCCCCTGGCGAGGTGGTCTTTGAGCTGCCATGACGAGTCCCGTCCGGGCGACCCCGTTGAGGGAGGGGGTGTCGGTCATGCCTGGGTGAGGGCGAGCTAACCGACACCTCCTCGAGAAGGACAGGGGCACGATGGGGCTCGGGGCGAGGCGCTCCGGCGACGGACCTCGGTGTTGAACCGTGGGGCGCCCAGCGGGTCATAGAATATGTTTACCCTTGCGATCTATGGCTTCCGGAGGTAGCGTGACGGTGGTCGGTAGCACCGACGCGAGCAGAGTCCTCTCTCCTTCTGTAGGGGTCCCAGTCCCGAGGTGGGGGAGCGACGACCTGGGGAGCTTGCCTCGCCGTTTGGACACGGACGAGCGCATCAACAACGGATGTGAGTCGATCTATCTGAGCGGTTAGGGCGTTGATGGCGTTCGGGGGAGGAGATTCGTCCGCGCCTCCGTTGTGGGAGAGGCGGCGGCTAGCACTTGGATCATCGCAGTAATCGCTCGCCATGAAGTTGGGATCGGAAGATGAACTTTCGTTGAGTGGAATAAGAGTTCCCACAGACAGCGCCAATTGATGGAGGTCTGGATCTCCTTCAGATGTTATCTTCGGTAGATCTGCTGTGAGCGCTGATCGACGGCTGAGATTTGATCTGGAGGTTGTCTCCTTCAGCGTGTAGGTCTCAATGGGCTTGGATTTGAGGCTGAGCCGAGCTACCTGCAGGGAAGTCCCGGGGTGGTTGTGCCACATAGGACCCTCTGACGATCAAGTTAGTGGTGTCAATTGGGCATAGCAGCGGCCTAGTAGAAAGGATTGCGTACCTCGATCGTCTGAAAGAGGGGTTTAGCGGCAGCAATGGACAGGCAGGCATGAGAATCATGCCGGCCGTCACGCTCCTGACGTCATGCCCGCGTGATAGGTGGGATCCCGCATTAATGGTGAGACAGGCTCGTTAATGGGGGATCATGATGGCGTGGAACGTAGGGTCGTGGGTGGCGGATATCTCGCGCATGGCGAGATTCACGGAGCCGTGGCGTAGGTTCCTGGGATCAGCGCTGCGGGTCGGTCAGGATGAGACCGAGGAGGATGAGCTCGGCGGGAGACTCGGGGACGAGCGAGAGGCCGAGGCATCTTTGTACCATGACAGCTCGGAGGCGAGCCGGGGGTTGTCTGGAGGGCCACCGAAGGTCGGGAGACCCCTCAGGTCGGAGGCTCGAGGTGAGGTCCTGACCGAATTTCTTGATCCTTTCTTATAGGTTCTAGGATACGTCATCTGCAACGTGTCAGCATCTGGAGAGTCACGATATCGAACCTCATCACATTTATATAGCCAAAATCATATTTGACATATATTGGCTTCGAATCCCATTCCAGTCTGGCAAATAAATAAATAAACAATATACACACACAAAGAGAGGGGAAGGTATATAAGATGGCGGCCCCTTTTTAAAGAAGGGTCATGCCTCAAACAAATATTATCCCCATGTTTTTAACCGATCCAAATCGGTCATCTTAATCTACTTATTAGAAAGCCTTTATATACAAAAAATCATGTAATTTAAAGACCTGTAACCCGTTCTTCAAACGATAGAAAAATTAACGATTTATCGATATATATAGGAAAGCTACGATCACTTGATGAACGCGTTAAAGGTCTTTAAATCTCGAGATTTTTTATATATAGGAGTTTCATGATATATAGATTAACATGACCGGTTAAAATCGATAAAATACATGGAGATAGATGTGTTGTGAGGCGCCGGAAGGGAGAGCATTTTTTAAAAGGAATCGCCACCTCCCGCTCCTTTTAATGGATTTATAATTACAATAGGAAGAATGAAGATTTGTATTTGTAACCAACTATTAGAATTTACATCACTTTGATATTTCTGTTTTTAATCCAAATGAGATTTAGCTACTCTCCTTCTCTTTGTCTTGTTCATCTTGGATTTCTTCTTTCTCAATGAGCTCCCATTCCTTGAGGATAGACTCCATTAATTCTTCTACCTCATCTCTTATATGATCAACCTGTGATAGCAATGGAAAAAAGGGTATATAGTTCGAAACAAGCGTGGCCTTTTTTTCTGCTTAGCATATATATCTAGGATAACGGAGGAAAGTGTAGTAGGAGGGAAATTCCTTCTATGACGTCGAAAAAATATATCCTCCATGACTTTTTTCGGCGATCGACACCCAGCATCATCATCTTTATCATGTAAGATGTGGATACACCGAATTTCATGGTATTTTATCGCTTTTTAACCGTTAATTTAGTGGATGGAAAATTAACGATTTACCGACAATAGAACTTTTTACACTGCTAATTCAACGGTGAAAAAAATGATGGAATCAAATGAAATTTGGTATATCCACATCGTACATGATAAAGAAGATGATAATGGGTGTCAATTGTCTAAAAAAATCATATAGGATATAAATATTTGATGCTACCTAATGAAAAAGACTCCAGAGGCATCTTTTCTTCATTACTCTCTCTCTCTCTCTTTATATATATATATATATATATACACACACACTACTATCGGCAGGATTTGAAAACAAATTCTATAATTTTTTAACCATTGAATTTGTTTTGGAATGTGTGCAAACAATTATGAAGAAAATTTCTTATTTATTCAAATATTAGCATAATTGTTTGCATAGATCCAAAAGTTAAAAAGTTGGTAGAAATTATTTCTAAATTTTACAGATAGTATCCTTGTCTCTCTCTCTCTCTCTCATACATATATATATATATATATATATATATATATGAGAATAATGTAGGAAATATGCTATAGGAGGGAATTTCCTCCTATGGCGTCGAAAAAATACAATTTACATCGGGTTTTCCGACGATCAGCATTCATCATCTTTATCTTTATCATCTAAAATATGAGTACACCAAATTTTATGTGATTCTACAACCTTTTCACTGTTGAATTAGTGGGTTCAAAATTAACGGTTTACCGACAATAGAACTTTTTACATTGCTAAATCAACGGTGAAAAGGTTATAGAATCACATGAAATTTGGCATACCCACATCTTAGATGATAACGATGATGATGATGGATTCTGATCGTCGAAAAATATGATGGAGGATGTATTTTTTTGACGCAGGAGGAAATTCCCTCCTATGGCCTCTTTCCTCCATTATTCTCTCTCTCTATATATATATATAGACACAGACAAATAAAGTAAGGATCCTATAGGGTAGGCTTGCGTTTTTAAAACCACGAACCTGAATAAGAGCCGTTGGATCTTATATTTTTAATCAATGGTTAAAATTAATTCGGTTTAATAAATCGTTAATAAATGAAAGGTAAATATTCTACTCTTTGATTTTAGAAAAAAAAATCAAAAGAAACATCAAAACTTACGATATTGTGTAGATAAAATATATTTTAAAACATAAAGCAAGAAGTCGGACATAAATTTATCATACTAAGGTGTCTATCTCAGACTTTCTATATATATATATATATATATATATATATATATGGCTCCCATTGAATCTGGATATATACTAACATTGCCTCTAAAACTTGGTTTTGATATCTTGTCTCCAAATGTTTCAAAAACTTCATTGCTCAACTTGGAGATAAACAATGAATCATGACTTTTGAAAAGATATTCCCATGCACCCACAAAAAGTCAGATACAGATCAATTAAATAGGCAAAATTTTCGAAACAGAAAGAAAGAAAAAAAAACATTTTTATATCGATCATGCATATGCGGAAGCAGAACATTTATAACAAGATTGTAGAGGACCAACCTTGTGGATGAACTCTTTAGCTTTCTCTGCATCAGTCTCTACTTGTTCTGCAAAGTGCTCGATACCCAAAACCTCTTGTTTCAGGTTGCTATTTTTCGGAAGGGCGTCCGCAATATCGTAGGTTATCTTCTCTACCGCTTTAGCAACCTTCTCTGATTCCTCCAACACGGTTTCCGCAACCGCCTCCACTCCATCTGAGGATAAAATATATTTTAAATAATTAAATGTTAAATTTCCATAAATACATTGTTGGTTCACAAACCATTAGCTTAAAGTTTTGCATAGACGGTTCTATGCATGTATAGCATCAGATTAATGCCATGATTTTTGTTTAGCAACCTCTTGTTTTCACGTTGCTTAAACAAAGTACCTTTTTTTCTACCCATGTGGGTGTGTTTGACTGTATGCCTTTTCACTAGATACTAGCGATTTAGAATAACCTATGAAAATAAATAAAACAATAACTCATATAAATAGCTATGTCGGTGATTATAATGGTAAAAGTTCATGGCATTTATGTAATAAACAAAGTCCATGACATTTATCTGAAAACATTAAAATTTCATGATATTTGTTTGTAATACAAAAAGTTCATGGTATTTATCTGAAACTTATTGGAAGTTCATTGTATTTATTTATAATAAACAAAATCCATAGTATTTATATACAAAAAATGAAATCTCATTGTATTTATTTGTAATAAATAAAATCCATACTATTTATCCAAAAATGGCGAAAAATCATAATATTGATTTACAATAAACAAAGCCCAAAATATTTATATGGAAAAGGATGAAAGATCGTGGTATTTATTTATGTTAAACAAAACCCATTGCATTAATCTAGAAAACCGCGGAAGTCATGGTATTTATTTGTAATAAATAAAGTCCATGCTATATATATAGAAAATGGTGAAAGCTATGGTATTTATTTGCAATAAATACAACCTATAATATTTATATGGGAAAAAAGTCGAAAGCCCATAGTATTGTAGCAAAACCTAGTGGAGATAAACGAAATCTATGGTTTTTGTTTGTAAACAACAGAGTTCACAGTATTTTACCTTTGAAATGTCGAAAGCTCATGGTATTTTAGTGAAAACCCAAAAGGGTATTGAGCTAATGGCATAATGGTAAATAATGAGAAGTTTTGGGCTAATGACACAATTGTAAATAAAAATAAGTTCCGCTAAAATGAGGAATCTACAATTTTATCCCTATCCTTTCATAAAATAACAAAATTGCCAACTTATTGATTTTTCGTCTAAGCCCAAACTAATAGAAAGCGCGGGCAAAAGTGAAAATTTTGAAATTTTCACTTTTGATATTACTTTCTGTTGGTATAAGGATGATTGAGTGAGGTGGGAGATGTAATTTTCTACATTATGTAATCTCACTTTCTATCCAGTGAAAACTAATCAATCAAAATTATTCTTTCTATCTTATAGATAGAATGAAAACTCAACAAATGGGTATGAAATTATTTCATCTGAAAGATGAATAATTGTTGACCTAATGATGATTTAAATACCTTCTATCCTCGACACTTTCTTATACAACGGTACGGCCAACCATATTATGGAACTCAATACCCATCTTGCCCTGCAATAACAACATATCGTTAATGACATATTAAAGAGACTAAATCCTAGTTTGACTCAACTTCAACTTTTCTAACGGAGAGATTCCTACATCAACAGCCCTAGCGACCCAACAGGGGAAGTGATCAGAAATTAACATTTTCGGGGCAAATTCGTGGGTCTCCTGAGTGCATATGTATTGTGTGCTTATATGTGGTATATGGTGTGTGCATAGATTAGGGCTTACGAGCCCGTGCCTGAAAAAAGAAGAGAAAAAGAAAAACCTAATCGTCATTGTTTCTTTAACAACAATAGAAATTAGAATAAGAAGGTTATAAGGCATTAATAAAGCAAGAACCAATTTTACTATGGAGTTGACAATTTTATGTTTGAATTAATGTATTTTCAATTCCTTTCAAAGTGGAAGGAAACCGCTGGAATTGCAATAAAAAAATATAATATATACAAATAATTAAATAATTCAAGCCAATGATGTATATTAGGATAGCTGCTGGAATTTCTTGAAAACCCATGGTTTGGCCTAATTACTAAAAACATACTTAAGCTTTTTTTCTTACCCAATACCCATCCTACATTAATCCCGTTACCTAATTGACCCCATTTGCTTTAATTCTGTTAAGTTTTTTATGATAAATTGATGGAAATGAGTCACGTGTAATGTAAGTGACTCTATTTTTGTTTTTTCTTCTAACATTGCCCTCTTTATCCATTAAATGGCTGTATATCTTCTTCCTCAAATTAAAATCACAAACATCCACAATTCTTCTTCTTTAAGGATTTTTTGATTTGTAGGACAGGCTCAAATGATGGCGAATTCTAGACGTAGGTAACAGAATTAAAGTACAAAAATAGGGTCACGTGCATTACACATGATCCATTTCCATCGATTTATCACAAAAAATTAACATAATTAAAATAGAGGGGATCAAGTAGGTAACGGAATTAAAATACATGGGTTATTGGATAAGGAAAAAGGCTCAAATAGACTTTTAGGAATTAGCCCAAACCAGTTTTCAAAAAATAAGCCTAAATTTTAACTATCTTAGTGCATTTAGAATGTGTACATTAAATTCAACCACGGTGAGTCAGTATTCCTCATTTCTAATTCTCTAAAAAATACCACCCAAGAGCGGATCTAGCTACTTATACACTAGCTGTTGAAATTTCGAAAATGGAAAAAACTAATGTTCAACACAAACCAGCGTTAGGAAATTTTTTAGCATATTATATGCATTTATGGAATAAATAAATCAATAGGAGGCGTCGATTAAAATGGTAATGCTGTTTTTCCTCAACAAAAGATCTTGAGTATAATAATTCCTATTACCATATAATTACATTTTGAACTATCTTTTAAGTAGGTTGGATTTTATTCTAGGTATTTTTTTGTAATGATAAAGTCTTTTCAATGTTCGTAACTAAATTAATTTAAAGTATTGTTACCGCTTTCGAAATTGTCTAACAATTTTCATTTAATTTAGTTCGATTTCTGAAGGGAACAATGTTTTTTTTATGCTCATCCCTACTAAGTTATTACCAATATTACCATATAGGAATACTGTGTATAGGTTGTCTTGAATCCCCCGATACAACCACACCATTGTCAAAGATCACCGACCTATAAAAAAACCAGTGCAACCATTTGAGTAAAATGTTTTTCTGATAAAGAATGGCCGGGGAATTTTTGGAAGAACGTTCATCGAAACAAATACGAGAATATAAAAGAAAATTTGAAAATATTTCAATAATGAAATTATACCATTGGTTTATAGGCCCAGTTGATCAAAATTTTGACACAGATTAAAATAGATGCCTTGCACAATATCATCACCACCATCATCATTTAAACATATTTTTTCGGAATCAAATTGGCTGTAAAAGGTCAAAACCTTTAGGCTCTTTATTAGAGGAACCATAAAGCAACAAAATTAGCATTCTTCAAATTATTCTAAAGAAATAATAAATTTTAAATAAAGAATAATGTTCAACTCTCATACACAAATGAATTCAGGAATGAAGAAAAGAGAAAAATGGAAGGAAAAAAAAATCCGATCATAAGTACATCTTGAATCTAATAGGCATAAATTCAAACAAACTAAAAAGTTTTAAGAGTTACAATGAACAAGAAAAAACAAAATTGTGAAGAACAATTCACACATACTTGGGGATCTCATTGCTTAATTTCCCTCCATCAACACAGGAAGACTCCATTGCTGAGGAAGGACCATAAAATGATGGAAACTATGTTGAATGGTGGAGGTGATGGAAAATGGATAACCAAAGAGAATTGATAAATGAGACATTGACATTTTCTCCAAGTTGCTTGTCATATATGCTAACCTATTTTATATTATAGCGTGTTAGTTGATAATTGATATCTATATCTACCGAAATGATATTTTTCCTTTCTTTTTATTGAAAAGTCGAGCTGCATCTCACATCAAAAGTATATAGTGTGTATAGGATGATAATTGATATTTTTATCTACAGAATTAATTAATTGTTTAATACTGGCTAGTAAGTAAATAACTACAGATGATTGACCAAGACTCAAGAGGATGAAATTAAACATGAGAAAGCTACATTCAGGGTCCCTGCTATTATGACACGGGTGCTATTATCCGGTTTAATGGCTAGAAATAGTGGTAAATAAGAAAGGCCGGGGATTAGGTCGTGTTTTGATTTGTGATAAAAGATTTGTGTCATCCAAACATGAAAAATAACAGCGAAAACCCCCGCATTGAGAAAACTACTGCAAAGTGGGACATCAAGGATTTTTTTTCTGCCTGATGCACAAACATATTCTAAATCTATGTAAGTATGAAAACTCAATACAATTTTCATATGTTTAAATACAGAAAAACCCTTATTTTTGCCCAAAAAACAGAAACTCTCCTTAATTTGAAACCTATAATTACCCCCATAAACCCTAAAGCCGTTAATATTTTCCATCCATGATATATACAAGAAATGCTCCTCTTTTAATTTTATCCCACTTATTCTATTGCTCTCTTTTCTTCATTTTTTCTTTCCCCCAATCCATACCCTTTAGAATGCTTGCTCGCTCCTCGGGAGAAAAGAAGAGAAGTGGATGACTCTTAAATTTAAATTGAAGACTATGGAAAATAAAGATGAGAAAAAAGATATGGAGGGAAAAATTTTAGAAAGAAAGAGGAAAGAAATTTAGATAAGAAAGGTTAGAGAGCATATTGAGAAAAATAGATCGAGAAAACAAACGATCTAAAGCTTTTGGGGTTAAGTATGTATTTTTTAAGTTAAGAGAGATTTCTTGTTTTTCGACCAAAAGCGAGAGGGTTTCTTGCATTTAGCCGTTTAACATTTATGACATGGATAAAATTGATAGGAATATCTTATCTTTGGAGAAGAAAAACTGACGATAAACGAATTAAAGGAAAATGAACATGGAAGTACACAAGAAAGCGAATGGTATTTTTTTTTCTCTAAAAAAAGTTTAATGAAATTTAAGATCTTGTAGTGTCTTTTAATTCAAAATTACACGGCTAGTAGTCTCTTGAATTCTTTTGCATTGTTTTGATAAATTCTCATTAGTTTTCTTTCTTTCTTTTTATCCTTTGTTTCAAGGTAAAGAAGCTATATAGTTTTAGGGATATAATTACTTTAAACCATTTATTAATGCAACTAGGTTTTGATATGTGATATGCACATGGCCATAAGCAGAGATGGTTATTTAAATTGTTCTATTACCATGGTTAGTTTTTTAAAAGAAATTATGGGATGGTGTACCTGTCTAAGAAATAAGAAATCTTTTTTCCGTCAAATGTTTTCCTTGAAGTGAAATTAGAAATGCCTTACGACCTTATTATGTCACCATTATGTTAGCAGAGAAAAAAGAACATGCCATTTGTGATAAGATTTATATTAAAGCTTGTTATTGCGTCAAAAAAATAATAAATTGCGGCAGTGTGCAATAACAAAAATGTTTGTTTTTTAAAAATAAGATCTTTAAAAAGCATTTCATTATCCCAACAAAAGAAAAAGAAAAAGAAAAGCCTTTTTGCATTACAGCCATAGAATTATTTTAAATTGAACTATAATCAGCTTCCCCCAATTTCCAGAAGAACGAGGTCTAGGGTTTGTGTTTTGAGATCGATTTTACAGCAACAATTCTTTTCGGGCTACGATTGAAGAGGAGGAAGAGGGGATTGATCGAATTCTGAGAATTGGTGGAAGTTCATGTTTTCGAGATCGGGGAGAGCGAATTGGAGCTCAGTTCTTCAGCTATGATTTGTAAAGATTGCACTTTTTTTTTGTACAAAGTGGGGTTTCATTTGACAATGCTGAAGGATTTGGTGAAATCGAGAAGATACTTGGAGGTTGTCGGCAAATATTGGAGCTGTTTGTGTTTGATTCTGAGGGGACAGAAGCAATCTTTGCTTTGTCGATGATGACGAGGAAGGGAATTGAGGTTTATTCCTTAACAATGTTTCCTTTTGTTGAATTGGATTCAATACTATTGTAGGAATACATGTCTGAGCTCGCGGTCTCAATTATGAATAATGATTCTGTCTGTGATTCTCAAAGCAATGAAATTAAGTTATTTTAATCTGCATGCTATCTTTATCACCATATTATTGAATTTCGATCAATGCGGTCTCTAGTTGGCTTCAGCTTATTCTCGGCATGCTTTTTATTTAGTATGTGCCGTACGCGTTCTTAATAAATTCGAATGGAAATGTGTTGGATCATATAGGAAATTATAACATAACTCATTTGTGCTTAGTTAACGGAATGATTTGAAAAATGGATGATGCATTCGTGAACGATTTTGGGTTCCTGACTTCCAACATTTTGACTGAATCATGACCAACCATTGGTGGAGTTTGTGCTTTTATTGCTTTGAGGTTTATTTATAACTTCCCTTTGGACTATTTTAAATTAGGGTTTAGCTGGTTTAAACTTAGCGTGGAACTTATGGCGATGCGTAGGCGAATCTTGACATAGGGTGCTGAATCTTCTGATTACTAGTTCTTTGATCCAATGTTCCTTTAACTGTAGCTGCTATGACTGAAAAGTCTAGAAGGGAAAACATATTTCTCTTCAGAGCACTAAATTCCCCGGAGGCACAAATAAAGCAAAGAGCCAAACACAACTCATTCCCTTTTTCTAATTAGGCTTAATTCTCCAAATCACCCTTTGGTTTGACCTATTGTCCCGAAACAATCCTCCCAAGAAAATGTTACTCAACTGTTTCCTATAGTTTGTCAATTTAACCGAGGAGATGACTCTTTAAAGAAACATATCCATATGCCCAACCCCAAAAGACTTGAGATAAAGGCTTGTTGTTGTAACTCGCCCCTATTGTTCACTTTCGTTAGCCAAGACTCCCTGCTATTACTTTAATATTAATTGTCCAGCATGCTCTTCTTCGTCCTCATCTTCCCCTTTTGCAAAACTCAAATCCAAATTAAGGCCTTGAAATTTAAGCCTTTCATTTGGTGATTGAATGAGACACATGGGTTGGTATGTAAAGGAAATGAATATTGAATTTAGGTAAATTCTAATTTCGAACCCTACTTGAAAGCTATTTTGAGAAATTTTATTTTTTGGTTTGTTGTTCTCAATTACTTCATTTCATTTCATATGAATACATTGCAAGATTGTTTGTGTATTCTTGAAGAACAAACTAGCAGCTGTCAAATTTCCACAAATTCAATAAAATGTTTTATTTTGCATCACATTGATCCTCTATGTTCTAAAAGGGGAAAAAAACAAATATCAACTATTTAGTGATTCCTTCGTCCTCTTAGCTAAGATCTGTCTTTGTGGAGTGCTCAACATTTTTCTTTCACATACCGTTGGTTTATAGAATCTGATTCATGGAATCAAATTTTCATCTTATCACACCCCACCAAAAACTCCATCCACGTATCTAATTTTCATCTTTGCTCAACTTTGGCTCCTCTTACAGGAACCATAATTAGTTATAGGAACAAGGTGTAGGACTTGCACCAAGTTATAAGCAAAGAAATAGTTGAGAAAAGGACCTGTACCATGTTATAAGCAAAGAAATAGCTGCAATAGTTTTTGTAACCATAATTTTTGGGGCAGAGTATGAACCGTATTTTTTTGTGTTGGCTGTCATTAATTACTTAAATTCATTCCAATTTCTATGAATATTTTACTTGAATGTTTGTGTATTGTTTAACTACTAATTATTGTTTTTAAGCTAACATTTTTAGTAATTTTTTGAAAATAAAGTGTGAAGGTGCTGTTATAATTGAATGGGAGAAGAAGTTACAGCTAGGGTGGTTTTGGGAAAAGAAGAAGAAGATACCTAAATAGAGAAGAAGACATAAAATGAAATGTGAAGGTGTTGTTATAATAGAAAGGCAATTTTGGGAGAAATTTTAAAAACCAGTCACATGAGTTGTCATGTGACAATTTAAGCTGTTTTAAAATATTAAAGTAATGGCTAGGTGTGTGCGTGCGCGCGCTGGGTAACAAAATGAAACTTTTTTTAATATTTATTTATTTTGGGGGTGGGGTGGGTGGGGGTGGGGTTGTTGTCTAACTTAAAAGTTCTGTTAGATGATCATATGCGAGTCTTTCCACAAGTTGTCTCCTTAACCTATGTTTCAATAAGAATTTGATCTTTAGTTTAATTTTGCTGTGTACACAATTCTGTTACAACTTTAGCAATTGTCGGAAATCAGGTAAGATGGGAGGCAAATTTGAGGGTAGGATATATAAGATTATATTATAAATATGTAAGGTAATGTTGTTTTTTAAAGACTGAAGAGGATTAGGTACTGGTTCTATTCCAGCAAGCAGAGTTGCACCAAGTAAGGTGGTGTGAGATGCATATACAGCGAGCTAAGCAAGCATTATAATGATACACAGGAAATTACTAAACTAGGAAATAGGGAAACATTAAGTTAAATGGATACAGAATTTAAGAAATGATTTGCAAAATATGTAAATGATATTAAATGTTACTGCTGATAACCAGATAAGGATGCCTAGTATTCTAAGGAGGAAAGAAAGAGAGACTACAATGCTTGGTGAAGGAAAAGTAGACACAAATTATGAAGCATGAATTTGGACGTATAAGAACGCGACGAGACAGAATTCCTTATAAAGTATATCACGGAGATCCAACAACCTGATAATAAATCCTGCATGGCTGTGCGTAGAATTAGACTTTGTTTCTTTTAGAAGGAGTGCAAGAAGATCTTCCAGTGGTAGGCTACGGGATTGGAATTAATTCTATATGAATCTGATTAACTTCATTTGATATGTTTTTAAAAGCCATAGATTTGTATTTTTCTTCCCTTCCTAGTGTGCATCAGGCAGCCATTTGGCGAACGACCAAGGGTAACAAGTTAGACCTATTGTATAGGACACCCTAAACCCTACTAAAGTTGGTCTCATAATTGTTTAAATTGTTTGCACCTTGATCAGAGATTTCAATACTCAATTTGTATTTCTAAATCATCGATCTAAACAATATTCTAGTTTCTTTTACCCGATTACATTTGTTTTTGTAACACCCTAGTACAGTTATACGACATTAATTGGTATTTTAACACTTACTTTATATTTCTTCTATTTTATTCTTTTGGGTTGCGAGTGATTCGAATAGTAGTAGAGTTATTTGATCCGACCCGCATGTGTGAAACCCGGTATGGTGCTAGATTATATCAGATATTATCAGTAAACCGAATCTATGTGAATCTAGTATAGTACACACACATATATATATTATATATTTAGATCGTTATATATCTTTTAGTAGCCACAAGTTAAGAATAAGTTATATTTTGTTAACTGTCATCATATGCCTGCGTTCCCATATCTTATTTTGCTTTTATCTTTTACGTTTAAATCTCAAGATATTAAATATTAAATATTTACTAAATCTAGATATATTTTTAGAATCCTTTTAAATCTTAAGTTAGGGGTATGAGTTATTTAAAATATATTCTTGTATTATGATTGAGAAATTTACATATGTGAATTATTTTCAAAAATATATTTTGATGAGATTTTGGTGGAGATTGGTTGTAGTTTGATATTATCTATATATATTAAAACTAATATATATTTATAACCCAATTTAAACTATACTATATATTTTTATATTAAACACAAAATCTCTCTTTCTCTGTCTCTTTCTCCACATAACATATCTCTTTCTCCTCTAACTAAATCTTTTACTCATCAATTTATATATTCTCCTTCTTCGTTCTTCAAGCCCACACCCATTCTCACCGACGCAAGTCCAGCCGTATCCTAGAACCTTAACCGAGCCATCAAAACTTGGTGTTGATTTGTATAGCGTCGTATTGCTTCCGTTCATCGCGTTTGTTTCGAGGTAAGTTTACAACTTGCTATATACTATGCTTTATGTAATTTACTTATATATTATCGTACTATTATTATTATTATTATCATACAACTATATCTATATAATTTATATACCGTAGTTATTTAACGTTAATCAGTTTTATAATATACAGTGTATGCAAGTTTATAACTTGCGACATTCTATAATTATATCTATAAATATATACATCGTCGTAATATTTATTATTATTATCATTATACCGTTTATATCTATATAATCCGTATATCATTAATTAGTTTATAATCTGCATTTTATAACGTTATGCAAAATATAGATTGAAAATATTATAGTTTACACATGAAACGTCGTCTCCAAGCGGATACGACAAATCTGAAATTTACTGTACAACTTATCTTATAAAATTCATTATAAATTATTGAAAAATCATTAGCACACGTTCTTTAGTTCGTTACGAAGCTAACTCAGAATACTATAACCCTGTGAAATATTCACTTGCAAAATAAATTGTTTAAAGAACGTAAACTGTAAATGAAACTACCTCTGAACTGCTGTCCATGGAAATTCCAGCAGCAAACTTTTAATTTTGAATGTTCATAACTTTTTGTAGGAACAATCCGAGATACTCGAACTTATAAAAATAAAAACCTTATTGACTTAGCCTTGCTTTGGTATATGACACGTCCCTTTTGGAAGATATTTGCTATTTTAAAGCCATTTTACAAATCAAGGTGATGCTGAATTTCTGAACGGAATTTTCTTGTGCATGGTTAACAATACCAATTTTTAGTTATTAATCGGATTGAATATGTTATCCATGTTAATGCTATTATCTTGGATTTGTACATGATATGATTATGTTATCCTTGACATGTTTGTAACCTGTCAAACTGTACTATTTTTGTTATCATGCTAATACATGTTGCCTGTAATACTTACCGATACCAACAATCTTGACTTATTATCTTGATTGACCAAACTTGTTATCTTGCTAGACAAGACCAGTACATGATTGTTCCTGTGTTGGTATTAGGTAGACATTCTATCAATACCTTACTTGAACACTGTCACGCCCCGCTTACTAGAGTGCGCAAACTACGGTACATGACAGAGCCAATCATGCTACCTGTGGATAGGAATCATCCCTCCACAGCCACATTACCGTTGTCTATAGGATATCAAGAATAGTAAAATATATAAAACTAGCTAATACATGTCCATTTGCAACAGTAAATTGAGTCAAGAAAAATATATAGGCGGAAACGAATTAAATTCTGATAAACATATGAAAATACGTTCCAATATGGGCTCACATCAAGAAATGAAGCTACGGAAAATAACTAAACTAAATATCCTCTAAACTTAATTCCTTACTGCTCTGCTTGACGGCTAAAATACTCATGTTCAGCCTGCGATAGAGATAGAGGAACTGGGCCATACAAAACCCAGACGTCAGTGCGTCATAATATCAAAACAAAATTAATAACCAGTATGTAACGAGATAGGTAAACATGAATATAAATAAATAATATAGATATAAACAGTGAGCTATATGCATGTAAGTGGTGTGTAACCTAAAACTGTGCTTCTAGGTTATCTATATTAAAAATCTTTGAAATCAATTAATGTAATTCTCATTGTAACCCAACAGTCTATGTCCGTTCAATCTCCATGGGACCACGGTAACAGGATTATTCCGTAACGCCCGGAAAAACGGCAAATAGGATATTCTGTAACGCCCGGAAAAACAGCAAACATGTAATTATTCTGTAACGCCCGGAAAAACGGCAAACAGGATATTCTGCAACGCCCGGAAAAACGGCAAACATATAATAATACCTTTTGAGTTACGTTTCGGTTACATTCTTGATTTCCCTTTTACCCCCAGATTTGTGTTCAAGTCAGGTATTGCCAATATAGATCTATTGCCAATACAGGATCAAACAGGTACAGGTTTTTGTCTATGCAGACAACAAGTAACGTCCGTCAGGACAACAAGTCAGGATTGTTGGCATTAGTAACTAGATCCTAGTAATGAGCCAAGTAGTGTGTCGTGAACATGTCTGTGATACATATGTATCAGATAGATGCCCAAATGTAATACTGTAATGAATATCTAAACACAGTAAGCACGGCGGATATCAGGATGCATACGTGTCTATCTGTAATAACCTATATACGTATTCATGACTACGTGTGATGCAACTAGACAGCATGTTGCACTAATATAAATGTAATATGATATGAGGTTCCGGCATGCAACTAGATATGCAATTCTTAGTACGGATGCGAATGGATATCGAAAAACGGTAAATATATAACATTGGATGCACAATTAAAAATACATATATTATTTTTATTCATATAAATATAAATATATAGACATAGCATGTTGCAAGATAAACTTGCCTGATCGGATCTCATGACGGGGTACGTACGTCACGTTCGACGTCGGGTAAACGTCGCGATGCTCACACGCGCGCACAGGACTAGACCAGGCTACTTAAAGACTTGACCATGCTGGATGGTGATGAAGACCGGGTCGCCCGGATTGTCGGCGACGTGCCCGACTCTGGCGACGGCCGGAAACAGAAACTACAGAGAAGAGAAAGAAAGAAAAGAAAGAAAGAAGAGAAAGGAGAAAGAGAATGGGGTGTGGCTTGGCTTTAGCTGGGGACAGAGGAGACGACGAGACGGCGGCGGCGCGCCGCCGTTGACAATGGGTAAAGGTGATGGGTATTCTGGGTTTTGCTGCTGGAAATCGTCGAGGCTGTAGGGACAGTTGTGGTGGTGGCCTGAGGTGTCGGGGATTGGAGAGGAGGAGAGGAGAAGGAGGAGGTCACGACGAGAAGGGCTTTGGTGACCGACGGTGGGGTTTCTTGGGTTGCAGGTTGAGGTTCACCAGGGTTCTTGGTTGCAGGTGCTCTGGGTTGTGAATTCAGGAATGGAGGAAAGGGATGAGAGGAGGTAGTGGTGAGGGTGGTGATGAGGGTGGCGGCGACGGGGTGAAGGTCTCCGGCGATGAAAGGTTGACGGCAAGGCCGGGTGGTTTTCTTGGGTTGCTCGGGTTTGTTCGTGGGTGTAGGAGGAGAGAAGAAGAAGAGGGGAGGAGGTGAAGGTGGTGAGGAAATCAAGAGGATGAGGGCGAGAAGATGGTTGGCGAGGTTGGGATAGTGGAGGCGACGTCGAGCACAGGCGTGGGTTAGGTCGAGAAATGAAGGAGGAAGAAAGAAAAATAGAGAGAGAGAGGAGAAAGGGAGTTGAGATGTAAAAGTAAATTAATATATATATATATATATATATATATATATATAAGTAGAGAGAGAGTAAAGAGACTGGAGAGAGGAAACGGTGAGGATATATTATTAGGATTTAAAAATATATTATATGTATAAATATTAACTGTTAAGGTTTTAAAAATATTTTAATATATATTCTAGGATTTTATAGCCAATACAAAAATACTCCGAAAAATACCCGGATCACTTCTAAAAATCTAGTTTTAAAATACGGATAGTATACGTATCAGCCAAAACCATAATGCGATATCCGGTTAAATAAAATACATACCCCCAAGAACGGATACACGTAAAAATCACACAGCGGTCCAAACGAATCCGTTACATCAAACTGGACATGAACACGATGTCTGGATGCAACCATAGGGTATGTGGTATGATACAGGCCATGCTAGATATTAAAAATATTATTTGACTATAATATGTATTATTTAAACATATATGCAAATACTAAAATATGATACATGTATATATCAAATCTAAATGTGCACGGATCCTCTGTACTGGTAAAGATATAACGTAATCTTGAATCATAATAGGTTTCAAGCTTGCGGGTCGGGTCGGATATAACCACAGATACCAAATGCACTACCCGCACAAAAAACAAGACTAATCAAAGAAACTTTCGCAAAATTAGGAAAATACCCAAATAAAATATGGTATAAATGTACTAAGGTATTACATTATACCCAACTACAAAAGAATTTCGTCTTCGAAATTCCCGGAACAAGAAAAGACAAGAAAACATGAATCAAAGAAAAGAGGCATGGAAACTTCTGTCGAATCTCGTCTTCTCGTTCCTAAGTTGATTCTCCGTATGAACGGTTCCCTCATGAAACAAGTATTAGAGGGATAACCTTGTTCTTAAGGAGCTTTTCTCGTCGATCCATAATCGCTATCGGTCTTTCTTCATATGTCAAGTCCTCTCTTACTGTCAGCTCCGAGTGATCTAGGACGTGCGTCTCATCTCTAGCATACTTGCGGAGTTATGAAACACGTCGTGAACACTCACCAAGGATGGTGGTAAGGCCAATCGATAGGCTACTTCTCCAACGCGCTCGATAATACCGAAAGGCCCTACAAATCAAGGACTAAGCTTACCTCAACTACCAAATTGAATCACTCCTCTGGTCGGTGATATCTTCAGGGATACAAGATCACCAACTGCGAACTCCAGAGGTCTTCGTCCTGTATCGGCCTAACTTTTCTGTCGATCTTGCACCGCCTTCATATGATTTCGGATCACGTTGACTTTCTCCACTGTTCGCACAATAAAATCCGGTCCCAATAATCTTCTTTCTCAAATATCGTCCCAACAGACGGGCGAGCGACGCTTACGACCATATAATGGTTTGAATGGAGCCATATGTATAGTCGCCTGAAAACTGTTATTATATTAAAACTCCACCAAGTGCAAATGATCTTCCCATGAACCCTTGAAGTCTAACATGCATGCTCTCAACATATCTTCAAGAGTTTGGATCGTCCTTTCTGACAGGCCATCTGTCTGAGGATGGTAGGCTCTACCGAACTTCAATCTAGTCCTTAAACTTTCCTGCAGACTCCTCCAAAAGTACGATAAGAATCGGGTATCACGATCGGAAATGATGCTCACAGGTACTCCATACAATCTCACAATCTCCTGTATGCACCGCTCTGCTAACGCTTCCGTCGACTGACCAACTCGAAACGGTATGAAATGAGCCGCCTTGGTCAATCGATCAACAATTATCCAAACTGCATTATTGCCCTTTGGACTCCGCGGTAAAGCTGTCACGAAATCCATGGTTATATGTTCCCACTTCCACCGAGGAATTGGAAGTGGTTGCAATAACCCAGCTACCCTTTGATGTTCAGTCTTGACTTGCTGACACACCAAGCACTTCGATACATAGCGAGCAATCTCCATTTTCATGCCTTCCCACTAGAAATGTTGTCATAGATCTCGGTACATCTTTGTGCCTTCCGGATGTACGGAATACGCGGAATTGAGCCTCCTTCATAACTTCTTCATGAATCTCCTTTCGGCACACATAAACGGCTCCCATATCGTAACGAACTATCTTCATGAATCAACAAGTCCGTTCGAAGTCCCGCTTCAACCTGTTCTCGAAACTTCTGCAACTTTGGATCGTGCGACTGCGCTTCTTTAATATTATCGATCAAGAACGACTGTACTTGCAATTGCATCAACTGTCCTGAAGAATGCGGTAATACGATCTCCAACTCGAATCTCTGAAACTCAGCGATAATCTCCTTCTGTGCAGTCAACATCCGTATTGCTGGTAACCGACTTGGCGCATCCGGCATTACATTAACTTTCCCCGGATGGTATTTTAGATCAAGATCATAGTCGGCCATCAGCTCTAACCATTTACGCTGCCTCATGTTGAGTTTTTTCTGTGTGAATACATACTTTAGGCTCTTGTGATCGGTAAATACTTCTATCATTTCGCCCAATAAGTAGTGTCTCCAAATCTTCAAAGCGAAAATCACTGCTGCTAGTTCTAAATCATGAGTCGGGTAATTCTTCTCATGGGTCTTCAATTGTCTCGACGCGTAGGCTATAACCTTCCCATTCTGCATTAGAACACATCCCAAGCCTATCCTAGATGTGTCGCTGTGAATAACCAACCCTCCGGAACTGTTTAGCACTGTCAAGATAGGAGCGGTGGTCAATCTTTGCTTCAACTCTTCAAAAGCCGAGACACATTTCTTCGTCCATATGAACAGTACCTCCTTTCGAGTTAGCTTAGTCAATGGTTCAGCTATTTGAGCGAAATTCTTTACGAACCTTCTATAATATCCGGCAAGCCCAAGAAAACTTCGGATTTCCGCTACGTTCTTTGGAATCGGCTAATCATGAACTGCTGCAATCTTTTCAGGGTCAACAACAATTCCATCTCCGGATACGACATGACCCAAGAACTTCACTTCTTCGAGCCAAAACTCGCACTTACTCATCTTAGCATATAACCTTTCTTGCCTCAACGTTTGCAGTGCGATCTTCAAGTTCAGCATGCTCTTCTTGGCTCCTCAAATAGACTAGAATATCATCGATAAATACCACTACGAACTGGTCTAAATACGGTGAAAGATTCGGTTCATCAAGTCCATAATTATCGTTGGGGTGTTCGTGACTCCGAATGGCATCACTAAGTACTCATAATGCCCATATCGGGTTCAGAACGCTGTCTTACAAATATCTTCTGATTTTACTTAAACTTGATGATATCCGGATCGCAAATCCAACTTCGAGAATATCCCGCGCCATTGAGTTGATTGAATAATTCGTCGATGCGAGAGATCAGGTACTTGTTATTAATATTCACCCGATTTAATTCTCGATCATCGATGCACATCCTCCGCGTGCCATCTTTCTTCTTGACTAGAAGAACTTGAGCTCCCCAGGATGTATTGCTGCTGCGAATCCAACTTTTCTCTAATAATTCGGCGACCTGTTTCTTGACTTCTTCTAGTTCCACCGACACCATCGGATAATACGCCTTTGAAATCGGCGTTGCTTAGGAATAAGGTCAATCGCGAACTCCACATCTCGTTTCGGCGGTAAACCCGAGATGTTCTTGAATACATCTATAAACTCTCGAACTGCTATCAGCGCTTCATCTGTAACTTGTTTACGAACTTCACCTTTCAGTAAACGGTTCCATTCATCATGAATTTGCAAGTTTGTTCAAAAACTTATGGGTTATTAGCCCACCATTCTTCCGCTGCGCTACTCTGATAAACTGAGACGGGTTCGTCGGAACTCCTCAAAACACCCGCATCTGAACGGACTCGAAGCAGTCTGTACTACTGCAATCAAGACCTTCTCCTGTGTTTCTCCTTGTTCTTCGAAACACAAACGGATTGGTCACTACGGGACAAAAGGAAAGATACAACGCGGTTGTTGGATTCAAGATTGCGATAAAACATAAACTGGTAAGTAATGAAACCGAGAGAAACAAGGTATTATAGTGACCATAAGTCAAGAAAATGAATCAAAAAATAGGACTCCAAGTTACTTAAATAGAGCACCGTATTGTAATCATGCCGCGGTACATAGTTACAATCACACAACTCCATTCAAGTCGTCCAAATCCTACTATCAGAATCGAAGGAATAAGTTAGAGAAATAATAAGAAATTAGGAGGATTCCAAGTTGAGATGCAAAGTCATTTCCATATCGTCAAGATACAAGAGTTAAGCGAAAGATAAGATTCAAGAATTTGAATGACAAGACAATAATGTGGCAGGACATATTCCTAATTTCGGATTTCCTGGTTAGTGTATTGGGTTCAATACCCAACTATAAAAGAACCAAACCCGATTAACCTAAATCTTATGTCTCTGATACTAAACAAACCATGTCACGCCCCGCTTCCTAAAGTGCGCAAACTACGGCACGTGACAGAGCCAACCATGCTACATGTGGATAGAAATTATCCATCCACAGTCACATTACGGCTGTGTATAGAATATTAAGAACAGTAAAATATATAAAACTAGCTAATACATGTCCATTTGCTACAGTAAATAGAGTCAAGAAAAATATATAGACGGAAACGAATTTAATTCTGATAAACATCTGAAAATACGTCCCAATATGGGCTCACATCAAGAAATAAAACTACGGAAAATAACTAAACTAAACATCTCTAAACTTAATTCCTCTCTACTCGGCTTGACGGCTAAAGTATTCCTGATCAGCATGCGATAGAGATAGAGGAACTGGGCTATGCAAAACCCACACGTCAGTACATCATAATATCAAAACAATATTAATAATTAGGATGTAACGAGATAGATAAACATGAATATAAATAAATAATATAGATATAAACAGTGAGGTATATGCATGTAAGTGATGTGTGATGTATAATCTAAAACTGTGCTTCTAGGTTATCTATTCTAAAAGTTTTTGAAATCAATTAATGTAATCCTCATCGTAATCCAACAGTCTATTCCCCGTTCATTTCCCACGGGACCATGGTAACAGGATTATTCTGTAACGCCCGGAAAAACGGCAAACAAGATATTCCGTAAAGCCCGGAAAAACGGCAAACATGTAATTATTCCGTAATGCCCGAAAAAACGGCAAACATGATATTCCGTAACGCTTGGAAAAATGGCAAACATGATATTTCGCAACGTCCGGAAAAACGGCAAACATGTAATAATAGCCTTTTGAGTTACGTTTCGGTTACATTCTTGATTTTCCCTTTACCCCCAGGTTTGTGTTCAAGTCAGGTATTGCCAATATAAATCTAATACCAACACAGGTTCAAGCAGGTACAGGTTTTCGTATATGCAGACAGCAAGTAACGTCCGTCAGGACAACAAGTCAGGATTGTTGGTATTAGTAACTAGATTCAAGTAATGAGTCAAGTAGTGTGTCATGAACATGTCATGTGATGCATATGTATCAGATAGATGCCCAAATGTAATACTGTAACGGATATCTGAACACGATAAGCACGACGGATATCAGGATGTATATATGTGTATCTGTAATAACCCGTATACGTATTCATGACTACGTGTGATGCAACTAGACAGCATGTTGCACTAATATAAATATAATATGATATAATGAGGTACCGACATGCAACTAGATATGCAATTCTTAGTACGGATGCGAACGGATATCGAAAAACGGTAAATATATAACATTGGAAGCACAATTAAAAATACATGTATTATTTTTATTCATATAGATATAAATATATAGACATAACATGTTGCAAGATAAACTTGCCTGATCGGATCTCACGACGGGGTACGTACGTCATGTTCGACGTCGGGTAAACGTCGCGATGCTCACATGCGCGCATAGGACTGGACCAGGCTACTTAAAGACTTGACCGCGTTGGATGGTGACGAAGACTGGGTCGCCCGGATTGTCGGTGACGTGCGCGACTCCGGCGACGGCCGGAAAACAGAAACTACAGAGAAGAGAAAGAAAGAAAGAAGAAAAGAAAGAAGGAGAATGGGGTGTGGTAGACATTCTATTAATACCTAATTTGAACACAAAACCTGAAGAAAAGAGGAAATCAAGAATATAACCGAAACGTAACTCAAGAGGATATAATTATTGTTTGCCGTGATTCCGGACGTGAACGAAATAACCATTGTTTATTATGCCGTGGCTCCGTGGGGTATGAACGAGATATATACTGTTGAGTTACGATGAGAATTACATTAATTGATTTCAAAGACTTGTAGAATAGATAATCTAGAAGCACAGAGTTTAGGATACACACGACATACTTATAGCTCACCGTTTTACACATGCGATAATTATTTATACTCATGTTTCATCATAGCTTTCTATTCTGGTTATTATTATTGTTACTGATATTTGTGACGTACTGATATCTGGGTTTTGCATGACCCAGTTTCTTTGATCTTGTCGCAGGAAGATCAAGAGTAATTTAACAAGAAAACCGAGCAGTGAGGAGCTTGATGATTAGGTTTAGAGATACTTAGTTATTTTATTTCTATAGTTTAAATTTATCAATGTGATCCCATAAGCGACGTGATTAGGATATTATTTCGTTATTGGATCTTTATTCGTTTCCACTATATACATTTCTTGACTTTTATCTATTGTGACAGATGGACATGTGTTAGTTAGATTTTATTTACTGTTCTTGATATCTGATTGACAGCCGTAATGTGACTATAAAGGGATTTTTCCTAGCCATTGGTAGCATGGTTGGTTTTGTTACGTCCTAAAATTTTCGTATTTTGGGAGCTGGGCGTGACAGATTTTCCTATTTAGGCCTTTAGAATTCTGAATCACATACATCAACTTGATTGCGCTATTATTAAACTTGAGAGGAAATATTTCCAAATCTCTCTCTCTGCGCGCGCTCATGCGCACGCACGTGCGCTCATGTGTGTACACGAAATATACACACATACACTTAATTACCAGTAAGCAAGACTATAACTATAGAAGCAACATCCAGAAGGAAAATTGTGATTTGAAATATTCACACACACACACACACGGGAATAATGGACACACATGGGAATAATGGACGACAAAGTCCCTAGGAGGAAACCCTCCCGTGGCATCGAAAAAGGTCTACCCTCCACCGTCTTTTCTGATGATCAACACTGTCTTCATTATCGAAGATCTAGTTTACCAAATTTCATATAATTTTAACACCTTTTCACCGTTGATTCAAAAATTGAAAATTATTGAAATTGTTTTATTATTGGAAAACCATTGATTTAGCACACACTAAATCAAAGGTGAAAAGATATTAGAATCACACGAAATTTGGTGCGCCTCTTTTTAGATAATAAAGATGAAGATGATAGATGTCGATCGTCAACAGAAAAGGTGGATCGTTGATTTTTTTAAACGCCATAGTAGAAAATTCTCTCCAAAACCCATTGTCCTCCATTATTCTCTCTCTCTCTCTCTCACACACACACAGAGAGAGACACTATCAAGCTTTTAGCCTTTGGATTTGTATTGTGTGCAATCAATTATGAAGAGAAGCATTCATTTTTTTCCAAATAATCACATGATTGATAACACATATCCCAATGCAAATTTAAAGGCTAAGAAAATGGTAGGTTTCGAAATACTACCGATAGGATCCTAGTCTAACTCTCTCTCTCTATATATATGCACGCATGCATGCATCAATGCATGCAATTTCTCTCAAGATAGGATTAGAGATTTAGTGCAACTTTTGCATATGCTAAAACTTTGCCTAACATTTTAATTTCCTTGCAATGAGTCTTGGGTCTTTATCATCTATCAAATAGTCTACCTGTTTGTTCTTATAGCGTAATATATCTGTAAAATGTTTTAAGTTATAGTTTAGTAATTGTTACCATTTAATGTTCTTTGGCGCCTAAAAACAAATCTTTAATGTATGTTTTTTTTGGGGGTGGTGGGGTGGGGGGTGGGGGGTGTTACACTTAATCATTCCTTCCAGTGACAACATGTTTTGTTCTTAACACACATGATATATGGATACTTCTCTTTAGTTTCTCTGCCGAGGATATGTAAATGTCTTGGCATGTCATGACTTGTGAGTATGAAGCAAGGTCTTGAACAGTTTTTTCTGCTTTCCATTTTTGCTATTTTACTCCTGTTGTATAATTTCTATTGTTAATTAATTGTTTGCTTGAATTTTGTTTGATTTATTTGCCGACAGTGCAAATATGTGATGTCTTTGAATGTGTACACATGCTACTTAATATAAATCAATATTAAATAATGATATCTAGGCGCTACAATTACTCTTCAGTTAGAAGCATATAAATGCATAAAGAGTATATAAGATGCAGGGTAAATATATGCTATATTGACTCATATCGTCGATATGAAAACCAAAAAGGTCAGGTCAGAGGGGATTAAGAGGAACCACACAAAAAATTATGAACTGTGTCATAAAATTTATCTCGGTATGTTCGCTAGTGAGAGAGCAGGCCATATTTATTTTGAAGAGAACCTTGGGACAACTTAAGGTAGATATTGTCCCAAGCATCGATGATATGTATGTGTAACACCCGAGCCCAATGTTACTAAATTCAGTTACCGTTTGAGCGTAGTGTGGCACTCATTTCATTTATCTTGCTTGATTGTTACTTACTGTAAATTTTACCCGGCAAATTCATTTCTGCATATAACAATTTATGGCATCTAAAATAAAATTAAAAATATTCATCATGGCCTACTTGACACCCCTAACCCCGTTGTAGCGTCCGTGCATCGTGTTCTCGTCCCGTTCAGTGAAACGGACGAGTTTGGACGGCTACGCGCACGTACGTGTGCCCGTTTTGGGGGTATGGTTTTTGATCATAAAACACTTCATTTCAAATTTTAGATCCTGCCTAAAATCCTATTATTTCAATTTCAAATTTTTGGACCCGACCCGGACGCGATTTGGAAATATTTTACTTTGCGCCAAAACCCCATTTTCTAATATATTTTAAACCATCATGTATCTTAATTTAACCGTTTATATTTTTTTCCTAAATCTTTTATTATTATTCTCTAACCTCTTAAATATATTTTCTGTTTCAAAATTTTCCCTCAACCAATCTAATTCCTCCACTAAACCCCCGTGGGCCCCAATTTTTCTCTCTCCTCTCTTCCCCGTATCTCTCTCTCTATCCCCCGTCTCTCTCTCTCTTCTATATATTCAAAATCTCTTCCCTCCTCCTTTCTTTTCCAAACGTTAACCCAAAACCCACGCGAACCCTACCGCCTCGTGCCCTCGCCGCCGCAGCCCAACGCCGACGACACCCTCGCCGGCCTCGTTGCCTCCTCACCCTCACCTCACCAAGCCCCCTCTTCCTCCTTTCCCCATGTTCCCGTGCACCCTACACCATCACCGCGGCCGCGCACCCCTGCACACGCGTTGCACCGCCGGATCTGTCGCCGCCGACGGCCTCGCCTCCGTGCCCCGGCCTTCGTACAACCCCTGTAAGCCTTACCTACCCGTCTTCTTCCTCCTTCCTTCTTTTCCATAACCATTTCTGGTGATCTGCAGTTTGGCGCGGTCACTGTTGGCCGACCGCCGGAGCTCCGTCGACGAGGTCGACCGTCACCACTCATCCCACAAATCCTCGTGAGCATTCCCTTCTCCTCTTTCCTTCTTCCCTTCTTCTTTATTCTCTTTTCTTTCTTGTTTGCATATCTTGACATTCACTGTTATTTCATCGGCCGGAATCCGACGATGCCGACGACGTGACCCGACGTTCCAACGAGGTACCCCGACCCATGTGGTTCCATTGTTCGTCGTTTGGGTTCATTCCATGAACTGTGCGCCCGTCGCGAGTTTTCCCCGCCGACGTTTATCGTTCCGTATTCCCGGTTCGCGACCCGTTGAGGCAAGTAACCCTTGCTACATGCTAAACAATATTTACTTATAATTAATGATACCCTAAACCCGCTATTTAACTTTAGTATTATAATTTTCGATTTTCATGTCAATATTGCTATATGTCATTTTAACTTCCAAACGTGAAACCTACTATTTGCAATTACTGTATGGAACCTAATAACCACAGTTACATATTTTAATTACATTTTCACTAATGACGTAGCCTATGGTACTTTATTTATTGTTTTACTTCATTCGGACATTCGTGTACATTTAACCTGCTTAAACTGTGATTTCATCATGGGACTTATAGAAATATATCATTGCATCCATGAAGTCTTAAACTTGTTAACATGATTAAATGGCTATAATTGTTATACTGCATTCTTATAATGTGTAAAATCATTTCTGTGACACAATTGATCACCGTACTGCTAATTGAATGAATCTGCCTATTGCTTAATTCATTGCTTAGATCATGCTGTTGATAACCATGCCTGATTATGTGACTGAGTATGAGCACACCCATGATATTGTTTATATCTTGACCTGACTTGATACATACATATTGATTTACCCGACATGGTACCGTATACTGCTTGACTTGACCTGATGTACCATGACCTGACCCGTTACCTGATCTTGTGTCTAATGCCAACAAACCTGACATGTAGTCCTCACGGACCGTTCCTGTTGTCTATCCAGACAAACCTGTTTATCTGATCCTGCGTTGGCATTAGTTTCTTGATTACGGGATACCTGACTTGACTTACACATATAACTTGGGGGTATGGGGAAATCAGTATTGTAACCGAATGTAACTCCAAGGGCCATCCTATTGTTTGCCGTTTTTCCGGGCGTTACGGAATACCTATTGTTTGCCGTTTTTCCGGGCGTTACGGAATCCCTATTGTTTGCCGTTTTTCCGGGCGTTACGGAATGCCTATTGTTTGTCGTTTTTCCGGGCGTTACGGAATGCCGGGCGTTACGGAATACCCATTGTTTGCCGTTTTTCCGGGCGTTACGGAATACCCATTGTTTGCCGTCTTTCCGGGCGTTACGGAATAACTACCGACGAGTTACGATGAGGATTACATTATTTGGTTTCAAAGACTTTAGAACCTGATAGAACAGTTTAGTTTACCCACTGCACACTACCCTGCACTGCTCTGACTTATATTATTGTTACCCTTGCTTTATTCATGTTTATATTGCATGGCCTGCTACCCTATTTATATTTTATTACTTGATGACATGACGCGCTGACGTCTGGGTTTTGCATGGCCCAGATTCTGTACCGCTGTTGCAGTCCGAGCAGGAGTACTTCAGCCGACAGGCTGAGCTGTGAGTGTCAGCAGTAGCTAGTTTTTTTCTTTCCTGCATTTTTATTTCTGGTGTGAGCCCGCATTATGGGACATACATTCCAGTTATTTGTATTGGATCTTTCGCTTCCGCATTTATTTATTCTTGACTCATGTTATCTTGGATTATGGACATGTTTTAGGTAGTTTTATTTTGTTCTTGATATCACTACAACCGTAATGTGACTGTGGAGGGATGCTTCCTACCCACAGGTAGCATGGTTGGCTATGTCACGTACCCATTTTAGCGTATTCTGGGAAGCGGGGCGTGACATGGTTCTTTTGGTATCAGAGACATAGGTTAGTCGGGTTGATTCTTTTGTAGTTGGGTATTGTACACAATACACGAATCAGAATACCCGTGTTTAGGAAACATGTCCTGCCACCTTGCCGTTTACCATTCTTGAATCACATTCTTCCTGATTATATCTTTTACGATGTGCAAACTTCCTTTGCATATCGACTCGAAACCTGATTCCTTGTTATCTCTAGGACTTAGGCAACTTGGGTGGAGTTATGTAATTGTGGCTATGATACCGCGGCATAGTTACAATGCGGCACTCTATTTAAGTATCTTGGAGTTCTAGCATTAATCTATATTTTGAATCTATCATCATGCTAATGTTGGGTGTTTTGATTTCAGGAATATGGCCGGTAAGAATTTGAGGACGTACCAGAGGCGTGTGGACGAAGCCGCCATGTTTGGAGTAACAAAGGGAATGCTGGAGAATCAAAAGAAACAGACCGAGCTGATCCAGCAGCAAGCGGACTCGTTTCAGGAAGGTTTGCAGATCGTTCAGCAGTCTGTGAACAATGTTGGAGCTAAGCCAGTTGACCGAGTAGGGACAGTAGCAGATTTCAGACGTTTGGGTCCGTCTACATTTACTGGTTTGGAGGAGCCGTTGCCAGCGGAGCAGTGGCTAGTTGACACGGAGAATTTGCTTGTTGCGGCACAGATTCCAGATAAGAAAAGAGTTGATGTGGTACGCATTCAGATAGTGGACTACGCCCGAGAATGGTGGCTTGTGGAGGAGAACCGTTTGCCCAAGCCGATCAAGTGGGCGGATTTTTTCAAAGAGTTTCCTGGAGAAGTTCTTCTCGCGTACCGCACGGGAGGAAATGGAAGAGAAGTTCCTCGGGCTAAAGCAGAATGGAGCACCCGTAGATGTGCATGCAGCAGAATGGACGAGACTCAGTAGATTCGTTGGACCTTTAGTTGCCAACGATGCAGACGGGGCACGGAGGTTCATCCGCAGCTTGGACATGGACATCCAGAGGCAGATTGTCTCCTTGGGTTTGACCACTTTCTCACAAGTACTTGCGGCAGCCGAGAGCAGCAGAGTTTATCTGGGATGAAGGGGAGTTTGCAGCAGACAACAGTTGCGGTAAGGAAGCAGTTCTGTCGGGCCAGTCGAGTTTAGAGCTAAGCCGACAAACAATATTCTTGCATCAATGGAAGTGATGAAAGTGAAGAGCCGGCTGTTGTTCGTGATTTTATGGACGTGTTTTGAAGATATATCGGGTTTACCGCCGAAGCGAGACGTGGAGTTCGCAATTGATCTTTTTCTTGGTGCAGCGCCAGCATCCGAAGCGTATTATCCAATGGCGCCAGTAGAGTTGGAAGAAGTCAAGGAACAGATTGCTGAATTGCTTGAAAAAGGTTGGATTCGAAGCAGTAACTCGTCTTGGGGAGCTCCAGTTCTTCTAGTAAAGAAGAAGGATGGCACAAAAAGGATGTGCATCGACTATCGAGAATTAAACCGGGTGACTATTAAGAACAAGTACCCTATCCCTCGCATTGGAGAACTTTTTGATCAGCTGAGTGGCGCGAGGGTATTCTCGAAGCTGGATTTGCGATCCGGATATCATCAGGTCCGAGTGAAAGCAGAAGATATTTGCAAGACGGCGTTCCGAATTCGGTATGGACATTACGAATACTTAGTGATGGCCTTCGGAGTAACGAATGCCGGCAGTATTCATGGACTTGATGAACCGAATCTTTTCACCATTCTTGGATCAGTTTATTGTGGTATTCATTGACGATATTCTGGTTTACTCGAAGAGTTTTGAAGAGCATACCGAACATTTGAAGATCGCACTGCAAACATTGAGACATGAGAAGTTATACGCGAAGATGAGTAAGTGCGAGTTTTGGCTGGAAGAAGTAAAGTTTTTGGGGCATGTTGTGTCTGGCAATGGAATTGCCGTCGATCCAGAAAAGATTGCAGCAGTTCGAGATTGGCCGATTCCAAAGAATGTTGCGGAGATAAGAAGTTTTCTTGGACTCGCCGGATATTACAGGAGATTTGTGGAGAACTTTGCTCGTCTGGCAGAGCCGTTGACCAAGCTTACGCGTAAGGAGGTACCTTTTGTATGGACGGATAAATATGCGTTAGCTTTTGAGACGTTGAAGCAGAAGTTGATAACCGCCCCTATTCTGACCGTGCCAGACAATTCCGGAGGATTGGTGATTCACAGCGACGCATCTGGGAAAGGGTTGGGATGTGTTTTGATGCAGCATGGGATGGTTGTAGCGTATGCATCGAGACAGTTGAAGACCCATGAGAAGAATTACCCAACTCATGACTTGGAGCTTGCGGCAGTGATTTTCGCTTTGAAGATTTGGAGACACTACCTTTTGGGCGAAAGGGTCGAAGTTTTTACCGATCATAAGAGGTTGAAGTATGTGTTCACACAAAAGGAGCTTAATATGAGGCAGCGTAGATGGTTGGAGCTGATGGCTGACTACGATCTTGATCTTAAGTACCATCCGGGGAAGGTTAACGTCGTGCCGGATGCGCTTAGTCGGTTACCAGCAATTCAGGTGTTAACTACGCAAAAGGAGATCGTTGCAGATTTTCGAAGATTTGACTTGGAGGTTGTGCTACCGCATTCTACGGGACAGTTGATGCAGCTGCAAGTACAGTCATCATTGATCGAGAATATTAAAGCAGCACAATCGCAGGACCCTAGACTGCAAAAGTTTCGAGGACAGGTTGAAACCGGACTACGAACAGATTTATGGATCCACGAAGATGATTCGTTGAGGTATGGTAGCCGTTCATGTGTGCCAAAGGGAGATATTCGTGAAGAGCTTATGAAGGAGGCACGCAGTTCAGCTTATTCTGTACATCCAGAAGGCACAAAGATGTACCGAGATTTTCGACAGCATTTCTGGTGGGAAGGCATGAAACGGGAGATTGCTCGCTTTGTGGCTAAGTGCTTGGTGTGTCAGCAAGTTAAGGCTGAACATCAAAGGGTTGCTGGTTTATTGCAACCACTTCCGATTCCCCAGTGGAAGTGGGAACATATAACTATGGATTTCGTGACGGCTTTACCGCGGAGTCCAAAGGGCAACAATGCTGTATGGGTGATTGTTGATCGGCTGACCAAGGCAGCTCATTTCATTTCTTTCCGGGTTGGTCAATCAACAGAGACTTTGGCAGAGCAGTACATGCAAGAGATTGTAAGATTGTATGGAGTACCGGTGAGTATCGTGTCCGATCAGGACACTCGGTTCTTATCACACTTTTGGCGGAGTTTACAGGAAAGTTTGGGGACTCGATTGAAGTTTAGCACAGCTTATCATCCTCAAACCGATGGTCAGTCGGAGAGAACAATCCAAACTCTTGAAGATATGTTGAGAGCATGCATGTTGGACTTCAAGGGTTCATGGGAAGATCATCTACATTTGGTGGAGTTTTCTTACAACAACAGTTTTCAGGCAACTATCCAGATGGCTCCATTTGAAGCTTTGTATGGTCGTAAATGCCGTTCATCTGTTTGTTGGGATGATGTCGGTGAACGGAGATTATTGGGACCAGATTTGGTTATGCAGACAGTTGAGAAGGTTAACACTATCAGAAATCATTTGAAGGCAGCACAAGACCGACAGAAGAGTTGGGCAGACACGTCAAGAAGACCTCTAGAGTTCGCCGTGGGTGATTGGTATTCTTGATGATATTACCGACTAGAGGGGTGATTCGTTTTGAAAGTCGAGAAAAGCTTAATCCTCGATTCGTTAGACCCTTTGAGATCTTGGAGCGTGTTGGTGAGTTAGCGTATCGTTTGGCGTTATCGCAGTCCTTGGCGAATGTGCACGATGTGTTTCACGTATCTCAACTACGAAGGTATGTTCGAGATGAAACGCACGTATTGGATCATTCGGAGCTAACAGTACGAGAAAACTTGACTTTTGAGGAGCGACCGATTGAAATCGTGGATCGAAGGGAAAAGGTTCTTAAGAACAAGATGATCCCTCTTGTGCTTGTTTCTTGGGGTAATCGCTTGCATGGAGAGTCCACTTGAGAACGAGAAGATGAAATCCGGCAGAAGTTTCCTCGCCTTTTCTTGTAGTTATCAATCTTTATATTCTTGGAATTTTGAGGACGAAATTCTTTTTGTAGTTGGGTATAATGTAACACCCGAGCCCAATACTACTAAATTCAGTTACCGTTTGAGCGTAGTGTGGCACTCATTTCATTTATCTTGCTTGATTGTTACTTACTGTAAATTTTACCCGGCAAATTCATTTCTGCATATAACAATTTATGGCATCTAAAATAAAATTAAAAATATTCATCATGGCCTACTTGACACCCCTAACTCCGTTGTAGCGTCCGTGCATCGTGTTCTCGTCCCGTTCAGTGAAACGGGCGAGTTTGGACGGCTACGCGCACGGACGTGTATCCGTTTTGGGGATATGCTTTTTGATCATAAACCACTTCATTTCAAATTTTAGATCCCGCCTAAAATCCTATTATTTCAATTTCAAATTTTTGGAACCGACCCGGGCGCGATTTGGAAATATTTTACTTTGCGCCAAAACCCCATTTTCTAATATATTTTAAACCATCATGTATCTTAATTTAACCGTTTATATTTTTTTCCTAAATCTTTTATTATTATTCTCTAACCTCTTAAATATATTTTCCGTTTCAAAATTTTCCCTCAACCAATCTAATTCCTCCACTAAACCCCCGTGGGCCCTAATTTTTCTCTCTCCTCTCTTCCCCGTATCTCTTTCTCTCCTCTCTCTCACTATCCCCCGTCTCTCTCTCTCTTCTATATATTCAAAATTTCTTCCCTCCTTTCTTTTCCAAACGTTAACCCAAAACCCACGCGAACCTTACCGCCGCGTGCCCTCGCCGCTGCAGCCCAACGCCGACGACACCCTCGCCGGCCTCGTTGCTTCCTCACCCTAACCTCACCAAGCCCCCTCTTCCTCCTTTCCCCATGTTCCCGTGCACCCTACACCATCACCGCGGCCGCGCACCCCTGCACACGCGTTGCACCGCCGGATCTGTCGCCGCCGACGGCATCGCCTCCGTGCCCCGGCCTTCGTACAACCCCTGTAAGCCTTACCTACCCGTCTTCTTCCTCCTTCCTTCTTTTCCATAACCATTTCTGGTGATCTGCAGTTTGGCGCGGTCACTGTTGGCCGACCGCCGGAGCTCCGTCGACGAGGTTGACCGTCACCACCCGTCCCACAGATCCTCATGAGCATTCCCTTCTCCTCTTTCCTTCTTCCCTTCTTCTTTATTCTCTTTTCTTTCTTGTTTGCATATCTTGACATTCACTGTTCTTTCATCGGCCGGAATCCGACGATGCCGACGACGTGACCCGACGTTCCAGCGAGGTACCCCGACCCGTGTGGTTTCATTGTTCGTCGTTTGGGTTCATTCCGTGAACCGTGCGCCCGTCGCGAGTTTTCCCCGCCGACGTTTATCGTTCCGTATTCCCGGTTCGCGACCCGTTGAGGCAAGTAACCCTTACTACATGCTAAACAATATTTACTTATAATTAATGATACCCTAAACCCGCTATTTAACTTTAGTATTATAATTTCCCATTTTCATGTCAATATTGCTATATGTCATTTTAACTTCCAAACGTGAAACCTACTATTTGCAATTACTGTATGGAACCTAATAACCACAGTTTCATGTTTTAATTACATTTTCACTAATGACGTAGCCTATGGTACTTTATTTATTGTTTTACTTCATTCGGACATTCGTGTACATTTAACCTGCTTAAACTGTGATTTCATCCATGGGACTTATAGAAATATATCATTGCATCCATGAAGTCTTAAACTTGTTAACATGATTAAATGGCTATAATTGTCATACTGCATTCTTATAATGTTTAAAATCATTTCTGTGACACAATTGATCACCGTACTGCTAATTGAATGAATCTGCCTATTGCTTAATTCATTGCTTAGATCATGCTGTTGATAACCATGCCTGATTATGTGACTGAGTATGAGCACACCCATGATATTGTTTACATCTTGACCTGACTTGATACATACATATTGATTTACCCGACATGGTACCGTATACTGCTTGACTTGACCTGATGTATCATGACCTGACCCGTTACCTGATCTTGTGTCTAATGCCAACAAACCTGACATGTAGTCTTCACGGACCGTTCCTGTTGTCTATCCAGATAAACCTGTTTACCTGATCCTGCGTTGGCATTAGTTTCTTGATTACGGGATACCTGACTTGACTGATACATATAACTTGGGGGTATGGGGAAATCAGTAATGTAACCGAACGTAACTCCAAGGGCCATCCTATTGTTTGCCGTTTTTCCGGGCGTTACGGAATCCCTATTGTTTGCCGTTTTTCCGGGCGTTACGGAATACCCATTGTTTGCCGTCTTTCCGGGCGTTACGGAATACCCATTGTTTGCCGTCTTTCCGGGCGTTACGGAATAACTACCGACGAGTTACGATGAGGATTACATTATTTGGTTTCAAAGACTTTAGAACCTGATAGAACAGTTTAGTTTACCCACTGCACACTACCCTGCATTGCTCTGACTTATATTATTGTTACCCTTGCTTTATTCATGTTTATATTGCATGGCCTGCTACCCTGTTTATATTTTATTACTTGATGACATGACGCGCTGACGTCTGGGTTTTGCATGGCCCAGATTCTGTACCGCTGTTGCAGTCCGAGCAGGAGTATTTCAGCCGACAGGCTGAGCTGTGAGTGTCAGCAGTAGTTAGTTTTTTTTCTTTCCTGCATTTTTATTCCTGGTGTGAGCCCGCATTATGGGACATACATTCCAGTTATTTGTATTGGATCTTCCGCTTCCGCATTTATTTATTCTTGACTCATGTTATCTTGGATTATGGACATGTTTTAGATAGTTTTATTTTATTCTTGATATCACTACAACTGTAATGTGACTGTGGAGGGATGCTTCCTATCCACAAGTAGCATGGTTGGCTATGTCACGTGCCCATTTTAGCGTACTCTGGAAAGCGGGGCGTGACAGTATGTGTAAGTAAAAATATAATAATAAAGTAATGTTCCAATCTTGTTTTTTTTCCAGTTAATTTCATTTTTTGTTTCGAGTATCCAACCTTATTTTTAGGTGCTTATTCAATTTACGTATGTTCTATAAGTAGACCTTGGTTCTTACAGATTGTTGAATGTATCTTCTTTTCTGTCTTCAAACTCTTTTTCTCAAAACGACTTGTCAGATTCCTAGTTCATACATGATGAACTGATCATGAAATTACATAGTTCGTTGACTTATACATCCACATATATCTCAGACATCCAGGTTACTCCATGTTCTCCATTATATCAACGTATCAAGAATATATTGTAGCTAGCTAGAATAAATAGTCGTACCCTCCCCTTCCCATCTTTTGTGTGACAGTACATTTTTGACATACTATATATACTTATATTGGTTATCATTTCATTGCATATAGTCATCTTTCACATTTCTGTGCATCAGTTCCTATATATGCTACCCTCTTTGTTATAATTCCATGACTAAGCTGATCTCAGACAAATTAAATGTCCTCTTGGCAAACAATCAAGGAAGTGAAACCTCCAGTGCCAAACTATACAGAAGACCTTAGATCGTCAGTTGATATACTCTATCCCCATGTTTCTATCGCTTACACTTGCTGACCTCTGATTTGGGAGAATTTAATAGATTATGAAAATTCCCTTTCTGTCCATATTTTCATCTGTCAAGACTAAATACTGATTAAGAGAAGATTGATACCGGCTTGATAGTTAGTCATAAAACTTTTTGAATTTTGTTTTGGAGCCTTCCTTCACAGCCACCCCAATTTGATGAGGAAAAAGCTTAGATGGCGACAATGATGACAATGAACATGATTGTCTTATTAGGATAAAATCTTAAGAGATCTTTGGAAAATTAACTATATGGTTAGGGGATGATCTAGTACATTGATTCTACTTGACAAGTAGCTATTGAATCCTCATTCTAGCGGCCAAAGAGTTCTGGCCAACATAGCTGACATAATTAGCATTGTAGCTAGCAGTGATTGATCACAATACTTTAACTAACTTGAACCTGTATCCCCTTCAAATTTTCGATAACAGCTGATATTCCTAATTATGCTTGACTTTTTGAACCTATCAAATTGTTGGTTTCTTCTGTCTAAGCTCATAGTTTTGCTGGTTTTTTTTAGATATATAGATTTTTTTGGTATTGTAAAGGTATGTAGTCATTTTCTTATATTAAGTTGGCAGGGATTCTTTCATTAGAATGTGATTTACAACTAGCTTATAATCATTAAGTTTGTATATGGTTTATGTTCACATCACTGACCGTTTTGACTTCAGATTGTCAATCAATTCGTGTAGATGTGAGGTTAATTATACTAAATTGTTCATTGATGACAAAATTTTTAAACTTACGTCACATTGGCAAGTTCCTTATACTTTCTTTACGTTGTAAACACATGTGGATGCCTATAAATTCCAACATGTTTTAGGTTTGAATTTTGTACATATGTACTTGCTTGCATTTGGGCAATTTCTTAATAGAAATAGACCTGAACGAGCAGTGCTAAAGACAGTGAAAAGGAGCATTATAATTGCTTAATATATCAAAATATAACTTTTAAAGTGCAGAATGAATGAACTGATTGAATGTAGCAGATCCAAAAGTTGAGTAAAGTGTTTTTTTTTGGTTGTGTTATTGGTATTTTTCTGGATATCAGCGAAAGAAAAATTTCTTACCCCAGCATCTCTTGCTTGTTGATTCTTATAGCAAGTTCTATGCTTTGTTAGTGCAATTCTGCACATCATTTTTGCTATTAGTTTAAGTTGAGGAACAAATTCAGTTGATACCACATCTTTTCTGTTCGATTTCTCTCAAATAGAGCATAGCAACAATTCGGTGAATTCTTTTATTTTTTCAAATTTTGCATGACAAAGAAGCACAATCGAAGAATATGCTGCGCACTTGTTTGCAACGATTTCATATCTCTTGTCTTATATTGTGGATTTAAGTCCAGGCAGAACTTTGATTTATATAATTTTTTCTTTCTATCTTTGTAGTGTGGACCAGATCATGTTCCATATCGCTATCAGCACAGCAGATATTCCTTCAAGAATATAATATGTTCATATCCAAATCATTTCATGGAATCCCTCTATCAGGTATTTTTATTTACATCTTCTTCATTTTATACAGAATCAATGCTCATGTGAAATTATTTATTCCTCAAGTCTGCGTGAATTATAATTTTTTTATGCGAAGAAGTGAATTTTTACAGTATCAATGCTTAACTGTCAATTTTTTTTAATTTTGATCTCTCTCTCTGTGTGTGTGTGTGTGTGTGTGTGTGTGTTCTTATTCAAACTATGGATCTCTTAGTATTGTGGTAACCTACAATTTGGCACCAGTTAAGAGAGTATTGATATCAGGTCAACGCTTGTTCATATAATCGTGTCGAATCCTTCGTGGCATCATACTCCACTGCTGATTCCATTTTCCTGACATATACAAATTATTTGGGGGCCAGAAATTGGTCCCTCTCATTCTCTCCACTAAATTCTTGACATTTCCAAATTATTCTTAGACAAGAAGTAACTAAACAATCTAGAAATTGATTGCATCATATCTGATCAATGTAATAATGTATATGAGGTTGTTCCCATCAGTTTTTTTTTTGTTTTGTTTTCCTGTATCTGGGCTATATTAGTTGATTTCTCTGACCCCAAATTTGGCTGGATTTTCCTACATTAATCTGTCACTTGGTCAAGATATTCCACTAATGTTTGTTTTGTTGGTTGAGTTGGAGTTTTTGTATATTTCCAACAATATTAACATCTTGAAAAGATATGTGCTAAGCTATTAATAACTGGAGCTGCAACTAAACTTTGAGTACTTTTAGTTAGAACCAAGCTCAAAGATGAACCCCATCCCCTTCTTCTTTCATGGAAGGATATGATTGTGTAGAATGACTCCCAACTTCTTAATCATTCATCTTGAGGTCCTTCACAAAATAAAGCACCCTCTTACTAGATTTCCTCACCCTATGAGAGGACATGAGAAGTACTAGCCTTTCAATTGCAATCTGGATCTGCCTTTGTCCTTCAGCTTTGAAGCCATTTTGAGCAGGCAGCAAACAAAACACTTGAGCTATTACATCAGTAGTACCAATCATACTAAATTAAAGATATTGAATTATTGATTAGTATTTACATGCAGTCATGTTTCAGTTACAAACAGATTCCTCTTGGATCTTCACAACCATTTGATGCACTGCGGCCGCAATTTCATCGACCGATCTAAACTGGCAGTCGTCTTCCACCTATCGAGATTACACACAGATTAGTAGTTGTATGGTTCGATTTGAATCAGGATCACATATTTCCTTATTTAAAAACTTATACTGCTAAATCCAGAGGCATTATCGTTCCGATCAATCAACCGACAAAGAGAATTTTATACCAGAAGAACACATTGTGAACTGATGAAATGCAAATATTTTAAGATTTATCATACCTTGAGGCTAAAAGAGTATAGGACCATCTGATCAGTGGCAGTGACATTAAGGTGAAGAACCGCAAATCGTAGATCCTGAAGCCCTGCAACCATCCTATGAATCTGCTTAGGCCGACGTGGTAATAGTACCTTGAGGTTGGCATGGCTCTCAATCATGCTCACCTCAATGTCAGCCACCGCAGAATTGTTTTTGACCTGTGCTTCGAGTGCATTGTCGTTAGAATTATTGGTGGTGGCAATGTCGATGCTAGCGTTGTTGATAGTATTAGAACTATCTGATGAATATTGAGGGAATGCGAAGAAATCCTTGAAGGGGGAGGAGTGAGCTTTATCTGAGTCGCGCATGAGCTTGGTTCTTCTTTGGGCCTCGAGACTTTGGAGGAGCTGTTCGAGTTCTTTGACGAAATTTATGGCTCCTCCTACAATGGATGCTTGATCACCCTGTAACATATGATTGAAGTTAATGGTTGGAACGGGATTATACTATAAAACTGTAGTTTCAATATGATATCTCACGATTAGTGTCAACTGTGGAGTCGCAGCAAGAATTTCTTAACAAATCTTTGTTCTCTTCATACATTTTTCGATACCATTATTCTCAGTGATCATATAATCATTTTGTTCTTGCTGCAAATTTGCACACTTACGGGGGAATTTAAGATGTCTACTTTTACTGCAATGTCGATGCATGAATTTTATATTATTAAGGGGAGACCTCTAATTGGCCCTAAAGGCTTTAAAGCAGCATCCAGCCCTTTGACAGATGATGATTGCTGCACAAACACTGAGGCAGCAGGAAAAACTTTGAGCTGATGTCAATGCAATTGAGAGAGATTTACATTGGAAAATGGGTTTGGAAAGAGAGAGAGAGAGAGAGAGAGAGAGAGAGTAATAGATACTAAAAATAGGATATCCCTGCTACTTTTTCGCCCCTGCAATCACATGCTCTTAAAATCACTGTCAATGGTGATGGTCAGGGTAAAACAGGGGTTCATAGGTTAGGTTTAGTTTGATTCATGATGTGTAGATAGGATCTTATAATATCACAGAAATAGTAGCAAAGTCCCCAAATCCATAAAAATAGACAGGCGAAAAGGCTGATAAAAATTAGAAGGGAAAAAAAGGCTAGAGAATTCATCAGGGATGTTTCAATTCGATGAAGAACAGATGGGTAAGATTGCATTTGGCATTTACGGAAACAAAAGTATGACAACATTCATCTTCTTCTTCATGCTTAATATGTCTCATGTAGTTTGTAAGACCAACTATTGATCCTCTTAATTAAGTGCCATTCTAACATATAAAATTTATGCAAATAAAGAACATTTGTACCAATCTAAATCTATTGAGGCTGTGAAAAGAGGAGGAGGAGGAGGAGGAGTTTATACCCTTTGAGCGTAGGCTGGCGGCATGAGCGATCGGAGAACGGCAAGGTAGTCGTTCATGAGCTTTCTCCGATTGCGCTCCACCGCAATGTGAGTCATCCTTTGGTTCTCTGCCTCTTCTTTATTCTTACTACTCTTCCTACTCTTCCCTCTTCTCCTCTTCTTTCTATCAACAGCCGCCGCCGCCTCTTCTTTCTTCAAATCCACTCCACAATCCTCAAAGCCTTTTGTGCCTTCATCACAATATTCAAGCAACCAATTGCTGAAGTCATAGCCACATAGCTCTTTCAAGCTGCAATTAGTGAAGTGGTCTTGTTGGAATACGACTGCCTCTAATGCCATGACTTTTTTTTCTTTTTATTTTGATGAAAATTGAGGCAATGTAAAATGAGAGATGAGAATGGTGGAGGTGGTGATTATTTAAAGAGAGAGTGAGAAGAGGTGGATAGAGATTGAGAGGGAGAGGGAGAGGGAGAGGGGTGGGGGCCGAGAGACAAAAGAAGTGTGGGCTGACACGTGAGAAGAGTGAGGGCAACAGTAACATGTAAATTATGCAATGGTGTTGTGTGGGGCAAACTGTGTTGTTTTCTACTTTACCGATAAACACGAGAGAGTGAAGGAGCGTGGGGTAAAACAATAGTAGAAAGATTTTGTTTATATTTGGATTTGAGAAGACCATGACAAGTATGAGCATGTTTGGTTGTTTGTAATATATGAAATTCAAAATATAATATATATATGTGTGTGTGTGTGTCGAAACGCAAGTCCAACTACGTGTTTTATTGAATAGGTTTGGAGAGCTCCCCATGCCCGGTTACTGCTGTCTCAGGCACAAACCTGCATGGGTGAGGGCGGGGCCCACTTTTATGTGCGGGACCCACCTACCCGCTTGTGCCTGTGCGGCAGGCATAGGGCTTGGAGAGCTCCCCAGTCATGTTTTTGTCTTTATGAAATGCTTGATAGATCAATTGTGATTGCAACAGCACATGTAACATGTCTTTTCGTATCGTCTTGTGTTCCACCACGTCCAGTTGAAACTGCAACTGGTCTAAAGCGCAATTCAGCTACAACTTTTCTAACTCAAGTTGGAGAGCTATTTTGCTTGTTTTGGACACCAACTACTATTTAAGTGAAATGTTTAAATAAATGTAATTTGGTCCAAAACACTTGGCACAAAGTAATAGATCGGGGTCGATGCTATTATTTGGCTCCAAAGTAATGCCTATAAGAGAGGGAGGGGGGGGGGGGGAGAGAGAGAGAGAGAGATTCTTTTGCTGGCTCTGATTGAGCGTTGAGGGGAGTCTTGTGAGTGTGAGGACCAGACGTTTGGCCATGTGAATGAATGAGGTCATTGGTTTTCTCTTATTTGCAATCATCCTTCATAAAGACCCTTCTCCTAAGATCTATGTCTAGTCGAACCAAAATTTATATATTATAGTTCTTCCAGTTTTAATATTATAAAGTTTGTTCTTTTTCATTTAATTATGGTACAAAAAAATTTAGTAGTCGAGGGTTGAATTTGTTTAGTTTTTCGGTCAGCTATAAATTATACTAGAAATCGTACATGTGAGATCAAAATGATTCAAGATATTTTTGAAGAAATCAACAAAGCAAATAGATAAGCAATATGCATTCATTTTGTCAAAAAATAAAATCTGCTTGGAAATTAAAAAGTGAGGAGAGTTTGTGGACTTCTTTTATGAAAGCTAAGTGTATGAAAAAATGATCATTAGTATTGTCCTGGTTATGCTGCTGCAGCTTGGAGGAAATTTTTTATGGTGCTTCCTATTGTTGATTCTTCATCTAAATGGTTTATCGGATCTTGAAATATTGATTTCTGGAAAGATATATGGCATAATAAAAGAGCCTCTTGAAAAAATTTCCACTGGTCCTATTGATAAAATCAAAATTCAGGATATCTTGTAGGATTATAAATTGGATTTCTCTAGTATGGAGAATTCTTTGCCACAACATAGAATGAAATAATGGATGCAAATTATACTACCGATAATGTTGCAGATGTGATGATTTGGAAGCATACAAGTAAAGGAAATTTTACATTAGCATCAGCATGGGAAAATATAAGAGAGAAATACCCAAGTTGCTTTTACTGGTTTTCTGCAAAATAAGGAGCTTCCAAAGAAAATCTCTTTTTTTTTCCTGGAAACTTTTCTCAGAAGCTTTATTAGTGGATTCCAATATTTGCTAAGACAGGAATTTATATGCCTGATAAATGTGTTTGTTGCAGTAATCCAGAACAAGAAAGTATCGAGCATTTATTTTTAAGAAGTGAAGCAGCAAGTGAAATATGGAAAAAAGCCCATGAAGTATTTAATATTGGACATGCATGTAATCAATATAACTCATTTCATCCTGCTATGAATTCTGGCAAGTTAGGAAAAAACGTTTAATTGCTGGCAGGGTTCCTCACATAGTAAATTGGAATGTTTGGAAATACAGGGGTGAGAAAATTTCAAAACAGTTCTTTTTCTGCTTTAGATATTTGGCATAAAGTTCTTAGTGATCTCAGAAGCATTTTTTCTTGTTCAAAAGTTCAGATTTTTTCTGATTCACAAAAGCAGACTTGTGAAAAATTGGGTATTGCAGATCTGATTGATGCAAGTTCTTCCAAGGAAAAAAATATAATTCTTACAAATTGAAGCAAGCACCCAATTGATCAGTATAAGCTAAATGTTGATGGAGTTGCTCAAATTAATCAATAAAAGTTTTTAGGGGGAGCAGTACTCAGGAACTCTGATGGAAAAATTATTTTTTCTTTCAAATTTTATTATGGTAAAGGCGACAGTTTGATAGCAGAAACTAGAGCTTTGCTTGATGGTCTTCTACAATTCTGCTTTATTAAAATAAAAGGTCGAAAAGTGGGAACAGATTCAAAATTTCTACTAAATTGCATCAAAGATGAAAAGATTATTTCATGGAAGATAATATATGTTGTTCAAGCAATAAAGTTTATTGTAAGAAGAGTTGCTGCTGAAATCTCACATACTTAAAGAGAAAATAATACGATAGTGGATTTCCTTTCTCATGAAGCTCTCCTTACTGAGACGAGTTGCTCATCCCAGTTTTGCTGTTCCAGAAAAGATCCAGATCTTCGCAAGATTGGACCTTTCTTCACTTCCTCGAGTTCGTATTAGTAACAATCAGAGAAGAGATGAAGTATCTGCTTTAACTTGAATAAAATGATAAGAAAATTTTAGATCTGAAATTTTCTGCTCCTTTGAGTATGGAAGAGAGAAATATATCATATTTGAAGTGGATTTATACTCGCTTATCACTGGAGAACCATGTTACCAAAAATAATTTGCTCGATCTCAAAATTTGCTGAGACAGAGATGCTTCAAGCATTAACAAGACTTGATCTATTGAAAATTTTGCTCGATTTCAAACTTTACTTAATCAGAGAAGCGTCAAACCCTAGCAAAGACTGGATCTTTCAGCTTTCCTTTAAGTTCGTTTTTGTGGATCTAAGTAAGGAGAGAAAGGATCTGCGATTATGATTGAGAAATGAAGAAGGAGATTTGTCACGTTCCGTTTTCCAAAAGAGCGGCACGCGACAAGCCCACGGCGTATTTATTCCGAGAAAGTCATTTCCCGCAATAAATACGCTATGCGTTTATAAACAATATAACAACAGTCAAGAATTAACAAGAGTATGTAAAATTCAACTTTATTTACATTCACTTCCATAAAGTTTTGATACAAGATAACTGAAAAGAAAGTGCAATGAAATGCCTAACATGTGGCATACTGAAAATAAACCGCCGAAGGATCTAGTAGTCTAGCTGAGCTAAAAGCTAAAAGCTGATCGAAGTCCTCCTGGCTTGGCTTGATCTTCTCTGCCTCTAGATCGCATGATGAACATTCCAAAGAAGAAGAAACAGAAGGGAATGTTGTCAGCGAAAGTAAGTCCCCAAAGAAAGATATAATGACAATGTGGAAAGTGTAGATAAGTTTGTTTACCGCCGAAGACTGGACTGAGACGTTGGAGACGTCTAGCCTGAATTTGGAGATGGATGTTTTTTGGAACATATCCATCCATCTCTCCGAAAATACCAAGTTGATTTATGACACAGTATATCAGAGGTTTGGATAAATGCGACCGATGTAGATTGACTAATCAGATTCCCCTTCTTTGAGGGATCTTGATTGTGAGGACGCTCTTCTCTGCAGGCACAGGCCCTTGCAGTTAATTACACTATCGCATTGGATAATAACTTTCACCTTCTTAAGGTAGATCATTTCTTGTCGTGTTATATATTGTTTATATAGAGTTGCCCTTAGATTGTATACGGAGACTAATATATATCATCATCCATAGGGCTCAGATTAGTCCAAATCCATATATTAGATTTGTGGTTTTGAACTTAGGACGCAGATTTCATATAAATGAGGTCTATCAGTTCACGGGATATTTGGGTTTGATTTAAGGATCATTAATTATATATGAGGCTAAGATCGACTTAGGAACAATGAGCATATACGCTCAACTGATCATTAGATCATATATGAATAGCCCATGGATAGTATACGGTAGTCAATATGGAGACAGTCCGCAAGGCAAAATATATTAATTTAAGGATATCGCGGTCTATGAGAAACATGGATGGAGTATGACTTATTTATGCACGTGGATTGTATACGGGGATCAATATGGAGGTCAGCCATAGGGCCAAACATATATTGGTTTAGGGACGTTGCGGTCCAATATTAGTTTATGGACTTTTCAGTCCATCTTTCATCTTGCGTGCATATGTATATTTTACGTAGCAAAGTGAATGATGGTAACATGGGATACACCCAATATTGGGGTGTGATCCAATTTGAAGACATTTATATTTCCTTCAAAAATATACATATACATATATGTATAAAACCAGAGCTCAATATAAGATTTGCATCTATACGAGACGCATATCAATATGAGGCGTGCACATCAATATGGAAGTGCATAAATATGGGGTGTACCAATATAAGGATTAGGACATTTCCTGTCTTGATGAAATTTCATTTCTTTCATCAAGTTAGGATGAGAAGTTGTTGGTTGTTGGGACCCGCCACCTCTTTGAAGATGTTGAGAAATTACAAAGACGTATATCAAAAGTGTGGAAAGATGTACCCTTGAACCAAATCTCATGTATGAGGGAAAAGATCATATCAGAACCGAGGATCGTTAGATGTATATGAGACTAAGATAAAGATCATTTAGTCATATATGAGATCAAGATCAATATGGGTAGTCGATCATTAGTCGTATATAAGACTAAGATCAATTAGATGAAAGATTGATGAAAAATTATTAGTCGTATATGGGACTAAGATCAATATGGATGAACGATCATTAGTCATATATGCAACTAAGATCAGCTTGGAAATATGATTAATGATCATTAATCTTGTTTTAGATTAAGATCAACTTAAAAATGTGATCATATGGGCTTAAAGAATTTTTCACTTCACAGACTTTGCCAATTTGGGGCTAAAGATTGGGGTTCTATGTCATCCAGCAGGGCTAAGCACTCGGTCGCGTAGCGCTCACATGAATATCATATGAGGCGCCAAGTCTCTGACGTCTTTCAAGCGCTCATGTGTATAGCACGTGAGGCGCCGAGTCCCTGCTTATGGGCGCTCACGTGTATGGCATGTGAGGCGCTGTCTTCATAGGCCTTGGGCGCTCACGTGTATGGCATGTGAGATGCTGAGTCTCTGAGATTCTGTGCGCTCACATGGATATCACGTGAGACGCTATCATCTGCTTCTTTTGCGCGCTCACGTGGATATCACATGAGGCGATGTCTTCATGGTTTCTTTTGCACGCTCACACGGATATCAGTGAGACGCTGTGTCTTTAGAGATTTAATCTCTGCTCATGTTTTTTAGAGAAGTCAAACTTCTGTTGATGGTATTTTAACCATTAACGATCACTGAGATCACTATTTTGAGGATCTGAGATCAGATTCTTTAATAACTAAGTTCTTGATTATGAAGGGACTAAGTTTCTGGAGTATAAACTCCATCTTTTTCATGTCCTTTCATCCATTGTTCTTTTCAATCTTGTTTTCTCCTGAATCTCTGATTCTCAAGAACAAGATCTTGCCGATTAGAATCAAATTCTCATCTTGTGGGAGACTTGTCTTGTGAATCTCAGATCCAGAGAAAAAACTAAGTTCTTTTAAAGGGTTAACCCTTAGATATGATATGATAAGTAAAAGAGAGATAATTTTATCTCTGTATTTTCTCTACCTAAGATTTGAGAGGAGGAAGATCTTCTTCTTTATTGAGAATTAAATTCTCTATTTTTTGTGGAAGCTTATGGGGGATCTCTTTCCTCTGAGATTTAATCTCTTTACTTCTATTTATAGGAGAAGAGAAAAATCAATCTGTTTTGAGAAAATATTTTATTGAGAGATCATGATTGATTTAATCAATCAAATTGATCTTAAAGATCAACCGGTAAATTTTATTTACTGTTGGATTTTTAATCCAAAAGCTCTCTATTTAACAGAAGAAAACTTTCTTATTTTAGAAAGACCAGGGAAATATTTTCCACATAGAATTTAATTCTATTATATGAATATATTATTTGCTTAACAAGATTATGAAAATATATTCCTAAAATAGAATTTAATTCTATCATATGAATATCTTGTTAGGACGATATTTTCCTAAGCATAGAATTTAATTCTGTTTAACAGAGCAGGTCTTTTTTTATTTTAGAAAGATCAGGGAAATATTTCCCACTTAGAATTTAATTCTATTAGATGGTTTAATTAGTGATATTTTATCACCATTGGATTTTAAATTCAAAAATTCTCTGTTAGAGAAAAATCTTTCCATATTAGAAAGATCAGGGAAAATATTTCCTAAATAGAATTTAATTCTATCACATAAAATTTAATTCTATCAGATGCGAGCGTTTCAAATTGGAGCGCTCATGTGCTATTACATGAGCGTTTCCATATACATATATGGCAGCGGCACTCACGTGCTTTGCATGTGAGCACTGCCACAAGAATGCGGTAAGAGAAATCACGTGTTTAAAACATGGATGCTCACGTGTTTAATACGTGGGGGCTATCATAGGATTTAATTCTATCTGAATCCGATACTCACATGCTTTGCATGTGAGTGCTCACGTGTTTAACACGTGAACGCTGCTATAGAATTTAATCCTAACCGCAGCAGGTATTCGCATATTTTGCACGTGAGTGCTCACATGCTTTGCATATGGGGGGCTGTCATAAGATTTAAATCTATATGAAACCGCTACTCACATGCTTTGCATGTGAGTGATAACGTGTTTAACACGTGGGAGCCGTCCTCTATTTTTATAAAGAGAACATCAAGATTTGAGCCAAACTTTTTGGCTGGAACAAATGCTCTCTACTACTTTGCCCACATAGGTATGTACGTGGATTATGTAGTGCAAAATTATGCATCGCCATAGAATTGATGGCTCAGGAGACAGGTTTAGATCTCTGTCGCCTAAACATTTGTCCATCTTCATGAGCCATAAGGGTCTCAAGAAGGTTTTTCTCCCTATGAGTCGTGGGGATCTCATAGGTGCATATTCTACCTAGAAATCGTGAGGAATCCCAAATGTCAGTCGCCTCCATGGGTCATAAGGATCTCACTCGAGTATTTTTTCCTTGCGGGTCGTGAGGACCCGTAAGTGGCTTCTTCATTTCATTGACATGTAACTTTAACGAATGTGGCCCGTGGATAGTATACATGAGTCAGTTTAGACCTCCATGCAGGGCAACAGTGGTTTAAGAAATAGGTTGATATCGTCTCGTCTAAGGCTTTTCAATTTTATGAGCCATGAAGGTCTCATAAAGATGTTTCTCCCTGCGAGTCGAGAGGGTTTCGCAGGTGTATCCTAACGTGAAATATAGATAACCCATTTTAATACAGGAGTCCATTAGGTTTGTGGTACTGGGTTAAGTCCATCGTACCACCGCGTTGGATGATATATTCTCGACATGCAGTCTCTTAGGTTGCTGCTCGAGCAGCCCCGCGTCTGTCGTGTCTCTGATCCCTTTTGAAGCTGGACAAAACGTCTTCAAGTAGTCTTCTCAGGTTGGAATGTTCACATTACCATTAGAAAATCCAGCGCTATGTACTGTCGTGGCGCTTTACTTGAGTTAGGCTCGATTTGGACCCCGATGAGTCATAACTGCACCCTTCTGGGTGGGATGACATCCAATAGTCTTTAAGCTTTCCATCAAGACCCGAAGCTAGGAATATGTCATCCCTTCGTTTTTGTTTTGATGATATCGTGTCGATTCTTCGCTGAAATATGGTAGACATCCACATGACTTCTAGGCCGTATATATCGCCATTAAGATCTGGAGCTAGGAATATGCCATCACTCCGCTTTGATTTGACCCTTTGGTCCATAGTGGCGTCGCAGCTGCGCCCTGTTGAAATGAGAAGGAACGCCGAGATGATCTCTTGGCTATAGATGTTGCCATCGAAATCTGGAGCTAGGAATAATGCTATTGCTCCACTTTGATATGACCCTTTGGTCCCTGTTGATGTTGCGTCCGCATCCTGTTGGCATGAGAAAGAACGTCGAGATGATCTTTAGGCTGTAGATATTGCCATCGAGATATAGAGATAAGATTTTTCCGTCACTCTACTTTTGTTTTAGCTCCTTAGAGTTTTGTTGACACCACATGAGTACTCTGCTGGGGTAAGAGGGACGTCGAATTGGTCTGTAGGCCGCATATATTTCTATCGAGACTTGGAGTTAGAAATATGCATTTACTCCATCTTTGATTTGACCTTTTTGGCCTTTGTTGACGTTGCATCTGCACCTTGCTGTAATGAGAAGGAATATCGAGCTGGAGCTAGGATTTTGCTATTACTCTGCTTTCGATTTGCTTGAGAAGCTGCCACTACATCCTTCGGGGGACGAAATAGCTCTCGGTAGTCTTTGAGCTTATATAGCGCCGCTGAGATTTGAATCTTCGCTGAAGCGTTCTTTACTTAGTAGCATTCAGTGGAGCACATTTCTCATTTTTATTTGTTTGTGCCCGTGGATTGTATACAATAGTCAGTATTGACATGCATGTAGAGCTGAAATTTTTAATTTTTAATTTTTTTTATCCGCGATTGCTCTATCATTTCAGCTTTTCATATCGCGAAAGTCGCGATTGCGCAATCATTTCGGTTATTTATTTGCGGTGCCCAATCATTTTGGCTATGTCATTTGCATATATTTTTGCTCGCTGATTTTCATTACGAGTTGCCCCATCATTTTAGTTATTTTTTAGCGGTGCCCAATCATTTCGGCTATGTTATTTGCATATATTTTTGCTTGCTGATTTTTATTGCGAGTTGCCCCATCATTTCGGCTATTTCATATGCATATATTTTTGCTCATTGTTTTTATTGCGAGTTGGGGATTTGGAATCTGATACCAATTTTGGCATCGGTATCGCTACAACTGGAATGTTGTCAGGAGCGAATCATCATATGTCGTGAGAGGTGTTCCCCTCTGAAAGACGGCGCGAGACGGACTGTCTTGCCTGAAATTCGGGGCAGATGCTAATTGGTTTTATCCGTCTACCTTTCCGAAAATTCCAAGTTGATTTATGGCACCGTGTATCGGAGGTTTAGACGGATGCGGCCGATGTAGCAGACTTCGTCAGATTCTCCCTCACTTGAGGGTTTTTTGATTGTGGGGACGCTCTTCCCTGCAGGCGCAAGCCCTTGCAGTTAATTACGCTACCGCATCGCGGTAGCAACTTTCTCTTTCTCCAGAAATTTCACTTCGTGTCGTGTGTGTTTGTTTGTTTGTGGATACCCGTGGATTGTATACGGAGACTAAGTTATGCCGTCACCCGTAGGATGTGGATTAGTCCAAATCCATATTTACTTAGATTTGGGTTTGGTGTTTTAGTTTAAGGATACGTTAGCCCTATTTAAGGCTAAGATCAACTTAAACTTTTGTTAAGGATACGTTAGCCTAATCTCCAGACTAAGATCAACTTAACGGGATCGTTTGGATCCGACAAGAGAGAGCAATTGGCTCTATTGTTTAGTTTAATGATGTTGCGGTCGATTTCCAGTTTAGGGACATGGTGGTCCATTTCCAGTTTAGGGACATGGTGATCCGTCATTCCCATTTGGGGACGAGCATTAGTTTAAGGACATTTCGGTCCAATGTTCCCATTTAGGGACGAATATTAGTTTAAGGACGTTTCGGTCCAACATTCCCATTTAGGGATGAATATTAGTTTAAGGACGTTTCGGTCCATGAGTTTAAGGACCCCGCAGTCCATATCGATGTGTGGTTGTCGGAACTCGTCACCTCTCTGACGTCGTTGAAGGATTACAACGATAGGGGTCAGAGGAGTTCAGAGATGTACCCTTGAACCGGATGTAAATTGATTTAAGAGAGCAATCTTGCTCAGTCAATTTAATTTAAGGACTTACGGCTATGATTGGGCTAAGTTCAGTTGAGAATATTCAACGTTTTTATGTTCGGCCTATTAGGCCTGTGCTAGGATTTTGCCCCTGTTTGATAATGCACTGCATTTTCTGTTAGCCTGCTAGCCCTTTTTGATTTGGGCTCTGTCCCTTTTAAATGATGCACAACATCTAAATTGGTCTGTTGGACCTTCATTTGGGCTCTGCCCCTTTTTATAATGCATTGCATTTTTTTATTAGGCCTATTAGGCCTTTTAATTGGGCTCTGTCCCTTTTAACAGTGCACAGCACATTTTCTTTTTGGTCTGATAGATCTTTTTATTGGGCTCTGCCCTTAATAATGCATGGCATTAAATGCTCTGACAATGCCCCACGTGGTTTGTCAGGCGCTTTGCGCTGATTGAGGAGCGCAAGACGCAAACTCATGTGATAATGACACGTGTCACGCTCTGGTGAGTGCAAGCGCAGTGCGCTGCGACAGTGCGCTGCTGACACGTGGCGCACTCTGGTGAGTTGCACCAACTTTAAAGAGCAATGCTCTATTTTAAAAGCGCACAGCGCAAGTGGCCTTGGAGCTGACACGTGGCGCTTTCTGGTGGCTTGCGCCAACCCAGGAATGCAACAGTGCAGATTTGCAAATGCAAGGCACTGTTTTAATAACTTAATCCAATTTTGGATTTAAAAGAAGAATGTTTAAGATTCCAGAACCAATGGTTCATAAAAAAGTGCAAGACACTGTTATTATTATGTATTTTTTTATTGAAGATCATTGATCTTGTTCTTAGATCAATGATCTATTCAGAAGAAATTCTTCTTTTATAAAAGTTTTTTACCTTTTCTTTTCTTTTTCTCGAGTTCTTCTCAAAGTTTTTCAGAGCTCTCTCTGTTTTATTGTTTTTTGATAACGATCTCGATGTTCTCAATGTTGATCCTCTTTTGAGTTGGGGTTTAGGGGTCTTTATACAGTGCCCATAGATTTGTTAAATTTGTTAAAGAGATCATTCTCTGAGTGATTTGGGGAATTTTCCCCACCGTTGGATGTTTGATCCAAGAGCTTCTGTTTTACAGAAGACAATTTTCTTGTTTTAACAAGAACAGAAAAATCTTACTAGAATTTTAATTCTGTTTGGCTCAAATATCCCAGCGCTTGACACGTGTCACGCAGCGCACAGCGCAGCGCAACTGCGCTGACACGTGTCGCGCAGCGCAGCGCTTGCGCAACTGCGCTGACACGTGTCGCGCAGCGCTTGCGCAACTGAAACGTTGCTTTCTTTAATTTTTTGTTTTAAATAGAGCCTTGCTCTGATTGGGCGCGCTGCCTTGGGCGCTACGCTGACGTATCAATTTCTGATACATGGTGCGTTGCGCGCAGCGCACGGGATTTGAAGCGTTGCTTCAATTTTTGAATTTTTTGAAATTCAAACAGAGCTTTGCTCTGATTGGGGGAAACAAATGCCCCCCCCACCGTTGCGCTCACGTGGCGCACACGTGAGTGCAGCGGTGGAAAGATCCTGGCCGTTGGATCAACTCAGGAGTTGAAGGGGCGCAAGCGCCTATAAATAGGACCACTGGCCCTCAGTAGATGATTACCATCTTTAAGAACTTTTGTTTTCAGAGCCCTGCTTTTGCCTTAAACTTTAGAGCCTTGCTCTCGTTTTTTTCAAGAACTTCAGAGTTCAAACTCTAGAAAAAATCTTAGGTAAAATTTAACTTAACTTAAATTAAATTAATTTTAATTTTAATCAACAGAGCCTTGCTCTCATAGATCTTTGATCTAAAAAAAAACCCTTTGGGGTTTCACCAACAGAGCCTTACTCTCAAGAATCCATAGATCTGAAGAGATCTTGTTTCAGGGTTTTTTAACCCATGAACAGAGCTTTGCTCATGGACCAAATGTAGATCTTTTTGATCTTAAAAAAATGAAGAACTCCTAGGAGTTTTCATGGATTTTTAGGATCCCAAAAAAATTTAATCTTTAGGAGTTTAAAGAAATTTTTTATTTTAATAGATTTTCTCATCATTATCACAGAGCTAGGCTCTTTTAAGGAATTTTATTCCCCTGAGACTAGAGTTTGACAAGTGTCACTCTGTGACAAAGCTTTGCTCTGAAAGAGAAGATTTTCTCCTTGTCTCTAGGGGTTTTTATTATTAATGAGAATATTCTCTTGGGGATTAACTGACAGTCTCATCCAATGATGGAGTTGTCTTATTAACTTATGCATTGTCATCCAGATTTTGTGGGTCCCCTACCCACTACATTGCAGTGTGGTATAAATTTTAAAATGCCAGGCGTAGGAACTACGATATTGACGGTTGATTTTGTCCCTCCACAGGAAATATATCTTTCGATACCTCATTCCCGTTTGTTCGTTCGGAGGAAGGATACTCTGAAGCACCCGTAGACCGTGAGGTCCTAGCTATGATCAGGGACCACGACCCGAAATATAAGGATCTTCACCTTTGGGGGTCGTGGTACAACCAAATTATCATGGGTCGACAGAGCTTTTCGTGCGCAGTACCATCAGAGCCTATTATGGCGATCCACTATGCCAGCCCACCCCCGGTGCAGTATGCCGTGGAGATGGTCGATTGGACTTCAAAGGGCTTTCTTCATCCTGCTATAGATGCAATTCCGGTTCAGCGTCGTATGGTTTTGGATATCCTGGGACGCCGTATTTGTCAAGGCGAGGCGCGACCTTGGGGGCAATCATATAACATAGGTCTGATCCCCCGCCATCCGATCGGCTATCTGCCATGGGCTCGCTACATTCTGTCGGCGAAGAAGTCGCAGTTGATAAGGCTAGGATTGTACACTGCAGTTTATGTTTCCCTCTTCCAATATCCCACGCTTCCCACCTGGTGGTTTAAGGCCTTTTTGGAGCAGTGGAACATCCCTACTCACACTTTCCTCGCAATGGACCGGGAAATGTCGATTTCTTTGGAGGAATTCACAGAGATCTCCGGCTTCCCGGTTATAGGGGAGCACTATAAGGAGTTGCTTCCTACAGACGAATATGTCTTCGGTGCTAAGCAGGCAATAAGGGGCCTCACTCCGGAGAATGTTGTTCAACATCAATTTCCAAGTTTGATCAAAGTGTTGAACATCTATGAAACCCTTTTTATCGAACGTGGGAGCCGCAGAGTTAGCTTCGAGGATTTCATCGCTCGATTCCTTCACCCAAACGTCCTCTCAGCAGAAGCTGCTAAGTTTGCCACACTTGATGACCTTTTCGGTCTAGTTTTGGACAACCTGCCGGTGAAGGAAATAGACCAAAAGGGTTTTTTTCCTTCCTAACTCCCCGATTGCGTCTTTTGCGGAAGTTGCAGCCCCTGGGATGGACGAGGAAGCCTTCTTCTTAGGATTTCTTGGGCTATGGCTGAGTTGGTTTGCGCTCCCGATGCATTCTCGCCATATGCGGCCCTCTGTCTTTTATCCAGCTCACCGGATGACCATTGGGGTAAAAGTGGCTATTGGGATCGCCGGCTTGGCACACCTGTATCACGGCCTTAGTTAAGCGGCAGATGCTAATGAACCTGGGGTACTGCACGTGATCTTCCCGATGCACTACTTCGTATCATGGCTCGAGCTACATACATTGGGCGTCTTCAGTATGCACAAAAGGCCATCGTTCTATGACAGGTGCAGTTTCCCTCGAATTATACGACTGATTGGTGCCTCAATTGTGACTCCATCGCCACGGAATGCTAGGGGTTTGCTCTTTCGCCCCCACACCGTTGGAGACGGGATGTCTTTCATTGACAAAGTGCTGACTATTGCAAAGGCATCTACCACCACAGTGCGGCCATTGCAAGACACTTTCAAAGATGGGGCCTCAGTTTTGACGGCCCGGGAGATCCTCCATCTATATTCTATCAGACCGGGCTTCCTGATGTTTAGGAAGAACGGTGCGGCGATTTTCATAAGATACAACCCGCATCGTTTTGCCCAACAACTGAGCTACAATCAAGGGGTACCATTAGAGGCTTTCCTACTGGAACCTGCTGCTACTGAAGAAGGGATGGAAAGCGCGCTGCATCACTTCATGCGTCTGAATACGGGTTCTCATTTTTTATCAGCGAGCCGGCTTGCGCCCCACGACTCCTCAATGCATATACAGAATGGTACAATCATTCGAAGGGCGCCGTTATAAAGGAAGAAAAGCGATTGCTGGTCGACCGTAAGGGTGTGCCTCCCGGTAGCGACCGCAAAGCTCCTCTGGTGCCAAGGACCCCGATAGTTCCTCCGCTGAAAGATGCTAGAGCCGGACCACCGCGTGTGCAGAGTCCTCCACGCGGATTGCCGCTTCCTGATACTGCGGATGCGCCACCAGTGCCCTGTGCTCCAGTGGAGACAGTAGTTGTGGCTTCGCCGGAGTCTGGTGTGGGCGCGGACATCGGGACCCGCCGCCCCAAGGTGCCTGCAAAGCGCAAGTCGATCCCGGGTGCACCCAAGGCCGGTGGACAGAAGAGGAAGAAGAAGTCACTCTTCTCTGCTGATGTTGCGTTTGGTCAGGAACCTCACGCTCCCTATAGCGAGGGCTTGGGCGAGTACGGGACCAATAGAGGATTGGTTATGCCACCAGATGATACTGATCTGGCGGCCGCCATCGCAGCCTCAGAGCGATTGGCAAGGCGCGACGCATAGCTAGCCAAGCTTGCACAATCGGGTGATTACTAGTCGCCTTTTTTTATTGCATTGTACTTTTATCTTTGTCTTTGACTAATGCTTTTCTTTTCTTTTTCTTCAAACAGGCATCACCACTGAAGAAGCCATCGCTGCTTCCCTCAAGACTTTTCAAGAGGAAGAACGACTCAGGGCATCCTTAGGTCTCAGTACGTTTCGATTCATTAAGTCTTTATTCTCCTTTCGTTATGGTCGATCTGACCCTTTCTTTTTCTCATCACAGGAACCACAATGCCGGTCCCGCACAGTGACGTAGTGACTCTTCCCGGGCCAGCCACTGATGTTTCGGTCTCTTCGGGGCTACCGCGAGAGACCCGACTTGAAGAGCTGATGAGAGATGCCTTGAAGGCTCTGGAGGCAACTCTAAACGAGGACGACGATTCCTTGATGAAGGAAGCGTCGAAAAGGTCCGTCGCGACCGCCCGGGAGGAGAGGAAGCGGTTGAGGCGCGAGGCGAAAGCACACAGGGCTGCTTTGGCCGTGGGAGTGGGCCCAAGCACTGTCCCTCGTGCTGATACTCCCTCGGAAGAGCCCTCGGTCGCCTTGTCTACAGCTCACAGACAGGCGGTGCGCGCAAATAGGGAGGCTAACGATAAGTCCACATCAGGTAATATATCTTTCAAAATTTTGTTGTAAGAATTATAAATCTGTCGGTTCTTATATATTCTGTCCTGCAGGGCCAAGTCCAACCGAGGGGGAGGCGGAGACCGCCGAATTCAAAGAGACAGAGGAGGAGGCACCGGCCGAACCCGAGCCGACGGTGGGCAACGTCGCCAGGGTTGCTGAGCCTGAGCTGGAGGCTGAGGGAGCTACACTCGAGAAGGTCGTTGATACCGAGCCTGAGGTGGCGGCAAATGAGATGAACGCTATAACTGAGCCCGGGGCAACGGCGGACGAGGCGCTTGAGACCGGCGACCCCATGGTGATGGCGGATGAGACAATGGAGACCGCCGAGCCCGAAGAAGTAGCGGGTGAGATAGACACTACTCCTGGGGAAAAGCGAGCCGCTCTTTCTCAAGAGTCCGGCAATGCTCTAATTATTGCTCTCCCTGTCTACGGTCTTCCGCCGTCTCCTGATCGGGCGAGTACGATGACAGCCCCTGTCGAGTCCGGTGATGAGGCCACGGGAGGTGGACTCGTATCGATGGAGGAGGGAGACGCCTCCGTTTCGGCCAGCGGCTCATCAGGTAAATCCCAAGTTACTGTCCTTTTATCTTACAATCCTTTCTGACAAGTTTACCTTTGTTTTTAACGCAGGTGCGGCCAGCGCCGATGTTCCATTGCTCGAGGGAGCGCCGTCAACTACTGCCTTGGCGGTGGTCACCTCTCAGCCTTCCCTTGTACCCTCAAAGATGTTGGAAGGTACGAATTTGCAACCTATTAGTTTTCTCTTTCAGCCGCATAATTTACGTACTAAAGTCGTACTGTTATGTCTTTTCAAGAGTACTTTTCGATAATCTCTATCAGGTGTTGCTCCCACACTTCTCCTTCCCATCTGGACTCGCTTCTTCCTCCAGTGGCGCCGGTGAGTATAGTTTCCAACTGATATCTTTCTTTTTTTTTGTAATGGAATTATTTCTGACTTTCACTCGTCTTGATTGCAGTGCTACAAATCGAAGGAGGAGATGAAAGATCAGTCGAGCCACCGGTCCTTCCGGCCTTGCCGCCCGCTGCAGCTGGTATAGTAAACTATCTCATCAATGACTTTTTTTTTTGTATTTCTTGAACTGTCATCTAATCGTATTTTGTTTTTTCAGCTGTCGTTCCGATCCCGGCGCCCTTTAAGTCTCGCGTCATAATGCCGGCAGGCCCTTTCCTGAGACGTCTGTCTTCGAAGGGTGCCGTAATGAGCTTGGGCATGCTGAGAGGATATGTCGAGGAACTCGACGCAGACGCTCTCCCATCTGCTGCGGATTTCGCTGCGGAGGTTAACCCGATGTTGGCGGCGCTCGTGACTTTTCATGATGAAGGCGTCGTCGAGCTTTGGGTCAACCACTGCAGGGAAATCGAGGTCCGCCTGCATCAGTCGGAGTTTATGCGCCCTGCTTCTGAGACCTTAGCCGTAAGCATTCAAAGAGCAGCGTGGATCGAGCAAAGCGCTTCTTACTTCCGTCACCTAGAACAGGAAGCGGCTTCACGGCTGAGGGAATGCCAAGAGACTTCGAGCGAGATGGCTCGTCTGCGCGCTGAGGTTGATCCTAATGCTGCCCAAGTGAAGGTTATCTTTGAGGGCCTCCTGGAGCGTATCTTTAATGGGCTAACACTGAAGCGGAAACTCGATGATGCCGAGCGTAATGCCCAAGGTCTTGAAGCAGCTCAGCAAGCCGTTGGGGAGCAGCTTGCGTCCTTCTTGCAGCAACGGGCTCAAGTGGAGGCAGAACTGGCGGTGGTGGCCGATCAGGAAAAGGCATGGAAGGAAGTGCGCGAACAACTGACAGGGCTATTTATGACGCTTCCTTCCAAGTAGCTGCCTTTGTGTCAATATACTTGTAAAATTTTCCTCTTTCGAATAAAATGTATCCATTCTTTATTCTGTTGTACGATTCACCTTGTACTTGATTGAAGTTAATAAATAAAGATATACATTTTTTCTTTGCAATGTCTTGTATGCTCTTTTGCTTTCTCCCTTTCTCTCATTATCAGCATGCTGTCTCAACAAACATGGTTGACAGATAAAAGAGTAAGCATCTTAGTTTTTCCAAAAAACAGCGATGGCTTAGGCCGCAGGTTCAGATCTGTCGCCTAAGACTTTTCAACTCTATGAGCCGTGATGGTCTCATAGAGATTTTTCTCCCTACGGATCGAGAGGATCTCGTAGGTGTATTTTCTCCTTAGGAATCGTGAGGATTCCTAAGTGCGTTTTCTCTTATAAGTCGTAAGGATCCTATAAGAGAATTTTCCCTTTTATGAGTCGAGAGGACCCGTAAGCGGTTGTTTCCCTCCTTGTCGAGATTTGACTTTGGAGAGTGAGACCCGTGAATAGTATGCAAGAGACCGTTTTAGACCGACTTGCAGGGTCCCAGTGCTCAGGAAACAAGTTTTTTAATCCCTGCTGCCTAAGGCTTTATCTTGCAAGTTGAGACGAATTGGGAATTTCTCGCGGAGACTCTGGTTTCTCTGCGGGCCGACGCGAATCAGGAGGCTCTCATCAAGGACGCTAGTTTCCCTGGATTGAGGTATTTGCCAAGGACACTTGTTTCCCTGGGGTTGAAACGAATAGATGTATTCCTGCGGAGACGCTAGTTTCTCTGCGGATCGACGCGAATCAGGATTTTCTTGTCAAGGACACTGGTTTCCCTGAGTTGAAGGATTTTGCCGAAGACACTGGTTTCTTTGGGGTTGAAACGAATCGGGAATTTCTCGCTGAGACACTGGTTTCTCTGCGAGCCGATGCGAATCAGGAGGCTCTCATCAAGGACGCTAGTTTCCCTGACTTGAGGTATTTGCCAGGGACACTGGTTTCCCTGGGGTTGAAACGAATCGATGTATTCCTGCGGAGACGCTAGTTTCTCTGCGGGTCGACGCGAATCAGGATTTTCTCGTCAAGGACGCTGGTTTCCCTGAGTTGAAGGATTTTTCCGAAGACATTGGTTTCTTCGGGGTTGAAACGAATCTGGAATTTCTTGCGGAGACACTGGTTTCTCTGCGAGCCAACGTGAATCAGGAGGCTCTCATCAAGGACGCTAGTTTCCTTGACTTGAGGTATTTGCCAAGGACACTTGTTTCCCTGGGGTTGAAACGAATCGATGTATTCCTGCAAAGACGCTAGTTTCTCTGCGGGTCGACGCGAATCAAGAAGTTCTCGTCAAGGACACTGGTTTCCCTGAGTCGAAGGATTTTGCCGAAGACACTGGTTTCTTCGGGGTTGAAACGAATCGGAGTATTCCTGCGGAGACACTGGTTTCTCTGAGGGCTGACGCGAATCATGAGGCTCTCATCAAGGATACTAGTTTCCCTGAATTGAGGTATTTGCCAGGGACACTGGTTTCCCTGGGGTTGAAACGAATCGAAGTATTCCTGCAAAGACGCTAGTTTCTCTGCGGGTCGACGCGAATCAGGATGTTCTCGTCAAGGACACTGGTTTCCCTGAGTCGAAGGATTTTGCCGAAGATATTGATTTCTTCGGGGTTGAAACGAATCGGAGTATTCCTGCGGAGACACTGGTTTCTTTGAGGGCCGACGCGAATCAGGAAGCTCTCATCAAGGACGCTAGTTTCCCTGAATTGAGGAGGTTGCCAAGGACACTGGTTTCCCTGGGGTTGAAACGAATCGATGTATTCCTGCAAAGACGCTAGTTTCTCTGCGGGTCGACGCGAATCGAGGAGTTCTCGTCAAGGACACTGGTTTCCTTGATTCGAAGTATTTTGCCGAGGACACTGGTTTCCTCGGGGTTGAAACGAATCGGAGTATTCCAACGGAGACACTGGTTTCTCTGCGGGCCGACGCGAATCAGGATGTTCTCGTCAAGGACACTGGTTTCCCTGAGTCGAAGAGGTTGCCAAGGACACTGATTTCCCTGGAGTCGAAACTGATCTGTGGTGGTTTTTCAGGTTTTATATAAGTTACCGTCCAAACCGTGAAGCTAGGAATCTGATCTTCGCTTCGTTTGCTGGCACTGCGTCTGCTGTATCGAGACGAATGCCACGGTTGTCTCTAGGCTGTTGGTGAACCGTCGAGATTTGGCTTCGCTTTCTGGCGGAGCCTGTTGGGAAAGTATGGTTCCTTCTTTGTTTGCGCCCTTGGATTGTATACAGGGATCGACGTGATTTCAACTGTAAGGCAAAAGGTTTCATATATTTTTTTTATTGTTTTATTTCTGCGATGCTTTATCATTTCAGCTTTTATATCATGAAGGTCGCGATTGCCCAATCATTTCGGCTATTTTTCGCGGTGCCCAATCATTTCGGCTATTTATTTTATTTTTACTCGCTGCTTTTTATTGCGAGTTGCCCAATCATTTCGGCTATTTTGTATGCATACGTTTTTACTTGCTGCTTTTTTATTGCAAGCTGCCCCATCATTTCGGCTATTTCGTATGCATGCGCGGCCTACTGGCTTTTCGCCGTAAACCTGAAATTAGACACCGTTTTCGGCATCAGCACCTCTACAACTGGGATATTTCCAGGAGCGAATCATCATTTGCCTCTGTCGATGTCGAACAAAGGTGGCTTAGCGAACAGGGTTAAGGTCCTGTCGACTAAGCCTTTTAACTTCATGAGCCGTAAGGGTCTCATAGAGGTATTTCTCCTTACAAGTCGTGAGAATTTTGTAGGTGTATTTTTCTCCTTAGGAATCGTGAGGATTCCTAAGTGTATGTTCCTCTGTAAGTCGTAAGGATCTTACAAGATGGTTTTCTCCTTGTAAGTCGAGAGGATTTATAAGGATTGTTCATCATGCATACATATCCCCAGTCATGGATGGGACTTGATTAGGGAAATGTTTATTCGCGTCCGTGGATTGTATACAAGGGTCAGTATTGAGCCACTTGTAGGGCAAAATCAAAGGTTGTGGAGGTTGCTTAAGCACAGGTTTAGGTCTCTATAACTTAAGACTTTCAAATCTTATGAGCCGTGAGAGTCCCATAAGAGAGTTCTCCTTACGAGTCGTGAGAATCTCGCAAGTGTATTTTCTCCTTAGTAGGGGATCCCTAAGTGTGTTGCTCCCTTGTGAGTCGTAAGGATCTCACGCTGGTGGTTTCTCCTTACAAGGTCGAGAGGACCCTGTAAGTGTCCTTTTAACGAGGTTGCGCCCTTTCAGGTTTTCACAAACACTCGCCAGTAGTCCTGCTGTTTTTACTCACGGAACCCTTTCGGGTTTTCATCCGTGCCCATTTTGCTTATGGACATACCTTTTTTTTTTTATTATTTTTTTTATTCTCTTCTTTTCTTTTACGAGGTCGCGCCCTTTCGGGTTTTTCACAAACACTCGCCAGTAGCCCTGCTGTTTTTACTCACGGAGCCTTTTCGGGTTTTCAACCGTGCCCATTTTGCTTATGGACATACCGTTTATTATATATATATATTTTATATATATTTTTTTTTATCTCGTCAGCCTAAGGATGCTGCGGTAGTAGTTTAAAGACGTTTCGGTCCTTCATTAGTTTAAGGACGTTTCGGTCCACCATTAGTTTAAGAACGTTTCGGTCCATCCAGGAGAAGGCCGGCTACTACTTATAAAGTTTGAGCTTAGAAAGATAGCGAGCGGACATAGTCGTCGTCATCTATCATTGACCTAGGCAGTAACTCGCTAAGCGTAGTATTTCTTTAGGAATCGACCATTTATTGGCCTGTAAGGCCTTTCACCGGGCATATCCATGAGTAGATAGGCTCCACCCTGGTAGACCTTGTCTATGATGTACGGGCCTTCATAGTTTGGCTCGAATTTTCCTTGCTTGGCGCGATTGGGGATCATAGGCCTTTTGACCACTAGCACGAGTTCGCCTTGGCGGAATGTCCTCGGCCTAGTCAATCTTTCATATGAGCGCGTCGTCTTTGCTTTATAAGCCTCCAAATTTTGTTGCGCTATGAGCCGGGTTTCATCAAGGGCGTCAAGCTCCTCAAGCCGAAGGTGAGCATTTTCTTCGTCCGTCAGCTCGTAGTGGACCGCCACTCGTAGAGAGATTAACTCTATCTCGAAGGGGAGTACTGCTTCTGTACCGAAGACTAACGCATACGGCGTTGTGTTTATGGCCGTCTTGAACGTAGTTCGGTACGCCCAAAGAGCTTCTTACAGTCTCTCGTGCCAGTCCTTCTTATTTCGAGACACCATCTTCTTCACGATCTTCGTCAAGGTCTTGTTGAAGGCCTCAGCTAGACCGTTAGCTCGCGGATTATAAACCGAGGAATACCTCCAGTTTATATTATGCTGTTGCGCGAAGCGACTGATCTTGTGGCTTCTGTAGGCTGGCCCGTTATCGGAGATGATCCGTCTCGGAGTTCCAAACCGATATATGACGTGCGTCTTGAAGAAATGGAGGATATTCTCCATCTTCACTTCTCTCAGCGGTACTGCTTCTACCCATTTGGAGAAGTAATCAGTCGTCGCCAGGATGAAACGATGTCCCCTGGACGATGCTGGTTCGATAGGGCCGATTATGTCAGTTCCCCACATTTCGAACGGCCAGCTAGCCACCGTTGGATGTAGTGGATTTGGATGCTGGTGGATGAAGTCCTCATGAATTTGGCATGAGTGGCATTGCTTCGCATATTCGAGACAGTCCTGAATCATCGTGGGCCAACAGTAGCCCATCCGTTTAATCTTCAACTTCATCTTCGGGCCTGCTTGGTGAGAACCACGGAGTCCGTCGTGAACTTCCTGAACGACTCTTCTCGCCTCGTCAGGTCCCAGGCATCTCAACCACAGAGAATCAAACGACCTCTTGTACAGAGTATCATTGACGAAGGAAAAAGACAGAGCTCGTTTCATAAGCTGATGTCTTGAAGATGCATCTTCGGACGTTCGACAGTATTTGAAGTAGTCTATAAAGACTTCTCTCCAATCCTCGGTCTTTTCCCGGTCTTTTATTTGCACAGCCATTTGCTCAATCGCTTCTTTTTCTTCGGGTGATTCCGGAGATATTTCTGCTGGGGCAAGCACCCGACGGCTTTGTACCATGATTCTGACGTCATCGAGGTTCTCGTCAGCCAGCTCTTTAGCGAGCTTGGCCAACGCATCCGCTTTGCTGTTTTCCACACGCGGTATGTTTTCCAAAGTGTAGGAAGGGATTTGGGTCAACAGTTGTTGCACCTTTTCGCCGTACTTCACTAGCTCTGATTTGCACGTTTGGTAGTCTCCATTTACTTGACTGACGACCAGTTGGGAGTCTCTATATATGAGGAGGTCTTTAATTCCCATGTCGATGGCGATCTCGAGGCTTGCTATCAAACCTTCATATTCGGCTTCATTATTCGTCCTCGGTTCTGTTAAGGAGAAAGCAAAGCGCATTATCCCTCCTTGTGGAGTCACGAAGATAAGGCTCACCTCTGATTTGATTATAGGGGTACTTTGTTTGCGCTTCTTCACGGAGGATGCTCCATCGAAATAAAGCTCCCATCGGGTATCACCTCCGTCGATCGCGTTAAACGCATGTTCGTCTGGCAGATCGCAATTCAGAGGAGAATCGACAGGTATCGGATGCTCAGCGAGGAAGTCGGCGATGGCCTGGCCTTTCACTGCCTTGAGAGGCTGATAGGTTATCGAGAACTCCATCAAGAGTAGGGCCCATTTAGCGAGTCGCCCCGTCAATATGGCCTTCGACATTAAATACTTAAGGGGGTCCACCTTCGAAATGAGACGGACTTCATGCACCAATGCATAGTGTCTGAGCTTTGTTATCGCAAAAATCAACGCTAGGCAGTGTTTTTCGATGGGAGAATAGTTGCTTTCTGCCCCCAGAAGAACTCGACTCAAATAGTAGAGAGCCCTCTCCTTCTCTTGGTCATTCTCTTGTGCCTATAATGCGCCTAAGAAACCTTCGAGGGCGGTTGTATAAAGAATGAGAGGCTTTCCCTTGACTGGAGCAGCCAGCACTGGCGGGTTCTGCAGGTACTGCTTGATCTCGTCCAGTGTGCCTTGGCACTTGCGATCCCAGACAAACGGGGTTCCCTTCTTCATCAGGTGGCTGTAAGGACGGCACTTGCCTGAAAGGTTAGCTATAAATCGTCGTATGTACGCGAGCTTCCCTTGGAGAGACCGCAGCTATTTCAGAGTTCTTGTCGAGGGCATTTCCATGATCGCCTTAATCTTTGACGGATCTATCTCAATACCTCGGTGTCGGAAGATGAATCCCAGGAATTTTCCCGAGGAAACTCCGAATGCACACTTGAGAGGGTTCATCTTTAAGTTGTATAGTCGAAGGCGTTGAAATACGGCTTTTAAATACTCGAGATGTTCCTCGTATGATTTGCTTTTAACCATGTGGTCGTCGATATAGCATTCGACGATTTCATGTATGAGGTCATCGAAGATCTTCGTCATGGCCCTCTGATAGGTGGCACCGGCGTTCTTTAGACCGAAGGGCATCACCTTGTAGCAGAATATTCCCAGAGGGGTCCGGAAAGCGGTGTGCTTCCGGTCTTCGGGATGCATCTTTATCTGATTATACCCTGATGAGCCGTCCATGAAGGAGAAAACCTCGTGAGTGGACGTATTGTCTATCATCAGTTCGGTGACTGACACTGGGAAATCATCTTTCGGGCAGGCTTTATTGAGATCCCGGAAGTCCATGCATATGCGCACTGTCCCATTTTTCTTCATCACCGGGACGATATTGGCGATCCAATTGGGATACCGAACCTCCTGAATAAACCCAGAGTCAATCAGCTTCTTGACTTCGGCGTTGATGCTCATCTCAAGCTCGAGCCGCATTCTTCTCGGCGCCTGTTTGACTGGCTTGACGTCCGGGGATATTGCCAGTTTATGTACAGCAATTTCTGGATCTAGTCCTGGCATTTCAGAATAGTTCCATGCGAAGCAATCTCTATGCTGTACAAGCACGTCTTTTAACGCAGCCACCCCTTCTTCAGATAGCAGCTCGCTGACAAATGTCGGTCATGGGTCGTTCGTCGTCCCCAACTCAATTTTCTTGAGGTTATCTGCAGTAGTATGTATTCCATCCTCCAGCTCTTTCGGTGCTGGTGGAAATTCTGAGATCACCTCGTCTTCGCTGTTTTCGAAGCACCAGAGAAGGTCATCCATATTCTCGGGCCCTTCTTTTGATATTGTTATCATATGACAAGTACGAGCTCGCTTCCAAGACCGATGAGGATCTGGTTCTGCTCTCGTGGCTTTGGGTTCGTGCTTCTGTGGCGGCGTTACCCTCCAACTGTCAGATAGAGCGAACTTGCCGAGCTGATACTGATCTTCCACCCAGTTCTTGAAAGTGAAGCAGTCTTCGAGAGGATGCCCTATCCCTCGGTGATAAGAGCAATAGTTTGGGTGTGAGACTTCGCCTGCTTGTTCGGGATGTTTAGACTCCGGCAGCGTAAGCACCTGGTATTTTATAGCTCGGTCAAGTATCTTCTTCGTCTTGTCCCGAGGAAAAGAGTATGCTCGACCCATTTTCCTCATGAGGGATAGATCGGAACCGTTCGATTCCCGCTTGCGTGGCTTCTTAGTCCCGCTTTGTTGCCGTTGAGCGCCTTTTTCGCCTTTCGACTTATTTCTGCCTCTGCGTCGAGCCTTTTTTATAACAGGTTGACAGGGAGCGGCATTTTCATCTTTGACAGCCTGTTGGAGGAGGCGTTGCGTTTTGGCTTTCTCGTAAATGGCCATCTCGTGGTTGTGGTCGTCTCTGACTTTTTGGCCAGCTTCCCTTATAAGCTTGTCCGTTTGTTCTTCGAACGACGGACTGGGCACTTTTGCATCAGGAACTTTTAATGGTTCAGGATTAGCGTCCTCCTATTGAGCATCCACTTCTTCATCGAAGTCATGCACGACGTAGCAATCGCGGAGTAGCTTTTGTTTCTTGGGTCGAATGTATCCGAGTCCGATTGTTTCCATTCTCCCATTAGGTAACTTGTGCTGAGTCCCGGGAACGCTTCAGACCCTGTCATAGAATTTGGCTTTTCGAGCGGTCTGTTTAAAGGATATCCTTGGCGCTTTAGCAGCCTCTTCAGGCCTTCTGTATAATATCTGGGCAGACGGATGGGCTGAAGCCTGTTAAGCGTAGGATCCGCGCCGTGCCAGATTTCTTTCTCCACTTTGGTTTCTTCAGAGCGGTAGAATAGAATTGCTTTTTCGCCCTCTCGCCTAGGAGGGATATAGAACATCCGTAACTCCTCTACACTGTAGGTATCGAGCGCATCCAGTTCTTTATAATATTTAAGCGGCATCATGGCGACTTGCAGACTTTGCTCTTCGTTAGCGGACGTTTGTATTGAAGGCCGAGCAGAGAACACAGCATGGACCTCATCTTCCGAGTCACTACCAAAGATCAACGTAGGAGCGGATGGTCCCGGCTTGTTGTATTAGAGTGGACCCGAATAAACTATCTCCTCCTTCTCCTCGGTATCACTCCCGAAGACAGGGATGGTGGCGTTAGTCTTGTTCTCCGGCTTGTGACACCTCTCCGTGTCTTCGAAATCCGGTAAAAAATATTTGGCATCTTCATATTTGCGGACTTCGTTCACGGAAAACGGGTTCAATTCTCCCGTCACTGTATACTCGAGACCATCCTTAAAATATTTCATACACTGATGTTGTGTAGAAGGGATGATGTTGTACTCGTGTAACCATGGCCGGCCGAGCAAAGCATTATAGCATGTTTTGGCGTCTATGACGTGGAACTTAATGTCCGTGACGAGCAGCCCAAAGCGTAGCGTCAATATCACAGATCCAAGAGTTCTCGATGATTGGGAGTCGAACCCGGAGATGGTGATGTTGTCCCGAGCAAGGTACTGGACGCTCATGCAGATTTCCTTTAACACTCGAATGTTGAGGAGATTAACGGAGGATCCATTGTCGACCAGGATTTTGCCTATCTTTATATCATGGCAGTATCCTGAGACATAGAGGGGGCGATTGTGTTCGCACGTCCCAAGGAGGAGGTCTTCATCGCCAAACGTGACATCGGCTGTGTGCACTTCTTCCAGTTCATCCTTCATCCTCTCTCCGGCGAGGAAGGCTTGGAATTGCTCCGGCTCTTGTAGTGCCTTGATTAACGAATCTCTCGCCTCTTTTGATAGTAAAAGGGCGTCAAGAATGCTGAGCTGCGAAGGTAGCTTCCTCAGATGCGCTAGAACGTTGTAATCCACCTTATTTTTCTTCGGCGGGTCCTTGGCGGCTAGCTCTTCCATGACTTGGTCATCTAGGGCAATATCCTCAGAGACCTTTTCTTTCCCTTTATCTTTCTTGTTTGAGGGTCCGAGATTTTTTTCAGGTAGCGTCTGCTTACGCAGCCGAATATTTTCACAGACCTTCTGCTCTTCTTCTTTTCCCGAGGTGGACTCTTTAAAGAGGGGGCTAAGAGCCAGCTCCTCATCAGAATCGCTCCCGAATGTGAAAACTTGCGATCCCCCGGCGTTAACTATGCGACAATCGCCGGTAGTCTTGTTAAGCTCCTCGGTCGTATTTTTCCGCTCCCGACGAGTTTTGCGCTTCTCCCGCTTAAAATGCTGTCGGTGAGCAACATATCCCTGCCACCATGTATTGAAAGCTTTGCACTCTTCGGTTGGGTGCGAAATCTTCCGATGATACAAGCAGTAGGAAGGATGCATTTCCGCTTCACCAGTAATGCTTCCTTCAGAGGATGGTAGCTTCATACCCATGGATATGGCCTCAGCAAACCTTTTCCTCGTCTTGAATTTGCTTTTATCTGTGGTGGACGTATTTTGCTCCAGCGGGAGTGTCTCAGCTCTTTCGTCAAGTCGCCGGCGCTTGGCCCTTTCAAATACAGCCGTCTCACGTTCCCGATCAGCTTTTCTTTTTACAAGAGCTTCATTGAGTAATGCGTCAATTGTTTCATCCGATGGCCCGAGAATTTCCAGTTTAGGATCTGCCCTCGGCTTCTCAGTGCAAGGAGTTTCCTCATCGTCTGTAAACGAATGGGAGATCATATGACAGCTCGCCACGTATTTCTCAGATTTATCTGACGAGCTGTCTCCCTCATCTTCCTCTTGAAAGACGTGGTTGAGGAACTCTTGGAGTGTAATGGGAGTCCGTGCTTTCTGGTTGTATTCCTCCAGCGCGTCAATTTGTTTTTGTAAGTCCGTGCGCTTGTCGCAAGGCTTCACGGGCTTCTTGGATTTCTTCTTCTTCTTCTTCTTTGAAGATTTTGAAGGCTGGTTGTGAGTGCTTGGGCCACCACCATCGGTCTTTGGAGTTGGACGCGGCTTCAACATCCCTTCAATGATCTGAGGTTCCAACGGGTTCTTCCACCTGATCGCTGGACATGTTTGAAGATCGTTTAGCATTCTCTTTGTTTTGGCCGATAGCACAACCTCCCATGAAGCTTCTTCAACGAGAGAGCATATTGCCTCCGGCGTATTCACTCTTTTAGGGGTGCGAGGCTGCGGCGGATTCACCTTCCATCTGTCGGACAACGCGAACTTACCCTGTTGGTACTGGTCCTCAATCCAATTTTTGAAGACGTAGCAATCTTCAATCGGATGACCCAGTACTCGATGATAGGGATAGTAGTTGGGATCGTTGATATCATTTGGCTGCGACGGACGTCTTAGATCCGGCAGATTTATGAGTCGGTTACGCAATGCTAGCTCAAACAGTCTTCTCGTTTTATCTCGGGGAAACGAGTAAGGACGTCCCAGCCTCTTCTCGAGGGACAGGTGTGGACGCATATTATTTTGACGGACAGCCGGTTTCAAGTTGCTTGGCTGTTGTTGAGCATTAGCGACAACAATTGCTTTTCCCTTCCCCTTTTCATTTCGAGAGTCCGGCTTTGGAGTGGGGTCTATGGCCCATCTGATCCATTTGCGCTAGCTTGTCGATCAGGGCCTGGAAGGTAGTCGGCTTGAAGAACATCATAAATTGCGAGATGGTTGCTTGCGGATCAAGGGTTCCCACAAACATACCCACTGCAGGAGCTTCTTTAATGCGTTACTCGCATTTTGACCATAAGTTCCGCCACCGTATAGCATATTGGACCCACGTCTCGCCTGGCTTCACCCTGGCATTAATCAATGCCGTCATCGGGGTGCGTTCGCTAGCGCTTGCAAAACGCTGGGTAAACAGCAGCTCCATCTCCACGAAGGTCTTGATAGAGTCGTTTGGGAGCTCAGAGTACCACTCGAACGCTGTATCTGACAAGCTGCCAACGAACTGGCGAAGCAGCAGTTTATCATCACCGTCAGTGTTGCCGCAAAGCGCCCTAAACTGGGCAACATGCTGGTGGGGATTGCCCGTCCCCTTATAAACATGGAATTTCAGTATTGTATAGCCCGACGGGTACTTGATTTGATCGTACCAGCTTGGATACGGTCGCCCCATCTTAACAACTTGGCCGGCTGCCTCAGTCGCCTGATGAACCCGGATCTGCTGAGCTATATATTCGTCCAAGTCAGCTTTTGAGATTGTATCCTCCTTGGCTGTTGACAGAGCCGGTGGAGGATTTGACGTTTCTCCCCTATCGTCTTCAAGGACGATCGGGGGATCTTCAGCAGGAGGATCTTGTTGGATCATCATTCCCACTATGTCCTGGAATATGAGGGCCATTCACTTTATGTTGGCTGCTTGTTCAGCAGCCTCTTTATCTTTCTTCTCCAATATGCGGCGAAGGAATTCAGTGTCAGTCTCTTGCTCCTGGCGTTCATCAGAGGACGCTTCAGGGCTTTCTTTTGGCCTAGTGAGTGCGGCCATCGCGTTCATCATCTCCTGGAGGTTTTGCTGTTGCTCCTGAGCTTTGGTCACTGACCGTGTAAGCGGTCTATGACCTGTAGATGCACGGCTGTCCTCTTTACCAGACGCCATATAGACGGTATGGACCATGATACCCCCGGACTTAGGGCGTTTAGGCTCACCGCCTTTGGCATTTGCCTCGGGCGTGGGAATTTTCTCTGGCCTCTTTCTCTTATGGGCCGTTGAAGTTGAGGGGGCCGTTGCAGCAGGCACCCTGGTGGTGGTCTTCCTTTGCTGTTTGTTCGGTCGGTTCTTTTCTTCTTACACTTTTGCCCTTTTCTGTTGGCGAAAGTGATTTTGGTCGATTACCGAGTTCTGAACTCTCCGCCAGACCTTATAAATCCTGGAAGACAGCCGTTGAGGGGGCTGCTCCAGCTTCATTTCCAGAACCCTCTCCGCAGGTGGAGGAGATCTTTTCAGCATAGCAGTTGGAGAGTTCTTACGCACCCTCCTTAATGGTTCAAAGCTGTTCCCAGTTGGAACAGCAGCATCAACTTCCACCATTGGAGCGGGTGGAGTTAGCTCCGAGGGGGAGTTGCCCCCGGCCTTCCTTACTCAGCGCCAGTGGCGACGTCGAGCATGACGAGCCGTTGGGACTGGCTCGACGATAGGGACAGCTTCATCTTGCCCCCTGTCCGAATGAGGCGCTGCTGGTGCCAGCCTCTTAAAGACGGAGGTCGTCCTTTGAGTGGCAATATTCAATCTGTCAAAGACAGATCCTCGAGCAGGGGCAGGAGCCGGAATAGTCAGCCTTGAAAAGACTGACTCCTTGACAAGAGAAACCGCTTTGGCGACTTCGGGAGCAGCCGTCTTCTTTGGGATGGCCTTCTCAGGTATCATGGGCTTTTTGGCGGGCCCTTTGGAGTTCAGACTCAGTCTGGTGAAAACTGAGGAGTTGGACGACCCGTTGAGAGGGGCCGTGGGAGTAGCAAGTCGATCGAAGACTGACTTCTTTGAAGCTTCTGGTATGGGTATTGGCAGGGTGAAGCTTGCAGGAGGGATCATGGTCCCAAAAAACAGGCCGATGGTGGCCTGAGTCATTTTCTCCACAGGCATAGTAAGGACGGAGGCCACTTGAGGCCCATATGCTACACCTCTAGGTGAGGTGGAGCGTCGGTTGCATTGGCACTTCGAGCAGTTCGAGCAATTTGAGGCCATTGATGCTTGATTTCTGCGCCAGGCAAAAGACCAAATCTTAGTAACTTACAACCCAAAGGCAACCATTAACAAACAGCGATTCGTTTGCGAAGACGACACACGAAGTGTGAAGTGGAAAGAGGAAAAGGTCCCACCGGGCGTGCCAGAATCTGTTCCCCTCCGAAAGATGGCGCGAGACGGACTGTCTTGCCTGAAATTCGGGGCAGATGCTAATTGGTTTTATCTGTCTACCTCTCCGAAGATGCCAAGTTGATTTATGGTACCGTGTATCGGAGGTTTAGACGGATGCGGCCGATGTAGCAGACTTCGTCAGATTCCCCCTCGCTTGAGGGGTTTTTGATTATGGGGACGCTCTTCCCTGCAGGCGCAAGCCCCTGCAGTTAATTACGCTACCGCATCGCGGTAGCAACTTTCTCTTTCTCCAGAAATTTCACTTCATGTCGTGTGTGTTTGTTTGTTTGTGGATGCCCGTTGATTGTATACGGAGACTAAGTTATGCCGTCGCCGTAGGACATGGATTAGTCCAAATCCATATTTACTTAGATTTGGGTTTGGTGTTTTAGTTTAAGGATACGTTAGCCCTATTTAAGGCTAAGATCAACTTAAACTTTTGTTAAGGATACGTTAGCCTTATCTCCAGACTAAGATCAACTTAACGGGATCGTTTGGATCCGACAAGAGAAAGCAATTGGCTCTATTGTTTAGTTTAATGACGTTGCGGTCGATTTCCAGTTTAGGGATATGGTGGTCCATTTCCAGTTTAGGGACATGGTGATCCGTCATTCCCATTTGGGGACGAGCATTAGTTTAAGGACATTTCGGTCCAATGTTCCCATTTAGGGACGAATATTAGTTTAAGGACGTTTCGGTCCAACATTCCCAATTAGGGACGAATATTAGTTTAAGGACGTTTCGGTCCACGAGTTTAAGGACCCCGCAGTCCATATCGATGTGTGGTTGTCGGGACTCGTCACCTCTCTGACGTCGTTGAAGGATTACAACGATAGGGGTCAGAGGAGTTCAGAGATGTACCCTTGAACCGGATGTAACTTGATTTAAGAGAGCAATCTTGCTCAGTCAATTTAATTTGAGGACTTACAGCCATGATTGGGCTAAGTCCAGTTGAGAATATTCAACGTTTTTATCTTCGGCCTATTAGACATGTGCTAGGGTTTTGCCCCTGTTTGATAATGCACTGCATTTTCTGTTGGCCTGCTAGCCTTTTTTTATTTGGGCTCTGTCCCTTTTAAATGATGCACGGCATCTAAATTGGTCTATTGGACCTTCATTTGGGCTCTGCCCCTTTTTATAATGCATTGCATTTTTTTATTAGGCCTATTAGGCCTTTTAATTGGGCTCTGTCCCTTTTAACAGTGCACAACATTTTTTCTTTTTGGTCTGATAGATCTTTTTATTGGGCTCTGCCCTTAATAATGCATGGCATTAAATGCTCTGACAATGCCCCACGTGGTTTGTCAGGCGCTTTGCGCCGATTGAGGAGCGCAAGGCGCAAACTCATGTGATGATGACACGTGTCACGCTCTGGTGAGCGCAAGCGCAGTGCGCTGCGCCGTTGCGCTGCTGACATGTGGCGCACTTTGGTGAGTTGCGCCAACTTTAAAGAGCAATGCTCTATTTTAAAAGCGCACAGCGCAAGTGGCCTTGGAGCTGACACGTGGCGCTTTCTGGTGGCTTGCGCCAACCCAGGAACGCAACAGTGCAGATTTGCAAATGCAAGGCACTGTTTTAATAACTTAATCCAATTTTGGATTTAAAAGAAGAATCTTTAAGATTCTAGAACCAATGCTTCATAAAAAAGTGCAAGGCACTGTTATTATTATGTAATTTTTTTTATTGAAGATCATTGATCTTGTTCTTAGATCAATGATCTATTCAGAAGAAATTCTTCTTCTATAAAGGTTTTTTACCTTTTCTTTTCTTTTTCTCGAGTTCTTCTCAAAGTTCTTCAGAGCTCTCTCTGTTTTGTTGTTTTTTGATAACGATCTCGATGTTCTCAATGTTGATCCTCTTTTGAGTTGGGGTCTAGGGGTCTTTATATAGTGCCCATAGATTTGTTAAGTTTGTTAAAGAGATCAATTTTTGAGTGATTTGGGGAATTTTCCCCACCGTTGGATTTTTGATCCAAGGGCTTCTGTTTTACAGAAGACAATTTTCTTGTTTTAACAAGAACAGAAGGATCTTACTAGAATTTTAATTCTGTTTGGCGCAAACGTCCCAGCGCTTGACACGTGTCACGCAGCGCAACTGCGCTGACATGTGTCGCGCAGCGCACGGCGCAGCGCAACCGCGTTTGCGCTGACACATGTCGCGCAGCGCAGCGCTTGCGTAACTGCGCTGACACGTGTCGCTCAGCGCAGCTCTTGCGCAACTGAAGCGTTGCTTCCTTTAATTTTTTTATTTTAAATAGAGCCTTGCTCTGATTGGGCGCACTGCCTTGAGCGCTGCGCTGACGTATCAACTTCTGACACGTGGCGCGTTGCGCGCAGCGCACTGGATTTGAAGCGTTGCTTCAATTTTTGAATTTTTTGAAATTCAAACAGAGTTTTGCTCTGATTGGGGGAAACAAGAGGATTTGGAGTTTGACACCTGTTTAGGCATTATCATCACTACAACTGGAATATTGTCAGGAGCGACTCATCATTTGCCTTTGTTGATTTGGAGAAAAGTGGCTTAGCAAACAGAATTAGGATCTTGTCGACTATGGCTTTTGACTTTATGAGACGTAAGGATCTCATAAAGGTATTTCTCTCTACGAGTCGAGAGGATCTTGTAGGTGTATTTTCTCTTTAAGAATTGTGGGGATTCCTAAGTGTGTTCTCTTATAAATCGTAAGGATCTTATAAGAGTATTTTCTCCTTGTAAGTTGAGAGGACTTACAAGTGTCGTTCACCATATTGGGATATTTCTTGCCATTGGTGGAATTCGGTTAGAATATATTTTGTTTGTGCCCGCGGATTGTATACAAGAGTCGATGTCGAATTACTTGTAGGGCAACTTGGGGGATATGAGGGCTTAAGAACAGTTTTAGATCCCTGTAACCTAAGAATTTTGAAGTCTATGAGCCGTGAGGGTCTCATAGGGGGTATATTCTCTTTACGAGTCATGAGGATCCTGTAAGTGCATTTTCTCCTTAAGAATCGTATGGATTCCTAGGTGTATTGCTCCTTTGTGAGTCGTAAGAATCTCACGCGAGTATTTTTTCCTTAACAAGGTCGAGGGGACCATGCAAGTGTACACAATTTTTTTTATTTAATTGCGCCCTTTCGGGTTTTCACAAACTCGCCGGCAAGCCCGCTGTTTTTACTCATGGCGCCCTTTCGGGTTTTCATCCATACCTATTTCGCTTGTGGACATACCGTTTTTTTGCGAACGGTAGAACTCTCGAAAGTAGCTTCGCCGCAGATGACTCATTTATTTGCCGTGGGGACTTCGGGGTGGCTTCATTGCTGGAGTAACTATGTAGCCGGTGGGACTTCAATTGCAACGTCGATCTCAATGAGCATGTTAGTTGAGGGACATTGCGATCCATTATCGCCGTATTTGGGACGACGTACTAGTTTAGGGACATTTCGGTCTATCATTAGTTTAGGGACGTTTCGGTCCAACATCTCCGTGTTTGGAGCTAAATGCTGGTTTAGGGACGTTTCGGTCCAACATCTCCGTATTCGGAGCTAAATGCTAGTTTAGGGATGTTTCAGTCCAACGTCTCCGTATTCGAAGCGAAATGCTATTTTAGGGACGTTTCGGTCCAACATTTATCATTCGGTCGGAGAGTTACATAACTCATCCCTTCCAACGTTTTCTTTCTTAGACGTTGTTGTCTGACCGTTGTATGAGTAGCCACTTCACGCCTTAAGCTATCTTCACCCTCTTGGACTGCTTCATTTATCATCGTACCAATCGAGTTGTTTTTGCGGTAAATACCGGGCACTTTATACGGCACCTGCCCCATGCTCATCAATGTCGCTATCTGATGTTGACAGAGCATCTTCTTCATATATGAAAAAATGAGATATCACGTCACTCCTTATACTGAGTCTTCTTCCTAACTTGACTTAGGAGTTTTTCCCCTCATCATCCATTTCAGGAGTAGGACATGGCTTTTATGTCTCTTCCATGATTTTTGGTTCAAGCAGGCTATTCCACTTGATTACAGAACTCGCTTGTAGGTCCCTTAATATCTTTTTTGTCCTTTGAAAAATGGACCGCCACATATATAGGTTCCTCCGCCAGCGAGCACGATGCCCCATGCGTATATTTCGGGGGAACAAGTATTCGTGTACCAATCTTTTCAAGGGTAGAACCTGCACTATCGCTGTTTTGACGACAGGTTGCTTCAGAGCCACTTATTTTTTGTTGGTGAGCGTTGGCGACAAACGCCGTCTTACCTCAGCTTTTCATATATCTTCATCGGAAGAGGAAGGGTCTTGACCCATCTGATCCAATCGAGCCATTTTATCTAAGAGCTCTTAGAAGGTTGTTCCTGTCAAAAATTTCTGCGCAAAAACGCCCAAGGTATCAAATGACAGTGATACGCTTAAGAAAATGCGAACCAGTATTTTCCGGGCTGTATTTTGATAAACTCCTGAATGAGAAATAACTAAATTCTGATGGTATTGAAAGCGTCTCGAAAAACCCTTCGATTTGATATATTGTGGGCTTCATAATTCATCCGGGATCAAAAGTTATGAGGCATCACGTGCCCACACTTGACCGGGCATCATGTGCCCACACGTGACCATTTATAGGCAAAGCCTGTAGGTACTGAATAAAATAAATAATTAAATGGGGTCACATGCCAACACGTGATGGGCCTTTAAACCCACTGAAAAAGATTAAAAGATATAATAAAAACTAAGGGAAAACCCCAATGGGGCATCACGTGCTCACACGTGACCAAGAGTCACGTGTTGACACGTTATGATCCTTAGTCCTTTAAAACAACAGAATTGAATTCTGGGTAAAATGTTAATCGGGGGGGTGTCACGTGCCAAAATAGCCGAAATAATTGGGCACCGCGAAAAATAGCCGAAATTATTGGGCAATCGCGACTTTCGTGATATAAAAGCTGAAATGATAGAGCATCACGGAAAGAAAAATATACAAAATGAAACTTTTTACCCTACATGTGAGATCACATCGATCCCTGTATACAATCCAGGGGCGCAAACAAAGAAGGAACCATACCTTCCTACCAGGCTCCATCAGAAAGAGTGCCAAGTCTCGACGGTTCACAGATAGCCTAGAGGTCATCTCAACATGCGTCTTATTTCAACAGACGCAACATCAGCAAAGCGGAACCGTGGCAGTTCCCAATTCTATGAATCGGCGGTGCACAGACAACCGAGAGTCAACCCCCGATTCCATGAAATGCAGATAAAGTCAACAATTCCTGGTTACGTAGAACGCGGCTTATGTCAATCCTGACCCCGTGGGAAATGTCCAGAGCGGATCCTGGTCCTCGCAGAACACGGCTATGAACCCGTGGAAAGCATCCAGAGCGGAGCCTGGTCCTCGCAGAACACGGCTATGACCCCGTAGGAAGCATCCAGAGCAAATTCCTGGTCACGTGGAACGCGGCTTATGTCAATCCTGACCCCGTGGGAAACGTCCAGAGCGGATCCTGATCCTCGTAGAACACGGCAATGAACCCGTGGAAAGCATCCAGAGCGGAGCCTGGTCCTTGCAGAACATGGCTATGACCCCGTGAGAAGCATCCAGAGCAAATTCTTGGTCACGTGGAACGCGGCTTATGTCAATCCTGACCCCGTGGAAAACGTCCAGAGCGGATCCTGGTCCTCGCAGAACAAAGCAATGAACCCGTGGAAAGCATCCAGAGCGAAGCCTGGTCCTCGCAGAACACGGCTATGACCCCGTGGGAAGAATCCAGAGCAAATTCCTGGTCGCGTGGAACATGGCCTATGTCAATCCTAACCCCGTGGAAAACGTCCAGATCGGATCCTGGTCTTCGCAGAACACGGCTATGTCAATCATGACCCCGTGGGAAGCATCCAAAGCGGAGCCTGGTCCTCATAGAACACGGCTATGTCAATCCTGACCCCGTGGGAAGCATCCAGATCAAATCCTGGTCCCATAAAACACGGTTAAAGTCAATCTTGACCCCGTGGGATATGGCCAGAACAACTCCTGACTTCGTGAAATACGGATAATGGTAACCTCACCTATCACCTACGGTCCTCACGACTTGTAAGGGAAAAAACTCTTTTGTGAGATCCTTACGACTCTTAAGAGAAAACATGAGATCCTTACGACTCTTAAGAGAAAACACACTTAGGAATCCTCACGATTCTTAAGGAGAAATTACACCTACGGGATCCTCTCGACTCGTAGGGAGAAATACCTCTATGAGACCCTCACGGCTCATAAAGTTGAAAAGCCTTAGGAGGCAGATCTTAACCTGACTCCTAAGCCATCACTGTCCTACAAGGAAATCAAAATAAATCATCTACAGAATGCACTTACAAGAAGAGACACACTATCATGGAGCAAAACATATCTTTTATTCATGAATTAAAATGGATACAAAGTATAATTTATAAAAGAATTAAAAAAACACCCTCATTCAGGGGTATGTACAAGAAAAAGAGAATAAAAAATATACAATTCTTCAAGCCAGCGGACGATTCAGTAGATTTACCAGTTCACCCTTTTTCCGCTGAGCCTCGGCTTCATGATTCATTATCGTCAAAAGACGGGCCTCCGCTTGAGCCTGTTGGGCCTGGTATGAGGCAAGCCGGCCTTCAAGCTCTTTTTCAGTAATCTTATGGGCTTCGACCATTTCACGAGTAAACACGGCGGCCTTATCAATAGCTACCACCTCCTTAATAGCCTCTTGAAGCACTCGCCAAAGTTTATATGCTTTAGTGGTCTTGGCCGTAAGGTTGGCTTGAAGCTCCCCCAGCGCTTTGGAAGCCAGCACCCTCTCCGAAAACTTGCGGCTGAGCCTTTTCTCACATGATATCATGTTCGCAGCACACCGCTCAATTAGACCCCGCAAGTTCGCCTTTGCGGCCACAACCTTCGAAGGAAGGCGTGTACATTCAAGGACATGAAAGCAAGCCTCCACCTGCCGACAAAACTCAACCCAGACTTGCACTAACGTTTCACTATAGTCGGTGGCAAGAAAGGGAAAAGAGCCGTTGGTTTCAGCGGAAAACGCTTCAGCCGTGATCAGACTACCAGCGCGAAGATCCTCAATTAGGGCTGACAGGGAATGGAGGCTTAGCTTTGCCATCCGTTCCGAGGCATGTAGAGTATAGGGGCCGGGTGGCATGACGATGCAAGACTCCAGCGCGGTAAGCACTGGCAAAGATTTTCAGATTTATAAACAGTCAGCGAGACTTGTAAGCAAAGAACAAATGGAACAACGTTGAGACTTTACTTACCCATAGTCATGCAAGAGGGGTCTGAAGGCTCCCCAGGCCCGTCAAGAATCTCAACCTTGTCATCAGCTTCCAGAACTGCAGAAGACATCAATGTCATTATATGAAATAATAATAACGCCGTGAGGAGAGGGCAAAAGACATTGACCTTGCTCGGAAGAGAGGATGATGCGTTGAGGAGATATCGCCTGCGGAGCGGCCATCTCCAACAGGCGCTGAAAGGACTTCCTGGGAGACAGATCGGCAATAGACGCCGCCAAGCCACGCAATTCTGAAAAGACAGAAAGGTTCAGATAATGGAAGAGATTATTAATGTAAAATATAGAAGGCTACCTTCGATGCTTCTCCCATTCTGGGCTAGAGGGATAGCAACTTCGGCGACCTCCTCCGTGACCCCAAGCACATCATTAGGGATGTGGGCCAGTGTAATGACTTCCGAGCGAGGAGCAGTGGCTGCCACTGCAGGCTCCAGCGGAAGGTCGGTAGCCTCGACTACCTCCCCTAATCTCCGGGCCGCCCCCAGAAAGAGCCATTGGATCGACGACCAACAAATATGCCTCTCCCGGGGGAACAAACGCTTGGGGAGCGGGAATCACCGAAGGAGGCTCCATCGCAGGAGAAACGGTTGTATCGACCCCCTCCACACTGATTAGTGTTTCATTGGGGATATTAGCGGAGTCTACAGTCAAAGCGCGACTCGAATTCAAATCCTCCTCCGCCGCCGAAGTCCCTGCAAAGTTTGTACGAGGATAAGGATATATATATGTATACAAGCAATACAAAATATTATAAAGAGATACATAAACATACCAATGCGCAAGGGAGCCTCTAATATGGCTTGTTCAAGCCGACGCTCCTTCCTGAGGAGATATGCTCGTCGAGGTTCGAGAGTAGACTCGTGGCCACCGATCCATAATGAAAGTCCTTCTTCGGCGTCGGCTGAAACAGTCTGTTTAAGGGCCCTCTCACCCCATTCTTCCAAAGGGCCTATGAATAGCCGCCGTATCAATGGAGGGTCTTCGTAAAAAATGACGGAAGGATAAGGCCTCTTCGGGATCCTTACGTTCTCGGATTCATCTTGTGAACGTCTTATAGCCTCAGTCAATTGTGCGGCTTCCTTGGCAGATGAACCCGGGAAAAGTATACCACCATTCGATTCTTGCATGGCTAGTGGTTCGTCTTGAAGAATAGGCTCGGACTCCACTAAAGAGTCGAGCAGATTGGTGACCGTCTTCCTCCGCCTCTTGGACCCAGAACTAACCGCTGAAGATGATCGTTTCCTTCCCCGTGGAACTTTGGTACGGCGTTGACCCACTTCGCCTTCAATGTCCTTGCTCGGCGGTGCTACTGATGACGACACGGCCATTGCTGACGCCGCAGCCGATGACACTGCTACTGGCGCCCTATTAGCCCTTGATTGAGCCCTAGTACGCAGTGGCATACCAGCTATGGGAGTTAAATCCACTTTCGCCGCCTCCGGAATAAGCAAGATGCTGCTATCCCTCAAGGGAGGGCGAACCGTTGCACGTGGTTGCGGCAGAACTCCCGTGGCTTGGATCAGAGTAGGAGTCCTATATCCGAGGAGCATCCTCCTCTCCTCGGCAATAATTGGACTGACTCGGTGGAGGTACCAGCTCGTGAAAGACCCCACACATCGAGAAATATGATCAGCTTCAGGAATTACAAAGCGAGAGCCAGTGTTCAGCCGTATGAAGTGATGAGCGGCGTTATGAACAACTTCTGACGACAGGCTGGGCTCCAATATAAATGCCTCGAAGGGGACCCCCTGGTCATATCCCAGTTGCCGAGCAAAGCATTGTGGGTTGTACCGCATAAAAAGGGCCGCACCGTTCTGACGGAACACCAGATAACCCGGTCTGATTGAATATAAGTGCGCGGCTTCCTTTGGCTTCAAGGAGGGTGCTCCCTCTTTCCATGAATCAAAGAGCTGCTGGATCGGTCCTGAAGGGGCCGAGAGAACCTGGTCGTTAAACACCATCCCGCCCGCATTAGCATAGGGACTAAGCAGCACACGAATAGCCCCGGACTGAGTCGAATCAGGAGCAGAAGCGTCCACCAGCCGCATGAGTCGCGGAAAAGTGTAGGCGTCATAAAAGCTGGGTCTTTAGTGCGCAGCAAATGCCCCCAGCACATGCATCTCAATACAGGACGTAAAGTAATGAAGAGAAAAGTTTACCACATCTACGCCTGGAGATGAGGTATTAGCCGCGGCGCTTAACCCATGATATAGATGCGCTAGCCCTACAATGCCCACATCTAGTCGCGTTCCTTCATCAATACGATAGGCAGGGTAGATAACGGAGGCTCTCATAAAGCGACGGTGCGTGGGAATGGCGAGCCAACTGAACCAAACACTAATGAAGCCTACGAAGAAAGTTTCCTCATGCATGCCAGGAGATGCAATCGACTCGAAGGATATGGCCGATATGATGGGAATGTAGAACTGCGGCAAGTCCTCTTCTTTAGCCGGTCGCTTATTTAAACCGAATCCAAAGGGGTCGTTGATATTCGCAAACATCGGAGTCGTCTTCAACAGAACGTCCTCGCGAAGGATGCAAGCGATAAAGCTTTTAAAAGTGACGCCCTGCTCCTCTGACTCTGTAAATAGCTTCTCAAAAATGTTTAAAGTCTTGATCAAGCTTGAGCGCTTGTGGCGGACGGCATTCTCAGTCGACAAACCGTCAAGCATAGCAGGCTTAACTTCAAAAACATACTCATCGGGAGGCAACAGTTCTTCCTAGAGCGTTCCTCTAATCGGCAACCCTGAGATCTCGCGAAACTCATCCAAAGAAATTGAAACTTCGCGGTCCCCTAGCAAAAAGGTGTTGGTGGGGAGATTTCATTGATTAAGAAAAGCCTTAACCCACCAGACATTGGGGGACTGATAGTGGAAGAGAGACGCGTATACTGCCTGATAGAGCCCAACCCTCTGCAGTCGCGCACGATGAGCAGACAAGATATAACGAGCCCAGAGAAGGTAGCCCGTGGGTTGTCGAGGAGTAAGCCCTATTTTGTAAACTTGTCCCCATAGCTGAGCTTCACCTTGGCAGATGCGACACCCTAAAATGTCTATAGCTGGCACAGGGTGGTTTGGAATCCCAGTTGTAGATGGCTCAAGCCGTCCTGTAGGGGTCCAATTCGGCATCTCCACAGCAAAGACAGTCAGTGGACGCTCCATCGGAAGAAATGGGAAGGTAGGCTCCGTTGGTATTTCGCAAGGAAAACTGCGGCGACCGCGGATGATATGACCATACTAGGTTCCCCATAAAAGTAGACTGGTGCAATTCGGGTCATGAGCCCTGATCATCGCCATCACCCTTTCGTCAGGCGGTGATTGAGGAAAAGCCGCCTCCGAGCGAGTAAAAGGAAAGTATGGGAGGGAAGCCATTACTCCTGAAACAAAGGAAAAGAAGTTGTTAGTGAAGCCCACACGTGTACATATATTTATAAATATATAAATATATAAAGGATAGTGGAAGAAAGTGACAAGCAATTTATTTTGTAGGACCATTGGTTACAAAACACGTGGGCCCCACGAAATCAATATGGCGGCTCACTAATGATGAGGCAAAGCAATCATTATGAGAACAAAAGGAAGATTCTCAATAAATGGACGATGGATTTCAAATGACCCTACACATCCAACAAAAAGAAATCCATTTTGGACTCTGCAAAAATCAAGCAGAACAAGGGAATTAAATTCCCAGAAAAACCCTACTGCAAATCTTTTCTTTTGTTGCAAAGAAAAAACTCAGGGCAAGAAAACCCCAAGAAGTTCTCTAGAAAGAACTAAGTTCTTCAGAGGAATTAAATTCCTTTTGAACAGGGGAATTAAATTCCCAGAAAATATTTTTCAGAGCCAAAGCTCTTTGGAATGGAATTAAATTCCAGAGAAAGACGAGCATCGCCATCGATCCCTGAAGATCAGAGAAACCCTAAAAGGTCTATTGTTTAAAGATTGAGTGGTTTTCTTTTTAAAGAACTTTAAAAAAATGGGTTCTTGTTAAAAGGAAAAGCCCTTGGTATGGATTTAAAATCCAACGAAGATTTCTGCAAAAGTTCTTCAGCCGTTTAAGATCATTACCTGAGAAAAGGGAATCTTTTAACAGAGTTAAACTCTGGAAATTTTCGAAACAGAGAACTAAGCTCTGGGAAAGAGAATTAAATTCTCAAAGGAAAAAGCAAGCAAGGAAGAAGATGAACAAAGTGGAGGCGCTTCTGAAGGGACGCTGGCATTTATAGGATGTGATGGGAAACGGTTCATCTCCACTATTCTCTAGATAGATCCAACGGTCACAAAGGTGGCAGCGTTGTACTCACATGCAAACACGTAAGAACAACGCTGTGGGGGCATTTGTTCCCTGATAAAATATCATGAAATACCCCAATGGGGTGTCACGTGCTCACACGTGACCAAGGGTCACGTGTTGACACGTGATGGTTTCCTAGGATTCTGTCTTAATAGAATTACATTCTAATCAAACGATCAATTAATGGAGTCACGTGTCCACACATGATAAGCCCTTCAACCCACTAAAAAGGAATTATAAGGCATGATAGAACGGCAAGGAAAAATCCCAATGGGATATCACTGTTCCCGATAAAATATCAGAAAGTATCACTTGTTCATACGTGACCATGGGTCACGTGTAGACACGCGATGGGCTCTTAAACCCTCCAAAATAATGAAAATAATTAAATTCTAAACAGGAGTCACGTGTCCCCATGTGATAAGTCTTTAAACCCCCCTGGAAAGAATTAAAAAATAAAGTAAAATAGCAAGGAATACCCCAAGGGGGTATCACGTGTCCACACGTGACCAGAGGTTACGTGCAGACACGTGACGGGTTCCTACGATCTCTAAATTATAGAATGAATTTCTAGTCAAACGAAAATATAACAAGATATCAGGAAATACCCCAATGTGGTATCACGTGCTCACACATGACCAAGGGTCACGTGCTGACACATGATGGTTTTCTGGGACTCTGTTATAATAAAACTAAATTCTAATCAAGCAAGCAATTAATGGAGTCACGTGCCCCCACGTGATGGGCCTTTAAAGACACACTGAAGGAATTAAAAGATATAATAAAAAACTAAGGAAAAACCCTAACGGGGCATCACGTGCTCACACGTGACCAAGGGTCACGTGTTGACACGTGATGATCCTTAGTCCTTTAAAACAACAGAATTAAATTCTGGGTAAAATGTTAATCAAGGGGGGTCACGTGCCAATACGTGACAGGTTTCTAAACTCTTTAATTGATAGAATTAAATTCTATTAAAAGGGTCACGTGCCAACACGTGATAAACTTTTAAAAGCCCTCTAAAATAATTGAATTAAATTCTAATTAAGGGAAAGCAAAGACCCTAACTGGGAAAAGATCTCTCTAAATCTTTCCAAACAAAAGATAGTGTTCTGCAAAATGGAGCACCGTTGGATTAAAAATCTAATGGTGATTAAAAATCACCAATTTATGGAAAGATTTTGTACAAAGAATGATTCCCCTGAAATTTACCAAGAATAAACAGAATATCTTCTGGACTGAAAATCCAATGTTGAATAAAATTCACTGAGTGATCTAAAAGATCATATTAGTCACAAAAACAACCAAAATCTTTTAATGAAAGATTCACTAAACAAATTGATTATTTTCTTTCTCCTATAAATAGGAGCCAAGAAGAAAAGAGAAGGGATCTGGCATTTTGATTTTCTGGAGAAAAACAACAGAGAGAAAAGAGAAGAGAATTTAATTCTCAAGAGAGAAAGGAGAGGAGAATTTAATTCTCAAGAGAGAAAAGAAACCCTAGGTGAGAAAGGAGAAAGAGATCTAAGTTCCATAAAATAAAAGAGAATTTAATTCTCAAATTAAGAGTTTAACTCTTCTGAATAAGAACTTAGTTCTTCATCTGGTTGAAAATCTGCAGAAGCAGATCTCCCCACAAGTTGAGAATTTAATTCTCATCGGAAAGATTCTGCCATGCAGATCCAAAACTTAGAGGGAGAATTGAGTTTGAGAATTTAATTCTCCCAAATTCACAGGAATTTAATTCCTCCCAAGTAAAACTAGGGTTTAATCCTATATGAGAATTCAATTCTCCCAATTCATAGGAATTTAATTTCTCCAAGACAGAACTAGGGTTTAACCCTATATAAGAATTTAATTCTTCCACATACATAAGAATTTAATTCCTCTAAAAACATAATTAGGGTTAACCCTACAAAGAATTTAATTCTTAAAATAAAAAGACTTGAAAGAGCTCCATGCACGTAGAGAACATTGGTCACGTGATGACACGTGACCCCAATCCGCAGTGATAAGAAAAGAAAGAATAAAACTAGGTCACGTACCCTCACGTGATCCCTAATAAACATTCTAATAAATCAATGCATGAGTACCCATCACGTGCCCACACGTGATGGTTATGAAAACTAAAAAGTGTTTAACACTTATTTGCAGTTCTGAGAACAAAGTAAAGGAGACTTGGCCCCACCTCTGGGTGCCCTCACGTGCCCCCACGTGACCCCTTCTTTTCTAGTGTTTAATACTATTTTGAACATTTTGTCTCCAGTGTTTAACACTGTTTTAAATACATCACGTGAGGACACGTGACTGCCAGATGTCCTCTAGTGTTTAACACTATCTTAGCCCAAATTGGCTAAGTTTTCCAGATGAAAATATCCCCTTCAAATGAGCCTTAAAATCCAGAACTATAATATTTAAGTGCTCAGCCAAAGACAAAATGTTATCAAAGCCCCCAAACCCGTGTTTAGCATTGCTGAATAATGGGGTGCTAAACCCAGACAAATGTTCAACAGTCCAACAAAGGATCAACATTTCAAACTTAATTGAACTTAGCCCAAGTTGGCCATAAGTCCTCAATTAATATTTAACTGAGCCAATGTGCTCATAATATAATTAATTGATCTTAGTTCCAAATTGAACTACAGATTTCTCAATCAACGTTGGTTCAAGGGTACATCTCTTCACTCCTTTGATATTTGTCGTTGTAATCCTTCAACGTCTTCAGAGAGGTGACGGATCCCGATAACCAATCTTCCATGGACTGTGGGGTCCTTAAACTCATAGACTATGATGTCCTTAAACTTTATAGACTATGACGTCTTTAAACTGGACTATGGGGTCCTTAAGCCCATGGACTATGATGTCCTTAACCTGGACTGTTGGGTCCTTAAGCCCATGGACTATGATGTCCTTAACCTTGGACCGTAATGTCCTTAAACTAACGATGGACCACCATGTCCTTAAACTGGTAATCGACGAAAAAGTGGTTGTTGCCCTTTTGAGTTTCCGAATATCGCATCGTTGGGGTCGGAGTTCCGCAATGTCCTTAAACTAAACAATAGAGCCCGAATGCTCTTTTGTTGGATCTAAACGATCCCGTTAAGTTGATCTTAGTATGAAATTAGACTAACGTATCCTTAACATACGTTTAAGTTGATCTTAGTCTCCAATGAGACAAACGTATCTTTAAACCTAACCCCCAAACCCAAATCTAAGAAAATACGGATTTGGACTAATCCACGTCCTACGGGAGACAACATAAATTAGTCTCCGTATACAATCCACGGGCAACCAAAAACAAAACAAAGACACAAGACACGAAGTGACCATCTGGAGAAAGAGAAAGTGGTTACCGCGACGCGGTAGCGTAATTAACTGCAGGGACTTGCGCCTGCAGGGAAGAGCGTCCCCACAATCAAAAACCCCTCAAATGAGGGGGAATCTGACGAATTCTGCTACATCGGCCGCATCCGTTTAAACCTTCGATACATGGTGCCATAAATCAACTTGGCATCTTCGGAGGGGTGGACGGATAGTACTAATTAGCATCTGCCCCCAAAATTCAGGCAAGATGGACCTACGCGGTCACGTCTCTGTGTTTCGGCGGAGAACGGTCGTCGGCTTGAAGATGACCATATATGGGAACACCTTTGAATTTGGGTCAAGGGTGGCTATGAACATTCTCATGGCTGGAGCTTCGTCGATGCGCTGCTCGTATTTTGACCAAAGATTTCGCTATCGGGTAACGTGTTGAACCCAAGTCTCGTTTGGTTTAACCTTTTCATTGACCATCGTCGTCATGGAAGTGCGTTTATTCACATTGGCGCATCTCTGACAAAAGAGCATCTCCATCTCGTCGAAGGTCTTCACGGAGTCATTTGGGAGTTCCGTATACCATTCGAAGGCAGCGCCCGCCAGACTGTTGATGAACTGTTAGAGGAGCAGTATATCATTTCCTTCAGTGTTGCCGCATATGGATTTAAAACGCGTGATGTGCAGGTGAGGATTCCCGGTCCCTTTGTACATGTGGAACGTCGGAAATGTGTATCCTGACGGGTATTGTACTTGATCGTACCAAGCCAGATACGGTCGACCAGTCTTGATCAACCTATCTGCAGCTTCACTTGCATAGTGAGCTTTGATTTGCTGAGCGATGTATTCGTCCAGCCTTATTTTGGAAATAATTTCCTCTTTAGCCGTTGGTGGGGCTTGCATAGAATTTGAAGTGTTGCCCTTGTCATTAAGAGTAACTACCGGCGGTTCATCTGTCAGTGGTTCTGAATGGATCATCATTCCGGCCATATTCTGGATCAGAAGGGTCATTAGGTTATTTTAGCGGACATCGCTTCCGCTTCATCTCTGTTCTTGAGAGAGCACTTCAGGAAGTCAATATCCGACTCATGCATGTCCTTTCTTCGGGTGCGTCTTCGGGGTTTACCTTAGGCAGTGGACTCGTAAGTGCTGTCACCTGACCAAGCGTCTCCTACAGCTTTTCATGTTGCTGCTGAGCTTTTGTCAGAGACCGAGTATGCGGTCTGTGACTAGTAGTGGCTCGACCTTTATTTTCGGAGCTCACCATATGAACTGTGTGAACTACCGTGCCCCCAGGCTTGGAGCATTTGGAACTTTGGTTATTGTGGATTTGACTTATGAAGAGCAACCGATAGTTATTGTGGATCGACGAGAAAAAGATTCTCAAAAATAAAGTGATCCTTCTAGTGCTTGTTTCGTGGGGAAATCGTTTGCATGGAGAGACTACTTGGAAACGTGAAGACGAAATTCGACAAAAGTTTCCACACCTCTTTCCTTAGATCCATATCTTCATTGTTCTTGTCTTTTCCTGTTTTATGAATTTCGAGAACGAAATTATTTTGTAGTTGGGGATAATGTAACACCCTAGCACGATCGTACGATATTAATTAGTATTTTAAATTTTGTTTTATTTATTATTTGGGCTGTGATTGGTTTGAATAGGAGATATATTTATCCGACCCGATCCGCTTGTGTGAACCGGTTATACTACTAGATTATCTTTTATTAATATTTATCTGTAAACTAAATCCATATGAATCTTAAATAACAGATATATAATATTTAAAATATATACATATATTTTCTGGTAGCCATACGTTAGAGATATTTTCATATATTAATTGTCATCTTGTTATTTAAATATCTCATGTTACTTATTGACTATTATTTATTACGCCTAAATTTTAAACATGCTAGATACTCAATATATAATATATTAGAATATATTATTTTAACTTTTATATTATGGTTAAATAGGCTACGCATGTATATATTATTTCCAATATATATATATTTTCCGTAAGATTTAGTAGAAATGGATCAAAGATTTGTATTATCTTTTATACATTATTAGTTTTATATAAATATATGTATTAAACTATAACTCTATAATTATAAATTTATATTTTTTCCTTTCAATTAAAATCAATTCTCTCTCTCCTGCTCTCTCTCTTTCTTCTTCCTCTCTTCTCCCTCTCCGATCACCATCGACACCCTCAACTCGCTACCTTCCCTTCATCTTCCTTCTCGAACTCAACTCGAAACCTTACCCGACCCCAGCAACGTCTCCACCGTCGACCCCGACCTCATCTCCTTCAACACGCGACCCTGACTCCGCCGCTGGCGTCTCCTAACCTTCGCCGGCATATCCTTCACCTTCGAAAAATCCATCGCTTCATCTCGCCTCTACCAACATCCTCCCGAGAAACCCAACTCCAATCACCTTCGAACCCATTGCCTGCACCTTCTTTTCTTCATCTCGCCGTCGACTTCCTCTCAAACCCGAGCATCCATCAACCCATCACTTTCCACCCTCGTCAGAGCACCCTCATCATCATTATCATCATCATCGCCGACTCCCTCTCTACGAGACCTCGTCGCCATCCACCATCTCCTCATGTCCTCGCCTACTGCAACTCGAACCCTCTGGTCGATCATCCAAGCAAACTCCAGCGTCGACATCGTCTTCTTCTTGCTCTCGATCATCAACGGTCCCTCTCCTTGCAACCAAGATCTCAGAGCCGAGCAAGCTTGGATTTGTTTGCATCGTGTGCCATTTTTCCGTATCCGTATTACTTCGTTCGTATCCATATTTGTCACGACCAAAGCAAGTTTACAACATGCTACATACTAGTTTACTTATATCTATATCTATAGTGTCGTAATTTATTATTGACATACCATTTTATTTATATATAATTCGTATTTCATTAGTTAGTCAACACTAACACGTTTATAATTACAGTTATAAAGTTTATGCAAAATTATATCTATAACTAGAAATTATACGAACTATTCTAATTTGGTCAATTGGAAAATCGAATGTAGAAATTAATATGTTTATTTGTTTCGTTACACAATTTATGACACCTAGATAACTGTATTTTATTACTACCTGTTTGCACGGTAGTATTACGAATAAACACTTATATAAATTAATATACTATTTGACATGCTTATAACCCGTTATCTTGTTACAGATATTGCTATCTTGCTTGTACATGTTTACCTGTGCCACTTACCGATGCTAACAATCCTGACTTGTTGTCCTGATGAACATGACCTGTTGTCTAGATAAATGTAACCAGTACCTGTCTGTTTTTGTGTTGGTATTAGGTAGATATTATTTTATACCTGACTTGTAAAACGAAACATGGAGAAATGGGGAAATCAAAAGTGCAACTGAAGTGTAACTTAAAAGGATATTACTTAATCCATGTTTTCAGGGGGTAACGGAACAGAATCATTCTTGATTCATACATCTTGATCCGTGATCTCGGGAGGTAACGGGATATATCTTGGTCTATGGTCTCGGGGGTAACAGGATATATACTTTTGAGTTATATGGAGGAGTGCATTTATTAGTTTCAAATACATGTAGGACAGTTAACTTATAAACACAGAATTTAGGATACACGTGATATACCTATAGCTTGTTGTTATAATACTTGTAATTGTTCTGTTTATACTCATACCTTATTTTACACTTGACATCCTATATAGTATACTGTTCAGTTAATAATAATAATAATAATAATAATAATAATAATAATTATTATTATTATTATTATTATTATTATTATGATATTTATGACGCACTGACGTTTGAGTTTTGCATGGCTCAGATCGTTTAACCTTATCGCAGGAAGATCGAGAATACTTTGACAGGCAAGCAGAGCAGTGAAGAGCTTTATGTTGATTTAGTTTATTGACACTTTAGATTTATTTTCTAGTTATGGTTTTGTCGTTGTAATCCCATAAGGGACGAGACTGGGATATTATTTCTTATTGGATCTTTATTTTGTTTATGCTACTTTTCTTATTATTATTTATTGTGGAGGTTGGACATATGATAGTTAGATATTTATTTACTGTTCTTGATATCTGTTTGACAGCCGTAATATGATTATAAAAGGATATTTTCTCGCCATAGGTAGCATGGTAGGCTCTGTCACGTACCGTATTTACATATTTTGGGAAGCGGGGTGTGATAAGGTTTTGATGGTATCAGAGCATAGGTTTTAGGTTAGCTGGGTTTGGTTTCTTTTGTAGTTGGGTATTGTACCCAATACACTGACCTGAAACCCGGAATTAGGAACGTGTCCTACCACATTACTATCTTGCCATTCTTGAATCTATAGTTTATTTATTCCTTGTTTTATTGAATTGGGTTTCCGTTGCTAATCCTCTTCAGTGATCTTGACTTCAGTATCAGGCAGGAAGAGATTCACGGGCATATCAGAGGCGTGCAGACGACGCCATATTAGTTGGGGTCATACGCGGTATGCTGGAGAACCAGAAGCGTCAAACAGAACTGAACCAGCGAAAGACCGAGGCTTTCCAAGAGGGCTTGAGGACAGCCCAACAGACTGCTATCACGGCAGCTGAGAGGGTTACAGTTCCTAAACCGGCACAGCATGAGGGTACCGTAGTGGACTTCAGAAAGTTCGGTCCGGCCACGTTTACAGGATTAGAGGAGCCATTACCAGCGGAGCAATGGTTAGTGGATACAGAGAATCTTCTAGTTGCCGCACAGATTCCAGACGAGAAAAGGGTGGATGTGGTGCGCATCTAATTGGTGGATTACGCTCGCGAGTGGTGGCTTGTTAAGGAGACCCATTTGGCAAAGCTGATCAGCTGGGCGACTTTTACGAGAAATTTCTTGGAGAAGTTCTTTTCGCAATCTGCTAGAGAAGAAATGGAAGAGAAGTTCATTAGCTTGAAGCAGAATGGCGGATCCGTTGATACATATGCAGCTGAGTGGATCCAACTCAGTCAATTTGCAGGGCACTTGGTTGCTAACGAGGCAGATAGAGAAAGGCGGTTCATACGTAGTTTGGATGTGAAGATTCAGAGGCATATCATATCGTTAGGATTGACCACTTTCTCTCAAGTTCTCAAGGCGGTTAGGGAACAACAAAGTTCATCGGTGAGAGTAAAAGGTACTCAACATCAAGAGGTTGTGATGCGGAAGACCCCGTATGCACCAACTAGAGCTCCTGGATGTGGAAGCATTTCGGTTAACAGACTAGGGACAGTACCTATGAAAATGCCTTTCGTATCAAATCAGAAAAGGAGTGCAGTTCGTGATTTCTGCCGTCTATCCGACTACATGCAGAAGGATTGTCGGAGGAAATTTGGACTCTGTTTGGTTTATAGATCAGCTGACCATACGATTGGTACGTGCTCTTCAAAACTTCGGTTGAGAGACGATGTCCAGAAAACACCACAAAAACATATTCATGGGCAGAAGCAGATTACTCAGAGGCCTAATCAGGGACGAGCTTTCACCCTGATGGCTGAGAAGGCCAAGGATTCAGACGATATTGTTTCAGATATTCTACTTATTTATAATTTTCCTGCATTGGTATTATTCGATTCAGGTGCATCCTATTGCTTTATGTCGTCCAAATTTATTGGTGCACACTCTATTCCATACACGGCCATATCTAGCAGTTAGGATATACACACTGGGAATGGGAGAATTATATCTAGTAGTGAATGCAAGGGTTGTTCTATGGTTATTTGCGGACGGGAGTTGTTTACAGATTTCTTAGTGATAAATACATGCAATTATGATGTTGTCATGGGAATGGACTTTCTTGACATTTTCTACGCTCCCATAGATTGTAAAGCAAAGAAAGTGATTTTCCAGATTCCCGGACATTCGGAGTTCTTATTCTTGGTGGGAAAGCAAATCTGTCGGGCCAGTCGAATTTAGGGTTAAGCCGAAAAATACCATTTTTTCGTCGATGGAGGGAATCAAGGAGGAAGCACCAGTAGTAGCTCGGGATTTCCTGGATGTGTTCGAGGATATCTTGGATTTACTGCCAAAACAAAATGTGGAGTTCGCGATTGATCTTATTTCTGGAGCAGCGCCAATTTTAAAGGCTTATTATCCAATGGTACCAGTAAAACTGGAAGAAGTAGAGAGACAAGTTTCTGAATTATTAGAGAAGCGTTGGATTCACAGCAGCGGTTCACCATGGGGAACTCTAGTTCTTTTGGTCAAGAAGAAAGATGGCACGCGGAGAATGTGCATCGACTATCGAGGGTTAAATGGGTGACCATTAAGAATAAATACCCAATTTCTCGCATAGACGAATTATTCGATCAACCTAGTGGCGTGATAGTATTCTCAAAATTGGATTTGCGATCAGGGTACCACCAAGTTCGGGTGAAAGTAGAATACATTTGCAAGCCGGCGCTCTAAACTCGATATGGGCATTACGAGTATCTAGTTATGCCATTTGGAGTTACTAACGCACCGGTGATATTTTTGGACTTGATGAACCAGATCTTTTCACCATTTCTAGATCAGTTCGTGCCGGTATTCATCGATGATATTTTGGTTTACTTGAGGAGCAAAGAAGAGCATGAATAACACTTAAGAATCGCACTGCAGATGTTGAGATAAGAAAAACTGTATGCTAAGATGAGCAAGTGCGAGTTTTGGCTCGATGAAGTGAAGTTCTGGGGTCATGTTGTATCCGGAGATGGAATTGCAATTGACCCCGAAAAGATTGCAGCTGTTCACGATTGGCTAACTCCAAAGATTGTAGGGGAGATCAGAAGTTTTCTTAGGCTTGCTGGATACTATAGGAGATTTGTGGAGAATATCGCTCAGATAGCAGAATCTTTAACCAAGCTAACATGAAAGGAGGTACCGTTTGTTTAGTCTGAGAAGTGTATGTTAGCTTTTGAGGCGCTGAAGCAAATGTTGACAACCACTTCTATTTTAACCGTGCCAGATGGTTTCGGAGGATTAGTTATTCACAGCGATGCATCTGGGAAAAGTTTGGGATGTATTTTGATACAGCATGGAAAGGTTGTAGCTTATGCGTCGAGGCGGTTGAAGACTCATGAGAAGAACTACCCAACTCACGAATTGGAACTAGCAGCAGTTATATTTGCGCTAAAGATTTGAAGACATTACTTATTGGATGAAAAGGTCGAGATATTTACTGATCACAAAAGCTTAAAATATGTGTTTACACAGAAAGAACTCAACATGAGGCAACGTAGATGGATGGAGCTGATAGCCAACTATGATCTTGATCTAAAGTACCATCCGGGTAAAGTTAATATAGTACCGGAGTTTTTAAGTCGGTTGCCAGCAAAATGGATGTTGACTTCGTAGAAGGAGATTATTGCGGATTTTTATAGATTCGAGTTGGAGCTCGTACTACCAGATTCTTCGGGACAGTTGATGCAGATGCAAATACAGCCATCGTTGATTGATAGCATTATGGCGGCGCAGTTGCACGATCCTAGATTGCATAAATTTCAAGGATAAGTAGAGGCATGACTTTGAACGGATTTATTGATACATGAAAATGGTTCTTTGAGTTATGCAAGTCATTTGTGTGTGCTTAAAAGAGAAGTTCGTGAAGAAGTCATGCAAGAGGCTCATAATTCCACATTCGGTACATCCAAGGGGCACGAAAATGTATAGAGATTTGAGACATCACTTTTGATGGGAAGGCATGAAAAGAGAGATTGCTCGTTCTGTGTCGAGGTGCTTAGTGTGTCAACAAGTCAAGGTTAAACATTAAAGGGTAGCTGGTTTGTTGCAATCACTTTCGATTTCTCAATGGAAGTGAGAACATATAACCATGGATTTCGTGACAGTATTACTAGAGAGTCCAAAAGGCAATAACGTAGTTTAGGTGATTGTCGATCGACTGACCAAGGCAGCTCATTTTATACTATTTCGAGTTGGTCAATCGACGGATACTTTAGCAGAGAGGTACATGCAGGGAATTATGAGATTGCATGGGGTACCAGTGAGTATTGTTTCTGATCGTGATATCTGGTTCCTATCACATTTTTGAAGGAGTTTACAAGAATGTTTGGGAACTCGCTTGCACTTTAGTATGGCCTATCATTCTCAGACAGATGGACAGTCCGAGAGAACGATCCAAACTCTTGAAAAATATGTTGAAAGCATATATGTTAAACTTCAAGGGTTCGTGGGAGGATTATTTACATTTAGTGGAGTTCTCCTACAATAACAGTTTTCAAGCGACTATACAGATGGCTCCATTCGAAGTATTGTACGGTCGTAAGTGTCGCTCACCAGTATATTGGGATGATGTTGGAGAAAGAAGAATGTTAGGACCGAAACTGATTGTGCAAACTGTTGAGAAAGTTAACTTAATTCGTGATCATATGAAGGTGGCACAAGATCGGCAGAAAAGTTGGGCAGATACTGAAAGAAGACCTTTAGAGTTTGTTGTTGGTGATCATGTGTTCTTGAAGATATCACCAGTTAGGGGATTAATTCGGTTTGGTAGTCGAGATAAGCTTAGTTCTCGATTTGTGAGGCCTTTCGACATCATTGAGCGTATTGGAGAAGTAGCTTATTGATTGGCTTTAGCACCATCCTTGGCGGGTGTTCATGACGTGTTTCATGTATCTCAACTCCGCAAGTATGTTCGAGATGAGACGCATGTCTTAGATCACTCGGAATTGACAGTGAAGGAGGATTTAACTTATGAAGAGTAACCGATGGCTATTGTGGATCGACAAAAAAAGATTCTCAAGAATAAAGTGATCTCTCTGGTGCTTATTTCGTGGGGAAATCGTTCACATGGAGACACTACTTAGGAACGTGAAGACGAAATTTGACAAAAGTTTTCACACCTCTTTCCTTAGATCCATATTTTCATTGTTCTTGTCTTTTCCTTGTTTCGTGAATTTCGAGAACGAAATTCTTTCGTAGTTGGGTATAATGCAATACCCGAGCATGATCTTACGATATTAATTAGTATTTTAAATTTTGTTTTATTTATTATTTAGGTTGTGATTGGTTTGGATAGTAGATGTGTTTATCCGACCCAACCAGCTTGCGTGAACCCGTTATGGTGCTAGATTATATTTTTTTAATATTTATCTGTAAACAAAATCTATATGAATCTTAAATAACATATATATAATATTTAAAATATATATATATATTTTCTGATGGCCATACGTTAGGGATATTTTCATTTATTAATAGTCAACTTGTTATTTAAACGTCTCATGTTACTTTTTGACTATTATCTATTACGCTTAAATTTTAAACATCCTTAATACCCGATATATATTATATTAGAATATATTATTTTAACTTTTAGGTTATGGTTAAATGGGCACGTATGTATATATTATTTCTGATATATATATTTTCCGTGAGATTTAGTAGAGACGGATCGGAGATTTGTATTATCTTTTATACATTATTAATTATATATATTAAACAATAAAATATATACAATATACTATATAATATATAAATTTATATTTTTTTCCTTTTAATTAAAATCAACTCTCTCTATCTCTCGTATCTCTCTCTCTATATCTCTGCATCTCTCTCCCGCTCTCTCTCTCTCCCTCTCTCTCTTTCTTCTTCCTCTCTTCTCCCTCTCCGATAACCATCGGCACCCTCAACTCGCCACCTTACTCTTCATCTCCCTTCTCGAACTCAACTCGAAACCTTACCCGACCCCAGCAACCTCTCTTCACCGTCTCCACCGTCGACCCCGACTTCATCTCCTTCAACCCGTGACCCTGACTTCACCGCCGGCGCCTCCTAACCCTTGTCGCCATCTCCTTCACATTCAAAAAACTCATCGCTTCATCTCGCCTCCACTAACATCCTCCCGAGAAACCCAACCCCGATCACCTTCGAACCCATCGCCTGCACCTTCTTCTCTTCATCTCGCCGTCGACTTGCTTTCAAACCTGAGCACCCATCAGCCCATCACTTTCCACCCTCGTCGGAGCACCCTCATCATCATCATCATCATCGCCGACTCCCTCTCCACGAGACTTTGTCGCCATCCACCATCGCCTCCTACCCTCGCCTACTGCAACTCGAACCCTCTAGCTGAGCATCCAAGCCAACTCCAGCGTCGACATCATCTTCTTTTTGTTCTTGATCGTCGAAATCCCCTCTCCTTGCAACCGAGATCTCAGAGCCGAGCAAGCTTGGATTTTTTTTGCATCATGTGCCATTATTCCATGTTTGTATTACTCCGTTCGTATCCTTATTCGTCACGACCAAGGCAGGTTTACAACTTGCTACATACTAGTTTACTTATATCTATATCTATAGTGTCGTAATTTATTATTAATATACCGTTTTATTTATATATAATCCGTATTTCATTAGTTAGTTACACTAACACGTTTATAATTACAGTTTATAAAATTTATGCAAAATTATATTTATAACTAGAAATTATATGAACTGTTCTAGTTTGGTCATTTGGTAAATCGAATGTACGAATTAATATGTTTATTTGTTTCGTTACATTATTTATCACACCTAGATAACCGTATTTTATTACGACCAGTTTGCACTATAGTATTATGAATAAACACTTATAAAAATTAATATACTACTTTGACATGCTTCTAACTCGTTATCTTGTTACATATATTGCTATCTTGTTTGTACATGTTTACATGTGATACTTACCGATGCCAACAATCCTGACATGTTGTCCTGATGGACGTGACCTGTTATCTAGATAGACATAACATGTATCTGCTTGTTCCTGTGTTGGCATTAGATAGATGTTATTTAATACCTGACTTGGAAAACGAAACTTAGGGAAATTAAAAATGTAACTGAAGTGTAACTTAAAAGGAAATTACTTGATCCATGGTTCTGGGGGGTAACGGAACAGAACCATTCTTGATTCATACATCTTGATCCGTGATCCCGGAAGGTAACAGGATATATCTTTGTCCGTGGTCCCGGAGGGTAACGGGATATATATACTTTTGAGTTACATGGAAGAGTACATTCATTGGTTTCAAATACCTGTAGGATGGTTAACTTAGAAACACAGATTTTAGGATATACGTGAAATACCTATAGCCTGCTGTTATAACACCTATAATTGTTTTGTTTATACTCATACCTTATTTTATACGTGACATCCTATATAGCACACTGTTCAGTTTATTATTATTATGATACTTATGACGCACTGACTTTTGGGTTTTGCATGACCCAGTTCCTTTAACCTTATCGCAGGAAAGTCGAGAATTCTTTGATAAGAAATCTGAGTAGTGAAGAGCTTTCTGCTGATTTAGTTTATTGATATTTTAGATTTATTTTTTAGTTATGGTTTTGTCGTTGTGATCTCATAAGAGACGAGACTAGGATATTATTTCTTATTGAATCTTTATTTTTTTTCTGCCACCTTTCTCGTTATTATTTATTCTGGTTGTTGGACATCTGATAGTTAGATATTTATTTACTGTTCTTGATATCTTTTTGACATTCGTAATATGACTATGGAAGGATATTTTCTCGCCATAGGTAGCATGGTTGGCTTTGCCACGCATCGTATTTACGTATTTTGGGAAGCGGGGTGTAGCGCCTTGAAAAGTCGTTTTGGTGTTTTCCCGAAAATCGGTGAAAATTTGGTATTTTTCCGTAAATCGTCTTTTTGTTATTTTGCAGTTTAGGCCTAATTATACCTAATTTGGATAGGTAATTGCTAGTTTTTAGTAGCTAATGAGTTACTTATAAAATTCTGGTCGTTTAAAATTTTTCCCTAATTTTTCAATTTTTAATATTATTTTAAGCCGGTAAAAATACATTAAATTAGCGATAAATACAAATTTCAACGGGCTAATTTTAACCTTTAGAATCATGTTAACTAAAATCTAGTTAGTAATATAAATTTTTTAGTATTTTATTTTAAGTTCTAATTGGTTTTATTTATGGAAAACTAAAATTTAAAGAAATTAAGCTAAAACTTGCAATTAAGATATTGTGGGGGGTCTTTTTGCATGGAATTTTTTTTGATATCTCTCACACTCATTCCTCACTCCCTTGGACAGCCCCACCACAGCAGGAATCACCCCCTCCTTTTTGCCTTTAACTCTTATGAATGATGGTATGATAGGATTAAAATATGTTAATTTGAGGTATGGGTTTTATGTGATTTGTTATGGCTTTGATCCTTGACTTTTTTCCACACAAATTCCCTCACTCTCCTCCCCATCTCCTCTGGCCGAGAGAACCCCCAGCTGCTGTCCCCAAAATTTCCCCTCTCATTTTCCTTCTAAACTCATCAAAAAACACATCAAAATCCACAATTTCCTTCACAAATTCAACACAAAACCCTATTCTATCTCTTCTCAAACCTAATTTGGTTCAAAACTTGGAGAAAGGAGGTGTCTTTGGAGGCTAAGTGCAACCTGGGGTTCCAAACTTGTGAGGTATAATTTCAATCTTTGGTTAATTTGTAGTTAAGTGTGCTAAATTAGAACTTGAAGTGTTAATTTTGTTGTTAATTTGTAGTCTAGGTTTTTAAAGTGAGTGGGTTGATTTGAGCTAGGGTTTTAGAAACCATTATTAGGTTAATTAAATTATTTTGCTATCTAGTTGTTTGCTAACCTAAGTTTATGAGGTTACTTTATTTGTGTGGGCTTCAAATTAGTGTTAATTTGGTGTTTTCATGTATAGTTTGGATTGGAATTGCTAATTATGAAAAATCAAGAAAGGGTTTGTGTATGGAAAATGTGTTTTGAAGCATGGTAAATGAGTTAAAATTATGTGATTGTGGCTAACTAGTTTTGTGGTTGGATGTTTGTGTTGGATTGTGATAACCTTATCGCTAGTTTTCGATGTTTGCACCAAATTAGCAAGTCTTGTGCTTACTAGGTTTTTTATATAAAATTGTGGTGATTTATTTGTGATATCTTGATGATATTATTAGCATATCCTATGACATTTAGGATGTGTGAGTACGGAATTTTGCTTGATCGGGTTTTAGTTTTGCTGGGTGCCTCAAAACGACGATTCTAGTTAGTTTTTGTGATTTTCGTGTGTGTTCCGCGCACCTTGTGCACGTTGTGCCTAACTCGTGAACGTTGATATTTTAGTTTGGGATTTGCGTCGTTTCATGATATATAACCATATGTTTTGTATTGGTGCAAATTCCAGGTTCGGTCGCGGAGACTTCGGACGCGGCACGAAAAGGGAAAGCGGTGATTGGACATAGCTAACTGGGGATTCCTGTGAGTAGATTTAACATCTACGGGGGACCATCGCTTGGATGGCGCAAGTCGCCCGATAGATTTAATAACTTAAAAAGACGCCTAGTAATGTTAGCAATTAGAACTATAACCCTTGCTTGTTATCTGCTACATTCATGCTCCATACTGTTGTATATATGCGAACTCATTCTGTAGGACACATGCACCATTACCAGGGTTTTTATATACAGCACGAGCACTGTTCATGTAAACACATACGCCCTGGTAATTACCATGTCACAACACTAGAAAACTAAAAATCTGAAACATGTTAATAATTGACGTTGATACCTATGCTATTGCAATAAATCTTTAAAATGAGATGGTAGAACTGCTATTCATATGCATGTATATCATTATATCACTTGTTCATGCCTTGTTATTAATCATACATTGCAACTAAACATTGATGCCATATGCATTCATTATCATTTACATATGCACCCATGATGGTTTCTTGAGATTTTATGATATTTCTGGATTTCCGGGAAAAGCCGCAAGATTTTCAAACTTATGATCTTTTAAAATATAAAAGTTGCGGTTTTCTAGTGATATAAAGTGTCGTCCACTATGAGTTTGCTGTGGTTTTCGAGATCCGTGTCGAGGAGTGGAGGAACCGTCACGGGTACATGGTGGGCCCGGTAAGGTACCCTGGGGCAAGAGGATCGTGTTGTTGACGTTGAGCCTGGCAGAGGATGGATTACCTACCGGTGACTTCATTTGGCACGGCGGATATCCAGAGGATACCGACCGGGGCCGCGAGATGATGAGATATGGATATTTGAGATGGGTCAGCCGGACGGCTGAGGCCAGAGATACTATGACATGGATATTGAGATTTGAGACAGTTTTGAGGTGTCGTTGCTGAACACAGCTTTTTGTTGATTCTATGAGTATTATGCTGGCATTTGAAAAGAGTTTCAAAAAAACAAAAAGAGATAGAATGACTCTTATATGTACCTATTGAGATCGCAGTTGATTCATGTTGCATACATACATGCTAGTACCTTATTGTGACATACATACCTGCTAGTATATTCATGTGGCATACATACCGGCTAGTACACTGATGTTGCATACCTACCTGCTAGTGCATCCAACCATACCTGTTTTAGAGATGCTAGGAATGCTTGTGTGCATGCATGCGATAACCTTTGTAGATGTTATTTATTACTCACGAGTTGGCAACTCACCCCTGTTGTGCCACAGCCTTTTTGCAAGTCCGCCCCGTCAGCACAGTAGCGGCGGGCGCACTTGCTTCTTTTGCCTCTTTTGCCTGGACTCGAGGCTTTTGCTCGTAGGTGGGTTGTACTTTTATTTTGTACCACCTTGTATATTCTTTGTATCTAGAGTACTCCATCTACTGTATCTACCAGTACTATTGTATATTGACTTAGAGGCGAGACAGTGAGATTTGTGGGCATGTATATTGTTTCTTTGGGTCGTGCTCACTTGAGTCGACATGTTGCTTCTTACTTATGCCTTTTTATGCACATTGCTGACTTATATTGCATGGGATTTGTGACCGCCTTGTGGCGAAGAGCTAGCTCCCGCTTGGGGATGCCATATTCATGTTACTCATTCATATTCCGGTTTTTGTACCGTTTGGGGGCTTGGTTTTCAAAGGAGACTCTGTCGGAATTTTGGGAAAAATGAGATGCCGTTTTAAAAAGACTTGATGTGATTAAATGGAATAAAGTGCTTTAAATAAATTGGTTTTCCTTCACTCTAATTCTTAATTGGGTTTTGAATTCTTAGCTTCGGCTTACTTATTTTACGGACGCCTTGAGACGTTTCATAACTTAGGTGCCGGTCACGTTCCGTACTCTGCGGGTCGTGACACGGGGTGTGACAGTCACTTCTACTTACCCTTTGCATTTCATCAGAACACTCCATATCACCCCAAAGATCCATATTGCTTGGAAAGGCCATGGTATAGTTATATACGAACTCGAAAAAATAATTTTCAGTCGAGAATGACCACCGGTTCAAGAGAAATAAAATAGGATTATTCGATTGTCTCTTCCCTTTAACTCCTCTCAGCTTGCGAGAGCTTCTAGTATTAGAAGAGTACACATGTTACGCTTGTTAGATAGTGTTCTTCTAAACCTTAGGCTGGTGCTGAAAGGTAGGGAATGAAGAAAACCAATTAGCCTGAGTGCAGTGTACAGAAAGTAAGATGTAGAGACATATAAATGGATTGAAGTGAGGACAAAGAAAATTGCAACTACTATCATGAATCTGGAGAATGGAAGAGGCATTACAAGAAATACCCGGCCACCCCCTTGAAACATTTTCGTGTTTCAGTTTTTCTGTGTAGTTGTTGCTGAAAACTGTTTTCCCAATTAATTTTCACTCCAGGGTATGTATGTATCAGGTTTGGATATCATATTTGTAGGGTGTTACATATTCACAGTAGGAGTAGAATATTGGGAAATGGGTAATTTGATCCTCAATATCGGAATTCATAACAATTGGTGATATTGGATTAAATCGCCTGGTTTTGCCTTACGGAAAATATTTGGTTTTAAATAACTTTCTTTATGCACCAATTTTTAAAATTGAATATCTGTATCTTTATTTTATAAAATGAGATATAAATTTTGAAAATTGTGTTCTAAACATTTACCTTTATCAATTGAGGATAAGGTAAGGCACATTAAATAACGGTATATACATTCTTAACCAAAATGCGGTTTTTCAATTTATAATACACAGATTATGAGTTAGTATACTCTTGAGACTTATACATGACAATGTATGTTGTCCGGTGTCCTTTAGGACAAGGGGATGGTACTCTTACTTCATTCAGCTTTATCTATGAGTTCTCTGGTTTTAGACACGCATTCGTTGAAATGCAAGGTCCAAAAATTTTGAGAAGTTTATAGGTATAAGAATATAGTAGAAAACCATATGTTGAAAGTATCAGGATTCTTCAAAATGATCGAAGATGTAGGTCTTATACTAGGTATTCCCTTATAGTAATATTGAGAACATGATTCTCTCACAAGTTACTCATCCGTGGGTGCGCTCCTTGATGAGTAATGCTGCATGACCTTTTTCCATATAGGATATACACTGGACATGGCTGCATGACTTTTGAATCTGGTTCCATCGAAATTAGTGCCTTTGATTCTATATGAACAAAGATTGGTTGCATATCTTGAGGATGTTAAGATATGGAGTTATCCAGTTTCTGTTTAAAAACAGAATCCGGATAAACTCATGGCATGCTTCAGTAATGGCAATTTGTGGGTTATTCCAAGCTTTTAGCAAGGGATTAATTTCTACCATTTCAAAATCAAAAGTTGATTTGTTTTTAACTCGCCACCTTTTTATAAAAATGACTTTTTTGGCAAATGAAACAAGTGGGGGTATGGTTGAGCTAGAAGTTATTCCAGAACCATAAACGGCTACTGAAAATTTAGTAGAACCTAGAGATTCAATTGAACTCGACAAACCATTAACCACTACGCAGATTTAGTGGGTAAGCTCAGCCACCTGAGAGGTACTTCGGTTTTCTCAAAGACAGTGACATAGAGGTTTTGATAACCCAAGCTTATCACTACTGCTGTCCTTAACTATGAGATTTGGCAGGTGGATGACTATAACGTCATTCTAAATTGAATTTAGAAATACGTGTGTAAATGACTCTACCAGAGGGTTGTTGTAGTCAGTAAGAGCAGCGGAAGCGTGATGGGCAAGTTGCTTATGTCTATTTATAGACTGAAACAAGGAGAGTGGAATGGGTCATCTAGTTTGATGTAAAAGTCATAGAGTTTGATTTAATCAAAACAACAGATGAACCGAGTAAGAAGGTTATAGGTAGTACTATCCTGGTATAAGGATGACATACTCCTGATAGAAATTGATATTCCTATATTACTATCGATCAAACTTTAGTTGTCATAAGGTGTTTCTCCACATGGTATATGGACAATATATCAAGGATTCTGATAACTAGATCTATGTTGTTAGATTTAGATTTGGAAAGTGTCCTAATTTAGATATTTGGACACCATTCTAAAGAATTTTGGAATGGAGGACTCTTCGCGTGGTGGTGTACCCGCAGGCAATAGAGTCACCCTCTCTAAAATGATGTCTTATAAACTGATGATAATAGGGACTTGTATGAATTGCATATCACTTATTTAGGCAATTGAGTCAATCATGCCACGTTATGTACCAGACCAGATATTCCTTTTTGCACTTGCTGTAATAAGAGGATATTAATCCAATTCCGGAGAAACAAAAGGACCAGTAAAGAACATAAGAGGATGTTTTTGGTGTATGGTAATAGCAGCCTCCTGCAGGAGGCAGTTACAAGTTTAGACTTTCAAGATGACCTGGATGACAGAAGAGCTGTCAGAATTAAAAGTTTACCCTCTTATGAGGGGCAGTATATTGAAATGGATTTCAAGAGGAATATTGAGATAGGCATAGCGCTGGATGACTCAACGGAGGATACAACCCAAGAATTTTGTTGGATAAAGTTTTTCATTTATGAACTTGGTCTCATTAAGTATCCTGACAAATTCTTGAGGTGGGGTATTGCTCAGTTTAGGAGATTGTTAATCTCCGCGAAGTTCAGATATAGAGAGATAAAGTTAGAAGGATTTTAGCAGATCCACTCACTGAGGCTATTTCTCAAACACGTAAGTTTTTCATAATGAATTTTGAGAAACTGACTAGTATAGAAGTTGGATATTCGGTAGCACACGAGCTGTGAGTATGTGATACCGCAATAATTGACCTTAAGTGCATGTAGAAGATTGTTGGATATAGTGTCCTCAAAGCAATTATTGTTATTGCACGTAGGCGATTATGATAATTGAAAGAGGACCTATAAAGTTAGATCAGTCTTATTCGAGATGATAATAAGCTATCCAGTTTGTCTTTATCATTGTGTGTTTACGTTTTACTCGTTATTACGTGTCGGTAATAAATAGTGATAAAGCCTGTAGGATCATTGCTTGACTACCAGTATTATGATGGCGATCATATATATGGGAGTTGGGTGGTCCATAAACACATCCTTGAATGTCCCTAGTCGAGTGAGTATCAAGACTGGGTATCGATACTCCGAAGTAAACTGGTGTATACATTTCGAGACCCCGATGAGGGGCGGTGGCCGGTCTCACAATCCATTGGTGTTGAGTCACCTAAGATAGTATACAGGTGCTCAATGGAGGTGAGTACACCGGACGGACTCGTCGAGAATTTCTATATGGTATTATACATATCATCAGATGGAAGTTCTCTTGTAGCATGGATACATGTTAGTCCTTTGACCTGAGATTTTCATTTGTCTCGTGTGAGTTCCCACTGTACTTAGATTACTACCCCACCACAACTCAAAGGAGTCGTGCAAATATGTTTTAGTTGGGTACAGTCCCGAGCTACATAGAGATAGTGAACAATCGTTAGGAATTCATTCTCCCGGTATTGGGAGTCAATGTAGCGCTGCGTTGGGTCAGCTGTCACCATAAAATCCTTGGCCAATGTGATATTAGTAGTTTCTCAGTGGGTGATAAGGTTCAGACCGGCACAATTTATCGGGTTAGTAAGGATCTGACGTTATCCACCCTCTAGACCCGGTATGCGATTATCTCAGATGAAAAGACTAGACTATAAGAAGATTTTCACAGACAGGCTCAGTAGAGGTACGAATGAGTTTGCTTGTCGGCTTTCCTTTCGTTCAATATCTGGGTAGCCGTTATGTAAAGTTAGTGCCGCTGACATGCTTGTAATTAAACCCACTATTAGTATATTGACGAGTCTCTAGAGTCCCATATGGAGGGTTTTTCCGGTTCAGGCGAAATGATGTAGTGGCCGTATATTGATACGTGCAGGGTTTCGATTAAGTATGTGTACTATCTGCACGAATTTTAATCGGACGGATGATAATACTAGCTGGTTTAGAATTAAGCCGAATGTTAAATCAAGTTTTGATTTAATAATTTATTATATATATATATATATATATATATATATATATATATTTCGATATGTATATTCTAGTATTATGTTTATTGTATGTTTCTATCTCTTGAGTATTCGTATTTTGATACGAATGCAGGCATGTATTTGCGGGACGTATTCTTGTATTCATATAAGAATACTTCTAAAAAGAGAACACCTCATTTTTAGGATTTTCTTTATAAAGAAATTGTGAAATGAGGTGGAGGGGAGAAATGGTGAAGGGTATAGACAAATGAATTATTAATTCATTTGTTTATACTATTCAAGCTTGGTTGCATTTTTAAATATAAAAAAATCTTTTTAACAAAATGAAAAGTGTATGCTTGAATTGAAAAAGATTTTATTCATTCCACCATTTTGTTTCTCTTTTTTCTAATGGCTCCTCCTTCATTTTCTTCCTCCTAACCTCTCATGAGATGAGAAACAAACAGGAAAAGAGAAGGAAAAATACTAGAACACTCACACTACATCCTAAACATTCTAGATTTGCAACCCAGGACCTTTAGTTACTTCATTTGATGAAGTTGAAACTTGGACCTGGTTCTCTCGTGTGGATCATTTTCGACAAAAGAAGACCGGTGGACAAGCTCGATCTAAAAGCCTCAAGGAGCTTAAGAAGAGAATCGAAGACGAAGGACACGACTACAAAGATTGTAACCCTAACCGAGTAGTTAAATCCTTATCTTTAATTTGCTAGTTTTAAGCATATGGATGTATTTTGGGATATAGTTGGTTGTGCTTGCATTAAAATTTATTTTTTGTGCATTCCGCCTCGCTCCGACCATCGAAGAGTGAGCACAACCCACTAACATTATGTTCTGCATCTAGATTAGATAGATCTAAAATTAACCTTAATTTTTATAAGTATTTTGATAGATTATATAGCGTTTGCATATGTCCTATGCTTAGATCTCTTTAATAGGATATGTTACATTGCATATAGTTTATTCTTAGGAAGATCAACTTTTAGGAAGGATGGTTGATTTATTTAATCAATAAAAATTGTATTTTTTAAATAATTGTGGTGAACTCAATTTGATAGATTATGTTGAGGATCTTTTAATCTATTCTTGCTTATGTTTGATAAATTAATATGAAAGTCGTATCATTTATGCTTATTATACTAAGATTATTATTATTAGAGAAAGAAAAGAGAGATAGATTAATTAGATTGGCGGCATGTGTTTAGATCTAGTGAACTCGTAAACCCTAGATATGCTTTTCTATTTATTAATCCTTTAAAAAGTTTTATTTTTATTCTCTTTAATATTGCAATTAGTTAGCAGTAATAAACTCTTCATTAAAAACCCTTATTTTAATTCGCCTAAGTTTAAGTAAGTATTCTCTTCTCTGTGGGTTCGATTCGCTCTTCCACACGTGCTACAATCCGACTGTGCACTTGCGATAAATAATAGGACTAATAAATAACCTATCAATGGTGTAGCATACATTGGATTCTTTGTAAAATGCCAAAATTATCCTCATCTTCTATCTCGAACTTTTTCTAAAACTCATCAAAACCCTAACCGATTTCTCTCCCTTCCTCTAAATAAAGTATAATGATCTTTCAAAAGTCGATGTCACCCTCACCTTGATCTATATCAATCTAATTTATTTTATTGTGAAACATTTACTTTTGTCTCGTCTACATCAATCTAAGATGGGGTATAGCTTTTCCATTTTTTCCTCTTGAATTCTTGATCATTTTTTCTTTGCGAGAAAACTTGTTCAATTATAATTGAAAGAATTCATGAAATATTAATTAGATTATAATTTCTATATGTTGCAATGTCATAAATTTTTAAATTGATTAAGCAAAATTGGAGAGATACGATGAAGGATAATGATGTAAATTTACTTTAAAAATGCATCATACAATAAAATACGTATTCTAAAAATTCTAAAAGTGGACCCATGGTTTAAGAATAATTGAATATCAAAATATTGGGTTTTCAGCATTTATGAAAAGACGTGGGTTAAAAAATAAACCAATTTCTAATTCTGGGAGTGCAAATAATTTTCCCTCATTCTTAATTAATCATTTTTGGGTGAGCCCTGGACTATAAAATAGAATAAAACTTCTAGCGGGGTGTGCATATTGATCTTAGTTTAATCGAGAAGATGACTAATAACAAAATGGGACTGGATGCACCGTGAAAGATTGATAGTTTTGGATCTTGGCGGTACAGACAAAAATTGGCGGGTTGAGTCATATTAGCTGAAAATCTCCGTTATGTGACATGATGAATAATTAATTAATAAGAAGAAAATCAAACTGAAGACCTTCATGAATCATGTGCTATCTCATCAACCTTCAAAGGGTGCTTTGCATGTGTTTGATGAGGAATTGAATTAAGATAGAATGTTGGAAGTATGTTACCCTCTCTTTTTTATTGTTATGAGAAAATAGAAAACATCATAAAAAATGAGAATAGGGTTGTAGATATAAAAAATGAGAATAGGGTTGTAGATAGAATAATTGTTCATTGCATTACTAGGAGTAACATGCTCACCCTAATAATAGTAGCAATCCAATTAATGAACTCTTGTCTTCAACACCCAAATTATGAAATTTTTGGGTAGCCTCATCAAAGCAAAGGCAACCTAGATAATCAAAATTGTACTAGAAAAAATTTGATAAATGGGATTCACTTTCTATATTAAGATATGAACGCATTTTCTTTATCCATGTGCTTGTCTGTGAAAGTTTTTGGATTTTAACTATTGCTTGTTTGTTCTACAACCCTCTAGAATAAAATTAATTTTGTATTATATATAATATTTAGTTGGATTTTTCAATGAATCTAAAAAGCTTTTTGTTTCCCACTGATCAAAATTCTTGGGTCCCCCGGCTTGTTGATTTCATTTATAGCCATGGCTCATTGCACACAAGAAATTATGTTGTCTTGGCATGTGTCATTGTTGGCCACTCTGTGGCAGAGGCAGCATTTCAAGTCGGGCAGCGCAAAGTTAAATGGATAAAATAATAAACTAAAATTGCTTGAAACTCCTCTAATGTTGTTTGATTAATTAGCAGAGACATGCCAATGTTAAGAATTTATACTTTGTCCTCCCATTTTACCTACGTTCTTAGTTTTAAGATATATGTAATTTTTAGTTTTAACAACTTTAGTTTATAGGCTACAAAGAAAGACAACATTAAGTTACTGGAAAAATTGAAGAAAATTAAATTTTCATCGGAATGAATTTGTTGCGGTCTAAAGAAATTTTTTATATCTGTTGGATTTTTTATTAATGAGTGGAGAGAAATACATAAAAGTTGGAGATGTTTTCTAAAAAAAGGGTTAACTTGAATCTGAAAATACTTTTTAAAGTTTGAAAAGGCAACAGTAATTTGGAATTCGAAATGGCATCTCTTTCCCCTAGTAAAACCAAACTCCTCCAATGGGCTAATGTTGAGGTTTGAAAAAATGTGCAAACATTTTCTTATTTATGTGGTTTCAAATACATATTTCGTGTAGCTGTCTCCCATTCTAGGTAGGGAGGCTGCCCTTCCTGGACCTGGACCTACCCTGGCTCCGCCCCTGGGGCCACTCGCTTTGTCATTCCTTAGGGATGCATGGTTATTGATGGAGCTTCGGATCTCCTTCAGATGTTGTCCTTCGTCGATCCTATGATGGCGGTCTTTGACGGCTGAGATTTGTTTTTGGGAGTTGTTGAGTGTGGTTCTCAATGGGTGGTTGTTGGACGACGAGCTACCGGCAAAGAAGTCCCCGAGTGGGTGACCACCATAGGACCCTTCGACGATCAAGTTAGAGCCGAGGTATAGGTGCAGAGTAGCCGCTTATTGGAATAAATTCGAGTTACCCGAGTCATCTGAGAGAGAGATTTATATAGGGGTCGCGTGGAACGAGCAGATGGGAGATCATCGCCGTCAGTTACGCCCTACCTTTATCCTCGCACTGAATGGCAGGATGCGCTCATTAATGGGGGATATGCCCATTAATGGAGGGATGCGCTAGCGTGGGACGCGAATCGTGGGAAGGCGGATATCTCGCCCTGGAGATATACGCGGAGCCGTTGCGGGGCGCATGGGATCCACGCTCTTGGTTGATCGAGGAAGGCCGAGGAAGCTCGGCACATCAGAAGGCTCAGAGACGAGCTGGGAGGTCGAGGAAGCTCGGCACGTTAGGAGGCTCGGAGACGAGCCAGGAGACTGAGAAAACTCGGAGACGAGCTGTTGATAGTTTCTGTCACGCCCCGCTTCCCAGAGTACGCAAGATTGGGCACGTGACATAGCCAACCATGCTACCTGTGAGTAGGAAGTATCCATCCACAGTCACATTACGGTTGTAAGGATATCAAGAACAAGATAATAAGCTAATCTAATACATGTCCAAATCCATAATAACAAGAATCAATAAACAATAAATGCGGAAGCTAAAGATCCAATACAATGAATAAACAGTACGTCCCATAATGCGGGCTCACATCTGGAAATGAAATGAAATAAATGAACTAACCACTACACAAAAATCACAAATCAGCCTGTTGGCTGAAGTACTCCTGCTCAGTCGTCGACAGTGGTAAAGAATCTGGGCCATGCAAAACCCAGACGTCAGCGCGTCATGTCAACCAACAATATAATATAAACATGGTAATAAGCAATGCAGGTATGAACATGAATAAAGCAGTACTAAGAAATAACAGAGCAGGGTAATGTGCAGTGGTGACTAAACTGTCCTATCAGGTTTCTACTCTATAGTCTTTGAAACCAATTGATGAATCGTCGATGTAACTCAATAGTATCCCGTGCGTGCCCGGGACCACGGTCATGATCCTCGGGGCTGAGTCCGAGACGTGCCGCTAAGCAGTAAAAGGTAGTAGGATAGACGAGTGATGTCAGCATCATCACTCCCGGACCGGCCAAGCCCGTAAGACTGATCAGAACAATGTATCGAACTGTTGAGTTACAAGTCGGTTTCACCTTTGATTTCCCCATACCCCCAAACTATGTATGTCAAGTCAGGTATTCAGTAGTCAGGGACTAATGCCAACACAAGATCCGGTAAAAGTAGGTCTGTCTGGATAGACAGCGGGAATGGTCAGGTTTGTCGGCATTAGGCATGAGATCAGGTAACAGGTAAAGCCATGGTACATCAGGTCAACCAGGTAATGTATAAAGGTGTCATGTCATGTCAAGAGTGTACGGTACCATGTCATGTCAAGTAGGAAGTGTAACAGGTCATGTCAGGAAGCACAAGATGTCATGTGGGTGCTCATAATCAAACTAACATAAACATGTGTATAAATAAACAAGCATGAGTACTATCAGAACAATAACTGGAACATGTAATATGATATGCCAATAGATATAATTTCAAGGATATGGATGCACAGTTATCGATTAGGGTTACATTTATAGTTCCAATATTAATTAGGATACAATTTATTAAATATGGAGTGTTAATATCACATTATTATGTAGTGATGTGATCTATGGATGCAATTATATGTATCTTAAATGCGATGGATGCAAACGGGTATCCGAAAAGTTATAAAACTATAAAATGGTAATGTGGGATGTACAACTAAACAATATGTGATATAATAATATTAATATGGATAGCATATTCAAAGCGATTAGTAACTATAAAAGATGTATTGATTAACCATGCACAAGAAGGTTCCGTTCAGAAATTTAGCGTCACCCTAATTTGTAAAATAGCTTAAAAATAACAAATGTTCTCCAAAAGAGACATATCTTATACCAAAACGAAGATAATTCAATAAGGTTTTCAGTGTTATAAGTATAAGCATCTCAGGTTATCCCTACAAAAAGTTATGAATATTCAAAGTTGAAAGTTTGCTACTGGAATTTCCCTGGACAGCAGTTTAGAGACGTGTTCATTTGCATTTTACGTTAATTAAACAATTTATTTTGCAAGTAAATATTTCATAGAGTTATAGTATTCTGAATTATCTTCGTAACGAACTAAAGAACGTATCCTAATGATTTTTCTATGATTTATAATGAATTTTATAAGATAAGGTGTACAGTAAATTTCAGATTTGTCATATCCGATTTTTCAACGACATTTCATATGTAAACTATAAGATTTTCAAATGTATAATATTATAAAATGAAGATTATAAATGTATATAGCATGTAGCAAGATTAACTTGCCTCGATGGGTCGCGAATCGGGAAAACGGAACGTTAACCGTCGGCGGGGAAAACTCGCGATGGCGCACGGTTCACGGAATGAACCCAAACGACGAACAAAGGAACCACACGGGTCGGGGTATCTCGCTGGAACGTCGAGAAACGTCACCGGCACGACGGAATTCCGGTAACAAAAGAACAGTTAAAAGAAATGAGAAACGAGACATGAAGCAAGAAGAGAAAAATGATAAAGAGAAGTACGAGAGAATATATAAAGGGTAGAGAGAGAGAGAAAGTGGAAAGAGAGAGAAGAAGGAGAGAGAGAAAGTGGGGACCACGGGGTTAAAGGGGAGGTTGCGATTGGCTGAGAGAATAAATTGAGAAGGATATAAAAGATTGTAAAAATATTATATGGTTAACTTAAAGATTTAAAAGATAGGTAATGAACAGTAAGATATCAGATTAGTTAGAAAAATATATGCGAAGGTTTTAATAATATTAAAAAAATTTGGGATTTTGGCGCCAAATGAAACGTTTCCAAATTGCGCCTGGGTTGGGTCCAAAAATTCGAAATTCAAATAATAGGATTTTAAGCGGGTTCCAAATTTTAAAATGAAATGTTTTATGATTAAAAAGCATACTCTCAAAACGGACACACGTGCGTGCACGTAGCCATCCAAACTTGCCCGTTTTACTGAACGGGACGAGAACACAATGCACGGACGCTACCACGAGGCTAGGGGTGTCAAGTAGGCCAAGATGAATATTTTCAATTTTATTTTAGATGCTAAAATTTGTTATATGTAGAAATGACTTTGCCGGGTAAATTTTACAGTAAGCAACAAACAAGCAAATTAAATGAAATGAGTACCACATTATACTCAAACAGTAACTGAAAATAGTAGCATTGGGCTCGGGTGTTACATTATACCCAACTACAAAAAGAATTTCGTCCTCGAAATTCCAAGAATACAAAGATAGATAACTACAAGAAAAGGTGAGGAAACTTCTGCCGGATTTCATCTTCTCGTTCCCAAGTGGATTCTCCATGCGATCGATTACCCCAAGAAACTAGCACAAGAGGGGTAACCTTGTTCTTAAGAACCTTTTCTCTTCGATCCTTGATTTCAACTGGTCGCTCTTCAAAAGTTAGGTCGTCCCGAACGGTCAACTCCGAATGATCCAAGACATGAGTCTCATCACGAACATACCTCCGTAGTTGAGACACATGAAACACATCGTGAACTCCTGCTAATGATGGTGGTAATGCCAACCGGAACGATACCTCTCCGACACGCTCCAATATCTCGAAGGGTCCAACGAATCGGGGACTAAGCTTTCCCCGACTTCCAAAGCGAATCACCCCTCTAGTCGGTGATATCTTCAGGAATACCAAATCGCCCACGGCGAACTCTAGAGGTCTTCTTGACGTGTCGGCCCAACTCTTCTGTCTGTCTTGAGCTGCCTTCATATGCTTTCTGATTGTATTCACCTTCTCGACTGTCTGCACCACCAAATCTGGTCCTAGTAACCTTCGTTCACCAACATCATCCCAACAAACCGGTGAACGGCACTTACGACCATACAGCGCCTCAAACGGGGCCATCTGAATAGTTGCTTGGAAGCTGTTGTTGTACGAAAACTCTACCAGGTGTAGATGATCTTCCCAAGAACCTTTGAAGTCCAACATGCAAGCTCTCAACATGTCTTCAAGAGTTTGGATCGTTCTCTCCGATCGTCCATCAGTTTGAGGATGATAAGCTGTGCTAAACTTCAATCGAGTCCCCAAACTTTCCTGTAAACTCCTCCAGAAGTGTGATAAGAACCGAGTGTCCCGATCGGACACGATGCTCACCGGTACTCCATGCAATCTTATGATCTCCTGCATGTACCGCTCTGCCAAAGTCTCTATTGATTGACCAACCCGAAAAGGAATAAAGTGAGCTGCCTTGGTCAACCGATCGACAATCACCCATACAGCATCGTTGCCCTTTGGACTCCGCGGTAAAGCCGTCACGAAATCCATGGTTATATGTTCCCACTTCCATTAAGGAATCGGAAGTGGTTGCAACAATCCAGCAACCCTTTGGTGTTCAGCCTTGACTTACTGACACACCAAGCATTTAGCCACGAAGCGATCAATTTCCCGTTTCATACCTTCCCACCAGAAATGCTGTCGAATATCTCGGTACATCTTTGTCCCTCCTGGATGTACAGAGTAAGCTGAACTGTGTGCCTCCTTCATAAGCTCTTCACGCACATCTCCCTTTGGCACACACACACGGCTACCATATCTCAACGAACCGTCTTCATGGATCAGTAAATCGGTTCGTAGTCCGGCTTCAACCTGCTCTCGAAACTTTTGCAGTCTAGGATCCTGCGATTGCGCCGCTTTAATCTTCTCAACTAAGGACGATTGTACTTGCAACTGCATCAACTGTCCTGTAGCACGCGGTAGCACAACCTCCAAGTCAAATCTCCGAAACTCCTCAATGATCTCTCTCTGTGCAGTCAATAACTGAATTGCTGGTAACCGACTTAGCACATCTAGCACGACGTTAACTTTTCCCGGATGGTACTTAAGATCAAGGTCGTAGTCGGCCATCAGCTCCAACCATCTGCGTTGCCTCATGTTTAACTCCTTCTGAGTGAATACATATTTCAAACTCTTGTGATCCGTAAAGACTTCAACTCTCTCGCCCAGAAGGTAGTGTCTCCAAATCTTCAGGGCGAAGATCACGGCTGCAAGCTCCAAGTCGTGAGTCGGATAGTTCTGCTCATGAGTCTTCAGCTGTCTCGATGCGTAAGCGACGACTTTCCCGTTCTGCATCAAAACACATCCCAATCCCTTTCCAGATGCGTCGCTGTGAATCACCAGTCCTCCTGAATCATCCGGTACGGTTAGGATAGGGGCGGTTATCAACTTCTGCTTCAACGTCTCGAAGGCCAATGCACATCCATCCGTCCAAACAAACGGTACCTCCTTACGCGTAAGCTTGGTTAACGGCTCAGCTAAACGAGCGAAGTTCTCCACAAATCTCCTGTAGTATCCGGCTAATCCAAGGAAACTTCTTATCTCAGCTACATTCCTTGGAATAGGCCAATCTCGAACTGCTGCAATCTTTTCGGGATGGACGGCGATTCCATCACCCGACACGACATGTCCCAGAAATTTCACTTCTTCCAGCCAGAATTCGCACTACTCATCTTCGCATAAAGCTTCTCCTGTCTCAACATCTGCAGGACCTAATGATATCCGGATCGCAAATCCAGTTTCGAGAATACTCTCGCGCCACTAAGCTGCTCAAAAAGTTCTCCAATGCGAGGGATCGGGTACTTGTTCTTAATAGTCGCTCGGTTCAATTCTCGATAATCAATGCACATCCTTCTCGTGCCATCCTTCTTCTTTACTAAAAGAACTGGAGCTCCCAAGGCGAGTTGCTGCTTCGAATCCAACCCTTCTCAAGTAATTCACCAACTTGCTTCTTAACTCCTTCCAATTCCACTGGTGTCATTGGATAGTAAGCTTTAGACACTGGCGCTGCACCAGGACTAAGGTCAATCGTGAACTCCACATCTCGCTTCGGCGGTAAGCCCGATATATCTTCAAACACGTCCATAGAATCACGAACAACAGCCGGCTCTTTACTTTCATCACTTCCATTGATGCAAGAACATTGTTTGTCGGCCTAGCCCTAAACTCGACCGGCCCGACAGAACTGCTTCCTTACCGCAACTGCTGTCTGCTGTGAACTCCCAATTTTCCTGATATGCTCTGCTGTTCTCGAGCTGCCGTAAGAACCTGTGAGAAAGTGGTCAAACCCAGGGAGACAATCTGCCTCTGGATGTCCACATCCAAACTGCGCAAGAACCTTCGCGCCCTGTCTGCCTCCTTGGCGACTAAGGGTCCAGCGAAACGGCTGAGTCTTGTCCATTCCGCTGCATGTACATCCACAGCTGCTCCATTTTGTCTCAGCCCGATAAATCTTTCCTCCATTTCCTCCCGGGCAGTCCGCGGGAAGAACTTTTCCAAGAAACTTTTAGAGAAATCCGCCCAATTGATTGGCTTGGACAAGCGGGTCTCCTCCACAAGCCACCACTCTCGGGCGTAATCCACCAGCTGAATGCGCACCATATCTACTCTCTTATCTTCTGGGATCTGTGCCGCAATCAGTAAATTCTCCGTGTCTACTAGCCACTGCTCGGCTGGCAACGGCTCCTCCAAGCCAGTGAAAGTAGTAGGACCCAATCGTCTGAAATCTGCCACGGTCCCTACTCGGTCAACTGGTCTAGTTCCAATCTTGTTCACAGACTGCTGAACGATCTGCAAACCTTCCTGAAACGAGTCCGCTTGCTGCTGGATCAGCTCGGGCTGTTTCTTTGATTTCCAGCATTCCTCTTATCACTCCAAGCATGGCGGCTTCGTTCACACGCCTCTGGTACGTCTTCAACTTCTTACCTGTCATAATCCTGAACTCAAAACACCCAACATTAGCATGATGATAGATTCTGAATGTGGATCAAGGCTAGAACTCCAAGATACTTAAATAGAGTACCGCATTGTAGCTATGCCGCGGTATCATAGCCGCAATTACTTAACTCCACCCAAGTCGCCTAAGTCCTAGAGATAACAAGAAATTAGGTTTTCGAGTTAACAGTGCAAAGTAAGTTTGCATGTCGACATGATCTGGAAGAATGATTCAAGAACGGTAAAACGGTCAAGGTGGCAGGACATGTTTTCTAATCACGGGTATTATAATTCGTGTATCGGGTGCAATACCCAACTACAAAGAATCAACCCAATTAACCTATGGCTCTGATACCAAAAAAACCATGTCACGCCCCGCTTCCCAGAGTACGCAAGATTGGGCACGTGACATAGCCAACCATGCTACCTGTGAGTAGGAAGTATCCATCCACAGTCACATTACGGTTGTAAGGATATCAAGAACAAGATAATAAGCTAATCTAATACATGTCCAAATCCATAATAACAAGAATCAATAAACAATAAATGCGGAAGCTAAAGATCCAATACAATGAATAAACAGTACGTCCCATAATGCGGGCTCACATCTGGAAATGAAATGAAATAAATGAACTAACCACTACAGAACTCACAAATCAGCCTGTTGGCTGAAGTACTCCTGCTCAGTCGTCGACAGTGGTAAAGAATCTGGGCCATGCAAAACCCAGACGTCAGCGCGTCATGTCAACCAACAATATAATATAAACATGGTAATAAGCAATGCAGGTATGAACATGAATAAAGCAGTACTAAGAAATAACAGAGCAGGGTAATGTGCAGTGGTGACTAAACTGTCCTATCAGGTTTCTACTCTATAGTCTTTGAAACCAATTGATGAATCGTCGATGTAACTCAATAGTATCCCGTGCGTGCCCGGGACCACGGTCATGATCCTCGGGGCTGAGTCCGAGACGTGCCGCTAAGCAGTAAAAGGTAGTAGGATAGACGAGTGATGTCAGCATCATCACTCCCGGACCGGCCAAGCCCGTAAGACTGATCAGAACAATGTATCGAACTGTTGAGTTACAAGTCGGTTTCACCTTTGATTTCCCCATACCCCCAAACTATGTATGTCAAGTCAGGTATTCAGTAGTCAGGGACTAATGCCAACACAAGATCCGGTAAAAGTAGGTCTGTCTGGATAGACAGCGGGAATGGTCAGGTTTGTCGGCATTAGGCATGAGATCAGGTAACAGGTAAAGCCATGGTACATCAGGTCAACCAGGTAATGTATAAAGGTGTCATGTCATGTCAAGAGTGTACGGTACCATGTCATGTCAAGTAGGAAGTGTAACAGGTCATGTCAGGAAGCACAAGATGTCATGTGGGTGCTCATAATCAAACTAACATAAACATGTGTATAAATAAACAAGCATGAGTACTATCAGAACAATAACTGGAACATGTAATATGATATGCCAATAGATATAATTTCAAGGATATGGATGCACAGTTATCGATTAGGGTTACATTTATAGTTCCAATATTAATTAGGATACAATTTATTAAATATGGAGTGTTAATATCACATTATTATGTAGTGATGTGATCTATGGATGCAATTATATGTATCTTAAATGCGATGGATGCAAACGGGTATCCGAAAAGTTATAAAACTATAAAATGGTAATGTGGGATGTACAACTAAACAATATGTGATATAATAATATTAATATGGATAGCATATTCAAAGCGATTAGTAACTATAAAAGATGTATTGATTAACCATGCACAAGAAGGTTCCGTTCAGAAATTTAGCGTCACCCTAATTTGTAAAATAGCTTAAAAATAACAAATGTTCTCCAAAAGAGACATATCTTATACCAAAACGAAGATAATTCAATAAGGTTTTCAGTGTTATAAGTATAAGCATCTCAGGTTATCCCTACAAAAAGTTATGAATATTCAAAGTTGAAAGTTTGCTACTGGAATTTCCCTGGACAGCAGTTTAGAGACGTGTTCATTTGCATTTTACGTTAATTAAACAATTTATTTTGCAAGTAAATATTTCATAGAGTTATAGTATTCTGAATTATCTTCGTAACGAACTAAAGAACGTATCCTAATGATTTTTCTATGATTTATAATGAATTTTATAAGATAAGGTGTACAGTAAATTTCAGATTTGTCATATCCGATTTTTCAACGACATTTCATATGTAAACTATAAGATTTTCAAATGTATAATATTATAAAATGAAGATTATAAATGTATATAGCATGTAGCAAGATTAACTTTCCTCGATGGGTCGCGAATCGGGAAAACGGAACGTTAACCGTCGGCGGGGAAAACTCGCGATGGCGCACGGTTCACGGAATGAACCCAAACGACGAACAAAGGAACCACACGGGTCGGGGTATCTCGCTGGAACGTCGAGAAACGTCACCGGCACGACGGAATTCCGGTAACAAAAGAACAGTTAAAAGAAATGAGAAACGAGACATGAAGCAAGAAGAGAAAAATGATAAAGAGAAGTACGAGAGAATATATAAAGGGTAGAGAGAGAGAGAAAGTGGAAAGAGAGAGAAGAAGGAGAGAGAGAAAGTGGGGACCACGGGGTTAAAGGGGAGGTTGCGATTGGCTGAGAGAATAAATTGAGAAGGATATAAAAGATTGTAAAAATATTATATGGTTAACTTAAAGATTTAAAAGATAGGTAATGAACAGTAAGATATCAGATTAGTTAGAAAAATATATGCGAAGGTTTTAATAATATTAAAAAAATTTGGGATTTTGGCGCCAAATGAAACGTTTCCAAATTGCGCCTGGGTTGGGTCCAAAAATTCGAAATTCAAATAATAGGATTTTAAGCGGGTTCCAAATTTTAAAATGAAATGTTTTATGATTAAAAAGCATACTCTCAAAACGGACACACGTGCGTGCACGTAGCCATCCAAACTTGCCCGTTTTACTGAACGGGACGAGAACACAATGCACGGACGCTACCACGAGGCTAGGGGTGTCAAGTAGGCCAAGATGAATATTTTCAATTTTATTTTAGATGCTAAAATTTGTTATATGTAGAAATGACTTTGCCGGGTAAATTTTACAGTAAGCAACAAACAAGCAAATTAAATGAAATGAGTACCACATTATACTCAAACAGTAACTGAAAATAGTAGCATTGGGCTCGGGTGTTACATTATACCCAACTACAAAAAGAATTTCGTCCTCGAAATTCCAAGAATACAAAGATAGATAACTACAAGAAAAGGTGAGGAAACTTCTGCCGGATTTCATCTTCTCGTTCCCAAGTGGATTCTCCATGCGATCGATTACCCCAAGAAACTAGCACAAGAGGGGTAACCTTGTTCTTAAGAACCTTTTCTCTTCGATCCTTGATTTCAACTGGTCGCTCTTCAAAAGTTAGGTCGTCCCGAACGGTCAACTCCGAATGATCCAAGACATGAGTCTCATCACGAACATACCTCCGTAGTTGAGACACATGAAACACATCGTGAACTCCTGCTAATGATGGTGGTAATGCCAACCGGAACGATACCTCTCCGACACGCTCCAATATCTCGAAGGGTCCAACGAATCGGGGACTAAGCTTTCCCCGACTTCCAAAGCGAATCACCCCTCTAGTCGGTGATATCTTCAGGAATACCAAATCGCCCACGGCGAACTCTAGAGGTCTTCTTGACGTGTCGGCCCAACTCTTCTGTCTGTCTTGAGCTGCCTTCATATGCTTTCTGATTGTATTCACCTTCTCGACTGTCTGCACCACCAAATCTGGTCCTAGTAACCTTCGTTCACCAACATCATCCCAACAAACCGGTGAACGGCACTTACGACCATACAGCGCCTCAAACGGGGCCATCTGAATAGTTGCTTGGAAGCTGTTGTTGTACGAAAACTCTACCAGGTGTAGATGATCTTCCCAAGAACCTTTGAAGTCCAACATGCAAGCTCTCAACATGTCTTCAAGAGTTTGGATCGTTCTCTCCGATCGTCCATCAGTTTGAGGATGATAAGCTGTGCTAAACTTCAATCGAGTCCCCAAACTTTCCTGTAAACTCCTCCAGAAGTGTGATAAGAACCGAGTGTCCCGATCGGACACGATGCTCACCGGTACTCCATGCAATCTTATGATCTCCTGCATGTACCGCTCTGCCAAAGTCTCTATTGATTGACCAACCCGAAAAGGAATAAAGTGAGCTGCCTTGGTCAACCGATCGACAATCACCCATACAGCATCGTTGCCCTTTGGACTCCGCGGTAAAGCCGTCACGAAATCCATGGTTATATGTTCCCACTTCCATTAAGGAATCGGAAGTGGTTGCAACAATCCAGCAACCCTTTGGTGTTCAGCCTTGACTTACTGACACACCAAGCATTTAGCCACGAAGCGATCAATTTCCCGTTTCATACCTTCCCACCAGAAATGCTGTCGAATATCTCGGTACATCTTTGTCCCTCCTGGATGTACAGAGTAAGCTGAACTGTGTGCCTCCTTCATAAGCTCTTCACGCACATCTCCCTTTGGCACACACACACGGCTACCATATCTCAACGAACCGTCTTCATGGATCAGTAAATCGGTTCGTAGTCCGGCTTCAACCTGCTCTCGAAACTTTTGCAGTCTAGGATCCTGCGATTGCGCCGCTTTAATCTTCTCAACTAAGGACGATTGTACTTGCAACTGCATCAACTGTCCTGTAGCACGCGGTAGCACAACCTCCAAGTCAAATCTCCGAAACTCCTCAATGATCTCTCTCTGTGCAGTCAATAACTGAATTGCTGGTAACCGACTTAGCACATCTAGCACGACGTTAACTTTTCCCGGATGGTACTTAAGATCAAGGTCGTAGTCGGCCATCAGCTCCAACCATCTGCGTTGCCTCATGTTTAACTCCTTCTGAGTGAATACATATTTCAAACTCTTGTGATCCGTAAAGACTTCAACTCTCTCGCCCAGAAGGTAGTGTCTCCAAATCTTCAGGGCGAAGATCACGGCTGCAAGCTCCAAGTCGTGAGTCGGATAGTTCTGCTCATGAGTCTTCAGCTGTCTCGATGCGTAAGCGACGACTTTCCCGTTCTGCATCAAAACACATCCCAATCCCTTTCCAGATGCGTCGCTGTGAATCACCAGTCCTCCTGAATCATCCGGTACGGTTAGGATAGGGGCGGTTATCAACTTCTGCTTCAACGTCTCGAAGGCCAATGCACATCCATCCGTCCAAACAAACGGTACCTCCTTACGCGTAAGCTTGGTTAACGGCTCAGCTAAACGAGCGAAGTTCTCCACAAATCTCCTGTAGTATCCGGCTAATCCAAGGAAACTTCTTATCTCAGCTACATTCCTTGGAATAGGCCAATCTCGAACTGCTGCAATCTTTTCGGGATGGACGGCGATTCCATCACCCGACACGACATGTCCCAGAAATTTCACTTCTTCCAGCCAGAATTCGCACTACTCATCTTCGCATAAAGCTTCTCCTGTCTCAACATCTGCAGGACCTAATGATATCCGGATCGCAAATCCAGTTTCGAGAATACTCTCGCGCCACTAAGCTGCTCAAAAAGTTCTCCAATGCGAGGGATCGGGTACTTGTTCTTAATAGTCGCTCGGTTCAATTCTCGATAATCAATGCACATCCTTCTCGTGCCATCCTTCTTCTTTACTAAAAGAACTGGAGCTCCCAAGGCGAGTTGCTGCTTCGAATCCAACCCTTCTCAAGTAATTCACCAACTTGCTTCTTAACTCCTTCCAATTCCACTGGTGTCATTGGATAGTAAGCTTTAGACACTGGCGCTGCACCAGGACTAAGGTCAATCGTGAACTCCACATCTCGCTTCGGCGGTAAGCCCGATATATCTTCAAACACGTCCATAGAATCACGAACAACAGCCGGCTCTTTACTTTCATCACTTCCATTGATGCAAGAACATTGTTTGTCGGCCTAGCCCTAAACTCGACCGGCCCGACAGAACTGCTTCCTTACCGCAACTGCTGTCTGCTGTGAACTCCCAATTTTCCTGATATGCTCTGCTGTTCTCGAGCTGCCGTAAGAACCTGTGAGAAAGTGGTCAAACCCAGGGAGACAATCTGCCTCTGGATGTCCACATCCAAACTGCGCAAGAACCTTCGCGCCCTGTCTGCCTCCTTGGCGACTAAGGGTCCAGCGAAACGGCTGAGTCTTGTCCATTCCGCTGCATGTACATCCACAGCTGCTCCATTTTGTCTCAGCCCGATAAATCTTTCCTCCATTTCCTCCCGGGCAGTCCGCGGGAAGAACTTTTCCAAGAAACTTTTAGAGAAATCCGCCCAATTGATTGGCTTGGACAAGCGGGTCTCCTCCACAAGCCACCACTCTCGGGCGTAATCCACCAGCTGAATGCGCACCATATCTACTCTCTTATCTTCTGGGATCTGTGCCGCAATCAGTAAATTCTCCGTGTCTACTAGCCACTGCTCGGCTGGCAACGGCTCCTCCAAGCCAGTGAAAGTAGTAGGACCCAATCGTCTGAAATCTGCCACGGTCCCTACTCGGTCAACTGGTCTAGTTCCAATCTTGTTCACAGACTGCTGAACGATCTGCAAACCTTCCTGAAACGAGTCCGCTTGCTGCTGGATCAGCTCGGGCTGTTTCTTTGATTTCCAGCATTCCTCTTATCACTCCAAGCATGGCGGCTTCGTTCACACGCCTCTGGTACGTCTTCAACTTCTTACCTGTCATAATCCTGAACTCAAAACACCCAACATTAGCATGATGATAGATTCTGAATGTGGATCAAGGCTAGAACTCCAAGATACTTAAATAGAGTACCGCATTGTAGCTATGCCGCGGTATCATAGCCGCAATTACTTAACTCCACCCAAGTCGCCTAAGTCCTAGAGATAACAAGAAATTAGGTTTTCGAGTTAACAGTGCAAAGTAAGTTTGCATGTCGACATGATCTGGAAGAATGATTCAAGAACGGTAAAACGGTCAAGGTGGCAGGACATGTTTTCTAATCACGGGTATTATAATTCGTGTATCGGGTGCAATACCCAACTACAAAGAATCAACCCAATTAACCTATGGCTCTGATACCAAAAAAACCATGTCACGCCCCGCTTCCCAGAGTACGCAAGATTGGGCACGTGACATAGCCAACCATGCTACCTGTGAGTAGGAAGTATCCATCCACAGTCACATTACGGTTGTAAGGATATCAAGAACAAGATAATAAGCTAATCTAATACATGTCCAAATCCATAATAACAAGAATCAATAAACAATAAATGCGGAAGCTAAAGATCCAATACAATGAATAAACAGTACGTCCCATAATGCGGGCTCACATCTGGAAATGAAATGAAATAAATGAACTAACCACTACAGAACTCACAAATCAGCCTGTTGGCTGAAGTACTCCTGCTCAGTCGTCGACAGTGGTAAAGAATCTGGGCCATGCAAAACCCAGACGTCAGCGCGTCATGTCAACCAACAATATAATATAAACATGGTAATAAGCAATGCAGGTATGAACATGAATAAAGCAGTACTAAGAAATAACAGAGCAGGGTAATGTGCAGTGGTGACTAAACTGTCCTATCAGGTTTCTACTCTATAGTCTTTGAAACCAATTGATGAATCGTCGATGTAACTCAATAGTATCCCGTGCGTGCCCGGGACCACGGTCATGATCCTCGGGGCTGAGTCCGAGACGTGCCGCTAAGCAGTAAAAGGTAGTAGGATAGACGAGTGATGTCAGCATCATCACTCCCGGACCGGCCAAGCCCGTAAGACTGATCAGAACAATGTATCGAACTGTTGAGTTACAAGTCGGTTTCACCTTTGATTTCCCCATACCCCCAAACTATGTATGTCAAGTCAGGTATTCAGTAGTCAGGGACTAATGCCAACACAAGATCCGGTAAAAGTAGGTCTGTCTGGATAGACAGCGGGAATGGTCAGGTTTGTCGGCATTAGGCATGAGATCAGGTAACAGGTAAAGCCATGGTACATCAGGTCAACCAGGTAATGTATAAAGGTGTCATGTCATGTCAAGAGTGTACGGTACCATGTCATGTCAAGTAGGAAGTGTAACAGGTCATGTCAGGAAGCACAAGATGTCATGTGGGTGCTCATAATCAAACTAACATAAACATGTGTATAAATAAACAAGCATGAGTACTATCAGAACAATAACTGGAACATGTAATATGATATGCCAATAGATATAATTTCAAGGATATGGATGCACAGTTATCGATTAGGGTTACATTTATAGTTCCAATATTAATTAGGATACAATTTATTAAACATGGAGTGTTAATATCACATTATTATGTAGTGATGTGATCTATGGATGCAATTATATGTATCTTAAATGCGATGGATGCAAACGGGTATCCGAAAAGTTATAAAACTATAAAATGGTAATGTGGGATGTACAACTAAACAATATGTGATATAATAATATTAATATGGATAGCATATTCAAAGCGATTAGTAACTATAAAAGATGTATTGATTAACCATGCACAAGAAGGTTCCGTTCAGAAATTTAGCGTCACCCTAATTTGTAAAATAGCTTAAAAATAACAAATGTTCTCCAAAAGAGACATATCTTATACCAAAACGAAGATAATTCAATAAGGTTTTCAGTGTTATAAGTATAAGCATCTCAGGTTATCCCTACAAAAAGTTATGAATATTCAAAGTTGAAAGTTTGCTACTGGAATTTCCCTGGACAGCAGTTTAGAGACGTGTTCATTTGCATTTTACGTTAATTAAACAATTTATTTTGCAAGTAAATATTTCATAGAGTTATAGTATTCTGAATTATCTTCGTAACGAACTAAAGAACGTATCCTAATGATTTTTCTATGATTTATAATGAATTTTATAAGATAAGGTGTACAGTAAATTTCAGATTTGTCATATCCGATTTTTCAACGACATTTCATATGTAAACTATAAGATTTTCAAATGTATAATATTATAAAATGAAGATTATAAATGTATATAGCATGTAGCAAGATTAACTTGCCTCGATGGGTCGCGAATCGGGAAAACGGAACGTTAACCGTCGGCGGGGAAAACTCGCGATGGCGCACGGTTCACGGAATGAACCCAAACGACGAACAAAGGAACCACACGGGTCGGGGTATCTCGCTGGAACGTCGAGAAACGTCACCGGCACGACGGAATTCCGGTAACAAAAGAACAGTTAAAAGAAATGAGAAACGAGACATGAAGCAAGAAGAGAAAAATGATAAAGAGAAGTACGAGAGAATATATAAGGGGTAGAGAGAGAGAGAAAGTGGAAAGAGAGAGAAGAAGGAGAGAGAGAAAGTGGGGACCACGGGGTTAAAGGGGAGGTTGCGATTGGCTGAGAGAATAAATTGAGAAGGATATAAAAGATTGTAAAAATATTATATGGTTAACTTAAAGATTTAAAAGATAGGTAATGAACAGTAAGATATCAGATTAGTTAGAAAAATATATGCGAAGGTTTTAATAATATTAAAAAAATTTGGGATTTTGGCGCCAAATGAAACGTTTCCAAATTGCGCCTGGGTTGGGTCCAAAAATTCGAAATTCAAATAATAGGATTTTAAGCGGGTTCCAAATTTTAAAATGAAATGTTTTATGATTAAAAAGCATACTCTCAAAACGGACACACGTGCGTGCACGTAGCCATCCAAACTTGCCCGTTTTACTGAACGGGACGAGAACACAATGCACGGACGCTACCACGAGGCTAGGGGTGTCAAGTAGGCCAAGATGAATATTTTCAATTTTATTTTAGATGCTAAAATTTGTTATATGTAGAAATGACTTTGCCGGGTAAATTTTACAGTAAGCAACAAACAAGCAAATTAAATGAAATGAGTACCACATTATACTCAAACAGTAACTGAAAATAGTAGCATTGTGTTACAGTTTCCTAGGTGAAGGTGGAATATATTTGGGGACATCTCCCCAAAGGTCGGATACATTCCTCGAGAAGGGGCTCCCGAGGAATGTCCCCGATGCAACTCATTGATTCCACCCGCATAGCTTTCGGGATACGTCATCCGCCACGTGTCGTAATCTGAGGAGACACCACTTGAGAGCATCATCATTAGCCCCTCACTCTCGTTCTGACCTATTCATTGATCGGGTTGAGAGTGACCTGCTCGGTTTTTCTTTTGCTCATTTTGGCGCCAAGGAATCATAATGCGGATCGCCTGGAAACGGCATGGAGTTTGGTGGTTACGTCGTTTCGATTTTTAGGCCCACGTGTCGCCTCGTCGTTCGCCTGAATCTTCGTGCGTATCCCCGATGGCGTCACCGGATCAATGAAATGATCGCACTTTAAAGAGGGGGCGCCGTTCCAGCCGATCGCCAGTTAGGATACGGGCCATGTGTCAGACGTCGGTTGGTGGAAGTGACATGCTATCTCTGACTCCTGCAGTCGAAAAGACGTCCCCAATGGCCGATCGCCACGTGGAGCCCGCCGGTCGCTAGGCGCGACGTTTCGTTTTTGCGGGAATCAATCAGGGTCGTAGGATGTTCCCATTTAGGGTGTATAAATAGGAGGGGACCATCCTAGGGCTGATACTTTGCTCAAATTCTCTTTCATTGCTGAAGATTGCCCGACGCTCTTTCTTTTAGGTCGAATCCCTTGTTGATTTTATCTTGGTGAGTCCCTTCTTTTGAATCAGGTTTGATGTCTTCATCTGAGGAGTCCGTAGAGGTAGTAAGGGTAGAGTCGGATGATGAGGCTCCCGTTGTTGGGGCCGAGTTCGGTGGGTCTTCCTCTTCTTCGGCTTCAGATAGCCAAGAGGGTTCTTCTTCTTCTTCGCCCTCTGTGTCAGGTTCGCCCCCTAGAGTCAGTGCCGTCCCTGTCGCTCGCCGTCGGGCGGCGACAAGGGCTCCCAAGGTGCGCATCGGGAATACCCGTGATGCGCCCTCTATTTTGAAGAGTCTGGAAGAGCTTTTTGAAATTCGGGCTCGATTCCACATCCCCTCTAACTATTCCATCCGTTTAGCTAGAGAGGGCAAGCGAGCGGACCAAGTGCAGGGCAAGGAGATTGCCCTGTATTTGGAAGCGTTCTGGCAGGAATACATCTGCCCTTCCTAACTGGGGTCTGCGGGGTGCTTCATTGCTTTCATCTCACCCTGGACCTGCTAGCTCCGAACTCATGGAGCATTCTTCTAGGGTTTCTGGTCCGGTTAAAACTTGAAAATATCACCTTCAGCTTGACTCTCCTGGTCTCTTTCCTTTGTTATAAGAATCACCCCGGCACAAGTAAGGATGAGCCGAGCTGGGTGTATTTCTCTTTTAAAAAACGTAAGTACGGAGTGGCCGGATTGGGGGTAGTAGCCGTCCCTTCTTCCATCCATGAATGGAAGGAGAAGTTTATATTCGTCAGGCCGCCTGAGGGCGAGGATTGGCTTGTGCCTACACAGTGGCACGGGGCCGACTCCCCGAGGGCAAAGCTGTCGACTTCCCCCGAAGCGAGGGTGGTGTCCTAATGGGAACCAATCCAACGGACGGATGTTCTGCTATCCGAGAAGGCACTGAGCTGGGCTGGACTCAGTCCTGCACATTTCTTGGGTAAGTTAGGGCCTTCGACGATCTGTTTAGACTTTGTCAAATTTTCTTTGCTGTTTTTGTGTTGCTGTCATGCCCCGATTCCCAAACTACGCTAAAGTGGGCACGTGACATAGCCAACCATGCTACCTGTGGATAGGAAAAATCCTTCCACAGTCACATTACGGTTGTGGAGATATCAAGAACAGGAAAGTAAACTAACTACCTAGTACATGTCCATAAGCCAGAGTAAGAGAATCAAGAGATAACAATATGTGGAAGCCAAAAGATACAATAAATGAAACACCTGGAGTGAAACTACGTACCGACAGGAACCTCACCGCTCGTCTAACAGCGGCAAAATTCCTAATCTGTCTGCAGCAATGTAGAAGAATCTGGGCCATGCAAAACCCAGACGTCAGCGCGTCATGTCATCAAGTAATAACATAGTAAACAGGCAATGCGAATATAAACATGAATAAAGTAAGGGTAACAATAATATAAATCAGAGCAGTACAGGATAGTGTGCAGTGGGTAAACTGGATTGTTCTATCAGGTTCTCTGTTCTAAAGTCTTTGAAACCAAATTGATGAATCATCGATGTAACTCAATAGTATCCCGTACATACCCAGGACCACGGCCACAATATTCTCGGCTGCAGCCGAGACATGCCGCTAGGCACAAAACAGGAATGTGTACACTCGATAGTATCCCGTACATACCCGGGACCACGGCCATAATATTCTCGGCTGAAACCGAGACATGCTGCTAGGCACAAAACAGGAATGTGTACACTCAATACAGGTAGTGAACTGTCGAGTTACAAGTTAGATTTCACCTTTGATTTCCCCATACTCCCAAGTTATATGTGTATGTCAAGTCAGGTATCCAGTAATCAAGAAACTAATGCCAACACAGGATCAGGTAAACAGGTTTGTCTGGATAGACAACAGGAACGGTCCATGAGGACTACATGTTATGTTTGTTGGCTACACAAGATCAGGTAACAGGTAAAGCCATGGTACATCAGGTCAAGCAAGGTAATGCATAAGGTGTCATGTCATGTCAAGGGTGTATGGTACCATGTCATGTCAAGTAGGAAGTGTAACAGGTCATGTCAGGAAGCACAAGATGTCATGTGGGTGCTCATAATCAAACTAACATAAGCATGTGTATAAATAAACAAGCATGAGTACTATCAGAACAATAAACTGGAACATGTAATATGATATGCAAATAGATATAATTTCAAGAATATGGATGCACAGTTATCGATTAGGGTTACATTTATAGTTTCAATATTAATTAGGATGCAATTTATTAAACATGGAGTGTTAATATCACATTATTATGTAGTAATGTGATCTATGGATGCAATTATATGTATCTTAGATGCGATGGATGCAAACGGGTATCCGAAAAGTTATAAAACTATAAAATGGTAATGTGAGATGTACAACTAAGCAATATGTGATATAAATATTGATATAATAATATTAATATGGATAGCATATTCAAAGCGATTAATAACTATAAAAGTGGTATTGATTAACCATGCACAAGAAAGTTCCGTTCAGAAATTCAGCGTCATCCTAATTTGTAAAATAGCTTAAAAATAACAAACGTTCTCCAAAAGGGACGTGTCTTATACCAAAACAAAGATAATTCAATAAGGTTTTCAGTTTTATAAGTATAAGAATCTCAGGTTGTCCCTACAAAAAGTTATGAACATTCGAAATTGAAAGTTTGCTGCTGGAATTTCCCTGGACAGCAGTTTGGAGACATTTTCATTTGCATTTTACGTTCTTTAAACAATTTATTTTGCAAGTAAATATTTCATAGAGTTATAGTATTCTGAGTTATCTTCGTAACGAACTAAAGAACATATACTAATGATTTTTCTATGATTTATAATGAATTTTATAAGGTAAGGTGTACAGTAAATTTCAGATTTGTCGTATCCGCTTTTTCAACGACGTTTCATGTGTAAACTATAATATTTTCAAATATATAATATTATAAAATGCAGATTATAAACTAATTAAAGATAATAATAAGAAATATTACGACGATATATATTTTAATTGATGTGGATGCAGTATAATGTAATCTAGTATGTCACAAGATAAGTTTTCATGATCTAGATTTAATATGATATAAACGGATGCAAACGGAACATCGAAACGTTATAAAATTAAACATGGGGCACTAGATTTAAACTATAGGTATAGTATTTATTTAAATAGGTATAAAATGAATTATATAGCATGTAGCAAGATTAACTTGCCTCGATGGGTCGCGAATCGGGAAAACGGAACGTTAACCGTCGGCGGAGAAAACTCGCGACGGGCGCACGGTTCATGGAATGAACCTAAACGACGAACAAAGGAACCACACGGGTCGGAGTACCTCGCTGGAACGTCGTGAAGCGTCACCGGCACGACGGAATTTCGGCAACAAAAGAACAGTTAAAAAAAATGAGAAACGAGACATGAAACAAGAAGAGAAAGAATGATAAAGAGAAGTACGAGAGAATATAAGAGAGAGAGAGAAAAAGTGGAGAGAGAGAGAGAGAGAGAGAGAGGGAGAGGGAGAGAGAGAAAGTGGAGAGATAGAGAGAGAGAGAGAAGTGGGGCCCACGGGGTTAAGGGGAGGTTGCGATTGGCTGAGAGAATAAATTGAGAAGGATATAAAAGATTGTAAAAATATTATATGGTTAACTAAATTATATATGATGGTTTAAATATATTAAAATCTGGGATTTTGGCGCAAAGTAAAACATTTCCAAATCGCGCCCGAGTCGGGTCCAAAAATTTGAAATTGAAATAATAGAATTTTAGGCGGGATCCAAAATTTAAAATGAAGTGTTTTATGATCAAAAAGCATACCCCAAAACGGACACACGTACGTGCACGTAACAGTCCAAACTCGCCCGTTTCACTGAACGGGACGAGAACACGATGCACGGACGCTACAACAGGGTTAGGGGTGTCAAGCAGGCCAAGATGAATATTTTTAATTTTATTTTAGATGCCAAAAATTGTTATATGCAGAAATTAATTTCCGGGTAGAATTTACAATAATTAACCATCAAGCAAGATAAATGAAATAAGTGCCACACTATGTTCGAACGGTAACTGAAATCAGTAGCATTGGGCTCGGGTGTTACATTATACCTAACTACAAAAAGAATTTCGTCCTCGAAATTCCAAGAATACAAAGATAGATAACTACAAGAAAAGGTGAGGAAATTTCTGCCGGATTTCATCTTCTCGTTCCCAAGTGGACTCTCCATGCGAGTGATTACCCCAAGAAACAAGCACAAGAGGGATTACCTTGTTCTTAAGAATCTTTTCCCTTCGATCCACGATTCAGGTCGCTCCTCAAAATTCAAGTCTTCTCGTACTGTTAGCTCCGAATGATCCAATACGTGTGTTTCATCTCGAACATACCTACGGAGTTGAGATACGCGAAATATATCGTGCACATTCGCCAAGGACTGCGGTAACGCCAAACGATACGCTACCTCACCAACACGCTCCAAGATCTCAAAGGGTCCAACGAATCGAGGACTAAGCTTTCCTCGACTTCTAAAACGAATCACCCCTCTAGTCGGTGATATCTTCAAGAATACCAAATCACCCACGGCGAACTCTAGAGGTCTTCTTGATGTATCTGCCCAACTCTTCTGTCGGTCCTGTGCTGCCTTCATATGATTTCTGATAGGGTTAACCTTTTCAACTGTCTGCACAACCAAATCTGGTCCCAATAATCTTCGTTCACCGACATCGTCCCAACAAACAGGTGAACGGCATTTACGATCATACAAAACTTCAAATGGAGCCATCTGAATAGTTGCCTGAAAACTGTTGTTGTAAGACAACTCCACCAAAAGTAGATGATCCTCCCAAGACCCCTTGAAGTCCAAACTGCATGCTCTCAACGTATCCTCAAGAGTTTGGATCGTTCTCTCCGACTGACCATCAGTTTGAGGATGATAAGTTGTGCTAAACTTCAATCGAGTCCCCAAACTTTCCTGTAGACTCCGCCAAAAGTGTGATAAGAACCGAGTGTCCCGATCGGACACGATGCTCACCGGTACTCCATGCAATCTTACAATCTCTTGCATGTACCGCTCTGCCAAAGTCTCTGTTGATTGACCAACCCGAAAAGGAATAAAATGAGCTGCCTTGGTCAATCGGTCAACAATCACCCATATAGCATGGTTGCCTTTTGGACTTCGCGGTAAAGCCGTCACGAAATCCATGGTTATTTGTTCCCACTTCCACTGAGGAATCGGAAGTGGTTGCAATAAACCAGCAACCCTTTGATGTTCAGCCTTAACTTGCTGACACACCAAGCACTTTGCCACAAAGCGAGCAATCACCCGTTTCATGCCTTCCCACCAGAAATGCTGTCGAATATCTCGGTACATCTTTGTGCCTCCTGAATGTACAGAATAAGCTGAATTGTGTGCCTCCTTTATAAGCTCTTCACGAATATCTCCCTTTGGCGCACACAAACGGGTACCAAACCTCAATGAACCATCTTCGGGGATTAATAAATCTGTTCGTAGTCCGGCTTCAACCTGTCCTCGAAACTTTTGCAGTCTAGGGTCCTGCGATTGTGCTGCTTTAATATTCTCGATCAATGATGATTGTACCTGCAGCTGCATCAACTGTCCCGAAGAATGCGATAGCACAACCTCCGAGTCAAATCTTCGAAAATCTTCAACGATCTCCTTCTGCGTAGTTAACACCTGAATTGCTGGTAACCGATTAAGCGCATCCGGCACGACGTTAACCTTCCCCGGATGGTACTTAAGATCAAGATCGTAGTCAGCCATCAGCTCCAACCATCTACGCTGCCTCATATTAAGCTCCTTCTGTGTGAACACATACTTCAAGCTCTTATGATCAGTAAAAAAAACTTCGACCCTTTCGCCCAGAAGGTAGTGTCTCCAAACCTTCAAAGCAAAAGTCACAGCTGCAAGTTCCAAGTCATGTGTTGGGTAATTCTTCTCATGGGTCTTCAACTGTCTCGATGCGTATGCTACAACCTTCCCATGTTGCATCAAAACATATCCCAATCCTTTCCCAGATGCGTCGCTGTGAATCACCAATCCTCCGGAATTGTCTGGCACGGTCAGAATAGGGGCGGTTATCAACTTGTGCTTCAACGTCTCGAAAGCTAACGCACACTTATCCGCCCATACAAAAGGTACCTCCTTGCGCGTAAGCTTGGTCAACGGCTCTGCCAGACGAGCAAAGTTCTCTACAAATCTCCTGTAGTATCCGGCTAATCCAAGGAAACTTCTTATCTCAGCAACATTCTTTGGAATAGGCCAATCTCGAACTGCTGCAGTCTTTTCTGGATCGACGGCAATGCCATCGCCAGACACAACATGCCCCAAAAACCTTACTTCCTCCATCCAAAACTCGCACTTACTCATCTTCGCATACAATTTCTCCTGTCTCAAAGTCTGCAGTGCGATATTCAAATGCTCAGCATGCTCCTCAAAACTCTTCGAATAAACCAGAATATCGTCAATAAAAAAAACCATGATAAACTGGTCCAAGAACGGTGAAAAGATTCGGTTCATCAAGTCCATGAATACTGCCGGCGCATTCGTTACTCCGAAGGGCATCATTAAGTACTCGTAATGTCCATACCGAGTTCGGAACGGCGTCTTGCAAATATCTTCTGTTTTCACTCGGACCTGATGATATCCGGATCGTAAATCCAGCTTCGAGAATACCCTCGCGCCACTAAACTGCTCAAAAGTTCTCCAATGCGAGGGATCGGGTACTTGTTCTTGATAGCCACCCAGTTTAATTCTCGATAGTCGATGCACATCCTTCTTGTGCCATCCTTCTTCTTTACTAGAAGAACTGGAGCTCCCCAAGGCGAGCTACTGCTTCGAATCCAACCCTTTTCAAGCAATTCAGCAACCTGTTTCTTTACTTCTTCCAACTCTACTGGCGCCATTGGATAATACGCTTTAGATACTGGCGCTGCACCAGGAATAAGATCAATTGCGAACTCCACGTCTCTCCTCGGCGGTAAACCCGATATATCTTCAAACACGTCCATAGAATCACGAACAACAGCCGGCTCTTTACTTTCATCACTTCCATTGATGCAAGAATATTGTTTGTCGGCCTAGCCCTAAACTCGACCAGCCCGACCGAACTGCTTCCTTAACGCAACTGCTGTCTGCTGCAAACTCCCTTTCATCCCAGATAAAATCTGCTGCTCTTGGCTGCTGCAAGTATTTGTGAGAAAGTGGTCAAACCCAGGGAGACAATCTGCCTCTGGATGTCCACGTCCAGTCTGCGTATGAACCTCCGTGCCCTGTCTGCATCGTTGGCAACTAAAGGTCCAGCGAAACTACTGAGTCTCGTCCATTCTGCTACATGTACATCTACGGGTGCTCCCTTCTGCTTTAGTCCGATGAACTTCTCTTCCATTTCCTCCCGTGCAGTCCGCGGGAAGAACTTCTCCAGGAAACTCTTAGAAAAATCCGCCCACTTGATCGGCTTAGGCAAGCGGGTCTCCTCAACAAGCCACCATTCTCGTGCGTAGTCCACTGGCTGAATGCGTACCACAACAACTTTTTTGTCATCTAGAATCTGTGCCGCAAAAAGCAAGTTCTCTGTGTCAACTAGCCACTGCTCCACTGGCAACGGCTCCTTTAAACCAGTAAATGTAGACGGGCCCAACCGCGTGAAATCTGCTACGGTCCCTACTCGGTCAACTGGTCTAGCTCCAACATTGTTCACAGACTGCTGAACGATCTGCAAACCTTCCCGAAACAAGTCCGCTTACTGCTGGATCAGCTCGGTCTGTTTCTTTGATTCTCCAGCATTCCTCTTATCACTCCAAGCATGGAGGCTTCGTCCACACGCCTTGGTACGTCTTCAAATTCTTACCGGCCATATTCCTGAACTCAAAACACCCAACATTAGCATGATGATAGATTCTGAATATAGATCAAAGCTAGAACTCCAAGATACTTAAATAGAGTGCCGCATTGTAACTATGCCGCGGTATCATAGCCACAATTACATAACTCTACCCAAGTCGCCTAAGTCCTAGAGATAACAAGGAATCAGGTTTCGAGTCGATATGCAAAGTAAGTTTGCACATCGTAAAAGATATAATCTGGAAGAATGTGATTCAAGAATGGTAAACGGTAAGGTGGCAGGACATGTTTCCTAAACACGGGTATTCTGATTCGTGTATTGGGTACAACACCCAACTACAAAAGAATCAACCCGACTAACCTATGGCTCTGATACCAAAAGAACCATGTCACGCCCCCCTTCCCAAAGTACGCTAAAGTGGGCACATGACATAACCAACCATGCTACCTGTGGATAGGAAAAATCCTTCCACAGTCACATTACGGCTGTGGAGATATCAAGAACAAGAAAGTAAACTAACTACCTAGTACATGTCCATAAGCCAGAGTAAGAGAATCAAGAAATAACAATATGCGGAAGCCAAAAGATACAATAAATGAAACACCTGGAGTGAAACTACGTACCGACAGGAACCTCACCGCTCGTCTAACAGCGGCAAAACTCCTAATCAGTCTGCAGCAAGGTAGAAGAATCTGGGCCATGCAAAACCCAGACGTCAGCGCGTCGAGTCATCAAGTAATAACATAGTAAACAGGCAATGCGAATATAAACATGAATAAAGCAAGGGTAACAATAATATAAATCAGAGCAGTACAGGGTAGTGTGCAGTGGGTAAACTGGATTGTTCTATCAGGTTCTCTGTTCTAAAGTCTTTGAAACCAAATTGATGAATTATCGATGTAACTCAATAGTATCCCGTACATACCCAGGACCACGGCCACAATATTCTCGGCTGCAGCCGAGACATGCCGCTAGGCACAAAACAGGAATGTGTACACTCGATAGTATCCCGTACATACCCGGGACCACGGCCACAATATTCTCGGCTGAAACCGAGACATGCCACTAGGCACAAAACAGGAATGTGTACACTCAATACAGGTAGTGACCTGTCAAGTTACAAGTCAGATTTCACCTTTGATTTCCCCATACCCCAAGTTATATGTGTATGTCAAGTCAGGTATCCAGTAATCAAGAAACTAATGCCAACACAGGATCAGGTAAACAGGTTTGTCTGGATAGACAACAGGAACGGTCCATGAGGACTACATGTTATGTTTGTTGGCTACACAAGATCAGGTAACAGGTAAAGCCATGATACATCAGGTCAAGCCAGGTAATGTATAAGGTGTCATGTCATGTCAAGGGTGTACGGTACCATGTCATGTCAAGTAGGAAGTGTAACAGGTCATGTCAGGAAGCACAAGATGTCATGTGGGTGCTCATAATCAAACTAACATAAGCATGTGTATAAATAAACAAGTATGAGTACTATCAGAACAATAAACTGGAACATGTAATATGATATGCAAATAGATATAATTTCAAGGATATGGATGCACAGTTATCGATTAGGGTTACATTTACAGTTCCAATATTAATTAGGATGCAATTTATTAAACATGGAGTGTTAATATCATATTATTATGTAGTAATGTGATCTATGGATGCAATTATATGTATCTTAGATCGATGGATGCAAACGGGTATCCGAAAAGTTATAAAACTATAAAATGGTAATGTGGGATGTACAACTAAGCAATATGTGATATAAATATTGATATAATAATATTAATATGGATAGCATATTCAAAGCGATTAATAACTATAAAAGTGGTATTGATTAACCATGCACAAGAAAGTTCCGTTCAGAAATTCAGCGTCATCCTAATTTGTAAAATAGCTTAAAAATAACAAACGTTCTCCAAAAGGGACGTGTCTTATACCAAAACAAAGATAATTCAATAAGGTTTTAAGTTTTATAAGTATAAGCATCTCAGGTTGTCCCTACAAAAAGTTATGAACATTCGAAATTGAAAGTTTGCTGCTGGAATTTCCCTGGACAGCAGTTTGGAGACATTTTCATTTGCATTTTACGTTCTTTAAACAATTTATTTTGCAAGTAAATATTTCATAGAGTTATAGTATTCTGAGTTAGCTTCGTAACGAACTAAAGAACATATACTAATGATTTTTTTATGATTTATAATGAATTTTATAAGGTAAGGTGTACAGTAAATTTCAGATTTGTCGTATCCGCTTTTTCAACGACATTTCATGTGTAAACTATAATATTTTCAAATATATAATATTATAAAATGCAGATTATAAACTAATTAAAGATAATAATAAGAAATATTACGACGATATATATTTTAATTGATGTGGATGCAGTATAATGTAATCTAGTATGTCACAAGATAAGTTTTCATGGTCTAGATTTAATATGATATAAACGGATGCAAATGAAACATCGAAACGTTATAAAATTAAACATGGGACACTAGATTTAAACTATAGGTATGGTATTTATTTAAATAGGTATAAAATGAATTATATAGCATGTAGCAAGATTAACTTGCCTCGATGGGTCGTGAATCGGGAAAACGGAACGTTAACCGTTGGCGGGGAAAACTCGCGACGGACGCACGGTTCACGGAATGAACCCAAACGACGAACAAAGGAACCACACGAGTCGGGGTACCTCGCTGGAACGTTGTGAAGCGTCACCGGCACGACGGAATTCCGGCAACAAAAGAACAGTTAAAAAAATGAGAAACGAGACATGAAGCAAGAAGAGAAAGAATGATAAAGAGAAGTACGAGAGAATGTAAGAGAGAGAGAGAGAGAGAGTGGAGGGAGAGAGAGAGAGAGCGAGAGGGAGAGAAGAGGGAGAGAGAGAAAGTGGAGAGATATAGAGAGATAGAGAAGTGGGGCCCACGGGGTTAAAGGGGAGGTTGCGATTGGCTGAGAGAATAAATTGAGAAGGATATAAAAGATTGTAAAAATATTATATGGTTAACTAAATTATATATGATGGTTTAAATATATTAAAATCTGGGATTTTGGCGCAAAGTAAAACATTTCTAAATCGCGCCCGGGTCGGGTCCAAAAATTTGAAATTGAAATAATAGAATTTTAGGCGGGATCCAAAATTTAAAATGAAGTGTTTTATGATCAAAAAGTATACCCCAAAACGGACACACGTACGTGCACGTAACCGTCCAAACTCGCCCGTTTCACTGAACGGGACGAGAACACGATGCACGGACGCTACAACAGGGTTAGGGGTGTCAAGCAGGCCAAGATGAATATTTTTAATTTTATTTTAGATGACAAAAATTGTTATATGCAGAAATTAATTTCCGGGTAGAATTTACAATAATTAACCATCAAGCAAGATAAATGAAATAAGTGCCACACTATGTTCGAACGGTAACTGAAATTAGTAGCATTGGGCTCGGGTGTTACAGTTGCTAACCCCCTTTGTTCATGTGTTCCTTCTTTTTGCAGAGCCCACGGACCGAGCAAAAATCCTAGCCTCCCTGGCCGCCAAGACCCAGGGAAAGATGGCCGGGGGCGCAAGCTCGTCCCGACCAGGTCAGAGCTCAGCCCCGAGGCTAACTCCCCCGTCAAAGCCTTCCGCCGCTTCCCGAGTTCCAGAAGAACGCCGTGGGGGGATCCATAAGCACTCACGGGACTCGGTGCCCCGGGTGCGAGGGGAAGAGGAAGAAGAGGCCGAGCCCTCCGAAGCCCCCCTCAAGAGGCAGAAGCGGACGGTTTCTCGGCCGCCTTCTTCCGGGACCCCAATGCAGGAGGGCGACTTCTGCATTGAGGTGCCCTCGGTCGCCGACAGCCTGCTTTCTGATATGGAGCAGGCGTCCGGGGTTAAAATACCTCGGGGGACCATGAAGGCCTAGGTGGCCGCTATAGCCTAGGATGCAGTCCAGGTCGGTTCTTGAATTTTCTCAGAAATTGTTTTAAGTCTTATTTCCTCGGTTCGAGCTTTCTAACCCGTTTGTTGCTTTCTTCAGGTCCTCCACCACTGCGTGCTCCTCGTCGCCATGGAGTCCAAGGAAGTAGTTCCGGCCATGAAAAGGGCGGGTGAGTCCTCCAAATTAGAGGAGGAGCTTCGCCTCCAACTGCGGCAAGCGGAGGAGAAGGCGACTCTCCTTGACACCCGTCTAATTGCCGAGGGGATGACGAACTCCAAGCTGAAGGAGCCTCATCGGCTTCTGGACGAGTCCAACCGAGCTATTCAGACCAAGTTGGAGGAGGTGAATGGCTTCTACCACGCGGTGAAGAAGTCGAGGGACACCCTCAAGAGAGAAGTCCGGGTGGTTCTGGACGCGGTAAAGCTCACCAAGTGGCGAGCGGAGAAGGCCGTGGAGGCGTACAAGGCGTCAGATCAATTCTACGCCGAATCCGCAGCCATTGTGTGGCACAGCGCCTTCGACGCTATCAAGTAGTCTGCGCCGGGGATTGATATCAGCGAGCTCCGTGCCAAATATCCTATGGCTGAGGAGGAGCCGCAGGGGGAAGTTGCTGGGGTGGCCGTTGAAGGTGAGGCTGCCAGTGGAAGAGCCGACCCAGAGGTCGCAGTTTTGGTCCGCGGGGCGGGCGTTGAGAAGGGCCAGAACCTCCTCGAGCGGACGGCCCGAGTTTTCCTTCCTTGGGGATTTCTTTCTTTTTCCGAATTTTTGTAAGCCTTCAGGCATTTTTGGTAAGGCTGAGGAGCCTAGAATACCTTGTATTTAATTTTGGTTATAAATAAAGTACTCCCTTTTCCTTTGCCCAAATATTTGCTTGCTGCGCAAGTACTTTTAGCTCGTATGCTATAGGTTTGAATCTCCATTCTGCAAGTATTTTTAGCTCGTAGGTCTGTTTATATTGTAAGTGTCGGGCCGGCGTCCACCTCCCACTTGCTGACCGTTCATCGAGTAGCGCCGAACGGTGGCGTCAAGTGTAGGAAAGTCGGTACCCTTGTAACACCTTAGTTCATTTATACCAATTCCAGTTCAAGTATTTACTTATTTATGATAGTTTCTTGGTTTACTTTGTTTTGGGTGCGAATAGTATTTTGACATTTGTATTTGCATTTTGCCCGACCCGCTTGCTTGAAACTTGTCTTGATTCATGTTTATAATTTATCCTGACCTGTTGCATGGATTCGTGCATTTTCATTTTTTTATTGCATACTGGTATTTTATCTGGGATCTGCATTTTTTTAATATAACATTTAAAATCAAGTAAAATATTTTAAAAATATCTAGTATGGCCTGCATGTTACCCCTGACCCTGTTGTAACATCCGCGTTCCTTGTTCTCGTCCCGTTCAGTGAAACGGACCTATTTGGATGGCTACGTGCACGTGCGTGCATCCGTTCTTGGGGGTATGCATTTTCGTTACCCGGATATCCAACTTTAATTTTGGTCGACACATATTTTTCATATTTCGAAATTGAATTTTTAGACCCGACCCGGGCGTATTTGGGACTAAATTTGTATTTACCAGAAAATCCAATTTTATTTCATTTAATATCTTTATTAAAATTTAACAGTTTAAAATATTTATAACTTACAAAATCTTTTTAAATTAAAATCTAAACCTTAATAACAACCCCCTCCCTCTCTCTCTCTCTCCCTCCTCTGCATATATATATTTATATATATTTTATTTATTTATTTATTTATTTCCTTATTTAATACGCAGCCTCTTCTTCTTCCTTCTTTCTTCTCTTGATCTTATTTCTTGATTCCGGTGATCACCGCCGGAGCCGTGCTCGTCGCTGACGATCCGAGTGATCCAGTGAATGTATCTTTCCTGTGTGATCATCCTCTTGCCTTACCTGGACATATGCCGGCGTGGGACTCCTGAGACTTCGTTTATCAAACTCACACTCGAACTACCCCACACCCCGCGGTCTACATCAAACACCGACCACGAATCTAAATACTAGTCGCTCCATGACAAGACTATGCGAGAACTGGAGACAGGGTCTCCATCAAGCATGTCTCGACTGGTACCCAAGATAAATGAACAGTGCTCGATGTCTTACCTATGACACTAATATAAGTGCTTCCATATCCGTCCCATACCAGTTATAGTTACACTTATATATGTCTCATAGGCGTCGACAATGCAACAACTAATTGGTTGCGTTAATTGTATACAAGTACGTATCACTTCTATTATTCAATCATGTTTTTGCACTAACGTACTTGCAACAATCAATCACTAATATTTATCACTTAGTAATGTAACACGGTCACTAGGGTATCGATGCAAATGAACACTAATTACAAGGGTATAACAGTCATGCAACATGATGGGGATACAGTAAATGCACTACTGAATACATATGAGCAACCGATATCGGTTGGATTAGAAAAATCACATAAAATCACACGTGCATAATTTGGTGAAACAATATAAAAAGAGTAAACAGTGTATTAAATTATCTCTACAACAAAATTGGTTTCGAAATAATCGGGTTTCAGATTTGTGAGTTATGATCATTTCATTTTAAGTGTTCACTGCTGGAAATCCAGTTTCAGAACTGAAAGTTCATTTCGTAACACGTTTTACTTCCTATTGGGAGTATAATTAGGCGACGCTACTGTTCAACTAATTGTAGGGCTATGAGTTAAATTTACAGCGCAGGAGACGGATCAACAGTAGTCATCTTGGGTTAGGAGTTATGATCAGATTACTGATGAAGAGTGCAAGCTGAATTGACAGAAATCTGCCGTACATGTCATCCGTTTAAAATATGATTTAAATATCAAATGATACTGGAATTTAGTGAAACCAATACCATTGGAAAGCTAAAACAATTTTCTACGCATAGGTAATTGGATCTGTACACTATCACAATTAAACATTAATATTTCAGGTGTATAAATGCATGTCAAGGGGTAAGTTTTTGCTCTGGACTGCAGTCCAAGATTAGATAAGTTCTTTGTTTTCGATGTTCAGAGGATATATCTAACAGTAAACCTACACGTTGTGTTAAATATTATGTAGTACCCTTCGCAATGAACCCAGGCACACTGCGATTGGATTTTTTTCCTTCTGGAATTGATTATAAATTTAACGATGTCAAGTGTTCGGTAAAATGCGAGTTTCGGTATGGACGTCACTTTAGGTGCAAAACGATGTCAATTTGCAGTAAATTTTCTACATAGCGTGTGTTAACAGTATTAGGGTCTAAATATCATGGACCCCACCATTTTGATTATGTTTTTGCATAAGGTTTGCATCGAGCACTTAGCACATTATTTCGAAACTATAGCGGATTTGGTTTATCTCACAGACATGAACGAGATTTGATCCTTGTGAACTATATACATCAACCAAGGGATATTAGGCTCATTATTTGTTCAGTTCGTCGTGCAACGCACGAATACGGGTTGCCACATTTATCAGACTTTAAGAAATATAATTAAGTTTCGATTGTGTGTGTGTGTGTGTGTGTAGCATGTAAAACAAGTGTTTAACTGGCGACGATAGCTTGACGATGGTGATGGATGGCACGACAGAGATAACGGCACGGTCACAGCGACAACAGCGGTAATCTCGGGCGTGCAAGGAGGCGGCGAAGGCTCGGGTCTGGCTCTGTGCAGCGAGGGGGCTTGATGCGAGTGTAGTGGCGATGACGGCGAGGAGCTGAGGCGACGGTCAAGGATGGTCGGCAACGATCCAGAGCAGCTCCGGCGAAGGGTGGTGGCGAGGCTCCGATTTGATATTGGGTTTGAGGAGGCACGCGGTGAAGGAAGCAATGGTGTTGAAAGTGTAGGTGGGAGAGGGAAACGAGTGATGGTGTTAGGAGCTGGGGCTCGTCGGATGTGGATTCGTCGGCGGCGACTTGGTGGTGGAAGGAGGCAGTGGTGGGCGTTGGTGTGAAGGTTGGAGGAGTGTTGCAGGTGGCGAGAAGGTTGTGGTGGGGGAAGATGGTGAGCTCGGATGAAGGGGTCGGTAGCTGAGCACTGAGCTTGGAGAAGAGGGTGGAGGCTTGGAGGTGGTTGCGTTCGACGGGCGGTTCGTCGGCGATGTGGGGTTGCAGTGAGAGAGGATGTGGGTGCTTGGGTATGGATTGGTAGTGGCGACGAGGTGGAGCGGTGGGGTGTAGTGGCGGCTCGAGCTCGTTGGCTGGGGCTAGGCGAGGAGATGAGGGGGTCGAGGAAGGTGAAGATGGTGGCAAGACAGCGAGGGCTCGGGTGGGTGGTCGTCGTGGCGGCGGCGAAGGAGGTCACGAGGTCGAGGATGCGAGCTGTTGAGTAGCTCGGGATGGGGCATGGTGCTCAGGCTTGGAGAAGGAGGAGGGCAGCGGACGTGTTTGGGTAGCGGTGGGGTCTTCGCGGTCGGAGGAGGAGGGAGGTGAGAGAGGAAAAGAGGAGACGGAAAGGATGAAGGTAGAGAGAGATGAAGAGAGGGGTCGATTGTTGAGAGGGAGGTGAGGCAGGCGAGGGCGGGGATCTCGGGGTAGTCGTTGAGACGAGGGGATCTCGCGAGAGGTGGACGACGTCGAGGGAAGCGGGTGAGGATTTGGGGGCGGGAATCTCGGGGAAGTTGTTGGCATAGTGGCGCGGTCGTCGCGGGCGTGGGCGCGAGAAATGAGGAGACGAGGAAAAGAGCGGGAAAAGAAAAGAGAAGGAGAAGAAGAAGAAGGGAGTGGGGGAGTTCGGGTCGGGTCGGGTAGATCGGGTCGGGTCGGGTCGGGTTATGGGCCGGGCTGGAAACGGTTAGGGTTTAGGTTTTAAAAATTAGAAATTATTATTGGAAATATTTATAGAAAATATTTAAATTGAGAAAAATTTGGGAAACATTTATTTAAAAATACGGAAAAATATTTACAAAGGAACTGGGTATTACAATATTAGAGTTAACTTTAGATAATAATTCTAGGAAACTTGGGTTATCTAAGTTTACCAAACAGGGCCTAAATATTAGATTTAATTTATAGTGCTTTGCTATGGTATAGTTTTTCAAATTCATTGAAACAAAAGTTCTACACGGGTTTTTTTTTTTGAAATAGGATAGTTTGAATTTAAAATTATAAAAATATGATAGTTTGATTTTTATTTGTGATAATAGGACGGTTTGGTCTAACCCACCCCTCTCCAGTTTAGAGGGCGGGTTCCTAGAACCCGCTCTCTAACTATTATAAGGGAGGGCGGGTTCCTAGAACCCGCCAAGAACCCGTCCTCTATTATAAAAAAAATTTAAATTACGGGAAGGGGGTAGGGTCCATCAAACCGTCCTATCTTGACAAATAAAAAACAAACTAATCTATTTTTATAATTTTAAATTCTAGCTGCCCTATTTCACAAAAAAAAAACAGGAGGAACATATATTTGTGACACAATCTGTGTTATGCTGTGAAGCGTGTGTATGTGTGGGGTTTGGTGAAAGGCTCCTTTTCCAAAGCATAATAGTTAGATATATTCTGTAGCTTAGCATGCATGCATCCATCCATGCTGTATTTCTCCCAACTCCTGGCTCTAAGCCTCTAACTGTAGCTTGGCTTTTAGTGCATACTTCATCCTTTTCCCTATCCTTTGTCACGACACGCATACAATTAGAAAAAGAAAAAAGACGGATGAATTCACCGTCAGAATCGACGAATCGGGTTTTTCTCTTTCCTAAATATAATATTTAGGTCCCTACACCATAAAAGGGCTTCCACAAATCTGGCTTCCAAGATAATTTAGGTCCAAAGATTTTTTGTTGTATGTTCAGAGAAGGTTTGCATTCCTAACTTCTAAGTTTTAACTCATACTCACACCAACGTAGCGCTGTGACATGAAAGTGGGGATGCTGATTTTTGAACATTTTTTTGTTCTTTTTGCCAAAAATTGCTCTTTGATTATGGTTTTAAAAGTGGCTAGCAAAACCTATTCGGATATGATTAATTATTTATTCAAATTGATGTGAACATTTATTTAAACACAAATCCTATTGCAAAGACATGCCAAGCATGCCTCTGCAAAATTAACCTTTTTTAATGTTGATATTTTTTTTACATAAACCTGTGTAAATACACCTAGTTCTTTTACTAAGAGAAAATAATGAAACACCATACTTTTGATAAGCTAATCTACATTCGACATATTTATTAGAGTTTAACGACGTTGGTATTGACCGCATCCCGGCCCTTGAAAAATGGGGTCCGTCTAACTTAACCCATGCGCCTCTGACGCAGCCATGAGAACCCTTTTTATTCTTGCATTATTTCTTTGTTAAAACATGCATGATGGCAAATCAAATCACTAGGTAGCGAGTACAAGTCCATTTTCCAACATATACATGTGATCCATGCAACGAGATCATGGAATGGTACAAATGCTCGAAATAATCCAAGACTTCTTTGAACTAATTATGATAAAGGAACAGAGGGACAAGAATGACACATCATCATAAGATTCTGAGGTACACGTCTAATTTCCAAATCAGCCCCTTCAATATTTAATTTTTGTATGTTTTGTCACTATTTTATATTTGATGAAGCTGGCTATACTTTTTAGTAGATATGTCATGGCCTATATAGCTAAGTTGTCTATACTCGCCGGGTTTGGATGAGTTTTGAATTAGATGTGAAATTTGATGAAAAATACGTCAAACCGAGGAAAAAAGAGAGCCTCTCTCGTGATTTCGGCAAAGATTCACAATCTTTTGCAATATTGTCAGGGTTAGATAGAGAAAATTTTGGAGAAGACAAGCATAGGCAGCTACGTTGATACTTGCATAGCTAGGCCTAAGTTAAAAAGTTAGCAGCTGTTGATTGATTTCATTTTCATAGCTCCATGGCAATGTCTTCATAGCTCTGGCAATGTCCAAACAAAAACCATATTCCAATCTATGTGGCAGAGGTCTTTGCCAGCATGATTGATTATAAAGTAGAGCTATAATTTCTGCACCTGTGGTCCAATAGAAATTAATACCTACTCTGTGCCAGCTTATTATTTTGTTTTACAGATTATATGGAAAACGATTCTCCTAATGCTGTAAACTAGCCAAACTTGAACCAGACTGGTTCAGCTAGAATTCAAGTAGTTTAGTTTTTTGCTCGGCTCAAGTTCACTTCGAGCTGTACCTGTCTGTTTCAAGTTCGGTTCAGCTTAGCTGTCTTAGCACGAGTTCAGCTCGTTAACGTCTCAATTATAAATGAGCCGAGTTCATAAACAAGCACGGTCTTGGCTTGAACTCCTTCGTGATCAATTAAGCTCACTTATAATTGGTTAACCGAGATTATCAAAATATATCAATCCAAAAGGGGGAAAAATCAGTCAATCTTGTATATCGATTATTAATTTGGGTATCCCTTATGAGTTTACTGAATATATGTTTATTTGAAAATTAAATATTGTTAGAAATTAAAAAAAAATAGATATGATAGCTAAAGGAGCCAGACTCGAGCAATAAACAAATGAGGCATGATCAGCTCAAGTTCGGCTCTTTAGCCTGATGAGCATATTTTTTTATCTCAATTTCGGCTCATTTATTAACAATTTGAACACAAACGAGCTCTTAGCATTCCGAATCCAAGTCCAACTCGAGCCACGGTCTGATTAGCACCCTTAATTAGATTCTCATGTGCTTTAAGATTCAACATTACTTTAATCTTGACTAGGAAGAGAGGGTATTCGAATAGATTCAGAAATAGCAAGATCTTGTAAATATATGCAATAGAAAAGACACAGATTTTCTCAAGATGTGTATATAAGATATAAGACTTTAATGTCACTGCAGCCACATCTTAGATATTGGCAGTGAGGCCCAATCCACTTAAACCCATGGGCCATTGCTCTCTCTGTTTTTCATTGTGTGATGCGGTAGACCGCAGCACCATGAAGCTCGTATAGTGAATAGAAAGTCATAGAGATATTAAAGTTGGGTATTCGGTCGCTGCTTGGTGATGAAAGTTGCGACTTGTGATTATTTTTCAAAAAAGGTTCATGATTTATCATTTATAGGTTGTGCCTTAGTTTAAAATCAAAATCAAGATTATTAGCACAGGGCCTTACCTCAACAATCTCCTAACTGCAATCTCGGTGGTGTCTCACTTTGCAAATCCATTTACAGTGACGCATAACACACTGCTAGGAAAACCCTCATAATTCTGAGAAAAATTAAAATTAAAAATTTTATTTATGACTTTGTAAATCTTTATAAAGATACACTATTTTCATAAAAAAAAAAGGTTTTAAATCGAAACTTATTTATTAATTAGGCCTGGGCTTGATATGTAGACGAATTTGGGCTTCCGCCTCACTAATCTCAAAAAGTTGAGATCCATTGTACATGCAAAAGGGCAGCGTGCCAAAAGACAAACATCTAATTATTCCCTAAATAGTTCACTATTTAAAAAGGGTTTTGCTAGCGAGTATACTAAGGCCCTGTTTGGTTGCAGTATTGTGAAATTTGGATTTCTAAACAGTACAATTGAAATTTTTTGGATTGGCTAATTTTGTATTTGGTTTGTATTGAATTCCTAGTATGGGATTTATAGATCATTATAATTTTTGTTTGGTTGGTGAAAATAAATGGGATTTGGATTTAGGGATTTTAGAGAGAGCTAGAGAGAGATGATTATTAAATAAATAAAAGTATAATTAAAGCACCATGAATAGTGCAAATCCTTATAAATCCTAAAATTTTTAGAGGATTCATGGATCCTTATTTTTTGTGGACCCCTCACAAAAGACAAATAAATCCAAGCACAAAATCATAGAATTCTTGGATTTGCTAATCCAAATAGTGCTAAATCCAACATAATCTTGCAACCAAACAGGCCCTAAGGGCACCCGAAAAATCCCAAATAATTCCAAAACTAATTAATGTTTTTAATGCTACCCTTTATTGTAACTTATACAACTGCTATAAATGATGCATTTGATTTTTCTTTTGTTCCCAAATTACCCCTTTTTTCTAAGTTTATTTTATTTCCTTAGCCTATTTGTTTTTCTTTCCCGTTTTCATCCTAAAAATTTAGAGTATTTATTTTAGAAACTAAATCTTCTTTTTTAAGCAAATGAAATCTTTTTTCTAACTGCAATATGGAATATAAAATATATTTTTTAAAAAAATTGGATTGGTTGCATTTGGTATGTAATTTAATCTGGATTTTTTTCCTGTTTTTTATTAACAATAAATCTGAAAATAAGTTGATGTATAGACCAAAGTCTCTTTAAGCCATATTTGGATAAGGTATATACATACCTACTAAATCACATTTCATTGTATTTATATAGACCGAAAACGTTGAGTTTAATTTTAACCTTAGCAAAAGAAAAAAAAATTAAACACTTTGAGTTGCAGCAAAATTTAAAAAATTGAAGAGGACCGCAACCAATAAGCCAAACTTATCCTTCAAAAAAGCTTTTGTATAAGTGACCACATAAAGTTAGTGACTAATGAAGAGGACCGCAACAAATAGGACCACCATTATCCATATCTCCCCTGCAACAAATAATAGAACTCTTTTAGTCGAATGCAGTGGAAGGGCAATATATCTTTTCCAAGATGTAAACCGATAATCTGAAGTTCTGAACCGACTCTCCGTATTCATATCTAATGATGCTCAATAACGGTAATTCCTTAGAACGTGACACGTGGCGAATGACGTGTCACAGACGTAAGCCAGTTAGGCCCCCGATGGCCACGGAGGGGGAGCAAGGGGCTACAGTGGGGACTTCTCTCGAACCCCGTCTCCGAGGTTGCACCCCACTCCTTACCCCCGAGCATTTCAGCAGCCACGCCAACTGTCCCTTTGCTCTACTCCGAGCCATCCTCCGGCCCGAGGAGTCTCCCGACCTTCAGTGGCCTACCAGACCATCCACAGCTCACCTCCGAGCTGTCACAGAATTGGCCTCCTCGGCCTCCCAGCTCGTCTTCGGGCTACCGCAGAACCAAGATATCTCGGCTCTCCCGCTCGTCCTGCTCGGCTCTCCCGCTCGTCCTGCTCGGCTATCCCTGGCCAGTAGTTCCCAACCCCCGCGACGCCATGGATCAAAGCCCTCGCCAAGAGGCACTAAGCAGCTTCACTGCTCGGTCCGTCCTTAGCAGACCTCTTACGGCCCTTCCAGCATAAAGATCGAAGCCCTCACCAAGAGGCAGCTGAGCGGCTACCCTGCTCGGCTATCCCTGGCCGGTAGTTCCCTACCCCACGACGCCAGGGATCGAAGCCCTTGCCAAGAGGCAGCCGAGCGGCTACCCTGCTCGGCTATCCCTGGCCGGTAGTTCCCTACCCCACGACGCCAGGGATCGAAGCCCTTGCCAAGAGGTAGCCGAGCGGCTACCCTGCTCGGCTATCCCTGGCCGGTAGTTCCCTACCCCACGATACCAGGGATCGAAGCCCTCGCCAAGAGGCAGCTGAGCGACTACCCTGCTCGGCTATCCCTGGCCGGTAGTTCCCTACCCCACGACGCCAGGGATCGAAGCCCTCACCAAGAGGCAACCGAGCGGCTACCCTGCTCGGCCCGTCCTTAAGGATCAAAGCCCTCGCCAAGAGGCACCGGGCAGTGAAGCTGCCCGGCCCGTCCTTAGTAGGCCTCTTACGGCCCCTCCTGCGCTAAGGATCAAAAGCCCTCATCAAGAGGCAACCGGCCCTGCCCTTGCTCGGTTATCCCTGGCTTGTAGTTTCCTACCCCACAACGCCAGAGATCAAAGCCCTCGCCAAGAGACACCAAGCAGTAACTCTGCCCGGCCCGTCCTTAAGGATCAAAGCCCTCGCCAAGAGGAACCGGGCAGTAACCCTGCTCGCCCCGTCCTTAGTAGGCCTCTTACAGCCCCTCCCGCGCTAAGGATCAAAAGCCCTCATCAAGAGGCAACCGGGCCCGCCCTTACTCGGTTATCCCTAGCTGATATTTCTCGCAACGCCAGGGATCTAAGCCCTCACTAAGAGGCAGCCCAGCAGCTACCCTGCTCTGCTATCCCCGGCTGGTAGTTCCCTATCTCGCAGCGCCAGGGATCTAAGGCCTCACTAAGAGGCAGCCCAACGGCTACCCTGCTCGACTATCCCCGGCTGGTAATTCACTGCCCCACGACGCCAGGGATCAAAGCCCTTGCCAAGAGACAACTGAGCTGCTTCACTGCTCGGTCCATCCTTAGCAGGCCTCTTACAGCCCTTCTAGCGCTAAGGATCGAAGCCCTCGCCATGGGGCAATTGAGGAGCTACCCTGCTCGGACATCCATGGCTGGTAGTTCACTACCGATCAGCGCCAAAGATCAAAGCCCTCGCCAAGGGGCAATCGAGCAGCTACCCTGCTCGGTCATCCATGGCTGGTAGTTTACTACCCACCAACGCCGAGGATCCGAAGCTCTCATCGCGAGGCCGCCGAGTCCCTTCCTGCTTGGCGCATCCCCAGCGGGCAGCCTCCTGCCCATCAGACCCGAGGATCCGAAGCCCTCATCGCGAGGACGCCGGGTTCCTTCCTGCTCGACGCATCCCCAGCGGGCAGCCTCCTGCCCATCAGACGCTGAGGATCCAAAGCCCTCTTCACGAGGCTGCCAAGTTTCTTCCTGCTCGGCGCATCATCAACGGGAAGCCTCCTGCCCATCGGATGCTGAGGATCTGAAGCCCTCATCGCTAGGTCACCAAGCAGCTACCTTGCTCGGCGCATCCCCAGCGGGCAGCTTCCTGCCCATCGGACGCTGAGGATCTGAAACCCTCATCGCGAGGCCACCGAGCAGCTACCCTGTTTGGCGCATCCCCAGCGGGCAGCCTCCTGCCCATCGGAAGCTGAGGATCCGAAGACCTCTTCGCGAGGCCGCCAAGCAGCTACTCTGCTCGGCACATCCCCAGCGGGCAGCCTCCTGCCCATCGGACGCTGAGGATCCGAAGCCCTCATTGCGAGGCCAGCTACCCTGCACGGCGCATCCCCAGCAGGCAGCCTCCTGCCCATCGGACGCTGAGGATCCGAAGCCCTCTTTGCGAGGCCGCCGAGCAGCTACCCTGCTCGGCGCATCCCCAGCGGGCAGCCTCCTGCCCATCGGACGCTGAGGATCCGAAGCCCTCTTCGCGAGGCCGCCGAGTTTCTTCCTACTCGGCGCATCTCCAGCGGGCAGCCTACTGCCCATCGGACGCTGAGGATCCAAAGCCCTCTTCGCGAGGCTGCTGAGTTACTTCCTGCTCAGCTCATCCCCAGCGGGAAGCATCCTGCCCATCGGACACTGAGGATCCGAAGCCCTCTTCACGAGGCTGCCGAGTTTCTTCCTACTCGGCGCATCCCCAGCGGGTATCTTCCTACCATACAAAGACACGGATCCAATACCTGCCGAATAAACTCATACTCAGCGCGCGATCAATGCCTCAACTCCGACAAAGGAAAGATACCGACCTTCCCACACTCGTCCTTCGTTCGACTCATACTCGATGCGCAACAACAAGAACACCGTGTCGTCCCCGAGCAATCCACCACGAGGAATTACCAGCGCCAAGCCGCACAGAAAGAACCAAGCAGTCCACTTTCGACCCGACCCACAAATAGATCGGAACGAGAGTGGGGGGCTAATGATGATGCTCAATAACGGTAATTCCTTAGATCATAATACGCGGCAGATGACGTGTCACAGGCGTAAGCCAGTTAGGCCCCTGAGGGCCACAGAGGGGAAATAAGGGGCTATAGTGAGGGCTTCCCTCGAACCCCGTCTCCGAGGTTGCACCCCACTCTTTACCCCTGAGCATTTCAGCAACCACGCCAATTGTCCCTTTGCTCTACTCCCAGCTATCCTCCAGCCTGAGGAGTCTCCCGACCTTCGGTGGCCTTCCAGACCATCCACAGCTCAACTCTGAGCTGTCACAGAATTGGCCTCCTCGGCCTCCCAGCTCGTCTCCAGGCTACCGCAGAACCAAGATACCTCGGCTCTTTCGCTCGTCCGCGAGCTCTCCCGCCGAGGTCATCTTTCTCGGTCTCATTGACCGATCAACAACACCGTTCACAGGCGCAACCGCCATCCCGCGAATCTCGTCATGCGCAAGATATCCGCCGGCCACATCCCACGTTCCACGCCATCACGATCCCCCATTAACGAGCATGTCTCGTCATTAATGGGAGATCCCGCTCATCACGCGGGCGTGACGTCGGGAGCGTAACGGCCGGCTTGATTCTCGCGCCTGCCCTGCCTGCTGCCACCGCTATATAAACCCCTTATTCAGACGGTTCAAGTAAACCATTTTTACTCCACTAAGCCATTACTCTGCTCAGATTTTCTCTCTAACTTGACCGTCGGAGGGTCTTCGGTGGTACAACCATCCCAGGACTTCCTTGCATGTAGCTCGGCAACAACAAGCTCAAACCCATTGGGATCCACACGCTTCAGGAGCCTGCCTCCGGATCCAATCTCAGCCGTCCATTGCCGCCGTCAGCAGATCAACGGAAGGTAACATCTTGACGTGATCCAGGTCGCGTCAATATCGGATGCTTACCAAATACATGTATTAATTTTCGTACTTGATGACATATGCATCTTTATCCGAATAGGCGAATTACCACCGGTGGTAACACGTACATCTATTCTGTATCCATATCTGATACGAAAAAACAATAATGTTTGACTTATTTGGAATACCCATTATCGACTATTATCAAATACGGATACTAATTTTATTTCTAATAACAGTATCCATGCTCGGAGCCGTCTACTATTACCAAATATGCATATAATAACACTTATATCCGCTCGGTATCCGATTTGTGTACATCCCTATTAATTTCTATTATATGCATCGTTAATAGGTTTCTAATTTTTATTTTTGAATAAAGATCTGGACTCAACACGAGTCGGTCTCGCAAATAGTGTTGAAAATTATAGCAGCAACACAAAATTTAAGTCAACATGACATCGTTTAACCAAAACCGGTATATACATTTCCTCTAAAATTTAAAAAAGAAAAAACGAAGCAAATAGATACATGAAGCCAAAACTCATCTTTAGTTTAAGGGTTATAAAAAAACCTTTAATGTTGCTGAGATTGGCCACTGCTAACAATCACGGTTTAAGGTCGACTGCATCTAATTAGCTGTGCTCGACCTAGTGCAAATTCCTCTTTAAAAATCTTACTGTTTTAATATTTTTCCTTTTTATCAAATTATACAAGGGTGTTATATATATATAGAGAGAGAGAAAGGAAAGAGGCCATGAGAGAATTTTCCTGGATCGAAAAAATACACTCTTCCTCATTTTACGGTGAAAAGTTTGTAGAATCATATGAAATTTGGTGTGCCCACGTATTAGATGATAACGATGAAGATAATGCATTCCGATCGTCGGAAAACACGATGGAGCGTGTGTGTTTTCGACGTCATAGTAGGAAATTCCCTCCTATGGGCTTTTTACTCTGTTATTCTATATATATATATATATGATAATGAGTAATGGCCCTTTTCACATGCCCATTTGGTTTTCTTTCTTACGAGGTAAAGGTGGTGAGTTGAATCATCTCCAACTCTAACTAGAATAATACTCCATTTGCCAAAAAGCGTTTCCTTTTTAAAATGATTTTTTATACAAGAAAGAGGGAAGCAAACAGTGCATCGAGCAGTTAAGTGGTGTTTCAATAAAATATCAATAAAGACATGATTAGAATGCTTAACATCTCATCCCTGCAAATCTCTGTTTGGGATAAACTTGGTGATAAGCAAGGCACCACAAGTTGATATATTTCCACCTCCCTTTTTTGCTCCCCTTTTAGTTCAAGCTTTAAATTTTCTTGATAGTTTGTGTTTCCTTTGGTTTAGTCTCCAAAGTGTTTGTGCCTTTGCCCCAATGGAGATGGGCTCCTGCAGCAGATGCTCAATGGGTTTTCTGGTGCTTTGTTGGGTGTTATTCACAATATCGTCACACTCTTCAGGTGAAACCCATTTCATTTTTCCTATTTGTATATCAAGTTTTTGCATCGCAATTCAATTATCAATGCTAGTAATTGTTCGCCATTTGCTTTCTCAGTGTATGGGTTTTCGAAGTTCAGAGGGGTGAACTTGGGAGGGTGGCTAGTGGTAGAGGGGTGGATTAAGCCTTCTCTGTTCGATGATATTCCTAATGGGGACATGCTTGTAAGTTCTTCGGTTGTTAGTTGCTTATTTTGCCAAACTTAAGGGTCTTGATTTCTTAGTTGAAGTTGTTGGCTTTTGTTGTGGAATTTTTTGAATTAGGATGGAACACAAGTGCAATTCAAATCGGTAACATTGGAGAAGTTTGTAAGCGCGGATAATGGGGGAGGGATAAACGTTAGGGTGGATCGAGATGTGCCATCTACATGGGGAACCTTCAAGGTCTGGAAATCCGGTATATATCGTCATTTGCAAATTGAAAGCAATAACGAGCACTGAGCTCGCAGAAAACTATCTATCTAACCTTTACGTTTACTGTTTTGGAACTTTCAATCTGTAAACTGTTACGCTCCAAACATATAAATTTAGTGTTTGGAATTATCAGTGTTTTAAAAGGGGCAAAAAAGCCGGAGCAGACTGATCGCTTAGCCGCTTAAGCGCTTAAGCGGTCTCTCAGAAATCATCGAGCCTTATTTTGGTTAATTTTGTTATTACTTGTAAGTCGTTTATTAAACATTGGTTCCAATAGGGCTTTTAACTATTTCTAAGTACTTGGGCCATTCTCAAATCGATTTTCGAAATTAAAATCGATACGGTTCAAAATCAGAATCAAAGACTCGAAATCGAAGCTGCTCGAAAACCTTAGCTTTGAAATCAAAATCCAAACTCAAAAACCCTAGTTGCTCAATCACTTTCTTCAAAGCCAAAATCTAATCTCCTCCACGCTCTTTTAGTCTAGCTGTTCAAAGTCGAAGTCACAAAGTCTCCAAGCCAAAGCCGAAGCATTAGACTCGAAGTCAAAGCCTCTAGGTTTAAGTCCCCAAAATTCTAGTTCGGAGCCTTGTCCAGAGAGAAAGAAAACAACATGAAAAGTATTAGGAATTTGGGGTTAATTTCGATATTATTATTACACCAAATGCAATACATATTAACTCATTATAAGACTTTTTAAAGGTGTTAACATCAATAAAGTGGGCGTGATAATAAAATACTAAAACAACAACAATAAACCTTAATGCATTTGAATAAAAAAGAAAGAGTATGGTTATCCAAGGAATGTGGTGCGTATATGACACCGCTTAAGTGGTAAAAATCGGAGCGGTAGAGCGCTCTGCCACTTTTTAAAACATTGCGAATGATAATTACAACATGGACATGCGCAGTACATATAAATATGAAAGACAGCTCTACAGTTTCCTTAATGGCTATTTCACAACCAACAATTACAACATTGACATATTCTCATTGCATAATAATCAAAAGTAGTTTTCAAATATTTGAAAATAGCTAGTAATAACATTTTAGTATTTGAACTTAAACTATTCGTTTCATCATATATTGTGTTTCCTTCCACCTCATCTTGATAAGGACGCCTACTATTTTACCTTGTTTTGTACCTATTAGCTAACATGTTCCCGTTTTCGTTCCACATATGTTACATGCCATGCACATTATATGATTTAGTGTATGAGGTAATTGATAATGCTGATAGTCTTTGCGTTTCATCCATTCCACCTCAACATTTTCCTTTGTTGCTAGATATGGAGAGTATCTGACCGAGGGTTTCAGTTTCGAACCCTCACCGGGCAATTTTTAACATCAAGCAATGAAGGAAATGTAATCTCAGCTACAGCAGACTCACCATCTGTGAACGAAACATTCTCTGTTGAAAGAAATAATACCAGGGTTCACATCAAATCCTTTAGCGGAAGCTACGTGCAGGTATTATCTTTAGATTTCTCCTCAATCTTTGATTTTGAAGATCACTAAATTCTCTAGTATTTTAATAGATTGATTTAAGTCCCTCACATCAAAAGTTGACATTTGGACACTATTAGGCTTCCGAAGATAACCGGCTCACCGCAGATTATCTATGGGAACCAGGCTGGGACGATAATACAGCGACTTTTGAAATGATAATATTTGCCAATAATCTGCATGGAGATTACCAGCTTGCTAATGGATATGGACATGATAAAGCCAAAGAGGTTCTCATGGTAAGATTATTATATTGATCTTAATGCACCATGTCTAATCACCTAGCCATCATGGATCACTTGCTAGATTTTAGGGTGAATGCACATGTAATAAAATACTGTTTGTTTTCTCATGAACATATATAATGTAGTTTGTTATACACAAATGAATTTTTTCATCCATAGAGAAAAAGCTATTTAGCAAAGTAGTATACTATGAAAGGACATGCATACAAGATGGCATGAAGATGTATCTCCTTCTACTAGTGCACAATTTTTTGTTTTCTTGGACATATATCCAATTATGATCAATCGCAAACATATTTAAGGATCTGCCTTATGATATAAGAGATATTAGAATATTCTATCTAGTTTCTAACGGTTTGCTTTATGTACTGCAGCAAAAGTCAGTTCAATTTTATATATTTTTAATTTTTCTTCTATACAGTTAATAACGCTTTTACAATCAATGTATATTGATTTTCTGATACAATTTTTACAGAATCATCAAAACACATTCATAACAGCAGAAGATTTTGCTTTCATGTCCAAACACGATATAAATATGGTTAGAATTCCTGTTGGATGGTGGATTTATAAAGACCCGGATCCACCGACTCCTTTCATTGGAGGTACCTTATCAGCTTTGGACAGAGCATTCTTATGGGCACAGTAGGTCTTGTTTCTGATCATCCTTTCGCATTAATTTAGAAGCTGCTGGTGAAACATATATGTAGTTATTCTACTGTCATGGTTAAATTTCTTTAACCAAAAAATAAATAAAAATAGATTAACATGTATTTTAATAACGCTCCTTATTGCATATGTTTTAATGAAAATATGCACTAGGCCTAGGGTCTTGCTTGTTGTAGTCTTTTGATTACGAATCCTTGTCCAAGTCAAAAGCCCAAAGCTTTGAAGCCCAAGGGCCAAAAGTGAAGCCATCAACAGCAGCAGCAGCACTTGAATCCTTCTCTTGCTCGTGATTATTTGGAGAAGCCTTGCCACGTGTCATGATGTGGTTCACCGGAGTCTTGTGGGCAAAAGAGATTTGGGTTAGGTCAGAGGCAGTTCATTGAATTAATTTAAAGTTTAATTCCATTTAAACTCCATAATTATCTCCAAGGAACCCCTGTATCTATATATTGAGATTAATTAGGCCCTAATCTAATTGAATCCATCAATTATTTTGTCTCTGCCGCAACGGAGAGAAATAATATTAACAGAAAGAAAGAGAGGTTTGTAGAGAGAGATTGTTTCATATTTGGGTGAGATCGAGAGGCCAGTAAATTCTCTTGTAATTTTTCGTTGAATAGTGAAAGCGATTCGTTGTCGGTTTGCAGGATTAGATGCGATCTTGCACCAAACCTAGGTAATATCTTATGTCCTTTACTTGTGTTTTCCTTGTATTACTTATTGTTTTTTCGTAGTTGCTTCCGATTGGTCTTTTTCATTAGATCTGATTCACGTGTTTCGATCATCCGCTGCGTATTTTGGTACCTATTTTCACAACAAGTGGTGTCGGAGCTTTTGTTACGGCGTTTCAGATTATTAGGAAGATAGCTTCTGCACATTATAAAATCGATAAGTTTGATGGGAGAAACAATTTCAGTTTATGAAGATTGAAGATGACGGCGAGTCTGAAGCAATAAGGAGTTCATAAGATAGTCTTCGGAAAAGTGAAGCTTCCGCCGACGACCACAAATGTTCATAAAGAAGATATTGAGGATAACGCTTTCAGTTTGATGCAGTTGTGCTTGGCTGACGAGCTTCTAAGCGAGGTTGTATAACAGACCACGGCAGCATGTTTATAGAGTAGGCTAGAATCCTTGTACATGAAGAAATCTCTGACAAATCGTCTCAATCTCAACCAGCGTCTATACACGTTGGAGATGAAGGATGACACACCAGTCAAAACCCACCCGGACGAACTCAACCAGATCATAATGGACGTGCTTAACGTAGAAGTGAAGATTGAAGACGATGGCCGAGCTATGATTCTGCTTTGCTATTTGACTTCTAAATATAGCTAGTTCATGAAATCGATGGTGTACGACAGATAAAATTTCTTTATAAAATATTAAAGCGGGTCTACACGGTGAGGTGTTGAGGGAGAAGCTATCGGGAGATAATGGTGGTCAAAACCAGCACTGGCTTCTAAAGGTCATTCTAAGAAGCGGTCACATGGTAGTTTCAAGAATAGAGAAAGGTCTAAATCGAGGAATCACACTAATGACAAGTGTAATTATTGCAAGATGAAAATCCATTGAAAGAGGGACTGTAAGAAGCTCAAGGAGGATACTAAGGAGTCTTCTAGTACCGTGGTTGTCATAAATGATTCAGATGGCAGCGATTGTTCCATATTATCAGTTTGTGCAGTCGACGACGTGCAAGATCGAGAGATAGTATGGAACAATTGCGGCAGTTGAGGTGCGATATTTTGATGAGTGCGATATTTCGTAGAAAACAGACTCAATCAAATGGTGGGGACAGAACGGTTGTGACACTAAACGAGATGGAGATCGACTTTCCGGTTCAGGATATTAGGAGAGATGAGATGATTGATACTCAAATTCAGGCGGAGGATCCGACAGAGCCAAATAGTCCAATACAGACAAAAGGGCGGAAATCTACACGAGTTAGGCATCCGCCGGTCAGATTTGGTTTTGAGGACATGAATGTAGTTGGTTTTAACGACGTGGCATCATATGCGTTAACTATTGAGTATGAGAAACCGTCCAGTTATAGAGAGCCTATACAGTCTACCAAATTTTCTAATTGAAGAGTTGCGATGGAGAAGGAGATGGAGTCTCTTCATCAGAACGATACGTAAGATTTAGTTGCTCTACCAGAGGGCAATTACGCGATCGATTGCAAGTGGATTTTTAAAGTAAAGAAGGGTCCGTCAAATGCAGATGGCATTAGATATAAGGCGAGATTAGTGGCTAAAGGTTTTGCACATTGGAAGGGTGAAGACTACAACGAGATCTTTTCTCTGGTGGTTCGACATATTTCGATTCATGTTTTGTTAGCTATGGTTGCGATTTATGATATGGAGCTAAAGCAGCTTGATGTCAAGACTGCTTTCTTACATGGTGATTTAGAGGAGGATATTTATATGTATCAACCAGAGGGATTCGTAGTTGATGACAAGAATGGTTATGTTTGCGAATTGAAAAAGTCGTTTTATGGTTTGAAGCAGTCTCCGAGACAGTGTTACAAGCGATTTGATCAATTTATGTTGGCGATTGGGTACACAAGAAATATTAAAGATCAATACGTTTATGTGAGGATACTAGACGATGGGTCCAGGATTTATCTTCTATTATATGTGGATGATATGTTAGTGGCATCACGCAGAATGTCAGAAGTCAACATGTTGAAACAGCTGATGAGTTAGGAGTTAGAGATGTAAGATTTAGGATCTGCGAAAAAAGATACTTGACATGGAGATTGTCAGGGAGAGGAAGCGCGGTTAGTTGCAGACTGCGTCTGCAACTGAAACAATATATCGAAAAAGTTCTCGCTCGGTATGGGATGGAGAAGGCAAAACCCGTGTCTACTCTTTTAGGGGCACTTCATACTTTCGGCGAAATTATCACTACGGTCGGATACAGACACGGAGTATATGTCTAGAGTGCTATATGTGAGTGCGGTAGGTAGTTTGATGTATACGATGGTTTGCACGCATCTACACATTGCACATGCGGTTGGGATGGTCAGCCGATACATGGCTAATCCGGGTAAGGAGTATTGACAGGATGTAAAGTGAATTCTGGGGTACTTGAGGGATACTACGGGGTTCGGCTTGTTATTCAGCAGAGGCATTATGGATGGTTGTATTGTGATATGGTATTGTGACTCAGATTTTGTTGGTTAGAGGGACAGATGGAGATCTACGACGGGTTACGTATTCATGTTGGGTACTGACGCGGTGTCATAAAGATCGGCGTTCAGTCTATTGCCGCATTATCGACGACACAGGCAGAATTGATAGCTGCTACAGAGGCTGTCAAGAATGGTATATATTTGCGAGGATTGATAGGTGGTTTTGGTGTTCCGCAGGATAACACGGAAGTGTTTTGCGACAGTCGGAGCACGATTCACTTCGCGGAGCATCATGGTTATAGTTCAAGCACTAAGCACATCGAGGCGAGAGATTTTTTTTTGGAGAGTGAAAAGGAATTTATTTCTCTTATGAAGATGGTTACTCATGAGAATCTGGCGGACTCATTTATAAAGGTGGTCCCAGTTTCCAAGTTCAAGCTTTGCTTGGACTTGATTTGCCTAGTTGTTTGATAAAAGCAGAGAGACGACAAATCGCAGAATTCCAAGTTTTTTCACGGAAGTGCAGAGATTGTAGTGGATTTTAATCGAGGTGGAGATTGCAGTCTTTTGATTAAGAATCCCCGTCCAAGTCAAAAGCCCAAAGTTTTGAAGCCCAAAGGCCCAAAAGTGAAGCCATCAACAGCAGCAGCACTTGAATCCTTCTCGTGATCGTGATCAGTTGGAGAAGCCTTGCCATGTGTCATGATGCGGTTCTCGGAGTCTTGTGGGCAAAAGGGATTTGGGTTGGGTTAGAGGCAGTTCATTGAATTAATTTAAAGTTTAATTCCATTTAAACTCCATAATTATCTCTAAGGAACCCCTGTATCTATATATTGAGATTAACTAGGCCCAAATCTAATTGAATCCATCAATTATTTTGTCTCTGTCGCAACAGAGAGAAATAATATTAACAGAGAGAAAGAGAGGTTTGTAGAGAGAGATTGTTTGTATTTGGGTGAGATCGAGAGGACAGTAAATTCTCTTGTAATTCTTCGTTGAATAGTGGAAGCGATTTGTCGTCGGTTTGTAGGATTATGTGCGAGTTTGCACTGAACCTGGGTAACATTTTGTGTCTTTGCTTGGTGTGTTTTGCTTTTATTACTTGCTGTTTTTTGCGTAGTTGCTTCCAATTGGTCCTTTTCATTAGATACGATTCATGCGTTTTGATCATCTGCTGCGTACTTTGTTGCCTATTTTCACAACACTTGTTGATTCTATCGTTGTATCTTTTGACCCATTTGTGAATATAATCAGATTTAGAAAATGTTGAACTGTCATTGATTTGCTTGCAGGGCCTATGGCATAAAATGCATCATTGATCTCCATGCTGCTCCTGGATCCCAAAATGGAATGGAGCACAGTGCTAGCAGAGATGGTTCCATTGACTGGCCACAACCAGACTACATTGCACAATCACTGGATGTTATTGATTTCTTGTCTGCAAGGTATTTTTCATCATGATATCCTAAATGCTTATATAAAATCTCTCTACTCTTTAAATTTTGAAATGTCTTAAAACTCAAAGTTGATTTGTTTTTCTCTATCCACCATTGTAATGTTAACCGCGTTACTTTGGCCATGTTCTCATTAAACTTTTATGCGTAAGATATGTTCGACTGACATGTTTTAAACTCTTGCATTATTCTTACTAAGAATTTGTGCCTTACGTTGGTCAAAATTTGACTAGACGCCCAATTCTAACTGTTTTTACCCCTATAATTTCATCAGGATTTACCCTAACATGAAAAGTGAAATAATAACCGGATCCCAATATGTGTAGTGCATACTAAGGAAATATCCCAAAGTGTTAAATTGAGTCCGAGAAGCGTAAAAGGAATGTTAAAACTAAAAATATGATAAAAGATAAACACATGGCAGACATATTTCCTTAAACCTTAATTTAGGACATGCAAGACATTAAATGAAGTGTCTTGCAACAATACAAGGAGTTTCCGAGAAGTGTTCTACCCAATATGGAACCAAGTTCATGATATGAGCATCATAACAACATAGGAAGTCTCCTGTCTAGAACTTATGCATCTGTGTGCCCTCAGATTGGTTCCATCTAGTAGGATTAAGCAAAGTAGACCTTTGCAGGGGTTTTTTGAAACTGGAAAGATAGTGAAGCATCGGTCGTTGTCACCATCTAAAACTTTTCTTATCAAAATGGCTTGGCTATGAAACAAGGCACAATTAAAGCTTTGACAAAGTTTAACAGCTCCAAATCCTAAGTGAAGCGGAGGCTTGCCATAATCTTAAATGATCAGGTAACTAGGAAAAGTGAAGCTAAGGAAAATGATAGATTTGGTATTGGAAATTTTGTTCAGCTCCAGGTATCTTAGATACAGATAAAACCAAGAGTAAAAGAGCATTTCCTATGTGAAGAAATGGCACTGAAGAGTAAGTACTTGAAGGATGACAACTACCGACTTTTATGTCAGCGGTAGCTTGTTCTGATAAAATGTTTGAACTCTCCTTATCGACTTTCGACTTTCATATATTGTCTCAAAATTTAGTTGTCTTCATTTACAGGTATGGGAACAATCCTGCTCTCCTCGGGATCGAGCTCTTGAACGAACCGTCTGCTTCTGCAGTTCCAATAGATGAATTGATATCTTATTACAAAAGAGGCTATCAAATTGTTCGCGACTATTCTCAATCAGCTTATGTTATAATCTGCCAGAGAATTGGGAATGCTGATCCAATGGAGCTCTATGAGGCTAACATTGGTGATTCAAATGTTGTGGTCGATTTACACTACTACAATCTCTTCGATACATTTTTCAGTGATATGAGTGTCACCGACAATATTCAGTTCATATACAAAAGCAGAGTGCCGCAGTTACAAGCATTAAACAGCACAAATGGACCACTTGTGTTCATTGGTACGATACTTGGAACTCTTATTTGCCACAGTTTCGATTTTAATATAGTAAAAACTATGAGAAGATGATTATTCAAGATTGGAAATTCATGAAATATTTCTAAACTCCTTTAGTTCGTGGTTACAAAAAAGTTATATAAAATCCAATGATACAGAGTGCTTATGCCCGTGTATTCTTCATTCAGGAGAGTGGGTGAATGAATGGAACTTAAAGAATGCCTCACAAATGCAATATCAAATGTTTGGAAGTGCTCAATTAGAGGTTTATGGTGCTGCTTCTTTCGGTTGGTCATATTGGACGCTAAAGAATGATGAAAAACATTGGGATTTTGAATGGAATATTCGGAACGAGTACCTTATACTCGGTACGCGTATTTACCTTTTGCTTACTTTTAATTTTTAGCTTTGCCAAATATTTACCATGTTAATCTTTAGTCTACCTTATTGTAACTTTACAAAAACATTTGACTGAGCAAGATGAGTTTTTAACTGCGTGAAGGAAATATCGTATATATCACCATAACCGCAGGATAATCCTCTGATATATTAAGTCTTTTGAAGTTTGTTATCTACTCAAGAGTTTTTTTCTAGATTTTAAAGTAGTTTTATATAGCAGTTTTTAAGCTCCATATGCCAACCCTTACTTCGTTCTTAGAACCGAAATTCTATCAAAGAGCATGCGATATAGGATTTGATCTTTTCTTTTCTTTTTTCTTAATTTGAACTCACAAGATAGATGCTATGGTGTTTAGTCAAAATTAATCTTCATTGTGTTAACCAATTATCCAAACCATGAGAAGTATGTCGAGTGCATTTTAACATGTAAATACTCGAGTCTTTATCATCTCCTATGTGTTTAATGGTTTGTGAGATACACAGACTCCACATGTGATTTATAACTGGAAACTATGTATGCAGGCAGTTCATCAAAGAGGGCTCCGAGCAAATTACATTTGCTCGCTTCGACGTGTGGTTTGCTTTTGTTGGCTTACTCTGGTATGATACATTAGCAATGCCAGCTTATCAATGCCAGTATTTTTCTATCAGCATTTTGATTCTGGTCCATTCATCTCTTATGTACCAAAAGAGACGAATAAAAATTTTCAATCACATTATCATAAAGTCTTGAGAGAGATCATGTACAACTATATCACCCACATTTAAATTCTTTTTCGTACAGATAGAAATAAAATTCCATGATAATATTTTAGTTCAGGACTATGAATTTGTCATTTATAGCCATTTCATGTTCATGAAACCATGTGTTGATAAGCGACCGTAATTAGTTAGTTACATAAACCGGTTGGATCACTGCGTGATCTAGCTTTCACCATCTTTTCCCCGTATCTGACACGCGTGCGCGGAGCGAGAGAGAGAGAGAGTTGGACTAGGAGTCTTGGTTTGAATTAATATTTATATCACTCGTTTCCTTTTTCAACTCAACTTTATTCTTTTTTTCTCTCTTTCCTTCAATTTTGGATATCAAACAAGAGAGGACAACTTTCTCAACTCTCTTTCTACATACACTTCCATTGTTTAGGATGAGTTTGATGGTATAGAAAGTCTTACATTCCCACTGCTTCCCAATTATAGGATTAAGTTTGAAATAATTTCTTTTTCTTGGAAACTTCTTGATAGTTTTATCTGCTCATCCCCTCATTGTCAAATGTGGGAAAGGAATTTCTTCCTTGGATTTCCTTCTTCTATAAAATAAAACTATCATTTTCTTGTAGCTAAAAGGGGTTAGGAAGAAAATTGGCTACTAAAGGGAAAGAGTGCAAGTTAACTTTCTCTTTGTGATGACCATTTCACTCTCTTTGATTCTCCTTTCTTTTGCTTCTTTGCACTTTGCAGCCATAGAATCCCAGGTGTATAGATGCTTAAATCGAGGAAGCCAGTAGTAGAGTTAAGACACATCATAACCATGTTAGGGTTGTTCCTCATATCAGTTAGCGCATCTGTTGGCCATTTGGGCCGGAGCATCTCTTGGTGTGGGTTATCAATAGATGATGGGGTTTTAGGCCAAAATGTAATCTTTTATGGATTTGATGTTGCCCTCCTCTGATCTTGTGTACATTGTGAGAGAAAGAGATGAAGATGAGGGTTGAGAGAGATGGCGACAAGAGATGGAGAATTCTCTTGTATTGTTCTTTCTCATTTTAGTAATATCGTTGATTTGTCTCTGAGTTGGTCGAACCACATAAATCCGGTGTTTTTTTTTCACGGTGTCATTGATATAGTTCTAGCTTAGTGAAATCTTGCACCTTTCGAAGTTGAATAGTACAAAAGTCTTCTTACTCTAAATGACTCTAATATATAGTTGTGAAGGGTGTTTTCTAAATTTTTTGTTCTCTAATTCTAATCCATGCTAGCTTCCTTAAATGGCTGAATGTAATTAATTAACTTTGATACTCTTATATTTCATCTATGGAGAAATATTTTAGTGAAAGTTGAAACTATATTTGGCAGAAGGCTGTTTTTGGTGGCATCTTTGACCAAGTCAAAATATCTTATTTTAAAGTGATGAATTGATGTTCTTATAAAAGGTGATAGTTACCTATCATTATTTTTTGGGTAAATTGTGAAAAAGCCTCCGGCCCACTTCAAACTTCTGTGAAAACCCTTTGGTCTTTTGCTCTTGTTAAAAACCCCTAGGCCCAATTAAAACCCCTTTTATAGTAGTTGCATGTAATATCTAAGAATTTGGGAAGAATAAAGGCCTAAAAGAAATGCGCGGCTTAGGCAAAGATTTTGAACAAAAGGCTTTTCCCAGCAATTTTGAAAATATCAGGGTTTTTTAGAGAACTCCTGAGCAGGCCGGGGGCTTTTTGACAATTTACCCTTATTTTTAAGTGATACTAAATACCTCACTAAACACTTATATAACCATGCATCTGGTCCGGCAAATATAACAATGTTATCGAACAATGTATTATATTATCTTTTTCATGATGATGTATTCCATTCTTATAGTATTTTATTATATTTCTATGTGCCATAAGATGAAGTTAGTTAGGATGGTTCCAACGTAAACTTCAATCTACATTTTATAATAATATTAGGGGGCACCTCCAAGTCCAAAGTAAAGCTTATAATTGAGAAACCCCCAGTTACAAATAAAAGTTTAGTTTGAGTTGGGCTAAGATTGTAATTGGAGGACTAATTCTCAAAGCTCACCTTGTTTTTGAGACTGGGTCAAAAAGAAAGAATGTGTGTGCGTGTGTGTTGTGTTTATCCAAGGAACCTTAAGAATCCTTGACAAAGACTATGTTTCATAAGGTCTGACCTCCACATATGTGACCAAGAAAGTAGAGATTTAGATATGGAAGAGACAAAATATGCCAAGTCATATTTGATCCCAAACACTTTGTGCAGCCTTGGATGGATGTTAGGAAGAAAATCCATTGTTAGCTATGGACGTGGTAGCCGCAAGTCATTTCAAAACACAAACCCTTAATATGAAAATATGTGTTTCAAGTCATTTGAAATCTATGGTTAATTTATAATGCAAGTCGATCAACAAATACAATTTTAGAATTACAATTTTAATGTTCGTCATTCAAGTCATACTAAAAAAACAAGATAAAGTTTCACTCTTCAAATCATACCAATAGAATTTCTGAAATTCCAAAAGTACAAATAACGGCGGTCCAATAAAAAAAACCTATCTTATCTCATCAACCATAACACCACCGACTTGTGCCTGGACAGCCGATTGCTGGTGTCGATGCATGCCTTCCCACCATTGCCAACTGGTGACCCATTACTATCGCAAGCTACTTGGCCGTCGCCATCGGTGGCCGGTGACGCATTGCTGCCGATTGGCCGACGCGACCACTGAACAATACGATCGTTGACACCGACACCCAGCGACCCAACACCAACTGACCAAAGATATGCAGTCACCGACCATCATAGCGGTTGTCGCCCTCTATTGGTCGCCATCTCCTCTACCCGGCAACCCTCTGGGCAAGTCCCACGAGTATATTGGCTATAGTTCGCTCAAGACAATTATTGTAATAAAAAATAGACGATTATGATAATTGAAGGAGAAACTATACAGGTAGAATAGTCTTACTCAGTACGATAGTATACTATCCGGTTTGTCTTTATCATATATGTGCATATATTTTATTACGTATTGTTAATATATAATGGTAAAACTCGTAGGATCTTTACTTAACTATCAGAGTTATGATGGCAATCGTACAAGTGAGAGCTGGGTATTCCATAAGCACATTATTAAATGTCCCTAGTCGTGGGAGTATCAAGACTAGGTATCGATATTCCAGAGTAGACTAGTATATACGTTTCTAGACCCCGACGAGAGACGGCGGTATGTCTCATAACCATTGGTATGTTGCACCTAAAATTGTATACATGTGCTCACTGGAGACGAGTATACTAGACGGATTCGCCGAGAACTTTTAGATGGACGGACTTTCCGAGAACTTCTAAGTTGTACTATACCTATCACCAGATAGCAATTCTCAGTTGACATGAGTACAGATAGTCTGTTGACCTGAGATTGCCATTTGTCTCGTTTGAGTTCCCACTTTACTTAGATTATTTCTCTGCCACGGCTTTACTAAGTCGTGCAAACAGATTTTAGTTGGGTACAGTTCCGAACCACATGGAGGTGGTGAGCGATCGTCAGGGATTCGTCTCTCCCGGTATAGAGAGTCGATGTCGCGCTGTATTCGGTTGGCCATCATCATAAGTCCTTAGCCAGGGCGGATGAGATTTACTGATCGGAGATTAGTAGTTTCTTGGTTGGTAATGGGCTTGACACTGACACGACTTATCAGGTTATTAGGAGTCTCACGTTATCCACCCTCAGACCCGGTATGCGATACTCTTGGACTAAAAGACCGGAGTGTACGGAGATTGTCACTTACATGATTAGTAGGGATACGAACGAGCTTGCTTGTCGACCTTCCTTTCGTTCAATATCTGGGTAGCCGTTACATACAGCTAGTGCCGCTGACGTGCTTTTAGTTAAACTCACTGTCGGCGTATTGTCGAGTCTATAGAGTCCCATACAGAGGGTTTCCTGATTCAGGCAAAACGATGTAGTGCGTGCGTTGATTCGCACTCATATTCGATTAAATACATATATTTAGTGCACATATTTTAATCGGACGTTTTGATAATACTGGTAGGTTTGAAAGATAACCGGATCATTGTGAGCTGCTATTAAATCTCTCATTATCTCTCTTTTGGGTATTTGTATTTTTATACGAATACGGATATTTGTATTTTGATACGAATACGGTATTTATACGAATACGAGTATTGTATAAATATGGGTATTTGTATCTCAATACGAATAAGAATATTCGTATTTTGATTCGAATACGGATATGTGTATTTGTTGCATATTTGGTTATATGTATATATGCATATTTGATACGAATACGGGTATTTTTATTTGTTGCATACATATTATTTTTTCATTCTTTGGAGATGGTAGTGGATGAGTGTGGGCTAGTGACTCCAAAGTGAGTCACTAAACATCCCCCTCTCCTGATTGCAAAAAACGGGGTTGAATGTTTTTTCATCCTTCTTCTTTTCTTCATTTTTGAGCTTCTACAAAGAGAAAGAAAATTTGCAAATAGAGAAAACTTAAGATTTCTACACCACATTATTCTCACAGTCAATTCATAGCAAGTTTTGTTTGTGAGTTGCTTCACTTGAGATTTTAGATGTGAAGCTAAAACTTGAATTGAATTTTTCTTGGATGGATCATCTTCGACGAGTAAAATCGGTTTGCAAGTATGTTTCGGACGACTATGGAGCCGAGCTAGAGTCCATAGAGCGATGAACGGGTCTTCCGCAATTGCGCGGAAACGCTACAAAGGCAGCTAGCTCTCTTAACCTTGTATGTTTAGATATTTAGTCTAGTGTTTGGAATCGATTCTATGGTTTTGATTGCTAGTGCTCACTTTAAAGTTTTTGTTCTCGCTTCCGTCTTCGCCGTGAGTTTTGCGGCGCGAGCACTAGGGTCCTAACAGAATACGCCACTGCCAACTGCCAAACAACAACCATGCGTTGTCAACCAATTGCCATAGCAGACACCCTCCGACTGTTGACATGATGCTGCCAACTAGACGTCGCTGCCATCTATCTATTTTTCTAATACTACAGTTATCTTCCCAAATTATATATGAATTTAGAAATCAAACTACAAACTTTAGAAAAGAATCTTATCGATATCACTTTAATCTTTAAAATTTTGGATTTAAAAATTACTTAGAAGTAATCCGCTTAGATCTACTTTGAGTCGCATATATTTATTTATTTATAAATTTTGTAATCTGTTATTGCAAACTCCAAAAACGTAGCTCATGTCATCAATTGATGATCTATTTATTTTTAATAAAAAAAATTAAGAAATGAGAAAAAACAATTTATTCCTCGTACGAAGCAATCCACATGTTCAATCTGTTTAAATATCTTAATTGACATTTGCCTCATCTAAATTCAAATTTTAAACCCGCTGGCTTGCCTCTGCTCCTCCTTTTTCTCTCTCCAGGTACATTTCAATGTGCAAGCCATCATTTTTAATTTCGAAAGGTATCCACGTGCTGCGATGCACATGCAAAATAATAATTTAGTTAAAAGGTACCAACATTTTTGGGATGGTGTTGCTTCTTGGAGTGAGGAGACGGAGAAAGAGGTTTGATTGAGCTTTACCAAGACAAAAAATGAGTCCATATCTCGATCTCATTTTCTAATCTTTATCCAACCCCACATGATTATATTGCTGATAATCTCCTGCCATACAAGTATCCAAACATCTCTTTCAATTTTGCAAGGTTTGAATCGATCTCTCCACACCAAAAAATAATATGAACAAAATACAGAATCAGCGACTAAATTGGCTTGATTGATTTAAAAGCCAAACTGGTCCGCCATAGGCTAATTATATCTCTTTGAGCTATCTTGATCATATTCCTAGTAAATCTCCTGCATGTCATTATTGTTAGTATTTTTAGTTCATAAACAATTCAAAAAACCGACATAGAATCTTTGAGAAGAAAGAATAAAGTAAAAATCATAATCAAACACAAGAAATTCTTCAATGTCTACGCTTTTATTCAACTTCAACATGAATTATAAAATCTCTCAACCTATAAAAAACTAATCTTTAATTCTTCTTCTTCTTCTTCTCTTTTAACAAAATACCTCAATCAATCTATATTTATAGGTCTAGAAACCCTAAACCTAACCCTACTAGAATTCCTAATTTACCGATTAAGATCTTATCAAATCTCCAAAATAATCTCTAAACAAATCTTCAAATTATTCGTCAACTAATTTCCTAAATAGGTCAGAATTGTCGTCGACAGATGTCTGAAGCACAAGTGCTCAAACGTCTGACCACACTCTGGATTTCTGAATTTTTCTTATTCAAACATCTGAAGCACTATGGCTCATACGTCTGACCGTTCTCTGCTGCTGAATACAAGTCACTTTCATAACAATTATCGATGGGGGACTGCCACTCATAGTAGCAACCGGTAGTGCTATGGACGTTTGTCGGCACCAAAATGTTGCAAAAAGGAGAAATGATTACCGATAGTTAGTCGGCAAGTTCGCATCTTGGTAACGACCGAAGATGATAGAGGCATCATCTATTATCACACATGTGTCAGATAACGAAATAATGGCCGAGGCATGATGGCCGCAACCAATAAATGTACACAAAAACATGGGCCACCCCCATACAACTAGCTTTGCCACGAAAGCCACAATTAAAGAAGAAGGCGAGAAGTTGGTTACGCGAATTAAGGACGTAATTGCTTCTCCTGCAAGCATATAAATATGCTGTAGACAGTGCTAAGAACTCAAGCCCACTCTTTGATTAATCAAGTTTATACTATTTTAATATATACCTTCATTTATCATAGGAGTAGCGTAGCAAGAATACCATGCTGTCGAAAGCACTGCCGGAATAGTGTGAAAGCATGTGGTAAGAGTAAATGTGGCAGGAAAGTATTTTTCATTTGATTATGATCATTATTCTAATTTCTTTTAAAATCAATCCGGCAATTTCGGGATTAGAACTTGCAACCTCTCGTATTGAAGAGTAAATTGATACCAGCTGAGCAAAGCCTAGTTCATGCGGCTCATATGAAACAAATTAAATATGATATCGTAGGTGGCTCATAATTGGATTTGTTTCTTGCATGGGTAGCTGAGGGGCGGCGCAACTAATTTATGAGTTGCCAACGTTCCTTGCAAGGCTCAAAGAAAGGGACCCATCCATTCCTATTTCAATGTAACTGCATTGTAATCTTATGTCAAGCCATCCAGGTGTGATGTTGGCTTATTTAATTTGTCCTTCTCATGACTTCTCGATGTTTCTGAGAAGCATCCTCGTATGTCAAATTTCGATAATAAATAATGAATAAATAAAATAAAATAAAATTAGGAAGCATGCAAAACTTTTATTTTAATTTCTAATATGCTATCAATATGGGATTTTTATTGGATTAATGGATGAAAAGAAGAAATCTCTCCCTCTCTGGATCTGGATCTGGATCGAGACCGATTATGAAAGATAAAAAAGAGAGGATTATAGACTTGTCAAAGTTATCCGATGGTATACAAAAAAAAAACAATTTACTTTTTTCTCTTTTCAATCAATGTGTGCTACAACTCATATGTTGAATAATTTCTCTAAGGAGAGGCCGCGGACAGACACGGTATTACTTTTCACTTAGAAATACAATATTTTGATAACCGTCTTAGTCCGTTAAAGTTAGACTACGGTGAAATATAGATTGCGAGCAGCCACAAGAGGAAAACATTACATATTTGAAAGTGTCATCCCCGTCGGATAGACACGCTTTAAATCATTCATTCCTATTTGGTAACCATTGAATGTTACATATTCTCCTCACATGACACGAAAAAAGAAAATATGTTGAAAATTTACGAATAGTAAAGGCACTGTTTTCCGAAACGATTTGCTTGGTAAGCGAGCTTTCCCAAAAGGATGTGCTTATTAAGTGAGCTCTTTTTAATGATCAAATAATAGAAAGCATGGTAATGTGACATTTTTGAAAATCTTTATTTTGTAAATCATATTCCTACGAATGTTAGGATTCTTGAAAGTCTCTATGATTTGATAAATGTATTTATAGTAAAATAATTAATAATAAGATAGTTATTATATGTCTTTATGTAGATAACATGCTAATATTCAGTGCCGGCACGGATCTTGAAAACGACACTAAATCTTTTCTCTCTTCAAAATTTGATATGAAAGATTTAGGGTTGGCCGAGATTACCTTAAGAATTAAGATTATTAGAAATGATGATGTGCCGATATTATCACAATCTCATTACGTAAATAATGTATTGCAGAAATACAATGAATTGAGGGGAAGAATTATGTTTATACCTTTAAATCCTAATATTAAATTAGAATCTAATAAGGGTAGAGCAATTTCTCAATTGAAACATGCTAGTGTCATTGGTGGTCTTATGTACGTATATTATGCATGCTACAAGGCCTGATCTAGCATATGGTATTGGACGACTTAGTCGGTATACTAGTTGTCCGGGTAATAAGCATTGGACAGCAATATCAAGAGTATTTGCATATTTGAGAAAAACCATAGACTACGGTCTATATTATACCGGTTATTCTACGATTTTAGAAGTATATAGTGATGCTATTTGGAACTCAATTTTGGATGAATCATTATCAACTAGTGGTTGGGTTTTTTACTCTAAGGGGTACTGCGATTTCTTGGAAATCCTAAAAGCAAACCATTATTACTCATTCCAAATTGGAATCAAAATTTATTGCTTTTGCTGACTGTGGAAAGGAAGTATGGTGGCTAAGAAATATTCTTTTAGAGATACCTTTATGGCCTAAGCCTATGCTGTAGGTAGACACTCGTGCTCGCGCCGTAAACCAGCGGCAATGCGGAATGCAAAACGAAAATTTTCTAAACTCAAGCACGAACACTACAACCTAGAATCAAATCCAAATAATAAACAAGAAACTACAAAGAGTTTTAACCACTAGGTTTGTGATTACAACCTTTGTAGTCGTGTCATTCATCTTCTTTCCACTTCCTAAGCTCCTTAGATCGTCGGAACGAGATTGGGAGTCAGTCTTCCTTACCAAAAATGATTCACCTCAAAAGAATCCTAATTAAGGCTCTAGCTTCACAAATAAAGCAACTGGTGATCAAAACTTGCTAATAATTGATCACTAGATGATTTAGTGGTTAATCTCTAGTTGTTCTCTCATTTTTCTTTCTTCGTTCTCAACTTAGAAATTTCTAAGAGAGGAGGAAGAAAAAGACTTAGGTGTGAAAAGCAAGCATGGTAACTAAATAAAATGAATCATCAATCCTTATTCTCACACTCATTCTTTTCTTTCTTTTTCTCTTTAGAACATGAATGGATTGTGACTCACCATGGTGAGTCACAAGTCCACCATGTTCTAAGAGAAACTTGAAGAAAAGAGAAGAGTTGATAATGCCACTTCATTATACACATATACATATGTACATGCATATATATAAATATATACAAATACACTAATACAAGTATATACTACAAATACATACATCCGTATTCGTATTAAAATTCAAATATCGTATTCGTATAAAATATGAATATCCGTATTTGTACTAATGATACAAATACCCGTATTAATATTAAGACAAAAATACATGAATTTATACAAATACTCGTATTCGTATAAATGCCGTATTCTGTCAAAATATGAATACTGAAAAAAGAGATACTGAAAGAGATATATAACACTAGCTCACATTTAATCCAAAATGTGATAACCTGGCTATGTTTCAAACCGGCTAGTATTAATAAACTGTCTGATTAGAGGTACGTGCACAAAAACACGTGTTTTAATCGAACCAAGTACGTATCAAAATACGTACACCACATTGTTTCGCTCGAGCTAGGAAAACCCTATGCGTGGGACTCTAAAGACTCGACATTACGCTGACAATGGGTTTAACCACAAGCACGTCGGCGGCACTAGCTGTACGTAACGACTATCCAGGTATTGAACAAAAGCAAGGCCGACAAGCAAATTTGTTTGTATCCCTACTGAGTCTGAAAGTGACAGTGTCCGTACAATCTGGTTCGCTCGTCTAAGAGTATCACATATCAGATCTAGGGTTTGGATAAAGTCGAACCCCTAATAACGTGATAAGTCATGTCGGTATAAAGCCCATCACCTACTGAAAAAGTACTGATCCAAATCAGTAATTCTCTTCCACCTCGGCCGAGAATTTTTGGTGATGGCTACCCGTGCTCTGCGCGACATCTATCCCCAATACCGGAAGAGACGAATCCCCAACGATCCGCTCACTGCCTCCATGTAGCTCGGGACTGTACCCAATTAAAACCTATTTGCATGTGGTAGGGTAATAATCAAAGCACAGTGGGAACTCACACGAGACAAATGATGATCTCAGGTCAACAGACTAATCTGTACTTATGTTACCAGAGAACTGCTACCTAACTATAGGTATAATACCATCTAGCATGTTTCCGACGAGTCCGTCCAGTGTAACTCATAATCCAATGAGCACCTGTATACTATCTTTAGTGACTAACTGACACCAATGACTGTGGGACCGGCCATCGCCCCTTGTCGGGGTCAAGAAACGTATACACTAATCTATTCTGGAATATCGATGCCTATTCTCGATATTCTCACGACTAGAGACATTTAAGAATTTGCTTATAGACTACCCAGTTCTCACAGGTGTGATCACCACAATAACCCTGGTAGTCAAGTAGGAATCCGAAGGGCTTTATCAACATGTAATAGTGATCCATAATATCATATAATATATGTACATGACGATAGAGATGAACCTGTTAGTATACTATCATCTTGAGTAAGACTGTTCTACCCGTATAGGTCCTTCCTCAATCATCATAATTGCCTGCCTGCGATTACAATAATTGCCTTGAGGGCACTATATCCAACATATGCCACCGATTGTCATCAATTGTGACAGCGGGGCTGCTAGATCGGTAGCGATTTGATTAGTTTAAAATATTGCACATTTGAATGAATATTTTCCCTACTATTGTTAAGTGTTAAATGGTATTTATTGTAAATATAGAACATATGTGGGTTTATTTGTAAAAATATTATTTTCATATGTTTTTACATTTTAATTATTATAATTAGGGAAAATATATGCATATAATATTTAAATAAAATATTAGTAATTAAAATATGCATATCATATCAAATATTCATAATCAATATTCTTAAGATATTATATCATATAAATGGTTGGAATAATATCTCAAAAATATCAAATGCTATTTATACTTTGATTTGAGATATTGTGCAGGTATTAGCTCAGGTCTGGAATCCAAATAAAATATCCAAGTCAAATCAGGATATCGGAACCGAATCTGCCAAATTTTAGAAGTAAATCGAGGAATCAAACAACAGTAGAGACCCAGAGCAATATTTTCAGAATCTATATATCAAAAAGATCTCAAAATATCGACATAAAAAGCGAGAAAAAATCTGAAACCCAGTTCCACTATTATGCGGCGGATCCGCGGTCCAATCAGGACCGTAGGATGTGGGATTTTAGAATCATAATCTTAACAGCATCTACTCTCATATGGAATCTAGGGTTTCTGGTTTCAGAGACTATAAAAGACCGAAAGCTGTACATTCAAAATTATCATCGAAGAGATCAAGAGATCCAAGTATCCAAGAGATCACATAATCATCTATTCATCTACCTCCACAAAGAGAGAGATCTAGAGCAAACTAAGATTCTTGTAATCTACTTTCTAAGAAGAAAAGTTGTATACAATAGTTGATTAATAAAGGTAATTTTAGTTTTAATTATTTTTGCACTTACATTTACGCATTACTTTTTACACATTACTTTTCTACATCTTCATTATGATTTCATTTATTTTCAATCTCTTTTCTAAATCAACCATGAGCGAGTAATTCCTTACTTGCTAAGGTTTGTAGGATAGAGTAGAATAATGGATGAGAAAATCTATTAATTTGATTTTAACATTTTAAAGTTTATAAACTTTAGTAAAATAAATGTTAACCTTCTTATTGGGCGCGCTATCAATTTATTGATAGTCTCGACCGCAATTTGAGATCGGTTAAACACTTGTTTTGTTAAAAGCTTGACATGAATAAGGATCAATGGATGGACAAGGGTCGGTAGTGGGAAACCATAATTCTCTCAAAGAAGCCTAATCCATATTCATCGCTATCGCTTTAGTTTTAAACTATTAAAAAATAAAAAGAGTAATTTTTAATATTCATCTATTAACTACTAAGTCGTATGAACCCTACAAATCTTTTTATTATAAATTTTACATCCGTATTAAATAGAACGACAACAATCACCCATCTCTTTCATCAACTCGTCTAAACTAAGAAAAGAGTTCACTTTTCCCTGCGGATGACCCGTACTCATAGCGGCTAGCTACTCGCGATACCGTCTTGATTGCGGTTATGTACAAAACACTTCTTCGCATATGATCAATCAAATGGCGCCGTTGCCATGGAAACGGTCGTAAATTTTTTCTTGTTATTCGGGTTGATTTCTTATTAAAATCAGCAAACATAAAATAAAAGAGAACCAAAACCGTATCTTATGTTTATAACGATTATTGTGCAAGTTTTGCAAGAGAATCTGGAGTAATTAGAGCAAGAAAACAGAAATTCAGAGATTTCAACTTAGATCAGAGGAGTATAGGTAAGCCATGAAGAAAATTTAGCAAAAGAACATTCCACATTGCGGCGGAACCGCAGCACTTGGGTGAGATTGGCGGCGGAAGCGCGGCCTTCTTGAGGATTCGGGCTTCCAAACTTCTGTAGTATTTTCCTATATTCTTTCTCTCTCCTCTAAAACTCCAATAATCTGATTTTACCTGCAGGATTCATTACAAACAGCGCCGCTCAAAAATCTTTTTGCGTGTTTTGATTTCGGTTTGTTTCCGCATATGTAAACCGGACTTTTAGGGGCAATAAATCCAAATTCAGATTATGTGGGGATTTCATCACCCTTCCTAGACCTCACAAATCACAAACGAACATATTATCACACTACATTAATAAAAAAATATCTAGACCAAGCCTCTAAGGAGTGTCGCGCTCAATTAGAATAAAGGAGGGTCGCGGGTAATCTATTGCTTATCCGTATTTCTCTTGTGGTGTCTAGGCAAGTGTGACTAAGGAATGTGATTACTTAATTAGGCCCGCTATTTCGGTGATTCGTATAGTGGATACTTTCTACTTACCTGGCAACAAGATTGATAAGGAGGTAGTAGAGAATTGATCCTGCGACTTGTCCTTTAGAAGTCTAGGAGCGGTCTAGTGACTTGACCTAGGTGACTCTAGTTCCAGGGATTGATTGTGCATTTTGTGATTTGTTGAGTCAAGCCTTACGTCCGATTATTTTTTTCAAAACAAATCTTCTTAAAATCGTTCTTATACATAACACACGCTGCCACGTGCACTAAACCCGCTTAGTGCATGATCGGGTGGACACAGGATTCTAGTGCTCGACTTGTCCGCGTTTTTGCTATCGACTCCGAAGTTAGTACTTCTTCATCTTCTATTTCTCCTCCACCTACCACATCCCTCGAGATGGATGGATCTCCATCGGGTTTTAACGACACCACCTTGCCACCACCAGTAGGTGCGTAAAATCCACCACGCATCTCTCTTCAAGAAAGATGCTACCCTGTACGCGGACCCCTTCCTATGTGTCTATCTCTTCCACCAGCCAATGGAGATAATTTCGAAATTAAACCCCACTTCATCAACTTGTTGCCCAAATTTCACGGGCTTGAATCCGAAGACGCATACGTTTTTATAACCAAGTTCGAAAACGTATGTGATATGATGAGCACAACCCAACTTTCAGGGGATGCTATGCGATTACGTCTTCTCCCTTTTACCTTGTGCGAACTAGCAGAAAAATGGTTTTATAGCACCGCCGCACATTCTATCGCTAAATGGGATGAATTCGTTATAGCATTTCTTAAGAAATTTTATTCTCATCATAAGACCGCCTGTATTCAGAGCGATATTAACCAGTTTGCCTAACTTCCCAACGAACCCTTTTGGAAATGCTTTGAACGGTTCAAAAATCTTTTTGTCTAATGCCTTCATCACGGAATCGATAGATGGCAACTTTGTCGCATTGTACATGAGGGTGTTAACCAGCCACAAAACAAATGCTTGAAACCATTTGTTAATGTCATTTCATGTCAAAAGACGATGGTGAAGCATGGCAATTTCTAAAAGATCTCGCCGAACAAACGTTACAGTGGGAGAGCACTAGACCAACATCATCTTCATCTAGGGTAGGTATCCATCAGTTCGACGTTTCCATCGCAATGAAAGCCAAAATGGCCGCGATGCAAAAAAAACTCGAAGCTATGGAAAGCAAATTCTCCTCAGCCTCCCTAAACAAGGTTACGCTCCCCAAAATTGTATGTGGTTGCTGTTTTGACCCATCACATTTAATGAAAGAATGTCGTTTGAATCCTCCGTCTCAAGGTCATGAACAAACCAATGCTGCTTTTCAGCAATAACCAAGGAACGATCCTTATTCATCCACATATAATCAGGGATGGAGGAATCATCCTAATTTTGTTTGGAACCAAAACCAATCTCAAACTCAAAATCAGTTCCCAAGCCAAAATAACTTTCAAAGGCTTCTCCCATTGCAACAACAGCCACCACACCAAATTCAGCACTCTTTTCAACCACAATCTTTTCAAAATCCGGCCAACAACCTTGCCCCTTATAATAATTCTTTCCAATCACAAACTAATATTCCAACGGCCGGTACCGATTGAATCTTTGCACTCGAACGAAACTTAGAAACATTTATTAAATAATCTACCCAAACGACGGCTAATTTAACGTCTGCTATCCAAACGTTAGTACAACACACTGCTTCCCATGGTGAAAGCATAAAATCGATAGAAGCACAGATTGCACAGTTAAATGCCGCTATGAGTGAGAGAGAGAGGGAAACTTCCATCTCAAGCTCTACCAAATACCGGCCACTCACACAGCGCAAATCTCATCCTTCACCAACAAAACCATAACGTGAGTGCTGTAACTACGTTGAGATCAGGAAAAGTGCTGAATAACCAAGTCGGTGAACAAGTTGAAGTTGATGATATTGATGATACCCCGGCTACTACTTCTACTCCTATTTCGTCTGATCCAACATCTTATTCCGAGCCTATTCTCCGTTTTCCATTAGGCTCGAACCCTCACCCCACCACCTTGAATAAATTACCATCTACAACCATCCCAAATCCAATTTTGGGATCCATTCCATCCCCACAAACTTCTCCTCAAATGTTAGACCCAACCCTTGTTGATAAAGCTCATTTTCCAAACAGGTTAAGGGCCAACAGACCAAGTCTCAAAATGGAAAAGATTGTGGAAATTTTTAAACAAGTTAACATAAATATTTCTCTCCTATATACTATCCAACAAGTTCCATCCTATGCGAAAATTTTAAAGGATTATGCACTAGGAAAAGGAAAATTCAAATGCCTAAAAAGGTTTTTTTAGCGAGTAATACGAGCAATTCTTTTACCCAACATGTGCCCAAGAAACGTAAGGACCCCGGTTGCCCTACAATATCTATTGCTATTGGGGATAAAAACATCAATCGCGCTTTACTCGATTTAGGTGCTAGTGTTAACTTGCTCCCGTATTCCGTTTATGAGCAATTAGGCATAGGAGAGTTGAAACCTGCGCACTTCACTCTCCAGATGGCCGATCCATCTATCACCCAACTTAGGGGTGAGGTAGAGAACGTGTTGATCAAAATCGGGGAATTTATATTCCCTATGGACTTTATGGTTATAGATACACGCCCTGTGGCAAACCCACGGAACCAAATCCCGGTGATTCTCGGTCGACCTTTTCTAGCAACTTCCAACGCGATAATCAATTGTCGTAACAGTTCAATGAACCTGTCCTTTGGGAAAATGACAATTGAGCTTAACATCTACAAATTAGGAAGTCAACCCTTCGAACCATATGCTCATATAATTGATGTATGTTCTGTCGACAAGATAGCTACCGACAATTGCAAATTTAAGGAGCTTCACGATACTGATCTCGACGCCACTAATGCGTTATTGTTTGATCCTGCTGTAGGGTGTTTTTCGTCACCCCATTGAGATGGGAATACGCGCGCGCTTATTAGGCGTATACTACAGATTCCCCCTGCCTAGGGTAGGCCGGGGTTTATTGATTGTGGTGATCCAAATCTCCGGCAGCCGCGGACTAAGCTGCCGTTAATTACCCCTCGTCTTTGGGGCGAGGGAACCTCCGATTAACGGGTAAAAATGGTCATGCGAACTCAATGTGTAGTGTACGTGTGTTGTGTTTTGAAAGGGGGGTTTGGATATATCGGGAGCCACGCAGAGTTTTTACGAGGGGGAAAAGGCATCCAAAGGATGCGTGGGGCCAGCGCCTTGAGCGCTGTGCGCTTAGGTGCTGTGCGCTCAGGCGTAAGCACGCCACGTGTCGGCACGTGGGCATTTTGGGCTCGAGCGCAGTGCGCTTGACACATGGACGCTTTGCGCTTGAGCGCAGTGCTCCTGAGCGCAAGCGTGCCACGTGTCGGCACGTGGGCGCTTTGCGCTCGAGCGCAGTGCGCCTGAGTGCAAGCGCGCCACGTGTCGGCACGTGGGCGTTTTGCGCTCAAGCGCTGGGCGCTGGCGAGACAAAGGGACTTTTAGTCCCAGAACCAGAAGCTATGCTTCAGAAAGGAAATATTTATTATATATATATCTATGTAAATATATGGAGTTAAACTCCTAAAATATTTTGGTTGATGAAAGGGGTTCTTCTTCTTCCTCCTCTGTTGGCTGGATCTTGATGATCAAGAGATGTGAGATCTAAAAATCCCTCCTTTCTGAGATCTAACGGTAGATCCAAGTTCCCCTTTGTGGGTTTTGTGGTGGAAGACTTCTTAGTTTTTGAAAAGAAAGAGTAAAACTCTTGATTTAATTCAAAAGAAATGAGAAGGTTTAGAACCTTGGAGAAGGAGCAGGAGGCACAAAAGATCTCAGATCTAAAATTTTTGTGGAGAGAATGAAAAAAGTGTTTTTTATTCATCATCATGTTGCCTTTTATAGGCTTACATATTTACATATAGCCTCTTGGGCTTTACAAAATGGCGTTTTGCCCATCCCATGGCTCATGTGCCATTTCATTTTTGCATATAAGCCATGGGCTTACAAAATATTGGCTTTGTGCCCATTTTGCATACATTCATGTATAAAAAATTACATAAAAATTATTTATTACATGATTTTGTTGTTGGCATGGCGGAAGGCCGGACGCTTCGTGTTCGGACTCGACCTGGGCATTGGCCCACTTGCTTGGGCTTGGGCCCACCTGGCTTGGGGTTGACCTTGACTTTGACTTGGTCAACCGGGATGCAAATTTTGACTTCAACAAAGTGCCCCCCATCAATAAATGCACACCACATATGTGAGTCATGGGCATGAAATTGATGGATTATCTTTCACGCGGAGGCGACTTGCCTTGTTTCCCACTCTTTGGGATGCGCTGCCTATTTTACGACGTGGACGGTCGGCGCTTGACGCGTCTCCGAGACGGAGTGTCCGTGGTAGACGTTTCCCTGGACCGGAGCGATCTGGTTCCTGCTTTGTAGGAAGCCTGCACTGCCCTTTTTACGACCTGGACGTTCGACGCTCTGATCCGGAGCGATTTGGGTTCCCAATTTGCGGGAGCCTGCACTGCCCTTTTTTCGACATAGACGGTCGACGCTCTGATCCGGAGCGATTTGGGTTCCCAATTTGCGGGAGCCTGCACTGCCCTTTTTGCGACATAGACGGTCGACGCTCTGTTACGAAGCGATTTGGGTTCCCAATTTGCGGGAGCCTGCACTGCCCTTTTTGCGACATAGACGGTCGACGCTCTGTTACGAAGCGATTTGGTAGACGTGCCCCCGGCACGGAGTGTCGCTGGTCGACGTTTCCCCGAGGCGGAGTGTCGATATTTGACGCAGAGGTCGATGTTGGAATTGGTTGGTTTGATTTGTTTGACTTGAGTTGACATCAGCATCGCTATACTGGAATATGGTACCAGGAGCGAATCATCATCTGTCATGAGAGGATTTGGGGATTGGGTTTTTTTTGTTTGGCATCTGCATTGCTGCACTGGAATAATGCCAGGAGCAACTCATCATTTGCCCTAGGAGGATTTGGGAATCGGTGGCTTAGGAGACAGGTTTAGATCCCTATTACCTAAGACTTTTCAATTTTATGGACCGTAAGGGTCCCATAAAAGCATTTTCTCCCTACGAGTCGAAAGGATCTCGCAGGTGTATTTTCTCCTTGGGAGTCGTGGGGACTCCCCAGTGTGTTGCTCCTTTGTGAGTCGTAAGAATCTCACGCGGGAATTTTCTCTTCACAAAGTCGAGAGGACTTTGCGAGTGCATTTCATCTCTTTTTTTTTACGAGTTTGCGCCCTTTCGGGTTTTCACAAACTCGCCGGCAGTCCTGCTGTTTTTACTCACGGAGCCCTTTCGGGTTTTCGTCCGTGCCCATTTTGCTTGTGGACATACCATTTTATTTATTTTATGTTATTTTTCTTTTTTTTCATTTTTCATTTTTTTTTTGGACTTTGAATGTGGTCTCACCAGTAGGACTTGGGAGAGGTTGGGATCGTTTTACGCCCGTGGATTGTATACGGTTTTGCAGGATGTATGATCCAGACCGTAGGGCCGGAAAAATTTCAGGACCTTGTTGGCGTCTGCATCGCTGCACTGGAATATGGCACCAGGAGAGACTCATCATTCGCCATTGGGGTATGGGATTTGGAATTTGGTTGGCGTCTGCATCGCTGCACTGGAATATGGTACCAGGAGCGACTCATCATTCGCCACTTGGGGGTTGGGGAGCGATGGCTTAGGAGACAGGTTTAGATCCCTGTCACCTAAGACTTTTCAATTTTATGGGCCGTGAGGGTCCCATAAAAGCATTTTCTCCCTACGAGTCGTAAGGATCCCGCAGGTGTATGTTCTCCTTAGGAGTCGTGAGGACTCCTAAGTGTGCTTTTCCTTTGTGAGTCGTAAGGATCCCACAAAGGTTTGTTCTCCTCATGTATCGTGAGAACACATGAGTGAGTCTTCTCAATGGAGCATAACTCCAAAGGCGGAGACCAGCCGCGTAACTGGTGATTACGGTGGGGCATGGGTATGATGAGAATTATTTGAGCCCGTGGATTGTATACGACAGTCAATTTGGGGACTGGCCGTAGGGCCGGAAGAATTTTGGGAAACTGGATTTTTGTTGGCGTCTGCATTGCTGCACTGGAATAATGCCAGGAGCAACTCATCATCCGCCCTTGTTTTTTTTTTTTGTTTTTGTTTCTGTTTTACCGCGATTGCTCTATCATTTCAGCTTTTCTTATCGCGAAGGTCGCGATTGCCCTATCATTTTGGCTTTTATTCGCGGTTGCCCCATCATTTCGGCTTTTATTTCATCTTTATTTTACTCGCTGATTTTTATTGCGAGTTGCCCCATCATTTCTGCTTTTTATTTATTTATATTTATTTCTTTATCTTTTTTTTGTTTATTTACATTTTTTTTAATATTCCCAGTTTAACGACTTAGAGGTCAACTGTTCCCAGTTTAATGATGTGGTGGTCGATTGTTTCCCAGTTTAACGACTTGGTGGTCCTCTTTGCTTATCCCAGCTTCTTGAACATTGATCTTGGCGGAGCTGTGTTGATGACCTAGCTCTGTGGCTTGCCGATACATCCGAGAATTGTGAGGTTTTTCCAAACTTATATTGGTCCTCTGCCCAATCTTTGAAAACACAGCAGTCTTCAATGGTATGGCTCAGCACTCTATGGTATGGGCAGTATATGGGACTGCCAGTCATATTCATTTCATGTGGCCTCTTCGGGATAGGCAGTTGCAGGCCATTGTTCAGGGCTTCCTCGAATATATTGCGGACCTCATCCCTCCTAAAGGAGTACACCTTCTTCCTTCTCTCCATTAGAGTAGATGCCCTCACTGACGCCGGTCCCTGAAGCCGATCAATCTTTGGTTCGCCCTGCACATGTCTGGGAGGGTTAGGTTCCCGAAAGGCTTCGGTCTCCATTTGCATGAAATCGGCGGTCGTAGCTTGACTGTTTGCTAACACGCCTTTAGACAGTTCTATCTCTCCCGTCTTGTATTACCTTTCGACCCAATCTTTGAAGACGAAGCAGTCCTCAATGGAATGACCTATCACCCTGTTATAGAGGCAATATTTTGGGTCGTCGGTCATATTCTCTTCTTGCTGTCTCTTTGATTCTGGCAGTTGTAGACCGTTTCTTAGGGCGTCCCTGAATATCTTGTTGACCTTTTCCCTCTTGAAGGAATAGACCTTTTCCAGCTTCTCTTTCAGAGGCGATTCCCCCCCGGCGTATGTATCGGAGGGACTGGAGGCTGATTGCGGCCGTTTTTCGCGAAGGCGCTCCGCTTTTAGGTTGAAAGGGATATCAGTTGGCTGCTCCCGGGTACCAATCTCTGGCTCATGAGCCAAAATTTGATTCTGCTGTAATTGCAATCGGGCGACTTGGGTCGCGAGATCTGCCACGATGTTTGCCAGTTCGTCGACTTTGGAATAGACCTCGGCCATCTTCTCATCCCTGTCCTGAAATTGCCTTTGAAGCCATTGGAATAATGCTTGTTCTGTAGTTCCGGCTATGACAACCGGGTAATCTTTATTGCCTGAGATCCATTCCGTAGGAACCACGGGCTCCTCTGGCTTATCGGCCTGAGCGGGCTCTTCATCATTTAGATCGAGCCGATGCTGGGTAGCGTCAATCGTATCATCACCATGGCTGTGAAGAAGAGGAGGGTTCGTTTCTTCATGTCCGGCCATGTAGACAGTGTGGATAACACATTCAGCCATTCTTTCATCACTGGCAGCTGGTTTCGCGGAGCTGTCCGGGCTTTGGAAATTCATAAATTTTAACATGGCCAGAGCCCTAGCCCTTTTGTTGGCTCTATATCTGAGCCGCTTCTGCCTCAGCTTCTCTGCCTTAAGCGCTTGGCAGGCTTCTGCTCTTCGAGAAGCCGCCATAGGCCGAGTGATGGGGATGCTTGAGAAGACATCTGCCCGCGTGTCCGTCGAAGGTATCGCCTGGGCTTGCCCACGACGTCTGGCAACTTCTTTTGTTCCGATGGCTTTGCCCCCAGTTGGGGCCATGGAAAGCCGTCCAGACACCGACTTGCGTTTGGGTTGGGGCACTCTTGAGATCACCACATTTGGTCTCCTGCCTTTCGAGACCGGTTTGTCTGCCACCGGGGCTTGAGGAGCTGGGATGGCGCCAACTGGCATGAATACAATAGAGCCGAATGGTAGCAGAGGCTCCTCCCATTGTCGCCCGAGACTGGCCGGAAGGACCGTCCTAGAGTCTATCCTCATCGTGTAGGAGACGAGAGCTGAGTTCATCATCGAAGACATCGTCGGAAGGTGATTGCTTGAAAATCTGCATGAAAAAGCATTATTTTTAGTATAAATACAGGTATGTATATTGATTGAGTTCGCATGAATGCTTAACCCGAAATATGGGAGGAGAGATAGGTCCCACCGGGCGTGCCAGAATCTGTAGGGTGTTTTTCGTCACCCCATTGAGATGGGAATACGCGCGTGCTTGTCAGGCGTATACTACAGATTCCTCCTGCCTAGGGTAGGCCGGGGTTTATTGATTGTGGGGATCCAAATCTCCGGCAGCCGAGGACTAAGCTGCCGTTAATTACCCCTCGCCTTTGGGGCGAGGGAACCTCCGATTAACGGGTTAAAATGGTCATGCGAACTCAATGTGCAGTATACGTGTGTTGTGTTTTGAAAGGGGGGTTGGATATATCGGGAGCCACACAGAGTTTTTACGGGGGTCCCGCTACCCGGATAGCGGGCTGGAGGTCAAGGGGGCTAGCAGCCCACTTGCGGGGTGCGGGGCAGCGCCCCGTTAGAAAATTTTTTCTAACAGGGACAGTGTCGCGGAGTATGTGTGTGTTTAAATATGTATACATGTGTGTATATATATGTATATATGTATATATATATATATATATATATATATATATATATATATATATATATATATAAAAGAAAGAGGGGGAAAAGGCATCCAAAGGATGCGTGGGGCCAGCGCCTTGAGCGCTGTGCGCTTAGGTGCTGTGCGCTCAGGCGTAAGCGCGCCATGTGTCGGCACGTGGGCGTTTTGCGCTCGAGCGCAGTGCGCCTGAGCGCAGCGCGCCGAGTGTCGGCACGTGGGCGCTTTGTGCTCGAGCGTAGTGCGCCTGAGCGCAACACGCCACGTGTCGGCACGTGGACGCTGTGCGCTCGAGCGCAGTGCGCCTGAGCGCAAGCGCGCCACGTGTCGGTACGTGGGCGCTTTGCGCTCGAGCGCAGTGCGCCTGAGCGCAAGCGCGCCACGTGTGGGCGCTTTGCGCTCGAGCGCAGTGCGCCTGAGCGCAAGCGCGCCACGTGTCGGCACGTGGGCGTTTTGCGCTCGAGCGCTGGGCGCCGGCGAGACAAAGGGACTTTTAGTCCCAGAACCAGAAGCTATGTTTCAGAAAGGAAATATTTATTATATATATATCTATGTAAATATATGGAGTTAAACTCCTAAAATGTTTTGGTTGATGAAAGGGGTTCTTCCTGTTCCTTCTCTGTTGGCTGGATCTTGATGATCAAGAGATGTGAGGTCTAAAAATCCCTCCTTTCTGAGATCTAAAGGTAGATCCAAGTTCTCCTTTGTGGGTTTTGTGGTGGAAGACTTCTTAGTTTTTGAAAAGAAAGAGTAAAGCTCTTGATTTAATTCAAAAGAAATGAGAAGGTTTAGAACCTTGGAGAAGGAGCAGGAGGCACAAAAGATCTCAGATCTAAAATTTTTGTGGAGAGAATGAAAAAAGTGTTTTTTATTCATCATCATGTTGCCTTTTATAGGCTTACATATTTACATATAGCCCCTTGGGCTTTACAAAATGGCGTTTTGCCCATCCCATGGCTCATGTGCCATTTCATTTTTGCACATAAGCCATTGGCTTACAAAATATTGGCTTTGTGCCCATTTTGCATACATTCATGTATAAAAAATTACATAAAAATTATTTATTACATGATTTTGTTGTTGGCATGGCGGAAGGCCGGACGCTTCGTGTTCGGGCTCGACCTGGGCATTGGCCCACTTGCTTGGGCTTGGGCCCACCTGGCTTGGGGTTGATCTTGACTTTGACTTGGTCAACCGGGATGCAAATTTTAACTTCAACACCTGCTATTTATTATACACGTGAGGGCCCTTTTGTCGACAAGTCCACACCCAAATCCGAATTCTTTGATTTGTCGAATGATTCAGTCTAGCGTTCCGAGTATCATATCTTTCTTTCCGATGAGATTATCATTCGGAATATCGATGGAAGTTTTGAAGACATATTCGCCAAAGAACTCGCATTCATAAAAGATATGGATGTTGTGATGAATCAATCTCCACCCAAAGAAGTTGAACCGCCACTCTTTCTTCTTATCAAGTACGAGAATGCGAATATTCTACCCACTCCTTATCTTTCAAATTCTCGTTTTCATCCACCGTCACTCTTTCGTCTTTATCAACTGAGACGTAAACTCGTTCAATTACACCTCTGATCTCCTCTTCACTTCTTCACGTCTATCTGTAACATGATCTTCTACCAACCATGGTGTCACTTTGATAAAATATTCGAATGGTTGGTATTGACTTTTGGTCTTTGTAAAGCTTTATATAGACCAATAATATTATCCTCCCTCTTATGATTTTAAATGCTTAATAATGAAGAAAAACTGTTTTACTCAAGTCTGAGGGGGGGGGGGGTAATTTGGCTCTTAAAAGAAAAGAAATTTTTACACGATTGTGAGGCAAAAATAAGTTTGGAGGAGGATTTCACTGTCATTAACTTTTTGTCCCCTTTTATTAATCACTGAGAACTTTTTCTTCCAAGTCTACAGGTTTTAAGTTTAAAAGATGACATCAGTGAGAATACTGCTGCAAATAGGTTTGGGGGGAGGTTTGTGTTTATTCACGTATCATTTTGCATTATACTAAATAAAAGCACTAATTTTTTTTTTTTTGGAAATAAAAGTTAGAAAGTGAAAAATATATATGAAAGATAGAAAGAGATTTAAGGAATGCAAGAAAATTAGATATTTTAAAACAAAGCTAGTAATAGATAGTCGTGAACTGCTATCCCAAGGGTTAGTAAGATGAAGGGAATTGCTAATCTGAGAATAGAAATAATTCTGAAAATAGTCCATATTCTTGAGTCCAAACAACTGAATATTGATACCCTACTATACGTACTTGCACACATTTTGAAACTTGGGATAGTAAAGTATACCTCGAAATGCTCTTGTCTAAAAGCCTTAGTATGAAGGAAAAAATATATAAATCAACAAAATATAAATGACACATAAAATATAAATGGTGAAGAAAAATGAATACTGGTTTTGTAATTATTTAAGGCAGTATATAAAATATAGCAAGGGTGCCTTATCACTTAATGCCTTAGACCAACTGGTTTGGGAGCCACTACTAAGTTTTAGGTGTTGCAAGACTAGGGTATTGCTAATTACGCCTAAAAGAGTGAGCACATTTAGTAATCGGTTGGTTAGTACCTCAAGAAGTATTAACGGTCGCATGAAAAATGTGTGAGCAATTCCATTTAAAAACATTCACCGACTAAAAAGTACTAAGAAAGATGGATAAGAGTATGATAGCTTGAATTGAATTCTCTAAGTGTAGGGATGTCTTTTACACATACGTAGGGGTATATGATCGATGTTTGGAAGAAAGGTAGGGAGAAAGACTAAAAACGATGTTTTATTGAAAGATAATGTGATTTCTGATATCTTTTCATGACTATTAAGATAGGGCTCATGACAACTAAAAAGCTAGTGTAGTTTGAAACTATTATTTTCAAGTTCTTTCTTTTATATGTTCTTTATCTTTGTATATAATTTTCATCTTCTTTCTTTTATTATGGGATTTTGGGGGTGTAATCCGCTGAAAACCCTCAAGAGACAACACTCCTACTAGGGACACCTAGAGATTTAAATGCTTGTTGCACGTGCTAAATGCAATCGTGTTGCCTAGGAAAGTGTGCTAGTTAGATTTTTCTTTTTCTCTTTAATAACTAGTTTGCTCGGGACGATCAAAAATAAGTTTGGGGGTATTTGATTAGTCTAAAATATTGCACATTTAAATGAACATTTTCTCTACTATTGTTAAGTGTTAAATGGTATTTATTGTAAATATAGAACATATATGGGTTTATTTATAAAAAGATTATTATCATATGTTCTACATTTTAATTATTATAATTAGGGAAAACATATGCATATAATATTTAAATAAAATATTAGTAATTAAAATATGTATATCATATCAAATATTCCTAATCAATATTCTTAAGATATTATATCATATAAATGGTTGGAATAATATCTCAAAAATACCAAATGCTACTCACACTTTGATTTAAGATATTGTGCAGGTATTAGCTCAGGTCTGGAATCCAAGTAAGAGATTTAAGTCAAATCGGGATATCGGAACCGAATCTGCCAAATTTTAGAAGCAAATCGAGGAATCAAGCAACGCCAGAGACTCAGAGCAATATTTTCGGAATCTATACATCAAAAGATCTCAAAATATCGACTTAAAAAGCCATAAAAATCTAAAACCCAGTTCTACTATTATGCGGCGGATCCGCAGTCCAATCAGGGCCGTTGGATGTGAGATTTTAGAATCATAATCTTAACAGCATCTACTCTCATATGGAATCTAAAGTTTCTGATTTCAGAGACTATATAAAGGACCGAGAGCTGTACATTCAAAACATTATCGAAGAGATCAAGAGATCCAAGAGATCTAAGTATCCAAGAGATCACATAATCGTCTATTCATCTACCTCCACAAAAAGAGAGATCTAGAGCAAATTGCAGGGATGTTCAGCACGACAGCAAGGTTTCGGGAGGCATTGTCGCGCCCCGCTTCCCGGTATACGGCGAAGGGGACACGACTGGTCCGCTACGTATTTACTGTGAAGTAAATATGCTAAGCGTATCTAAGCAATATAAAAGTAATCACAAGAGACAAGAGATATAAAAATAACAGCAACTTTATTTATTAATATTCTTTTGTACAATGCATGAAAAGGAAATACAGCTGAAGTAAAAACGATGCCTAAACAATAGCATAACAGAAAATTAAAGGTACTGAATGGAAATGTACAATGTTTAGAGCTCGAAGTCTTCGAGGAACTGATCCAAGTCTTCACTAGTGGGCTCGATCTCTGCTGTGTCTAGATCACATGACGACAATCAAAGAAGAAAGAAATAGAATGTCGTCAGCGAACAGGTCGCTCGGTAAGTCCCAAAGTTAAGGGAGAAATAGAAAAGATAGAATAAGAATGTATCTTTTAAACTTGTATAATATTGTAGAATATTGTGTTAACGCTATTGTTTGTAGCTTGGTACAGAAGGATGCCAGTGTATACGAGAGGGGTCTCTATATGCTAGAGACCAGGGCAAACTGAAAGTACAAGGAACCGTTATGCCACGGTACAACAGCAACAGGATTCATGTTAGGTGTCTTAATCTTACTGTCTCGTGCTACTTTTAACACCATCCGTACCAATCTACCCCTTAAACCCCGTAGTGTTTTGATTGTATTGTTATATTGTATTGTATAAGTTGTATAGTTGGATAACTGACCGAAACCATGATATTAGTAACGAATGTAATGGATGTAAACTGGATTCATGTAAATGGAAAGTATATCCATGATTTGGTTCAGTCAAGTTGAATAGATTGATAACTGAATTCATGGATTCGTATGTTCATGTCGAATTGTAATATTGTAGATTGTAGATTGACTTGAATTATATTCAAGTCAGAAAGATCAGACTCAAACCCGAGTCAGCCAGTAAAGATGTAAATCGAAGTCCTATATTTAGTAGGGTCCTTAGGGTAATTTATAAAACTTGAGGGGGTTTTATGTAAAAATAATTTTGTATAGTTTTCAAGATACACCTCAAGTATTTATTATTCGTATTTAGAGTTGTAATGAATGTGGATTTTATATTGTGATATTTCTAGTGAAAATATCCTAATTTCATAAATAAGGGTATTTATCTGTAATATTGATTTATTTGAAGTTCATGGTATTTTAGTGTAAAATTTGTTCTTGTGATTTTTAGAAAAAAGTGGAATATTTATATCATAACAAAATAGATATTTTAATGATAAATATACATATATTTATACAAAAATAATTTTAAATAATATTTTAAATTCTAAAAATCTCATTTTCTTAAGATGTCGTATTTTAAACCTTTCGAGACCGAATGCTTCTTGCGGAGGTCTGAATCTCGCACTACTAAGCCCGAGAATGTACGATAATCCGCACCACCCCGAACGGATTCCCCAAAATGGGTTGTAGCGGCGCTTTGCAAAGATTTTATAAATACCAATCCTTTAGAATACCGTTTTATAAAGTAAAAGGTATTTATTTGTAAAGATGTCGATTTTTCCGTATTTTATATTCTAGTGACAAGTTCAAATTGCCTCTTCACCGCCAATTGTGGCCAGGTAAGTACAAGTGAAGAAAGGAGGGATCCGCTCACGAATCACCGTGAGACGGGCCTTTTAAAGTTACCTTTCTCACTTGTCTAGCCTAGACACCACAAAGTCAGGTTTAGATAAACGACTGAAAGTTCACGACTTTCCTAATGAGTGCGACAGTCCTTAATTGGATGAGTCTAGATATATTTTATTATTTCAAAAGTTATGTATTTATAAAAATGTATCAATACTAAAAGTTTTATTAAGTAAAGGGTATTTTAATGAAAAGGTTTGTTTTCTCGTATTGTAAATTTCCAAGATTATAGTACTATGTTTAGATGGGAGTGTGTGAGGAGGTAGGTCATTACCTCGTGCTCTACTTATAGTTATAGCAAGGTTAAGAGGGTTAAATGTGAAATCGAAATATTGTGGTATTTAAGTGAAAAATACGATAAATTGGAAAGGCTATCATTTCATGTGATGAAACTTGTTCAAATTATTTTTTAAATGTTTAATAGTCAACAATAAGATGTTTAAGCATGATTGAATTGGTGAGAAGTGAAATTTTATAGAAAACCGAATCGAAAATCGGATTTGTTCCGATTCCGTCGGGTTTTGTAATTTCGTATTTTTTTTAGAAAAGAAAAAAGAAGCTAGAAAGGGACTTACGGGTTTGGACAACACTAGAGAGTGATAGGGAAGTAGAGGGTTCGCCGGTGCGTCGATTCGTCGCCGAGAGTTCCTAGTACGATCACCGGAAGTTCGCCGTCGATTTCGTCTGGGCTTCGCCTTTCGCTCGTTTCCAAAGTACACAAGGTTTTCTTGAGATTTTGAGAGAGTGGGCTCAGAATTTTGGGATGAGAGGGTAGGAGGTAGGGGTGTATTTATAGGGTTAGGCTAGAGTTAGGGTAGGTGTAGGGATTTTAATTAAATAAATATAAAAATAATAGAAAAATGTATTAAAAATTTAGTAAATAGGTGTTAATGGGTTCTCTGGAATTGATCTGCAGAATTAAAGTATGCAGTGGAGGTGGGGAGACCAAAAGACAATTTTTCCCTGTTGACGACTCGGCGGTCCGGCCGAGTCCAGCCGGCGGCGCCGGCCGAGTCGAGGTGGCAGGAGATGGGGGGTCGCCGGAGGTAGCCACTGATATATTTAACTTTTGGGGTGTAGTGGGAAATTCTGGAGTTATGGCCGTTGAACTGTTGGGCTTCTATAAAATTTAAAACAAAACAAATACAAAAATAATGTGGGGCAAAGGGGATTTGAACTCTGGTGGCTTGATTCAGCTGTGCAAGGTATTACCAATGAGCTACAAGCTCCTTCTTGTAATTATGGTATGAAATAAATACTTAAAGAGATATCAGCAACATTAAATACTCCAAGTATACTTTGAATTTAAATCAATTCTTTGTACATTAAAAATGGAGTTGTTACAGTCTACCCTCCTTACAAAAATTTCGTTCTCGAAATTTAAAACTTTTATTTGAGGACTAGTTTACAAAGAGGTGTGGATATCTAGTACGCATTTCATCCTCCCTTTCCCAAGTGGACTCTCCTGGAGTGTCTTTCCTCCAAATCACTCGAACCAAGTTAACTTCCTTGTTCTGAAGTGTCTTCACTTTTCTGTCCAGGATCTCCACAGGCTGTTGCTCACAAGACAAATCGGGCTGTATAGTGAGCTCGGAATGATCGAGAATATGGCTGGGGTCACTCACATACCTTCTGAGTTGGGATATGTGGAACACGTTATGCACTCTTTCCAATGAAGGTGGAAGCGCTAAGCGGTATGCCACTTCACCGACTCGTTCGAGTATGTCGAACGGTCCAATATATCTCGGACTTAGCTTATCCCGTCTTCCAAATCGGATCACTCCGCGGTTCGGAGATATCTTAAAGAACACATGATCTCCTGGCTGGAACTCCAGATGACGTCTCTTTGCATCAGCCCAGTGCTTCTGTCGATCTTGGGCTATGCGCATCTTTTCCCTGATAGTACGAACCACATCAACAGTCGCTACTATCATCTATGGTCCAAGAAGTTCTCTATCTCCGATGTCGTCCCAACTTAATGCCAATCGACACTTCCTTCCATACAATGCTGCAAAAGGTACCATTCCTATGCTTGCTTGGTAGCTGTTGTTGTACGAAAACTCCACAAGATGTAGGTGATCTTCCCACGATCCTTTGAAGTCTAACATAATTGCTCTGAGCATATCCTCCAAGATCTGAATAGTTCGTTCCGACTGACCATCTGTTTGTGGATGATAAGCCGTGCTGAAGTTCAGACTTGTTCCCAAGCTTGCTTGCAGACTCTGCCAAAATTCCGATCGAAACCTGGTGTCACGATCGGAGACAATGCAGACTGGTACTTCATGAAGTCTCACAATTTCCTGTATGAGTTCATGGGTATCAGAGATAGTACATTATGAAGATTTTAAATCTTAAGTAGATTATTACCTCCATGTACTTCTTTGCTAGTGTCTCAGTTGATTGGCCAACCCAAAATGGGATGAAGTGAGCCGACTTTGTGAGTCGATCCACAATGACCCGTACAGCATCGTTACCCTTTGTGCTGCGAGGAAGAGCAGTCACAAAATCTATCGTGATGTGTTGCCACTTCCATTCTGGGATTGGTAACGGTTGAAGTGGTCTAGCAGTCCTGTGATGTTCAGCCTTTACTTGCTGACACACCAAGCATTTTGCGACGCTTCTGGCTACTTCACGCTTCATTCCATGCCACCAATAATTTTGACGTAGATCTTTATACATTTTGGTACCTCCAGGGTGTACTGAATAGGGAGAGCTGTGAGCTTCTTTCATTAACTCTTCCCAAACAGGACCTTTTGGTACACACAATCTACTGCCATATCTCAAAGATCCGTCTTCATGGATGATGAAGTCTGTTCTGAGTCCATTCTCTGCTTGTTCTCTGATCTTTTGCAACTTAGCATCGCTTGCTTGAGCTGCTTTGATCTGATTGACAATGGTTGATTGAACTTGTAAATTCATCAAACTTGAAGCATTACCTGGCATGATTACTTCAATCTTCATCTGATGCAAGTCTTGTTGAAGCTTCCACTGACATAGTGAAAACCTGGCGCCTTGGTACATTCCTCCTGGCCGGAGGAGCATTCCTCGGAACGTTCCTTTGAGCTTGATGGAACTGACGAGGAGGTGGTGCAGCTTGTGGTCCTTTGGGTGGTGCAGATAGTGCAAGTCTTGGAGCAGGTGTTTGAAGAGCTGGTCGCTGCGGATAGGTAACTGCTGGCATGTGTGTAGCAACTGGGTTTTGCTTTTGGGGACAAGACCCAATATTATGAGCAGCTGAGCCGCAGATCAAGCAAAGATGGTTGGCTCGCCGACAGTCTTTCATCATATGTCCAGTTCTCTTGCAGTAGGTATAAAAGGCTGGGCTGGGACGGTTGTTCTGTACTCCGGGTCGCCTTAGCACAAAAGATGGCCTGGACGAGGCTCCTCCTGCCATCTGGTTGGCAGGATGCTTAAATCCAGCAGATTGAGGTCTTTCCCACGCCTTTACCACTGCCTCATAACGGCGGGCAGCTTTCAGAGCCGATTCATGAGTCGGAAAATCTTCTGTGGCCAGTGCAACCTGGATTTCCGAATCCAAACCTTGTTGAAAGCGACTGGCTCTGATCTCATCCGTCGGTATAAGATGTGCCGCAAATCTGTTAAAAATATTGTGTTAGCTGTGTAATATGTGATAAAAAAATTTCGAATTATGGAGACATATCTTACCGACTGAGCATGGTTAACTCAGTGTCATACTCATCTACTGACTTGGTCCACATCGAACCTTGTTGTAGATGGATGAACTGCTGTTCCATGTCGAACCTGGCAGTCTCAGGGAAGTACTTAGCGTCAAACATGTCGCGGAAAGTCTTCCATTCGATAGGCTGTTCAAGACGGCTTTCTTCTGCCTTCCACCAGTTGCGAGCATTGTCCGCGAGCTGCAGTTTCGCCACACGAACCCTAGCTATGTCTGGCACTTGTGCTGTCGCCAGATCATCCTCTATGCTCTGTGCCCATTCCTCAGCTTCAATTGGGCTTCCCTTTCCGGAGAACTGTTTGGGGGTGTAAAGCCCTAAATTGCTTTACCCCAGGTGCGTCTGTCTCGGGGCGGTTCATTAAAAGAGCAGTCTGCTGCTGCTGTCCCTCTAGGAGGCTTAGGATTGCCTCAAGTAGAACCGTCTGCTCGTTGATCGGAGCAGGGACAACAGGTGTAAGTGGTAGGGCTGGAGGTGTGTTGTTGACATTGGTGCTGGTGTTGTTCGGGGAATCCATAACCTTGAAGAAAAATTTGGGTTAGGACAGATTCAAAATATTTGAAACGATAAGATTCAATGAATATGAAATTGTAAGATTCAAGGAACATGAATTGTAAAGAATGTTTTAGTTGCTGGTTCTTGTGTTATATTGCTTAGGTTGTTCACGTAGAATAGAACTGCATAGTATGATTCTATACAGCTCTGACCTGCATGGGCCACCAACAAAACCTGTCACGCCCCGCTTCCCGGTATACGGTGAAGGGGACGCGACTGGTCCGCTACGTATTTACTGTGAAGTAAATACGCTAAGCGTATCTAAGCAATATAAAAGTAATCACAAGAGACAAGAGATATAAAAATAACAGCAACTTTATTTATTAACATTCTTTTATACAATGCATGAAAATGAAATACAACTGAAGTAAAAACGATGCCTAAACAATGGCATAACAGCAAATTAAAGGTACTTAATGGAAATGTACAATGTCTAGAGCTCGGGGTCTTCGAGGAACTGATCCAAGTCTTCACTGGTGGGCTCGATCTCTGCTGTGTCCAGATCACCTGACGACATTCAAAGAAGAAAGAAATAGAATGTCGTCAGCGAACAGGTCGCTCGGTAAGTCCCAAAGTTAAGGGAGAAATAGAAAAGATAGAATAAGAATGTATCTTTTAAAGTTGTATAATATTGTAGAATATTGTGTTAACGCTGTTGTTTGTAGTTTGGTACAGAAGGATGCCAGTGTATACGAGAGGGGTCTCTATATGCTAGAGACCAGGGCAAACTGAAAGTACAAGGAACCGTTATGCCACGGTACAACAGCAACAGGATTCATATTAGCTATCTTAATTTTACTGTCTCGTGCCATTTTTAACACCTTCCGTACCAATCTACCCCTTAAACCCCGTAGTGTTTTGATTGTATTGTATAAGTTGTATAGTTGGATGACTGACCAAAACCATGATATCAGTAACGGATGTAATGGATGTAAACTGGATTCATGTAAATAGAAAGTATATCCATGGTTTGGTTCAGTCAAATTGAATAGATTGATAACTGGATTCATGGATTCGTGTGTTCATGTCGAATTGTAATATTGTAGATTGTAGATTGACTTGAATCATATTCAAGTCAGAAAAATCAGACTCAAACCCGAGTCAGACAGTAGAAATGTAAATCGAAGTCTTATATTTACTAGGGTCCTTAGGGTAATTTATAAAACTTGATGGGGGTTTATGTAAAAATACTTTTATATAGTTTTCAAGATACACCTCAAGTATTTATTATTCGTCTTTAGAGTTGTAATGAATGTGGATTTTATATTGTGATATTTCTAGTGAAAATATCCTAATTTCATAAATAAGGATATTTATCTGTAATATTGATTTATTTGAAGTTCATGGTATTTTAGTGTAAAATTTGTTCTTGTGATTTTTAGAAAAAGGTGGAATATTTATATCATAACAAAATAGATATTTTAATGATAAATATACATATATTTATACAAAAATAATTTTAAATAATATTTTATATTCTAAAAATCCCATTTTCTTAAGATGTCGTATTTTAAACCTTTCGAGACCGAATGCTCCTTGCGGAGGTCAATCTCGCACTACTAAGCCCGAGGATGTGCGATAATCCGCACCATCCCGAACGGGTTCCCCAAAATGGGTTATAGCGGCGCTTTGCAAAGATTTTATAAATACTAATCCTTTAGAATAGGTTTTATAAAGTAAAAGGTATTTATTTGTAAAGATGTCGATTTTTCCGTATTTTATGTTCTAGTGACAAGTTCAAATCGCATCTTTACCGCCAATTGTGGCCAGGTAAGTACAAGTGAAGAAAGGAGGGATCCGCTCACGAATCACCGTGAGACGGGCCTTTTAAAATTACCTTTCTTACTTGTCTAGCCTAGACACCACAAAGTCAGGTTTAGATAAACGACTGAAAGTTCACGACTTTCCTAATGAGTGCGACAGTCCTTAATTGGATGAGTCTAGATATATTTTATTATTTCAAAAGTTATGTATTTATAAAAATGTATCAATACTAAAAGTTTTATTAAGTAAAGGGTATTTTAATGAAAAGGTTTGTTTTCTCGTATTGTAAATTTCTAAGATTATAGTACTATATTTAGATGGGAGTGTGTGAGGAGGTAGGTCATTACCTCGTGCTCTACTTATAATTATAGCAAGGTTAAGGGGGTTAAATGTGAAATCGAAATATTGTGGTATTTAAGTGAAAAATACGATAAATTGGAAAGGCTATCATTTCATGTGATGAAACTTGTTCAAATTATTTGTTAAATGTTTAATAGTCAACAATAAGATGTTTAAGCATGATTGAATTGGTGAGAAGTGAAATTTTATAGAAAACCGAATCGGAGAATCGGAAATCGGATTTATTCCGATTCCGTCGGGTTTTGTAATTTCGTATTTTTTTTAGAAAAGAAAAGAGAAGATAGAAAGGGACTTACGGGTTTGGACAACACTAGAGAGTGAGAGGAAAGTAGAGGGTTCGCCGGTGCGTCGATTCGTCGCCGAGAGTTCCTAGTACGATCACCGGAAGTTCATCGTCGATTTCGTCAGGGCTTCGCCTTTCGCTCGTTTTCAAAGTACACAAGATTTTCTTGAGATTTTGAGAGAGTGGGCTCAGAATTTTGGGATGAGAGGGTAGGAGGTAGGGGCGTATTTATAGGGTTAGGCTAGGGTTAGGGTAGGTGTAGGATTTTTAATTAAAAAATATAAAAATAATAGGAAAATGTATTAAAAATGTAGTAAATAGGTGTTAATGGGTTCTCTGGAATTAATCTGCATAATTAAAATATGCAGTAGAGGTGGGGAGACCAAAAGACAAATTTTCCCTGTTGACGACTCGGCGGTCCGGCCGAGTCCAGCCGGCGGCGCCGGCCCGAGTCGGCCGGTCCGCCGGCCGATTCGGCCAATCCCTGCCGACTCGAGGTGGCGGGAGATGGGGTGTCGCCGGAGGTAGCCATTAGTATATTTATCTTTTGGGGTGTAGTGGGAAATTCTGGAGTTATGGTCGTTGGACTGTTGGGTTTCTATAAAATTTAAAACAAAACAAATACAAAAATAATGTAGGGCAGGGGATTTGAACTCTGGTGGCTTGGTTCAGCAGTGCAAGGTATTACCAATGAGCTACAAGCTCTTTCTTGTAATTATGGTGTGAAATAAATACTTAAAGAGATATCAGCAACATTAAATACTCCAAGTATACTTTGAATTTAAATCAATTTTTTGTACATTAAAAATGAAGTTGTCACAAGCATCGTCCATGCCAATTTCAAAAATTTGCCGTACTAAAGTACCCTAACCTAGAATCTTAACTAGAAAATTAAACAATATAACATGCCAACAACTTTGCATACAAAGTGAACAAGGAATACAACCTTTGTAGACCGGTCCTTCACTTCAATAGCTCCGTGTAGTAGTCCCTTCGCTCCAAGTAGTGAAATCCCGGACGCTAGAAATGCTCCACAAGATGAATGGAATAAGCTTGCCTGAAGCCTTCGATGCCGAAAATGATCTACGTCGAGAAGACACCAACTCAAGCTATCTCTTCACTAATGTGGAATTAGTTAAGCAAACACCCTAAACTAAATGGCTAGTATAGTAGAGAATGATAAAGTAGGAATTTTTCTCATTTTAGATTTGTTTTTCTCACAATATCTCATCACCTTGAGAAAATCTAGAAAGCTTTATCTTGATGAAGAAGAAGATGAAGTAGAGATTAGAATGAAACTCATGAGGTGAGAATAGCAACCATGGGTGAGTTAGTGTCATACACTAACTCATATAGAGAATAAACCATAGCTAACAATAATGGTTAGGTTAATAAATATCTACAAGTAAATCAAAACTAGTGGACTAAGTCAAAAATACTTTAAGCTTTTCCAAGCATCCAAGCATGACAATTTCCAACTAATATTGAATTACTTTAAATAAATAAAACCTTACATTATTATAAGTATGGTGTGAGTCTCATGCACCCATATTGCATGTGGCATCAAGCACGACACAAATAAAATGTACGTTTATATATATCACATATATACTATATGCACACAAGTGAGAAAAAGAAATGTTTAAGTGTGCTAATATTAGTTAATGTAATTCAATATATCAAATATATAAACATACATTAAATTATTAAATCAACACTTGATTTAATAATCCGGATATATTACATACAACCGGCTAATATCAAATGTAACAACTTATCGAATCAACACTTAATCCGATAACCCGGCTATATCACATATAACCGATCGATATCACATATCGCAAGAATAGAATGCGGTATCACATACGCGCATTAATCTCGGTCCCGCACATATCACATATGTGCTCCTACTTCGTTTCGCTTGAGCCAGGAAACCTCTGTGTAGGACTCTAAAGATTCGTCAATACGCCGGCAGTAGGTGGTGATCATATCAGACACCCACAAGCCGCAAGCGGTCTACTAAACGTAACGGCCACCTGGGTATTGAGTGATCAGAAGATCAACAAGCAAGCCTGCTCATACTCCTACAAATCCAATCAGTAACACTACCGTACAGTCCGGTCTCTTCATCTGATATATCGCATATCACAGCCTGGGGTGGTATAACGTCAGACCCCAATAGCCTGATAAGTCATGCCGATGTGAGGTCCATAACGGTTCGAGAAACTACTGATAACACTTGCCAGTAGATCTCAGCAACCCTAACCAGGGATTTCCTGTTATGGCCAATTAAGCATAGCGCAACATCAACCCCCAATACCGGAAGAGACGAAATCCCCTTCTATTGCTCATTGCCTCCATGTGACTCGGGACTGTACCTAAAAACCACCGTTTTGCACGATCTCTTGAACTTGGTAAGGTGGAAATCAAAGCATAGTGGGAATCACACAAGACTCTTGTCACGCCCCGCTTCCCAAAATACGGAATACGAGGGGTAGACAAGGCCAGCCATACTCCTACGGCCAAGGAAATGTCCTGCCGTAGTCACACTTCGGCTTCTAGTTTTTCATGGTAAGCAGTAAATAATGCGCAAGTAATGAGAAATGCAGTAACTGGAACAAAACAGTAAAATGAACTGACCTGATGGGAAACAAAAGATATAACTCTGGATAGCTAAACAAGATGTCCGTGAAGTGCATCTAGTCCTGGTCCAGGCTAAATCCTCTCCTCACACTGAGCATGCATACTCAGGTCGTCAGAGCGACACAATAGCAATATAATATATATAAAATCATGTGATAATTCTAACAGTGATAATAGATATATATAACAGTAGTTCAATGGCAGTATGGATATGAACATGCAGTAATCAATGCAGCGGAACAGTAAAAGCAGTAGAATGATATGCCACGTATGTCAACACAGTATGTAAGGTATATCAATGCCAGTATCCCTATCAGTCTCTAAGTCTCACTGTACAGGTCACTAAGCCTATCGTCAGTCCAAGTGTGAGAGTCAACCACTCGCGAGTGTCCTCCACCCAAGGGTAGAACCCAAGGGCAAGGGACCACGGGCCCAACATGTATATCACGGTAATAATCACGTACCCTGTAAATCTCCATATATCTCCCTAAATATATAAGCCGGCATGGGACTCCCGAGATTCTGTTGAACTCACACTTAAACTACCCCACACCCCGTGGTCTACATCAAACGCTAAGCATAACCCTAAATACTAATCGGTCCGTGACAAGTCTACGCGAGAACTGGAGGCAGGACCTCCATCAAGCACGTCCCGACTAATACCTAAGATAAATGGCAGTGTATGGTGCCTTATCTGTGACACCCGTGCAAGAGCTTCCATAAGTGTCCCATACCACTTATAGTCACACGTACACGCATCCCACAGACGTCGACAATGCAATAGAATAATAAGGTTCACTGATTGAGTACAAGTACGTATCACTTTCACTTAATCACTTATACACGAACACTAACGTACTTGCCACAATCATCACTAATACCTAACACTGGGTAATGCATGCTATCACTAGGTTATCAATGCAATGACATGTGTATGATATGATGCGTAAACAGTATATAAAGCATGTTTAGGATGCCATGAATCGATAATCTACCACTAGCATAATTTATCATAAATCATATGGTTACAGTTTAGTGAAACAATGAATGGGGAGTAAATAGTATGTTCAGTTATCTATCCAGCGAATTTGATTTCATGCCAACCGGGTTCCAGGATCATTAATTATAGCCATTTCATTTTAAGCGTTCACGGCTGGAAATCCGGTTTCAGAATCAGAAATCCGTTTCGCAACGCATTTTAATCCCAGTTGGGATCAGATTTTAGCGACGCTACAGATTGAATGAAATCTAGGGTTTTCAGTAAGGTTTTCAACGCAACAGACGGATTCTCAATCGCGTCTGTACGTCAGGAGATATACACTGTTTAACATTAGTATGTCAATTCTGATTCTGTTGGGACTGTTATATGTCCCGATCTATTAAATTACAGATTAAATATCAAACGATAGAGAAATAGGATGAAACCACTTGTGTTGTCTAGCTAACACATTCCCCTATAATAAACAGCAGAGTTCCGCAACCTACGAGTTAAGTAAACAGGGTGGTGTTCATTACGGGACAGTAAACAACAACTGGAGTGGCTCTGGACTGCAGTCCAGAGTCGCACTCCGATCCAAATCTTGTCACCATTTAAGTACAGAAACTAATAGAAACTTATATAAGATTATAGTTCGTCGAGTCGTCTTCGATTTAAGCCCTCGAGCGCATCGTTCCAGTGTGTATATAATTTATGGTGATTTTAACGGTTTTCAGGTACAAGAAAATTCCAGTTTTACGAGTAAACTTGAGGGTAGTTGTTTTAATCTTTAACAGTCGTATTTTCTAATGAAATTCACACACTAGAATCATAGGCTTACAGGCCAAACTATACAAGTGAGTGCCGTCAATTTAAACGAGAATTTCCATAGGGAACACGCATCGAACAGTTGAGTCGTATAATTTAACAGAAAGTAAAGCATGGAATATATATACGATTATAATTTGTAATTAATAATAAGTAGCATGTAGCAAGTGGGGACTTGCCTGGAGATGATAGATTGATGGCACGGTATGCACGGGCACGACACACGCGGCAACAACGGCAAGGATTTGGCCTCAACTGCGGTTTAGCCTCGGCTAGACGTGGAGTTTGAGGGCTCTGATGTGCAGCGGGTGGTGACTGAGATGGCAGGGAGGAGGCCGGCGGTGTCGCGGTAGAGCTCCAGTGGTGCCACGGATGTTGGGTGAGCTCGGTTGGGTTGGTTTTGCTCGAGGGTTTTGAGATAGAGAGAGTTAGAGAGAGAGAGAGAGACAGTGAGTGAGAGAGATCAGAGAGAGAGAGAGAGAGAGTTAGAGAGAGAACGGAGAGAGATTGAGAGAGAGACAGTGAGTGAGAGAGATCAGAGAGAAAATCAGAGAGAGAGAGAGAGAGAGAGAAGCAGGGAGAGGGAGAAAGATAGAGAAGGTGAAAGAGCGATAGAGAAACAGAGAGATTGAGGGAGAGAGAGAGTTGAGAAGAGAGGTTGAGAAAGGGGAAAGAGAAAGAGAAGCAGGAAGAGAGAAAACAACAGAGAGAGAGGGAGAAAGAGAAGCTGGGAGAGAGATGACGGCGATCCCGGTGAGAGGAGGCTCGTCGGCGTCGTCGGTTGCAGGCGAGATTGGGTGTGCAGGGGTCGTCGAGATGGGTGCAGGGGAGTGTTCAGACCATAATATTGCATTTTTCATCCCACTATTCTTATCCGTTTTATAAATAAACAGGTACTCTTGACGCACGTTTGTTGCATGTTACAAGATACAGGCTCTTGGAGCAAATACAGTGAAAAAGACGAAAGTTGATACAGAAAAGGGACTTTTGACCAACAAGCAGACGGATCTTACTCAAGCCGAGACGAAGAACAGTGCAAGGTCCAAAAAGACGAAAGTGAAACGGTCAAAAGATCCTTACAAGTTTTCACTGAAGATCTGGAGAAGACTAAGAAGCCCAACAGAGAAAAGAAGTATAAAAATAGGAAGCACAAGAAATCCTGAACCAAGCCCAGAAAGATGGTGAGCCAAGCCCACCAAAAGGCCGCGGAACCGCGGCCCAAGGCCTACATTTGCCGCGGTTCCGCGGCCATTCAGAGCCCGTGTCGGCGCAAACTTTCTGAGTTGGTGCGTCGATGCGGGTGTTGGGATTTTCCGTGGGCAAATCTGTAATTTCACATGTGCGAGAGTCTGTAACCCTAGTTTCCCTTTTTCCTATAAATTGTAATTACAGATCTGTAAAATGTATGCCTCTTTTCAATAAATAAAATTCAGATCTGTTCTGTTTTCTTGCTTGGAGGGAGCCATCAAATTAGTAAGTAATTTTATTTTTGTTCTTTTAATTCTCTTTTAATTAGTATGTTTTATCATCCCCTAATGAGCGAGTAATCTCCTCGCTTGTTAGGGTTAGCCTTAGGGAAAGGTTTGAGAGATGAGATCTCTCACCCCTTTCATGCCATCCACACCTAAGAGTTAGAACTCCATGCATGCACGCACAACCGCTCCCTACGGCATTCTACCCCTCGAGGTAACGATGAACCGTAGTATAAAGGGCCGGTTGCGCGCGTTTTCCATGGAGGTTAGGGTAATTATCGATAAAGGAAGGATACGAATCTAGAGGAAGAAACATCTTCCCAAAAGATTCTTATCCACTTTATGGATAATTACTGTAACATCTAATAGATCAATAATAAGGCATTGAAAGCGGTGAGGAAACCTTTAATCTCCAAACTTCCCCTAAACCTAACCCTAGCGAGACTTTAAATTAGATTAATTTAGTTTAGTTATAGATCTAGGTTCTTATAGATTTAATAAACCGACCAATACAACATTTGGAATCAACTCGTAAAGACGCATTAGGAAAATTACCCATCTCTGTGGATCGACCCGTACTCACCGGCTAGCTGCAAAGCAACGCCGTTTCTGATTACGGTTAACATACAAATTTTCATAATAATCAAATGGCGCCGTTGCCGGGGATGGCGTAAAATTTCTTTCTGTGTAATTTCGGGTTGATATAAAGTTTAAAAAAATTATAAAAATCTGAAAATAAAAAAAGAAATAAAAAAAAAATTATCAATTTTGATCTGTTTGAAGGGTGTAGCTTTTGAATCTTGCAGGAACAGCAAAGAATCGCGGATCTGGAAATTCACAGAGGGCAAACAAAATAAATCATATCAGAACAGAGAGGGAAGATCACAACAGAGTCACAAAATTTTTTTGAGCCACTGATCTCCTCATCCCGCCGCGTTTCCGCGGCAAAACTACCCCCCAGACCGCGGTTCCGCCGCGACTTGGCCACGTCAGCGCACCAAATTTTCTGGGTTTGTTTCTCCTTCTCCCCTCTGCAACCTACCATATATCCTTTGTGAAAATTTTCTGCAGGAATTCTTTGCGCTAAGAATCTTCTCTCCCCTTCTCAATAACAGATTTTTTGCAGGTTTCTTTGCGCCGCGCTAAAAAAATTGATTGCAAGTGAATTTACAGTTTTGTATAATTTAATCGGACTTTAAGGGGCTAATTGACCAAACTCAGATTGGGTGGGGATTTCATCACCCTTCCCAGGACCCCAGAAAACACTTAAAGCATTTGCATTGGCCACAATTAATTAAAAAAACACTAGACTCAGCCCTAAGGACATCGAGCTCAATAGGAAAAGGACTAGTATAGGCATCGACCGTTTATCCTAACTGACTTTGCGGTGTCTAGGTGTAACACCCGAGCCCAATAATACTATGTATATTACTAGTTGAGGGTTGTGATTTGCTCATTTCCAATTTTCCTGATTTTCTGGTGTTCATTGCTAAATTTTACCCGGTTAAGTCATTTTGGCTCATAACAAATTTTAACTCCGAAAACAAAATTTAAGATGTCCATCTTGGCCTACTCGTCGCCACTAGTCGCGTGGTAGCGTCCGCGTGTCGAGATTCCGTTCCGTTTGGCTAAACAGGCAAGTTTGGACGACTACGCGCGCGTGCAAGTGTCCGACTTGGGGGCATACATTTTAATCATTAAACACCTATTTCCAAAATTTGGAACCCGCTTAAAATCATATAATTTGAATTTGGAACCTTTGGGCGCAACCCGGGCTTGATTTGGAAATGTTTCATTTCGCGCCAAAATGGCCCATTTAAATTTAATATCGAATATTTATTTATACACTCAAATCTTTAATTCACAACAGAATTTCCTCAAATCCTTCTTAAATATTTTTCCCCTATCTCCCCGCAGCCAATCACGAGCTCGCAATCGAGCTCGTGGGCCCCTCCTCTCTTTCCTCATCTCTGTCTCTTTCTACTCATTCTCTCTCTCTCTATCTATCATAATCTCTCAATCTCTCTCCTCTCAACAACTCTCTCTCTCTCTTCCCATACATATATTTTCACCCTGCATGCAGCCGCCTCCCATCGCGAGAAACCCCTCAACCCTAACCCTAGTCTCCCGCAGTCTCACCGCCGGCCTCCTCGAGACCTCGCCGTCGCCGCCCTCACCACCACGACCTCCACCGCACCCACCTACCCTCTTCCTCCCGTTCTCCCGCTCCTTCCCGCGCCTACAACCCATCTCCCCGACGCCTCTATCCCCTCGCAGACCCCGCCGTCGACGTCGCCTCCGACCGTCGAAGCCTCCCACGACTCCCTCTCACCCTCCTCGTCGAGACCTCGTCGTCGTTTCCTTCCTCCCCTCGCCGGAACAGTAAAACCGAGCCCTAACCCATCGCCTACCCCGCTGTTCGTCGGAGAAACGTGCCGGCGACCTCGTCGACGCCACCTCCGACCACCTCTCTCTCTCCCACGACCACCAGAGCCGACCACACCCTCCTCCACTCGTCGCACCCCTCTCCAGCAAGCCCAGCGGCTGTTCCAGCCTTCGCAGCCACCGTCGCGGCCTCGCCGGCGTTCCAGTGCCGTCGAACCCGCCGTGGTCACCCCCCTGGTGTCTCCCTCGAAGTCCCCTAGTCCGTGTGATCCCGTTGTTCGCTGTTGAGACCTGATCCGTGGCCCGTGCTAGCTTATCGTGCTTTTTCCGACATCGCATCCGTATTCCAGTTCGCTGACCGTCGAGGCAAGTATCTGAATACTTGCTTGAACATGCTAGCGTGCGAGATCTAGTCTCGCCACGCAATTTAATTCTAACTATTTAATACCGTAACTTAATGACGACATTTGATATCGTAATATTGCTTTTATCCTCATAATGGAATCGTTGCAACCGTTTCTCGTAATTAGGTAACCCACATCACTCCATGCTTTAACTAAATAAAACAACTGAATCTGATCTGCTTGAACTGTTAAACTATTCTTGAGACAATTATTATGCTTAGTATAATTTCATGTAGTTCCTAAATTTATATTGTGAATACTGCTTTACCTTGTGGCTTTTGCACCTCAAAGGTGCGTGAACCGGATTAATATGAAAATACAAACATCACTGTGTTCACATAGAATAATATTTGTTATTTACTGTTTCCTGCTACTGTTCATTATTTGTTACTATACCTGTTATCATCATATACCTGATTGCATTACATATTGACTGATCTTGATACACCTGACATATGCACTGATACACCGGACACAACACCCTGTACATATCGACTCTACCTGTTGAAGGTAACCTGACCTGTTACCTGATCTCATGCCTAATGCCGACAAACCTAACCATTCCTGCTGTCGATCCAGACAGACCTACCTTTACTTGACTTGTGTTGGCATTAGTCCTTGACCACTGAATACCTGACTGACATACATAGTTTGGGGGTATAGGGAAATCAAAGGTGAAACCGACTTGTAACTCAACAGTTCGATACATTTTTCTGATCAGTCTTACGGGCTTGGCCAGCTCCGGAGTGTTGATGCTGACATCACTCATCTATCCTACTACCTTTTACTGCTTAGCGGCACATCTCGGATTCAGCCCCGAGAATCATGACCGTGGTCCCGGGCACGCACGGGATACTATTGAGTTACATCGACGATTCTTCAATTGGTTTCAAAGACTATAGAGTAGGAAACCTGATAGGACAGTTTAGTCACCTTTGCACATTATCCTGCTTGTTACTTCTTATTACTGCTTTATTCATGTTCATGCTTGCATTGTTTATTACCATGTTTATGCTATATACTTGATATCACGACGCGCTGACGTCTGGGTTTTGCATGGCCCAGATTCCGTACCTTTGTCGTCGACCGAGCAGGAGTACTTCAGCCAGCAGGCTGAACTGTGAGTTCTTTAGAGTTTAGTTTATTTATGTCATTTCATTTCCAGATGTGAGCCCGCATTATGGGACATACTGTTTACTCATTGTATTGGATCATTAGCTTCCGCACTTATTGTTTATTGATTCCTGTTATTATGGATTTGGACATGTATTTAGTTTATTTTATCTTGTTCTTGATATCTTTACAACCGTAATGTGACTGTGGATGGATACTTCCTACCCACAGGTAGCATGGTTGGCTATGTCACGTGCCCAAATCTTGCGTACTCTGGAAAGCGGGGCGTGACATGGTTTTATGGTATCAGAGCCATAGGTTAATTGGGTTGATTCTTTGTAGTTGGGTATCGCACCCGATACACGAATCAGAATACCCGTGATTAGGAAACATGTCCTGCCACTTTGACCATTTTACTATCCTTGAATCATTCTTCCGGATCATGTCGACGTGCAAACTTACTTTGCAATTGTCAACTCAAAACCTAATTTCTTGTTATCTCTAGGACTCAGGCGACTTGGGTGGAGTTAAGTAATTGCGGCTATGATACCGCGGCATAGCTACAATGCGGCACTCTATTTAAGTATCTTGGAGTTCTAGCCTTGATCTATACTCGAAAACTATCATCATGCTAATGTTGGGTACTTTGATTTCCAGGGATATGGCCGATCAGAATTTGGAGATGGACCCAGGGCATGAGGTCTTAGCCGCCAGGCGAAGAGTGATAAGGGGATTGTTGGAGAAACTAAAGGAACAACTCGAGCTGGAACCAGCATTTGCACTGGACCCCACGTCCGTACGTAGAAGTATTCCAGTGAACAGGCGCAGCGTGGCACCAATGGAGAAAACAAGTATGGGTGATCGGAAGGGGAGCATGATCTGTAGCCACTGCCATAAACCCGGACATGTGCGAAGGGAGTGTCGTTTGAGGCTGGGACTCTGTTTTAGATGTGGAGCGGCAGATCACACCGTTGATGCTTGTCCGTCGAAGTCTCGCACAAAGGATGATACACAGAAGCCTCCGCAGGGACCGTTCCAAGGACAGGAACCGCTTACTCAAGGACCACAGCAGGCTCGAGCGTTCACGTTGACGGCTGAAGAAGCTAAGGCATCGGGAGAATTGGTTTCAGGTAATTTACTCGTTCATGGTTTTCCCGCTTTGGCATTACTTAATTTCGGAGCATCCCATTGTTTATGTCATCCAATTTATAACTACACACTCGATCACCTGCACGACCCTGTCTAGTTTCTGGGACATACACACTGGGAATGGGAAAATCATAGCTAGTAAGAAAGGTAGAGATTGTACAGTTGTTGTTTGCGGACGGGAGCTTTTTGCAGACTTCTTGGGGACAGATACGGGCAGTGATGAGGTTGTCTTGGGGATGGATTTTCTTGGCACTTTCCACGCCCACATTGGCTGTAGGGCAAGGAAGGTAATTCCAGATTCCCGGACATCCTAAGTTTACTTTCGTTGGAGGAAGAAATTCTGTCGGGCCAGTCGAGTTTAGGGCTAGGCCGACGAACAGTGTTCTTGCGGCTATGGTAGTGGAGAGTGATGAAGAGCCGGCAGTTGTCCGCGATATTATGGATGTGTTTGAAGACATTTCGGGCTACCACCGAAGCGAGATGTGGAGTTTGCGTTTGACCTTACTCCTGGTGCAACGCCAGTATCAAAAGCTAACTATGCAGTGGCACCAGTAGAAGTGGAGGGAGTTAAGAAACAAGTGAGTGAATTACTCGAGAAGGGATGATTCGAAGCGGCAACTCACCTTGGGGAGCTCCAGTTCTTTTAGTGAAGAAGAAGGATCGCACTGCCGACGCTGAGACAAGAGAAGTTATTTGCGAAAGTGAGTAAGTGCGAATTCTGGTTGGAAGAAGTGAGGTTTCTGGGGCATGTCGTGTCGGGCGATGGAGTCGCCGTTGATCCCGAGAAGATAGCAGCAGTTCGAGTTTGGCCTGTTCCAAAGAATGTTGCGGAGATAAGGAGTTTTCTTGGACTCGCCGGATACTACAGAAGATTTGTGGAGAACTTCGCTCGTTAGCTAAGCCGTTAACCAAGCTTACGCGTAAGGAGGTACCGTTTGTTTGGACAGATGGATGTGCATTGGCCTTCGAGACGTTGAAGCAGAAGTTGATAACCGCCCCTATCCTAACCGTACCGGATGATTCAGGAGGACTGGTGATTCACAGCGACGCATCTGGAAAAGGATTGGGATGTGTTTTGATGCAGAATGGGAAAGTCGTCGCTTACGCATCAAGACAGCTGAAGACTCATGAGGAGAACTATCCGACTCATGACTTAGAGCTTGCAGCCGTGATCTTCGCCCTGAAGATTTGGAGACACTACCTTTTGGGCGAGAGAGTTGAAGTCTTTACGGATCACAAGAGTTTGAAGTATGTGTTCACTCAGAAGGAGTTGAACATGAGGCAACGCAGATGGTTGGAGCTGATGGCCGACTACGACCTTGATCTTAAGTACCACCCGGGAAAAGTTAACGTCGTGCCAGATGCGCTAGGTCGGTTACCAGCAATTCAGGTGTTGACTGCACAGAGAGAGATCATTGAGGAGTTTCGGAGATTTGACTTGGAGGTTGTGCTACCGCGTGGTACAGGACCGTTGATGCAGTTGTAAGTACAATCGTCCTTAGTTGAGAAGATTAAAGCGGCGCAATCGCAGGATCCTAGACCGCAAAAGTTTCGAGAGCAGGTTGGAGCTGGACTACGAACCGATTTACTGATCCATGAAGACGGTTCGTTGAGATATGGTAGCCGTGTGTGTGTGCCAAAAGGAGATGTGCGTGAAGAGCTTATGAAGGAGGCACACAGTTCAGCTTACTCTGTACATCCAAGAGGGATAAAGATGTACCGAGATATTCGACAGCATTTCTGGTAGGAAGGTATGAAACGGGAAATTGCTCGCTTCGTGGCTAAGTGCTTGGTATGTCAGCAAGTCAAGGCTGAACATCAAAGGGTTGCTGGTTTGTTGCAACCGCTTCCGATTCCTCAATGGAAGTGGGAACATATAACCATGGATTTCGTGACGGCTTTACCGCGGAGTCCAAAGGGCAACAATGCTGTATGGGTGATTGTCGATCGGTTGACCAAGGCAGCTCACTTTATTCTTTTTCGGGTTGGTCAATCGACGGAGACTTTGGCAGAGCGGTACATGCAGGAGATTGTCAGATTGCATGGAGTGCCGGTAAGCATCGTGTCCGATCGGGACACTCGGTTCTTGTCACACTTTTGGAGGAGTTTACAAGAAAGTTTGGGGACTCGATTGAAGTTCAGCACAGCTTATCATCCCCAAACTGATGGACAATCAGAGAGAACGATCCAGACCCTTGAAGATATGTTGAGGGCTTGCATGTTAGACTTCAAAGGTTCTTGGGAGGATCATATACACCTGGTGGAGTTTTCGTACAACAACAGCTTTCAAGCAACTATTCAGATGGCCCCGTTTGAAGCTCTGTATGGTCGTAAGTGCCGTTCACCTGTTTGTTGGGATGATGTTGGTGAACGAAGGTTACTAGGACCAGATTTGGTGGTGCAGACAGTCGAGAAGGTGAATACAATCAGGAAGCATATGAAGGCAGCTCAAGACAGACAGAAAAGTTAGGCCGACACGTCAAGAAGACCTCTAGAGTTCGCCGTGGGTGATTTGGTATTCCTGAAGATATCACCGACTAGAGGGGTGATTCGCTTTGGAAGTCGGGGAAAGCTTAGTCCCGATTCGTTGGACCCTTCGAGGTATTGGAGCGTGTTGGAGAGGTATCGTACCGGTTGGCGTTACCATCGTCATTAGCAGGAGTTCACGATGTGTTTCATGTGTCTCAACTACGGAGGTACGTTCGTGATGAGACTCATGTCTTGGATCATTCGGAGTTGACCGTCCGGGAGGACCTGACTTTTGAGGAGCGACCAGTCGAGATCAAGGATCGAAGAGAAAAGGTTCTTAAGAACAAGGTTATCCCTCTTGTGCTAGTTTCTTGGGGAAATCGATCGCATGGAGAATCCACTTGGGAGCGAGAAGACGAGATCCGGCAGAAATTCCCTCATCCTTTCCAGTAGTTAGCTATCTTGTATTCTTGGAATTTCGAGGACGAAATTCTTTTGTAGTTGGGTATGATGTAACACCCGAGCCCAATAATACTATGTATATTACTAGTTGAGGGTTGTGATTTGCTCATTTTCAATTTTCCTGATTTTCTGGTGTTCATTGCTAAATTTTACCCGGTTAAGTCATTTTGGCTCATAACAAATTTTAACTCCGAAAACAAAATTTAAGATATCCATCTTGGCCTACTCGTCGCCACTAGTCGCGTGGTAGCGTCCGCGTGTCGAGATTCCGTTCCGTTTGGCTAAACAGGCAAGTTTGGACGACTACGCGCGCGTGCAAGTGTCCGACTTGGGGGCATACATTTTAATCATTAAACACCTATTTCCAAAATTTGGAACCCGCTTAAAATCATATAATTTGAATTTGGAACCTTTGGGCGCAACCCGGGCTCGATTTGGAAATGTTTCATTTCGCGCCAAAATGGCCCATTTAAATTTAATATCGAATATTTATTTATACACTCAAATCTTTAATTCACAACAGAATTTCCTCAAATCCTTCTTAAATATTTTTCCCCTATCTCCCCGCAGCCAATCACGAGCTCGCAATCGAGCTCGTGGGCCCCTCCTCTCTTTCCTCATCTCTGTCTCTCTCTACTCATTCTCTCTCTCTCTATCTATCATAATCTCTCAATCTCTCTCCTCTCAACAACTCTCTCTCTCTCTTCCCATACATATATTTTCACCCTGCATGCAGCCGCCTCCCATCGCGAGAAACCCCTCAACCCTAACCCTAGTCTCCCGCAGTCTCACCGCCGGCCTCCTCGAGACCTCGCCGTCGCCGCCCTCACCACCACGACCTCCACCGCACCCACCTACCCTCTTCCTCCCGTTCTCCCGCTCCTTCCCGCGCCTACAACCCATCTCCCCGACGCCTCTATCCCCTCGCAGACCCCGCCGTCGACGTCGCCTCCGACCGTCGAAGCCTCCCACGACTCCCTCTCACCCTCCTCGTCGAGACCTCGTCGTCGTTTCCTTCCTCCCCTCGCCGGAACAGTAAAACCGAGCCCTAACCCATCGCCTACCCCGCTGTTCGTCGGAGAAACGTGCCGGCGACCTCGTCGACGCCACCTCCGACCACCTCTCTCTCTCCCACGACCACCAGAGCCGACCACACCCTCCTCCACTCGTCGCACCCCTCTCCAGCAAGCCCAGCGGCTGTTCCAGCCTTCGCAGCCACCGTCGCGGCCTCGCCGGCGTTCCAGTGCCGTCGAACCCGCCGTGGTCACCCCCCTGGTGTCTCCCTCGAAGTCCCCTAGTCCGTGTGATCCCGTTGTTCGCTGTTGAGACCTGATCCGTGGCCCGTGCTAGCTTATCGTGCTTTTTCCGACATCGCATCCGTATTCCAGTTCGCTGACCGTCGAGGCAAGTATCTGAATACTTGCTTGAACATGCTAGCGTGCGAGATCTAGTCTCGCCACGCAATTTAATTCCAACTATTTAATACCGTAACTTAATGACGACATTTGATATCGTAATATTGCTTTTATCCTCATAATGGAATCGTTGCAACCGTTTCTCGTAATTAGGTAACCCACATCACTCCATGCTTTAACTAAATAAAACAACTGAATCTGATCTGCTTGAACTGTTAAACTATTCTTGAGACAATTATTATGCTTAGTATAATTTCATGTAGTTCCTAAATTTATATTGTGAATACTGCATTACCTTGTGGCTTTTGCACCTCAAAGGTGCGTGAACCGGATTAATATGAAAATACAAACATCACTGTGTTCACATAGAATAATATTTGTTATTTACTGTTTCCTGCTACTGTTCATTATTTGTTACTATACCTGTTATCATCATATACCTGATTGCATTACATATTGACTGATCTTGATACACCTGACATATGCACTGATACACCGGACACAACACCCTGTACATATCGACTCTACCTGTTGAAGGTAACCTGACCTGTTACCTGATCTCATGCCTAATGCCGACAAACCTAACCATTCCTGCTGTCGATCCAGACAGACCTACCTTTACTTGACTTGTGTTGGCATTAGTCCTTGACCACTGAATACCTGACTGACATACATAGTTTGGGGGTATGGGGAAATCAAAGGTGAAACCGACTTGTAACTCAACAGTTCGATACATTTTTCTGATCAGTCTTACGGGCTTGGCCAGCTCCGGAGTGTTGATGCTGACATCACTCATCTATCCTACTACCTTTTACTGCTTAGCGGCACGTCTCGGATTCAGCCCCGAGAATCATGACCGTGGTCCCGGGCACGCACGGGATACTATTGAGTTACATCGACGATTCATCAATTGGTTTCAAAGACTATAGAGTAGGAAACCTGATAGGACAGTTTAGTCACCTTTGCACATTATCCTGCTTGTTACTTCTTATTACTGCTTTATTCATGTTCATGCTTGCATTGTTTATTACCATGTTTATGCTATATACTTGATATCACGACGCGCTGACGTCTGGGTTTTGCATGGCCCAGATTCCGTACCTTTGTCGTCGACCGAGCAGGAGTACTTCAGCCAGCAGGCTGAACTGTGAGTTCTTTAGAGTTTAGTTTATTTATGTCATTTCATTTCCAGATGTGAGCCCGCATTATGGGACATACTGTTTACTCATTGTATTGGATCATTAGCTTCCGCACTTATTGTTTATTGATTCCTGTTATTATGGATTTGGACATGTATTTAGTTTATTTTATCTTGTTCTTGATATCTTTACAACCGTAATGTGACTGTGGATGGATACTTCCTACCCACAGGTAGCATGGTTGGCTATGTCACGTGCCCAAATCTTGCGTACTCTGGGAAGCGGGGCGTGACACTAGGCAAGTGTGTGTTTCCTGATTTAAAATCAGGAAAGCTTATGGAAAAAGCTTCAGAAGAGGGTCACGTGCTTACACGTGACCAGCAGTCACGTGTTGGCACGTGACATCCAAAAGTACCGGCAAAGCAAGTTTAGTTTCCCAACTACATCAAAGAGAGGGGCTTCAGTAAGGGTCACGTGCTCCCAAGTGACCTGGGTCACGTGTCGGCACGTGACATTTAAAAGCAGCAGCAAAGACCCAACGCTTCCTGATCAAATCAAGGAAAAAGCTTCAGAAGAGGTCGCGTGCTCCCACGTGACCAGGGTCACGTGTTGGCACGTGATGATCAAAACATTAGAATTGTTCTCCAGTTAAATCAAGAAAAAGAGTCCAGACAAGGGTCACGTGCTCACACGTGACCAGGGGTCACGTGGTGGCACGTGACGGTTAAGCAGCAACCAGAAGACAGAGCGCAGAAAGAAAGAAGAAGGCTCATTCCAAAGGGGGTCACGTGCCCACACGTGACCATGGGTCACGTGGTCACACGTGACCGGCTTTCAAAGCCCATTTCGTTGACAGAATTAAATTCTGAAAGAGATTCGAATCTTTCCAAAGGAAAGCGATTATCTGGAACCAATCGAATTAAAGATTTAAAGATGATTGAATATCATTTATCTATGGGAAAATCTCGGGTTTGGAAAGATTTCCCCTTTAAATCTAACCGAAATAACAAAGGAGAATCCCGGGACTTGAAATCCAATGGTGAATAAAATTCACCCAATAATCCAAAGGTCAAAAACGAATGATGGATGCAAATCAAACCTCTCAATAAAGATTCGTCAAAAACTAATTGATTCGGCTGCTTCTCCTATAAATAGGAGCCAAGAGACATATAGAGAGATATACGCAGAGGGAAGAAAGGGAGAGAGATCCTTGATACTTCGAGGAACTTGGATCTTCTGCAAAAGAAAACCCTAGGTAAGAAAGGGAAGGCTCCTTGAAGGAAAAGAGAATTTAATTCTCAACAGAGTTTAACTCTGATATATAAAACAGAAGAACATATTTCTTCTCTCTTTGATAGAGGATCTGCAAAGTGCACATCTCCCCTTGAAGTTGAGAATTTAATTCTCAATGGGTCGAGATCCTGCCATGCAGATCCAAAACATAAAGAGGGAATGGAAGCACGAGAATTTAATTCTCACAGAACTATAGGAATTTAATTCCTTTAAAATAAAACTAGGGCTTGACCCTGCGTTATGGGAATTTAATTCCTTCAGAACAAAAAGAAACAGGGTTTAACCCTAATTAAGAACCTAGTTCTGTTGGAACAGCGGGGATTTAATTCCCTTGATCATAATTTAACAGAGAGTGGGAATTTAATTCCTTAGAAGCTTTTATTAGGGTTTAACCCTATTGAGTTCTTCACATGTATGAGGAATTTAATTCCTACAGAAAATTCAGAGTTCTACTCTATTCAGAATATAAATCTTCAAAAGGAAGTAGGAATTTAATTCCTCTGAAATTACTGTCAGGGTTTAACCCTACGAGGAATTTAATTCCTGGAAAAGATTAACAGATCCTCTAAACAACATACATAGAGGCAGGGTCACGTGTCACCACGTGACCCCCCCAAAAGATCTACAGAAAGCCCCCTTTGAGGCAGCACCCCACGGACACACAAGCATTTGAATGCCCGTCACGTGAGGGCACGTGATGCGATAATCCCAGCAGAACAAATGAAGGGAGGGCGCTCTCACGTGTTGCCACGTGACCCCTCTTGCCTTAGTGTTTAACACTAAATTGAAACTCCCGAACCCAGTGTTAAAACACTGTTGGGCCTTAGTGTTTAACACTAATCAAAAAACTTTATTTGCAGTGTCCAACACTGACTACCTTAGTATTTAACACTAATCTGAGATCTCCATTGCCAGTGTTCAACACTGATCTGTTTTAGTGTTTAACACTAATTTGAAAAGCCCTGTTGCTGGTGTTTAACACCAATTATCTTTTAGTGTTAAACACTAACTTGTCAGTCTCATTCTCAGTGTTCGACACTGGTTGGTCTTTAGTGTTTAACACTAGACATTGGTCCAATTGGCTAAATGGATAGAGGCAAAGCCTTTCCTGATTGGACTTAGCCCAAGCTGGCCATAAGTCCTCAATTCGTAATCAACTGGGCTAATGGGCTCATAACATAATTAATTGGTCTTGATCCCAAATTGGGCCAAGGACTATTCAATCCACTCCGGTTCTAGGGTACATCTCTTCACTCCTTTGATATTTGGCATTGTAATCCCTCAATGTCTTCAAAGAGGTGACGGGTCCCGACGACCACACATTGATATGGACTGCGGGGTCCTTAAACCCGTGTCTAATGCAAAATTCCTGGTTACGTGGAATGCGGATAACGTCACTCTTTGACCCCGCGGAAAACGTCCAGAGCGGAGCCTGGTCCTCGCCAAGCACGGCAGTAAACCAGTGTGAAGCATCCAGAGCACATACCGGACTATGGAGTCCTTAAACCCATGGACCGCAATGTCCTTAAACTACCCATGGACCGCAACGTCCTTAAACTACCCATGGACCACTATGTCCCTAAACTGGAACAATAGAGCCCAAACGCTCTTTTGTCGGATCTAAATGGTCCTGTTTAAGTTGATCTTAGCCTTAAAGATGGCTAACGTATCCTTAAACCTTCAAACAGAGTGGACTATAAATCCCCCCAATTAACTCTGGCTCGAGGGTACATCCCTGAACTCCTCTGACATCCGTCGTTGTAATCCTTCAACGTCGTCAGAGAGGTGACGGGTCCCGACGGCCATACATACGATGGACCACTATGTCCCTAAACTAGAACAATGAAGCCTAAAACGCTCCTTTGTCGGATCTAAACGATCCCGTTAAGTTGATCTTAGTCTCAAAGTTAGACTAACGTATCCTTAACAAACGTTTGAGTTGATCTTAGCCTCAAGTATGGCTGACGTATCCTCAAACCAAACCCCCAAACCCAAATCTAAGATAATACGGATTTGGACTGGTCCACGCTCTACGGGCGACGACATAACTCAGTCTCCGTAAACAATCCACGGGCAACAAAGCACAAAACAAACACCCACGACACGAAGTGACCATCTGGAGAAGGAGAAAGTTGTTACCGCCATGCGGTAGCGTAATTAACTGCAGGGGCTTGCGCCTGCAGGGAAGAGCGTCCCCACAATCAAAAACCCCTCAAACGAGGGGGAATCTGACGAAGTCTGCTACATCGGCCGCATCCGTCTAAACCTTCGATACACGGTGCCATAAATCAACTTGGCATCTTCGGAGAGGTGGACGGATAGCACCAATTAGCATCTGCCCCGAGTCTCAGTGCCAGGACATCGCAGTCCTGCGCGCCGCCGTTCGGAGGGGAACAGATTCTGGCACGCCCGGTGGGTCCTTTTCCTCTTTCCACTCCACACTTCGTGTGTCGTGACTCGCGAACCAATCGCGGTTCGCTATTGGTTGCCCTTGGGTTTCAAGATACTAAGAATTGGCGTCTCGCTTATTGCAGAAAGCAAAGGATCGATGGCTTCTACTTCCGTGAAATTCTCCAACTGCTCAGACTGCAATTGCGACCAACGCTCTGCCTCGCCAGGAGGTATAGCCTACGGACCCCAAGCTGCTTCGCTATTCACAATGCCCGTGGAACAGGTCACTCGCGCCACCACAGGATTGTTCTTTGGGACCATGCTCCCGCCGACAAGCTTCACCGCTCCAGTGCTGACAACGGAAGCTCTCAAGTAGTCGGTCTTTGATCGTCTTACCCCTGCCGCGGCTCCTCTCAACGAGTCGCCCAACGTCAACGCCTCGGTCTTCTCTAGATTGGGCCAGAAATCCTGCAAACCCATCATGGGGCCTACAATCTCAGAGAAGGCTGCTTCTAAGAAGGTGGCCGCTCCTGCCCCCGAAGTCGTCAAGGCAGCTTCTCCGGCCAAAAAGTCGGTCTTTACAAGATTGACGGCTTTAGCTCCCGCTCCTGCTGCCTAAAGGACATCGGTCTTTGACAGGCTAATACCAACAGTGACCCCCCACCCAGACAGGGGGCAAGACGAAACCATTCTTACCGCTGACCCTACGCCGTCCGCTCGACACGCTCGACGTCGCCATTGGCGCCGAATAAGGAAGGCTGGGGGCAACTCCCCCTCCGGGTTGACTCCATCAGCCCCGGTGGCAGAAGTTAATGCTGCTGTTCCAACGGGGAACAGCTTCGAAATGCTAAATAAGGTGCGAAGGAATTCTTCTACTGCAGTGCTGAAGAAGTCTCCTCCCCCATTAAAAAGGGTTGTGGAAATAAAACCAGAACATCCCCGATCCCCTCAACGGCTGTCTTCCAAAATCTATAAGGTTTGGCGGCAGGCCCGAGACTCGATCATCGATCCAAACTTCTCCCGCCAGCACAAGAAGCTGAAAATCCAACCGGAAGCTGGTCACCAGGCTAAAACCCAAAAGGCTGTCTGGACGCCCACCTCAACGGCCCCCTCAACCTCCATGGCTCATAAAAGGAGGAGGCCAGAGAAGACCCCCCCGCATGCAACGACGACTAAAAGCACTGAGCCCAGACGCCCTAATTCTGGGGGCATGGTGGTGCACACTGTTTACATGGCCTCTGGAAAGGAGGAAAGCCGCACTTCTACGGGCCACCGACCGCTAACCCGATCCGTGACGAAAGCCCAGGAGCAGCAACAAAAGCTTCAGGAAATGATGAATGCTATGGCCGCACTTACCGGGCCAAAAGAAAACCCAGAAACGTCCTCAGACGCGCGCCAGGAGGAAGAAGCCGACGCTGAATTCCTTCGCCGGATACTGGAGAAAAAGGACAAAGAGGCTGCTGAACAAGCGGCCAACATACAACGTATGGGCCTTCTCTTCCAAGATATGATAGGAATGATGATCCAGCAAGACTTACCCGCCGAGGATCCCCCAATCGTTCTTGAAGACGACCGAGGAGAAACGTCAAATCCACCACCAGCCCTCTCAACGGCCAAGGAGGAGGCAATCTCTAAGGCTGACTTGGTTGACTACATAGCCCAGCAAATCCGGGTTCATCACGCGACTGAGGCAGCTGGTCAAGTCGTGAAAACGGGGCGGCCGTATCCAAGCTGGTACGACCAAATCAAATACCCGCAAGGCTATACGATACCAAAATTCCACGTGTACAAGGGGACCGGCAACCCCCATCAACATGTCGCCCAGTTCCGGGCCCTCTGCGGTAACACCGGCGGTGATGATAAACTGTTGCTCCGCCAGTTCGTGGGCAGCCTATCAGAAACTGCGTTCGAATGGTATTCGGAACTCCCGAACGATTCTATCAAAACGTTCGCTGAAATGGAGTTGTTATTCACTCAGCGATTCGCAAGTGCCAGCGAACGCACTCCAATAACTGCACTGATTAACGCCAGGGTAAAACCAGGCGAAACCTGGGTCCAGTATGCTATACGCTGGCGGAACTTGTGGTCGAGATGTGAACAACGCATTGAGGAGGCACCCGCAGTGGGCATGTTCGTGGGAACCCTAGACCCCCACGCAACTATCTCCCAGTTTATGATATTCTTTAAGCCAACCACATTCCAGGCTTTAATCGACAAGTTGGCTCAGATGGACCAGATGGGTCATAGACCACCTCCCCCGAAGTCGGAACCTCGGAATGACAAGGGTAAAGGAAGGGCAACCTTTGTTGCGAATGCCCAACAGCAACCTAACGCCCCGAAACCGGCAGATCAACTGGAGGAAAGACGTCGGTATTATAATGAGAAGATGAAGTGTCCCTACTCGTTCCCACGAGACAAGACGAAGCGGTTATTCGAGCTGGCAATACGCAACAGACTTATAAGCCTACCAAATCCAAGGCGACCGCCGCAACCCACCGAGGTGAATAACCCTAACTATTGCCCTTACCATCAAACGGTAGGCCATCCGATTGAAGATTGCTTCGTCTTCAAAGGATGGATTGAAGATCAATACCTCCAGGGGAAGTTCGTACTGTCCGAAAAGTGGAAGGTGAACCCACCACAACCGCATACTCCTAAGAAAGCAGATACACCGGGGGCAACCTGCTCCTTTATTGAAGGAGCTCCATGGGAGGTCGTGCTATCAACTAAAACCAAAAGAATGCTGAGAGACCTTCATGCGTGCCCTGCAATCGAATGGAAGGACCCTCTTGAACCTCAAATTATCGAAGGGATGCTAAGGCGCCGCCCAACTACAAAGACTCGCGATAAGAGCCCGAATACTCACGCCCAATCGTCAAAATCTTCGAAGAAAAAGAAGAAGAAATCCAAGAAGTCCGTGAAGCTTGGAAACGAGCACACGAACTTGCAGAAGCAAATCGACGCACTGGAAGAGTACAATCAAAAGGCGCGAACTCCTGTCATACTTCAAGAGTTCCTCAACCACATCTTTCAAGAGGAAGATGATGGACAGAGCTCGTCGGATGAATCCGAAGGATATGTGGCGAGTTGTAACGTAATCTCCCACTCGTTTACCGATGATGGGAAAACTCCTGGCACTAAGAAGCTGGAGGCAGAGCCTGTACCAGAGCGTGCATGGCCAACAGACGAAATGATCGACGCTTTTCTAGACGAGATTCGTCTAAAAAGTAAAGCGGATCAGGAGCGTGAGATGGCAGCGTCAGAAGGAACCAAATGCAGGCGACTGAACGGAAGAGTTGAACTACCTCCGCCAGAGCGAAAGGCATCCGAAGTAGACAAGAAGATATTCAAGACGAGAAAAAGGTTTGCCAAAGCCATGTCAATGGGGATGAAGCTACCACCCTCGGAAGGAAACACGCACGATGGGGTGGAAAAGCACCCTGATTATTGCGCATATCACCGGAAAATATCACACCCCACGGAGGAGTGCGACGCCTTTAAGATATGGTGGCAAGGATATGTTGCTCGTCGGCAACATGTTAAGCGCATGAAACGCAAGAGCCGTCGGGAGCGAAGAAGTACTATCGATGGGCACAACAGAACTACCGGCAACTGTTACATGGTTAACGCCAGGGGGTCACAAGTTCTCACCTTTGGGAGCGACTCTGATGAAGAAATGGCTCTGGGCCCTTGTTCATCACAGAATACTGCATTTTATACCGCCCATTCTTACGCTCGGTTGTTTATAGGTAGGTGCTTTTAATCCGTGTTTGTTATATATTTGCAGGATACAGGTTCTCGGTTCTAAAACGGTAAATTCATGGAAAACACGACAAAATCCGGGTTCCTGCCAACCACTGAGAAAACACGGTCTCCGCTCGTCATCCGTATGTTGCCAGATACCAGTTTAGGAAGACAAAATGTCAAATCAATGTCACCTTCATGCACAAGGCTCAATGGCAACAACAAGTTCCAAGAAATCTACGCGGAGCTCGAGGCAATCATGACAAAAACATCCACAAAAAGTCCACATTTCCTCAACAGAAATTCTGGAAGAATTGTGAAAGAATTATCAGAAAATATGTGTACCAGACAACAGGGGACAGAAGATCAGGGCCGTACAAGAAACCCCACACCCTAAACCTACTGTAGGGGCGCGGATCCGCGGCCAATAGGGGGTATTGGCGGCGGATCCGCGGCTTGGTGGGGCCCTCTCTGCGTCAACTTTTGGGGGTATTTTGGGTATTTCCCATGTGGTCTGGTGGTTGCCCTAGAACTCCATTCTCCTGCCTATAAATACAGCAGTTTTGAGCACAACCAAGGGTCATTCTTTGTTCTCCATTCTTTTGTTCCTCTTTGTGTTAGGATTTAGTCTTTTTCTTCTTCTTCTTCATTTCTTTTTCCATGAAAATTGTAGTGAGAGCTTTTTGAGTGGGAGATTAATGAAGATGAGGTTTTTGTATCATTCTCTCGTGTTTCTTCTTCCCCTTGAGATTCTTGCTTTCTCTTGATCATTCAACCTCTTCATTGAGCTTGAATGGTTAAGGGTTAGTTATTGATCTCAAGGGTCGTATTCTTTCATGGAATTAGCACTTCATTTCACATGCGTTCTCTACCCTTCCCTTGATCTTGCAACCTCTTCATTGAGCTTGCAAGTTTAAGGGTTGGCTATTGATCACATGCTTGTCTTGAGTCATAGTTTCGTGTTCTTTTTATCGCTTTTTATTACTTGCAATTTATTTCCATGCACTTTAATTACTTGCAATTTATATTCATGCACTTAATTACTTGTATTCTTTTCTTTGTTCTTTTCTTTTTGTTCTCTCTTTTTGGTTCTTTCTTGTGAATGAATGTAATTATCTTTGTTAAGAGAAAAATACGGTATTCTAAGTTAATGTTTCTTTGCCCATTTTCTTTTCCCGTTATTTTCCATTGAACTCCGCCCAAACCATACGCAAGCGCTCCGTTAGGCACCCTACCCTGACAAGGTAACGGTGATTCCTAACCGCGACCGGTTGCATTCGGTTTGGCCGGAGGCGAAAGCAAGAGACAAGAACGGAAGGACAAGGGTAAATAAGCCGGATTCCACGAATACCGCGCTTAAATCCCCTAATCCACGTTGTTGCCGATTGCTCGAGCTTCAATTGGTCAAGACTCGGCTCAAAGGTTTTGAGTACGGATTTCTTTAGCTTATAATCTCGTATCTTCTTCTTAACAACTTTATACTTGCAAATATTATACATAGGTTAGAAACAAACTCATACAGATTCTTTATTGACTCGTCTAAAACAAGAAGGTAAGATAACACCATCTCCCTGTGGACCGACCCGTGCTCACCGGCTAGCTGCAAAGCGACACCGTCCTGATCGCGGTTACACTTAAATTCTTTGAACATCCGACACGCCGAAAGCGTGCGATCAGCCCTCTCTTTAAAGAATCCGCTTTAGGGAAAGAGGAGAAATCGGAGATCTGCGAGAACATTCAGCTGCGCAATCGCACACTCCCAGAAAAGAATCTCGGGCCCGTAAGTAGAAAGGATAAGGGAAAGGAAAAGGTCACTGAAGATATCACTTTAGATGACCAAGTCATGAGAGAGCTGGCTGCCAAAGACCCTCCTAGGAAGGGTAAGGTGGACTATAACATCCTCGCGCACCTAAGGAAACTACCTTCTCAGCTTAGCATTCTCGATGCCCTCCTATTATCAAAAGAAGCGCGAGACTCACTAATTAAGGCGTTACAAGAACCTGAGCAATTCCAAGCCTTCCTCGCCACTGAAAAGATGAAGGATGAACTGGAGGAAGTGCATACGGCCGACATCACTTTCGGTGATGAAGACCTCCTTCTCGGGACGTGCGACCACAACCGTCCCCTATATGTCTCCGGATACTGCCATGACATCAAGATAGGCAAGATCCTGGAGGATAATGGATCCTCCGTCAATCTCCTTAATGTTCGGGTGTTGAGGGAAATCTGCATGAGTGTGCAACACCTCGCTCGTGACAAAATTACTATCTCCGGTTTCGATTCACAATCGTCGCGGACTCTCGGATCTGTGATACTAACATTACGCTTTGGACTTCTCGTCACAGACATCAAATTCCATGTCATTGACGCCAAGACCTGCTATAACGCCCTGCTCGGTCGTCCTTGGCTACACGAGTACAACATCATCCCTTCTACACAACATCAGTGTATGAAGTACTTTAAGGATGGTTTCGAGTACACCGTAACAGGTGAGTTAAACCCATTTTCCGTGAACGAAGTCCGCAAATACGAAGATGCGAAGTACTTTTTGCCAGATTTCGAGGATACAGAAAGGTGTCGCAATCCGGAGAACAAAGCCGCCGCCACCACTCCTGTTTTCGGGAGCGATACCGAAGAAGAAGAAGAGATAGTTTATGCAGGGCCATCTCAACGCAACAACCCGGGGACGCCCGCCCCCATGTTAGTCTTCGGAAGTGATTCAGAAGATGAAGTTAATGCTGTGTTCTCCAATCGGCTGTCAATACAAGCACCCCCTGGCGATAACCATAGTTTGCAAATCACCATGGTACCGTGAGAACACTACAAGAAGCTCGACACGCTTCAGGCTCACAATGTGCAGGACCTGCAAACATTTTACGTCCCTCCCAGGCAAAGGGGTGAGAAGGTGATCCTATTCTACCGATCCTCAGAGTCGAAAATAGAGAAAGAGATCTGGCATGGCGCGGATGCTACACTTGACAGGCTCCAACCCATCCGTCTGCCCAGATACTATACAAATGGATTAAAGAAGCTATTGAAGCGCCAAGGAGTACCCTTAAAACAGATTGTTCGGCAGGCTCGGTTCTACAACAGGATTTGGGATGTCCCCGGGACTCAACGCAAATTGCCCAATGGAAAAATGGAAACACTCGGGCTTGGATACGCAAGAGCTGGAAAACGGGAACGGGCCCACAGTAGCTACGCCATATAAACCTTTGATGAAGAGGAGGACGCCTCGTCGGGAGATGCCAACCCCTCATCAAAACTAGACCCCGCGATTGAAGCGCCGAGTCCGTCGTTTGAAGAACGAATGGACAAGCCTATCAGGAAAGTGGGTCAGAAAGCTCGGGAAGACCACAACCGCGAAATGGCCATCTACGAGAAGGCCAGGACGCAACGTCTATTTCAACAGGCTGCAAAAGACAAAGACGCTCATCCTCGTCAATCCGTTGTACGAAAGGCCCGACGCAGGGACGAAAATAAATCAAGAAGCGGAAAGAGGAGCCGACAACAACGACGCAGGATTAGAGGGTTACGTGGTCGGGTGTTGCACGGCTCGGATTTGTCCCTCATGAAGAAGATGAGTCGAGCGTACTCCTTCCCCCGAGACAAGACGGAGAAGTTACTCAAGCTCGCTATATAACACCAAATGATCGCGCTTCCAGAGTCTAAACATCCTGAGCAAGCTAACAAGGCTTCTCATCTGAGCTATTGCTCTTATCACCGAGCCATAGGACATCCTACCGAAGACTGCTTCGCCTTCAAGAACTGGGTCGAGGACCAGTACCAACAGGGCAGATTCGCTTTATCCGACGGCTGGAGGGTAACGCCGCCACAAAAGCATGAACCCAAGGCCGCAAGAGCAGAACCGGGTCCACCTCAGTCCGGGGAGCGGGTTCGCACCTGTTATACGATTACGATATTAAGAGAAGAGCCCGAGAACGTAGATGACCTTCCCCGGTGCTTTGAGAACAGCGATGATGAGGTGATCTCAGAATTTCCGCCCGCTCCGAAAGAACTGGAAGATGGTATACATACTACTGCAGATAACCTCAAGAAGATTGAGTTGGGATCGGCAGACGACCCGCGACCGACATTTGTCAGCGAGCTGTTATCCGAAGAAAGGGTGGCTGCGTTAAAGAACGTGCTTCTATGGCATAAAGACTGCTTCGCGTGGAACTACTCCGAGATGCCAGGATTAGATCCGGAGATTGCTGTGCATAAATTAGCAATATCCCCAGATATCAAGCCAGTCAAGCAGGCGCCAAGGAGGATGCGACTCGAGCTTGAGATGAGCATCAACGCCGAGGTCAAGAAGCTGATCGATTCTAGATTTATCCAAGAAGTCCAATATCCCGACTGGATCGCCAATATCGTCCCGGTAATGAAGAAGAATGGGACGGTACGCATATGCGTGGATTTCAGGGATCTCAATAAAGCCTGTCCAAAAGATGATTTCCCGGTGCCGGTAACCGAGCTAATGATAGATAACACGTCCACTCACGAGGTTTTCTCCTTTATGGATGGTTCGTCAGGATACAATCAGATAAAGGTGCATCCCGAAGACCAGAAGCACACCGCTTTCCGGACCCCTTTGGGTATATTCTGCTACAAGGTTATGCCCTTTGGTCTAAAGAACGCTGGCGCTACCTATCAAAGGGCCATGACAAAGATCTTTGATGACCTCATACACGACGTCGTCGAGTGCTATATCGATGACCTCGTAGTAAAGAGCATGTCATACGAAGATCATTTAAAGCATCTGGAGACTGTATTTCGACGCCTTCGGCAGTATAATTTGAAAATGAATCCCCTCAAATGCGCGTTTGGAGTCTCCTCGGGCAAATTCCTGGGATTCATCGTTCGACACCGAGGTATTGAAATAGATCCGTCAAAGATTAAAGCGATCATGGAAATGCCTCCGCTAAGAACCCTCAAGCAGTTGCGGTCTCTCCAGGGGAAGCTCGCATACATCCGGCGGTTTATCGCTAATCTTTCGGGCAAATGCCGTCCTTACAGTCACCTGATGAAAAAGGGAACTTCATTCGCTTGGGATCACAAATGTCAAGGTGCACTAGACGAGATCAAGCAGTACCTGCAGAACCCTCCGGTGTTGGCCGCGCCGGTCAAGGGAAAACCCCTCATTCTTTATACAACCGCCCTCGAAGGTTCCTTGGGCGCATTATGGGCACAAGAGAACGATCAGGGGAAAGAGAGAGCACTCTACTACTTAAGTCGGGTTCTACTGGGGGCAGAAAGCAACTACTCTCCCATTGAAAAACATTGCTTGGCGTTAATCTTCGCGATAACAAAGCTCAGGCACTATGCGTTGGCGCATGAAGTCCGTCTCATTTCAAAAGTGGATCCCCTTAAATACTTGATGTCGAAAGCCATATTGACGGGACGACTCGCTAAGTGGGCCCTGCTCTTGATGGAGTTCTCGATAACGTATCAACCTCTCAAGGCAGTGAAAGGCCAGGCCATTGCCGACTTTCTCGCTGAGCACCCAATACCGGCCGATTCTCCTCTGAACTGTGATCTGCCGGACGAGCATGCATTTGATGCGATTAGAGGCGGAAGCACCCGATGGGAACTCTATTTCGATGGAGAGTCCTCCGTAAAGAAACAGAAACAAGGTATCCCAATGATCAAATCGGGGATAGGCCTCGTCTTTGCAACCCCACAAGGAGGGATAATGCGCTTCTCCTTCTCTTTAACAGAGCCGAGGACAAACAATGAAGCTGAATACGAAGCTCTGATAGCAGGCCTCGAAATCGCCATCGACATGGGAATTGAAGACCTCCTTATATACGGGGATTCTCAGCTGGTCATTAGTCAAGTAAATGGTGACTACCAAACGTGCAAACCGGAGTTGGTGAAGTACGGCGAAAAGGTGCAACAACTGTTGACCCAAATTCCCTCCTATATTTTGGAGAACATACCGCGCGCGGAAAACAGCAAAGCAGACGTGTTGGCTAAACTTGCTAAAGAACTGGCTGACGAGAACCTCGATGACGTCAGAATCGTGGTACAAAGCCGTCGAGTGCTCGCCCTGGCGGAAATACCTTCGGAATCACCCGAAGAGAAGGGAGTGACTGAGCAGACGACCCTACAAATAAAAGACCATGAGAAGGCCGAAGACTGGAGGGAAGTCTTCATAGACTACTTTAAGTCCCACCGAATGCCCAAAGAAGCGTCCTCAAGACATCAGCTCACGAAACGAGCTCTATCTTTCGCTTTCGTCAACGATATTCTATACAAGAGATCATTTGATTCTCTATGGCTGAGATGCTTAGGACCTGACGAAGCAGAAAGAGTCATTCAGAAAGTTCATGACGGACTTTGCGGTTCTCACCAAGCAGGCCCAAAGATGAAGTTAAAAATTAAACGGATGGGTTACTACTGGCCCACGATGATCCAGGACTGCCTCGAGTATGCGAAGCAATGCCACTCATGCCAGATTCATGGAGACTTCATCCACCAACATCCGAATCCACTGCACCCAACGGTGTCTAGCTGGCCGTTCGAAATGTGGGGGACTGACATAGTCGGCCCCATTGAGCCAGCATCATCCCGGGGACACCGTTTTATCCTGGCGACAACTGATTACTTCTCCAAATGGGCAGAAGCAGTACCACTGAGGGAAGTGAAGACGGAGAATATCCTCCATTTCTTCAAGACGCACGTCATCTATCGGTTCGGAACTCCACGGCGGATTATCTCCGATAATGGGCCGGCCTACCGAAGCCATAAGATTAGCCGCTTCGCACAGCAGCACAATATAGACTGGAGATATTCTTCGGTTTACAATCCACGAGCTAACGGTCTGGCCGAGGCCTTCAATAAGACCTCGACGAAGATCATAAAAAAGACCGTTTCCAGGAATAAGAGAGACTGGCACGAAAGGCTGCAAGAAGCCCTTTGGGCTTATCGAACTACATTCAAGACGGCCACGAACACAACGCCGTACGCGTTGGTATTTGGGACGGAAGCAGTGCTCCCCCTCGAGATAGAGTTACCCTCTCTACGAGTAGCAGTCCACCACGAGCTGACGAACGAAGAAAATGCTCACCTTCGGCTTGAGGAGCTTGATGCCCTCGACGAAACCCGGCTCATAGCGCAACAACATCTAGAGGCTTACAAAGCAAAGATGACGCGCTCGTACGAAAGATTGACCAGGCCGAGGACATTCCGCCAAGGCGAACTCATACTAGTGGTCAAAAGACCTATGATCCCCAATCGTGCCAAGCGAGGAAAATTTGAGCCAAACTATGAAGGCCCGTACATCATAGACAAGGTCTACCAGGGTGGAGCCTACCTACTCATGGATATGCACGGTGAAAGGCCTTTCAGGCCAATAAACGGCCGCTTCTTAAAGAAATACTACGCTTAATAAGCCACAGCCTGGGTCAATGATAGATGACGACGACTATGTCCGCTCACTATCTTCCTAGGCTCAGACTTTACAAGCAGCAGCCGGCCTTCCCATAGCGACGGACCGAAAACTACTACCGCAGCATCTTTAGGCTGACGGGGTAAAAAAAAAAGGAGAGAGAACGAAAAAATAAAAAAAAATATATGAAAAAGAATATAAAAAAAAGACGGTATGTCCATAAGCAAAATGGGCACGGATGAAAACCCGAAAGGGCTCCGTGAGTAAAAACAGCAGGGCTGCCGGCAAGCGTTCGTGAAAACCCGAAAGGGCGCGACCTTGTAAAAAAAGGTGAAAAAGAATAAAAAAAAACGGTATGTCCATAAGCAAAATGGGCACGGATGAAAACCCGAAAGGGCTCCGTGAGTAAAAACAGCAGGGCTACCGGCGAGTGTTTGTGAAAACCCGAAAGGGCGCAACCTCGTAAAAAGACACTTGTAGGGTCCTCTCGACCTTGTAAGGAGAAACCACCTGCGTGAGATCCTTACGACTCACAAAGGAGCAACACACTTAGGGATCCTCACGATTCCTAAGGAGAAAATACACTTACGAGATCCTCACGACTCGTAAGGAGAATTCTCTTATGGGACCCTCACGGCGCATGAGATTTGAAAGTCTTAAGTTACAGAAACCTAAACCTGTTCTTAAGCAAATCCTCCACAACCTTCGATATTGCCCTACAAGAGGCTCAATACTGACCCTTGTATACAATCCACGGGCGCGAAAAAATATTTCCCCAGTAAAGTCCAACCCTTGTAGGTCCTCTCGACCCATAAGGAGAAAGCCCTCTTGTAGGATCCTTACGACTTGCAGAGGAACATACACTTAGGAATCCTCACGATCCCTAAGGAGAAAATACACCTGCAAGATCCTCACGACTTGTAGGGAGAAATACCTTTGTGAGACCCTTACGGCTCATGAAGTCAAAAGCCTTGGTCGACAGGACCCTTAACCCTGTTTACTAAGCCACCTTTGTTCAATATCGACAGAGGCAAATGATGATTCGCTCCTGGCAGCATCCCAGTTGCAGCGTTGCTGATGCCGAAATCGGTGTCTAAAATCCAAGCTTGCGGCGAAAAAGCTAACAAGCCACACATGCCTACGAAATAGCCGAAATGATGGGGCAACTTGCAATAAAAAACAGCAAGTAAAAATGTATGCATGAAAAATAGCCGAAACGATGGGGCAACTCGCAATAAAAAGCAGCGAGTAGAAAATAAATAAATAGCCGAAATGATTGGGCATCGCGAAAAATAGCCGAAATGATGGGGCAATCGTGACCTTCGCGATATAAAAGCTGAAACGATAGAGCATCGCGGAAAAAGAAATAAAATAAAAATAAAATGTATGCCTTAAAGGTGATGTTCCATCACACCCTGTATACAATCCAATGGCATAAACAAAAAGGGAACATACCTCCCTCCCCCAGGTTTCACCAAAGAAAGAAGCTAAATCTCGACAGGCCACAAGCGACCTAGAGATCATCCCAACACTCGTCTCGTAACAACGGACACAACTTCAAGCTAAGAGGAACAGCGGCAACTCCCAGTTCCATGGCTCGGTGGTATACATATCGCCAACAGTCAAACCTCCATCCCGTGAAATGCGGATACAATCAGCAAAATTCCTGGTTACGTGGAACGCGGATAATGTCAGACCCCGTGGAAAACGTCCAGAGCGGATCCTGGTCCTCGCAGAGCACGGCAGTGAACCCGTGTGAAGCATCCAGAGCGGAGCCTAGTCCTCGCCGAGCGCGGAAGTGAACCCGTGTGAAGCATCTAGTGCAAAATTCCTGGTCACGTTGAACGCGGATAATGTCACTCTTTGACCCCGTGGAAAACGTCCAGAGCGGAGCCTAGTCCTCGCCGAGCGCGGCAGTGAACCCGTGTGAAGCATCTAGTGCAAAATTCCTGGTCACGTGGAACGCGGATAATGTCACTCTTTGACCCCGTGGAAAACGTCCAGAGCGGAGCCTAGTCCTCGCCGAGCGCGGCAGTGAACCCGTGTGAAGCATCTAGTGCAAAATTCCTGGTCACGTGGAACGCGGATAATGTCACTCTTTGACCCCGTGGAAAACGTCCAGAGTGGAGCCCAGTCCTCGCCAAGCACGGCAGTGAACCCGTATGAAGCATCTAGTGCAAAATTCCTGGTCACGTGGAACGCGGATAATATCACTCTTTGACCCCGTGGAAAACGTCCAGAGCGGAGCCTAGTCCTCGCCAAGCACGGCAGTGAACCCGTGTGAAGCATCTAGTGCAAAATTCCTGGTCACGTGGAACGCGGATAATGTCACTCTTTGACCCCATGGAAAACATCCAGAGCGGAGCCTAGTCCTCGCCAAGCACGGCAGTGAACCCGTGTGAAGCATCTAGTGCAAAATTTCTGGTTACGTGGAACGCGGATAACGTCACTCTTTGACCCCGTGGAAAACGTCCACAGCGGAGCCTAGTCCTCGCCAAGCACGGCAGTGAACCCGTGTGAAGCATCTAGTGCAAAATTCCTGGTTACGTGGAATGCGGATAACGTCACTCTTTGACCCTGTGGAAAACGTCCAGAGCGGATCCTGGTCCTCGCAGAGCACGGCAGTGAACCCGTGTGAAGCATCCAGAGTGGAGCCTAGTCCTCGCCAAGCACGGCAGTGAACCCGTGTGAAGCATCTAGTGCAAAATTCCTGGTCACGTGGAACGCGGATAATGTCACTCTTTGACCCCGTGGAAAACGTCCAGAGCGGAGCCTAGTCCTCGCCGAGCACGGCAGTGAACCCGTGTGAAGCATCTAGTGCAAAATTCCTGGTCACGTGGAACGCGGATAATGTCACTCTTTGACCCCGTGGAAAACGTCCAGAGCGGAGCCTGGTCCTCGCCAAGCATGGCAGTGAACCAGTGTGAAGCATCCAGAGCAAATACCGGACTGTGGAGTCCTTAAAATCCACGGACTATGACGTCCTTAACCTCGACCGTGATGTCTTAAAACTAACGATCAACCACCCCGATCCCCTACGGATTCTGCCTTGGTTTAAGGGTACATCCCTTCACTCCTTTGATACCTGGCGTTGTAATTCCTCAACGTCTTCAAAGAGGTGACGGGTCCCTGCAACCAAACATCGGACTGTGGAGTCCCTAAATCCATGGACTATGAGGTCCTTAACCTTGACCGTGATATCTTAAAACTAACAGCGGACCGTGGAGTCCTTAAATCTACGGACTATGAGGTCCTTAACCTTGACCGTGATGTCTTTAAACTACGATACCTGGAGAGACCCCTGACTCCGTGAAACATGGATAAGGACGATCACATCCGACACTTGCAGGTCCTCACGACCTGTAAGGAAGAAAAAACTCTCTTGTGAGATCCTTACGACTCTCAAGGGAAAACCCACTTAAGGATCCTCACGATCTTTAAGAAGAACTCACACCTATGGGATCCTCTCGACCTGTAGGGAGAAAAACTCTTTATGAGACCCTCGTGGCTCATAAGATGCAAAAGCCTTAGGAAGCAGATCTTAACCCTGAGTCCTGAGCCATTGCTGTCCTGCAAGGAGATCAAGATAGAATATCCGCAGAATACATTCAATGAAAAGGAGACACATCATTGAGAAGAAAAATGTATCTTTTATTCATAAACCAAAATGGGTACAAAGTACAATTCATGAAAGAAACAAAAAGAAAATACTCCCATCCATGAGTATGTACAAAAAGGAAGGAAAAGATACAAATGTTTCAAGCCGGCGGGCGATTCAGCAGCTTGGTCAGCTCATCCTGCTTTTGTTGGACCACGGCTTCATGACGCAAGATCTCCAAAAGACGAGCCTCCGCCTGAGCTTGTTGGGCCTGATATGAAGCAAGCCGGGCTTCAAGCTCCTTCTCAGTGGCCTTATGAGCCTCGACCCTCTCACGAGTGAACGTGGCAGCTTTATCGAGAGCCACCACCTTTTTGATGGACTCCTGAAGCACCCGCCAGAGTTCATACGCTTTGTTGGCTTTGGCTGTGAGATTGGCTTGAAGCTCGCCCAGCGCCTTGGAGGCTAGCTCCCTCTCCGAGAACTTGCGACCGAGCCTCTTCTCACATGACGTCATGTTTTCCGCGCACCGTGCTATCAGCCCCCGTAACTCCGCCTTTGCAGCCACGGCCTCCGAGGAAAGGTGGGAACATTCGAGGACGTGCAGGCAAGCCTCCACCCGCCGGCAGAACTCCACCCAGACTCGCACCACCTCTTCGCTGTGGTAGGTGGAAAGAAAAGGAAGAGAACCGTTAGCCTCGGCAGCGAATGCTTCAGCCGTGGTCGCGCTGCCAGCACGAAGCTCCTCGATCAGAGACGACAAGGAGACGGGGCTTAATTGGGCCAAGCGTTCTGAAGCCCGCAAGGCATAAGGGCCGGGCGGCATCACGATGCGCGACTCCAACGCCGTGGAGACTGGCAGAGCTGTTCAAATTTGGAAGACGTCAGCAAAACTCCTAAACGCAGAGCGAACGGGACTATAAAAAAATGTCACTCACCGACAGTCATGCAAGTAGGAGCTGAAGGTTCCCCTGGCCCTTCAACGACCTCGACCTCATCGTCGGCTTCCAAAACTATAAGAGACATCAACGTCATTTCGCAAAATAGTAACAATGCTATGGTAAAAAAAAGGGGGGGCGAATGACACTAACCTTGCCCAGAGGAAAGAACAATACGCTGAGGGGAGATCGCCTGCGGAGCTGCCATCTCCAATAAACGCTGAAATGACTGTCGAGGCGACAGATCCGCGATCGTGGCCGCCAAACCGCGCAATTCTGGGAAAGATAAAAGAGTTCAGACTATGAAGGGGTTGCTAAATTAAAACGCAGAGGGATACCTTCAACACTCCTCCCGTTCTGAGCCGGGGGGATAGCAGCTTCAACGGTCTCCGCCGTGACCTCAGGCTCCAACAAAGGGAGAGTAGTCCCGACTACCTCGCTTCCAGCCTTTGGGCCGCCCTCGGTAAGAGTCATTGGGGCGACGGCCTCCAAAGGAGCCTCCCCCAAAGGGGCAAGCACTCCCGGATCAAGAACCGCCGCTGGAAGTTCTACCATGAGAGGAGCAGCCTCGTCAGCCCCCTCCACATCCAGCAAGGCTTCATTGAGAATTTCGGCGGGCTTTAGCTTTAATGGGCCAGTAGGGAGCTCCCCCAGCGTCAAAGATTCTGCATGACTTAAATAAAAATAATGATACATATGCACGGGCACAAACAATCTGAAGAACTACGAAAAGAACCACAACGTACCGATGCGCAAAGAAGCCCTCAATATGGCTTCTTCAAGCCGCTGCTCCTTCCCAAGAAGGTGGGCTCGCCGGGGTTCGAGAGTGGACTCATGGCCGCCGGTCCATAAAGAAAGTGTGTCAGCTGCATCTTCTGAAGCGGCCTGCTTCAAAGCCCTCTCCCCCCATTCCTACAAAGGACCGATAAATCGCCGCCGAGTCCACGAAGGGTCTTCGTAAAAGATTACGGCGGGATAGGACTTCTTCGGAACCTTGGCGTTATGAGACGCGTCTTTTGAGCGCCGTATGGCCTCAACCAACTGTGCAGCCTCCTCATCAGCCGAACTCGGGAAGAGAAGTCCAGCGTCTGACTCTTGCAGGGCCAATGGTTCATCTTCAAGGATAGGCTCAGACTCCGCCACAGAATCAAGCGGGGTGGTAGACGCTTTCCTCCGCCGTTTAGACCCAGAGCCGGTCGCTGAGGATGACCGCTTCCTCCCTCGCGAAGCCTTAGGGCGACGCTGGCCCACATCGCCCTCAGCGCCCTCATCCCTGTTACTCTCGCTCGATGCCACGATCGAGGACGACATCGCCATTGTCGACGCCACGAGGGGCGGTGCCGCCACCGGCAGAGGTGCTACTACTGGGGCTCGTTTACCCCGCGATCGGGAACCCAAGGGCATACCAGCTGTTGGAGTAAGGTCTACCCCTGACTCCCCCGGAATGAGCGCGGTGCCAATCTCCCTCAAAGGGAAGCGGACCGGAACCCTCGGCCGTAGCTTAGCCCCCGAAACCTGAGGAGGGGCGTCGTGACCAAGAAGCACCCTTCTTTCTTCAAGAATAATTGGGCTGATCCGATGAAGATACCAGCCCGTAAATGCACCTACACATCGGGGCATGTACTCGGCTTCAGGGACCATGAAATAAGAGCCGGTGTTCAGCCTCATGAAATGATGAGCGGCATCGCGAACAGCATCGAGCGAAGGGATCGGGGCAACTATGAAAGCCTCGAAAGGAACGCCCTGGTCGTATCCAAGCTGTCGGGCAAATCGATGCGGATTGTACCGCATGAAAAGAGCTGCACTGTCCTGGCGAAACACCAAGTAGCCCGGTCTAATTGTATACAAATGCGCGGCCTCCCGGGGCTTCAAAGAAGGTGCGTTGTCTTTCGACTGGTCCCAGAGTTGTTGAACGGGACCCGAAGGAGTAGACAAGACCCGATCATTAAAAACCAACCCGCCAGCGGTGGCATGAGGAGAAATCAGCACCCGAATAGCCCCAAATTGAGTCGGGTCGGCGGCAGAAGCATCCACTAATCGCATAAGTCGTGGAAAGGGGTAGGCATCGTAAAATGAGGGCCTCTGATGCATGGCGAAAGCCCCCAATATGTGCATTTCGATCCAGGACGTGAAATAATGAAGCGAAAAGTTTACCACATCCACGCCAGGCGTAGAAGTATTAGCTGCGGTGCCCAATCCATTATAGAGGTGCGCCAAGGCTGGGATGCCGATGGCCAACCGCGTCCCCTCAGCAATACGATGAGCCTGGTAGATGACTGAGGCTCTCATGAAGCGGCGATGCATGGAGATAACGAACCAACTAAGCCAAACACTGACAAACCCCACGAAGAATGTTTCCTCATCCATACCGGGTGCTGCAACGGACTCAAAAGACATCGGCGACACGATGGGAATATAATATTGTGGCAGGTCCGATTCAGCGGTCGGTAGCTTCTTCGGACCAAACCCAAAGGGGTCTTTGATGTTAGCAAACTTCGGAGCAGTCATCGATATGACGTCCTCACGAAGGAAGCAGGAAATGAAGCTTTTAAAAGTAACACCCTGCTCCTCAGATTCAGTGAACAATCGATCAAAAATACCCAGCGCCTTGATCAAGCTGGGGCGCTTGTGGCGAACGGCGTTCTCAACAGACAAGCCGTCAGCCGGTGCAGACTCGGGCTCAAAGACATACTCGTCAGGAGGCAACAACTCCTCATACAGTGCACCCCTGATCGGCAATCCCGAGATTTCATAAAATTCTGCAAGAGAGATCGAGACCTCACGATCTCCTAGGATGAAAGTGTTGGTAGGAAGATTCCATTGGTTTAAAAACGCCTTAACCCACCAGGCATGCGGGGACTTATAATGGAATAGTGACGCGTATATGGCCTGATAAAGCCCAACTTTCTGCAACCGCGCCCGATGGGCAGAAAGGATGTAGCGAGCCCAGAGAAGGTAGCCCGTAGGATGCCTAGGAGTGAGCCCTATCTTATAAATTTGCCCCCACGGGTGGGCCTCACCCTGGCAGATGCGCCGTCCCAAGATGTCTATGGCCGGGATCGGATGGTTCGGAATGCCGGTCGTCGAAGGCTCCAGCCTCCCCGTTGGAGTCCAGTTGGGCATTTCCACAGAAAAAACTGTCCTCGGAGGATCCATCGGTAAAAATGGGAAAGTGGGCTCCGTCGGCACCGCGCAAAGAAAACTCCGGCGACCCTGAATAATCTGACTGTACCAAGATCCCCATTGAAGAAGGTTAGTGCAGTTCGGGTCATGGGCCCGAATCATCGCCATCGCTTCCTCATCAGATGGTGACTGAGGAAAAGCAGCCTCCGAGCGAGAAAAGGGAAAGCGTGGAACAGAAGCCATCGCACCTGAAATCCAATAAAGGAAGACTGTTAAAAGAAAAGTTAGCAATATATATTCATGCATGAACATGAAGACTAGTTGAAGAAAGCAACAGCAGAGTTTCCTGGGACCATTGGCTACAAAACACATGGGCCCCACAGAATCCGGATGACGGCTCATTAATAATGAGACCAAATAGTTACAATAAAACAAAGGGAATATCCCCATTTAATAAAGAATGATGACCATGCGCATTCCCCCCAACAGGATCTGTCTCGGGCTCTACAATGAATCCAACAAGATCAAAGGAATTAAATTCCCACAGAAGACATCATTACAAAACCCCCATTTCATTAATTGCAGAAGAACAACCTCGGGCCAAAAGACCCCAGGAAGCCTCCGCGTGAAGAAATCAAGTCCTTCATTGGAATTAAAATTCCTTATTAAGAAAAGGGAATTAAATTCCCAAAAACATTTTTGGATGGAATTAAATTCCATGGAGTTGAAACGCCATCATCATCTCCCCAAAGATCATCTAAACCCTAAGAGATCTACAGTTTGAAGGTTAAGCGGTTTCATGTTCTTATGGGAAAAAAAACATGAAGAAAAAAGGGTAAAAACCCTTGTTTTGGATTTAAAATCCAGAGGAATGTGAAGGTCCATCGTTTGTCCAAGAACATTACCTGAGGAAAAGAATTCTTTTCGAACAGAGTTAAACTCTGAAAATTGTTTCAAGACAGAGAACTAAGCTCTGGAAGTGAGAATTAAATTCTCAAGGAAAAAGTTCTCAGAAGAAGAAGATGAGCAAAGTGAAGGCTCCTATGAAGAGACAGAGGTATTTATAGAAGGCAATGGAAACGTTTCATTTCCCCAGATCCCTAAAGGAATCCAACGGTCGCAAGAGGTGACAGCGTTGCACTCACGTGCGGACACGTGAGAACAACGCTGTGGGGGCATTTGTTTCCTGATTTAAAATCAGGAAAGCTTATGGAAAAAGCTTCAGAAGAGGGTCATGTGCTTACACGTGACCATCAGTCACGTGTTGGCACGTGACATCCAAAAGTACCGGCAAAGCAAGTTCAGTTTCCCAACTACATCAAAGAGAGGGGCTTCAGTAAGGGTCACGTGCTCCCACGTGACCTGGGTCACGTGTCGGCACGTGACATTTAAAAGCAGCAGCAAAGACCCAACGCTTCCTGATCAAATCAAGGAAAAAGCTTCAGAAGAGGTCGCGTGCTCCCACGTGACCAGGGTCACGTGTTGGCACGTGAAGATCAAAACATCAGAATTGTTCTCCAATTAAATCAAGAAAAAGAGTCCAGACAAGGGTCACGTGCTCACACGTGACCAGGGGTCACGTGGTGGCACGTGACGGTTAAGCAGCAACCAGAAGACAGAGCGCAGAAAGAAAGAAGAAGGCTCATTCCAAAGGGGGTCACGTGCCCACACGTGACCATGGGTCACGTGGTCACACGTGACCGGCTTTCAAAGCCCATTTCGTTGACAGAATTAAATTCTGAAAGAGATTCGAATCTTTCCAAAGGAAAGCGATTATCTGGAACCAATCGAATTAAAGATTTAAAGATGATTGAATATCATTTATCTATGGGAAAATCTCGGGTTTGGAAAGATTTCCCCTTTAAATCTAACCGAAATAATAAAGGAGAATCCCGGGACTTGAAATCCAATGGTGAATAAAATTCACCCAATAATCCAAAGGTCAAAAACGAATGATGGATGCAAATCAAACCTCTCAATGAAGATTCGTCAAAAACTAATTGATTCGGCTGCTTCTCCTATAAATAGGAGCCAAGAGACATATAGAGAGATATACGCAGAGGGAAGAAAGGGAGAGAGATCCTTGATACTTCGAGGAACTTGGATCTTCTGCAAAAGAAAACCCTAGGTAAGAAAGGGAAGGCTCCTTGAAGGAAAAGAGAATTTAATTCTCAACAGAGTTTAACTCTGATATATAAAACAGAAGAATATATTTCTTCTCTCTTTGATAGAGGATCTGCAAAGTGCACATCTCCCCTTGAAGTTGAGAATTTAATTCTCAATGGGTCGAGATCCTGCCATGCAGATCCAAAACATAGAGAGGGAATGGAAGCACGAGAATTTAATTCTCACAGAACTATAGGAATTTAATTCCTTTAAAATAAAACTAGGGCTTGACCCTGCGTTATGGGAATTTAATTCCTTCAGAACAAAAAGAAACAGGGTTTAACCCTAATTAAGAACCTAGTTCTGTTGGAACAGCGGGGATTTAATTCCCTTGATCATAATTTAACAGAGAGTGGGAATTTAATTCCTTAAAAGCTTTTATTAGGGTTTAACCCTATTGAGTTCTTCACATGTATGAGGAATTTAATTCCTACAAAAAATTCAGAGTTCAACTCTATTCAGAATATAAATCTTCAAAAGGAAGTAGGAATTTAATTCCTCTGAAATTACTGTCAGGGTTTAACCCTACGAGGAATTTAATTCCTGGAAAAGATTAACAGATACTCTAAACAACATACATAGAGGCAGGGTCACGTGTCACCACGTGACCCCCCCAAAAGATCTACAGAAAGCCCCCTTTGAGGCAGCACCCCACGAACACACAAGCATTTGAATGCCCGTCACGTGAGGGCACGTGATGCGATAATCCCAGCAGAACAAATGAAGGGAGGGCGCTCTCACGTGTTGCCACGTGACCCCTCTTGCCTTAGTGTTTAACACTAAATTGAAACTCCCGAACCCAGTGTTAAAACACTGTTGGGCCTTAGTGTTTAACACTAATCAAAAAACTTTATTTACAGTGTCCAACACTGACTACCTTAGTATTTAACACTAATCTGAGATCTCCATTGCCAGTGTTCAACACTGATCTGTTTTAGTGTTTAACACTAATTTGAAAAGCCCTGTTGCTGGTGTTTAACACCAATTATCTTTTAGTGTTAAACACTAACTTGTCAGTCTCATTCTCAGTGTTCGACACTGGTTGGTCTTTAGTGTTTAACACTAGACATTGGTCCAATTGGCTAAATGGATAGAGGCAAAGCCTCTCCTGATTGGACTTAGCCCAAGCTGGCCATAAGTCCTCAATTCGTAATCAACTGGGCTAATGGGCTCATAACATAATTAATTGGTCTTGATCCCAAATTGGGCCAAGGACTATTCAATCCACTCCGGTTCTAGGGTACATCTCTTCACTCCTTTGATATTTGGCATTGTAATCCCTCAATGTCTTCAAAGAGGTGACGGGTCCCGATGACCACACATTGATATGGACTGCGGGGTCCTTAAACCCGTGTCTAATGCAAAATTCCTGGTTACGTGGAATGCGGATAACGTCACTCTTTGACCCCGCGGAAAACGTCCAGAGCGGAGCCTGGTCCTCGCCAAGCACGGCAGTAAACCCGTGTGAAGCATCCAGAGCACATACCGGACTATGGAGTCCTTAAACCCATGGACCGCAATGTCCTTAAACTACCCATGGACCGCAACGTCCTTAAACTACCCATGGACCACTATGTCCCTAAACTGGAACAATAGAGCCCAAACGCTCTTTTGTCGGATCTAAACGGTCCCGTTTAAGTTGATCTTAGCCTTAAAGATGGCTAACGTATCCTTAAACCTTCAAACAGAGTGGACTATAAATCCCCCCAATTAACTCTGGCTCGAGGGTACATCCCTGAACTCCTCTGACATCCGTCGTTGTAATCCTTCAACGTCGTCAGAGAGGTGACGGGTCCCGACGGCCATACATACGATGGACCACTATGTCCCTAAACTAGAACAATGAAGCCTAAAACGCTCCTTTGTCGGATCTAAACGATCCCGTTAAGTTGATCTTAGTCTCAAAGTTAGACTAACGTATCCTTAACAAACGTTTGAGTTGATCTTAGCCTCAAGTATGGCTGACGTATCCTCAAACCAAACCCCCAAACCCAAATCTAAGATAATACGGATTTGGACTAATCCACGCCCTACGGGCGACGACATAACTCGGTCTCCATAAACAATCCACGGGCAACAAAACAAAACAAACACCCACGACACGAAGTGACCATCTGGAGAAGGAGAAAGTTGTTACCACAATGCGGTAGCGTAATTAACTGCAGGGGCTTGCGCCTGCAGGGAAGAGCGTCCCCACAATCAAAAACCCCTCAAACGAGGGGGAATATGACGAAGTCTGCTACATCAGACGCATCCGTCTAAACCTTCGATACACGGTGCCATAAATCAACTTGGCATCTTCGGAGAGGTGGACGGATAGCACCAATTAGCATCTGCCCCGAGTCTCAGTGCCAGGATATCGCAGTCTTGCGCGTCGCCATTCGGAGGGGAACAGTGTGTCTAGGCTAGTGGTTATTAATTAGGCCCATTATTGTGGTTCCTTCCCACTTACCTGGCACTTACCTGGCCGCAAGTGTCGGTGAAGAGGCGGTTTGAGGTCCTATTTCTAGCCCTAGTTAGGAGCTGTCTAGCAGACCTAGGTGACCCTAGATCTAGGCCTGATTGTGCATGTGTGGTTGATACATTTGTGTCATAAGTCTCTTTTCAAAAACCTCTTTGCAAAACTCTCACATAAATAAAACAAAAAGAAAAAAGAGAAAAATCATTTCATAACTTGCAACTTGTCGCTAAAGAAAACCTGCAACTCACTTCCACCACTTCTTCTCATTGACGTTATCTTACCTCCACATTCTATTTTTTCTTTTTTTCTGACTACACTACCCCTTTTAGTGTATGTCACTTTGGACTAGGGATACTAACACCCGATTAGTCCGTGTTTCGTTGGTACCGACCGACGAACCTTTCGACACCGAAGTCGAAATTCCCTCCATTTCCTTACCTCCACCTTCAAATTCTTCTTCCGAAGGTATGTCGGGATTCAACCCCGACGATACCTTACCGACGGGAATGATTCCACCTCCGTTAGGTGCGAATAACCCGAATCACCCGCCTGTTGTAGCGCCCGCACGAGTTGCGCTCCAGGATCTCTTCTACCCCGTCCGCACTTCTTTACCTACCTGTTTTTCACCCCCACCGGCAAATGGGGACAATTTTGAAATAAATCCAGGTTTCATCAATATGCTGCCAAAATTTCATGATTTGGAATCTGAAGATGTATATATCTTTATCAATAAATTCCAAAATGTGTACGCTATGATGAAAACGACCCAATTAAGTGATGAAGCTATAAGGCTAAGGGTCATTCCTTTTACCTTATGTGACCTAGCCGAGAAGTGGCTATACAGCACCGCATCACATTCCATTAGAAATTGGGACGAATTTGTGAAAGCTTTTCTGAAAAAGTTCTATCCTCATCACAAAACTGCTAGAATCCGTAACGAGATTATACAATTTTCACAGCTTCCTTCCGAACCATTTTGGAAGTGCTTCGAGAGATTTAAAGACCTACTTGTTCAATGCCCTCATCATGGGATCGAAAATTGGCAACTTTGCCAAACATTATACGAGGGATTGAACTCGGCAACGAAGCAGTTGCTAGAAACTATATGTCAAGGTCATTTTCTTTCCAAGTCTAGCGACGAAGCGTGGCAGTTTCTTGAGGATCTTAGTGAGCAAACAATTCAGTGGGAGAGTACCAAGACCACATCATCTTCTTCTATTGGTCAATCTAGGGCAGGCATACATCAAGTAGATATGTCGATAGCTATGAAGGCCGAGATGGCCGCACTTATGAAAAAGCTAGAAGCCATTGAGACCAAAATCTCATCTTCTTCTCCTGCCCCTGTTATGCCTCCTCGAACTGTTTGTGCTTGTTGTTCGAATCCATCGCATCTAACCGAAGAGTGTCCTTATAATGCACCTATTCAAGGACAAGATCAAGTCAATGCTGCCTTTCAGCAACGACAAAGAAATGATCCGTACTCTTCGACATACAATCCGGGGTGGAGGAGTCACCCAAATTTCGCTTGGAACCAAAATCAACAAGTCCAAGGAAATAACAATTTTCAAAGACTTCCTCCTCCTCCACAACAACAAGCACCTTTACAAACTCAAAACCAGCAACCTTTCCACCAACAACCTTATACAAATCAAACGAACAATTTGGTTCAACCAAATGATGATAAGGTTATCTCGCTAGAAAAAAGTCTAGATGCCTTTCTCAAGCAATCTACAGAATCCGCAGCAAGATTTGAAAATTATGTTCAGTCTTTGATGCATAACAATGCCTCACACGATCAAAGTATCAAATCTATTGAGGCACAAATTGCACAATTAACTGCTGCGTTGAGCGAGAGAGAAAAGGGAAAGCTTCCATCTCAACCATTGCCACATCCCGGTCACACTCAAAACGCATATCACAATCACAATGTAAATGCGGTGACCACGTTGAGATCCGGAAGAGTGTTGCAAAATAATGTGGGTATTAGTGATGACATCCCCGCCGGTGGTTCTTCTTCTTCTTCTTTTTCTCCATCGTCATCTTCCCCTTCTTCATTTTCTTCACTTTCTTCTTCACTTTTTTCTTTAGAGCCTATTCTCCACCCTTCACACGGCTCTACTTCTTCTAGTTCGAACGGACCCATTTCTCACAACATGAACACATCTACACCGGGATCCGTTCCTACTCCACATTCTACTCCATAGACTTTTGACTCAACAAATTTTAAAAATGCTCCATTTCCAAACAGGTTGAGTCCCAATAAACCAACTGCACAAGTGGAGAAGATTGTGGAACTATTTAAGCAGGTTAGCATAAATATACCTCTCTTGGATGCTATCCAACAAGTCCCTTCATACGCGAAAATCTTAAAGGGCTTATGCACCTCGAAGAGAAAGGCATCTCAAGTACCCAAGAAAGTGCTAGTGGCTAGTGCAGTGAGCAATGCTATTAACCACCCTCAAGCCTTACCCCAAAAACGAAAGTACCCCGGCTGTCCTACGATTTCAATCACAATTGGGGATAAGAAAATTAATCGAGCACTTTTAGATCTTGGGTCTAGTGTTAACCTGATTCCCTACTCCGTGTACGAACAATTAGGGGTTGGAGAGTTGAAACCCACTCGTTGTACTCTCCAAATGGCTGATCGATCAATCACCCATCCAAGGGGTCAGCTAGAGGATGTGTTGATCAAAGTGGGGGAGTTCATATTCCCCGTTGATTTTATTGTTATGGATACACAACCTGTTGCTAACCCAAGAAACCAAATTCCGGTGATCCTAGGTCGACCATTTTTTGCCACTTCCAATGCCGTAATAAATTGTCGCAGTGGCTCCATGACTCTATCCTTTGGGAAGATGTCTAGTAAGTTCAATATTTATAAGATGGGAAGTCTGCCCCCCGTGCCTAAAACTAGTACACGAGAAGTTTGCTCTATTCACGAAATCACGCAGGAGGACTGCGAGCTTGAAAGATTTCTATTTGATGAAAACAGTTTTGACGCCACTAGTGCGTCCCTCCTTGAGCCTACCACCGTTGACACAACCGATATTGATTATGAATGTTTCACTTTTTCGGATGATGACGACTCACAGCCTGAATATGAGTCTTTTGAATTTTTGGATGAGTTAGTTGAACCATCCGAATCGGTTGTTTGCAGTGATTTTGAACCTGTGTTGGAGTCCTTTGAGTTCGAGGTAGATTCCGCAATGATTCTTTTGCCTCCGAAACTCGAACCCATGTCCTTACCGCCTCACCTTAAATATGCTTACATAGGTGAAAATGAGACATTTCCCATTATGATATCAGCTTCTCTAGCCCTTGAGCAAGAGAACGCCCTTTTGATGGTCTTACAAGATAAGCGGCAAGTTTTCGATTGGACTATGGTGGACATCGAGGAGATCAGTTCCCTTATAATTGAATATCATATGAAATTGATGGATGATGCCACGTCAATAGAGGACCCACAAGAACATTTTGGGGATATTGTGGTTAGTCAACCTCCTCTTTTAGAAGTTGAACCATCCCCATTTCTTTTAATGAGCTACGAGAATGCCAATATTCCACTGATTGCTGATCATTCGCATTCTCGTTTTGATTCATCACCACCTCCTGTCTATTCACCTCCATACCTTCCATACCACCATTTCTATCTTCCCCAATTCTTTTTGGACCGCCACAACTTATTCTTCCACCAACCAATACTCTTTACTGATAAATTTTTCAACTGGTTGGTGTTGACTTTTGGTCTATGCAAAGTTTGGCAGTAATGTCTAACATAGTTTAAATGAAGTTTGGGGGAGGGCCCTTCTGTATATATTTTTGTTTTCCTTAACGATAAAAAAAATTATAAATAAATAAACAGGGAAGTGCCGGTATTTTAACCCTCTTGTTTTAGCATGACAGTGAGGACACTGTCAAGTTCAAGTTTGGGGGTATGCTCGGTACTTCTTCTTCCTTCGCATTCATTTGTACATATTTTTGCATTTGCATATTTATTTGAAAACCCATAAAAATTTGAAAAATTTCAAAAATTATAAAAATTATTGTATTCAATTTTGGCTTATTTGACTTGAGTTTGATGAATAGGTTAACTAGCTAGGAACAACTAGATCTTAGACTTAGTAAATTAAAAACCCTAAAAACAACCTTCCTTAAAGTTTAACGGTAGAAAGTATATGCCTTGTAGTTTATTTAGAAATAGGCAAAATTTTAAGTTCGCTTCTTGGGCTAAGTCGAAACAAGGGAAGAATATTGATATTCTTATTAGAGTATAAGTTTGAAAAATAGTTCCTAGCTTAAGTCTAGATTCTGAAAATATATACCCTACAAATTGCACAATCACACACCTTGAAACTTGGAATAGTAGAAGAGACCTTGAAATGCTCTTGTCTAAAGTCCTTAGTACAATGAAAATAAAAGGGAAAAAAAAGGTGAATAAAGAAAAAAATGGACACTGGTTTTTGTGATTACTTAAGGCTGTAAAAATAGAAAAATATTTAGCAAGGGTGCATCATCACCTAGTGCCTTAGACCAACTGGTTTGGGAGTCACTGCTAAAAGCCTTAGGTGTTGCAAGACTGGGAAGTACGCTTTAATATGCAAACACATCTTGTAATCGGTCGTTGGTACCTCAAGAAGTATTAACGGTCGCATGAAGGATGTGTAAGCAAAATTCACTAATCAATAAGTGCTTTGGACAATGGACGAGAGTACGATTGCTTGATTTGAATTTCCAAGTGTAGGGGTGATATTTACACACAAGTGGGGGATATGTGATTAGAGTTTAGATGAGAGAAAGGAATGAAAGAAAGAACTTGTATCTTTAGTAGAGTTGATAGAAATTCCTAAGTAGAGATGAAACCCTAGAAGGAAGACTTAAGAGATGCCAAAAGCTAAGTAGGTCTACATAACATATATAATCTTAAGTTAGATGATTAGGAAGTGTGAAGAATGTGGGTGGATGATTCGCGAGTCAAAAGATAATAGAATTCCTGGTTAGAAACACTAATTGGAGAATTAAAGTCGAAAATCCAAATTTGATAGGATTTTGTGGGTGTAATCCGCTGAAAACCCTCAGGAGACAACACTTCTCCTAATAGGGACACCTAGGGGTTTAACGGCTTGTTGCACGTGCTCAGTGCAATCGCGTTTCCCTGCGAAAGTGTGGTTAGGATTTTAGTGAATAAAAAAAAATAAGTTTGCTCGAGGACGAGCAAAAGATAAGTTTGGGGGTATTTGTTCAGACCATAATATTGTATTTTTCATCCCCCTATTCTTATCCGTTTTATAAATAAACAGGTACTCTTGACGCACGTTTGTTGCATGTTACAGGATACAGGCTCTTGGAGCAAATACAGTGAAAAAGAAGAAAGTTGATACAGAAAAGGGGCTTTTGACCAACAAGCAGACGGATCTTACTCAAGCCGAGACGAAGAACAGTGCAAGGTCCAAAAAGACAAAAGTGAAACGGTCAAAAGATCCTTACAAGTTTTCACTGAAGATCTGGAGAAGACTAAGAAGCCCAACAGAGAAAAGAAGTATAAAAATAGGAAGCACAAGAAATCCTGAACCAAGCCCAGAAAGATAGTGAGCCAAGCCCACCAAAGGGCCGCGGAACCGCGGCCCAAGGCCTACATTTGCTGCGGTTCCACGGCCATTCAGAGCCCGTGTCGGCGCAAACTTTCTGAGTTGGTGCGTCGGTGCGGGTGTTGGGATTTTCCGTGGACAAATCTGTAATTTCACATGTGCGAGAGTCTGTAACCCTAGTTTCCCTTTTTCCTATAAATTGTAATTACAGATCTGTAAAATGTATGCCTCTTTTCAATAAATAAAATTCAGATCTGTTCTGTTTTCTTGCTTGGAGAGAGCCTTCAAATTAGTAAGCAATTTTATTTTTGTGCTTTTAATTCTCTTTTAATTAGTATGTTTTATCATCCCCTAATGAGCGAGTAATCTCCTCCCTTGTTAGGGTTAGCCTTAGGGAAAGGTTTGAGAGATGAGATCTCTCACCCTTTTCATGCCATCCACACCTAAGAGTTAGAACTCCATGCATGCACGCACAACCGCTCCCTATGGCATCCTACCCCTCGAGGTAACGATGAACCGTAGTATAAAGGGCCGGTTGCGCGCGTTTTCCATGGAGGTTAGGGTAATTATCGATAAAGGAAGGATACGAATCTAGAGGAAGAAACATCTTCCCAAAATATTCTTATCCACTTTATGGATAATTACTGTAACATCTAATAGATCAATAATAAGGCATTGAAAGCGGTGAGGAAACCTTTAATCTCCAAATTTCCCCTAAACCTAACCCTAGCGAGACTTTAAATTAGATTAATTTAGTTTAGTTATAGATCTAGGTTCTTATAGATTTAATAAACCGACCAATACAACATTTGGAATCAACTCGTAAAGACGCATTAAGAAAATTACCCATCTCTGTAGATCGACCCGTACTCACCGGCTAGCTGCAAAGCGACTGTTTCCTGATTTAAAATCAGGAAAGCTTCTGGGAAAAGTTTCAGAAGAGGGTCACGTGCTTACACGTGACTAGCGGTCACGTGTTGGCACGTGACACCTAAGCACATCATCAAGGCAAGTTCAGTTTCCTGACTACGTTGAAGAAAAGGGGCTTCAGAAAGAGTCACGTGCTCCCACGTGACCAGGGTCACGTGGCGACACGTGACATTTAAATGCAAGCGTCAAAGGCACACCGGTTCCCTGATCAAGTCAAGGAAAAGGCTTCAGAAGAGGTCATGTGCTCCCACGTGACCAGGGTCACGTGTTGGCACGTGACGTTCAAAGCAGCAGACTCGTTCTCCAGTTGAACCAAGGAAAGAGGCTCCAGACAAGGGTCACGTGCTCACACGTGACCAGGGGTCACGTGGTGGCACGTGACGGTTAAGCAGCAATTAGAAGACAGAGCGCAAAAGAAAGAGGAAGGATCGTTCCAAGGGGGTCACGTGCCCACACGTGACCATGGGTCACGTGGTCACACGTGACCGGCTTTCAAAGCCCATTTTGTTAACAGAATTAAATTCTGAAGGAGAATCAAATCTTTCCAAAGGAAAGCGATTATCTGGAACCAATCGAATTAAAGATTCAGAGGTGATGAAATATCATCTATCTATGGAAAAATCTCGAGTTTGGAAAGATTTCCCCTTTAAATCTAACCGAAATAACAAAGGAGAATCCCTGGATTTGAAATCCAATGGTGAATAAAATTCACCTAATAATCCAAAGGTCCAAAACGAATGATGGATGCAAATCAAATCTCTCAATGAAGATTCGTCAAAAAAACTAATTGACTCGGCTGCTTCTCCTATAAATAGGAGCCAAGATATACAAAAAAGGAGACAGATAGATATACGCAGAGGGAAGAAAAAGGGAGAGAGCCTTGATACTTCGAGGAACTTGGATCTTCTGCAAAAGAAAACCCTAGGTAAGAAAGGGAAGGCTTTTTGAAAGAAGGAGAATTTAATTCTCAACAGAGTTTAACTCTGATAATGTAAAAACAGAAGAACGCATTTCTTCTCTCTTTGATAGAGGATTTGCAAAGTGCACATCTCCCCTTTAGGTTGAGAATTTAATTCTCAATGGGTTGAGATCCTGCCATGCAGATCCAAAACATAGAGAGGGAATGGAAACGCGAGAATATAATTCTTACAGAACTATAGGAATTTAATTCCTTTAAAATAAAATTAGGGCTTGACCCTGTGTCATGGGAATTTAATTCCTTCAGAACAGAGAGAAACATGGTTTAACCCTAATTAAGAACTTAGTTCTGTTGAAACAACGGGAATTTAATTCCCTTAATCATCATTTAACAGAGAATGGGAATTCAATTCCTTAAAAGCTTTTATTAGGGTCTAACCCTATTCAGTTCTTCACATATACGAGGAATTTAATTCCTACGGAAGATTCAGAGTTCAACTCTACTCCAGAATATAAGTCTTCAAAAGGAAGTAGGAATTTAATTCCTCTGAAATTTAAAGCTCGAGGAATTTAATTCCTGAAAAAAGATTAACAGAGCCTCTAAACAAAATACATGAAGGCAGGGTCACGTGCCACCACGTGACCCCCCTAAAAGATCTACAGAAAGCCCCTTTGAGGCAGTCCCCCACGTGACCCACGTGATCCCCGGCAGAAGCTTTAACATATAAGCGTTTGAATGCCTATCACGTGATGGCACGTGACGCTCTGAAAGACGTAGTAATCTCAGCAGAATAAATAAAGGGAGGGCGCTCTCACGTGTTGCCACGTGACCCCTCTTGCCTTAGTGTTTAACACTAAATTGAAACTCTCGAACCCAGTGTTAAAACACTGTTGGGCCTTAGTGTTCAACACTAATTAAAAAGCTTTATTTGCAGTGTTCAACACTGATCTGTTTTAGTGTTTAACACTAATTTGAAAGCCTTGTTGCTGGTGTTTAACACCAATTATCTTTTAGTGTTAAACACTAACTTGTCAACCTCATTCCCAGTGTTCAACACTGATTGCTCTGTAGTGTTTAACACTAGACATTGGCCCAATTGGCTAAATGGATGGAGGCAAAGCCTCTCCTGATTGGACTTAGCCCAAGATGGCCATAAGTCCTCAATTTGTGATTAACTGGGCCAGTGGGCTCATAACATAATTAATTCGTCTTGATCCCAAATTGGGCCAAGGACTATTTAATCCACTCCGGTTCTAGGGTACATCTCTTCACTCCTTTGATACTTGGCATTGTAATCCCTCAATGTCTTCAAAGAGGTGACGGGTCCCGACGACCACACATTGATATGGACTGTGGGGTCCTTAAACCCGTGTCTAATGCAAAATTCCTGGTTACGTGGAACGCGGATAATGTCACTCTTTGACCCCGTGGAAAACGTCCAGAGCAGAGCCTGGTCCTCGCCAAGCACGGCAGTGAACCCGTGTGAAGCATCCAGAGCACATACCGGACTGTGGGGTCCTTAAACCCATGGACTACGACGTCCTTAACCTTGACCGAGACGTCTTAAAACTAACAATGGACTGTGGGGTCCTTAAACCCATGGATTACGACGTCCTTAACCTCGACCGAGATGTCTTAAAACTAACAATGGACCGCAATGTCCTTAAACTACCCATGGACCGCAATGTCCTTAAACTAGAACAATAGAGCCCCGTATGCTCTTTTGTCGGATCTAAACGGTCCCGTTTAAGTTGATCTTAGCCTCAAATATGGCTAACGTATCCTTAAACCTTCAAACAGACTGGACTATGAATCCCCCCAATTAACTCTGGCTCGAGGGTACATCTCTGAGCTCCTCTGACATCCGTCGTTGTAATCCTTTAACGTCGTCAGAGAGGTGACGGGTCCCGACGGCCATACATTTAATGGACCACTAGGTCCCTAAACTGGAACAATGGAGCCCAAATTCTCTTTTGTCGGATCTAAACGATCCCGTTAAGTTGATCTTAGTCTCAAACTGGACTAACGTATCCTTAACAAACGTTTGAGTTGATCTTAGCCTCAAATATGGCTGACGTATCCTCAAACCAAACCCCCAAACCCAAATCTAAGATAATACGGATTTGGACTAGTCCACGCCCTACGGGCGACGACATAACTCGGTCTCCGTAAACAATCCACGGGCAACAAAACAAAACAAACACCCACGACACGAAGTGACCATCTGGAGAAGGAGAAAGTTGTTACCGCAATGCAGTAGCGTAATTAACTGCAGGGGCTTGCGCCTGCAGGGAAGAGCGTCCCCACAATCAAAAACCCCTCAAACGAGGGGGAATCTGACGAAGTCTGCTACATCGGACGCATCCGTCTAAACCTTCGATACACGGTGCCATAAATCAACTTGGTATCTTCGGAGAGGTGGACGGATAGCACCAATTAGCATCTGCCCCAAATCTCAGCGCCAAGACACCGCAGTCCTGTGCGCCGCCATTCGGAGGGGAACAGATTCTGGCACGCCCGGTGGAACCTTTTCCTCTTTCCACTCCACACTTCGTGTGTCGTGACTCGCGAACCAATCGCGGTTCGCTAATGGTTGCCCTTAAGTTTCAAGATACTAAGAATTGGCGTCTCGCTTATTGCAGAAAGCAAAGGATCGATGGCTTCTACTTCCGTGAAATTCTCCAACTGCTCAGACTGCAATTGCAACCAACGCTCTGCCTCGCCAGGAGGTATAGCCTAGGACCCCAAGCTGCTTCGCTATTCACAATGCCCGTGGAACAGGTCACTCACGCCACCACAGGATTGTTCTTTGGGACCATGCTCCCGCCGACAAACTTCACCGCTCCGGTGCTGACAACGGAAGCTCTCAAGAAGTCGGTCTTTGATCGTCTTACCCCTGTCGCGGCTCCTCTCAACGAGTCGCCCAACGTCAACGCCTCGGTCTTCTCTAGATTGGGCCAGAAATCCTGCAAACCCATCATGGGGCCTACAATCTCAGAGAAGGCTGCTTCTAAGAAAGTGGCTGCCCCTGCTCCCGAAATCGTCAAGACGGCTTCTCCGGCCAAAAGGTCGGTCTTTACAAGATTGACGGCTCCAGCTCCCGCTCCTGCTGCCCAAAGGACGTCGGTCTTTGACAGGCTAACACCAACAGCGACCCCCCACCTACACAGGGGGCAAGACGAAACCATTCTTACCGCTGACCCTACGCCGTCCGCTCGACACGCTCGACGTCGCCATTGGCGCCGAGTAAGGAAGGCCGGGGGCAACTCCCCCTCCGGGTTGACTCCATCGGCCCCGGTGGCAGAAGTGAATGCTGCTGTTCCAACTGGGAACAGCTTCGAAATGCTAAATAAGGTGCGAAGGAATTCTGCTACTGCAGTGCTGAAGAGGTCTCCTCCCCCATTAAAAAAGGTTGTGGAAATAAAACCCGAACAGCCCCGATCTCCTCAACGGCTGTCTTCTAAAATCTATAAGGTTTGGCGGCAGGCCCGAGACTCGATCATCGATCCAAACTTCTCCCGCCAGCACAAGAAGCTGAAAATCCAACCGGAAGCTGGTCACCAGGCTAAACCCCAAAAGGCTGTTGATCAACTGACTCATAAAAGGAGGAGGCCAGATAAGACCCCACAACATGCAACGACGGCTAAAAGCACTGAGCCCAGACGCCCTAAGTCTGGGGGCATGGTGGTGCACACTGTTTACATGGCCTCTGGAAAAGAGGAAAGCCGCACTTCTGCGGGCCACCGACCGCTAACCCGATCCGTGACGAAGGCCCAGGAGCAGCAACAAAAGCTTCAAGAAATGATGAATGCTATGGCTGCGCTCACCGGGCCAAAAGAAAACCCAGAAACGTCCTCAGACGCACGCCGGGAGGAAGAAACCGACGCTGAATTCCTTCGCCGGACACCGGAGAAAAAGGACAAAGAGGCTGCTGAACAAGCGGCCAACATACAACGGATGGGCCTTCTCTTCCAAGATATGATAGGAATGATGATCCAGCAGGACTTACCCGCCGAGGATCCCCCAATCGTTCTTGAAGACGACCGAGGAGAAGCGTCAAATCCACCACCAGCCCTCTCAACGGCCAAGGAGGAGGCAATCTCTAAGGCTGACTTGGCTGACTACATAGCCCAGCAAATCCGGGTTCATCACGCGACTGAGGCAGCTGGTCAAGTCGTGAAAACGGGGCGGCCGTATCCGAGCTGGTACGACCAAATCAAATACCCGCAAGGCTATACGATACCAAAATTCCACGTGTATAAGGGGACCGGCAATCCCCATCAACATGTCGCCCAGTTCCGGGCCCTCTGCGGTAACACCGGCGGTGATGATAAACTGTTGCTTCGCCAGTTCGTGGGCAGCTTATCGGAAACAGCGTTCGAATGGTATTCGGAACTCCCGAACGATTCTATCAAGACGTTCGCTGAAATGGAGTTGTTATTCACTCAGCGATTCGCAAGTGCCAGCGAACGCACTCCAATAACAGCACTGATTAACGCTAGGGTAAAACCAGGCGAAACCTGGGTCCAGTATGCTATACGCTGGCGGAATTTGTGGTCGAGATGCGAACAACGCATTGAGGAGGCACCCGCAGTGGGCATGTTCGTGGGAACCCTAGACCCCCACGCAACTATCTCCCAGTTTATGATGTTCTTTAAGCCAACCACATTCCAGGCTTTGATCGACAAGTTGGCTCAGATGGACCAGATGGGTCATAGACCACCTCCCCCGAAGTCGGAACCTCAGAATGACAAGGGTAAAGGAAGAGCAACCTTTGTTGCGAATGCCCAACAGCAACCTAACGCCCCGAAACCGGCAGATCAACTGGAGGAAAGGCGTCGGTATTATAATGAGAAGATGAAGCGTCCCTACTCGTTCCCACGGGATAAGACGAAACGGCTATTCGAGCTGGCAATACGCAACAGACTTATAAACCTGCCAAATCCAAGGCGACCGCCGCAACCCACCAAGGTGAATAACCCTAACTATTGCCCTTACCATCAAACGGTAGGCCATCCGATTGAAGATTGTTTCGTCTTCAAAGGATGGATTGAAGACCAGTACCTCCAGGGGAAGTTTGTACTGTTCGAAAAGTGGAAGGTGAACCCACCACAGCCGCACGCTCCTAGGAAAGCGGATACACCGGGGGCAACATGTTCTTTTATTGAAGAAGCTCCATGGGAGGTCGTGCTATCAACTAAAACCAAAAGAATGCTGAGAGACCTTCATGCGTGCCCTGCGATCGAATGGAAGGACCCTCTTGAACCTCAAATTATCGAAGGAATGTTGAAGCCCCGCCCAATTACGAAGATTCGCGATAAGGGCCCAAATACTCACACCCAACCGTCAAAATCTTCGAAGAAAAAGAAGAAGAAATCCAAGAAGCCCGTGAAGCTTGGAAACGAACACACGAACTTGCAGAAGCAAATCGACGCGTTGGAAGAATACAATCAAAAGGCGCGAACTCCTGTCACACTGCAAGAGTTCCTCAACCACATCTTTCAAGAGGAAGATGATGGAGAAAGCTCGTCGGATGAATCCGAAGGATATGTGGCGAGTTGTAACGTAATCTCCCACTCGTTTACCGATGATGGGAAAACTCCGGGCACTAAAAAGCTGGAGGCAGAGCCTGTACCAGAGCGTGCATGGCCAACAGACGAAATGATCGACGCTTTTCTAGACGAGATTCGTCTAAAATGTAAAGCAGACCAGGAGCGTGAGATGGCCACATCGGAAGGAGCCAAATGCGGGCGGCTGAACGAAAGAGTTGAACTACCAGAGCGAAAGGCATCCGAATTAGACAAGAAGACATTCAAGACGAAGAAAAGGTTTGCCAAAGCCATGTCAATGGGAATGAAGCTACCACCCTCGGAAGGAAACACACACGATGGGGTGGAGAGGCACCCTGACTATTGCGCATATCACCGGAAAATCTCACACCCCACGGAGGAGTGCGACGCCTTTAAGATATGGTGGCAAGGATATGTCGCTCGTTGGCAACATGTTAAGCGCATGAAACGCAAGAGCCGTCGGGAGCGAAGAAGTACTATCGATGGGCACGACAGAGCTACTGGCAACTGTTACATGGTAAACGCCAGGGGGTCACAAGTTCTCACCTTTCGGAGCGACTCTGATGAAGAAATCGCTCTGGGCCTACTCTTCAAAGAATCCGTGTTGGGGAAAGAGGAGGAATCGGAGATCTGCGAGAACATTCAGCTGCGCAATCGCACACTCCCAGAAAAGAATCTCGGGCCCGGGAATAGAAAGGATAAGGGAAAGGAAAAGGTCACTGAAGATATCACTTTAGATGACCAAGTCATGAGAGAGCTGGCTGCCAAAGACCCTCCTAGGAAGAGTAAAGTGGACTATAACATCCTCGCGCACCTAAGGAAACTACCTTCTCAGCTTAGCATTCTCGATGCCCTCCTATTATCAAAAGAAGCGCGAAACTCACTAATTAAGGCGTTATAAGAACCTGAGCAATTCCAAGCCTTCCTCGCCACTGAAAAGATGAAGGATGAACTGGAGGAAGTGCATACAGCCGACATCACTTTCGGTGATGAAGACCTCCTTCTCGGGACGTGCGACCACAACCGTCCCCTATATGTCTCCGGATACTGCCATGATATCAAGATAGGCAAGATCCTGGTGGATAATGGATCCTCCGTCAACCTCCTTAATGTTCGGGTGTTGAAAGAAATCTGCATGAGCGTGCAACACCTCGCTCGTGACAAAATTACTATCTCCGGTTTCGATTCACAATCGTCACGGACTCTCGGATCTGTGATACTAAGATTACGCTTTGGACTTCTCGTCACAGACATCAAATTCCATGTCATTGACGCCAAGACCTGCTACAACGCCTTGCTCGGCCGTCCTTGGCTGCACGAGTACAATATCATCCCTTCTACACAACATCAGTGTATGAAGTACTTTAAGGATGGTTTCGAGTATACCGTAACAGGTGAGTTAAACCCATTTTCCGTGAACGAAGTCCGCAAATACGAAGATGCGAAGTACTTTTTGCCAGATTTCGAGGATACAGAAAGGTGTCGCAACCCGGAGAACAAAACCGTCGCCACCATCCCCGTTTTCGGAAGCGACACCGAAGAAGAGGAAGAGATAGTTTATGCAGGGCCATCTCAACGCAACAACCTGGGGACGCCCGCCCCCGTGTTGGTCTTCGGAAGTGATTCAGAAGATGAAGTTAATGCTGTGTTCTCCAATCGGCTGTCAATACAAGCACCCCCTGGCGATGACCATAGTTTGCAAATCACCATGGTACCACGAGAACACTACAAGGATCTCGACACGCTTCAGGCTCACAATGTGCAGGACCTGCAAACATTCTACGTCCCTCCCAGACGAAGGCGTGAGAAGGTGATCCTATTCTACCGATCCTCAGAGTCGAAAATAGAGAAAGAAATCTGGCATGACGCGGATGCTACACTTGACAGGCTCCAACCCATCCGTCTGCCCAGATACTATACAAATGGATTAAAGAAGCTATTGAAGCGCCAAGGAGTACCCTTAGAACAGACCGTTCAGCAGGCGCGGTTCTACAACAGGATTTGGGATGTCCCCGGGACTCATCGCAAATTGCCCAACGGGAAGATGGAAACACTCGGGCTTGGATACGCAAGAGCCGGAAAACGGGAACGGGCTCACAGCAGCTACGCTATATATACCTTTGATGAAGAGGAGGACGCCCTGTCAGGAGATGCCAACCCCCCATCAAAACTAGACCCCGCGATTAAAGCGTCGAGTCCGTCGTTTGAGGAACGAATGGGCAAGCCTATCAGGAAAGTGGGTCAGAAAGCTTGGGAAGACCACAACCGCGAAATGGCCATCTACGAGAAGGCCAGGACGCAACGTCTATTTCAACGTGCTGCAAAAGACAAAGACGCTTATCCTCGTCAATCCGCTGTACGAAGGGCCCGACGCAGAGACGGAAATAAATCAAGAAGCGGCTCGGGTTTGTCCCTCATGAAGAAGATGAGTCGAGCGTACTCCTTCCCCCGAGACAAGACGGAGAGGTTACTCAACCTCGCTATAAAACATCAAATGATCACGCTTCCAGAGTCTAGACATCCTGAGCAACCTAACAAGGCTTCTCATCTGAGTTATTGCTCTTATCACCAAGCCATAGGACATCCAACCGAAGACTGCGTCACCTTCAAGAACTGGGTCGAGGACCAGTACCAACGGGGCAGATTCGCTTTATCCGACGGCTGGAAGGTAACGCCGCCGCAAAAGTATGAGCCCAAGGCCGCAAGAGCAGAATCGGGTCCACCTCAGTCCGGGGAGCGGGTTCGCACTTGCTATACGATTACGATATTAGGAGAAGAGCTCGAGAACGTAGATGACCTTCCCCGGTGCTTTGAGAACAGCGATGATGGGGTGATCTCGGAATTTCCGCCCGCTCCGAAAGAACTGGAAGATGGTATACATACTACTGCAGATAACCTCAAGAAGATTGAGTTGGGATCGGCAGACGACCCGCGACCGACATTTGTCAGCGAGCTGTTATCCGAAGAGAGGGTGGCTGCGTTAAAGAACGTGCTTTTACGGCATAAAGACCGCTTCGCGTGGAATTACTCCGAGATGCCAGGATTAGACCCGGAGATTGCTGTGCATAGATTAGCAATATCCCCAGATATCAAGCCAGTTAAGCAGGCGCCAAGGAGGATGCGACTCGAGCTTGAGATGAGCATCAACGCCGAAGTCAAGAAGTTGATTGATTCTGGATTTATCCAAGAAGTCCAATATCCCGACTGGATCGCCAATATCGTCCCGGTAATGAAGAAGAATGGAACGGTACGCATATGCGTGGATTTCAGGGATCTCAATAAAGCCTGTCCAAAGGATGATTTCCCGGTGCCGGTAACCGAGCTAATGATAGATAACACGTCCACTCACGAGGTTTTCTCCTTTATGGATGGTTCGTCAGGATACAATCAGATAAAGATGCATCCCGAAGACCAGAAGCACACCGCTTTCCGCACCCCTTTGGGTATATTTTGCTACAGGGTTATGCCCTTTGGTCTAAAGAACGCTGGCGCTACCTATCAAAGGGCCATGACAAAGATCTTTGACGACCTCATACACGACATCGTCGAGTGCTATATCGATGACCTCGTAGTAAAGAGCATGTCATACGAAGATCATTAAAGCATCTAGAGACTGTATTTCGACGCCTTCGGCAATATAATTTGAAAATGAATCCCCTCAAATGCGCGTTTGGAGTCTCCTCGGGCAAATTTCTAGGATTCATCGTTCGACACCGAGGTATTGAAATAGATCCGTCAAAGATTAAGGAGATCATGGAAATGCCTCCGCCAAGAACCCTCAAGCAGTTGCGGTCTCTCCAAGGGAAGTTCGCATGCATCCGGCGATTTATCGCCAATCTTTCAGGCAAATGCCGTCCTTACAGCCACCTGATGAAGAAGGGAACTCCATTCGTTTGGGATCACAAATGCCAAGGTGCACTAGACGAGATCAAGCAGTATCTGTAGAACCCTCCAGTGTTGGCTGCGCCGGTCAAGGGGAAACCCCTCATTCTTTATACAACCGCCCTCGAAGGTTCCTTAGGCGCATTATGGGCGCAAGAGAACGATCAGGGGAAAGAAAGAGCACTTTACTACTTAAGTCGAGTGCTGCTGGGGGCAGAAAGCAACTATTCCCCCATTGAAAAGCACTGCCTGGCGTTGATCTTCGCAATAACAAAGCTTAGACATTACGCATTAGCACATGAAGTCCGTCTTATTTCGAAGGTGGACCCTTTTAAGTACTTGATGTCGAAAGCCATATTGACGGGACGACTCGCTAAGTGGGCCTTGCTCTTGATGGAGTTCTCGATAACGTATCAACCTCTCAAGGCAGTGAAAGGCCAGGCCATTGCCGACTTCCTCGCTGAGCACCCGATACCGGCCGATTCTCCTCTGAACTATGATTTGCCGGACGAGCATGCATTTGATGCGATTAGCAGCGGAAGCACTCGATGGGAACTCTATTTCGATGGAGCGTCCTCTATAAAGAAACAGAAACAAGGTATCCCAATGATCAAATCAGGGATAGGCCTCATCTTTGCAACTCCACAAGGAGGGATAATGCGCTTCGCCTTCTCCTTAACAGAGCCGAGGACAAACAATGAAGCTGAATACGAAGCTCTGATAGCAGGCCTCGAGATCGCCATCGACATGGGAATTGAAGACCTCCTTATATACGGGGATTCTTAGCTGGTCGTTAGTCAAGTAAATGGTGATTACCAAACGTGCAAGCCGGAGTTGGTGAAGTACGGCGAAAGGGTGCAACAACTATTGACCCAAATTCCCTCCTATACTTTGGAGAACATACCGCGCGCGGAAAACAGCAAAGCAGACGCGTTGGCTAAACTTGCTAAAGAACTGGCTGACGAGAACCTCGATGATGTCAGAATCGTGGTACAAAGCCGTCGAGTGCTCGCCCCGACAGAAATGTCTCCGGAATCATGCGAAGAGAAGGGAGCGACTGAGCAGACGACCCTACAAATAAAAGACCATGAGAAGGCCGAAGACTGGAGGGAAGTCTTCATAGACTACTTTAAGTCCCACCGAATGCCCGAAGAAGCGTCCTCAAGACATCAGCTCATGAAACGAGCTCTATCTTTCGCTCTCGTCAACGATATTCTATACAAAAGATCGTTTGATTCTCTATGGCTGAGATGCTTAGGACCTGACGAAGCAGAAAGAGTCATTCAGGAAGTGCATGACGGACTTTGCGGTTCTCACCAAGCAGGCCCAAAGATGAAGTTAAAAATTAAACGGATGGGTTATTACTGGCCCACGATGATCCAGGACTGCCTCGAGTATGCGAAGCAATGCCACTCATGCCAGATTCATGGAGACTTCATCCACCAACATCCGAATCCACTGCACCCAACGGTGGCTAGTTGGCCATTCGAAATGTGGGGGACTGACATAGTCGGCCCCATTGAGCCAGCATCATCCCGGGGATACCGTTTTATCCTGGCAACGACTGATTACTTCTCCAAATGGGCAGAAGCAGTACCACTAAAGGAAGTGAAGACGGAGAATATCCTCCATTTCTTCAAGACGCACGTCATTTATCGGTTCGGAACTCCACGGCGGATTATCTCCGATAATGGGCCGGCCTACCGAAGCCATAAGATTAGCCGCTTCGCACAGCAGCACAGTATAGACTGGAGATATTCTTCGGTTTACAACCCACGAGCTAACGGTCTGGCCGAGGCCTTCAATAAGACCTTGACGAAGATCATAAAAAAGACCGTTTCCAGGAATAAGAGAGACTGGCACGAAAGGCTGCAAGAAGCCCTTTGGGCTTATCGAACTACATTCAAGACGGCCACAAACACAACGCCGTACGCGTTGGTATTTGGGACGGAAGCAGTGCTCCCCCTCGAGATAGAGTTACCCTCTCTACGAATAGCAGTCCATCACGAGCTGACGAACGAAGAAAATGCTCACCTTCGGCTTGAGGAGCTTGATGCCCTCGACGAAACCCGGCTCATAGCGCAACAACATCTAGAGGTCTACAAAGAAAAGATGACGCGCTCGTACGAAAGATTGACCAGGCCGAGGACATTCCGCCAAGGCGAACTCGTATTAGTGGTCAAAAGACCTATGATCCACAATCGTGCCAAGCGGGGAAAATTTGAGCCAAACTATGAAGGCCCGTACATCATAGACAAGGTTTACCAGGGTGGAGCCTACCTACTCATGGACATGCACGGTGAAAGGCCTTTCAGGCCAATAAACGGCCGCTTCTTGAAGAAATACTACGCTTAATAAGCCGCAGCCTGGGTCAATGATAGATGACGACGACTATGTCCGCTCACTATCTTCCTAGGCTCAGACTTTACAAGCAACAGCCGGCCTTCCCATAACGACGGACCGAAACGTCCTTAAACTAACGGCGGACCGAAACGTCCTTAAACTAGCGACGGACCGAAACGTCCTTAAACTATCGACGGACCGAAACGTCCTTAAACTATCAGCAGACCGAAACGTCCTTAAACTATCGACGGACCGAAACGTCCCTAAACTACTACCGCAACATCTTTAGGTTGACGAGATGGATAAAAAAAAAGAAGAAGATAAAAAAAAAACGGTATGTCCATAAGCAAAATGGGCACGGATGAAAACCCGAAAGGGCTCCGTGAGTAAAAAAAGCAGGGCTGCCGGCAAGTGTTCGTGAAAACCCGAAAGGGCGCGACCTTGTAAAAAAAAGTGAAAAAGAAAAAAAACGGTATGTCCATAAGCAAAATGGGCACGAATGAAAACCCAAAAGGGCTCCGTGAGTAAAAACAGCAGGACTACCGGCGAGTGTTTGTGAAAACCCGAAAAGGCGCAACCTTGTTAAAAGACACTTGTAGGGTCCTCTCGACCTTGTAGGGAGAAACCACCGGCGTGAGATCCTTACGACTCACAAAGGAGCAGCACACTTAGGGATCCTCACGATTCCTAAGGAGAAAATACACTTACGAGATCCTCACGACTCGTAAGGAGAATTCTCTTATGGGACCCTCACGGCTCATGAGATTTGAAAGTCTTAAGTTACAGAAACCTGAACCTGTTCTTAAGCAAATCCTCCGCAACCTTCGATATTGCCCTACAAGAGGCTCAATACTGACCCTTGTATACAATCCACGGGCGCGAATAAACATTTCCCCAGCAAAGTCCAACCCTTGTAGGTCCTCTCGACCCATGAGGAGAAAACCCTCTTGTAGGATCCTTACGACTTACAGAGGAACATACACTTAGGAATCCTCACGATCCCTAAGGAGAAAATACACCTGCAAGATCCTCACGACTTGTAGGGAGAAATACCTTTGTGAGACCCTTACGGCTCATGAAGTCAAAAGCCTTAGTCGACAGGACCTTAACCCTGTTTGCTAAGCCACCTTTGTTCAACACCGACAGAGGCAAATGATGATTCGCTCCTGGCAATATTCCAGTCGCAGCGATGCTGATGCCTAAACCGGTATCAAATCCCAAGTTCTTTCATGGCAAATGATGATTCGCTCCTGGCAACATCCCAGTTGCAGCGATGCTGATGCCGAAATCAGTGTCCAAAATCCGAGCTTGCGGCGAAAAAGCTAGCAAGCCACACATGCCTACAAAATAGCCGAAATGATGGGGCAACTTGCAATAAAAAGCAGCAAGTAAGAATGAAGGCATAAAAAATAGCCGAAATGATGGGGCAACTCGCAATAAAAAGCAGCGAGTAGAAAATAAATAAATAGCCGAAATGATTGGGCACCGCGAAAAATAGCCGAAATGATGGGGCAATCGCGACCTTCGCGACATAAAAGCTGAAACGATAGAGCATCGCGGAAAAAGAAATAAAATAAAAATAAAATGTATGCCTTACAGATGATATTCCATCACACCCTGTATACAATCCAATGGCATAAACAAAAAGGGAACGTACCTCCCTCCCCCAGGTTTCACCAAAGAAAGAAGCTAAATCTCGACGGGCCACAAGCGACCTAGAGATCATCCCAACACTCGTCTCGTAACAACGGACACAACTTCAAGCTAAGCGAAACAGCGGCAACTCCCAGTTCCATGGCTCGGTGGTATACATATCGCCAACAGTCAAACCTTCACCCCGTGAAATGCGGATATATTCAGCAAAATTCCTGGTCACGTGGAACGCGGATAATGTCACTCTTTGACCCCGTGGAAAACGTCCAGAGCGGATCCTGGTCCTCGCAGAGCATGGCAGTGAACCCGTGCGAAGCATCCAGAGCGGAGCCTAGTCCTCGCCTAATGCGGCAGTGAACCCGTGTGAAGCATCCAGTGCAAAATTCCTGGTCATGTGGAACGCGGATAATGTCACTCTTTGACCCCGTGGAAAACGTCCAGAGCGGATCCTGGTCCTCGCAGAGCATGGCAGTGAACCCATGCGAAGCATCCAGAGCGGAGCCTAGTCCTCGCCTAACGCGGCAGTGAACCCGTGTGAAGCATCTAGTGCAAAATTCCTGGTCACGTGGAACGCGGATAATGTCACTCTTTGACCCCGTGGAAAACGTCCAGAGCGGATCCTGGTCCTCGCAGAGCATGGCAGTGAACCCGTGCGAAGCATCCAGAGCGGAGCCTAGTCCTCGCCTAACGCGGCAGTGAACCCGTGTGAAGCATCTAGTGCAAAATTCCTGGTTACGTGGAACGCGGATAATGTCACTCTTTGACCCCGTGGAAAACGTCCAGAGCGGATCCTGGTCCTCGCAGAGCATGGCAGTGAACCCGTGCGAAGCATCCAGAGCGGAGCCTAGTCCTCGCCTAACGCGGCAGTGAACCCGTGTGAAGCATCTAGTGCAAAATTCCTGGTCACGTGGAACGCGGATAATGTCACTCTTTGACCCCGTGGAAAACGTCCAGAGCGGATCCTGGTCCTCGCAGAGCATGGCAGTGAACCCGTGCGAAGCATCCAGAGCGGAGCCTAGTCCTCGCCTAACGCGGCAGTGAACCCGTGTGAAGCATCTAGTGCAAAATTCCTGGTTACGTGGAACGCGGATAATGTCACTCTTTGACCCCGTGGAAAACGTCCAGAGCGGTTCCTGGTCCTCGCAGAGCATGGCAGTGAACCCGTGCGAAGCATCCAGAGCGGGGCCTAGTCCTCGCCTAACGCGGCAGTGAACCCGTGTGAAGCATCTAGTGCAAAATTCCTGGTCACGTGGAACGCGGATAATGTCACTCTTTGACCCCATGGAAAACATCCAGAGCGGAGCCTAGTCCTCGCCAACCACGGCAGTGAACCCGTGTGAAGCATCTAGTGCAAAATTTCTGGTTACGTGGAACGCGGATAACGTCACTCTTTGACCCCGTGGAAAACGTCCACAGCGGAGCCTAGTCCTCGCCAAGCACGGCAGTGAACCCATGTGAAGCATCTAGTGCAAAATTCCTGGTTACGTGGAACGCGGATAACGTCACTCTTTGACCCCGTGGAAAACGTCCAGAGCGGATCCTGGTCCTCGCAGAGCACGGCAGTGAACCCGTGTGAAGCATCCAGAGCGGAGCCTAGTCCTCGCCGAGCGCGGAAGTGAACCCGTGTGAAGCATCTAGTGCAAAATTCCTGGTCACGTGGAACGCGGATAATGTCACTCTTTGACCCCATGGAAAACGTCCAGAGCGGAGCCTAGTCCTCGCCGAGCGCGGCAGTGAACCCGTGTAAAGCATCTAGTGCAAAATTCCTGGTCACGTGGAACGCGGATAATGTCACTCTTTGACCCCGTGGAAAACGTCCAGAGCGGAGCCTAGTCCTCGCCGAGCGCGGCAGTGAACCCGTGTGAAGCATCTAGTGCAAAATTCCTGGTCACGTGGAACGTGGATAATGTCACTCTTTGACCCCGTGGAAAACGTCCAGAGTGGAGCCCAGTCCTCGCCAAGCACAGCAGTGAACCCGTGTGAAGCATCTAGTGCAAAATTCCTGGTCACGTGGAACGCGGATAATATCACTCTTTGACCCCGTGGAAAACGTCCAGAGCGGAGCCTAGTCCTCGCCAAGCACGGCAGTGAACCCGTGTGAAGCATCTAGTGCAAAATTCCTGGTCACGTGGAACGCGGATAATGTCACTCTTTGACCCCATGGAAAACATCCAGAGCGGAGCCTAGTCCTCGCCAAGCACGGCAGTGAACCCGTGTGAAGCATCTAGTGCAAAATTTCTGGTTACGTGGAACGCGGATAACGTCACTCTTTGACCCCGTGGAAAACGTCCACAGCGGAGCCTAGTCCTCGCCAAGCACGGCAGTGAACCCGTGTGAAGCATCTAGTGCAAAATTCCTGGTTACGTGGAACGCGGATAACGTCACTCTTTGACCCCGTGGAAAACGTCCAGAGCGGATCCTGGTCCTCGCAGAGCACGGCAGTGAACCCGTGTGAAGCATCCAGAGCGGAGCCTAGTCCTCGCCGAGCGCGGAAGTGAACCCGTGTGAAGCATCTAGTGCAAAATTCCTGGTCACGTGGAACGCGGATAATGTCACTCTTTGACCCCATGGAAAACGTCCAGAGCGGAGCCTAGTCCTCGCCGAGCGCGGCAGTGAACCCGTGTGAAGCATCTAGTGCAAAATTCCTGGTCACGTTGAACGCGGATAATGTCACTCTTTGACCCCGTGGAAAACGTCCAGAGCGGAGCCTAGTCCTCGCCGAGCGCGGCAGTGAACCCGTGTGAAGCATCTAGTGCAAAATTCCTGGTCACGTGGAACGTGGATAATGTCACTCTTTGACCCCGTGGAAAACGTCCAGAGTGGAGCCCAGTCCTCGCCAAGCACAGCAGTGAACCCGTGTGAAGCATCTAGTGCAAAATTCCTGGTCACGTGGAACGCGGATAATATCACTCTTTGACCCCGTGGAAAACGTCCAGAGCGGAGCCTAGTCCTCGCCAAGCACGGCAGTGAACCCGTGTGAAGCATCTAGTGCAAAATTCCTGGTCACGTGGAACGCGGATAATGTCACTCTTTGACCCCATGGAAAACATCCAGAGCGGAGCCTAGTCCTCGCCAAGCACGGCAGTGAACCCGTGTGAAGCATCTAGTGCAAAATTTCTGGTTACGTGGAACGCGGATAACGTCACTCTTTGACCCCGTGGAAAACGTCCACAGCGGAGCCTAGTCCTCGCCAAGCACGGCAGTGAACCCGTGTGAAGCATCTAGTGCAAAATTCCTGGTTACGTGGAACGCGGATAACGTCACTCTTTGACCCCGTGGAAAACGTCCAGAGCGGATCCTGGTCCTCGCAGAGCACGGCAGTGAACCCGTGTGAAGCATCCAGAGTGGAGCTTAGTCCTCGCCAAGCACGGCAGTGAACCCGTGTGAAGCATCTAGTGCAAAATTCCTGGTCACGTGGAACGCGGATAATGTCACTCTTTGACCCCGTGGAAAACGTCCAGAGCGGAGCCTAGTCCTCGCCGAGCACGGCAGTGAACCCGTGTGAAGCATCTAGTGCAAAATTCCTGGTCACGTGGAACGCGGATAATGTCACTCTTTGACCCCGTGGAAAACGTCCAGAGCGGAGCCTGGTCCTCGCCAAGCACGGCAGTGAACCAGTGTGAAGCATCCAGAGCAAATACCGGACTGTGGAGTCCTTAAAATCCACGGACTATGACGTCCTTAACCTCGACCGTGATGTCTTAAAACTAACGATCAACCACCCCGATCCCCTACGGATTCTGCCTTGGTTTAAGGGTACATCTCTTCACTCCTTTGATACCTGGCGTTGTAATTCCTCAACGTCTTCAAAGAGGTGACGGGTCCCTGCAACCAAACATCGGACTGTGGAGTCCCTAAATCCACGGACTATGAGGTCCTTAACCTTGACCGTGATGTCTTAAAACTAACAGCGGACTGTGGAGTCCTTAAATCTACGGACTATGAGGTCCTTAACCTTGACCGTGATGTCTTTAAACTACGATACCTGGAGAGACCCCTGACTCCGTGAAACACGGATAAGGACGATCACATCCGACACTTGCAGGTCCTCACGACCTGTAATGAAGAAAAAACTCTCTTGTGAGATCCTTACGACTCTCAAGGGAAAACCCACTTAAGGATCCTCACGATCTTTAAGAAGAACTCACACCTATGGGATCCTCTCGACCTGTAGGGAGAAAAACTCTTTATGAGACCCTCGTGGCTCATAAGATGCAAAAGCCTTAGGAAGCAGATCTTAACCCTGAGTCCTGAGCCATTGCTGTCCTGCAAGGAGATCAAGATAGAATATCCGCAGAATACATTCAATGAAAAGGAGACACATCATTGAGAAGAAAAATGTATCTTTTATTCATAAACCAAAATGGGTACAAAGTACAATTCATGAAAGAAACAAAAAGAAAATACTCCCATCCATGAGTATGTACAAAAAGGAAGGAAAAGATACAAATGTTTCAAGCCGGCGGGCGATTCAGCAGCTTGGTCAGCTCATCCTGCTTTTGTTGGACCACGGCTTCATGACGCAAGATCTCCAAAAGACGAGCCTCCGCCTGAGCTTGTTGGGCCTGATATGAAGCAAGCCGGGCTTCAAGCTCTTTCTCAATGGCCTTATGAGCCTCGACCCTCTCACGAGTGAACGTGGCAGCTTTATCGAGAGCCATAACCTTATGTTCGCTACGTATCGCTCTATCAGGCCACGTAAGCTCGCTTTCATAACCACAGCAAACGCGCTCACATCGCCTGATGTGAAAGGAAACAAGAAAAGTTTCCGACATATTTCAAGCATACGTTCGCAATCATATGAGTATTCAAAAAGGGAATAATAATAATAATAGCGTTTGCAATCGCATGAACGTTCATAATACCCAAAATGGTCTGATGCGCAGGAAAGTGATGGTAGCATTTGCAATAAAAGAAAGTTCTCATGAGAAGAATGCAAAGTTTATTTATGCAAGCGGAAACATACATACTAGCACCAAGCTTACATGGAATCTCGGCATAAAGCGTAAAAAAAAAAGAGGGACTAATTTAAAAGTATTCTACGCTAACGGAAAAGGTCACCAAACATGGGATCAACGGCACAAGGGTTAATGAAACAGAGGACAAAATTCTCCATCTCTTTCTCTGCTTTCTCCAACACGTCAAAGCGACGATTCTCACGAGGAGTCGCTCCCCATCGATTGGCGCCGTGTTCGTCCGCGAAAGCAGACATAATAGCTCGCCGGGCCTTGATCTGGCTCAGCAGATAAATTGAGCAATCCTTCAAAGCCTGAGTAATCAGGCACGCTTCATGAAAACCCTCGAGCTTTTCTTCTGCCGCGTCGAGCATCGCCAGAGTCATCTCCGCCGGGTGAGGAGGGATGTCGGCAAGCACGGCCTTGAGAATCATCCGGAGCCAGAGAGAACCCATCGGGAGGGGGGACCCCCTACGGATCGAGAGTTCATGCATGGCTGAGTCGCATTCGCTGTCGGTAAGGAGGGGATCCACCAACCGAGCAGCAAAGCGGGGGACCATTTCCTCAATAGGAACTTCCCATGGCTGTCGACGAGCATGAGGGCGATTGCAGGCCATGGCGCTCGTTTGTCTCTCAAGACAAGTTACTCCAAGATAAAAAAAAATAATAATAATATAAATCTCTTTGTGAGAGGAAAAGGGAAGCTATAGCCTCATATATAAGGAAATGCATCAAGTGCTGTGCGCGGAAAATCTTGCATGGTGAAACTATTTCCAAGGCCCAAAAAAGGAAAGGCATCGAAAATCAAGGAGATGGAACTATTTCCAAGGCCTTTTTTTTTCGGCGTCTAATATTGTGCGCTGAAAATAGGGCATGAGAAGATTTTGTGAACAGCCACATCAAGGGACCCCACGTGCAGACCACGTGAGGCCTAAACCTGATGTACACTAAAAAAATGGAGTAGCACCCTGCATATTGAAAGCACCAACAACAACAATAGCAAAATGATAAAATCCCAGAGAAAAGATATGCAAACATAGAAAGACATAATAACAATTGTCACTCATACTTCGAAAGGTTCATACGAAATACAGAAGACACATTTACAACGGTAGAACTTCAGATGCGGGACATGGGTTAAGAAACTCAAAATTAACTTTATTCAAGATCTTCCAAGCATTTCGAACCTCCCGAGTATGCTTCCTCTCACGATCACAAGCATCGGGGTCCCCGCGGATGTCCTCTACCCTCCGGTAGGCGGCAAGTATGGCTGACTGCTGGAACATCTGATGCAGGAGATCAATGAGATTATCCCGCCTTCTCTTTGAGATCAAGTGCATCAGATACACCGAGTGTACTTTATCCTCGGCGGCGTCCAATTCCCCAAGCGGCACACCAGCACAGAATAAAGGGAGAGCCTCCCTGATCGCCAGCACGATCAACCTCAGAAGAGAAGAGCGACGGGGGAGTAGCCGATGGTTGTACTCGTCAAAGCGGCTCATGATCTCGGCACATTGAGCATCGGTGAACTCCTGATTCTGACTGCGGCCCAGCGCACGAATATTCCCATAGGAGATGATCTCGTCAAGACCATACAGATGGGCATCCATGATACCTGAAATAAAGGTCATGAGACATCATTGCAAAACCACCATTTCATTAACTGCAGAAGAACAACCTAGGGCCAAGAGACCTCAGGAAGCCTCCGTGTGAAGAAATCAAGTCCTTCATTGGAATTAAAATCCTTATTAAGAAAAGGGAATTAAATTCCCAGAAACATTTCTGATGGAATTAAATTCCATGGGGTTGAAACGCTATCATCATCTCCCCGAAGATCATCTAAACCCTAAAAGATCTACAGTTTGAAGGTTAAGCGGTTCTTATGGGAAAACATGAAGAAAAAAGGGTAAAAACCCTTGTTTTGGATTTAAAATCCAGAGAAATGTGAAGATCCATCGTTGTCCAAGAACATTACTTGAGGAAAAAGGATTCTTTTCGAACAGAGTTAAACTCTGAAGATTGTTTCAAGACAGAGAACTAAGCTCTGAAAGCGAGAATTAAATTCTCAAGGAAAAGGTTCTCAGAAGAAGAAGATGAGCAAAGTGAAGGCTCCTATGAAGAGACAGAGGTATTTATAGAAGGCAATGGAAACGTTTCATCTCCCCAGATCCCTAGAGGAATCCAATGATCACAAGAGGTGACAGCGTTGCACTCACGTGCAGACACGTGAGAACAACGCTGTGGGGGCATTTGTTTCCTGATTTAAAATCAGGAAAGCTTCTGGGAAAAGTTTCAGAAGAGGGTCACGTACTTACACGTGACTAGCGGTCACGTGTTGGCACGTGACACCTAAGCACATCATCAAGGCAAGTTCAGTTTCCTGACTACGTTGAAGAAAAGGGGCTTCAGAAAGAGTCACGTGCTCCCACGTGACCAGGGTCATGTGGCGACACGTGACATTTAAATACAAGCGTCAAAGGCACACCGGTTCCCTGATCAAGTCAAGGAAAAGGCTTCAGAAGAGGTCACGTGCTCCCACGTGACCAGGGTCACGTGTTGGCACGTGACGTTCAAAGCAGCAGACTCGTTCTCCAGTTGAACCAAGGAAAGAGGCTCCAGACAAGGGTCACGTGCTCACACGTGACCAGGGGTCACGTGGTGGCACGTGACGGTTAAGCAGCAATCAGAAGACAGAGCGCAAAAGAAAGAGGAAGGATCGTTCCAAGGGGGTCACGTGCCCACACGTGACCATGGGTCACGTGGTCACACGTGACCGGCTTTCAAAGCCCATTTTGTTAACAGAATTAAATTCTGAAGGAGAATCAAATCTTTCCAAAGGAAAGCGATTATCTGGAACCAATCGAATTAAAGATTCAGAGGTGATGAAATATCATCTATCTATGGAAAAATCTCGAGTTTGGAAAGATTTCCCCTTTAAATCTAACCGAAATAACAAAGGAGAATCCCTGGATTTGAAATCCAATGGTGAATAAAATTCACCTAATAATCCAAAGGTCCAAAACGAATGATGGATGCAAATCAAATCTCTCAATGAAGATTCGTCAAAAAAACTAATTGACTCGGCTGCTTCTCCTATAAATAGGAGCCAAGATATACAAAAAAGGAGACAGATAGATATACACAGAGGGAAGAAAAAGGGAGAGAGCCTTGATACTTCGAGGAACTTGGATCTTCTGCAAAAGAAAACCCTAGGTAAGAAAGGGAAGGCTTTTTGAAAGAAGGAGAATTTAATTCTCAACAGAGTTTAACTCTGATAATGTAAAAACAGAAGAACACATTTCTTCTCTCTTTGATAGAGGATTTGCAAAGTGCACATCTCCCCTTTAGGTTGAGAATTTAATTCTTAATGGGTTGAGATCCTGCCATGCAGATCCAAAACATAGAGAGGGAATGGAAACGCGAGAATTTAATTCTCACAGAACTATAGGAATTTAATTCCTTTAAAATAAAATTAGGGCTTGACCCTGTGTCATGGGAATTTAATTCCTTCAGAACAGAGAGAAACAGGGTTTAACCCTAATTAAGAACTTAGTTCTGTTGAAACAACGGGAATTTAATTCCCTTAATCATCATTTAACAGAGAATGGGAATTCAATTCCTTAAAAGCTTTTATTAGGGTCTAACCCTATTCAGTTCTTCACATATACGAGGAATTTAATTCCTACGGAAGATTCAGAGTTCAACTCTACTCCAGAATATAAGTCTTCAAAAGGAAGTAGGAATTTAATTCCTCTGAAATTTAAAGCTCGAGGAATTTAATTCCTGAAAAAAGATTAACAGAGCCTCTAAACAAAATACATGAAGGCAGGGTCACGTGCCACCACGTGACCCCCCTAAAAGATCTACAGAAAGCCCCTTTGTGGCAGTCCCACACGTGACCCACGTGACCCCCGGCAGAAGCTTTAACATATAAGCGTTTGAATGCCTATCACGTGATGGCACGTGACGCTCTGAAAGACGCAGTAATCTCAGCAGAATAAATAAAGGGAGGGCGCTCTCACGTGTTGCCACGTGACCCCTCTTGCCTTAGTGTTTAACACTAAATTGAAACTCTCGAACCCAGTGTTAAAACACTGTTGGGCCTTAGTGTTCAACACTAATTAAAAAGCTTTATTTGCAGTGTTCAACACTGATCTGTTTTAGTGTTTAACACTAATTTGAAAGCCCTGTTGCTGGTGTTTAACACCAATTATCTTTTAGTGTTAAACACTAACTTGTCAACCTCATTCCTAGTGTTCAACACTGATTGCTCTGTAGTGTTTAACACTAGACATTGGCCCAATTGGCTAAATGGATGGAGGCAAAGCCTCTCCTGATTGGACTTAGCCCAAGATGGCCATAAGTCCTCAATTTGTGATTAACTGGGCCAATGGGCTCATAACATAATTAATTCGTCTTGATCCCAAATTGGGCCAAGGACTATTTAATCCACTCCGGTTCTAGGGTACATCTCTTCACTCCTTTGATACTTGGCATTGTAATCCCTCAATGTCTTCAAAGAGGTGACGGGTCCCGACGACCACACATTGATATGGACTGTGGGGTCCTTAAACCCGTGTCTAATACAAAATTCCTGGTTACGTGGAACGCGGATAATGTCACTCTTTGACCCCGTGGAAAACGTCCAGAGCGGAGCCTGGTCCTCGCCAAGCACGGCAGTGAACCCGTGTGAAGCATCCAGAGCACATACCGGACTGTGGGGTCCTTAAACCCATGGACTACGACGTCCTTAACCTTGACCGAGATGTCTTAAAACTAACAATGGACTGTGGGGTCCTTAAACCCATGGACTACGACGTCCTTAACCTTGACCGAGATGTCTTAAAACTAACAATGGACCGCAATGTCCTTAAACTACCCATGGACCGCAATGTCCTTAAACTAGAACAATAGAGCCCCGTATGCTCTTTTGTCGGATCTAAACGGTCCCGTTTAAGTTGATCTTAGCCTCAAAGATGGCTAACGTATCCTTAAACCTTCAAACAGACTGGACTATGAATCCCCCCAATTAACTCTGGCTCGAGGATACATCTCTGAGCTCCTCTGACATCCGTCGTTGTAATCCTTCAACGTCGTCAGAGAGGTGACGGGTCCCGACGGCCATACATTTAATGGACCACTAGGTCCCTAAACTGGAACAATGGAGCCCAAATGCTCTTTTGTCGGATCTAAACGATCCCGTTAAGTTGATCTTAGTCTCAAACTGGACTAACGTATCCTTAACAAACGTTTGAGTTGATCTTAGCCTAAAATATGGCTAACGTATCCTCAAACCAAACCCCCAAACCCAAATCTAAGATAATACGGATTTGGACTAATCCACGCCCTACGGGCGACGACATAACTCGGTCTCCGTAAACAATCCACGGGCAACAAAACAAAACAAACACCCACGACACGAAGTGACCATCTGGAGAAGGAGAAAGTTGTTACCACAATGCGGTAGCGTAATTAACTGCAGGGGCTTGCGCCTGCAGGGAAGAGCGTCCCCACAATCAAAAACCCCTCAAACGAGGGGGAATCTGACGAAGTCTGCTACATCAAACGCATCCGTCTAAACCTTCGATACACGGTGCCATAAATCAACTTGGCATCTTCGGAGAGGTGGACGGATAGCACCAATTAGCATCTGCCCCGAATCTCAGCGCCAAGACACCGCAGTCCTGCGCGCCGCCATTCGGAGGGGAACAGCGACATCGTTTCTGATTACGGTTAACATACAAATTTTCATACTAATCAGGGAGTCGGTCGGGATCTGATGGTGTGGAGAGGAGAGCGAGGGAGGGGGTGAGGTGATGAAGGAAGAGCGATCGGTAGTCGTCGTCAACGGCGATGGCGAGGGATGGGATTCGAAGCAGTGGGTTGGGTGAAGGAGTAGGAGGAGGAGAGAGGGTATGAGAATGAGATGGGGGAGATCGAGGGTGTGCGTTGAGTGGACCGAGAGGGGCGCGTCGTGCGCGAGGGTGGCCGACACGAGCGCGAGCGTGGGCGAAGGAGGTGGCGGAGAAGACGGATCGCGCGCGGGAGATCAGGAAGAGAGCCGTTGGGGGAGAAGGAGAAAGCGGGTCGGGTCGGGTCGAAGCGGGTCGGGTGAGGGCTGAAGCGGGAACGGTGCTGGGGAGTGAGTGGGCCGGCCTAATTAAAATAAACGAAAAAAGGAAATTGATTGGGGGGAAAAAGAAGCGGGCCGGGCCGGGGTTTAATTTGAATAAAAGAAGTGGGCTGAGGATAATGGGGCTGGACTCGGGCCAGAAAAATAAAAGGATGCAGATGGGGTAAATAAGAAGCGGGCCGAGCAAAGTTTTGAATTGGAAATTAATTTAAATAAAAGGATTTGGATGGGTTTTAGGAATTAATCAAAATGAAATGGAGTTCTGGGCCAGTGAAAAATTTAAAAGAATTATAAGGGAAAGGAAATAGGCCGGCTGAGTTTAAAATGGATTAAGTTTAGGAAAATAAATAAATGGGCTGAGGTAAATTTATTAGAATAAATAGGATAGGATAGGGTTTGGGATTTTTGGTTTTAGGATAAATAATTTTATAAATAAGATAAATAAAATTATAAATAACAAAATATAGATTTTGGTATAAAAGGGGCTGGGTATTACATCATACCACCCTTACAAAAATTTCGTCCTCGAAATTTAAAAGAACAACAAGCTATAAAATAATAAACGAAGAGTTATCATATCGAACACTAATACATAGTGATTTACTTAAAACGGGTGGACAAAATTTTGAAGGTATATATATGAAAAAAACAACATACAGAAGGATGGGTCTAAATAAGTACAAGGCAGGAACCACTATAAGGGCAAACTACGTATATACGGGAATATAAATAACAACAATAACGAACAATATTATTCGGGGCGTACTCGATAAAATCGAAACTCAAATATGTGCACGTATAAGTATCTCAAAGGTAGCACGGCAGAAAAATAAGTATAAGGCACAATCATTTATACTAGTAAACATAGGCACAATACCCGAAAAATAATATAACGACAATAAAGTAATGAAAGGTTTGTCGGTAAGTTAAAACTTTTTAGGATATTGTATCGATCAAATAGTTTTATAATAATTTAGAAAACTCATATAGTGAAACAAGAACTATGGAGCGAAAATATGCGCGATGTAAGGTTGCGCTACTGAAAATAATGGGAAAGCCAGTAGTGGAGTATTTGAAATGCGTAAAACGGAAATAGTCGATAATACACACTCTTCGATAAATATAAAATAATGAAAACTAAATTTTTGAATAATAATGCCCCTATATATATATTTAGGGTAATAGGAAAAACACAAAGAGGTATAGGGCTAGCTAGGGTAATGATTACAAGGAAGTGTGGCTCATTCAGAAAGTCGGTGTGTGGCGGCTTTAGGCTGAGGATCAAGGAGATTGGGATCGGGTCGGCATGGGAGGTAAGGTGAGCAACAAAGGACTACCAGGGGAAAGTATGGGGAGGATAACGGTCGGTAGGTCATATGAGTCAACAATTTGAAGAGTTAGCTAACTCGGAAATTTCACAAGAAATGTTCTCCTCCCAGAAGGATCTCAAAGGGGTACAGACGAATGATGAAGGGTGGGTCTCTAGACGATCGGGTGTGGTACTGGTTAATCTGAGTGAGGGTTAAGATAATGTAAGGAGTAGGGGTGGACAGACTTCAGTAGAAGACATAGTGAACTAAGAAGATCGAAAGATTGGCGAACTCAACAATTTATTTTATTCCAGATGATTTTAAACAAAGCATTCTCAGAAACGAAAGGTGGCCCTAAACTATACACAGTTTTTATTTGGCCAGAAAAGACAACATCTAAAAAGAAATCCCGTCAGTCGCGGTTGTGGAGATTCAGCAGGTTGCGGTAGGCTCGCGCGCTCAGGTAGGGGCGTCCATTTCCATAGCGCCTCGCGGGGACCGCCATTGGAGTTCTTCCACAGCAGGGTCTTGATCTTCTGGTCCTTCTTCCTCGAATAGAGCTTCTTCATCGAGGTTTGATTCCATGTGATTCTCTTCTTCTGGATTTTCTTCCACGGGATTTTCCTCAACTGGATTTTCTTCTATCGGGTCTTCCTCGGGATCTTCCTCTATCGGGTTCTCTTCAGCGTCTTCTTCTTCTTCATCGGGATCGCCCATCATGTTAAACTCTGGGACGGCTGCTCCTTCGTCCTCTGAATCGTTGTTTTTGAAATTGACCTGAGGACCGTTGATCTCATCGTCAGAACTCGTCAGCGTGCGGTCTAATGAAACGCATGACTGTGCATCCTCATCTAGCTGCGGCGCTGCTCCAGGGTGGGCCATGGCCTGAAAAGAAAGAGTCGTGATTAGATAGTGGAACACATCAAAAATAGCTCAGGGTACGAAGTATAGGAAAATATGTGGTGGCAGGAACTGAAAGATCAGGATTAAAATCCTGTGATAATGAATAGTATAAATAAGGAGAAAGCAAGAAAATGATACATGTATTCCGATTCAAGTTTTATTGCATCCAACCAAAGGTTCAGCGGATACAAGATTTCAAACGGAAAGAAATATTCTTAAGAGGATGACTACATTATTACTGAAATTAGAAAACATGAAAATTCTTCTTTGATTGCTAGACCGCTGCATTCTCGTCACGCGAGTTGAATCCTGTGTTGGGTCCGCCTTATTCTCGAAGTTTGAACTACGCAATAATCATCACTTGACAGAAGTGGAGAGTGTGGATGAGTCTCCTCCTTGTAGCTCCTTCCTTTTTGGGCAACCGTTGATAAGATGTCCGCTGGATCCGCAAATCAGACATTTCCCTTGAGCGCGGCGGCAATCCCTCTGAAGGTGTCCTGGCCTCTTACAGCACCCACAACACGGGGTCTTCTGTTGTTTCTGTCGCGGGGAAACAAATTGGCGTTTCATCTTTTTCTCTTTTCCTCGTCTAACGGGGATCCCTTTATGATTGGAGACAGCCGCTGGTGCCTGATTCAGCTGTTTTCTCAGTCCTTCAGCTAACAAGTCGTTCGTTCGCTCTTAGGCTTCCTTTATACCTCGCAGTACACTCAGGATCTCAGCGGTCTGATTCTGTGGAGTGGAGATAGAGGAAGAGTCGTTGGAAGACATGATCCTGAAACAATAATTTTGAAGATGATATAAGGCACAAGCTATAAGAATCAAGATATAATATGAATTGGACAAAGATTCAAGAATATCAGATGTGATGAAATTCATTGCAAATGGAAAATCAACTGTATGACTCTAAGTCACTTAAACAGAGTACGGTAGTGCAATTGCAACCACGTAACCTTGCCAAGTCACTCGAAACCCTAGCGAATGGATAGCTGAACACACGATGTGAATATAGATCAAGAATTGACAAGTTTACAACCTAGGCCAAGGAATGTCTTAGATTGCCAAGCTATACACGGAAAACTGCAATCCCAATCGAAGCAAAACCGGTCTCTGATACCAACTAAACCATGTCACGGCCCGCTTCCCAAAATACGGAATACGAGGGGTAGACAAGGCCAGCCATGCTCCTACGGCCAAGGAAATGTCCTGCCGTAGTCACACTTCGGCTTCTAGTTTTTCATGGTAAGCATTAAATAATGCGCAGGTAATGAGAAATGCAGTAACTGGAACAAAACAGTAAAATGAACTGACCTGATGGGAAAGAAAAGATATAACTCTGGATAGCTAAACAAGATGTCCGTGAAGTGCGTCTAGTCCTGGTCCAGGCTAAATCCTCTCCTCACACTGAGCATGCATACTCAGGTCGTCAGAGCGACACAATAGCAATATAATATATATAAAATCATGTGACAATTCTAACAGTGATAATAGATATATATAACAGTAGTTCAATGGCAGTATGGATATGAACATGCAGTAATCAATGCAGCGGAACAGTAAAAGCAGTAGAATGATATGCCACGTATGTCAACACAGTATATAAGGTATATCAATGCCAGTATCCCTATCAGTCTCTAAGTCTCACTGTACAGGTCACTAAGCCTATCGTCAGTTCAAGTGTGAGAGTCAACCACTCGCGAGTGTCCTCCACCCAAGGGTAGAACCCAAGGGCAGGGGACCACGGGCCCAACATGTATATCACGGTAATAATCACGTACCCTGTAAATCTCCATATATCTCCCTATATATATAAGCCGGCATGGGACTCCCAAGATTCTGTTGAACTCACACTTAAACTACCCCACACCCCGTGGTCTACATCAAACGCTAAGCATAACCCTAAATACTAATCGGTCCATGACAAGTCTACGCGAGAACTGGAGGCAGGACCTCCATCAAGCACGTCCCGACTAATACCTAAGATAAATGGCAGTGTCTGGTGCCTTATCTGTGACACCCGTGCAAGAGCTTCCATAAGTGTCCCATACCACTTATAGTCACACGTACACGCATCCCACAGACGTCGACAATGCAATAGAATAATAAGGTTCACTGATTGCGTACAAGTACGTATTACTTTCACTTAATCACTTATACACGAACACTAACGTACTTGCCACAATCATCACTAATACCTAACACTGGGTAATGCACGCTATCACTAGGTTATCAATGCAATGACATGTGTATGATATGATGCGTAAACAGTATATAAAGCATGTTTAGGATGTCATGAATCGATAATCTACCACTAGCATAATTTATCATAAATCATATGGTTACAGTTTAGTGAAACAATGAACGGGGAGTAAATAGTATGTTCAGTTATCTATCCAGCGAATTTGATTTCATGCCAATCGGGTTCCAGGATCATTAATTATAGCCATTTCATTTTAAGCGTTCACGGCTGGAAATCCGGTTTCAGAATCAGAAATCCGTTTCGCAACGCATTTTAATCCCAGTTGGGATCAGATTTTAGCGACGTTATAGTTGAATGAAATCTAGGGTTTTCAGTAAGGTTTTCAACGCAATAGACGGATTCTCAATCGCGTCTGTACGTCAGGAGATATACACTGTTTAACATTAGTATATCAATTCTGATTCTGTTGGGACTGTTATACGTCCCGATCTATTAAATTACAGATTAAATATCAAACGATAACGAAACAGGATGAAACCACTTGTGTTGTCTAGCTAACACATTCCCCTATAATAAACAGTAGAGTTCCTCAACCTACGAGTTAAGTAAACAGGGTGGTGTTCATTACGGGACAGTAAACAACAACTGGAGTCGCTCTGGACTGCAGTCCAGAGTCGCACTCCGATCCAAATCTTGTCACCATTTAAGTACAGAAACTAATAGAAACTTATATAGGATTATATTTCGTCGAGTCATCTTCGATTTAAGCCCTCGAGCGCATCGTTCCAGTGTGTATATAATTTATGGTGATTTTAACGGTTTTCAGGTACAAGGAAATTCCAGTTTTACGAGTAAACTTGAGGGTAGTTGTTTTAATCTTTAACAGTCGTGTTTTCTAATGAAATTCACACACTAGAATCATAGGCTTACGGGCCAAACTATACAAGTGAGTGCCGTCAATTTAAACGAGAATTTCCATAGGGAACACGCATCGAACAGTTGAGTCGTATAATTTAACAGAAAGTAAAGCATGGAATATATATACGATTATAATTTGTAATTAATAATAAGTAGCATGTAGCAAGTGGGGACTTGCCTAGAGACGATGGATTGGTGGCACGGTATACACGGGCACGACACACGCGGAAACAACGGTAAGGATTTGGCCTCAACTGCGGTTTGCCTAGGCTAGACGTGGAGTTTGAGGGCTCTGATGTGCAGCGGGTGGTGACTGAGATGGCAGGGAGGAGGCCGGCGGCGTCGCGGTAGAGCTCTAGTAGTGCCACGGATGTTGGGTGAGCTCGGTTGGGTTGGTTTTGCGCGAGGGTTTTGAGATAGAGAGAGAGTTAGAGAGAGAGAGAGAGAGAGATCAGAGAGAGAGAGAGAGTTAGAGAGAGAACGAAGAGAGATTGAGAGAGAGACAGTGAGTGAGAGAGATCAGAGAGAAAATCAGAGAGAGAGAGAGAGAGAAGCAGGGAGAGGGAGAAAGATAGAGAGAGTGAAAGAGAGATAGAGAAACAGAGAGATTGAGGGAGAGAGAGAGTTGAGAAGAGAGGTTGAGAGAGGGGAAAGAGAAGGAGAAGCAGGAAGAGAGAAAACAACAGAGAGAGAGGGAGAAAGAGAAGCTGGGAGAGAGATGATGGCGATCCCGGTGAGAGGAGGCTCGTCGGCGTCGTTGGTTGCAGGCGAGATTGGGTGTGCAGGGGTCGTCTAGATAGGTGCAGGGGAGTCGGTCGGGATCTGATGGTGTGGAGGGGAGAGCGAGGGAGGGGTGAGGTGATGAAGGAAGTGCGATCGGTAGTCGTCGTCAACGGCGATGGCGAGGGATGGGATTCAAAGCAGTGGGTTGGGTGAAGGAGTAGGAGGAGGAGAGAGGATATGAGAATGAGATGAGGGAGATCGAGGGTGTGCGTTGAGTGGACCGAGAGGGGCGCGTCGTGCGCGAGCGTGGCCGACACGAGCGCGAGCGTGGGCGAAGGAGGCGGCGGAGAAGACGGATCGCGCGCGGGAGATCAGGAAGAGAGCCGTTGGGGGAGAAGGAGAAAGCGGGTCGGGTGAAGCGGGTCGGGTGAGGGCTGAAGCGGGAACGGTGCTGGGGAGTGAGTGGGCCAGCCCAATTAAAATAAACGAAAAAATGAAATTGATTGGGGTAAAAAAGAAGCGGGCCGGGCCGGGGTTTAATTTGAATAAAAGAAGTGGGCTGAGGATAATGGGGCTGGGCTTGGGCCAGAAAAATAAAAGGATGCAGATGGGGTAAATAAGAAGCGGGCCGAACAAAGTTTTGAAATGGAAATTAATTTAAATAAAAGGATTTGGATGGGTTTTAGGAATTAATCAAAATGAAATGGAGTTCTGGGCCAGTGAAAAATTTAAAAGAATTATAAGGGAAAGGAAATAGGCCGGCTGAGTTTAAAATGGATTAAGTTTAAGAAAGTAAATAAATGGGCTGAGGTAAATTTATTAGAATAGATAGGATAGGGTAGGGTTTGGGATTTTTGGTTTTAGGATAAATAATTTTATAAATAAGATAAATAAAATTATAAATAACAAAATATAGATTTTGGTATAAAAGGGGCTAGGTATTACAACTCTATGACGATCTCGGATCGACAGACTAACCGGTACCAGTGTCACCAGAGAATTGCTATCTGACGATAGGTATAATACCATCTAGGAGTTCTCGGCGAGTCTGTCCAGTGTACCCAGTCTCCGCTGAGCACCCGTATACCATCTCTAATGTCAAACACCAATTGATATGAGATCATCCATCGCCCATCATATGGGTCGAAAAGCGTATACGCCAGTCTACTCTGAAATATCGATGCCTTGTCTCGATACTCACACGACTAGGAACATTTGAAAGATGTACTTACCGACTACCTCTGCCCCACTAGTATGATCCGCATCATAATCCTGGTAGTCAAGTACTCATCCGAAGGGCTTTATCAACATGTAATAGAGAGACAATAAGTGTACATGTTAACATAAAGAGCAACCAGATAGTATACTATCATGTCGAGCAAGAAAGTCCTCCCTATATATGTCCAAGCATCCACTACAATATACATCGTATGTACAGTAATGGCCTCTAGGGCATACATATTACAAACAATCTCCCACTTGCATTAAGGCCATTTGCTGCAGTATCTCATACTCAACGTCCTATAGAAGTCTCTCTAGGGAAAGGCCTTTGTGAGTGGATCCGCCATGTTATCCTTCGCGTCAACTCTCCTAACTTCGATCACTTGGAGATCAACTATCTCCCTGATCAGGTGATACTGTCCTCAAAATATGTCTGGATCGCTGATGGGACCGGCGTTCCTAGGCCAAAACCATAACTCCATTGTTATCTCAATAACACTTATTGGACGCTCAATGGTAGGAACCATGTTCATCTCATGAACAAGAAATGTCCAGACAAGCTCTTTGGTAGCATCGTTGGTAACGATGTATTAAGCCTTTATCGTCTAGTCCGCCACGGTATTTAGCTTGGAACTCTTTCAACATACCGTCCCTCCACCGAGGGTAAAGAAAAATCCCGTGACTGATTTTCAGTCGACCTTATCACTTTGGAAGCTCGAATTGGTAAGGACTCCCACTGGAGTTCACCATTACCAAAACCCCAAGAACATCTCTTTAGTGCTTCTCAAGTACTTAAGAATTTCCTTCACAGCTGTCCAATGATTCTTCCAAGATCCGATTGATTCTTAATTATTACACCTAGTGAGTTAGCAGCATCTGGTCTAGTACATAACATTGCATACATGATAGAGCCTACTGCCGAAACATAGGTTATCCCTTGCACGCGAGCTCTCTCCAAATCAATGTTTGAAGACATCTTTTTGGAGAGAGTGATTCCTGAGTAAGTGGGCGAACCACCACGCTTAGAATCTTCTATACTAAACCCCTTTAGTACGGTGTTAATGTACCTGGATTTGGAACACTCCCAACATCCACTTAGATCTATCATCATAGATCATAATCCACAAGATGTAGTAGATATCATCCAGATCTTCCATGGAGAATCCTCTTGATAAGAGGAGCTTGACCGAGTGTAGCATAGGAAACCTTTTCCTATCAAGAGTATGTCATTTACGTACAATACATGGAAGACAACCTTACTCTCTACAACCTTCTTGTATATACAAGGTTCATCTATATTTTTGATGAAGTCAAACACTTTGACTGCCACATCAAAACAGATGTTCCAACTCCGCGATGCGTGCTTTAATCCTGATGGACTTAAGCATAGCTACTGGAGAAAATATTTCATCATAAACCACACCTGGTTATTGATGAAAACCTTTTACTACAAGTTTAGCTTTGAAAGTCTCAACTTTTCCATTTACACCAAGAATCTTCTCAAGATCCACTTGCTCCCGATGGGTTTTACCCCTTCAGGTGCAACATGCAAAGTCATACTTTGTTGGTGTACATGGATTCCATCTTTGATTGCATAGCATCCAGCCAATTCACAGAGTCCCCACTCGTGATAGCCTGTCTGAACCTGGTTGGGTCATCATCTACCATGATGCAATCCTCGCTCCCACTGTCATCGAGAAGACCGTAGTATCTCTTAAGTGGATGAGGAACCCTACCAGATTCGCGGAGAGGCTGAGGTTCGTTGGAGACTATTGAATTCTTTGGTTCCACTAAATCATCAGCTGTTTGTTTGTCTAGCTAGAACAGCTTCCAGTTCTACCTCATGACCACAAATTTCTTCACAAGAAATTTCTTTTCTAAAAAGGTGGCATGTTAAGAAACAAAAACACTTTTTATTCCTCGGTGTGGTAGAAAATATACCTTCGCAAATGTTTGGGATATCCAACAAACTTATACAGAACCGACCTTACCTCGAGCATGTCCGGATTTTGCTGTTCAACATAGACCGGACAACCCCATATCTTAACTCGTTTAAGACATGGTCTCTTACCATACCATATCTCATATGGAGTGGTATGCACTGATTTGGTTGGAACCCCATTCAATAGGTATGCAGCTTCTCAAGTGCATAACTCCAAAAGGAAATAGGTAACTCAGCAATACTCATCATATAGCGCATCATATCTCATAGGATGTGATACCTCCGTCCCGATACACCGTTGTGCTGTGGTGTACACAAAGGAGTAAGCTGAGAGAGAATCCCATTCTCTGTTTAGAAAGCTCCAGGAACTCCATGTGCAAGTATTCCCTTCTCCGATCACATCGAAGAACTTAATACTTCTATCCGTTTGGTTCTTAATTTTAAGCTTATATTCCTTGAATTTCTCAAAAGTTTCAGACTCGTGTTTCAACAGGAACACATGTCCGAATCTTGAGAGATCGCCGATGAATGTAATGAAGTACAAAGAACCAACCCTGACATGTGTAGACATAGAACCATAGACATCATCATGTTTCTGTCCCAGAGTTCAGTAACTCTATCTCCGTTTCTAGTAAACGGAGCATTGGCCATTTTACTTTTGAGACAAGACTGGCAAGTATCATAAGATGAAAAATTCGAATGGATTCAAATATTTATCCTTATATAACTTAGCTGGTCGTGTCGCATTGATATGACCTAGTCTACAATACCACAAAAAAGATTCGTTCATTTCTGAACTACTCCTCTTGTGTGTGTTTTATAAACTTTGAACTGTGGTTTGATTTAGAACGTATATGCCATTACATAACGTGCCTGATCCAATCAACTCTTGATTCAGAAAAATGTTCACAACATTATCCTCCAATACAAAATTATATCCTTCTTTAACTGAATAAAGAAACTGATGTAATGTTGCATATCGGGTTCGACATGTAATAACATCTGTTCAGAATCAATGTATTTACCACTTAGTAATACAAGGTGATATCTGCCAACTGATTTGGCTGCAACAATTGCATCATTCTCTAACACTTAGAGACATATCACCCAATCCCGGCTCTCTACCTGTCTGTAGCCCATGTAACAGATTGCATATATGGGATCCTGATCCGGCATCTCATACCTAGGACGTAGAGGATGCTGAGAAACAGTTCTTAGTAATAAACACCCCTGAAGAATATGCATTAACATGCTCATTCCTCGAATGGGTGGCATGGTAATCATGGTATTCCCCTATTTCCTGCTCGGACTTATAATAATTATAAGATAGAGCGGAACCAACGTTCCCCAGCTCAGTATAATAAGCAGGTTCGGTCAATGCATCCATATTATTGTCTTGATTAAGGTATGATATGGTCACTACCAGGAGAGAGAGAGAGAGAGAAGAAAACATTATGCGTAAGCTCTTGTAAGATCAGATTGGTTATAATTTTATCTAATCAGGATGGCTCCCACTGTTTTAATCAAATCTTCCTTCAAAACCTAAAAGGTAAGACTAGCCGGGATTAATTACAACCTACAAGTTCGCCAATCTTTCGGCCAGGCTAATGTCGGTATTTTGAGGGAGGTTCCCCGTGCTTTCGCACAGACCTAATTAAAATAAATCTCGTTTTCCCAGGAGCGTGACCCAGTTAACACCTTTCTAAACACCTACTTGATCGGCTAATTGTAATGTGTATGTCACGCCCCGCTTCCCAAAAGAAGGAGAAGGATGACGTGGCATGGTCCGCAACCTAACTGTATTGAAGATGGTCTATTCAATACAGTTACGTTAAGCGTATGAATAATTAACATGCAGGATGTGTACCAAAACAAAAATAATAAAAACGAAAGGCATTTATTTCTTTTAACCAAACTTTATTACATCCCAAAAGAAAGAGTAAAATAAACCAAGTAGTTTAATTACATTGATGAGAAACAAAAACCCTAAACATGTGGGCAACAACAAAAAATTAAATCTAACTAATCTTCCATCGTCCAGTCTACATGATCTTCATAAGTTGGCTTCACACCTTTATCCTCAACATAATACTCATTCTTATCTGACGGACATTCCAAAAATAGAGGAAGAAAAGAAAAGGAAAGCCCGTCAGCGAGTTATACTCGGGTAGAATTGCCTCATAAGAAAGTAAAGGTATAGAAACGAACAGGTGTATATAATAAATATGATGTACATGTGTATAAAGGTATGAGGTTATATACAAATTAGATATGTGAATATGAGTGGGTTGTGTGAGGTATATGTTTGGTAAAGGTTCAAGTCAAGTCAAACGGATATTCAGTCTAAGAGTTAGATCAGGTTAAACAAGGTGTGTATGGATAGAATTGACTGGTGAACATACTCGTATCCTTGAGGTATCCATGACTAGCTGGAAGCAGTATAAGCTGGTGCTCGTGCCTGGGATGGCAATCAATGTGGTAGCGTGAACATACCCGAAAGGTGTCCCATGACTACGATGGAGTTTTGTCTAGCGTGAATATCACTCAAGTGCACAGGTTTACCACCATTCAGTTCCATAATAAACAACAAGTCTAAACTGGTAAAATATCCACATCCAAGATACTGAATAACTCGTGTCTCATGAAGAAAGGTAGATAAGGTAACAGGTAGGTATAGCATATGATGTGAGTTTGGTGTTGAGTATCAATAGGTATTGTAAACCTTTTAGTTTGTTAAACAAGGGTCCGGATACTCGCGATTATTCCGTTGTGGCCACGAAACAACAACTGGGGAAGTGAAATGTACCGTTTCACTTCCCGGGATCATGATCGAGTAGTAGGGGAATCCGAGTTCCGATATCTCCTTGCCTAATCAAACTACCCATCCCCGTGGTTCAGTATAAACGTTCGGACGAATTAGAGTTAGTGTGTATACCTCTAGGCATGGAATTTCCACATTGTATATTCGTCCAAATTTTGGACCGTTCACCCGAAATATTGGGATCTTCATATTTGTATAGTCGTCCACACTTTGGGCTGTTCACCGGGAATATCGGGATCTTCATATTTGTATAGTCGTCCACACTTTGGACTGTTCACCCGGAATATCGGGATCTTCATATTAAGTATTCTATACCTAGGTCCGCGCATTCTAACCCTAACCGTATCATGTTTTTTATATGTCATGTTGTCATAAACTAGAAATTTAAAAAGTATTGATCTCGTTTAATATGGCCTTCCACAACCACTCGTTTTATTTTCTAAAGTTCGTAAAGTACTTCGTGTCATCTTAGAGAATGCTTAGTAAAAAGAATAATATTGTTTAATTATCTTTTCTCACTTCTAAGAAAAACCATGAGATTTGGGATATTTATCATTTTGGAAAAACAACATAATGTTTTACGAAAAAATATCCTTTCGATAAAAGGTTGTGGTGTTTATTTGAAAATCTTTTGCAAGAGATTTTTATAAGGACAAGTTGCAAGAGGTTTTTATTTGAAAAACTAGACTGCTCCTAACTGTTCCAAAGAGCAAGTTGTGAGATCCTCAAATCGCATCTTCACCGCCAATTGTGGCCAGGTAAGCACAAGTAAGGAAAGGAGGGACCCGCTCATGAATCACCGTGAGACGGGCCTTTTAAAATTACCTTTCTCACTTGTCTAGTTTAGGCATCACAAAATCTGGTTTAGATAAATGACCAATGCCTACAACCTTTGCTTTGTCCTAGATTGGTGTTATTTGAAAATTTCCTTTTAATAAGGTACTAAATATTCCTTTAGAAAAGATATCGTTATACGAATTATGGTCCTTGTTGAAAACGGCCCTTCAATAAAGGTTGAGGTATTTAAATGAAATTAATAATTTTATGAAATTATAGTGTTTTAGATTCGGGGTAACGTTTTAGAAAATACGTTCGTTTTGGAAAAACCATAAGCTGTTATTTAAATTTAGTATTTTCTTCTTTATAAAGGTTGAAGGGGGTTTAACAATATTATAGTAGTTGATGAAAAAGTGTAAGTAAAATGTATGTATGTCGTATCTAAAATATTTATTTCACATATCTTATCTCTTATGGATATTTTAAACAAATCTAACGTTTTAATTAAACGAGGGTATTTTGTGGAAGTAACCTATTTCGAGATCATTTTGATAGTATGGGTAAGTGTGGGTATGTCAGAGGTGAATTGACAATTCATGGGTTATGACATTAAGCATATCAGATTCCAGGTATTATGGGTGTGCAATATATTTTTGTGTACAGAGGAAATTTAAACACCGTTTTAAAACATGGCTTAACATTATCATCATTAAGGGTACAAGGAATAGGCATGCACGAATATTATAACAATATTTTAAATAGGGGGTTGATGATTAAAAGTTGGAACTAGGTTATTGAGAAAAGAAGAAGGCGGCAGAAAGAGGGAAGAGAGGCGGATCCTACCTTTGATTAGAGTTAGACGTAGACGGTTGAAGACGTAGGCTTGTGCAAAACTCCTCAAAAGATCCGCACCCCGATTTTTCCTCGGCGATTGGATGAAGCCGTAGCGTCGGCGTCGTCGATACGAAGGCACGGATATTTTTTCAGAATTTTTGCAGTTCTGAGGTGTGAGAAATCAGTGTTTGAAGTGTCTATTTATAGGGCTTTTTCATCGACCAGAAAATCCAAAAAAAATCTGTTAAAATATACGAAAATCCGCGCCGGCCAATGATTGCCCATGATTAGCTCGTGATTGCGCCCGCCGCCTCATCGCATCAGCCGTTGGATCAAGATCCAATGGGCTGGATCGTGCCACCAGTCACACCGCCGCCTGCCACGTGCCCGCGTGGTGGGGGATCACGCGGTTTCGCGTGGTCCCCACCTCGTGGGCGCCGCCGCGCGTTCTGGGCCGTTAAATCTTGTATCCAACGGTCTGAATCAAGGGGAATAACTTAAATTATTATTTTTTTAATAAAAATAATAAACGGTTTATTATTTAATATTTGAATTTGGTTTTAAAAAAATTGTTAAAAATAGTTTAAAATACGGGAAAATTATGGAAATTTTTCAGAAAATATATTTTATTGTTATTTTTAGTATAAAAATAATTTTGGGCTAAAAATAAATAATATATCCATTCCTATGGTTTTAGCTAGTTATTATGATTATTTAAAATCTAGTTTATCCTTTAAAATATTTTTAATTATGAATTAATTATTTTAATCGATAATAAAAATATGTAGATTATTTTAAGGTGTTATAAAATCTTACTAAAACATTTTAAACCTATAAAAATAATAAATAGATTTTAGAAAATTCCTTTAATTATATTTTGATACTTTGAAAATTATTAGCATTACTTTAAAAACTATTCTTCTATTAACGAAACACATAAATAATTATTTGATACTAGAATTTAAATAGAATATATTTTATTAGGTATTAGAAATCACGGTCGTTACAATCTACCCTCCTTAAAATAATTTCGTCCTCGAAATTTCAGAAGGTAGATCAAGAAAAGAAAAATCACTAAGAAGGGATTATCGTGGTTAAAAATTTTGGGTCTCGCTTTTTTGTCCCGTCTTCTCGCTTCCACGTATATCTTGCCTAGTAGTTTCTTCCTCCACATAACTCTAGCCAATCTGATCGTCTTGTCTCTCAAAATCTTTTCCTTCTGATCTAGGATCTCCGCCGACTGCTGCTCATAGGTTAGGTCAGTCCCCACGGTGATTTCAGAATGATCCAAAACATGACCGGGGTCGCTGACATATTTCCTCAATTGAGAGATATGAAAAACGTTGTGTACGCTTTGCAGAGAAGGGGGCAAGGCTAGACGATACGCAACCTCTCCAACTCGTTCGAGAATATCGAAGGGACCTATGAACCGTGGGCTGAGTTTCCCGCGTTTCCCAAAACGTATCACTCCCCGGTTTGGAGAAATCTTTAGAAACACGTGTTCTCCTGGTTGGAACTCTAGTGGTCTTCTCTTCGTATCTGCCTAATGCTTCTGCCGATCTTGTGCTATGCGTAATTGTTCTCTGATGGTTCTTATCACCTCCACTGTCTCGACAATCATCTCGGGGCCTAGAAGTTCTCGATCCCCAACATCGTCCTAAATTAACGGTGACCTACACTTTCGTCCATACAAAGCGGCGAAAGGCGCCATGCCGATACTAGATTGGTAGCTATTGTTGTAAGCAAACTCTACCAAGTGCAAGTGATCTTCCCAAGATCCTTTAAATTCCAACATACAGGCCCAGAGCATGTCTTCTAGAATTTGAATAACCCTTTCTGATTGGCCATCGGTCTGAGGATGGTAGGCGGTACTGAAACTCAGATTCGTGCCCAGACTCTCTTGTAGGCTTTACCAAAAGTGAGATCTGAAACGTGTATCTCGGTCGGACACGATGCAAATCGGTACGCCGTGCACTCTGACAATCTCCTCCATATACCTTTTTTTGCAAGGCTTTCGGTTGACTGACCCACTCGAAAAGGGATAAAATGCGCTGACTTGGTGAGTCGGTCCACAATCACCCATACTGCATCATTTCCCTTAGAGCTGCGAGGGAGTGCGGTCACAAAATCCATAGAAATGTTTTGCCATTTCCATTCGGGTATTGGTAATGGCTGTAATAGACCTGCCGTCCTGTGGTGTTCGGCTTTTACTTGTTGGCAAACAAGACATTTGGATACACTCTTGGCTATCTCCCGCTTCATCCCATGCCACCAATAGTTTTGTCTGAGGTCTTTGTACATCTTTATTCCTCCCGGATGAACAGAGTATGGAGAACTATGTGCCTCTTTTAATAATTCCTCTCTCATCTCCCCCTTAGGTACACAGACTCTGCATCCATATCTCAAAGAACCATCTTCGTGGATGATGAAGTCCGTCCGTAGATTTGCGTCCACTTGTTCTCCGATTCTTTGCAACCTTGGGTCCTCCATCTGAGCGGTCTTGATCCGTTCGACTAAAGTTGAGTGAATTTGCAAATTCATGAAGGATGTAAGCATTCCGGGCATTATCAACTCGGTCTCTAGTTCATTAAGATCTTGACGATTCCTCCAATGAGTAGCCAGACTCGAAATCATTGGTTGGCGACTCAAAGCGTCCGGGACTACATTCATCTTTCCTGGATGGTATTGTAAATTTACGTCGAAATCTGCCATTAATTCCAGCCATCTCCTCTGCCTCACATTGAGTTCCTTCTGGGTGAAGATATACTTCAAGCTCTTGTGATCGGTGTAAATATCTACCCTCTCACCCCATAAATAATGCCTCCAAATCTTGAGTGCGAAAACAACTGCGGCAAGTTCTAAATCGTGCGTTGGGTAGTTTCGCTCATGCACCTTTTATTGTCTTAACGCATAGGCAACTATATCGCCGCGCTGATACATCACACCACCAAGTCCCTTCTCCGAAAATCGTTGTGGATGTTTAAAACTTCTGGGTTTATTGAGTATGGTAAGGATGGATGCATTAGTTACGATCTACCCTCCTTAGAATAATTTCATATTTGAAATTTTCAAAGGAGTAGCTACTACTAGGCACGGAAAATCAGTAACGCTGTCAGGAATCCTCTTTGCTGCATGTGTCGCTCCCGCGAGTTGGTGTATCACCTGATGCATGTAAAGTCTCTGAAGGGTTTAGGTACAAGGAATTCGGAAAATGTAAAATCAGTAGTTGCTTCCAGATAGAAAAGTTTGGAAGTTGAAGGGAGGTTGTGAATTGATGGAAAACTTGCGAGATATAACATAAAGGCACTAGTCGAAGTTACGAAAAATAGAGGAATTATGGTGAGTCCAACTAAAATTTATATCGAAAGATAAGTAAGCATGGTATCAAAAGAAAGGTTGAAAGAGAAAAGAGTATCTCTGCTGTCTTGCCACGTGGTACCGGCCTTCTCGGCTGTCACGGTGAAAGTCTGGCGTTTGAGTCCATTCCTTTGCACTTGCTGAAAGGCACGCTCCTGTGATGACAAGGGTGGTCCCTTTGGTGATGCCTCTTGACCGGTTGGTTTAGTGGCGGAAAGTGACCGATTTCCCTATGTTAGTGCCACATAGTTAGCCAGCTTGTTGACGGGGCCTGATTGTCTCCCTCTTTGAGGACAGTCCCCAATAGCATGATCCGGAGACCCACACACTATGCAAAGTTTATTCACAATGCAACAGTCTCTCATGAAGTGTCCGGCTCTACCGCATTGGTTGTATATAACGGCTGGTTTTTCCGAAGATAGTTGGTCCTGCTGGTCTCTTAGGTTGTTGTCTCCCGTTGAATCTGGAAGATAATCCTCCAAGAATTTGATTGGCTGGTTGCTTAATGCCAGACAAACGGTCATCCTTCCTCATGCATGTTTGAAGGTCTTCAATGTTTCGTGTCGCCTCTAAGATTTCATCATAAGTCGAAAGGGTGGCAGAAGACATGGAGGACTGCGTCTTCAGGTCCAATCCTTGCCTGAAACTCTTAACATAAAGTTCTGGGGTTGCCACCAGATGATGCGCGAACCGACTTAACCTTGCGAACTCCGAAGTGTACTCGTTCACCGACTTATCCCACATGCTCCCTCGTTGGAAATGTATAAACTCACTTTCCATCCTTAAGTGTGCCACGACTGGAAAATACTTGGTATCAAAACGCTGTTTGAACGTTTCCCAGTCAATGGGCTCTTTCAATCTACTTTCCTCTGCCTCCCACCATATCCTGGCTTTATCCGTAAGTTGTAGCTTAGCGATGTTTACCCACGTGTCCTTCGGAATTTGAGCGGCACTGAGATCATTGACTATTCCCTAGAGCCACTCCTCAGCTTCTAAAGGAGTTTCCTTTCCCAGAAAAAGTCTTGGGATGGAGTGATCTGAACTGCTTCACTCCCGCCAAACCTTGAGGAACTGGGGTTAGTGTCTTACTTAAAATCTCTGCTTGCTGCTGCCTACTTTCTCGTAGCTCCTGATGAAGGGCAGCTGTCTGCTACTGCTGTTGCTCCCGTAGTCCTTGCATCATGTAGAATAGCTGCTTGCTGAGAAGCGGCTTCATTGACTCCATTTCCCCTTCTGTTGCGGTTATGGTGTCGTCCGGCCATTGATGATCAGAATAGGTTAGGTTACAAACAGGCTGAGAGATGAGACAAGATAATAACTTGCATGGAAGAACAACAATTAATGCAAGAGAGAGACTAATAGGAAGAGCAAGAGACACAAGAGAGATTTTTTGCTCGAAACTAAGATTTTATTATCCAACTTCAATATGGAAAGTACAACCGAAAAAGTAAGGACATGCATCGATTTATTCGGCCAAAGAAAAGGAAAAAGACTTATTAATCTCGATTATGGGAGTTCAACAAGTCGCGATAGGCCTCCGCACTAAGAAAGGTACGACCATTCCCATGGTGCCTTGCGAGGACAACTGCCTGAGTTTCTTCAGCCTCGAGTTCCTCCTCACTCGAAACTTCGTCCTTCGACTCATCCTTCGGCAGGAGCCCGCCCTCCGATTCCCCCTCTATAGGGTCTTGTTCCTTTGCAGGAACATCCTCATCCGGATCATATTCTATGGGATTCTCTCCCGCCGCAGGAGCCTCTTTTTCTGGCCCATCCTTTATATGCTCCTCTTCCACGGGATTTTCTTCTTCGTCTTCGGAGTCATTAGCCATCATAGGCTCCGGAGTTGCAGTATCGACTTATTCATCTTCCGAGTCGCTGTCGAGATAACCGCCTGAGAGTCTACGACTTCGTCATCTGAATCTCCAGATGTAGCTTCAAAAGTAATATCGGACATGTCATCCTTGTCGGAAAGATTTGCCACGACATGAAAGGAAGGTCATGGACAGGATACAGAATGTCAAGGAAGGGACAAGGGACATAGGAAAACTATGATATCGGTATAGATGGATGAGATTCATAAATATAATAAGTCAGTTAACGGTTTCATTTTAGTACACAAGATGACCTGCATGGGCCACCACAAAAACCTGTCACGCCCCGCTTCCCAAAAGAAGGAGAAGGATGACGTGGTATGGTCCGCAACCTAACTGTATTGAAGATGGTCTATTCAATACAGTTACGTTAAGCGTATGAATAATTAACATGCAGGATGTGTACCAAAATAAAAATAATAAAAGCGAAAGGCATTTATTTCCATTAACCAAACTTTATTACATCCCAAAAGAAAGAGTAAAATAAACTAAGTAGTTTAATTATATTGAGAAGAAACAAAAGCCCTAAACATGTGGGCAACAACAAAAAATTAAATCTAACTAATTTTCCATCGTCCAGTCTACATGATCTTCATAAGTTGTCTTCACACCTTTATCCTCGCCATAATACTCATTCTTATCTGACGGACATTCCAAAGATAGAAGAAGAAAAGAAAATGAAGGTCCGTCAGCGAGTTATACTCGGGTAGGATTGCCTCATAAGAAAGTAAGGGTATAGAAACGAACAGGTGTATATAATGAATATGATGTACATGTGTATAAAGGTATGAGGTTATATACAAATTAGATATGTGAATATGAGTTGGTTGTGTGAGGTATATGTTTGGTAAAGGTTCAAGTCAAGTCAAACGGATATTCAGTCTAAGAGTTAGATCAGGTTAAAAAAGGTATGTATGGATGGAATTGACTGGTGAACATACTCGTATCCTTGAGGTATCCCATGACTAGCTGGAAGCAGTATGAGCTGGTACTCGTGCCTGGGATGGCAATCAATGTGGTAGCGTGAACATCCCCGAAAGGTGTCCCATGACTACGATGGAGCTTTGTCTAGCATGAATATTACTCAAGTGCACAGGTATTACCACCTTTCAGTTCCATAATAAACAACAAGTCTAAACTGGTAAAATATTCACATCTAAGATACTGAATAACTCGTGTCTCATGAAGAAAGGTAGATAAGGTAACAGATAGGTATAGCATATGATGTGAGTTTGGTGTTGAGTATCAATAGGTATTATAAACCTTTTAGTTTGTTAAACAAGGGTCCGGATACTCGCGATTATTCCGTTGTGGCCACGGAACAACAACTGGAAAAGTGAAATGTACCGTTTCACTTCCCGGGATCATGATCGAGTAGTAGGGGAATCCGAGTTCCGATATCTCCTTGCCTAATCAAACTACCCATCCCCGTGGTTCAGTATAAAGGTTCGGACGAATTAGAGTTAGTGCGTATATCTCTAGGCATGGAATTTCCATATTGTATAGTCGTCCACATTTTGGACTGTTCACCCGGAATATCAGGATCTTCATATTTGTATAGTTGTCCACACTTTGGACTGTTCATCCGGAATATCGGGATCTTCATATTTGTATAGTCGTCCACACTTTGGACTGTTCATCCGGAATATCGGGATCTTCATATTAACTATTCCATACCTAAGTCCGCGCATTCTAATCCTAACCGTATCATGTTTTGTATATGTCATGTTGTCATAAACTGGAAATTTAAAAAGTATTGATCTCGTTTAATATGGCCTTTCACAACCACTCGTTTTATTTTCTAAAGTTCGTAAAGTACTTCGTGTCATCTTAGGAAATACTTAGTAAAAAGAATAATAGTGTTTAATTATCATTTTATCACTTCTAAGAAAAACCATGAGATTTGGGATATTTATCATTTTGGAAGAAAAATATAATGTTTTACGGAAAAATATCCTTTCGATAAAAGGTTGCGGTGTTTATTTGAAAATCTTTTGCAAGAGATTTTTATAAGGACAAGTTGCAAGAGATTTTTATTTGAAAAACTAGACTGCTCCTAACTGTTCCAAAGGGCAAGTTGTGAGATCCTCAAATCGTCTCTTCACCACCAATTGTGGCCAGGTAAGCACAAGTAAGGAAATGAGAGATCTGCTCACGAATCACCGTGAGACGGGCTTTTTAAAATTACATTTCCCACTTGTCTAGCTTAGGCACCACAAAGACTGGTTTAGATAAACAACCGATGCCTACAACCTTTCCTTTGTCCTAAATTGGTGTTATTTGAAAATTTCCTTTTAATAAGTTACTAAATATTCCTTTAGAAAAGATATCGTTATACGAATTATGGTCCTTGTTGAAAACGGCCCTTCAATAAAGATCGAGGTATTTAAATGAAATTAATAATTTTATGAAATTATAGTATTTTAGATTCGGGGTAACATTTTAGAAAATACGTTCGTTTTGGAAAAACCATAAGCTGTTATTTAAATTTAGTATTTTCTTCTTTATAAAGGTTGAAGGGGGTTTAACAACATTATAGTAGTTGATGAAAAGGTGTAAGTAAAATGTATGTATGTCGTATCCAAAATATTTATTCCACATATCTTATCTTTTATGGATATTTTAAACAAATCTAACATTTTAATTAAACGAGAGTATTTTGTGGAAGTAACCTATTTCAAGATCATTTTGATAGTATGGGTAAATGTGAGTATGTCAGAGGTGAATTGACAATTCATGAGTTATGACATTAAGCATATCAGATTCCAGATATAATGAGTGTGGAATATATTTTTGTGTACACAGGAAATTTAAACACCATTTTAAAACATGGGTTAACATTATCATCATTAAGGGTATAAGGAATAGGCATGCACGAATATTATAACAGCATTTTAAATAGGGGGTTGATGATTAGAAGTTGGAACTAGGTTATTGAGAAAAGAAGAAGGCGACAGAAAGAAGGGAGAGAGGCGGATCCTACCTTTGATTAGAGTTAGACGTAGACGGGTGAAAACGTAGGCTTGTGCAAAACTCCTCAAAAGATCCGCGCCCTGATTTTTCTTCGGCGATTGGATGGAACCGTAGCGTCGGCGTCGTCAATATGAAGGCACGGGTATTTTTTTCATAATTTTTGGAGTTCTGAGGTGTGAGAAATCAGTGTTTGAAATGTCTATTTATAGGGTTTTTCACCGACCAGAAATTCCAAAATAAATCTGTTAAAATATACGAAAATCCGTGCCGGCCAATGATTGCCCATGATTAGCTCGTGATTGCGCCCGCCGCCTCATCGCATCAGCCATTGGATCAAGATCCAACGGGCTAGATCGCGCCGCCAGTCACACCGCCGCCTGCTACATGCCCTCGTGGAGGGGGATCACGCGGTTTCGCGTGGTCCCCACCATGTGGGTGCCCTCGCGCGTTCTGGGCCGTTGGATCTTCTATCCAACGATCCAGATCAAGGGGAATAACTTAAATTTTTTTTTAATAAAAATAATAAACGGTTTATTATTTAATATTTGAATTTTGTTTTTAAAAAATTGTTAAAAATAGTTTAAAATACGGGAAAATTATGAAAATTTTTTAGAAAATATATTTTATTGTTATCTTTAGTATAAAAATAATTTTAGGCTAAAAATAAATAATATATCCATTCCTATGGTTTTAGCTAGTTATTATGATTATTTAAAATCTAGTTTATCCTTTAAAATATTTTTAATTATGAATTAATTATTTTAATCGATAATAAAAATATGTAGATTATTTTAAGGTGTTATAAAATCTTACTAAAATATTTTAAGCCTATAAAAATAATAAATAGATTTTAGAAAATTCTTTTAATCATATTTCGATGCTTTGAAAATTATTAGCATTACTTTAAAAACTATTCTTCTATTAACGAAACACATAAATAATTATTTGATACTAGAATTTAAATAGAATATATTTTATTAGGTTTTAGAAATCACGGTCGTTACAGTGCAAAACTCTCTCACGAGTAACTCTTACTCGCAGTGGGTATCGGGATCCAACTATCTCATAGAAGATATGCAATCTCATTGCAAATTTCAACACTTGAAATTCCCGATAATATTTTACCCCTAGTGACTTATGATCTTAATTATGGTCAACAAATCATAAGCACTAGTCAAGTTCTACCTGTCATTTCGTGATTAATTAGACTCGTCCACATGACCCTTAACTATGGTCAACAAAGTCACATGACTGTCCTAATTAATCGCATCATATGCTGTATAGGAAGACATCACTTAGCTACCGCACACTACGCCTTAACTATGGTCAATAAACGTAGCAGGAATACTAAGTACTTTACTTCCTAAAATGACGGAGGGTTACGACAGGTTTTTAAGAAAATCTTTTTCGTAATGAACTTGATATCGTTGTAGAATCGAGTGATTTTGAAAATGAGTGTTTTTAAGGCTTTTTCCAGTTTTGCTAAAGAGGTCACTCCCGGTGAAGGGATCTCGGCTCTTTCCTCATCGAATGAGGTGCTGGATATTTCACAAATACCACTATGCAAAGCATGAACTAGAAAAAGCAATAAAAAACAAAACCGAGTGGGTTGTAGCATCTGCTAGTTTCGCTAAAGAGATCACTCCCGGTGAAGAGATCTCGGCTCTTTCCTTATCGAATAAGGTGCAGGATATTCTATAGGGAATACCGCTATGCAAAGCAAGAACTAGAGCTACCAGTTTTCAAACAAGTTTCTACAACATTTTTAGGTTTCTTTTTCTTTCATTAATCTCATTAATGAAGTCTCATCAATTATGCTTCCTAAGCATCACTAAAGAAACGAAAACAACAATATTAATTATATATTATATATATAATATAAGCATTCGTCTCAGAATATAAAGTGATCACGTCACAGAATAACAGCAGCAGAAGAACACATGAAATATTGGATATACTAGGAATTCCGTGTTTTAATTAAGCCAATAAAAAACGCGGATTCCACAGTCGTGATCAATAGCCAAACCCACACCTCTAGACCCCTACGAGAGCAGCAAGCAACCTTACCAATTGTAGAGTTAGGAAATCCGGTCTCGACTCCTCGAGATGGTCTCCTACTGGACCCTAGAACCCAGTTACTTGTGCTCCCCGCCTTGGGTCTATCCTAATGCGAAAAAGTAAATAATATACATCAATGGTGATATCATCCTCAATCCGGAAGTGCCCCAATAAAAGAATATTACATACAAGTTTTTACATGAATGAAAATGAAAAAATCTCATCTCACATAAAAAAAACCCGGCTATTCAAAACACGACGATCCAATATAACATATCACAGCAACACATAATATCTCATGTCATCAACGTAAGTAAATATGTGTATCCCAATTGTCGTTGACATATACCAACGAAACCGGTGATACACCATATATTATACTTACGGTCGTAGAAAAGAAAGTGAAAAACTATAACAATTGGAATCCGCAACCACCTTAGACATCATAAACCCAATGTATCACATGCTTTGGATTTAATGCCTAAACAAATGAATTCCTTAGATATCGCATACCTAATAATTATAAACCCCGCATTTTAGTTTCGATATTGAAAACAATTTTCAATAACCAGTCGGGTAATTCAACAAGATTCCCGGTATCCTGATCGAATGCTTGTCGAAAACTTTAGCAGACGGCCGCACCCCCCGATGCCGTTAACAAAGTGCACTTAGGCGGAACACCGCGGCTGCGATCACCCGAACGGATACTTTTGGCGACGGGGTTCTCCTACAGTCACTTGGTCGGGGCTATGGGGCATGGCTATCTAGTAAGGTTACCGGCGAGTATCCGCGTACGCTACGTGATTGCGACGGACTTTTGATCCACATCAAAATCCCGTGGCAACCAATCAAATGAGACTGAATTGCTAGATTTATAAAATTCAAACTAGTTATCACATAACTAATTATTGTAGATTCCAAATATTGTATCACAATCACAGATGCTAAACTTTTCAATCGAAACAACAAACACCCAAAATTTCCCGAAGAGCTCAACACTTGAGCGGAGTTTAAAAAGTTCCCAGAACATGCCACCGCACCTATGAACCATCCGTAGAAAGGCCAACCCATGCCTCACTCATGTCGCCATGGAACTACCGCAAACCCTAAGGTATGACCGCGGTTCCGTGATCCAAAAAGTCGAGTTTGGGTATCGTTCTTCTAGAGGGTCCACAGAATCGCTTGCATGATTTTCTAAAAATTTTAAACTTGGAAAAATCCAACTCTTGGAAAATTTCCAACGAGAGAAAAAATGGGTTATTGATATCCGTTCGAACTTTTTAACGTCGTCTAAATAATCCGAAATGATGTTAGAATTACGACTACGAAACACTCCGAATTGCTTTTGCACTAAGATAACATCACATGCAATTTTAGCAAAAACAAGCAACAGCTGAAATACCAAAACCCAGAGACTGGAACACGATAAAAATTTGAAGCCAAAATGCCTTAGGAAAACCGGTGAGCTCGAATTTTCATGGCTTGTGGCCGGCCAAAAACATGTGGGGAGGGTTCAAATTTCTACTGTGTTCATGTTACAACTCATATAATATTCTACAGTTGCTTAAAAAAATTTTAGACACTCTGAAAAATTCGACAGAAACTAGATTTTTGTATCGGGTGTTTCGGAGTTGTTTCGGTTTCGTAATTCTACAAATATCGTCTAATTCTCTAGTATGGCTCTGATAACACTGCAGAGATGTTCAACATGCAGCAAGGTTTCGAGAGGTATCGTCCATGCTAATTTCAAAAATTTGCCATACTAAAGAACCCTAATCTAGAATCTTAACTAGAGAATTAAACAATACAACATGCAAACAACTTTGCATACAAAGTGAACAAGAAATACAACCTTTGTAGACCGGTCCTTCACTTCAATAGCTCCATGTAGTAATCCTTTCGCTCCAAGTAGTGAACCCTCGGGCTCTAGAAAGACTCCACAAGATGAACGGAACAAGCTTGCTTGAAGCCTTCGAGGCCGAAGATGATCTACGTCATTGAGACACCAACTCAAGCTATCTCTTCACTAATGCGGAATTAGTGAAGCAAACACCCTAAACTAAATGGCTAGTATAGTAGAGGATGATGAAGTAAGAATTTTGCTCACTTTAGATTTGTTTTTCTCACAATATTTCATCACCTTGAGAAAAGCTAGAAATCTTTCTCTTGATGAAGAAGATGATGAAGTGGGGATGAGAATGAAACTCATGAGGTGAGAATAGCAACTATGGGTGAGTTAGTATTATTGTCACGCCCCGCTTCCCAAAATACGGAATACGAGGGGTAGACAAGGCCAGCCATGCTCCTACGGTCAAGGAAATGTCCTGCCGTAGTTACACTTCGGCTTCTAGTTTTTTCATGGTAAACAGTAAATGATGCGCAGGTAATGAGAAATGCAGTAACTGAAAGAAACAATGTAAAGAACTGACCTGAGGAGAAACAAACGAATATAACTCTGGATAGCTAATCAAGATGTCCGCGAAGTACGTCTAGTCCTGGTCCAGGCTCAATCTTCTCCTCACACTGAGCATGCATACTCAGGTCGTCAGAGCGACACAATAGCCATATAATATATAAAATCATATGACAATTTTAATAGTGATAATAGATAACAGTGGATCAATGGCAATATGGGTATGAACATGCAGTAATCAATGCAGCGGAACAGTAAAAGCAGTAAAACGATATGCCACGTATGTCAACACAGTAAGTAAGATATATCAATGCCAGTATCCCTATCAGTCTCTGAGTCTCACTGTAGAGGTCACTAAGCCTATCGTCAGTCCAAGTGTGAGAGTCAACCACTCGCGAGTGTCCTCCATCCAAGGGTAGAACCCAAGGGTAAGGGACCACGGGCCTAACATGTATATCACGGTGATAATCACATACCCTGTAAATCTCCATATATCTCCCTAAATATATAAGCCGGCATGGGACTCCCGAGATTCTGTTGAACTCACACTTAAACTACCTCACACCCCGTGGTCTACATCAAACGCCAACCATAACCCTAAATACCAATCGGTCTGTGACAAGTCTGCGCGAGAACTGGAGGCAGGACCTCCATCAAGCACATCCCGACTAATACCTAAGATAAATGGCAGTGTCTGGTGCCTTATCCGTGACACCCGTGCAAGAGCTTCCATAATTATACACTAACTCATGTAGAGAATAAACCATGGCTAACAATAATTGTTAGGTTAATAAATATCTACAAGTAAAACAAAACTAGTGGACTAAGTCAAAAATGCTTTAAGCTTCTCCAAGCTTCCAAGCACGACAATTTCCAACTAATATTGAATTACGTTAAATAAATAAAACCTCACATTATTATAAGCATGGTGTGAGCTCATGCACCCATGTTGCATGTAGTATCAAGCATGACACAAATAAAATATACATTAATATATATCACATATATACTATATGCACACAAGTGAGAAAAAGAAATGTTTAAATGAGCTAATATTAGTTAATGTAATTCAATATATCAAATATATAAACATACATTAAATTATTAAATCAACACTTGATTTAATAATCCGGTTATATCACATACAACCGGCTAATATCAAATGTAACAACTTATCGAATCAACACTTGATCCGATAACCCGACTATATCACATATAATCGACCGATATCACATATCGCGAGAATAGAATGCGGTATCACATACGCGCATTAATCTCGGTCCCACACATATCACATATGTGCTCCTACTTCGTTTCGCTTGAGCCAGGAAACCTCTGTGTAGGACTCTAAAGACTCGTCAATACGCCGGCAGTAGGTGGTGATCATATTAGACACCCACAAGCCGCAAGCGGTTTGCTAAACGTAACGGCCACCCGGGTATTGAGTGATTAGAAGATCAACAAGCAAGCCTGCTCATACTCCTACAAATCCAATCAGTAACACTACCGTACAGTCCGGTCTCTTCATCTGATATGTCGCATATCACAGCCTGGGGGTGGTATAACGTCAGACCCTAATAGCCTGATAAGTCATGCCGATGTGAGGTCCATAACCGTTCGAGAAGCTACTGATAACACTTACCAGTAGATCTCAGCAACCCTGGCCAGGGATTTCCTGTTATGGCCAATCAAGCATAGCGCAACATCAACCCTCAATACCGGGAGAGACGAAATCCCCTCCTATCGCTCATTGCCTCCATGTGACTCGGGACTGTACCCAAAAACCACCGTTTTGCACGATCTTTTGAACGTGGTAAGGTGGAAATCAAAGCACAGTGGGAATCACACAAGACTCTATGACGATCTCGGGTCGACAGATTAATCTGTACCGGTATCACTAGAGAACTGCTATCTGACGATAGGTATAATACCATCTTGGAGTTCTCGGTGAGTCCGTCCAGTGTACCCAGTCTCCACTGAGTACCCGTATACCATCTCTGATGTCAAATACCAATGGATATGGGATCATCCATCGCCCATCATATGGGTCGAGAAGCGTATACGCTAGTCTACTCTGGAATATCGATGCCCTATCTCGATACTCCCACGACTAGGAACATTTGAAGGATATACTTACTGACTACCTCTGCCCCCACTAGTATGATCTGCATCATAATCCTGGTAGTCAAGTACTCATCATAAGGGCTTTATCAACATGTAATGGAGAGACAATAAGTATACATGTTAAGATAAAGAGCAATCAGATAACATACTATCATGTCGAGCAAGAAAGTCCTCCCTATATATGTCCAAGCATCCACTACAATATACATCATATGTACAGTAATGGCCTCTAGGGCATACATATTACTAACTCAATTCAGGGTTCTTGTAATCTACTTTCTAAGGAGAAAAGTTGTATGCAATAGTTGAATAATAAAGGTAGTTTTAGTTTTAATTATTTTTGCATTTACTTTTACATATTATTTTTTCGCATTACTTTTCTGCATCTTCATTATGATTTCATTCATCTTCAACCTCTTTTCTAAATCAACCATGAGCGAGTAATTTCTTATTTGCTGGGGTTTGTAGGATAGGGAAAAATAATGGATGAGAAAATCTATTAACTTCTTTTTAACATTTTAAAGTTTATAAACTTTAGCAAAATAAATGTTAATCTCCTTATTGGACGCACTATCAATTTATTGATAGTCTCGACCGCGATTTGAGATCGGTTAAACACTTATTTTGTTAAGGGCTTGACATGAATAGAGTTCAATGGACGGACAATGGTCGGTAGTGGGAAACCCTAATTCTCTCCAAGAACCCAAATCCACATTCATCGCTATCGCTCTAGTTTTAAACTATTAAAAGATAAAAAAGAGTCATTTTTAATATTCATCCATTAACTACTAAGTCGTATGAACCTTACAAGCATTTTTATTATAAATTTTACATCCGTATTAAATAGAACAACAACAATCATCCATCTTTTTCATCAACTCGTCTAAAATAAGAAAAGAGTTCACGTTTCCCTGCGGACGACCCGTACTTATCGCGGCTAGCTACTTGGACACCGTCTTGATTGCGGTTATTTACAAAACACTTTTTCGTATACAATCAATCAGTAGCTCATAATAAAGTTTATAATAGAAAATCGAGACATCTAAGTCTAAGACACGGTTATATCCGATAATTACTCAATGATGAGGGAATAATTAAGATTGACTATATTCATACAAATTGTGCGGGGCACATAACCCAGTGGTGGACAATAGGAGTTTGTAGGGGGAGACCAAGGATCGAACCCAGGATCTTCCAATTAGTGCTTCGAAGTAGGACACGCGGGGCCGGTGAGTTTCGTTGCGATAAAAAAAACTATATTCATACAAATTGGAATCTTGCCGACCTTTTTACTAAAAGATTGTCAAGAGATTTGATACAGAAATTATCATTGGGATAGGGTTAAAACATTACAAATAGATCAACTGTCATTGAAATCCTACTCAATACTTGTGCCCCAAGTACCTTGACTTCAAAGGAGGAGTGGATGATATGACTGATTGAATAAACATGGAAACTTGTACTTATTCCTGAAATGACCATACTTGGATCCTGTAGGAAAAGAAAGAGGATGAATTATATTCTTAATGGGTGATATCATAAAGTGTGAGACTACAAAACACACTAGATTACCTGTCTATATGAATGTGGGGGTGCGGCCGTCTTCTATGAGATTAAAAAGTTTTCTTAGAAGCATTCATGAAAACATGACATGCACACGGCCATAATAGTGCAGACTTATGAATAACTTAATCTTTGAAATGTATGTATGTGATTTATATCCGGTACTTTCGCAAATGGGTTCTCGATTCAAAACTTCGACTACCATGCACCTTGATTGAACATTGATATAAATGCACTAAGTGAAGATTCAAGTTCAGAAAATATCTTCATGGTATGTATGCACATTTAGTATCAATTTTTGTTTGTTTTTGGAATTTTTTGAAATTGGTGGGGAATATTATATTATTTGTATAATATAAGTAATTTCAATAAATTAAAATTTTTATTTTGATTTTTTAATAGTTGACCGTAGTCAAACTTATTTGAATTCAAATCCCCCTCACATTTTGTTGGAGGCAAATCTCCTTCCCATTTTGTTTGAGCGAGTAATTATGGGAGTTATAGCTAGGTATGGAAATTTAAATTTTAAATTTAAATGTGAAACGATTCTATTCGCATCCTTTTAACTCATATTTATACCAACTTGTTTTCTTTATTCCACAAACACAATAACAATTATTTTCTTCTCTTCTCTTTTTGGTTTTTAGTACTCTAAATATCAAGTTTTCGGAGCAATTCTCTGCAAGTGCGACGAGGAGGATTGAAACATAAGATTGAGTTGTTGTATCCTGAAAGCAATTCGTACAAACCCCTGTTGCATTGTAGTGAGTGAAAATTGCTTTAAAGATTGTGATTTCGTGCTTTAACTCAATTTGTTGTGTTTTTAGCCATTGTATTCAACCAGTGCAACAACAGACATAAACAGACATATACAGAGTTCAAAAACCTAGAGATATAAATACTAATTAAGCCATAAACTATTCGAGCATATATGAGTCATAAAGGAGCCGACCCCTAAACACGAGCCAAGCACAAACAATATATTGTTATGTTTGTTTGATTAATTTATCGAGCTTCAATTTATGTTCAAGCTTAGCTTGTTTAACCATCAAACGAGCTTTAATGAGTTTCTATCAAACCGATCTGAACCGAGCCTCGAGCTTCAAGCTTTTTGAGCAGCCCTATTTAGGGTGCTCGTTCTGCTTCAGTGGAAATTAAAGGAAATTCTAACAAGGTGAAAAAAGGTGTATTGGAGACATACGCAAAATAATGTAATCAATAAAAAACTAAGAACGATTCTTTGTGATATATCTGGGCCCAAGAGGGAAGCAGAGCATATATACTGTTCATTTCTTTCGGGTTAGTTCGGACTTTTATGCATAATTCTCTTGTTTATTTAACTTTATTTTTTCTGAAAGTATTAGTTGTAATGTGTACACACTAATGTTGATTCCAAAACTTTATTATTGGTACTGCATCTCTATCTCTACTGTTTGAATCGAGGAGTCATGTGACACTCTCGTATTAATTGATATAATATATATTCTGAAAATATGAGAAAAATTCTTGAAACTAATATAGTGCACGGCATCTGCATCACAATATATTCTGGCATCGACAAAATATTTGAAAATTATGTTAAAGGCTTTCTCAGATAATAGATCGATTTTTAGTTAAAATAATGAAAATATTTACATCAAACCTTTATATTAATATACACATGTATCACACCTGCAAAATTATATTAAAGATTTATGGAGAGAGCTATGAACAATCTTTTTGTGGAGAGGACTCTCGTTCTCGCCTATCTTAAAAAAAGAGCATGAATCTTGCATGCCCCTGTTGAAATTCAAGAATACATAAATAAATGAGAAATTTAAAATATGATTCTACATGATACTCCTTTTCTTTATAAAAATTTTGACTTATTTTAAGCGGATAAACTTCTAGCACTCTTCGACAAAATTAAACTGGGGGAAAGTTGAAAAGTTTGGTCCAAATCATCATGCGTGAAGCATGTAGGAATTAAAATTGATGTGAAAGTTTGTACCCTCCTTATACATTAGTCTTACATAGTACCAAACTTGCGAGTCATGCGGGCAAGACATAATACATCCACAATTTATTTTGTTAATTTTAACAAAATTTCAAGGGGAAACTGCTAGATAATCCTCCAATATTTCCTTCGTGTACAACTTTAATGATTTTTCCTATATATAAATACTCTAAACTACATACATCATATTACCGGTTAGCCATACTCAAGCAACCTTCAGTTTAAAAGCATCATCATCAGTTTTTGGTAATGTTATAATAGGTTTTTTTTTCAATATTGAGCATCCGTTAGATAATTGCATTTGGAGTGATTAGAGGTCGACCGAGAATGGTCAACGGAATATAGTGACAGAGTGTATTTTAAGATAACCATACGCAAACAAAAAAGACATTAAGGTATTAAAGTGCAAAATGAATGAAACTCTATATTATGTCATATAGCCATGTTCACCGAAAGTTCAAGCTGGCTTAAGGGAAAAACTGATTGTAATTTTCAATCCATATAATGTCCTTTTAAGTTTGAGATATGTGCACTGCGACGTGGCTGGAATGAATATCTTACATGTACGATATTAAGATTAAACGAAATCGTGCATATCTCTTTATTGAAGCGTTATAAATGTTGGCCATCTTGTCCGGTGATGGAAAAAGAAAAGCACAAAAGACCGACACTGAATAGAAAAATATGTAAAGTAAGATTTTTAGACTTGTATTTAGTCATGGCTTTTTATGTGTTTGGCAAAACCTAGCACAGTAGTGGCTATTTGAAAAAGAGGTCACCAGACGATTTAGGGTATTTTTCTAAATTTAACCAGGATAATTAGTCAGATATAAAGTTGGAACCTACTAATATAATGTCATTACATACTTATTAAGGATAAGTCTCCCTCCCGTGCATTTTCCCTAAAAAAAAAACTAGTTATAATGGCATCCGATGTGAAGGCGGTTATAATTTAAAACCGATAATACCATTACAAGGATGTTATATAGTTTATAATATTTATTTATGGTACCATTTATTTATATTTCTTGTAGAAATGAAGAAATGAAGCAACTAATAGATCATTAGGCAAAAAGAATTGTATTAAGTATATATGTAATATTAAATTAAGGGCGTGTTGACGGCGGAGAAAGCGTGTCAAACCTCCACCAGGGTAGGCATTAGAGAGAGCCGTTTGAATGGAATAATGTTTAGGCTGTTATATTCAGTCCCATTTTCTTTTTCTTTTTTCCTTTCACGCTTATCCTTTTTTTGCCTTTATTTTGTATTAAACTTTAATTAAAAAACTTTGAGAGAGTTTAGTATGATTTATTCTATATTCTTTAACTTCGTGTCGGAGATCTGCAAATTTAAAGATTTATTAATGATAGAATATTTTCATAACTAAATCAACTGATAAAAAATATCATAATATTGAAATTGGTGTGCATATATTCAAGACGGTGAAAATTAAAATGGACGATTTTGATCATTAAAAGCATTATAGAGAGTTCTCTATGCAGAAAATTAATTGATATATTGGATGCAATGCAGACGGATAAAAGAGAGAGAGAATTTTTCTGCATATATGCTTTTTTCAGCCAGTTCGTTGGGCTCCCTCGTTCTATTTTTTTCTTCTGCTCATAGCTGGCGGGCAAATAGCAGAATTATTCCCTCCCACGGACGTGATTATTAATACAGAGATTTCTCTTTCAGAAAACATACAATATTTTATGGAATGAAACTAATATTTTAGCATATATGTTTAATGTTGAGGTTCATTCAGTAACCGGTGAGCTTTCCAAAGGGTTGAAGCGGTGAGCAGATACAAGGAAACGCGTCTTGACTTGGCATGAGAAGATTCAAAACGGCGGTTGCCTTAGTCAAAGTCCAGGGTCCCATCACCGCCGGTCACCACTAGGCTCCAACTCTCTAGAAACAATCGACCTCCTATTCCTTTTCAATTTGGACAGCTGTGATTGTTGACCGAATCTATATTATCATTTATTTCCTTTTCAAAATTAAAGTTTGGATGGCAGAAATTTATCCATGATATTGTACGAGAGCTGATTGCATGAAACACCCTTGTTAATATCTCTCTCAATTGATATGCTGCTGCAAAAGCTCTCTCTGCTCATTGATCAACCAAATCACTTAAAACATTAAAATTAAACTCGAGCTTCAAAACTTCTTTGTGGTTTAAAATGAAATTTTAGTGCTGCTGCGGGATTTTGGTCGATAAATAGAGAAGATCTTTGTGTTAATTAATCATTGAGGGGTTATTCCTGCTATGCAAGGTTAACTTTAGGGGTAATTTGTGCAATTGACGCTCTTGTTAGACCCTTTTCATGTTTCGCCTGAACTAATGATGGCACTCGACGATCACTTAAAACGCGATACATTTCTTCACTTAATTTGTATTCCCAATTTTTTTGTATTTTTTGAATAATTAACACCTTTCTATGTGGAAGTTGGCTGGTTCAATTCTTATGAGAGTGCATAAACCCATAAAAAGGGGTATTCATCTTAATCTTTGTAGCTACAAACATTATATACAAAAATCATATCATATGTACATTTATTTTTCATCAGTTTAATATATTCAATCTTCAAGAAAATTGATGGACGGTCGATTTTGACCGAAGACCTCCAAGACATTTTATACCCATTTAATTATAGGACTCTCACCGTAAAAAGTCGAGTGGAAAAATATTTGAATATGTCTCATTTGATTCAATATTGTTTATGTGGAATCCATAATAACAACTTTGGACACAATTTCCTACCTACGGTTGCAACCCGTTAGCAACCAAAATAGTTTCAATTAATCTGGCAAAAGTTTAGTACTATCTTTTACAACTTTATTTCTAAATTCTAATCTCAATTTGAGTTGCTTAAGCCGGAGTATTGGAGTATTGGAGGGATATTGCTGATACTCATAAGTGGGAACTCATCAGATCATGACACGTGGCAGATGACGTGTTCCGGGGCTCATGGAAACATGGCAAGCACCATACATTGGGAGCATCCCCCGGGCTATCGTCCCGAGGCATGACCCGACCCTCGATGGATCCCTGAACACATCTATGCACGTCTTACGAATGACTGTGGGCTCGCCTCCGAGCCCTCCTACACGTTGAGCTTCCTCAGCCCTGCCATCTCGCCTCCGAGCTATCACAGAACCGAGCTTACTCGGCCTCCCGCTAATCTTGAGCCTCCCGCCAAGCTAAGACTCTCCGGTTCTATCGAGCAAGCTAGAACGCAGATCGCAAGCGCCTCCGCCACAACTCCACGGATCTCGCCAGACGCGAGATATCCGCCACCCCACGATCCCGCGTTCTACGCCGCCGAATCTCCCCATTAACGAGCGTGTTTGTCATTAATGGGGGGATCCTGTCATTCACGCAGGCATAACGCCAGGGGCGTAACCGACGGCGAAGATCTCGCGCCAGCTCGCTCTAAGCGACCACTATAAAAACCCTCTCCCAGACGATTCAGGTAACGCTATTTTATTCCAATAAGCCGCTACTCTGCCCGAATTCCTCAGCTAACTTGATCGTCGGAGGGTCCACGGTGGTACAACCATCCTGAGACTTCTTTTGCAGATAGCTTGGCTTCGCCTCACAACAAGCCCACTGAGATCCACACGCTAAAGGAAGCAAATCTCAACACCAAACTCAGCTGTTCACCAACGCTCGGGACAGATCAACGAGGACAACATCTGAAAGAGATCCCGACCTCCATCGGTTGGCGTCGTCTGTGGGAACGCTGAAATTTTTCCACCCATCAAAAGTTGATCTTCCGCTCTCGACTACATGACGAGCGAAGACCGTGGCGATCCTAGCACAAGCCGCCGCCTTCCCCATAACGGAGGCGCGTACGGACCTACTCCCCCACCGAATGCCATCCATGCCCTCTCGGCAATGATCGATAGGCTCACGTCCATAGTGGATGCCCTTGTCCGTGTCCAAACGGTGGGCCCAGCCCCCCAGGTCGTCGACCCCCGCCCCGGGTCATGACCTCCGCAGGGGGGATGACACCGCGTACGCTGGCACCACCAAACAACGTCTTGCTCACTCCAGCGACTACAGGTCTCTCGCGGCGACCGATTTTATGACCCGCTGGGCGCTACATGGCCCCACGCCGCGGTCTCGCAAAAGAGCCCATCGCTCTGAGGCCCATCGCGTTCCCGTCCCTCCCGAGGAGGTATCGGTCAGATCGCATGCACCCAGGCTTGACCGACACCCCCTCTCTCGACGGAATCGCACGAACGACACTCGCCGCGAGGACTCAAGAAGGACCTCGTCTGGGGACCTGAGGAATTTAATAGAAAAAAATCGGAGTCGCAGCCTGGCGAAGACCACTAGCGGGAAGAACTGCCGTTCTGAATGCGCCGAATCCTCGGGGTACCACAATCGTCTCGACACCCTCGAAAAGAAAATCGAGGGTATACATCGGGAGGGTCACCCGTCGAGCGAAGGGGACAGGTATACCGCCGACTCGCTTACAAAGCCCTTCACCGAAGAGTTGCTCATCGCACATGTCTCGTCCAGAAACAAACCTTCCAAGGTGTCCCTCTTCGACGGGAAGTCCGACCCGAAGGACCATCTGGATGCATTCACGGCGTGCATGAGCTTCCAGGATAACTCCGACGCTGCTTAATGCCGAGCATTTCCGGCCACTCTCATCCAGGCTGGACGAGACTGGTTCTGAGGACTCACATCACGCTCCATCTCTATCTTTGATGAGCTTGCCGCCCAGTTCCTCGAACATTTCGTTAGGAACAGATGACAGAAGCATACTGTCGATTACCTCTTCACCATAAAGAGCGGGGACAAGGAATACTTTAAAGGATACGTCATTCGCTTCTACAACGCTCTTCTTGAGGTTCCCGAGCACCGGGTTGAAACTGTCATCACCATTCTGAGGTCGGATCTTAGGCACAAGGAGTGACTCCGCTCCTTTGCATTAGTGCAACCTAAGACCATGACCGAGGTAAAAACTTGGACCGAGCGAGAAATCCAACTCGTGTATGAGGTAAATGCAAACCTATCCCGGATCGACCAGGCAGACCAAAAGAAGAAGGGCAAAGAAGAAAAGAAGAAGGTCGACCAGGCAAAACCATACTCCCCGAAGTTCCGGGAGTATACTCCACTCAATATCTCTCAGACCGAGCTTTTTGAGGAGGCGAAGGGCGAGCGATTCTTCAAGCTCCCTCGGGTCACCAATAAAGCGGCTAAACGGACCCGGGGCCCGTATTGCGCCTTCCATAGGTCGCAGGGACAGCCGACCGAGAGCTGTAAGAAACTCCGTGACTATATCGAGGAGTTGATCCGCTCGGACCACCTGGCGAAATACCTGCGGGAAAAACGACAGGCGGACAGGGAGCACGACAACCATCCCCCTCCCGGCGAATTGACGATCGGCCAAATCATGGTTGTCACGCCCCGCTTCCCAAAAGAAGGTGAAGGATCATTGGCAAGGTCCGCAACCTAACTGTATTGAAGGTGGTCTATTCAATACAGTTACGTTAAGCGAATGAATATTTAACATGCAGGAGGTGTACCAAAACAAAAATAATAAAAGCGAAAGGTATTTATTTCCATCAACCAAACTTTATTACATCCCAAAAGAAAGAGTAATATGAACTAAGTAGTTTAATAACATCGAAGGAGAAACAAAAGCCCTAAACATATGGGCAACAAAAAAAATAATACTAGCTAATCTTCCAACGTCAAGTCCGCATATATAATCTTCATTAGTTTGCTTCGCATCTTGATCCTCGTCATAAAACTCATCCTTATCTAACGGACATTCCAAAGATAGAAAGAGAAAAGGAAAGTCCGTCAGCAAGTTACACTCGGGTTGGATTGCCTCATAAGGAAGTAAATGTACAAAAACGAGCAAGTGTATATGGTTATGATGTGTGTGTGCAGATATGATGCATATGTGTATAAGAGTATGAGATGTATACAAATAAGACATGTTAAAAGAAGTATATGTGAGTATGGTGTATGAGGTATATGTGAGTAAAAGTTCCAGTCAAGTTAAATTGGCTATTCAGTCTAAGAGTTTGTAATACCCAGTCCCTTTTTATACGCCTACATCCGTATTTCTTTTTCCCCTATAAAATTTATTTATAATTATTTATTTATTTTCGAAACTCCAATAAACCCTAAACTTCCAATCCATTTTTCCCCAGCTATTTTTCTCAAACCCTAATTCCAATCCCTTATTTTCTTTTCCCATTTACATAAACATCAATTCCGGTCCAGAACTCCATTTCGTTTTTGATTATTTCCTTAGCCAAGTTAAAGAGCAAAATTTTAAATATAAACACAAATCCTAACCCAAACTATATTTAAACCCTAAGCCCACACATTTTTTTAAAATAAATCCCTCAATCAATTTCAGCCGGCCTGTTTCCTTATTCCCTTACAATTCTTTTAATTAATTTCCAACCCCAGCCCATGCAGCCCACTCCTATTTTCTCCCCTGAAGTAAACTAAATATATTTTCCCCTATTTATGACGGCCCGACCCACTCAGCCCGCGCCCAAACCCCCAGCCATACCCGACCCGCCCCACTCTTTCTTCTTCCTTCCCCACGCAAAATTTTTCCCGCTCACTTTCCTTGCCGTTGCACCCACGTTTCCCACTCGCGCCCTCGTCGCCCTCGATCGCGCCCACGTCCCCGCGATCCCGACCACGTCAGCGCTCGCTCTCTAACTACTCTCCCTCACTCTCGTTCTCTTCTCCCCTCCCACATTACCTCCCGCTCACTCTCCCGTCCACGACCGCGATCGCCCATCGCTGTGGTTCACACGCCGGCGTCGCCTCGCCATTCCTCACCCTCTTCTCTCTCCAAAACCCAAGCCCCACTTTACTTTTCCCCCACCTCGCCTGCACAGCTAAGCCTGGAACCCAAGCTCACTGAGCCTCCCCGACACACCTCCTCGCCACCGACGAACACCCCACCGGGCTCCCACGACGACGACGACGACGACCAACTCCACCACCAACTTCCTGAGCACCGCGTTGTAACCCTTCGCCATCATCTCCTCGCTTGCACCGCACGCCTGCAACTTTCCGCGCCAGAGCTCCCTCCCCGTCGGCCAAGTCCATCGCCGACGACCCCTCAGGCGTACCCTTACTCATCCGCTCTGCCGCCAAACCACGCCGGCACTCGGTAAATTTCAATCTCTCTTTCTCTCTCTCTCTCAATCTCTCTATTCTCTCTAAGCCTCTCTCTCTCTAACTCTCTCTTCCTCTCTCTCCCTCTCTGTTCTCTAAAATATCTCTTTCTCTCTCTCAAAATTTCTCTCTCTCTTTACCAGCTATCTCTACCTCCCTCACGTCAAAAAAAGGAACAACTTGGAGCAGTGAAGAAAAGGAGGACACGGAGATTAACCAGATTGACTACAACTATCTGATTCCGGGGCTAAACCTATGCTGCGCTCGTGACGCGATCGTGCCATTGCCGCTGCCGTGCATCACCAGAACGTCTCCAGGCAAGTATTTTACTTGCTTACATGCTATATATCCTAGTTACCATCTTTAATTGCATAGATTATAGTGTTACACTTTTGGATCAATTATGTGTCATACATGTTCGACGTGTGTTCCCAATAAAAATACTTTTCTAAATTGACGGAACAGGATTACTTACGTTGGCCCTTGCTGTGATGAATACCTTGTGCAAGTTTCGCTGGAAAATATGACCGTTAACGACTAAAACAACTACCCCCAAGTTTAACCGTAAAACTGGAATTTTCTTGTACCTGAAAACTATTAAAATCACCATAAATTATATACACAATGGAATGATGCGCTCGAGGGCTCAAATCGAAGACGACTCGACGAAATTTAACCCTATGCAAGTTTAGACTAGTTTCTGTACTTAAATGGTGTCGATATTTGGATCGGAGTGCGACTCTGGACTGCAGTCCAGAGCGACTCCATTTGTTGCTTGCTGTTCCATAATGAACACCACACTGTTTCCTAAACTCGTAGGTTGCGGAACTCTGCTGTTTATTGTAGGTGAACCTGTTAGCTAGATAACACAAGTAGTTTCATTCTGTTTCGTTATCGTTTGTTATTATTTCTGTAATTTAAAAGATCGGGACGCATGATAGTCCCAACAGAATCAGAACTGATATATTGGTATTGAACAGTGTATATCCCCTAACGTACAGACGCGATTGAGACTCCGTCTATTGCGTTGAAAACCTTAATGAAAACAATAGATTTCATCTAACTGTAGCATCGCTAAAATCTGAACCCAATTGGGATTAAAATGCGTTGCGAAACGGATTTCTGATTCTGAAACCCGATTTCCAGCCGTGAACACTTAAAAGGAAATGACTATAATTAATGATCCTGGAACCCGATTGGTATGAAACTAAATTCAATGGATAGGTAACTGAACATACTATTTATTCCCCGTTCATTGTTTCATTAAGCTGTAAACATATGACTTATGATAAATCGTGCAAGTGGTAGAATACTGTTTCATAACATCCTAATCATGCTTATATACTGTTCACGCTTCATACACATGTCATTGCATTGATAACCTAGTGATAACGTGCATTACCCAGTGTTAGGTATTAATGATGATTGTGGCAAGTACGTCAGTATTCGTGTATCAGTGAATAAGTGAAAGTGATACATACTTGTACACAATCAGTGACCCTTATTATTATATTGCATTGTCGACGTCTGTGGGACACGTGTACGTGTGACTATAAGTGGAATGGGACATTTATGGAAGCTCTTGCACGGGTGTCACAGATAAGGCACCAGACACTGGCATTTATCTTAGTTATTAGTCGGGACGTGCTTGATGGAGGTCCTGCCTCCAATTCTCGCGCAGACTTGTCACGGATCGATTAGTATTTAGGGTTATGGTTAGCGTTTGATGTAGACCACGGGGTGTGGGATAGTTTAAGTGTGAGTTCAACAGAATCTCGGGAGTCCCATGCCGGCTTATATATTTAGGGAGATATATGGAGATTTACAGGGTATGTGATTATCACCGTGATATACATGTTGGGCCCGTGGTCCCTTGCCCTTGGGTTCTACCCTTGGGTAGAGGACACTCGCGAGAGGTTGACTCTCACACTTGGACTGACGATAAGTTTAGTGACCTGTACAGTGAGACTTAGAGACTGATAGGGATACTTGCATTGATATATCTTGCTTACTGTGTGGACATACGTGACATATCATTCTACCGCTTTTACCGTTCCGCTGCATTGTTTACTGCATGTTCATACCCATACTGCCATTGATCTACTGTTATATATATATATCTATTATCACTGTTAGAATTGTCATATGATTTATATATATTATATTGCTATTGTGTCGCTCTGACGACCTGAGTATGCATGCTCAGTGTGAGGAGAAGATTGAGTCTGGACCAGGACTAGACACACTTCACGGACATCTTGATTAGCTATCCAGAATTATATTCGTTTGTTTCCCCTCAGGTCAGTTCTTTACATTGTTTCATTCAGTTACTGCATTTCTCATTACCTGCGCATCATTTACTGTTTACCATGAAAAACTAGAAGCCGAAGTGTGACTACGGCAGGACATTTCCTTGACCGTAGGAGCATGGCTGGCCTTGTCTACCCCTCGTATTCCGTATTTTGGGAAGCGGGGCGTGACATGGTTTAGTTGGTATCAGAGCCAGGTTTTGCTTCGATTGGAATTGCAGTTTTCCGTGTATAGCTTGACAATCTAAGACACCCCTCAGTCTAGATTGTAAACTTGATATCCTTGATCCATATTCACATTGAGTGTCCTGTTATCCATTCGCTAGGGATTTAGGTAACTTGGTAAGGTTACGTGGTTGCAATTGCACTACCGTACTCTGTTTAAATGACTTAGAATCCTATAGTTGATTTTTCCAATTGCAATGAATTTAATCACATCTGATATTCTTGAATCTTTATCCAATCCATATTATATTTGATTCTTGTAGCTTGTGCCTTATATCATCCTCAAAATTTTTGTTTCAGGATCATGTCTTCCAACGACTCTTCATCTATATCCGCTCCCCAGAATCAGACCATTGAGATTCTGAGTGTACTGCAAGGTCTAAAAGAAGCCCAGGAGCGGACAAACGACTTGTTGGCTGAAGGACTGAGAAGGCAGGTGAATCAGACACCAGCGGGAGTCTCCAACCATAAAGGAATCCCCGTTAGACGAGGAAAAGAGAAGAAAATGAAGCGCCAATTTGTAACCCCGCAACAGAAGCAGCAGAAGACACCATGTTGTGGGTACTGTAAAAGGCCAGGACACCTTCAGAGGGATTGTCGCCGCGCCCAAGGGAAATGTCTGATTTGCGGGTCCAACAAACATCTCATCAACGGTTGTCCAGAAAGGAAAGAACTACAAGGTGGAGACTCGTCCACACTCCCCACTTCTGCCAAGTGAGGATTACTGCGTAGTTCGTACTTCGAGGATAAAGCGGATCCAACACAGGATCCAATTTGCGTGACGAGGATGCAGCGGTCTAGTGATCAAAGAAGAATTTTCATGTTTCTCTACTTTCAGTAATAATGTTGTCATCTTCTTATAAATATTTCTTTCCGTTTGAAATCTTGTATCCGCTGAATTTTTAGTTGAGTGCAATAAAAACTTTGAATTGCAATATATGTATCATTCTCTTGCTTTCTCCTTATTTATTCTATTCATTATCGCAGCATTATTACCCTGATATTTTTCAATTCCTGCCACCGCATATCTTTCTATACTTCGTACACTTAACTATTTTCTTGATGTGTTCTGTTGTCTAATCATGACACTTTCTTTTCAGGCCATGGCCCCTCCTGGAGCAGCGTCGCATCTAGATGAGGATGCACAGTCATGCGTTTCCTCAGACTGCACGCTGATGAGTTCTGACGATAAGATCAATGATCCCCAGGCCATTTTCGGGAACAGCGATTCCGAAGATGAAGGAGCAGTCGCCCTAGAGTTTAACATGATAAACGATTCCGAAGAAGGGGAAGAAGACCCGGAAGAGAACCCGATAGAGGAAGACCCCGAGGAAGAACCGATAGAAGAAAATCCAGCGGAGGAAAACCCCGTGGAAGAAAATCCAGAAGAAGAAAATCACATGGAATCAGACCTCGATGAAGAAGCTCCATCCGAGGAAGAAGGACCAGGAGATCAAGACCCTGCGGTGGAAGAACTCCCAATGGCGATACCTGCGAGGCGCTATGGAAATGAACGCCCCTACCTGAGTGCGCGAGCCTACCGCAACCTGCTGAATCTCCACAACCGCGACTGACGGGATTTCTTTTAGATGTTGTCTTCTTTGGCCAAATAAAATCTGGGTATAGTTTAGGGCCACCTTTCTTCTTTGAGAATGCTTTGTTTAAAATCTTCTGGAATAAAATAAATTGCTGAGTTCGCAAATCTTTTGATCTTCTTAGTTCACTTGCTACTTGATTATTCCTTATGTACAATTATTTTCTCTATTGAGACCTGTCCACCTCTACTCCTTACTTTGCCTTAACCCTCACTCAGATTAACCAGTACCACACCCGATTTTTAGAGGTCCACCCTTCACCCTTCGTCTGCGCCCCGTTTGAGATCCTTCTGGGAGGAGGACCTTTCTTATGAATTTCCGAGTTAGCTAACCCTTCAAATTTTTGATTCATAGGATGTGCCGACCGTTATCCTCCCCATACTTCTTCCCTTGTAGTCATTTGTTGTTCACCCTTACATCCTGTGCTGACCCGATCCCAATCTCCTTGACCTTCAGCCTAAAGCCGCCATACTCCAACCTTTGAATGATCCACACTTCCTTGTAATCCTTACCCTAGCTAGCCCTATTCATATTGGTGTTTTCTCTATTACCCTAACTACATTTAGGGACATTATTATTCAAAATTTAATTTTCATTATTTTGAATTTATCAAAGAGTGTGTGTTATTGATTACTCTGTTTTATGTATTTTAAGTACACTATTATTATTCTCATTTTCAGTAGCGCAACCTTACACCGCGCATATTTTTGTTCCATGTTTCTTATTTTCATGATATGAGTTTTCTAAGTTATTTTAAAAATATTTGATTGATATATCGTCCTAAAATATTTTTTTACCCACCGACGAATCTTTCACCACCTTATTGTCGCTACTTTACTTCGGGCATGGTGCCCACGTTTACTATTATAAATGATTGTGTCTTATACTTATTATCCTGCCGTACTACTTTTGATATACTTATACGTGCACATATTTGAGTTTCGATTTTATCGAGTACGCCTCGAATATCTTTGTTCATTATTGTAGTTATTGCTATTCTCATAGGTTGCCCTTGTAGCTGTTCTTGTCACATACTTATTTAAACCTATATTTTTGTATGTGTTCTTACGTATATAAACCTTCAAATTTCTTCATCAGCCTATTTCAAGTAAATCTTTATGCGTTAGTTGCAATATAATAGCCTTCACCTATGTTTGTATTATTTATCGTTTATTTTAAATTTCGAGGACGAAATTTTTGTAAGGGTGGTATGATGTAATACCCAGCCCCTTTTTATACGCCTACATCCGTATTTCTTTTTCCCCTATAAAATTTATTTATAATTATTTATTTATTTTCGAAACTCCAATAAACCCTAAACGTCCAATCCATTTTTCCCCAGCTATTTTTCTCAAACCCTAATTCCAATCCCTTATTTTCTTTTCCCATTTACATAAACATCGATTCCGGTCCAGAACTCCATTTCGTTTTTGATTATTTCCTTAGCCAAGTTAAAGAGCAAAATTTTAAATATAAACCCAAATACTAACCCAAACTATATTTAAACCCTAAGCCCACACATTTTTTTAAAATAAATCCCTCAATCAATTTCAGCCGGCCCGTTTCCTTATTCCCTTACAATTCTTTTAATTAATTTCCAACCCCAGCCCATGCAGCCCACTCCTATTTTCTCCCCTGAAGTAAACTAAATATATTTTCCCCTTTTTATGACGGCCCGGCCCACTCAGCCCGCGCCCAAACCCCCAGCCGTACCCGACCCGCCCCACTCTTTCTTCTTCCTTCCCCACGCAAAATTTTTCCCGCTCACTTTCCTTGCCGTTGCACCCACGTTTCCCACTCGCGCCCTCGTCGCCCTCGATCGCGCCCACGTCCCCGCGATCCCGACCACGTCAGCGCTCGCTCTCTAACTACTCTCCCTCACTCTCGTTCTCTTCTCCCCTCCCACATTACCTCCCGCTCACTCTCCCGTCCACGACCGCGATCGCCCATCGCTGTGGTTCACACGCCGGCGTCGCCTCGCCATTCCTCACCCTCTTCTCTCTCCAAAACCCAAGCCCCACTTTACTTTTCCCCCACCTCGCCTGCACAGCTAAGCCTGGAACCCAAGCTCACTGAGCCTCCCCGACACACCTCCTCGCCACCGACGAACACTCCGCCGGGCTCCCACGACGACGACGACGACGACCAACTCCACCACCAACTTCCTGAGCACCGCGTTGTAACCCTTCGCCATCATCTCCTCGCTTGCACCGCACGCCTGCAACTTTCCGCGCCAGAGCTCCCTCTCCGCCGGCCAAGTCCATCGCCGACGACCCCTCAGGCGTACCCTTACTCATCCGCTCTGCCGCCAAACCACGCCGGCACTCGGTAAATTTCAATCTCTCTCTCTCTCTCTCTCTCTCAATCTCTCTAAGCTTCTCTCTCTCTAACTCTCTCTTCCTCTCTCTCCCTCTCTGTTCTCTAAAATATCTCTTTCTCTCTCTCAAAATTTCTCTCTCTCTTTACCAGCTATCTATACCTCCCTCATGTCAAAAAAAGGAACAACTTGGAGCAGTGAAGAAAAGGAGGACACGGAGATTAACCAGATTGACTACAACTATCTGATTCCGGGGCTAAACCTATGCCGCGCTCGTGACGCGATCGTGCCATTGCCGCTGCCGTGTATCACCAGAACGTCTCCAGGCAAGTATTTTACTTGCTTACATGCTATATATCCTAGTTACCATCTTTAATTGCATAGATTATAGTGTTACACTTTTGGATCAATTATGTGTCATACATGTTCGACGTGTGTTCCCAATAAAAATACTTTTCTAAATTGACGGAACAGGATTACTTACATTGGCCCTTGCTGTGATGAATACCTTGTGCAAGTTTCGCTGGAAAATATGACCGTTAACGACTAAAACAACTACCCCCAAGTTTAACCGTAAAACTGGAATTTTCTTGTACCTGAAAACTATTAAAATCACCATAAATTATATACACAATGGAATGATGCGCTCGAGGGCTCAAATCGAATCCGACTCGACGAAATTTAACCCTATGCAAGTTTAGACTAGTTTCTGTACTTAAATGGTGTCGATATTTGGATCGGAGTGCGACTCTGGACTGCAGTCCAGAGCGACTCCATTTGTTGCTTGCTGTTCCATAATGAACACCACCCTGTTTCCTAAACTCGTAGGTTACGGAACTCTGCTGTTTATTGTAGGTGAACCTGTTAGCTAGATAACACAAGTAGTTTCATTCTGTTTCGTTATCGTTTGTTATTATTTCTGTAATTTAAAAGATCGGGACGCATGACAGTCCCAACAGAATCAGAACTGATATATTGGTATTGAACAGTGTATATCCCCTAACGTACAGACGCGATTGAGACTCTGTCTATTGCGTTGAAAACTTTACTGAAAACAATAGATTTCATCTAACTGTAGCATCGCTAAAATCTGATCCCAATTGGGATTAAAATGCGTTGCGAAACGGATTTCTGATTCTGAAACCCGATTTCCAGCCGTGAACGCTTAAAAGGAAATGACTATAATTAATGATCCTGGAACCCGATTGGCATGAAACTAAATTCAATGGATAGGTAACTGAACATACTATTTATTCCCCTTTCATTGTTTCATTAAGCTGTAAACATATGACTTATGATAAATCGTGCAAGTGGTAGAATACTGTTTCATAACATCCTAATCATGCTTATATACTGTTCACGCATCATATCATACACATGTCATTGCATTGATAACCTAGTGATAACGTGCATTACCCAGTGTTAGGTATTAGTGATGATTGTGGCAAGTACGTCAGTATTCGTGTATCAGTGAATAAGTGAAAGTGATACATACTTGTACACAATCAGTGACCCTTATTATTATATTGCATTGTCGACGTCTGTGGGACACGTGTACGTGTGACTATAAGTGGAATGGGACATTTATGGAAGCTCTTGCACGGGTATCACAGATAAGGCACCAGACACTGCCATTTATCTTAGTTATTAGTCGGGACGTGCTTGATGGAGGTCCTGCCTCCAATTCTCGCACAGACTTGTCACGGATCGATTAGTATTTAGGGTTATGGTTAGCGTTTGATGTAGACCACGGGGTGTGGGGTAGTTTAAGTGTGAGTTCAACAGAATCTCGGGAGTCCCATGCCGGCTTATATATTTAGGGAGATATATGGAGATTTACAGGGCATGTGATTATCACCGTGATATACATGTTGGGCCCGTGGTCCCTTGCCCTTGGGTTCTACCCTTGGGTAGAGGACACTCGCGAGAGGTTGACTCTCACACTTGGACTGACGATAAGTTTAGTGACCTGTACAGTGAGACTTAGAGACTGATAGGGATACTTGCATTGATATATCTTGCTTACTGTGTGGACATACGTGACATATCATTCTACCACTTTTACCGTTCCGCTGCATTGTTTACTGCATGTTCATACCCATACTGCCATTGATCTACTGTTATATATATATATCTATTATCACTGTTAGAATTGTCATATGATTTATATATATTATATTGCTATTGTGTCGCTCTGACGACCTGAGTATGCATGCTCAGTGTGAGGAGAAGATTGAGTCTGGACCAGGACTAGACACACTTCACGGACATCTTGATTAGCTATCCAGAATTATATTCGTTTGTTTCCCCTCAGGTCAGTTCTTTACATTGTTTCATTCAGTTACTGCATTTCTCATTACCTGCGCATCATTTACTGTTTACCATGAAAAACTAGAAGCCGAAGTGTGACTACGGCAGGACATTTCCTTGACCGTAGGAGCATGGCTGGCCTTGTCTACCCCTCGTATTCCGTATTTTGGGAAGCGGGGCGTGACAGAGTTAAATCAAGTTAATAAGTTGTATATTGACGGAATTGACGAATGGATGCACTCGTATCCTTAAGGTATCCCATAACTAGCTGGAAGCAGTATGAGCTGGCGCTCATGCCTGGGGTGACAATCACATGAATCAATGCAGTAGCGTGAACATTCCTGAAAGGTGTCTCATGACTACGATGGAGTTTTGACTAGCGTAAATATCACTCAAGTGTACAGGTGTTTCTACCCTTCGGTTCCACAATAAACAACAAGTCTAAACTGGTAAGATATCCATATCCAAAATGCTGAATAATTCAGGTCTCATAAAGAAAGGTAGATAAAGTAACATGTGGGTACAGCGCATGATATTATGTGAGTTTAGTGGTGAATATCAATAAGTATCGTAATCGTTTTAATTTGTCAAATAAGGGTCCGGATACTCGCGATTATTCCGTTGTGGCCACAGAACAACAACTGGGGAAGTGAAATATACGGTTTCACTTTCCAGGATCATGATCGAGTAGTAGGGGAATCCGAGTTCCGCATCTTCTTGCTTAATCAAACCACCCATCCCCGTGGTTCAGTATAAAGATTTTGAAAAATTAGAGTTAGTGCATATAATCCAGGTATGGAATTTCCATATTGTATGGCATCCACATATTGGATCATTCGTCCTCAAGTAGGGTTGGTATTCACCCGAATATTGGGTTAGTAGTCGTCCACACATTGGACCATTCACCTTCAAAGTAGGGTTAGTATTTATCCGAATATCGGGTTAGTAGTTGTCCATACATTGGACTGTTCACCCTGTCTGCAGGGATCCTCATTTATAAGTATTCCATACCTAGGTCCACGCATTCTAATCCTAACCGTATCATATGTCATGTATGTTGTAAACTTGCATTTAAAAAGTTGATCACATTTAATCTGGCCTTCCACAATCACTCATTTTATCTTATTATCTTTTAAAGTTTATAAGGTGCTTCATATCATTTTATAGAATACTTAGTTAATAAAGAATGATAACGTTTAATGGTATTTATTGTTTATAAGAAAACCATGATATTTTGAATATTTATCATTTTGGAAACCCATAGTATTTTACGGAGAAAATATCCTCGTAATAAAAGGTTAGGGTATTTATTTGAAAATTATCTTTTAATAAAATTTTAGGTATTCTTTTGGAAAATATCTTTTATAAAGGTTATGGTTTTTGTTGAAGATAATCTTTTAGTAAAGCTCAAGGTATTTAAATGAAATTATATCTCTTTAGGATGGATTGAGATATTTTATTGTAATTAATAATTTTATAAAATTATAGTGTTTTAACTTTGAGGTAACATTTTAGAAAATACGTTCGTATTGGCAAACGCTGCACATTGGCGGCAGGATTTGTGTCCTTTTCAGAGACGATTGCCTATCAACCACGAGATATTTACGTAAAACATTACCCTATTATTAGGGTAATCTATTAGAGGTGATATTCTACAAGAATGACTCCGCATTGACAACCGCTGCACATGGGCGGCAGGATTTGTGTCCTTTTGAGAAACAATTGTGTAGTAACCACGAGATGAAATATATAAAATATTCCCCTATTATGGTAACTTATTAAATTTTAGTTAATATGCTAAGAAAAATTAATATAAAAATATTCTCTCGAATGAGAGCGGCTAAGTTGAAAAATCATATCACAATTATTTAGATTTTGTATTACCCCCTTTCAAAAGGTAAAGGGATTAAACAAAACTGAAGTAGTTGATGGATAAAAGTGTAAATAAAAATATATCGTTTTAGTGTCTAAAACATTTATTCCAAATTTCTTATCTTATATGGATATTTTAAATATACACGGCATTTTAATAAAATGAGGGTATTTTGTGGAAGTAACCTATAGGTAAGTGGGTGTACAAAAAGGGTGGATTGATGCCCCGTGAGTTATAACTTTAAACATATCATATTCCATGTAGGATGAGGGTGCAGTATTCACGCATATAGAGATAATTAATTAAACCATTTTAAGCATGGGGTCAAATTCTTATCATTAAGGGGTACCAAAATAGGCATGCAGAAATATTTTAACATCATTTTAATATAAGGCTGGGGATCAAAAGTTAAAACTAAGATTATTAAAAGAAGGAAGGTGACAGATGTGTGGAGAGATGCGGATCCTACCTTTGATTTGAGTTGGATGTCGATGGGTTGAAAGCGTAGCCTTGCACTACGATCTAAATAACTCCGCGCTCGGATTTTTTCTCGATACTTGGGTAGAACCACTGCGTCGGTGTCGTCAAAATTAAAGCCTCGGTATTTTTTCAGAATTTTCGGAGTTCTGAGATGTGAGAAATTAGAGTTTGAAGTTTTCTATTTATAGGGTCTTTTCCCCAACAAAAAAATCCAAAAAAGCTGTTAAGTATCCCCAAAATCCGAGCTCCAATCATTTCCCCAATGATTTTGTCGCCGCCTCCCTTCATCTCAGCCGTTGGATCATGATCCAACGGCCTTGGATCCACCCGCCTGCGCCACGTGGCCGCGAGAGGATCACGCGGTTTTGCATGGTCCACCCACCACGTGGTCGCCGCCAGCAATTCTGGGCCGTTGGATCTTGCATCCAACGGTCCAAGTTTAGAGTCGGTTAAATATTATTATTATTTTTTTAAAAACTAAACTGTTTATTGTTAAAAATTGAATTTGGTTTTAAAAATTGTTAAAAATATTGTAAAAATACGGAAAAAATCTGAGAAAATTCCAGAAAATATATCTTATTGTTATTTTCAGTTTAAAAATAATTTTGGGCTAAAATTAAGTAATATTCCCCTATCTATGATTTTTGTTTGTTATCATAATTATTTAAAATCTATTCTATTCTTGAAAATATTTTAATTACGAAATAATTATTTAATTGATAATAAAAATATGCTGATTATTTTAAGGCATTATAAAATTTTATTAAAACATTTTAAGCCTAGAAAAATATAAATAGATTTTAGAAAATTCCTTTAATTATTTTTCAACGCTTTGAAAATTATTAGCATCACTTTTAAAAAAATAAAAATATTTCTTCAATCAACGAAACACGTAAATAACTACTTGATACTAGAAAATTAAATAAAATATATTTTATTAGGTATTAAAAATCACGATCGTTACAATCTACTCTTCTTAGAATAACTTCGTCCTCGAAATTTCAGAAGGTAGGTCAAAGAAAATTACCAAGAAGGGATTATCGTGGTTAAAAAATTTTGGGTCTCACTCTCTCGTCCCGTTTCCTCACTTCCGCGTATGTCTGTCTAGTAGTTCTTTCTTCACATAACTCTAACCAGCTGGATTGTCTTGTCCCTCAAGATTTCATCCTTCGAGCATCCCGACCGGTTGCTGCTTGTAGGTTACGCCAACCCTTCCGTGATCTCGGAACGATAAAAATATGACCAGGGTCGCCAACATACCCTCTTAACTGTTGTTCCCCCCCAAACGGTGGCCTAGACTTTGCGTCTTGCCTGAGATTCGGGGCAGATGCTATTTGGTTTTATCCGTCTAACTTTCCGAAGATGCCAAGTTGATTTATGGCACCGTGTATCGGAGGTTTAGACGGATGCGGCCGATGTAGCAAACTTCGTCAGATTCCCCCTCAGGGTGAGGGGTTTTGATTGTGGGGACGCTCTTCCCTGCAGGCGCAAGCCCCTGCAGTTAATTACGCTACCGCGTCGCGGTAACAACTTTCTCCTTCTCCAGAATTTCACTTCGTGTCGTGGGTGTTTGTTTTGTTTGTGGTTGCCCGTGGATTGTATACGGAGACTGAGTAATGCCGTCGCCCGTAGGACGTGGATTAGTCCAAATCCGTATTTACTTAGATTTGGGTTTGGTGTTTTTAGTTTAAGGATGCATTAGTCGCGTTGCGGCTAAGATCAACTTAAACGTTCGTTAAGGATACGTTAGTCCTGTTTTAGACTAAGATCAACTTAACGTAGTGATTCATTTAATATATGGTCGTCAGGACTCGTCACCTCTCTGACGTCGTTGAAGGATTACAACGACCGGCGTCAGAGGAGTTCAGAGATGTACCCTTGAACCAAAGTTGATTTGGAGTTTTATCATTCATTTAAGTGTCTAAGAATACGTTAGCCGTATTTGGGGCTAAGATCGACTTAAACGGGATCGTTTAGGTCCGACAAAAGAGCATTGGGAGGGTCTATTGTTCCAGTTTAGGGATGTGGTGGTCCGTGTTCCAGTTTAGGGACGTGGTGGTCTGATTTCCAGTTTAGGGACATGGTGGTCTATCGCCAGTTTAAGGACGTGGTGGTCCATATTCCAGTTGAGGGACGTGGTGGTCCGATATTAGTTTAGGGACGTTTCGGTCCAATATTAGTTTAGGGACGTCTCGGTCCAATATTAGTTTAAGGACGTCTCGGTCCACGAGTTTAAGGACCCCGCAGTCCATATTGATGCGTGTGGTCGTCGGGACCCGTCACCTCTCTGACGACGTTGAATGATTACAACGACATGTGTCAGAGGAGTTCGGAGATGTACCTTCGGGCTGGATATAAGTTGATTTAGGGAGCAACCGTGCTCAGTCAATTTAATTTGAGGACTTATGGCCATGACTGGGCTAAGTCCAGTTAGATGTTCAACATTTTTATTCGTCTTTGGCCTATTAGACCTGAGTTAGGGCTTTGCCCCTTTTTAAATAATGCACTGCATTATTTTTGTTTTGTTTGGGCTTTGCCCTTTTATAAATGATGCAGAGCATCTATTTTGTTTGGGCTCTGCCCTCTATAAAATGATGCAGAGCATCAATTTCATTTGGGCCCTCCTTTTTATTGCTCTGTAGTTTAATTTGGGCCTGGCCCTTCAAGCAATGCATTGCATTGAGAATCTTCAAGAAACAAAAGTGCAGAGCACTTTTTAATCCTTTGATCTAAAGAAAAACAAGTTTTTTTCTCCTTCTTTTCTTGTTTTCCTTATTTCAGAGAACCAGGGGTTCATAACAAGTGCAAGGCACTAATTCTTTTTATTTTTTCTTACTTATTTATTTATTTATTGAAGATCCATGATCTTGTTCTTAGATCAATGATCTGTTCCCAAGAGAATTTTCTTTTTTAAAGGTTTTACCTTTTTTTGTGTTCTTCCAGAATTCTCAAGAGTTCTCTTTCTCTCCTCTTTCTTTTAGCCAGATCTTCATGTCTTTGAAATGAGGTCTGGGGTACTTTTTATAGTGCTCATAAATTAGTTAAATTTGTTACCTTTTTCTGAGTGATTTGGGGAATTTTTCCCACCATTGGATCTTTGATCCAAAGGCCCCTGCCTTATACAAGAAAATCTTCTTGTTTTAACAAGATTTATTCTGTTTTGTGCAACTCCCCCAGTGAGTGACACGTGTCGCGCAGTGAAGCGCTTGCGCAACAGCGCTTGCGCAACTGCGCAGACACGTGTCGCGCAGCGCAGCGCTTGCGCAACTGCGTAGACACGTGTCACGCAGCGGTGCGCTTGCGCAACAGTGTTTGCGCTTGGGCACCAGTGTGTGCGCAACCGCGCAGACACGTGTCGCGCAGCGGTGCGCTTGCGCAGTTGTCCTTGCGCAACCGCGCAGACACGTGTCGCGCAGCGGTGCGCTTGCGCAGTTGTGTGCAGACACGTGTCACGCAGCGCAGAGCTTGCGCACCTGAGCATTGCTTTTGTTTTTTAAAGAGCCTTGCTCTGATTGGACGCACTACCTTGGGCGTTGTGCTGGCGTGTCAACTTCTGACACGTGGCGCGTTGCGCGCAGCGCACGGGATCTGAAGCGTTGCTTCAAAAATTTGAATTTTCAAAATTCAAACAGAGCCTTGCTTTAATTGGGGAAACAAATGCCCCCCCACCGTTGCGCTCACGTGGCGCGCACGTGAGTGCAGCGGTGGCAAGATCCTAGTCGTTGGATCAAGGGGGTCAGTTGAAGGGGCGCAGACACCTATAAATAGGACCCTTGGTCCTTAAAAAAATTTTTTACTACTTCAAGAATTTTGACTTAGAGCCTTGCTCTTGCTTAAGAATTTTCAGAGCCTTGCTCTTGATTTTTTTCCAAGAACTCCAGAGTTCATAACCATCTTAGGTATTTAATAAAATTAAATTAAATTAAATTAAATTAAAGCTGATTAATTGAGCCTCGCTCTCATAGATCTTTGATCTAAAACCCTTTTGGGGTTTCCTCAACAGAGCCTTGCTCTTATAGATCTTTGATCTAAAGAGAACCCCTTTGGGGTTTTATCAACAGAGCCTTGCTCTCAAAAATTGACAGAGATCTTGTTCCTGGGTTTTAACCCATGAACAGAGCTTTGCTCATAGATCAAATGTAGATCTTCCCTTCTTTCTTATATATAAAAAATAGAGAACTCCTAAAAGTTTTCATGGATCTTTAAGACCCCAAAACTTTTTAATCCTTAGGAGTAATAGTTTTCATTACTATTACAGAGCTAGGCTCTTTTTTAGGAAGTTTTATTCCCTTGAGACTAGAGTTTGACAAATGTCACTCTGTGACAGAGCTTTGCTCTAAAATAGAAGATTTTCTCCTTGTCTCTAGGGATTTCCCCCCCAATGAGGATATTCTCTTGGGGGTCTTTTTTCATTAACTGACAGTCTCATCCAATGATGGGACTGTCTTATCTAATGATGCGCCGTCATCCAGATTTTGTGGGTCCCCCTTTGGTCCCCCTACCCACTGCATTGCAATGTGATGTAATATTTTAGAATGTGAAGCATTGAAACACTAACGGTTATTATTATTATTTTTGTTTTTTCTACAGGAAACATGTCTGAAGATTTGTCTTTCCCTTTTGTTCGCTCGGAGGGAGGGTTCCCCCATTCGCCAGTGGACCGGGTGGCGTTCGCCTTGATTAAAGATCATGACCCCGAGTGCAAGAAACTCCACCTGTGGGGAAGGTGGTACAGCCAAATCATCCAAGGCCGTCACAGCTTCAGCTCCGCCTCGCCCTCTGAGCCCATAGTTACGATCCCTTATGCGGACGAGCCCCCGGTGAAGTATGCCGTGGAGGTTAAAAATTGGAATTCTGACGATCTCCTCCAGCCTGCCATCGGTGCCATCCCAGTGCAGCCGCCGCCGGCGATAGACATCTTGGGGAGGCGAATCTGTCAGGGTGAAGCACGCCCTTGGGAACAGGCTTATAATATTGGACTGATCCCGCGACCGCTTGCCGGCTATTTGCAATGGGCCCGCTACATCTTAGCGGCGAAAAGGGCTCACCTGACGACGATTGGTTTATACTCGGCCGTCTACGTTTCACTTTTCGAGTATCCTTCTCCTCCAACATGGTGGATGAAGGCCTTTATTGAACAATGGAACATCCTTACCCACACCTTCCTGATAGTGGATAGGGAAGTCTCCATTTCTTTGGAGGAATTTGCTGAGATTTCAGGTCTACCAATGAGGGGGGAGCACTACGAGGAGCTGCTTCCTCCTGACGAGTACGTCTTTGCCACTAAGCAGCTGGTGTTTGACTTAACTCCGGAGAACGCCATTCAGCATCAGCATCCGGGCTTGGTGAAGGTGTTGGAGATCTATGAGGAACTCCATTTGGAATCGGGCGACCCGGGCGTCAGTTTCGCGGATTTCATTGCTCGCTTTATTCGCCCGGAGTTCCTATCAGAGCAGAGTGAGAAGTTCGCTCAGCTTGTTGACCCTTTTGGTTTCGTCTTGGACGCCGACCTACATCGGAAAACGACCAGCGGAATTTTTATCTCCCCAGCACTGCCAGCGTCCCTTTATCAGAGATCGCCGTTCCTGGCATAGACGAGGAGACTTTTTTCATAGGGTTCTTGGGTTTATGGTTATGCAGCTTCACGCTCCCCATGCACCCACGCCTTATGCGGCCCTCCGTCTTTTACCCGGCGCATCGAATGGTTGCCGGTTTGCAGTTATCGGTAGGGATCGCCGGATTGGCTTACCTTTACAATGGACTTAGCGTAGCGGCGGACGCTAGTGAGCCTGGGGTACAGCCTGCCAACTTCCCGATGCACTATTTTACTTCTTGGATGGAGATGCACGTGCGAGGAGTGTTTAGTGCCCACAAGACTCCTCCGCTCTTCGAGAAATACAGACTCCTGAGAGTCATGCGGTTGGTCGGGGCTTCAATTGTGGTTCCAGCCCCGCGGGAGTCTAAAGGGTTGCTCCTTCGTCCACATCTGGTCGGAGCGAAGGTTTCCTTTGTGGATAAGGTCATAACCATAGGCTCAGAGACCACCAAGTCAGTGGTGCCCCTGCGTGATGACTTCAAAGATGGGGCTTCTGTATTGAAAGCTCGGGAAATCCTCCATCTCTACTCCATCCGGCCGGGCTATCTAGTGTTTAGGCAGAATAAGACAGTCTTGTTTATGAGATATAACCCACACCGATTTGCCCGGCAGTCAAGCTACAACCAAGGGATCCCGCTGGAAGCTTTCTTGGAAACGCCCGTGGTCGGCCCAGAGGGGATAAAGAATGCGATGCATCATTTTACACGGCTTAACACAGGTTTCTATTTCTCATTAGTGAACCCAGCTGTACCCCTAAGATGCTTAATTCATATGTGGCCTGGTATGCGCACGCGATGGGCCCAATTATCTTAACGTAGAAGCGTATGTTGGTTGACCGTAGGGGTGCGCCTCTCGGTGGCGATCGCAAGGCCCCTTTGCAGCCAAGGCTCCCGGTCGTCCCTCCGCTAAAAGATGCTGGAGTCGATCGACCACGCGTGTTGAGCCCCCCGCGGGGATTGCCACTGCCTACTACGGTGGATGCACCACCGGCGCCCCGTGCTCCCACGAAGACGGTTAATGTGGTATCGCCAGGGTCCGGCGCAGGAGCAGATATCGGGACCCGCCGCCCTAAAGTGACTGCCAAGCGCAAATCTGCACCGGGTGGATCTAAAGCTGGTGGACAGCAGAAGAAGAAGAAGTCCGCCCTTTCCCTCGATGCGATCCTCAGCTTAAAGCCTGCGGCTCCTCCCACCGAAGGCATATGTGAATATGGAAGCAACGAGGGCTTCTTGGTAGACCCTGCGGACACCAATTTGGCTGCCGCCATTGCAGCTTCGGAGAGATCGGCGAGGCTTGAAGCGATGTTAAGCAAACTCGCGGAGTCAGGTAATCATCAGCCGCTTTATTTGTCATTTTATTGCACTTTTTATTATTATCTTTAGCTAATATTAACCTCATTCTCAACATGTGTTTCTACTGAAGAGGCCATTGCTGCCTCTTTGAAGACCTTCTAGGAGGAGGAGAAGAAGCGTGTCCTAGCAGGCGTTGGTATGTCCCACCCCTTTCTCTTTTATAAGGAAAGTTTGTCATCTTTTCTGATGGTCAACCTAACCTTCTTTTGTTTCTTTGCAGAGGTTATATCAGTTGATGCGGGGATCCTTCCTGAGCCTGTCACTGAAGTCCCGGTCTCGTCGAGGCTACTGGAGGAGCCTCGACTTGACAAGACGACGAGGGATGCCTTGAAAAATCTGGAGGCATCCCTATTCACGGACGAGGACACCTCAATTAGAGAAGCCCTAGTGGCATCCGTCTCAACGGCTCGGGAGGAGCGGAAGCGGTTGAGACGCGAAGCAAAGGCGCGCAGAGCTGCTTTGGCCGCGGGAGCGGGCCCTAGCACTATTCCTCACGCTGACACTCCTTCTGAAGAGGCCCCTGTCGCCCTATCTATTGCTTATAGGCGAGTGGCGCGGGCGGCCCGAAGTGCAAACGATAAATCCTCTTCAGGTAGCATTTCTTTCAGAGCTTTGTTGTAAGAATTATAAAGCCATTGGCTCATATGCGTTTCATCTTGCAGGGCCTAGTCCGACTGAGGGGGAGGCGGAGACCGTTAGACCCACGGAAACGGCGGAAGCGGCGCCTGCCGAACCCGAGCCGACGGTGAGGCACGTCGTTGAGGCCACGGGGCCTGAAACAGAGGTTGAGGGATCCGCCGCCGAGAGGGTCATTGATGCCGCACCTGAAGTGGCGGCAGATGAGATGATTGTCTTAACCGAGCCGAAGGCGGTAGAGGGCGAGGCGCTTGAGGCTGGAGACCTCGTGGTGCTGATGGACGAGGCAACCGCGACCGCAGAACCCGAGGGAGTATCGGGTGAGGCGGCCACGATTCCTGAGGAGGAGCTGACAGCTCTTTCCCAGGAATCTGGCAATACTCCAATCACAGCCTTCCCCGCATATGGTTCCTTGCCGTCTCCAGGGCTTGCGAGCACAACAACGGTTCCCATCGAGTCGGGTGATGAGGCTACGGGCGCTGATCTCATGTTAACGGAGGAGGGGATTGCTTCAGTTTCGGCTGGCGGCTCGTCGGGTAAATCCTGAGTTACCAGCGTTCTTCTTTTTATATATTTCGCGATCTCTTCTAACAAGTTTGTCTTTGCAGGTGCGGCCAGTGCCAACGTTCCATTGCTCGAAGGAGCACCGTCAACTACTGCTTTGGCGGTGGTCACCTCCCCGCCTTCCCTTGTACCGTCGCGGATGTTGGAAGGTACGGATTTACGACTCATGCGTTAATCTTGTAAACATGTAGTTCTTGTACTAACGTTATACCACTGTGCCCTTTCAGGAGTGCTCTTTGATCATTTATATCAAGTGTTGCTCCCACACTTCTCCTTCCCATCCGAACTCGCTTCTCCCTCTAGTGGCGCCGGTGAGTATACGTTCACTACAATGTCTTTATTTACCCCCTTTTTTAGCAATGAGATGATTTCTGACTTTTCCTTTTCCTTATTGCAGTGCCACAAATCGAAGGAGGGGATGCAAGACCTGCCACGCCACCGGCCCTTCCGGCTTTGCCGTCCGTTGCAGCTGGTATAGTAAATTTCCTTTTTGGTAACCCTTCAACATCTCTTGAATCATTGTTTGACCATGTTTTGTTTTGCAGCTATTGTTCCGGCTCCGGTCCCTCTTGAATCTCGCGTCCTTTCATCGGCAGGCCCTTTCTTGAAACGTCCATCTTCAAAGGGTGCTGTGATGAGCTTGGGCATGCTGAGCGGGTACATCGAAGAGCTTAACATGGACGCTCTCCCTTCTGCCGTAGATTTCGCTATGGAGGTTAACCCGATGTTGGCGGCGCTCGTAAATTTTCATAACGAAGGCGTCGTCGAATCTTGGGCTAATCGCTGTAGAGAAATCGAGGCCTGTCTACATCGGCTAGAGTCGACGCGTCCTTCTCCCGAAGTTTTAGCCCTAAACACCCAACGAACAGCTTGGCTTGAGCAAAGCACTTCTCACTTCCGCCATTTGGAGCAAGAAGCAGCTTTAAAACTAAGGGAATGCCAAAAGGCCTCGAACGAAACGGCTCATCTGCGCGCTGAGGTTGAAGCAAATGCTGCCCAAGTGAAGACTATCTTTGAGGGTCTCTTGGAGCGCATCTCACATGGACTAAACTTGAGGCGGAAGCTTGACGTAGCTGAGAGCAATACCCCAGGTCGGGAAGCTGCTTATCAAGTCGTCAGGGAGCAGCTTGCGTCTGTCTTGCAGCAACGAGCCCAAGTGGAGGCGGAGCTGGCGGTGGTAGCCGATCAAGAGAAGGCGTGGAAGGAAGTATGCGAGCAATTGCTAAATCTATGCAAGACGCTTCCTTCTCAGTAATTCTCCTTGTATCATTTGTACTTATAAAATATATGTATATTTTTTTTTATTCTTTAGTACAATGCATCCTGTACTCGATCAATATTTATGAATAAAAGATACACATTTTTGTAATGTCCTGTGTCATTTCTCCGCCTTTTCTTTCTTTTATTATCAGTATGCCACCTTAGTAACCATGGTTGACGGATGATTAGGACGAGTATCCCGACCTTCTTAAGAAATAGCGATGGCTTAGGCCTCAGGTTCAGATCTGCTGCCTAAGACTTTTCAACTCTATAAGCCGTGAGGGTCTCATAGAGACTTTTCTCTCTACGGATCGAGAGGATCTCATAGGTGAGTTTTCTCCCTAGGAATCGTGGGGATTCCTAAGTGTGGTTTTCTCTTATAAGTCGTAGGGATCCTATAAGAGAATTTTTTCCCTCTTACGGGTCGAGAGGACTCGTAAGCGGTTGTTTCCCTCTTTGTCGAAACTCGACTTTGGAGAGTGAGACCCGTGAATAGTATGCAAGAGACCATTTTGGATTGACTTGCAGGGTCCCATCGTTCAGGAAGCAAGCTTTTTTTTTTAGTCCCTGCTGCCTGAGGCTTCATCTCGCAAATTGAGAAGCAAATTCGATTTATTAAGGAAATCCCTTTTATGAATGATTTGGGGGAATTTCCCCTTACCGTCGGATCTTTGATCCAAGGGCTTCTGTTTTACAGAAGAAAATCTTTTTATTTGAACAAGAGCAGAAAAGATTTTTTCAGAACTTTTAATTTTGTTTAGCGCAAATGCTTCAGGGTATGACACGTGTCGCACAGCGCACAGCGCAGCGCAATTGTGTTAGCGCATCTGCGCTGACGCGTGTCGTGTAAGCTGAAGCGTTGCTTCCTTTAATTTTGTTTGAAAAGGAGCTTTGCTCTGATTGGGTGCGCTGCTTTGGGCGCTGCGCTGATGCGTCTGGGTCAGACACGTGGCACGTTGCGCAGCGCAAACAATCTGAAGCGTCGCTTCATTAAACTAATTTTCAAGACAGAGCTTTGCTCTGATTGGGGGAAGACGAAGCGTTGCTTCATCTCCCGCCTCGGAATTTGAACAGAGCTTCGCTCTGATTAGGGTAAACCGCCGTGACAACTTTTGGAAGTCGAAGAGGCACTTGATGCCTATAAATAGGACCTTTGGTCCCCCGTAGATACTTATCATCTTTCAGATTTTTATTTTCAAAACTTCAGAGGTTTGTTCTCGCCTTCAAGAACTCTGGTGCCTTGCTCCTTTTTTCAAAGTTTTTTTAGAAAAACTTTAGGTAAAATCGATTCTTAAATTAATCTTAACCAGCAGAGCTTTCGTCTAGGGGATTTTATCCTTGAACGTAGTTTTGCTCTCTAGGAATTTAGTCCTCTATGTATATTGTCGCTTTTCTATTGCTGATCTTCCTATAATATTTCTTCCAGGCATAATGGCGGCGGTGCATCTATACAGTTTGCACGAGTTCATTACTTACGACGATATCCGCGCTCAGGGTCGTCAACAAAACCAGGAGTTTACAGACGCTGAATGTTCAGAAGTCATGGGTCGTCTGAATGCAAGCGGTGGTTGGCTGTTGCCTCGTCGTTCGGCCCTTTTGAAAGTCGTGTTGGGAGCCATATGGAGAGCACTTCCGGGTCTTCATGAGGCCTTACCGCTCAACGCGCTGGATGATGCCGAAGACAAGGTGCATTCAGTGTACCTGACAGGGCTGATCTCAAAGAAACGGCGGAACAGCCTCATTGACATCCTACACCAAGTCTTCCAGCAGACGACAATAGTTGCTGCTTATCGAAGGCCAGGAGGGCTTGCCGATGATCTTGACATAGAGGAGCGCGAAAGACCGCGCATAAGAATAATTAAAAAGGCCAGAAGAACTCTGGATGGCCTTACTTTCGATTTCCTCAATCCGTGCCCCGGATCTGAGGTTATACCGTTGTAATAATTTGAATAATGTTTCTTATTTATTATTCTTATGATTGTAAAAAAGGAATTTTCTAGCGGTATAAATGGAAACTCTCCCCCCTTTTTATTTCAGCTTGTCTTATTTCTCGTCCTGAGTCTTCTGCTTGTGCATAAATGAATGCGTCACGAACGCCAGATCAAATGTAGATCAGATATTCTTTCTGTCATCTTCTTTTTATTGTCAGCAGGCTGTCTTAATAACCATGATTGATGGATATTTCAAACGAGTATTCTGACTTCCTTAAGAAATAGTGATGGCTTAGGCCGCAGGTTCAGGTCTACTGGCTAAGACTTTTCAACTCCATGAGCCGTGAGGGTCCCATAGAGGCTTTTCTCCCTACGGGTCGAGAGGATCCCATAGGTGGATTTTCTCCTTAGGAATCGTGAGAATTCCTAAGTGTAGTTTTCTCTTATAAGTCGTAAGGATCCTATAAGAGAATTTTCCCCTCTTACGAGTCAAGAGGATTCGTAAGCGGTTGTTTCCCTCCTTGTCGAAACTCGACTTTGGAGAGTGAGACCCGTGGATAGTATGCAAGAGACCATTTTGGATTGACTTGCAGGGCCCCATTGTTCAGGAAGCAAGTTTTTTAATCCTTGTTGCCCGAGACTTCATCTTGCAAGGTAGGATGAACCGGGAATTCTCTCGCGGAGACAGTGGTGGCTCTGCGAGTTGACGCGGGTCGGGAGGCTCTCGTCACGGAGTGTTTGTATCCGTGAGTCGAGGAGTTTGCTAAGGATTATTTGTTTCCCAAGCGCCAAGGATTATTTGTTTTCTTGGGGTTTGAAACGAGTCGAGAATTTCCCACGGAGGCACTGGTTGCTCTGCGAGTCGACGCGGATCAGGAGGCTCTCGTCAAGGAGTGTTTGTATCCGTGAGTCGAGGAATTTGCTAGGGATTATTTATTTCCCAAGCGCCAAGGATTATTTGTTTCCTTGGGGTTTGAAACGAGTCGAGAATTTCCCACGGAGGCACTGGTTGCTCTGTGAGTCGACGCGGATCAGGAGGCTCTCGTCAAGGAGTGTTTGTATCCGTGAGTCGAGGAATTTGTTAGGGATTATTTGTTTCCCAAGCGCCAAGGATTATTTGTTTCCTTGGGGTTTGAAACGAGTCGAGGGTTCCCATAGAGGCTCTGGTGGCTCTGCGAGTCGACGCGAATCAGAAGGCTCTCGTCAAGGAGTGTTTGTATCCGTGAGTCGAGGAGTTTGCTAGGGATTATTTGTTTCCCAAGCGCCAAGGATTATTTATTTCCTTGGGGTTTGAAACGAGTCGAGGATTCCCACGGAGGCACTGGTGGCTCTGCGAGTCGACGCGGATCAAGAGGCTCTCGTCAAGGAGTGTTTGTATCCGTGAGTCGAGGAATTTGCTAGGGATTATTTGTTTCCCAAGCGCCAAGGATTATTTGTTTCCTTGGGGTTTGAAACGAGTCGAGGATTCCCACGGAGGCACTGGTGGCTCTGCGAGTCGACGCGGATCAGAAGGCTCTCGTCAAGGAGTGTTTGTATCCGTGAGTCGAGGAGTTTGTTAGGGATTATTTGTTTCCCGAGCGCCAAGGATTATTTGTTTCCTTGGGCTTTGAAACGAGTCGAGGATTCCCACGGAGGCACTGGTGGCTCTGCGGGTCGACGCGGATCAGGAGGCTCTCGTCAAGGAGTGTTTGTATCCGTGAGTCGAGGAGTTTGCTAGGGATTATTTGTTTCCCAAGCTCCAAGGATTATTTATTTCCTTGGGGTTTGAAACGAGTCGAGGATTCCCACGGAGGCACTGGTGGCTCTGCGAGTCGACGCGGATCAGGAGGCTCTCGTCAAGGAGTGTTTGTATCCGTGAGTCGAGAAATTTGCTGAAGACACCGGTTTCTTCGGCTGGAATGAACCGTCAAGGCTTGGTTTTATCTTCTGACGGCGTCTGTTGGGAGAGTATGGTTCCCTTTTTATTTGCGCCCTTGAATTGTATACAGGGATCGATGTGATCTTAACTGTAGGGCCAAAGTTTTATTATCATCATTTTTCTTGTTTTATTTCCGCGATGCTCTATCATTTCAGCTTTCATATCGCGAAGGTCGCGATTGCCCAATCATTTCGGCTATTTTTCGCGGTGCCCAATCATTTCGGCTATTTATTTTATTTTTACTCGTTGCTTTTTATTGCGAGTTGCCCAATCATTTCGGCAATTTTCCATGCATACATTTTCTTTACTTGCTGTTTTTTATTGCAAGTTGCCCTATCATTTCGGCTATTTCGTATGCATATACGGCTTATTGGCTTTTTGCTGTAGACCAATTTCGGCATCAGCACCGCTACAACTGGGATATTCCCAGGAGCGAATCATCATCTGCCTCTGTCAATGTTGAAAAAAAGGTGGCTTGGCGACCAGGGTTAGGGTCCTATCGACTAAGGCTTTTGACTTCATGAGCCGTAAGGGTCTCATGAAGTTATTTCTCCCTACAAGTCGTGAGGATCTTGTAGGTGTATTTTCTCCTTAAGAATCGTGAGAATTCCTAAGTGTATGTTCCTCTGTAAGTCGTAAGGATCCTACAGTAGGGTTTTCTCCTTATGAGTCGAGAGGACCTACAAGGGTCATACGAACATATTCCTAGTCACGGATGAGACTTGGTTAGGGAAATGTTTATTCGCGCCCGTGGATTGTATACAAGGGTTAATATTGAGCCACTTGTAGGGCAATATCGGAAATTGTGGGGATTGCTTAAGCACAGGTTTAGGTCTCTGTGACTTAAGACTTTCAAATCCTATGAGCCGTGAGGGTCCCATAAGAGAGTTCTCCTTACGAGTCATGAGGATCTCGCAAGTGTATTTTCTCCCTAGGAATCGTGAGAATCCCTAAGTGTGTTGCTCCCTTGTGAGTCGTAAGGATCTCACGCAGGTGCTTTCTCCTTACAAGGTCGAGAGGATCTTGTAAGTGTCTTTCAACGAGGTTGTGCCCTTTCGGGTTTTCACAAACACTCGCCGGTAGTCCTGCTGTTTTTACTCACGGAGCCCTTTCGGGTTTTCATCCGTGCCCTTTTTGCTTATGGACATACCGTTATTTTTTGTTTTTTTTCTTTTTTCTTTTCTTCTTCTCTTTTTTTTTTACGAGGTCGCGCCCTTTCGAGTTTTCACGAACACTCGCCGGTAGTCCTGCTGTTTTACTCACGGCGCCCTTTCGGGTTTTCATCCGTGCCCCTTTTTTGCTTATGGACATACCGTTCTTTCTTTTATTTTATTTTTACATATATATTTTTTTAATCTCGCTGGCCTAAAGATGCTGCGATAGTAGTTTAAAGACGTTTCGGTCTGCTATTAGTTTAAGGACATTTCGGTCCGTCGTTGAGAAGGTTGGCTATTTTTATAAAGCTTGAGCTTAGGAAGATAGCGAGCGGACATAGTCGTCGTCATCTATCATCGGCCTAGGCTATGGCACATTAAGCGTAGTATTTCTTTAGGAAGCGACCGTTTATTGGCCTAAAAGGCCTTTCACCATGCATGTCCATGAGTAGATAGGCCCCACCCTGATAAACTTTATCTATGATGTACGGGCCTTCATAGTTTGGCTCGAATTTTCCCCGCTTGGCGCGATTGGGAATCATAGGCCTTTTGACCACTAGCACAAGTTCGCCTTGGCGGAATGTCCTCGGCCGGCTCAATCTTTCATATGAGCGTATCATCTTTGCTTTATAGGCCTCCAGATTTTGTTGCGCTATGAGCCGGGTTTCATCAAGGGCGTCAAGCTCCTCAAGCCGAAGGTGAGCATTTTCTTTGTCCGTTAGCTCGTAGTGGACTGCCACTCATAGAGAGGGTAATTCTATCTCGAGAGGGAGTACTGCTTCCGTCCCAAATACCAACGCGTACGGCGTTGTGTTTGTGGCCGTCTTAAATGTAGTTCGATACGCCCAAAGAGCCTCTTGCAGTCTTTTTGCCAGTCTTTCTTATTTCGGGACACCGTTTTCTTCATGATCTTCGTCAAGGTCTTGTTGAAGGCCTCAGCTAGACCGTTAGCTCGCGGATTATAAACTGAGGAATATCTCCAGTCTATATTATGCTGTTGCGCGAAGCGACTGATTTTGTGGCTTCTGTAGGCTGGCCCGTTATCGGAGATGATTCGCCTTGGCGTTCCAAACCGATATATGACATGCGTCTTAAAGAAATGGAGGATATTCTCCGTCTTTACTTCTCTCAGCGGTACCGCTTCTGCCCACTTAGAGAAGTAGTCAGTCGTCGCTAGGATGAAACGATGTCCCCTAGACGATGCTGGTTCGATGGGGCCGACTATATCAGTTCCCCACATCTCGAACGGCCAGCTAGCCACTGTCGGGTGTAGCGGATTTGGATGCTGGTGGATGAAGTCCCCATGAATTTGGCATGAGTGGCATTGCTTCGCATATTCGATGCAGTCTTGAATCATCGTGGGCCAGTAGTAGCCCATCCGTTTTATCTTCAACTTCATCTTAGGGCCTGCTTGAAGAGAACCGCAGAGTCCGTCGTGAACTTCCTGGACGACTCTTTTCGCTTCGTCAGGTCCTAAGCATCTCAGCCACAAAGAATCAAATGACCTCTTGTACAGAGTATCGTTGACGAAGGCGAAAGACAGGGCTCGTTTCACGAGCTGATGTCTTGTGGACGCTTCTTCAGGCATTCGGTGGGTCTTGAAGTAATCTATGAAGATTTCTCTCCAATCCTTAGTATTTTGCCAATCTTTTACTTGCAGGGTTGTCTGCTCGATCGCTCCTTTTTCTTCGGATGATTCCAGAGATATTTCTGCTGGGGCAAGCACTCGACGGCTTTGTACCACGATTCTAACGTCATCGAGGTTCTCGTCAGCCAATTCTTTAGCAAGTTTGGCCAGTGCGTCTGCTCTGCTGTTTTCCGCGCGTGGTATGCTCTCCAAAGTATAGGAGGGAATTTGGGTTAGCAGTTGTTGCACCTTTTCACCGTATTTTACCAATTCCGGTTTGCATGTTTGGTAATCGCTGTTCACTTGACTGATGACTAGCTGGGAGTCCCCATATATGAGGAGGCTTTCAATTCCCATGCCAATGGTGATCTCGAGGCCTGCTATCAAAGCTTCATATTCAGCTTCATTATTCGTTCTCGGCTTTGTTAAGGAGAAGGCGAAGCGCATTATTCCTCCTTGTGGGGTCACGAAGATAAGGCTTACTCCCGATTTGATCATTGACGTACTTTGTTTGTGCTTTTTCATGGAAGATGCTCCATCGAAATAAAGCTCCCAACGGGTATCACCACCGTCGATTGCGTCAAACGCATGCTTGTCTGGCAAATCGCAATTCAGGGGAGAATCGGCAGGTATCGGGTGCTCAGCAAGGAAGTCGGCTATGGCCTGACCCTTCACTGCCTTGAGGGGTCGATACATTATCGAGAACTCTATTAAGAGCAGAGCCCATTTAGCGAGTCGTCCCGTCAATATGGCCTTTGACATTAGATATTTGAGAGGGTCCACCTTTGAAATGAGATGGACTTCATGCGCTAATGCGTAATGTCTAAGCTTTGTTATTGCGAAGATCAACGCCAGGCAGTGTTTTTCAATGGGGGAGTAGTTGCTTTCTGCCCCCAGCAGAACCCGACTTAAGTAGTAGAGTGCTCTTTCTTTCTCCTGGTCATTCTCTTGTGCCCATAATGCGCCTAAAGAACCTTCAAGGGCGGCCGTGTAAAGAATGAGAGGCTTTCCCTTAACTGGAGCAGCCAACACTGGAGGGTTTTGCAGATACTGCTTGATCTCGTCCAGTGCGCCTTGGCATTTGTGATCCCAAACGAATGGGGTTCCCTTCTTCATCAGGTGACTGTAAGGACGGCACTTTCCTGAAAGATTAGCGATAAACCGCCGAATGTATGCAAGCTTTCCTTGGAGAGATCGCAGCTGTTTAAGAGTTCTTGGCGGAGGCATTTCCATGATCGCCTTGATTTTAGACGGATCTATCTCAATACCTCGGTGTCGGACGATGAATCCCAGGAATTTGCCCGAGGAAACCCCGAACGCACATTTTAGAGGATTCATCTTCAAATTGTATTGCCGAAGGCGTTGAAATACGGTCTTCAAATGCTCGAGATGTTCTTCGTATGATTTGCTTTTAACCACGAGATCGTCGATATAGCATTCGATGATTTCGTGTATAAGGTCGTCGAAGATCTTTGTCATGGCCCTCTGATAAGTAGCACCGGCGTTCTTTAAACCGAAGGGCATCACTTTATAACAGAATATTCCTAAAGGGGTCCTGAAGGCGGTGTGTTTCTGGTCTTCGGGATGCATCTTTATCTGGTTATACCCCGATGAGCCATCCATGAAGGAGAAAACCTCATGAGTGGATGTATTATCTATCATCAATTCGGTGACTGGCACTGGAAAATCATCCTTCGGTGACTGGCACTGGAAAATCATCCTTCGGGCAAGCTTTATTGAGATCCCGAAAGTCCACGCATATGCGCACCGTCCCATTTTTCTTCATCACCGGAACGATGTTAGCGATCCATTCAGGATATTGAACTTCCTGGATGAAGCCAGAGTCGATAAGCTTCTTGACCTCGGCGTTGATGCTCATTTCGAGCTCGAGGCGTATTCTTCTCGGCGCTTGTTTAACTAGCTTGACACCCGGGGATATCGCTAGTCTATGTACAGCAACTTCTGGATCTAGTCCTGGCATCTCGGAATAGTTCCATGCGAAGCAATCTTTATGCTTCACAAGGACGTCCTTTAACGCAGCCACCCTCTCTTCAGACAGCAGTTCGCTGACGAATGTCGGTCGCGGATCGTTTACCGTCCCCAACTCGATTTTCTTGAGGTTATCTGCAGTGGTATGTATTCCATCCTCCAGTTCCTTCGGAGCTGTGGGAAATTCTGAGATTACCTCATCATTGCTGTTTTCGAGGCACCAAAGAAGGCTGTCCATGTTCTCGGGTTCTCCTTTTAGTATTGTTATCATGTGACAGGTACGAATTCGCTTCCAGTCCCAATGTGGAACTGTTTTTTCTTTCATGGCCTTGGGTTCGTGCTTTTGTGGTGGTGCTACCCTCCAGTTGTCGGACAGAGCGAATTTACCAAGCTGGTACTGATCTTCGACCCAATTCTTGAAGGTGAAGTAATCTTCAAGAGAATGACCTATCACTTGATGGTAAGAGCAATAGTCCGGGTGTGAGGCTTCGCCCGCTTGTTCGGGGTGTTTAGACTCCGGCAATGTAAGCATTTGATGCTTTAGGGCAAGATCGAGTATCTTCTTCGTCTTTTCCCGAGGAAACGAGTATGCTCGACCCATTTTCTTCATAAGGGATAGATCAATAACACTTGACTCCCGTTTGCGTGGCTTCTTAGCCCTGCTTTGTTGCTGTTGAGCGCCTCTTTGGCCTTTCGACTTGTTTTTGCCTCCGCGTCGAGCCCTTTTTGTATCAGGTTGACATGGGGCAACATCTTTGTCTTTTACTGCCTGTTGAAGTAGGCGCTGCATTTTGGCTTTCTCATAGATTGTCATTTCACGATTGTGATCATCTCGGACTTTTTGACCCGCTTCCCTTATGAGTTTGCTCATTTGGTCTTCAAATGATGGGCTGGGAGATTTTTTATCAGGAACTTTTACTGGTTCAGGATTAGCGTCTTTCCCTTGAGCATCTGCTTCTTCATCAAAATTATGCACGACGTAACAGTCGCGGAGCAGCTCTCGTTTCCTGGAGCGAAAGTATCCGAGCCCGATCGTCTCCATCCTCCTATTAGGTAGCTTGTGCTGAGTTCCAGGGACGTTCCAAACCCTGTCATAGAATTTGGCCTTCCTAACGGTCTGTTCGAAGGGTATCCCCTGGCGTTTCAGCAGCCTCCTCAAGCCTTCCGTATAATATCAGGGTTGACGGATGGGCTGAAGTCTGTCCAGCGTTGGATCCGCACCGTGCCAAAGTTCTTTTTCCACCTTGTTTTCTTCGGAACGGTAGAATAGGATTGCCCTCTCGCCTTTTCGTCTGGGAGGGATATAAAATGTCTGCAATTCTTCCACACTGTCGTTGGCGAGCGCATCTGGTTCTTTATAATGTTCAAGCGGCACCATGGCTATCTGTAGACTTCGCTCTTCATCAGCAGAAGCTCGTATTGAAAGCCGAGCAGGGAATACAGCATGGACTTCGTCCTCCGAATCACCACCAAAGATCAGTGAAGGGGCGGATAGTCCCGGCTTGGTGTATTGGGGCGGACCCGAATAAATTATAGCCTCTTCTTCCTCGGTATCACTGCCGAAGATAGAGATGGTTGCGTTAGTTTTGTTCTCTGGTTTGTGACACTTCTCCGTATCTTCGAAATCTGGCAAGAAGTATTTGTCATCTTCGTATTTGCGGACTTCGTACACAGAGAACGAGTTCAGTTCTCCCGTCACGGTATACTCGAAACCATCCTTAAAATACTTCATACACTGATGTTGTGTAGAAGGGATGATGTTGTACTCGTGTAACCATGGTCGGCCGAGCAAAGCGTTGTAGCACGTCTTGGCGTCTATGATATGGAACTTAATGTCCGTGACGAGTAGCCCGAAGCGTAGCGTCAGTATCACAGACCCAAGAGTTCTTGATGACTGGGAATCGAATCCGGAGATGGTGATCTTGTCACGAGCAAGGTGCTGGACGCTCATGCAGATTTCTTTTAACACTCGCACGTTGAGAAGATTGACGGAGGATCCATTGTCAATCAGGATTTTGCCTATCTTAATATCGTGGCAGTATCCTGAGACATAAAGGGGGCGGTTGTGTTCACACGTCCCAAGGAGAAGGTCCTCGTCGCCGAAAGTGACATCAGCCGTGTGCACTTCCTCCAATTCATCCTTCATCTTTTCCTCTGCTAGGCAAGCTTGGAATTGTTCCGGATCTTGTAGTGCCTTGATCAACAAATCTCTCGCCTCCTTTGATAACAAAAGGGCGTCGAGAATACTGAGCTGTGAGGGCAGCTTTCTCAGATGTGCTAAGACGTTGTAATCCACCTTATTCTTCTTCGGCGGGTTGTTGGCGTTTAGCTCTTCCAGAACTTGGTCATCTAAGACGATATCTTCAGAGACCTTTTCTTTCCCTTTATCTTTTCTGTTCAAGGGTCCGAGGTTCTTTTCAGGCAACGTCCGATTCCACAGCCGGATATTTTCGCAGACCATTGGCTCTTCTTTTTTTCCCGAAGTTGACTCTTTAAAGAGAGGGGCAAGTTCTAGCTCCTCATCAGAATCTCTCCCGAATGTAGGCACTTGTGACCCGCCAGTGTTAACCATGTGACAATCGCCGGCAGTTCTTTCAAGCCCTTCGGTCGTATTTCTTTGCTCCCGACGAGTTTTACGCTTTTCCCGTTTAAAGCGTTGTCGATTAGCGACGTATCCTTGCCACCATCTATCGAAAGCTTTGCACTCTTGAGTAGGGTGCGAAACCTTCCGATGATATAAGCAATAGGAGGGGTGCGTTTCCACTTCATCGGTGATGTTTTCTCCAGAGGATAGTAGCTTCATACCCATTGATATGGCCTTAGCAAACTTTTTCCTCATCTTGAGTTGGCTTCTGTTGGTAGCGAAGGTGTTCTGGTCCAGCGGGATCGTCTTAGCTCTTTCATCGAGTCGCTGGTGCTTGGCCCTTTCAAATATGGCCGTCTCGCGTTCTCGATCAGCCTTACTTTTCAGTCGAGCTTCGTTAAGGAACGCGTCAATCATTTCGGCTGATAGCTCCAGAATTTTTAATTCGGTATCTGCCCCCAGCGTTTTAGTGCCAGAAGTCTCTTCATTGTTCGTGATCGAATGGGAGATCATATGACAGCTCGCTATATATTCCTCGGATTCATCTGATGAACTTTCTCCCTCATCTTTTTCTTGAAAGGCGTGATTGAGGAACTCTTGGAGTGTAATGGGAGTCCGTGCCTTTTGGTTGTACTCATCCAACACGTCAATTTGCTTTTGTAAGTCCGTGCGCTTATCGCTTGGCTCCACGGGTTTCTTAGATTTCTTCCTCTTCTTTCTCGAAGATTTTGACGGCTGGTTGCGAGTGTTTGAGCCACCACCATCGGTCTTTGGAGTTGGACGTGGCTTCAACATCCCCTCAATGACCTGTGGTTCCAAGGGGTTCTTCCACTTGATCGCTGGACATGTTTGAAGATCGTTTAGCATTCTCTTTGTCTTGGCTGATAATACGACCTCCCAAGGAGCTTCTTTAATTACGGAGCATGTTGCCCCCGGCGTATTCGTCCCCTTAGAGGTGTGGGGTTGCGGGGGATTCACCTTCCATTTGTCGGATAGCGCAAATTTTCCCTGACGGTACTGGTTCTCAAGCCAATTTTTGAAAACGTAACAATTCTCGATGGGATGGCCTAGCACTCGATGGTAAGGGCAGTAGTTGGGCTCGTTGACGTCATTCGGTTGCAACGGACATTTTGGATCTGGTAGATTTATGAGTCTGTTGTGCAACGCCAGCTCGAATAGTCTCCTCGTTTTATCGCGGGGGAAGGAATAAGGACGTCCCATCCTATCCTCAAGGGGTACGTACGGGCGCGTATTGTTTGGACGAGCAACCGGCTTCGAGTCGCTCGTTTGTTGTTGAGCATTAGCGACAACGATCGCTTTTCCCTTTCCTTTGTCATTTTGGGAGTCTGGCTTTGGGAGAGGGGGTTTATGGCCCATCTGGTCCATCTGCGCTAGTTTGTCAATCAAAGCCTGGAAGGTAGTCGGCTTGAAGAACATCATAAACTGTGAGATGGTTGCTTGTGGATCAAGGGTTCCAACAAACATTTCCACCGCAGGAGCTTCTTCTATGCGCTGCTCGCACTTCGACCATAGATTACGCCGCCGTATAGCGTACTGAACCCATGTCTCGCCGGGTCTTACCCTGGCGTTAATCAGTGCCGTCATCGGGGTACGTTCACTGGCACTTGCAAAACGTTGGGTAAACAGCAGCTCCATCTCCGCGAAGGTTTTAATAGAGTCATTGGGGAGCTCAGAATACCACTTGAACGCCGTATCTGATAAGCTTCCAACAAATTGGCGAAGCAACAGCTTGTCATCACCGCCAGTGTTGCCGCAGAGCGCCCTGAACTGGGCAACATGCTGATGAGGATTGCCCGTCCCCTTGTAGACATGGAACTTAGGAATTGTATAACCTGTCGGGTACTTAATCTGATCGTACCAACCCGGATATGGTCGCCCCGTCTTTACGACCTGACCGGCTGCTTCAGTCGCCTGATGCACCCGTATTTGCTGGGCAATGTATTCATCCAAATCAGCTTTTGATATGGTATCCTCTTTAGCTGCGGATAAAGCCGGTGGAGGATTTGATGTCTCTCCCCTATCGTCTTCAAGAATGATCGGGAGATCTCCAGCAGGTGGATCTTGTTGAATCATCATACCCACCATATCCTAGAACAGGAGGGCCATTTTCTTTATGTTGGCTGCCTGCTCCGCACTTCTTTATCTTTCTTCTTTAGTACGCGCCGAAGGAATTCGGCGTCCGTTTCTTGTTCTTGACGTTCTTCTGAAGAGGTTCCAGGGCTTTCGTTTGGCCCTGTAAGTGCAGCCATGGCGTTCATCATCTCCTGGAGCTTCTGTTGCTGCTCCTGAGCCTTGGTCACTGACCGTGTAATCGGTCTATGACTCGTGGACGTATGGCTGTCTTCTTTTCCCGATGCCATGTAAACCGTATGAACTGTTATGCCCCTTGACTTGGGGGTATTTAGGTTCACCATTTTTAACTTTTTCCGCTGACGCGGGGGTTTTCTCTGGCCTCCTTCTTTTGTGGGCCGTTGAGGTTGAAGGAACTATTGAAGGGGGCACCCTAGTAGCTGCTGTCCCCTGCTGTTTAATGGGACGGTTTTTGTCTTTTTCCACCTTTGCCTTTTTCTGGCGATGAAAGTGGTCCGGGTCAATCACGGAGTCTTGAACCCTCCGCCAAACTTTATAAATTTTTGACGACAGCCGTTGAGGGGGTTGTTCCTGCTTTGTCTCCGGAGCTTTCTCCATAGGCGGAGTTCTTTTCAATGTAGCAATTGGAGAGTTCTTTCTCACTTTCCTCAGCAATTCAAAGCTGTTCCCAGTTGGAACAGCAGCGTTGACCTCCACTATTGGAGCAGGTGGAGTTAGCCCTGAGGGGGAGTTGCCCCCTGCTTTCCTCACTCGTTGCCAATGGCGACGTCGAGCACGACGAGCCGTTGGGACTGGCTCAGAGATAGAGATAGCTTCTTTTTGCCCTCCGTCTGAATGAGGCACTGCCGGTGTTAACCTTTTAAAAACTGAGGTTGTTCCTTGCGGGGTAATATCCAATCTGTCAAAGACAGATCTTCGTGCAGGGGCAGGAGCAGGAATCATCAGTCTTGAAAAGACTGACTCTTTGGCGGGAGAAGCCTCCTTAACAACTTCCGGAACAGCGGCCGTTGCCTTTCTTGGGACAGCCCGTTTAGAGTCCTGATCTAGCCTGGTGAAAACAGAGGCTGTCGGTTTGGTAGCGGGCGATCCGTTGACAAGGGTCGTGGTAGCAGTGAGTCGGTCGAAGACCGACTTCTTGTTCACCTCCGGTGTAGGTACTGGCGTAGGAAAGCTTGTAGGTCGGATCATGGTCCCGAAGAACAGGCCAGTGTTGGCCTGGGTCACCTGTTCTACCGGCAGGGCGAGGAAAGAGGCCGCTTGGGGTCCATATGCTACACCTCTAGGTGAGGTGGAGCGTCCGTTGCAGTGGCACTTCGCGCAGTTGGTGCAGTTAGAATCCATGGATGCTTGAGTTCTGCGCCAGACAAAAGACCAAATCTTAGTAACTTGAAATCCGAAGGCAACCATTTAACAAACCTCGATTGGTTCGCGAGGACGACACACGAAGTGTGGAGTGGAAAGAGGAAGAGGTCCCACCGGGCGTGCCAGAATCTGTTCCCCTCCAAACGGTGGCCTAGACTTTGCGTCTTGCCTGAGATTCGGGGCATATGCTATTAGGTATTTCCATCCTTCAGTTCCACAATAAACAACAAGTCTAAAATGGTAAGATATCCACATCCAAAATGCTGAATAATTCAGATACCATAAAGAAAGGTAGATAAAGTAACATGTGGGTACAACGCATGATATTATGTGAGTTTAGTGGTGAACATCAATAAGTATTTGTTTCCTTCCAATAAAAGAGCAAAGATCTATTCAAAATTTGAAAGGGGCAGCGCCTCACGAGCCTTGCACGAGGGCGCCAGCACCAAGAGTTAAAAACTCTGAGGCAGCCTTGCACGAGGGCGCCAGCGCCAAGAGTTAAAAACTTTGAGGCAGCGCCTCACGTGCCTTGCACGGGGGCGCCAGCGCCAAGAGTTAAAAACTCTGAGGCAGCGCCTCATGTGCATTGCACGAGAGCGCCAGCGCCAAGAGTTAAAAACTCTGAGGCAGCGCCTCACGTGCCCCGCACGAGGGCGCTGGCGCCAGAACTAAAAGTTCTCTACCGTTGGATCAAACATCCAATGGAGATGATAAATCATCAAAATACAGAATTAAATTCTGATTGAGGAAATACTCCTCAAATCTTTCTAAACAATAAAGCTTCCTCTCTGTAAAACAGAGCGCCGTTGGATTAAAAATCCAAGGGTGATTAAAAATCACCAAGCTACAGAATAAGCTCTATAGGGGAAAATATTTTCCCCAATCTTTCTAAACAAGAAAGATTATACTCTGTAAAACAGAGCACCATTGGATTAAAGATCCAATGGTGACTAAATCACCAAATTACAGAATAAGCTTTGTATAGGAAAATATTTTCCCAATCTTGTTAAAAAAAATGTGTCTTCTGTAAAACAGAAGTCCTTAGATCAAAGATCCAACGGTGAATAAAATCCCCAAATCAATTAAGAAATCTCTCAATAAGAGATTTCCTTAACTGAATCAACAAATGTGCCTCCACTATATAAAGGCTCCAAGACTTCAAGTCTTAAAGAGAGGACCCTCCATAAACTTCAAGATTCAGAAGAAGTGCTAGCAAAAAGAGATTTAAAACAGAGAGGAAGGAAGAAGAACTTTCTTCAAGATAAATAGAGATCATAGTATCTCATCTGCATACCCAAGGGTTTAACCCTTATAAAAGAACATAGTTCTTTCCCTGGATCTGAGATCCATGAAACAAGTCTCCCATAAATGAGAGTTTAATTCTCGTAGGGATGAATTTGTTCTTGGGGATTGAAGATCCAGGGGAGAACAAAGAATTGAACTCTTCAGAAAAATGCACAAAGAAGGAAACAGCGTCGAGCACCTCATATGCCCCTCACGTGGGCGCTGCTTAATAAAGAGTGCTTAGCACTCAGTGGTTGGCGCCCAACGCCTCATAAGCCCTTCACGTGGTCGCTGCTAAATAAATAGTGCTTAGCATTTAGTGGTTGGCGCCCAGTGCCGAGCGCCTCATGTGCCCCTCACGTAGGCGCTGCTAAAATAAAAAGTGCCTAGCACTCAGTGGTTGGCTCCTAGCGCCAAGCGCCCCACGTACCTCTCTCGTGGGCGCTAATAAAATAAAGAGTGCTCTGCACTCAGTGGTTGGCGGCGAGCGCCCCACGTGCCCCTCACGGGGGCGCTGTCTAACATAAAGCGCTATGTAAATAGTGTCCAGTGCCATAAAGAGTGTTTATCATTTAATAAAAAACAAAGAAGTAGGGTGAGCCTCAAAGCCCATATCAATGCTCAGCATTGTTGGATAGAAAAGGGGGGCCGAGTCCAAACAAGTGTTTAACACTATATTCAAAAACTGAGTGGGCTGAGTCCAAGTTGACCAAAAGTCCCTAATTCAGATCAACCGAGCCCGTGTTCTTACAATTTTTCTAAATTGGTCTTAGTCCTAAACCCAACTACAGATCTCCCAACTGACATTGGTTCAAGGGTACATCTCCCCACACCTCTAATATATGTCGTTGTAATTCTTCAATGTCTTCAGAGAGGTGGCGGGTCCTGACAACCAACAATGCCATGGACCGTTATGTTCTTAAACTAGCCATAGACCGTAATGTCCTTAAACTAGCTGTGGACCGCAACGTCTCTAAACTAAAACCATGGAGCCCAAATGCTCTTTCTTTGGATCAAAAATGATCCCGAACCCCCGTTAAGTAGATCTTAGTCCAACATCGGATTAACGTATCCTTAACAAATATTTAAGTCGATCTTAATTTCAAACAAGGTTAACGATCCTTAAACCAAACCAAACCCAAATCTAAGAAAATACGGATTTGGGCTAATCCACGCCCTACGGGCGATAACATAAATTAGTCTTTGTATACAATACACGGGCAACCAAAAATAAAACAAACACACACGACACGAAGTGACCTTCTGGAGCAGGAGAAAGTAGTTACCGCGATGCAGTAACGTAATTAACTGCAGGGGCTTGCGCCTGCAGGGAAGAGCATCCCCACAATCAAAACCCCTCACAACGAGGGGGAATTTGACGAAATCTGCTACAACGGCCGCATCCGTCCAGACCTCAGATACACGGTGCCATAAATCAACTTGGTATCTTCAGAGAGGTGGATGGATAAATCCAAATAGCATCTGCCCCCAAATTCAGGCAAGATGACCTACGTGGTCCTGTCTCCCGTTTTCGGCGGTAAACAGATTCTGGCACGCCCGGTGAGACCTCTTCCTCTTTCCACTCCACACTTCGTGTGTCATTTTCGCGAATGAATCGCTGTTTAATATGGATGCCTCTGGATTCGAGGTACTAAGATTTGGTGTCTTGCTCCTACGCAGAACAGAAGGTGACATCGATGGCTTCCAACTACACCAATTGCAACAGCAACTCTCACTCCGCCCTGACTGGAGGAGTGACTTATGGGCCCCAAGAGGCCTCCATCTTTGCAATGCCAGTGGAGCAGGTGACTCAGGCCACCACTGGATTGTTCTTCGGGACCATGCTCCCGCCAATAAACATCAATGCTTCAGTGCCATCACAAGAGGCCCCGAAAAAGTCAGTCTTCGATCGGCTTGCAACTACTACGGCCCATCTAAACGGGTTGTTCAATTCCGACGCCTCGGTCTTTGACAGACTGGGCCAAGGCTCCAGTGGGCCTGTAAAGAGGCCTGCAATACCTGAAGGGGTTATCCCGAAGCGGATATCCATTCCAGCTCCGGTAGACGAAGTCGTCAAAGGGGCTTCTCCTGCTAATGGATCGGTCTTCGCAAGACTGGTCGTTCCAATTCATGCTACGGGTGAGATCGTTACAAGTGCTTCCCCTGTTCGAAAGTCAGTCCTCGACAGGTTAAACGTTCCCTCTCGACGGACGTCAGTTTTCGACAGATTGGCACCAACAGTAGCCTCTCATCAAAGCAAGAGGCATGAAGAGGTCGCTTCTACAAATGAGGTTATCCCATCAGCAAGACATGCTCGACATCGCCACTAGCTCCGAGTGAGAAAAGCTGGGGGAAACTCTCCTTCTAGACTTATCCCACTAGCTCCGATGGTGGAAATTAATGCTGCCGTTCCAACTGGGAACAGCTTCGAGCTGCTCAGGAGGGTGCACAAGAACTCTCCAACCGCCATCTTGAAGAAGTCTCCTCCGCCTGTTGAAAACACAACACAGGTGAAGACATAACAGTCTCCTCAACGGTTGTCCTCCAAGAGCCACAGAGTCTGGCGGAAAGTCAAAGACTCTGTAATTGACGAAGAATGCTCTCGCCGGCTGAAGAAGACGATGGCTCGGCAAAAGAAGGACCATCCAACCGCCATACCACGAAAGGTATCATCTACATGGGTGCCTACCGCAACAGCCCCTCAACTTTGACCTCCTATATGAGGAGAAAGCCGGAGAAGATCCCCCTGCCCGCGGCAAATTTCAATGGTGAACCCAAACGCCCCAAGTCTGGGGGCATGGTTGTGCATACCGTTTACATGGCATCCGGAAAAGAGGATAGTCGTGATTCCGTGAGTCATCGACCACTCACACGGTTTCTGACGAAAGCTCAGGAGCAACAACAAAAGCTCCAGGAGATGTTAACAAGGATGGTGTCACGACCCGAATGTACGGAACGTGACTGGCACTTAAATTACGAAACGTCTCAAGGCGCAACGTAATCTAAGTAAGCCAAAACCCAGAAATGTAAACCATTTAAAGCAATAGAGTGAATGAAAACTTATTAAAAGAAAGCGATTTTAACCAAAACAAGTCGCATTAAATATTTTTTTAAAATATCAAAATTCCCGAAAATTTCGGCAGAGTCTCCTTTGTAAATACTGGCCCCCAAACGGATACAACACATGAAAATACATATGTATATGAATAAAGGCATCCCCACGCGGGAGCTAGCTCTTCGCAAATGGCGGAATCACAACCACATGCAATAAATATATATCAAAGTGCACAGTAAGTATATAAAAGCACGTAAGTAAGAAAACAACTCGTTGGCTCAAGTGAGCATCGACACCAGAAATAGAATACATACAATCTTACAAGCTCACCATCTAAGTCCAGCGTATGAAGGGTAGATGGAGTATACTAAATACAATAAAATACATGGTGCGAGCAAAAGAAAATCCTCCCAAAACCACCTATCAGCGAGCTGCAAGTCAAAGCAAACGAAGCGGAAAAGAGAGTACGCCCGCCGCTACGGTGCTGACAGGTCAGACCTGCAAGATACTGTAGCACAACAGGGGTGAGTTGCCAACTCGTGAGTAGTAAGTAACATCTAATAAGGCTATCGTAAGCATGAACGTAGATGCATAACCACCTAGATATACTGATATGATGCGATGCACTAGTATGTGTGCAACATGAATGCATAATCAATATAAAACCTGAATATATTTGGTACGAGAAAATCTATATTCTTATCTTAGTAAAACTTTTATGAAATAACTGAAGTATCATCAATGAAATCAACTGAAATCCGTGTCAAGTATCGACACTAAATATGTATATATCAATGCCTCAATATCTCAATGTCTCGATATCTCAATGTCACAATATCTCAATATCTCTGTATCTCAAATCTCAATATCTAAATATCTCGGGCCCCGTCAGTCCGGATCAGCCAATATCATCAAATCACAGGACTACGGTCGGTATCCTCCGGATATCCGCCGCGTCATAAATAACCGGTAGGTAGTGCTCTCCTACCGGGATCATCGTCATCCCCATAAAAACTATCTCGCCATGGGGTACCATACCGGGTCCACCATGTACCCGCAGACGGTGCACCCCCCTCCTCAAATCGGGTATATGATACTGCTCAAGAATCGAGAAAACTCATGGTGGACGCCACACACATCACATCACGAGAAAACCGTAACTTTCTGTTTTTAAAATGATAATAGGTTTTTAAAATTCTTGCGGTTTTCCTAAAAATCCAGAAATCTCATAAATACTGAAGTCCTTGAGAAAAATCACAATATACATGCATGCCAGTGATGTGGAAATCTATGATATGGTAATATATATACACCATGCGAAGTACGACCAGAAACTATGCATGAATCATGATGCAATGGGGTATGTATATATGATTTACGATCCTACGTATCCATCTTAACGAAATAAACATACAAGTATAAGTCTATGAATCATATATGATGCAAATACACTAATAAAAATTCTAAGCGAGTTCTATAGTGTTCGTGATATAGCAATTACCAATGGCGTGTGTTTTCGCATAAATAGCGCACGTGCAACAGGAACCAATGGCAATGGTGCAAGTGTCCTATGATGATGTCACACACACACACACACACAAGATGATGCAATGAAATCAGACGACTAACTGGATGCTGCGCATATAAATGCAAATACTATTAGTACTCCTACTGTCGGGCGCCTTGCACCATCCTGACGATCCCCCCATAGATGTGTACATCTACTCACCGGGACGCCTCGGCTAAACCGATCCGACCTCAGCCTTGTCTTTCCGCGTCGCGTCCGACGTCTCTGCACCTAATCCTGGAATCGCACATGTTCGCCGCGGAAAACGGGAGACGAGACCGCGTAGGTCGTCTTGCCTGAATTTGGGGGCAGATGCTATTTGGTTTTGTCCGTCCACCTCTCTGAAGATGCCAAGTTGATTTATTGTACCATATATCGGAGGTTTAGACAGATTCTGTCATGACCCGAAGGTACGGAACGTGACTGGCACTTAGATTACGAGACGTCTCAAGGCATAACGTAACCTAACTCAGCCAAAGCCCAGAAAATCTAAACCATAACCAAAAAGAGTGAAGGAAAACCTTTTATGAAAATGATTTTAAACCAATTAAGCTATATTAATCCCTTTTTAAAATATCAAAATTTTCCAAAAATTTCGGCAGAGTCTCCTTTGTAAATACTGGCCCCAAACGGGTACAAACAAGAATATATATACCTGTAATGAATAATGGCAACCCCAAGCGGGAGCTAGCTCTTCGCCTAAGGCGGATCACAACCACACGCAATATATATATATATATATATATATATATATATATATATATAACATCAAGTAAATAAGCATAAATAAACACAAAAGTAAGAAAAACATAACGTCGGCTCAAGTGAGCTCGACCCCAGAGAAATAATATATACACAAATCTCTCGGTCTCATCACTAGGTCGCATATACAATAGAAGAAGTGGTAGATGGAGAATACTTGATACAATTATAGTACAAAAGTGACCTCGCAACCCACCTACGAGTAATGTCGCGAGTCCGAGCAAAAGAAGCCAAGGAAAGGTACGCCCTCCGGTACAAGGCTGACAGGTCCGACCTGCAAGACACTGTGGCACAACGGGATGAGTTGCCAGCTCGTGAGTAGTAAGTAACATCTAATAAGGCTATCGTAAGAATGCACGCAAATGCGTCACAATCTGCATATCTAATTATGATGCGATGCCACTAATATGTATGCATATGGATGCAAAATCAATACGAAATCTTTAACTGTTTAGTACGATGATATCTGCATTCTTAACTTAAAACAATATCTGTACAATAGCTAAGGTATCATCAATTAAATCATCCAAAAACAGTGTCAAGTATTGACACAAAATATGGATATATATCTGTCTCAAGGTATCACTATGTCAATATCTCAATACCTCGGGCTCTGTCAGTCCGGATCGGCCCATATCATCAAATCTCACGACAATGGTCGGTATCCTCCGGATATCCGTCACGCCAGACATCACCGGTAGGTAGTCTTCCCCAGCCAGGCTCATCGTCATCCCCACAAATACACTCTCGCCACGGGGTACCATACCGGGCCCACCATATACCCGAGACGGTTCCTCCACTCTCGCCACGGGTCTCGAAATCCAACAGAAAACATGAAAACTCATGGTGGACGACACATACATCACGAGAAAACCGCAACTGATAATTTAAAACATAATGAGTTTGGAAAATTCTTGCTGTTTTCCCCAAAATCCAGAAATCTCATTAACAGTAAAATCCTCAAGAAATCATAATATCTGACATGTTGTAAATGATAGATGCCAATGAAATCGATATTATGCAATGTAATTTATGATGAGGAATCTATATAAGAATGATAATGAAGTGAGGTATATACATGCTTTGCAATTCAATGTATCATGCATGATGCAAGTGTTTGATACTAAACTAAGCAGGTTCTAAAGTGCTCGTGGCATGACAATTACCAAAGGCGTGTGTATTCACATGAATAGTGCGTGTGCAATATTAGCCAATGGTAATGGTGCAAGTGTCCTAAGAGGTGATATCACACATAGCTATATAGATAACCATACGATACCGGCAGATGAATAACTAGAAAGCTATGCATATGAATGAAACTACTACTAGCAACCCTAAATGTCGGGCGTCTCGCGCCATCCAGATGATCCCCCCATAGATGTGTACATCTACTCACCCGGACACCTCGCTAATCTGATCCGACCACAGCTTTGCCTTTGCGCGCCGCGTACGATATTTCCGCAACCGATCCTAAAATTGCACAACACAAAACATAAGATTATATATCCTGAAACGACGCAAAATCGCAATATGAAAAAATCAACGTTCACAAGTTAGGCACATTGTGCACTTGGTGCACGGAACACACACGACAATCACTACAACCTTAACTAGAATCGTCGTTCGGAACAACCGTCAAAACTAAAACCCGATCAAACCAATTTCACATTTGCACACCCTAATTACCGTAGGAGATGCTAATAATATAATCAAGATATCAAAATTAATTCACCACCTAATTATTTAGAAAACCTAGTAAGCACCTAAATTCCATATTTTGTGCAAATATCGAGGATTAACGATATAGTGATCACATGCTAGCATAATCATCTAACTACACAACTAGCTAGCCACTACATTTGATTTAACCTATTTGAAATACTTCAAACCCTAAATCCAAAATCAAACCCTTTTCTTGAATTCCTTAAACAAGCAATTACAACCAAATTCACACTTGAAAAACCTAGATTAGCATAGTTAAACTACAAATTAGCCATTAGGTTAGAATTTTACCTCTCAAGTTTTGAACCCTAGCTTGCACTTAACCTCCAAAGATAGCCTCCTTTCTCCATGATTTACACTAAATTTGGCTTAAGAAGAGATAAAATAAGGATTTGTTTTGAATTTGTGAAGAAATTTGTGGATTTTTTGATGGATTTGTGATGAAATTTGAAGCAAAAAGAGATGGGGAAAAATGGGGAACTGCAAGGGAGGCTCTCGGCCTAGGGGGGAAAGTGGGGAAATGTGAGAGAATTGTGTGGAATTTTCCATACAAAAACTCTCTCTCAAGTGCAATTAATGCTTATCACATCAATTCCTATTAAAAATTTCATTTTATTTCATTTTAGACCATAGAAACAACTAGACTTGTAAAAACTTGATAAAATTTATGTTACCAGTAGGTTTTAGTTTGTAATGGTTCCTAAGTATGTAATTCACCCATTCAAATTTGTATTTATCACTAATTTAATGTATATTTAAAAGTTTAAAATAATATATAAAATAATTAATTAAGAAAAATTATTAAATGACTAGAAATTTATAAGTAACAAATAATTAACCAAATACTAGCAATTTCATACCTAAATTTTGTATAATTAGGCCTATATTGAAAAATAATTATTTTTACGTTTTACGGAAAATACTGATTATTTTACTTATTATCGAAAAACTATCTAAACGATTTTCAAAGTGTTACAGATGCGGCCGATATAGCATACTTAGTCAGATTCCCTCTCATTGTGAGGGGTTTTTGATTGTGGGACGCTCTTCCCCGCAGGCGCAAAGCCCTGCAGTTAATTACGTTACCGTATCGCGATAGCCACTTTCTCCTTCTCCAGATGGTCATTTCGTGTCGTGTGTGTTTGTTTTATTTTTGGTTGCCCATGGATTATATATGGAGACTAATTTATGTTGTCTCCCGTAGGGCGTGGATTAGTCCAAATCCGTATTTTTTTAGATTTGGGTTTGGGTTGGTTTTAAGGATCGTTAATCTTAATTTTAGATTAAGATCAACTTAAATATTTGTTGAGGATACGTTAGTCTAATTCTAGACTAAGATCTACTCAACAAGATTTTGGGATCATTTAGATCCAATGAAAGAGTATTTGGACTCTATCGTTTTAGTTTAGGGACATTGCGGTCCATAAGTTTAAGGACATCATAGTCCGTAAAGTTTAAGGACATCATAGTTCATAGTTTAAAGAGGTCATAGTCTATAGAGTTTAGTTTAGGGATGTTGCGGTCCATAAGTTTAAGGACATCATAGTTTTATGGAGTGTCTGGTTGTCGGGACCCGTCACCTCTCTGAAGACGTTGAAGAATTACAACGACACATATTAGAGGAGTGAAGATATGTACCCTTGAACCAAGGTTGGTTCGGAGATCTGTAGTCAGACTTGGGACCAAGGCCAATTGTGATCATATGGGCTCAGCTGGTCTGAGCTACGGACTTGTGGCCAACTTGGACTCAGCCCATTCAGTTCTAATTAAACTGTTAAACATTTGTTTGGATGTTGAACATTTGTTTAGGCTTAGCCTCTTTTGTTCAATAATACTGAGCATTAATTTGGGTTCTGACACCCCTTTTTCTTTTGTCTTTTATTGAGTGTTGAACACTCTTTGTAGCGCAGAGTGCTTTATGTACAGAGCCTTTATATACGGAGCACTTGGCGCTGAGCGCCAGACCTGGAGCACTGAGGCGCTTCTTATGAAATAGCGCATACATGAGGAGCACGTGGCGCGCTGAGCGCCAGACCTGGAGCGCTAAGGCGCTTCTTATGAAATAGCGCACACGTGAAGAGCACGTGGCGCGTCAGGCGCTGAGCGCTAAGACGCTTCTTATGAAAATGGCGCACACGTGAGGAGCATGTGGCGCTGAGCGCCAGCTAATGAGTGCAGAGCGCTCTTTATTAAGTAGCGCCCACGTAAGGAGCACGTGGCACGCTTGGCGCTGAGCGCTAGCCAATGAGCAAAGCGCTCTTGATCAATTCCGTGCTTAGAGAATTAAGAGACTTTCTCTCGTGGATCCAAGAACTAAGTTCTTATTTTAATAGGAGATGCTACGATCTCTTCTGTTTTTGTGAAAGACTTGTCTTTGTCTTATAGATCTATGATCTAAAGAGAACTAAGTTCTTCTCCCTCCCTTTTTTTTTATGATGAGATGCTCCAATCTCTTCTACTCTTATGAAAGACTTCTGTCTTTGTAGATCTATGATCTAGAAAAAGAACTAAGTTCTTCTTTTTTGATGAGATACTTTGATCTCTCTGTTTTATTTACCTTGAAGAGATTCTTCTTTTCAGAGCTTGCTCTTCTCTTCTTTTTTTTTTGAGAACTCGAAGTTTTTTAAGGGGGTTCTTCTCTGCTAATGATCTTGATCCTCCTCCCAGACTTGAAGTCTTGGGTCTTTTATATAGTGGAGGCAAGTTTGTTGATTTGGTTAAAGAGATCTTTCATTGAAAGATCTATGATTGATTTGGGGATTTTATCCCCCGTTGGATCTTTGATCTTATGGCTTCTCTTTTACAGAAGATTTTTCTCTTGTTATTAACAAGATTGGAAAATATTTTCCCAAACAGAGATTATTCTGTAATCTTGGTGATTTTATTAATCACCATCGGATCTTTAATCCACGGTGCTCTATTTTACAGAGGGCAATCTTTCATGTTTAGGAAGATCCGAGAAATATTTCCTCAGTAGAATTTGATTCTGCATTTTGATGATTTATCATCTTCGTTGGATCTTTGATCCAACGGTGGAGAACATTTAGTTCTGGCGCCAGCGCTCTCGTGCATTGCACGTGATGTGCTGTCACAGAGTCTTTGACTCTTAGCGCTTAGCGCTCTCGTGCTTTGCACATGATGCGCTGCTTCAGAGTCTTTGACTCTTAGCGCTGGCGCTCCTGGCGCGAGTGCTCTCGTGCTTTGCACGTGAGGCGCTGTCTCAGAATCTTTGACTCTTAGCGCTGGCGCTCCTGGCGCGAGCACTCCCGTGCTTTGCACGTGAGGCGCTGCCTCAGAGTCTTTGACTCTTAGCGCTGGCGCTCCTGGTGCTGGCGCTCTCGTGCTTTGCACGTGAGGCGCTGCCTCATTAATAAAGGTGTCTTTTGACCTTCTTTCTCCGCTTTTCCTGAGTCAAACTTCTCTTTTCCAGATCTTGGAAATAGTTCCATCATGCACAGCATTTTCTGTGCCTAGACTTAAATGTCTCCCTTCATAATCTGAAGCAATGCTTCTCTTCTCTCTCACTTTTTAGAGAATCATTTTGACAGAGAAGAGCTATAGCTTTTAATCGTCCGCATGCTCGCCGGCAGCCATGGGAGGTGCCCATTAAGGAAATTGTTTCTCGTTTTGCTGCGCGCTTGGTGAACCCTACTCTTTCGGATGACCAATGCGACACGGTGCTGCACGAGCTCTTGACTCGTATAGGATCTCCTCTCCCCATCGGCTCCATTTGGCTCCGGATGGTCTTCTTGTCCGTGATCGATGATATTCCCCCTCCTCCGGCGGAGATGATTCCGGCAATGCTCGACGCCGCGGAAGACAAGATCGAGTGCTTCCACGAGGCACTTTTGATCACAACAGCTCTGAGGGACCGCTCTACTCGGCTGCTAAGCCAGATACGGGCTCAGCAGGTCGTCATTTCTGCCTTTTCTGATGGGTGCGGTGCTGACCGATGGGTAGCTACTCCTCGTGAAGATTACCGCTTTGTCATGGTGGAGAAAGCAGAGAGGGAGTTAGATAATTTTATTCATAGTTTTGTGAATGCCTGTACTTTCGATCCCATGTCTGGTGATCTATTTCCTGTAGAATAAAATATTCAATTAAATGCTTTGTTTTTTTATCGTTGAACACATGTTCTTCCTCTGATATGTGAATGTGCGTAGATGAATGAGCCCAGTTTCACACATATCTGTAAACGAAACTTAAGCCGGCATAAATAGGAACAAATAGCTCTTGGCCGAAGATTTTGGCGGGAACAGCACACAAGCAATTAAGAAGATAAATATACGAATAGTCGCGGACACAACGAAACAAGGAAATCAACGCGCTCTAATTAAACGCGCATGCACTTGGAGCACAAACGCGCTCGCGATAACGCCATAACCCACGACTAAGATCGCTATACGTGACCACAACCATGTCTAAAACCCAAATCGCAACAATCGCGCACTCACAACACTCTAGATATTATATGAAACTAGGTTGTAGTTCAATTCAACCTCAAACTCACTTAAACCCCAATTATTCCAAAAACCTAGTAAGCCTCCATTTTTTTCCATTTTAGTTCAAATCTTGATATTTTAACAATTCTAGTGGCCACAATACTTACTAAATATCTTAATTAAGTCACAAAAACCATTACTAAAATTTTATCTCACCAATTTATATTAATTTTAAAAACCTAGTTTGCAAAATTATCTAATTTTAACAATTTTAAAGTAACACTTTACAAACTGACAACTAAACTAGATTTTGCATGTCATAAAGTATTAAACTACACATTGTAATCATGATCAATTTATAAAATCTTTAACTTGATTTAAAAACCCTCTCTTGAATTTTAAATCTTAAAATTAAAAGCATAATCAAACTCCTAATTAGGCTAGATTAAAGTAATTATACAACAATTTACCATTGGGTTAGGATTATACCTCAAAGATCATGAGATCCAACATGCAACTTGTCTCCAAAATGGTCTCTTGCCTCAAGAATCCAAGCTAGAATGAGCAAAGAATGATGGTTAAAGGTTAATTGAGGAATTAGTAGGATTTTGTGTTGATTTTTGAATGGATTTTTAAAAAATTTTTGTGTTGGAATGAAGTGGGAAAATTGGGGGCTGCGCCTAGATGAGGCTCGGCCACAGTGAGGGAAATAAAAAGAGAGAGGGAGAAGTGCGTGGAGGTGTGTAAACATGTGTATAAGTTTCCCAATTATTACCTTTTTTTATTATTTTCTTTAATTAATTAATTCTTTTATTTGTATGAAATGAAATGAGTTGAATGTGGAGAGAGAGAGAGAGAGAGAGAGAGAGAAGCTGCACAATAGGCTCAGCCAAAAGGAAATGGGAGGGGTGTGTGTGTTTGTTTGTAGAAATTTATAGGTTAAACACCCTTCAAGTCTCATTTAATGCACATTTCTTTAATTCTATTTTAATTTCTTTTTTCTAATTACACTAGAATTCTCTAGAACTTGGAGATAAATGGAGAAAAATAGAATATGTTACAAACTAAATTTTGTGTTGTCATGGTTCACTAATGAATGATTAACTCATTCCAATTTGTAATTTTCACCAATTTTAATGTATAGCTGAAAGCTTAAAATAATATTAAAATAATTAATTTAGGAAAAATATTTAAGTAAACCAATAATTATATGTGACTAAATAGATATCAAATACTAGTAACTACATAGTTAAAATGGGCGTATTTAAGTCTATAATGAAAAATAATTGTAGTTAAGTTTTACGGAAAATACAGTTTATTTTACCGATTATCAGAAAATTCACCTAAAGGATTTTATTTATTTATTTTTAAAACGTTGCAGATGGCCGCACTTACTGGGAAGAAAGAAAGCTCGGAAGTATCGTCGGAACAACGCCAGAAGCAGGAGACCGACACAGAATTCCTACGGTGGATTCTTGAAAAGAAAGACAAGGAAACCGTGGAGCAAGAAACTAATATAAAACAGATGGCGCTTCTCTTCCAAGATATGGTGGGGATGATGATCCAACCGGATCCTCCGGCCGAAAACCCTCCAATAATCATTGAAGACGACAGATGGGAGATATCAAACCCTCCTCCGGCTTTATCAGCAGCCAGGGAGGAGACGATCTCTAAAGCTACCCTTGATGACTACATAGTGTTAGGGTCAAAATTTGCACCCCAGTTGACCGGGTCAAAATCAAGGTCAATCCCGAGTAAGCGGGCCCAAGCTCAAGCAAGTAGGCCCATGCCCAAGTCGAGCCTCGTGGCCGGCCTTGCCATGCCAAAATAAAAATCATGTAATAAATAATTTTGATGTAATTTTTTATGCATGAATGTAAGCAAAATGGGCATAAAGCCAAATTTTTGTAAAGCCCATGGCTTATGTGCAAAAAGAAATAGCACATGAGGCATGGGATGAGCAAAATGCCATTTTGTAAAGCCCAATGGGCTATTTGTAAATGTGTAAGCCTATATAAAGCAACATGATGATGAATAAAGCATACACTTTTCATTTCTCTCAAAAAGGTTAGGGTTTTTGTGCCTCCTTCTCCAAGGTTCTAAACGTTCTTCTTTTTTGAATTAAATCAAGAATTTTACTCTTCCTTTTTCAAAACTAAATAGTTTTTCACCACAAAACCCACAAAGGGGAACTCAGATCTTCCATTAGATCTCAAAAAGGAGAGATTTTTAAAATCTCATACTTCTTATTCTTCAAGATCCGGCCAACAGAGGAGGAAGAAGGAGACCCGCTTCCAAGAACCCTATTTTGGGGAAGATCCAGGGCTCAAGGGAGAAGCCCCTTCCATCAGCTCCAAAATATCTTAGGAGTTCAACTCCTCAAAAATATATATACATATATATAAAAAATAATAAATATTTCCTTTTTGGAGCACAGCTCCCAGTGCAGGGACCAAGTCCCTTCTGCTGCTGACTCTTAGCGCTCGTGTGCCAGGCATGTGGGGCGCTGGCGCTCTGGCGCCCAGCGCCCGCGTGTCAGGCACGTGGGACGCTGACGCTCTGGCCCCCAGCGCCCGCGTTCCTTGCACGTGGTGCGCTGGCGCACAGCGCCCGCGTGTCTTGCACGTGGGGCGCTGGCGCCTTCTCCCATGCATCCTTTGGATGCCATTTCCCTTATATATATATAGACACACATACACACACACACACATACTCCACAACACTGTAAAAACTCTGCGGGCCCCCCGATATATCCAAAATCCCTTCAAAATACAAACACTGCACATTGAGTTCGCATGACCAGTTTAACCCGTTAATCGGAGTTTCCCTCGCTCCAAAGGCGAGGGGTAATTAACAACAGCTTAGTCCGCGGCTACCGGAGATTCGGTTCCCCACAATCAATAAACCCCAGCCTACCCTAGGAAGGGGGAATCTGTAGTACGCCTGACAAGCGCGCGCGTATTCCCATCTCAATGGGGTGACGAAAAACACATTACAGATTCTGGCACGCCCGGTGGGACTAATCTCTCCTCCCATATTTCAGGTTAAATATCCTTGCGAATTCAATCAATATATATATATATATATATACTAAATTAATGCTCTTTCATCAACATGCAGTGTTTTCAAGCAATCAATTTTCAAAAATGTCTCCAAAGATGAACTTAGCTCCCGTCTCCTAAACGATGAAGATAGACGCCAGGACGGTCCTCCCGGCAAGTCTCGGACCACAGTGGGAAGAACCGCTGCTACAATTTGGGTGTATTCTGTTTGTCTTGGATAATGCCATCCCCGCATCTTAAGCTCCAGCAACAGACAAACCGGCCTTGAAAAGCAAGAGGCCAAATGTGGTGGTCTCGAGGGCGCCCCAACCCAGACGCAAGTCGGTGTTCAAACGGCTCTCCGTGGCCCCAGCTGGGGGCAAAGCTGTTAGAACAAAAGAAGATGCCAGACGTCGTGGGCAAGCCCAGGCGATACCTTCAACGAACACGTGGGCAGATGTCTTCTCAAGCCTCCCCATCACTCAGCCTATGGCGGCTTCCCGAAGAGCAGAAGCCTGCCAAGCGCTTACGGCAGAGAAGCTGAGGCAGAAGCGGCTCAGATACAGAGCCAACAAAAGGGCCAGGGCTCTAGCCATATTAAAATTTATGAATTTCCAAAGCCCGGACCGCTCCGCGAAACCAGCTGCCGGTGATGAAAGGATGGCTGAATGTGTTATCCACACCGTATACATGGTGGGCACGCGTCCCAGCGACAACCTTCACAGCAAAAGCAAGGATGGGGCCACCACATCTCAAATCCAATCTGGTGTGAATATGGCTACCACATTCCAAGACCGGCCTCCCGTGGAAGGTAATGAAGACCTTTCCAGTGAGGCTGATAAGCAGAGAGAGCCCTCGATTCACAAGGAGTCGAGCTCAGAAAGCGAAGAGAAGCCAATCTTCCGTCCCAAGAACGCAGAGCAGCAACTTCTCCAAGAGCTCCGAAAATGGATCAGAAGTAAAGATAAGGAGATGGCCAAACTTTACTCCAAAATTGATGACTTGACGAATGTCGTCTTGCAGCTCACAGCCCGACTTGCCTCTCAGCCGTCCAATGAAGCGCAGGGCTCTGCTCATGAACCGGGAGACGGTGTCCCGAGACAGCCGACGCCTATTCCCTCAAATCCAAAAGTGGGCGGACCGCATGAAAGTCAGTCACATCCTATCTCGGGAAATTTCTTGGCTACCGATGACAGTAGTCCGCTAACTCAAGATCAAATCATGGATTTAGTTGCCAACAAAGTCAAAACATTGGTAGCTGAAGCCGAAACGCAAAAAGATGTTAGCAGTAGTGAGGGACCGTATCCTGCTTAGTATGATCTGGTAGAATTTCCTAGCGGCTATGTCATCCCTAAATTCAGAAGATTCAATGGGACGGGAAATGCGAATCAGCACATCGCCAACTTTAAAGACTCACGCGGGAATACTGGGGGCAATGATGCGCTTCTCCTCCGCCAGTTCGTTAATAGCTTGACCGATATTGCTTTCGACTGGTATGCGAGCATACCGGATGGCTCCGTCACAACTTTCATCCAAATGGAGTCTCTGTTTCAGCAGAGGTTCATAAGCGTCAGCGATAAGATAACCATTGCCGACCTCGTAAGGACCAAGCCAAAGAACAACGAAAGTGACACGGATTTTATAACCCGATGGCGCAATCTCTCCGTCAAATGTGAAACGCCGATAGAGCAGGACCAATCTGTCAGTCTCCTTGTCGGAAATCTCAACAATTGGATGGCCCCGTTTCTATGCACCGCGGGTCTCAAAATATTCCAAGAGCTGACCAGGAAATTTCAAATGTTGGAACGCTCAAAGCAGGAGTTCTCTTCGGATTCCCAAAATAACAATAGGTCATGGAGAAACTGAAAAGAAGAAAATCGTAAAGGCGGAAACTCCGATGATTCTGAATTTTTCAACACTTCGGCTAACCGAAATAAGTTAGGGATGAGCGGGCCTAATTCCAACCAGCCTCGGAAGCCAGTGTTCAGAGAGGGAGGAGAATCTCCACTGAAAGAAAAGCTGGATAAGGTATATTCCTTCAGAAGGGACAAAATCTGTAAAATATTAAAAGACGCCCTGAGGAACGGTCTACAACTGCCAGAGTCAAAAAGACCGCAGGAAGCGAATATGACTGACGACCCCAAATACTGCCCCTATCACAGAGTGATAGGTCATGCCATTGAGGACTGCTTCGTCTTCAAAGATTGGGTCGAAAAGCAATACAAGGCAGGAGAGATAAAACTGTTTAAAGGCATGTTAACAAACAGTCAAGTTGCGACCGCCAATTTCATACAAACGGAGACCAAAGTCCTTCGTGAAACTGATTCTCTCAGACATCTGCCTTTCTCTGAAAACAGTTGACCACCATGTCATTAAACTGGGAACAGTCGACCTTTAAGTCGTTAAACTGAGGATGTAAAAATGTGTAAATAAAAAAAATATGTGTGTGTGTGTGTGTGTGTGTGTAAAGCCAAAATGATGGGGAAACTCGTAATAAAAATCAGCGAGTAAAAATAAAAATAAAAATAAAGCCAAAATGATGGGGCAACTCGCAATAAAAATCGGAGAGTAAAAATAAAAATGAAAATAAAGCCGAAATGATGGGGCAACCGCGAATAAAAAGCCGAAATGATTGGGCAATCCTGACCTTCGCGATAAGAAAAGCTGAAATGATGTAGCAATCGGGGTAAAAAAATGGTGAATGATGAGTCGCTCCTGGTACATATTCCAGTGCAGCAATGCAGACACCAACCAAATTCCAAACTCAAATCCCTAACGACGAATGATAAGTTGCTCATGGTACCATATTCCAGTGCACCGATGCAGACGCCGTTGAAAACCCAAATTCTCAAACGGCGAATGATGAGTTGCTCCTGGTACCATATTCCAGTGCAGCGATGCATACGCTAACAAAAATTCAATCTCCCAAAATTCTCCCGGCCCTACAGTTGGTCCCCAAGTTGACTACCGTATACAATCCAATGGCTCAAATAATTCTTATCATACCCATACCCCACCGCAATTACAAGTCCAGCGGTCGGTCTCCGCCCTTGGAATTATGATCCATTAGGAAGACCCACTCATATGTCCTCCGATGCATGAGGAGAAAAAACCTTCGTGGGATCCTTACGACTCACAAAGGAAAAAACACACTTGGGAGTTCTCACGACTCCTAAGGAGAAAATACACCTACGGGATCCTTACGACCCGTAGGGAGAAGATGCTTTGTAAGACCCTTACGCTCATAAAGTTGAAAATCCTTAGGTGATAGGGATCTAAACCTGTCTACTAAGCCATCGCTTCACAATAGGCAAGGGCAAATGATGAGTTGCTCCTGGCATTATTCCAGTGCAGCAATACAGATGCCACCCAAAAAGCCAATTCCCAAATCCTACCGGGGCAAATGATGAGTTGCTCCTGGTATTATTCCAGTGCAGCAATGCAGATGCCAAACCAAAACCAAATCCTCAAATCCTTTCAATGCAAATGATGATTCACACCTTGTACCATATTCCACTGTAGCGATGCTGATGCCAAACAAAAACCAAAATCCCCAAATCCTCTCATGGCAAATGATGATTCGCTTCTGGTACCATATTCCAGTGTAGCGATGCCGATGTCAACCAAAATCAAATCAAACCAACAACCTCTGCGTCAGAATCATGCTTCGTCTCAGAGTGTACCCCGCGTCGAAATCAAGTTTCGCCTCGGTGTATCTGTCTTCCCTGTCGGAATTATACTTCGGCTCAGAATCAACCAGCGACCTCCTCGTCGGAATTAAGCTCCGCTTCGGAATCAAGTCGACCAACAAGCTCTGCGTCGGAATCCTGCTTCGTCTCAGAGTGTACCCCACGTTGAAATCAAGCTTCGCCCTCGTGTATCTGCCTTCCCTGTCGGAAGTATGCTTCGGCTCGGAATCAACCAGCGACCTCCTCGTCGGAATTAAGCTCTGCCTCGGAATCAAGTCGACCAACAAGCTCTGTGCCGGAATCATGCTTCGTCTCAGAGTGTCCCCCGCGTCGAAATCAAGCTTCGCCCTGGTGTATTTGCCTTCCCTGTCGGAATTATGCTTCGGCTCGGAATCAACCAGCGACCTCCTCGTCGGAATTAAGCTCCACCTCGGAATCAAGTCGACCAACAAGCTCTGCACCGGAATCATACTTCGTCTCAGAGTGTACCCCGCGTCGAAATCAAGCTTCGTCTCGGTGTATCTGCCTTTCTTGTCGGAATTATGGTTCGGCTCGGAATCAACCAGCAACCTCCTCGTCGGAATTAAGCTCCACCTCGGAATCAAGTCGACCAACAAGCTCTGCGTCGGAATCATGCTTCGTCTTAGAGTGTACCCCGAGCCAAAATCAAGCTTCGCCTTGGTGTATCTGCCTTCCCTGTCGAAATTATGCTTCGGCTCGGAATCAACCAGCGACCTCCTCGTCGGATTCAAGTCGACCAACAAGCTTTGCGTCATAATCATGCTTCTTCTCAGAGTGTCCCTCGCGTCGAAATCAAGCTTCGCCTCAGTGTATCTGCCTTCCCTCTCGGAATTATGCTTCGGCTTGGAATCAACCAGCGACCTCCTTGTTGGAATTAAGCTCCGCCTCAGAATCAAGTTGATCAACAAGCTCTGCGTCGGAATCATGCTTCGTCTCAGAGTGTACCACGTGTCGAAATCATGCTTCGCCTCGGTGTATCTGCCTTCCCATCGAAATTATGCTTCGTCTCGGAATCAAGTCAGCCAACAAGCTCTGCGCCGGAACCATGCTTCGTCTCAGAATGTACCCCGTGTCAAAATCATGCTTCGCCTTGGAGTATCTGCTTTCCCTGTCGGAATTATGCTTCGCCTAGGAATCAACCTCTGCATCGAAATTATGCTTCGGTCAGAATGCCCGCCACCCGTCGGAATTACGTTCCGACCCCTTTGGAATCATGCTCCTCTCGTCGGAATTATGCTCCGACCCTTTGGAATCATGCCCCGCTCTTCGGAATTATGCTCCGCTCTTCGAAATCATGCTCCGCTCTTCGAAATCATGCTCCGATCCATGGAATCATGCTCCGCCCTTCGGAGTTATGCTCCGATCCCTGGAATTATGCTCCGCAAATCGGAATTATGCTCCGACTCTTCGGAATGATACTCCGACTCTGCGTTTATGCTTTGCAAATCGAAATTATGCTCCGACTCTTCGGAATGATACTCCGACCTTGGAATTATGCTCCACAAATCGGAATTATGCTCTGACTCTTCGGAATGATACTCCGACCCTGGAATTATGCTCCGATCCCCAGGAATCATGCTCCCCGAGGGATGCTCCGCCCCCGGAATGATGTTCCGATCCCCGGGAATCATGCTCCCCGAGGGATGCTCCGCCCCCGGAATGATGTTCTACCTCGAAGTCTGGCTTCAAGATCCATAAATTTTATGCACACAACTCATATGCGCAGTGTGCATTTATTAACGGGGGGCACTTTGTTGGGGTCAAAATTTGCACCCCAGTTGACCGGGTCAAAGTCAAGGTCAATCCTGAGTAAGTGGGCCCAAGCTCAAGCAAGTGGGCCCATGCCCAAGTCGAGCCCCGCGGCCGGCCTCTCCATGCCAAAATAAAAATCATGTAATAAATAATTTTGATGTAATTTTTATGCATGAATGTAAACAAAATGGGTATAAAGCCAAATTTTTATAAAGCCCATGGTTTATGTGCAAAAAGAAATAGCACATGAGGCATAGGATGAGCAAAATGCCATTTTGTAAAGCCCAAGGGGCTATATGTAAATGTGTAAGCCTATATAAGGCAACATGATGATGAATAAAGCATACACTTTTCATTCCTCTAAAAAAGATTAGGGTTTTTGTGCCGCCTTCTCCTTTCTCAAGATTCTAAACCTTCTTCTTTTTTGAATTAAATCAAGAGATTTACTCTTCCTTTTTCAAAATTAAATAGTTTTTCACCACAAAACCCACAAAGGGGAATTCAGATCTTCTATTAGATCTCAAAAAAGGAGAGATTTTTAAAATCTCATACTTCTTGTTCTTCAAGATCTGGCCAGCAGAGGAGGAAGAAGGAGACCCGCTTCCAAGAACCCTATTTTGGGGAAGATCTAGGGCTCAAGGGAGAAACCCCTTCCATCAGCTCCAAAATATCTTAGGAGTTCAACTCCTCAAAATATATATATATATATATATATATATAAAATAATAAATATTTCCTTTTTGGAGCACAGCTCCCAGTGCAGGGACCAAGTCTCTTCTGCTGTTGACGCCTAGCGCTCGTATGCCAGGTACGTAGGGGCGTTGGCACTCTGGCGCCCATTGCAATCGGACAACGTCAACAATCCCAATTACTGCCCCTACCACCGAATAGTGGGTCACCCAATTGAAAATTGCTACGTTTTCAAAAACTGGATCGAAGACCAGTACCAGCAAGGCAAGTTCGTGCTGTCCAAAAACTGGAAGGTGAACCCGCCGCAGCAGCACGCTCCTAAAAAGGTGGACACGTCGGGGGCATCATGCTCATTTGTGGAAGAAGCTCCTAAAAAGGTGGACACATCGGGGGCATCATGCTCATTTGTGGAAGAAGCTCCATGGGATGTGGTCCTTTCAGCTAAAACTAAAAGAATACTGAAGAATCTTCAAGCAGGTCCAGGGATTAGGTAGAAAAGCCCGCTAGAGCCTGAAATTATTGACGGAATGCTGAAACCGCACCCAACGCCAAAAGTTGGTAACGATGGACAAAATCTCCAGGCCAAGCCTCCGAAATCTTCAAAGAAAAAGAAGAAGGCCAAGAAGCCCGTCCAGCTCGACGGCAATCGTACGGGTCTGCAGAAATACATCGATGCACTAGAGAAATACAACCAAGAGGCACGGACCCCGGTCAAACTGGAAGAGTTCTACAAGTATGTCCTTGATAACGGAAATAGTGATATTGATGAAGGAGATGATTCTTCGGAAGAACCTAAGAATCACGTAGTGAGTTGCCACATGATCTCTCACTCATCGATAAATAGCAAAGAAGTTCGTGATGTAGAGAAACCGGGAGCAGATCTAGAGCCAGAATCTATGGAACTGTCAGATGACCTCATCGATAAGCTGCTGAACAAAGCTCTTCAAAAGAGAAAAGCTGATCGAGAACGTGAAGCGGCCATTTACGAAAAGGCTAAGCGTCGGTGTTAGGCCGAAAAAGCTCCGGTAGTGAAAAGCTATAAAGTACCTCAATCGGATCAAAGTACCCTTGCCACCAGCAAAAGCAGAATCAAGATAAGGAAGCAGTTCGCCAAATCCCTGTCAATGGGAATGAACCTACCACCTTTCAAAGAAAATACTTCTGGGAGCATGTGTCTCGACGAACCGGATGTACATCCGAACTACTGCTTATACCATCGGAAGGTCACACACCCTACCGAAAAGTGTAATGCCTTCAAGAAGTCGTGGCTGGGATATGTTGCCCATCGACAATAATTTAAGCGAATGAAGCACAAAGCACATCGGGACCAGAGATGCGCGACAGACGAGCGTGACGGAACAACCGATAACTGTCATATGGTTGATATCATCCCGATAAGAGCAAAACCTTAAGTTCTTACTTTCAGGAGCGATTCTGACAAAGAAATAGCCCTCAGCCCTCTCTTCAAGGAATCCACTTCTGAAAAAGAAGAAGAGATGAAGAACTGTGAGAACATTCAGTTATGTAACCGTACGTTGCCTGAAAAGAATCTCGGAACTTTAAACAAAGGTTCAGGCAAAAGGGACAATGGAAAGGAAAAAGTCGATGAGGAAATTGCTCTCGATTATAGAGTTGTCGAAGAGCTCACAGCTAAGAACCCGCTCAAGAAGAACAAGGTGGATTACAATGTTCTGGCGCATCTGAGAAAGATACCCTCACAATTGATTATCTTAGATGCCCTTCTCCTGTCTAAAGAGGCACGAGATTCCCTGATCAAGGCGTTACAAGAGCCCGACCAGTTTCAAGCCTTCCCGGAGGAAGAAAAGATGAAGGACGAGCTAGAAGAAGTCCATATGGCTGATATCACCTTCAGCGATGAAGACCTCCTTCTCGGAACGTGCGAGCACAACCATCCACTGTATGTAATCGGGTATTGCCACGACATCAAGAAAGGGAAGATCCTGGTTGACAATGGGTCCTCCGTCAACCTTCTCAATGTAAGAGTACTGAAGGAGATTTGCATGAACGTTCAGCACTTGGCTCGGGATAAAATTACCATCTCCGGTTTTGACTCCCAATCATCACAAATGCTCGGGTCTGTAATACTGACATTACGCTTCGGGCTGCTCGTCACTAACATCAAGTTCCATGTTATTGACGCCAATACTTGCTACAACGCTTTGCTCGGCAGGCCTTGGATACATGAGTACAACATCATCCCTTCTACACAACATCAGTGTATAGTGTACTTCAAGGATAGCATTGAGTATACAGTTACAGGGGAGCTGAACCCATTCTCTGTAAATGAAGTTTGCAAATATGAAGACGCCAAGTACTTCTTACCAGATTTCGAAAACATGGAAAGATGTCGCAAACCGGAGAATAAACAAAAAACCATCGCCACTATCCCGATATTTGGGAGCGATACCGAAGACGAGGAAGAAACGGTCCACTCGGGACAACCCCTTGGCAGTAGGCCAAGATCATCTACTCCTACGCTGGTCTTTGCCAGTGACTCTGAGGACGAGGCTAACGCAGTATTCTCCGTCCGTCCGTCAATGTAGACCTTTGCTGGAGCTGACTAGAGTTTACGGATTACCATGGTTCCGCAGCGGCATTACAAAGAACTTGATGCACTTGATACGTACAGCGTGCAAGAGTTGCAGACCTTCTACGTCCCTCCTAAGCAAAGAGGTGAAAAGTTGATCCTTTTCTACCAATCCGCTGAGACTAGAGTGGAAAAAGAAGTATGGCACGGTGTCTAACCTGCGCTCAACAGGCTTCAACCAATCCGTCTGCCTAGATACTACGTAGAGGGACTGAAAAGGCTATTGAAACGCCAAGGCTTACCCTTCAAACAGACTGCTCGATAAATCCAGTTTTATAATAAGATTTGGGACGTTCCCGGGACTCAGCGAAAGATTCCTAACGGGTTTATGGAAATGCCTTTGCCAAGAGCTCTCAAGCAAATGCGGTCTCTCCAAGGAAAGCTCACGTATATCCGGCGGTTCATAGCTAACATCTCCGGCAAATGTCGCCCCTACAGTCATCTAATGAAGAAAGGGACCTCGGTCGTTTGCGATCGCAAATGCCAAAATGCACTGGACGAAATCAAGCAAAATCTGCAGAACCCGCCAGTATTGACCGCGCTGGTCAAGGGAAAGCCCCTCATCCTGTACACAACAGCCCTTGAAAGTTCTTTAGGCGCGTTAAGGGCATAGGAGAACGACTAGGGGAAAGAAAGAGCTCTCTATTATTTGAGTCGAGTTCTCCTAGGGGCAGAAAATAATTACTCCCCAATCGAAAAGCATTGCTTGGCACTGATCTTCACAATAACAAAGCTCCGACATTACGCCTTGGCAAATGAGGTCCATCTCATATCAAAGGTGGATCCTTCCAAGTATTTGATGTCAAAAGCCATGCTAACAGGAAGGCTGCCAAATGGGCCCTCCTCTTGATGGAGTTCTGGATAGTATATCGACCCCTCAAGGCAATAAAAGGCCAGGCCATCGCCGACTTTCTCGCCGAGCATCTGATACCTGCCGACTCACCCTTGAAATACGAGTTGACGGACGAACACATATTTGACGCAATTGACAGGGCGAAAGAAGAGAATGATACCTGATGGTAACTCTACTTTGATGGAGCGTCCTCCTTGAAGAAGCAAAAGCAAAACACCCCCATAATTAAAGCCGGGGTGTGCCTTATCTTTGTGACTCCACAAGAAGGAATTATGCGTTTTGCCCTTTCCTTAACGGAGCCAAGAACAAACAATGAGGCTGAGTATGAAGTTTTGATAGCAGGTCTCAAAATTGCTGTCAACATGGGGATCGAAAACCACCTCATATATGGAGACTCCCAGCTGGTCGTTAGCCAAGTAAATGCCGACTACCAGACGTGCAAGCCAGAACTGATCAGGTATGATGAATGAGTGCAGCAATTGCTGACGCAAATCCCCTCCTACATCCAGGAAAGCATACCGTGTGCGGAAAATAGCAAGGTAGATGCATTAGCCAAGCTTGCTAAGGAATTGGCTGACGAAAACCTCGATGATGTAAGGATCGTTTTGCAAAGCAGCCGAATTCTCCTGCCAGCAAAAATGCCTTCGGAGTCGTCTGAAGGAGAGGAAGCAACCGAACAAGAGGCCTTCCAGTTGGAGGATGAAGAAAAGGCGAAGGATTGGAGAGAAGTCCTCATAGACTACTTCAAATCCTATCGAACACCGAAGACACGTCATCAAGACATCAGCTCATGAAGCGAGCCCTGTCTTTCGCCTTCGTCAATGATACTCTATATAAGAGGTCATTCGATAGTTTGTGTCTAAGATGCCTAGGGCCAGAAGAAGCAAAAAGGGTCGTTCAAGAAACTCATGACGGACTCTGCGGTTCCCATCAAGCTGGGCCAAAAATGAAGCTGAAGATCAAAAGAATGGACTACTATTAGCCCACAATGGTTCAGGACTGCCTCGAATATGCGAAGCAGTGTCACTCGTGCCAAATTCACTAGGACTTCATGCATCAGCACCCAAATCCACTGCATCCGACATTGGCTAGTTGGCTGTTCGAAATGTGAGGGACCGATATAATCGGGCCCATCGAACCAGCATCAGCCAAGGGACATCGGTTCATACTAGCAATAACTAATTACTTCTCTAAGCGGGCAAAAGCAATACCGCTAAGAGAGGTGAAGACGAAGAACATCCTCCATTTCTTCAAGACACACGTCTTCTACCGGTTCGGCACTCCACGACGGATTATCTCTGATAATGGGCCAGCCTACAGAAGCCATAAGATCAGCCGCTTCGCACAGCAGCATAAAATAGATTGGAGATATTCTTCAGTTTATAATCCCCGAGCTAATGGTCTAGCTAAGGCTTTCAACAAGACCTTGACGAAGATCATAAAGAAAACGGTGTCCAGAAATAAGAAGGACTGGCACGAGAGATTGCATGAAGCACTCTGGGCTTATCGGACCACGTTCAAGACAGCCACGAATACAACGCCATTCACGTTGGTATTTGGTACGGAAGCAGTACTTCCTTTGGAGATAGAGCTACCCTCTCTACGAGTGGCGGTTCGATACGAGCTGATGGATGAAGAAAATGCCCATCTTCGGTTCGAGGAACTTGATGCCATCGATGAAACTTGTCTCATGGCGCAGTAAAACCTAGAAGCTTACAAAGCGAGGATGATGCGCTCATATGAAAGACTGACTAGGATGAGAACGTTCCGCCAAGGCGAACTCGTGTTAGTCGTAAAAAGACCTATGATCTCTAACCGTGCCAAACGGGAGAAATTCAAGCAAAACTATGAGGGCACGTAAATCATAGACAAGGTCTACCGAGGCGGAGCCTACTTGCTCATGGATATGGATGGCGAAAGACCTTTCCGGCTAATAAACGACCGGTTCCTTAAGAAATACTATGCTTGACAAGTAACGGCTTAGGTTAATAATGGATGACGACGCTCGTGTCCGCTCGCTATCTCACTGAGTCCAAACTTTATAAGTAGTATCCAGCGAAACCTCGCCTCGAAATACAACAGACCGTAACGTCCTTAAACTAGCTATGGACCGTAATGTTCTTAAAACTAACAACGGACCGTAACGTCCTCAAAATAGCTATGGACCGTAACGTCCTTAAACTAGCTATAGACTGTAATGCCTTTAAAACTAACAACGGACCACAACTTCCTCAAACTAGCTATAGACCGTAACGTCCTTAAACTAGCTATGGACCGAGATGTCCTTAAACTAACAATGGACCGAGATGTCTTTAAACTAACATTGGACCGAGGCGTCCATAAAATAACAACGGACCGAGATGTTCCTAAACTAACAACATCGCCTCTAACATGGCGATAGTGAAATGCAAGTCTACAAGTCCCAGCGGTGAGGACAGCAACTAAAATCCCACCGGCAATTGGATGGATCACATGCGGCAAAATTATTCTCGAGAGTTTCATCGTGCAAAAAAAAGGTACGTCCACAAGCAAAATGGGCACGGATGAAATCCCGAAAGGGCGCCGTGAGTAAGAACAGCAGGACTACCAGCGAGTTTGTGAAAACCCGAAAGGGCGCAATCTCGTTAAAATAAAGACACTTACAAGGTCCCCTTGACCTTGTAAGGAGAAATCAACTGTGTGAGATCCTTACGACTCACAAAAGGGAGCAACACACTTAAGGATCCGCACGATTCCTAAGGAGAAATTGCACTTAGGAGATCCTCACGACCCGTAAGTAGAATCCTCGTTATGAGACCCTCACGGCTCATAAGATTCAAAAGCCTAAGGCTACGGCAATCTGAACCTGTTCTTAAGCCATCACAATCCCCAAGTTGCCCTAGAGGCGGTCCGATATCGGCCCTTGTATACAATCCACGGGCACAAATAAACATTTCCCCCACCGTGTCCCACTAATGACGAGAAATGTCCTCATGTGGTGAACGACACTTGTAAGTCCTCTCGACTTATAAGGAGAAAACGCTCTTATAAGATCCTTACGACTTATAACGGAACACACACGTAAGAATCCTCATGATTCCTAAGGAGAAACTGCACCTACGAAATCCTCACGACTCGCACGGAGAAACATCTTTATGAGACCCGTACGCTCATGAAGTCAAAAGCTTTAGTCGACAGGATCCTAACCCTGTTTGCTAAGCTACCTTTGTTCGAACCGACAAAGGAAAATGATGATTTTCTCCTGGCAATATCCCAGTTGTAGCGATACTGATGCCTAAATCGGTATCAAATTCTAAGTCCTTTCACGGTAAATGATGATTCACTCCTGGTAATATTCCAGTCGCAGCGATGCTGATACTAAGATTGGTATCAGACCTCGGATTACATACTAGCAATAAAAATCAGCGAGCAAAAATGCATATGAAAAAACTGCAGAAATGATTGGGCACCACGGAAAAATAGCCGAAATGTTTGGGCAACCCACAATAAAAAGCAGCGAGTAAATAGAAAAAACAGCAGAAATGATTGGGCACCACGAAAAAACAGCCGAAATGATTGGGCATAGTGAAAAAATAGCTGAAATGATTGGGCAATCGCGACTTTCGCGATATAAAAAGCTAAAATGATAAAGTATCGCGGAAAGAAATATAAAAAAATGATGAATGAAGCTTTTGCCCTACAGGTGAGATCGCATTGACCCCTGTATACAATCTATGGGCATAAACGGTAAGGGAACCATATTACCCCACCGGGCTTTGTCAAAGGGAAGCCAAATATCGACGGTTCGTAGACAGCCTAGAGACTACCTCGGAGCCACGGCAAAGTCCCCTAGCTTCAAATCTCGACGGTTTACAAACAACCTAGAGACTACCTCGGAGCCACGGCAAAGTCCCCTAGTTCCAAATCTCGACGGTTCACAAACAGTCTAGAGACTACCTTGGAGCCACGGCAAAGTCCCCTAGTTCCAAATCTCGACGGTTCACAGACAGCCTAGAGACTAACTCGGAGCCATGGTAAAGTCCCCTAGTTCAAAAATCTCGACGGTTCACAGACAACCTAAAGACTACCTCGGAGCCACGGCAAAGTCCCCTAGTTCCAAATCTCGACGGTTCACAGACAACCTAGAGACGACCTCGGAGCCATGGCAGAGTCCCTAGTTCTAAGTCTCGATGGCAACATCCACACCCTAGAGAACAACAACAGCGTTCTTCCTCCCTCCAGCAGGATACAAGCGCGACATCAACAAACGGAGCCATGGCAGAGTCCCCTAGCTCTAAATCTCGTTGGTTCACAGATAACCCAGAGACAACCTCGACATTCATCGCAACATTGCAGACACAATGTCAACCAACAAATCAAAGGAAGATCCCTAGCTTCAGGGTCTTGACGGCAACTCAAATGAAACCTGAAAGACTATCGAAGCCATCCTATTCCAGTGCGGAGTGGTCATGACTCATCGGGGCTCCCAAACTGAGCCTGACCTCAAGTAAAAAGAACATGGAATATCTCTAACGCTTGCTCTTTCGACGGTAATATTACCTGGAAGATCACTTGAAAACGTCTTGTCCATCCCCTGAAGGGATCAGAGACACAACAGTCGTGGGGCTATCCGAATTGCAAGATTGCATATTGGGGAATAAACCAGCTAACGCGATGGTGCGACGGGTAGAAAACCCTAGTACCATAGACCCTAACGGACTTCTATTAGTAGGAGTTAACTGTGACGTTAGGAAACCCTTGCGAGAACTTCTTGATTCGTCTCGACCTGTGAGGAAATTAGTGTCTTTGCGATAACTTCTTGATTCGTCTCGACTCGTAGGGAAAAGCCTTAGGCAATGGGGATAAGGACCTGTTTCCTAAGCACTGGGGCCCTGCAAGTCGGTCCAAGATGGACTATTACATACTATTCACGGGCCACACTCTCTAAAGTCGAATTTCGACAAGGAGGGAAACAACCACTTACTAGTCTTCTCAACTTGCAAACGGGAAAAATTCTCTTGTGAGATCCTTACGACTCTCAAAAGAAAACACACTTAGGAGTCCTCACGACTCCTAAGAAGAAAAGACACCTACGGGATCCTCTCGACTCGTAGGGAGAAAAGTATTTATGAGACCCTCACGGCTCGTAAAGTTGAAAAGTCTTAGGCGGCAGATCTGAACCTGTCTTCTAAGCCATCGTTGCATTGCAAGGAGATCAAAGTAGACTATCTACAAGATGCATTTTACAAAGGGACACTCCCATAAAAAATGAAATATGTCTTTTATTCATAAATTCAAGTGAATCTAAGATACATTTCACAAAAGAATCAAAATGAATACATGTTATTCATAAACCGCAAGTTAACAGTAAAAAAGGGGGTACAAAGACGGTTATTGAGGAGGAGGCTTCTTCAACAAATCAGCAAGCCGCTCGCGCGCTTCCTTCAATCCTTTCTCATGATCAGCCGCTGCAGCCAACTCCGCTTCCACTTGAGCCCATTGCCGTATACAGGACGAAAGCTTCCTATTGGCTTCTAGCGTGGCAGCTTCACAGTCTTGCATGACCCGCTCAGCGAAGTCAAGCGCCCGCCTCAGCGTCAAGCCATTCTAAATACATCTCTGTAGACTGTCGAAAACGACTTTCAGCTGTGCGTCATTCGTTCAATCTGGGCACGCAGTCGGACGGATTCGCTCTTCTTTCGTCTCAAGGCCGTCTTTTGTTGAAAATGGTGAATGAAAGGAACACTACGCTCGATCCAAACAGCCCGCTGAGAGTTCGAATTTAATACTTCAGGAGCTGGACGCTGGAGCTCAATCTCGTGCAGGCAAGTCTCGATCTTTCTGCAGTAATCAACCCAAGAGCCGACAAGATCTTCATCAAGGAAGTTCACAAGTGTCGCCAGCATTGGGTTAACTTCGACAGCAAAATCTGCAGCTAATGAAAAGGCCTCGGCATCGAGATCTAAGTTTTGAGTTCACCTTTTGGGCTAAGTTGAAACAAAGGAAAAGTATTGATATTTTTATTAGAGTATAAGTTTGAAAAATAATTCCTAGCTTAAGTCTAGATTCTTAAAATATATACCCTACAATTTGCACAATCACGCACCTTGAAACTTGGAATAGTAGAGGAGACCTTGAAATGCTCTTGTCTAAAGTCCTTAGTACGAAGAAAAAAAATACAAATGTGAATAAAGAAAGAAAAAAATGAACACTGGTTTTTGTGATTACTTAAGGCTGCATTAATGAAAAAAATATTTAGCGAGGGTGATTCATCACCTAGTGCCTTAGACCAACTGGTTTGGGAGTCACTGCTAAAAAGCCTTAGGTGTTGCAAGACTAGGAATTACGCTTTAAAGTGCAAACGCATTTTGTAATCGGTCAATGGTACCTTAAGAAGTATTAACGGTCGCATGAAAGATGTGTAAGCAAAATTCATTAAAAAATTCACCAACTAATAAGTACGTTGGACAACGGACAAGGGTATGATTGCTTGATTTGAATTTCCAAGTGTAGGGGTGATTTATACACACACGTGGGGATATGTGATTGGAGTTTAGATAAGAGAGAGGAATGAAAAATAGAAATTGTATCTTTAGTAGAGTTGATAAAAATTCCTAAGTGGAGATGGAACTCTAGAAGGAAAACTTAAGAGATGCCGAAAGCCAAGTAGGTCTGCAGAACATATATAATCTTAAGTTAGATGATGAGGAAGTGTGAAGAATATGGGTAGATAATTTACGAGTCGACGATAATAGAATTCCTTGTTAGAAAATCTAATTGGAGAATAAAAGTCAATGGGCCTAATTGATAGGATTTTGTGGGTAGTATCCGCTGAAAACCCTCAGAAGACAACACTCCTCCTACTAGGGACACCTAGAGGTTTAACGGCTTGTTGCACGTGCTCAGTGCAATCGCGTTTCCCTGCGAAAGTGCGGTTAGGTTTTTGTCGAGAATAAAAATAAGCTTGCTCGAGGACGAGCAAAAGATAAGTTTGGGGGTATTTGTTCACACCATAATATTGCATTATCATATTCCCCATTCTTATTCGTTTTATAAATAAACAGGTGCTTTTGACGCATGTCTGTTACATATTACAGGTTACAGGTTCTTGGATCTAAAACAGTGAAAATAATGAAAAGATAATAAAAAAGTGAGACTGCGAATGATAAATGGTGAAATCTTGATCGCGCCTACATGTTGAGGAATAATGAACAACAGTTCACCGAGTATAGAGGCAGCGACACGAAGAAACAGTAAAAGTCCACTACAATGTTCACTGGAAAGATCTGGAAGAGAACGAGAAACCAATCTGAGAAAAGACCTGCAGAAGAAGAAAGTACAAGTCAGAGGAAGCCAGCACAAGAAAGAACATGAGCCAACTCCCCAGTTTGACCGCAGAACCGCGGCCAAACCCTGGCTGCGGCCGCGATTCACGGTGGGCTTAGGTATTCGGGAGATAAATTTTTTACCAAATTGTGTGGCGGCTTTGACTAGTCAACTCAGGGGTATTTTTGTAAATGAAGACGTGCGGCAATTGTAAACCTAGGGTTTTCTATCTCTTATAAATAGAAGCCCAAATCATTATATTAGGTCATGCCTCCCTATGCCTCCCTCATGCCTCTATTCATCAATAAAATTTCAGTTTTCTTTGAAGTTGGAGAGCACCAATCGTAAGTAGGTTTATTTTTCTGCCCTAGTTTTAGTTTTAATTTCTGCCTTGGGTAATTTCTTTTCTTGCTCTAGTTTAATATAGTTTAGAATTTTTATTAACTTGCAATAGATCTTTCATCTCTTAAATAAAAAACAAAATAAAAATTATGTCTTTCATAGATACCTTAATGAGCGAGTAGTTTCCTCGCTTGTTAAGGTTAGGAATAGGAAAGGGTTTGAGAGATGAAGATCTCTTATCTCTTTTCTTTGCCAATCTCTTATGGACATTAGAACTCCATGCATACTTTCATCTTCCGCTCCCTACGACACTCTACCCACGAGGTAACGGTGATACCGTAGTATAAAAGACCGGATCTGTAAGTTTTCCATGTAGGTTAGGGTAAAGATTAAGAAAGGAAGGACAAGGATCTAGAGGAAGAAACATCTTCCCAATCATCCTAATCCCTTTTATTAATATTTACCATAACCCCTAATATGATATCTAATTTAAGGCATTGGAAAGAGGTGTAGATCTTTATTTACCAAACTTTACCTAAACCTAATCCTAGCAAGTTTCTTAATCCTAGTATAACTCAACTTCGTTTTTAGATTTAATTAAAAGATCCAACACCCTTTGGAATTAGCTCGTAAGAACATTTAGGAAAATTACAACATCCCTGTGGACCGACCCGTATTCACCGGCTAGCTACCAAGCGACGCCGTTCTTGATTGCGGTAACATATTTTTGATCGATAAAATCTCTCTAATTCAGGCATCACCGGGTGTAACGGCTTCTTCGCTCTCTCTCAGAGGAGTAGATTCCGCGCCCATAGCTTCATCCCCTGACTCGACGAGGGCCGTCGTGACGCTTGCGACGCCCGCCGATACCAAGGAGCCATAAGAAGAAAGGGCAGCGGTCTGGACAGTCCCAGATTCTAGAAAGAGGGTAGCGACTTCGGGCATGGTAACTGCCAGGGTTTCACCCGTCATCCCATCGCCAAGACTTGGCCCTAAAAAATTGCATGTGTCAAAACACGAAGATCAAGTTCTAGTAAAAGACTCAGTGTTACGTTACCTTAGAGCAGCTCTTCGGTTTCTTCCCAAGCCGCACGTGCAACCTGTCTATGGGCGGTAGACAACGCAAAGGGAACATCTGCCGAAGGAGTATCAGTAAGCGGAATGCTGCTTGAGCCTGCATCCACGGCCAAACTGGCATCGCGTTCCCTTGCTGCATGCTTCCTACGCTTCCTTTCGGTCTGAGCAGTGAGAAATGATCTCCTCAAGACCTCTGACAAGGGGACGTCGTCATCCGAACCAAGCTCTTCCTCTAGAGCCGTTACGGCGTCTGTCATCGGTTGCTTTAGCAAAGCCTCCTGCGGTAACGTTGGGAGAGCTGGGGCCACAATAGCTGGCTCTGGAAGTCTCGCCGCATCACCACTCAGGATCGGCACCATATTCGGAATAACCTGAGTTGAGGTAGTCCCTGCAATAAAATAAAGGAGGGGGTTAGAGCATAAATAAAAAAAGGGAATAAAGACACAATGAACTGAATTGTACCAAGACCCAAAAAAGCGCGGAGTCTCTCTTCCTCCTCGAACGTCTTGATGGAAGCCACGAGAGCCTCTTCGGCAGAAATACCTGTTGAAGAAAAGGGCATTAGTAAAAGCATAATAATAAGGAAGGAATGAACACGGAAAAATACAACTGAAGTATACCTGACTTCACGATAGTGATCAGTGCCGCTTCATCTCGAGCCAGTCGCTCGGAAGCCACAAGGGCAGCCTGGAGATCAGTATCATCCGCAGGTGCGATGAATAAACCCTCATTGGTCCCATACTCGCACAAACCCTCGCTGTAAGGGGCATGTGGCTCCTGCCAAAATATAACGTCGGCAGAAAACGGCGACTTCTTCTTCTTTTGCGAGCTAGCGCCAGCAGCCGATGACAAGAGCTTCCGCTTAATGGGCATTTTTGGGCGGCGGGTCCCGATTTCCATACCAACGCCAGACTCCAGGGACGCTGGAGCTACCATTTCTACAGGAACACGGGGTAGAGGCTTCTCAGGGAAGGCGCGCGGGACCACAACCACAGCATTTTCTCTTAAGGAAGGACGAACGGTGGTCCGTCGCTTCAAAGGAACTGCTGAATTACCAGTTGGGACAACATCCTTGTGATCAAGAAATAGCCTCCTCTCTTCCATAATCACAGTACCCGTCGCATGATGTACCACGCCACGTAGGCATTTGAAGCTTTCGGCACATAGCTTGGCTCGCTAATGAGAAAGTTAGACCCCGTGTTTAGCCGCATGAAGTGGTGCAGTGCACTGCAGATACCCTCTTCCGTAGCAACCAGCTCAGCTAAGAAAGCCTCGAGCGGGACACCTTGATCGTAACCCGACTGTTGAGCAAAACGGTGTGGGTTATACCTCATGAACAATGCCGAGACGCCTTGCCTGAAAACTAGAAAGCCTGGCCTGATCGAATATAAGTGCAGGATCTCCCGGGCCTTCAATGTAGGAGCCCCGTCTTTGAAAGTATTGTGCAGCGGCTGCACTGTCTTGGTGGATTCCTTGCCGATAGTTAGGACTCTGTCAACAAAAGTCATACTATCCCCGACCATTCGCGGGCGAAGGACCAGGCATCGAGCCTCTCGCTGCGACGGATCTAATGCGGAAGCGTCCACTAGAAACATGACCCGGGGAAAGTTATACTGTCATAGAAGCAGGGCAGTTTGTGGACTCTGAAAGCACCAAGCACATGCATTTCGACCCATGACGTAAAGTAGTGCAGCGGAAGATGCACAGGTTTTACTCCAGGTTGAGTTATATCCGCTGCTAAGCTCAGGCCGTGGTATAGATGAGCCAGCCCCGCAATCCCGACAGCCACACGCGTCCCCGCAACCATGCGGTGGGCTGGGTAAAAGGCTGACAGCCTCATATAGAGAGGGTGCATCGGAAGAACGAACCAGTTCAACCACAAGCCAATAAACCCCAGGAAGAACGTCTCTTCATCAACGTCTGAAGCGGCAAGCTCTGCGAAAGGAGCAACCAGGGTGTCCGGAATAAAGAAGCTTCTTAAATCTGCTTCCGCCATCAGCTGGTTATCCAAACCAAAACCAAACGGGTCGTCAAGATTGGCGAATTTCGCAGCTTGTTTTGATAAGACTTCTGGGCGAAGAAAGCGGGCGATGAAGTCTATGAAGCTGACTCCATGCCTTCCAGACTCTAGAAATAGGCTCTCGTAAATGTTCAACACCTTGATCAGACTCGGGAATCAATGTTGAATGGCATTCTCCGGGATGAGGCCCATCACCACTGATTTGGTGGCGAAGATATAATCGTCAGGGTGAAGTATCTCCTCATAATATTCCCCTCTGACGGGTAAGCCGGAGATCTCCGCGAACTCCTCCAAGGAGATTGAAACTTCCCGATTTGATAGAAGAAATGTGTGAGTCAGGATATTCCATTATTCCAAGAAAGCTTTGACCCACCATACAGGTGGCGTGGAATACTGGAAGAGAGACGCATAAATCGCGGGGTACAACACGAGCTTCAGCAGCAGTGATTTCTTGGCCGATAAGATGTATCGAGCCCACTGCAGATATCTGGCTGAATGGCGAGGAGTCAGGCCAATCATGTACACTTGTCCCCAAGGGCACGACTCGTCTTGACATATGCGCCGCCCCAAAATATCCAAAGCCATCTGCAGCTGTATAGGTATTGAGGCCATAGAAGGATGAAGGCGGCCCTCTGATGTCCAGTTGACCTCCTTTGCGGCGTAATTCACCTGAGGCGAGTCGGCGTAGTGAATCGCGAGTCGGCGTAGTGAATCGCTGAAATGGGCTCTGAGGGGACTGCATAAGAGAAACTACGCCGACCCTGGATAATTTGATTGTACCATAACCCCCATAGATGAAGAGATTTCTGCTCCGGGTCGTGATCTTTAATGAGCGCGAAGATTTCCCGATCCACGGGCGCGTCAGCAAATGCGCTCTCTGAACGAACAAAAGGAAAGGAAGAATCGAAAGCCATGGTACCTGAACGGAAAAAGGCGAGGGTTAGTTGCCAACGCTATTCTGACACTTGGTACTTTAAAATTATACCACACTGCAATGCAGGATAAAGGGACCAAGGAGGGCCTACAAAATCAAAGTGACGTCTCTTCATTGATGAGACAGTCACTCATTAAGGAGGAAATCCTAAAAGGATTCTCATTTAATGAGATACTCATCGGGCAAAGGAGTTGAACTCTCTTGAGAGCAGTGCTCTGCAAACAGAATTTACATCTGTCAATTAAGAAGGGAATAAAATTCCCCAAAATTTTCTAAAGAGCCATGCTCTGTAAAACCCCAAGATCTTTAAAGATCTGAAGTAGAAATCCTAGAAACTCTAAAAGTTCTTCATTAACGGGTTAAGAAACTCTAAAAGTTCTTCATTAACGGGTTAAGAAACCCTAAAAAGGATTTCTTTTGATCTATGATCTAAGAAGAGCAAAGCTCAGTTCTAATTAAAGGTTTAAACAAACCCTAAAATACATCTTAAAAGATCGATGATCTAAGAAGAGCAAAGCTCTGTTTAATGGCTTCGATTATGATCCTTACCAAAAAATTTGTGCAAAGTTATAACTCTAAAAGAGTTTCCTTGGGCAGAGATCTAAGCTCTGGAAAGAAAATTAAATTCTTAAAAAGAAGAAAAAAGGAAGATGAACAGCAGTCATCTTAAGGGCCAAAAGCCCTACTAATAGGCATGGGAAGACGATCCAACTTCCAAGAAGATCCAACGGTGGAAAAGTTGTCACCGCTGCACTCACGTGTAAGCCACGTGAGTGCAACAGGGGGGCATTTGTTTCCTCCCAATAAAAGAGCAAAGCTCTGTTCAAAATTTGAAAGGGGCAGCGCTTCACATGTCTTGCACGAGCGCGCCAGCGCTAAGAGTTAAAAACTCTGAGGCAGCGCCTCACGTGCATTGCACGAGGGCGTCAGCGCCAAAAGTTAAAAACTCTGAAGCAGCGCCTTACGTGCCCCGCACGAGGGCGCCGGCGCCAGAACTAAAAGTTCTCTACCGTTGGATCTTTGATCCAACGGAGATGATAAATCATCAAAACACAAAATTAAATTCTGATTGAGGAAATACTCCTCAAATCTTTCTAAACAAGAAAAATTCCTCTCTGTAAAACATAGCGCCTTTGGATTAAAAATCTAAGGGTGATTAAAAATCACCAAGCAATAGAATAAGCTCTGTAGGGGAAAATATTTTCCCCAATCTTTCTAAATAAGAAAGATTATGCTCTGTAAAACAGAGCACCGTTGGATTAAAGATCAAATGGTGATTAAAAATCACCAAATTACAGAATAAGCTCTGTATGGGAAAATATTTTCCCAATCTAATTAAAAAAATGTGTCTTCTGTAAAAAAGAAGTCCTTGGATCAAATATCCAATGGTGGATAAAATCCCCAAATCAATTAAGAAATCTCTCAATGAGAGATTTTTTTAACTGAATCAACAAATATGCCTCCACTATATAAATGCCCTAAGACATCAAGTCTTAAATAGAGGAACCCCCCATAAACTTCAAGATTCAAAAGAAGTGCAAGCAAAAAGAGCTTTAAAACAGAGAGGAAGGAAGAAGAACTTTCTTCAAGGTAAATAGAGATCATAGCATCTCATCTGCATACCTAAGGGTTTAACCCTTATAAAAGAACATAGTTCTTTTCCTGGATCTGAGATCCATGAAACAAATCTCCCACAAATGAGAATTTAATTCTCGTAGGGATGAATTTGTTCTTGGGGATTGAAGATCCAGGGGAGAACAAAGAATTGAAGTCTTCAGAAAAATGGACAAAAAAGAAAACAGCGCCGAGCGTCTCATGTGCCCCTTACGTGGGCGCTGCTTAATAAAGAGTGCTTAGCACTCAATGGTTAGCGCCCAGTGCCGAGTGCCTCATGTGCCCCTCACGTGGTCGCTGCTAAATAAAGAGTGCTTAGCATTCAGTGGTTGACGCGCAGCGCCGAGCACCTCACGTGCCCCTCATGTGGACACTGCTAAAATAAAGAGTGCCTAGCACTCAGTGGTTGGAGCCCAGCGCCAAGTGTCCTACGTACCTCTCACGTGGGCGCTAATAAAATAAAGAGTGCTCTGCACTCAGTGGTTGATGCCCAGCGCCGAGCGCCCCACGTGCCCCTCACGTGGGCGCTGTCTAATATAAAGCGCTCTGTAAATAGAGCCCAGCGCCATAAAGAGTGTTTATCATTCAATAAAAAACAAAGAAGTAGCGTGAGCCTCAGAGCCCATATCAATTCTCAGCATTTTTGCATAGAAAATGGGGGCCGAGTTTAAAAGATGTTGTGGAATCAAATTTTCAAAAAGGGTAGCTACAGTATTTGCTTTGCATAGTGATATATGTGATATATCCTGCACCTTATTCGATAAGGAAAGAGCCGAGATCTCTTCACCGGGAGTGACCTCTTTAGCAATAACTGGCAGATGCTACAACACACGGTTTGTCTTTTGATTGCTTTTGAAGTATTTGCTTTACTTAGTGACATATATGATATATCCTGCACCTTATTCGATAAGGAAAGAGCCGAGATCCCTTCACCGGGAGTGACCTCTTTAGCGAAACTAGGAAAAACCTCAAAAACACTCTTTTTCAAAATCACTCGATTCCGCAACGATATCAAGTTCATTACACAAGAGGTTTTCTGAAAAACCTATCGTAGCCTCCATCATTTTAGATAAGTCCTAGTTACTATTCGTGCTGCGTTTGTTGACCTTGTCAAGGTGTAGTGTGCGGTAGCTGATTAGTGCTTATCTGCAAAGCATATGATGCGATTGTATTAGGCTAGTCGTGCGGCCTTGTTGACCTTGTCAAGGGTCGTATGGGTGGGTTTAATTCAATCATGAAATGACGGGTTGAACTTGACTTGCGGTCTATGGTTTGTTAACCTTGTCAAGGTCATAGATCGCTTGGGGCAAAATATTATCGGGAATTTCAAGTGTTGAAATTTGCAATGAGATTGCATACCTTCTATGAGATAGTTGGATCCCGATACCCACTGCGAGAAAGAGTTACTTCTGGAAGAGTTTTACACAAAACAATTAGCCGATCAAGTAGGTGTCTAGAAAGGTGTCAACGGGGTTACGCCCCCTGGGAAAACGAGGTTTATTTTAATTAGGTCCATGCGAAAGCACGGGGAACCTCCCTCAAAGTACTGGCACTGGCCTGGCTAAATGATTAGCGAAATTGTAGGGTGTAATTAATCCTGGCCTGTCTTTCCTTTTAGGGTTTGAAGGAAGATTTGATAAAAACAGTGGGAGCCATCCCGAGTAGATAAAATAATAACCAATATGATCTTGCAAGCGCATACTCTAAAGTGTTTTCTTCTCTCTCTCTCCAGGTAGCGACCATGTCACGTCTTAATCAAAATAATAATATGGATGTATTGACCGAACCTGCATGTTATACTGTGCAGGGGAACGTTGGTTCCGTTCTTTCTTATAAGAGTTATAAGGCTGAACAGGATATAGGGGAATGCCAGGATTCCCATGCCACCCGATTGAATAAAGTACATGTTGATGCATTTTCTTCGGGTGTGTTCGTTACAAAGAACCGTTTCTCCCTTTGCTCTACGTCCTGGGTATTGGATACTGGGTCAGGATCCTATATATGTAATCTGTTACATGGGATAAGAAAATGTAGAGAACTGGGAGAAGGTGATAAAGACATAAAGGTTGGAAATGGTGCAATTGTTGCAGCTAAATCCGTCGGAGAATATCACCTTGTATTACCAAGTGGTAATACATTGATTCTGAATGATTGCTATTACATGCGAACCTGATATGCAACATTATATCAGTTTCTTTATTAAGTAAAGAGGGATATAATTTTGTATTACAGGATAATGTTATGAACATTTTCCTGAACCAAAAGTTGGTTGGATCTGGCACGTTGTGCAATGGCATTTATATTCTAAATCAATCAACAGTCCTGAGCATAACAAACATACACAAGAGGAAGAGTTCAGAGATGAATGAATCCTTCATGTGGTATTATAGACTAGGTCATATAAATATGACATGACTCGCTAAGTTACATAAAGATGGTTATTTGAATTCGTTTGAATTTCCATCTTATGATACTTTCCAATCCTGTCTCAAAGGAAAGATGACCAAAACTCCGTTTACAGAACACGGAGAAAGAGCTAGTGAGCTCTTGGGACTGATACATAGTGATGTATGTGGTCCTATGTCTACACATGCTAGGGATGGTTTCTCGTACTTCATTACATTCACTGACAATCTCTCTAGATTCGGACATGTGTTCCTCATGAAACACAAGTCTGAAGCTTTTGAGAAATTTAGAGAATATAAGTCCGAAGTCGAAAACCAAACGGGTAAAAGTATTAAAATCCTTCGATCTGATCGAGGAGGTGAATACTTGAGCAATGAATTCCTGGATTTCCTAAAAGAGAATGGGATTCTCTCTCAGCTAACTCCTCCATATACACCACAGCACAACGTTGTATCGGAACGGAGAAACCGCACCCTATCAGATATGGTGCGCTCTATGATGAGTAATGCTGAGTTACCTATTTCCTTCTGGGGCTATGCGCTTATGACAGCTGCATACCTATTGAATCAAGTTCTATCTAAATCAGTGCCTACCACACCATATGAGATATGAAGTGGGAAGAGACCATATTTTAAACGAGTTAAGATATGGGGTTGTCCGGCCTATGTCAAAAGGTAAAATCCGGACAAACTCGAGGCACGATCAGTTCTTTGCAAGTTTGTGGGATATCCAAAGAATTTATATGGATATTTTTTCTACCATGGTGAGGAACAAAAAGTGTTTGTTGCTCAACATGCTACCTTTTTGGAAAAGGAATTTCTTGCAAAGGAAATTAGTGGCGAGAAGGCAGAGCTGGAAGAAGTTCCAGCAGCACAAACTGCAACTAAAAATTTAGTGGAACTAGAAGATTCGATAGTGCCCAACGAACCCCAGCCTCTCCGCCGATCTAGTAGGGTTCTTCGTCCACCTGAGAGATACTACGGTTTTCTCATTGATGGTGGAAGCGAGGATTGCATCATGGAGGATGATGACCCAACTAGCTTCGAGCAGGCCATCACGAGTGGTGACTCTGTGAAATGGTTGGATGCAATACGGTCCGAGATGGAATCCATGTACACCAATAAAATATGGACTTTGAAAGATTCTCCTGAAGGGGTAAAACCCATCGGGAGCAAGTGGATCTTCAAGAAAAATGGTGTAGATGGGAAAGTGGAGACTTTCAAAGCTAGACTTGTTGCAAAGGGTTTTCGTCAACGACCAGGTGTGGATTATGATGAAACTTTTTCTTCAGTGGCTATGCTTAAATCCATCCGGATCATGCTTGCCATCGCTGCATACCATGACTATGAAATCTGGCAAATGGCTGTTAAGATCGTCTTTCTAAATGGTGATTTGGAAGAGTGCGTTTACATGACTCAGCCAGAGGGCTTCGTAGACAGTAAGAGCAGCGGAAAGGTGTGCAAGCTACTTAAATCTATCTACGGGTTAAAGCAGGCACCGCGGAGTTGGAACATCGGTTTTGATATCATTATCAAAGAGTTTGATTTCGTCAAAAACATAGATGAACCTTGTATATACAAGAAAGTGGCAGAGAGTAAGGCTGTCTTCCTCATATTTTACGTAGATGACATACTCTTGATAGGAAATGACATTCCTATGCTGCAATCGGTCAAGCTCTTCTTATCACATAGATTCTCAATGAAAGATCTAGGTGATGCCTCCTATATCTTGGGAATTAAGATCTATAGAGATAGATCTAAACGGATACTGGGATTGTCCCAATTCAGGTACATTGACACCATACTAAAGCGGGTTAGTATGGAAGAATCCAAGCGTGGGTTTTTACCCACGATCTCAGGACTCACTCTCTCCAAAAAGATGTCTCTCAAGACTGATTTGGAGAGAGCTCGCATGCAAGGGATACCCTATGCTTCGGCAGTAGGCTCTATCATGTACGCGATGCTATGTACCAGACCCGATGTAGCATACTCACTAAGTGTAGTGAGTAGGTATCAAGCAGATCCTGGAGAGAGCTACTGGAAAACTATGAAGAACATTCTCAAGTACTTGAGAAATACTAAAGAGATAATCTTGGTGTGTGGTAACGGAGAACTCCTAGTGGAGTCCTTTACCGATTCGAGCTTCCAGAGTGATAAGGACGACTCTAAGTCGCACTCGGGATTTGTCTTTACTCTCAATGGAGGTGTGGTATGTTGGAAGAGTTCCAAATAGGAAACCGTGGCAGACTCGATGATGGAGGCTGAATACATCGCTGCCAACAATGCTGCCAAAGAGGCTGTCTGGTTGAAGAAGTTCATAACTGAACATGGAGTGGTTCCATCCATTAAGTATCCAATACCTTTGTATTGTGATAACAATGGAGCGGTAGCTTTGGCCAAGGAACCCAGGTCCCATCAGCGATCCAGGCATATTCTGAGGCGGTATCACCTGATCCGGGAGATAGTTGATCGCCGGGAGATCGAGATCAGGAGAGTTGACATGAAGAATAACACAGCGGATCTACTCACGAAGGCTATTCCCCAGATACAGTTCGAAAGACTCTTCGGGATGTTGGGTATGGGATACTACAGCAGCTGGCCCTAGTGCAAGTGGGAGATTGTTAGTTGTATGTATGCCCTAGAGGCCATTATTGTACATATGATGTATATTATAGTGGATGCTTGGACATATATAGATATGAATTTCTTGCTCGACATGATAGTATGCTATCTGGTTGCTCTTTATCTTAACATGTGTAATTGTCTCTTACTGTATTATGCTTACATGTTGGTAAAGCCATTAAGATGTGTACTTGACTACCAGGATTATGATGCAGATCATACTAGTGGGGCCATGGTAGTCCATAAGTTCATTCTTTAATGTTCCTAGTCGTGGGTGTATCGAGATGGGGGAATCGATATACCAGAGTAGACTAGCGTATACGCTTCACAACCCATGAGATGGGCGATGGATGATCCCATATCCATTGGTGTTTGATATCAGAGATGGTATACGGGTGCTGATCAGTCGAAAATATTGCATTTTTAACACGTCAATTTCCCTACCATTTGCACTCATCTAGAGGTGTTCAGTATTAATATAGTACATATTAGCAAAACAGCTGTAAAATACCAAATAACTTGTGTTATACTTTAAAACCGACATTTCTGAGGGAAATTGAGTGTTTATCATTGCATCGCATTATCTTTGTGTAGCGCAACACTTGTCTCGAGAATCTGTGCAGGAAATTGCAGGAACAGAGCCAAAATTGTGAAAAGTGCTGATAAAAATGCGCCAAGTCCAAGACTTGTAATCTGGTAGTGATCAAGAAATATTTAAACGATTCCACACATCAGAAGATACACCAAAAGTTAGCACAAAGCGGTACAAGAAAATGCAGGCACAGATACCACTATTGGGCTGCGGATCCGCGGCCAATATGCCCTTCCCGCCGCGGATCCGCGGCTCCTTGATGACGTCAGCATGACGGATTTTTCCCATGTGCTTCCTTATAACAGACAAGCTTTCAGAAGACTCCAGAAACACCACGTGGCTTCATCCAGAAGGCTCGGCCTAACAACCTAGCTCTAGAATATTCCCTCCAACTAACTTCTTCTAGAAGCCTCTCTCTAACAAACTTTTGGAGGGAAATTTCAAATTTGAATTCTAGATCTAAGGTTGAGATGCTTATAAAAGGAAACCTAGATCTAGGGTTATTGGTTGTTCATTACTCATCTCTTCCCACAAGTTGAGTGACACAACTTGTGCATTCAAACCCTAACCCTAATCCAAAATCCAAAGCCAAATTCAAGATACCGAGTACAATTCAAGCAAGAAGCCTTCAACCTTTTAGGAGCGAAGCCGATCTTCATCCGAGCAAGTGATCCAAGACGATCCGCGACTCACGAAGACGAGCGAAGCCAAATCGACGATCGAGTTCTTTCCTCATTTTAGATCTTGAGAGAATTGTAACGAAATTGTTGATAAATAAAAGGTGAAATTCTTTAATTTTGCTTTCTTTATATTCTTGCATCATGATTAGATCTCAATTCTTGATTGTGCCTCTTGTTATGATGTTTGAGTAAAACTCCGCTCGTGAAGGAGTCGAGAGAATCAATAGATGATGATGTTACAAATCTTGAAACGATTCTTAAGTCCTATAAGTTTTGTATACTTTAGCAAATTGAAGAATCGACAACCTAGTTTCGAGCGATGCTTTCTTGATTGTGTCCGCTCTTAATTAGGGATCCACGATCGATTCTTGAATTTACTAGAGGTTAGAATGTGAATGAAATCAACGAAAGGACAAGGGATAGATGATGAAACCCTAGTTTCCGCAAGAAATCCCTAATTCTCGTTGATCGTCATCGATCTAGTAGCAAATCATTAATGGATAAGAAAACGTAATCAATAGTTTTCATCACGACTATCGATTCGATCGATTCTTATGAGCCTCACTTCGATTCTTGATTACTATTTGGATTGGATATCATCAATTCTTAATTTTTGATTTTTAAATGTTTTCTTGATTTTAGATTTAGATTTTGATAATTCTTGAAATTCACTTTTAATCTTGAATTGAATTGTCTTTTCTTTTCTTTCTTTAATTTTCAATTCATCTAATTCAATTACGAACGGATCTCACTTTCCCTGTGGACGATCCGCACTCGCTAACGCGCTACAATCGACACCGTTATTGATTGCGGTCAAAAATTTCTTTGGTTGTGATTTCGTATACTTTTTTTATATACACACCGAGAATTCATTCAATCAGGTGCTCAGTGGAGACTGGGTACACTGGACAGACTCGCCGAGAACTCCTAGATGGTATTATACCTGACGTCGGATAGCAGTTCTCTGGTGACACTGGTACAGGTTAGTCTGTAGACCCGAGATCGTCATAGAGTCTTATGTGATTCCCACTGTGCTTTGATTTCCACCTTACCACGTTCAAGAGGATGTGCAAAATGGTGGTTTCTGGGTACAGTCCCGAGTCACATGGAGGCAATGAGCGATGGTAGGGGATTTCGTCTTTTCCGGTATTGGGGTAGATGTCGTGTTGTGCTCGATTGGCTATAACTGGAAGTCCCTGGCCAGGGCTGATTCAGAGATTTACTGGTAAGTGTTACCAGTAGTTTCTTGACCCGTTATGAGCCTCGTATCGGCATAACTTATCGAGTTATTGGGGTCTGACGTTTACCACCCCTAGACTTGATATGCAACATCTTAGACGAAGAGACCGGACTGTACGGTAGTGTTACTGATAGGATTTGCAGGAGATAAAGCGGGCTTGCTTGTTGATCTTCTAATCGTTCAATACCCGGATAGCCGTTACGTCCAGCTAATACCGCTGACGGCTTGTGGGTGCTTGATGTGATCATCACCTACTGCCGGCGTATTGACGACTCTTTAGAGTTCTACACAGAGATTTTACTGGCTCAGGCAAAACGAAGTAGGAGCACATATGTGATATGTGCGGGACCGAGAATAATACGAGTATGTGATACCGTATTATATTCTTGCGATTTATTCGTATCGGTCGGTTATATGTGATATAACCGAGTTATCGAATCAAGTGTTGATTCGATAAGTTGATACAGATTATATTAGTCGGTTGTATGTGATATAGCCGGATTATTAAATCAAGTGTTGATTTGATAATTTAATGTATAATTTTTTATGTGATATACTAGATTACATTAACTAATATTAGCTCACTTAAGCATTTATTTTCTCACATGTGCACACTTAATATATATATGATATATATTAATTGTGTTTTATATTGTGTCATGGTTGTTGATACACACTACATGGGTGTATGAGACTTACACCATACTAATTATAATGTAAGGTTTTAATATTTAAAGTAAATCCAAATTAGTGCATAAATGGTCACATGCATGAAGCTTGTAGAAGCTTGTGGATGCATTGACTTGGTCCACTAATTTTGTTTTACTTAAGATATTTATTAACCTAACCATTATAATTTAGTCATGGTTATGTCTCTACATGAGTTAGATATATGATAGAAACTCACCCATGGTTGACTATCTCACCTCATTAGTTCATTCTCTTCTCTTGATCTCATCTTCTTCAACCTTGAGAAAAACCTTGCTAGATTTTTCCAAAGTGAGAAAATATTATGAGAAAAATAAAACTAAAGTAAGACCACTTCCTACTTCATCATTCTCTACTAGATTAGCAATTTAGTTTAGGATGTTCTCTTCATGAAGTTCATCACCTAGTGAAGAGATGGCTTGAGTTAGTGTCTCCTCGACGTAGATCATCTTCGGCCTCGAAGACTTCAAGCAAGATCGTTCTTTTCACCTTGAGAAGCCATGCATGAGTCCGGGAGATCCATGATCACAGCGAAGGAAACACTACAAGGAGCTATTGAAGTGAAGGACCGGTCTACAAAGGTTGTATTACGTTATAACTAAGAACTAAAGATGTTTACTTTCAAGTTTAGCTCCTAAACTCTAGTTAGATCCTTGGTTAGGGTTGTTTGGCACACTAGAAAATTTAAATATAGCATGCTTGACACCTTGTGAAACCTTGTGGTTGTGCCTAAGAACCCTACACGTAATGTCCTTAAACTAGCTGTGGACCGCAACGTCCCCAAACTAAAACCATGGAGCACAAATGCTCTTTCTTTGGATCAAAAATGATCCTGAACCCCCGTTATGTAGATCTTAGTCCAACATCGGATTAACGTATCCTTAACAAATATTTAATTTGATCTTAATCTCAAACAAGGTTAACGGTCCTTAAATCAAACCAAATCCAAATCTAAAAAAAATGGATTTGGACTAATCCACGCCCTACGGGCGACAACATAAATTAGTCTCCGTATACAATCCACGGGCAACCAAAAATAAAACAAACACACACGACACAAAGTGACCTTCTGGAGCAGGAGAAAGTAGTTACCGCGATACGGTAACGTAATTAACTGCAGGGGCTTGCGCATGTAGGAAAAGGCGTCTCCACAATCAAAAACCCCTCACAACGAAGAGGAATCTGACGAAGTTTGCTACAACGGCCGCATCCGTGCAGACCTCCGATACACGGTGCCATAAATCAACTTGGTATCTTTAGAGAGGTGGACGGATAAATCCAAATAGCATCTGCCCCAAATTCACGCAAGACGACCTACGCGGTTCCGTCTCCCATTTTCGGTGGGTAAACAGTATCGTAATCGTTTTAGTTTGTCAAATAAGGGTCTGGATACTCGCGATTATTCTGTTGTGGCCACGGAACAACAACTGGGGAAGTTAAATGTACGGTTTCACTTCCCATTATCATAATCGAGTAGTAGGGGAATCCGATTTCCGCATCTCCTTACCTAATCAAACTATCCATCCCCATGGTTCAGTATAAAGGTTTTGACGAATTAGAGTTAGTGCGTATACATCTAGGCATGGAATTTCCACATTATATGTCATCCACATATTGGATCATTCACCTTCAAATAGGGTTAATACTCGCCCGAATATCGGGTTAGTAGTCGTCCACATATTGGACTATTCACCCCCAAAGTAGGATTAGTATTCGCCCGAATATCGGGTTAGTAGTTGTCCACAGATTGGACTATTCACCCTGCCTGCAGGGATCCTCATTTATAAGTATATCATACCTAGGTCCGTGCATTCTAACTCTAACCGTATCATGTGTCATGTATGTCGTAAACTTGTATTTAAAAAGTTGATCTCATTTAACCCGGCCTTCCACAATCACTTATTTTATCTTATTATCCTTTAAAGTTTATAAGGTTCTTCATATCAATTTATAGAATACTTAGTTAATAAAGAATGATAACGTTTAATGGTATTTATTGTTTATAAGAAAACCATGATATTTGGAATATTTATCATTTTGGAAACCCATAGTATTTTACGGAAAAAATATACTTTTAATAAAAGGTTTGGGTATTTATTTGAAAATTATCTTTCAATAAAGTTTTAGGTATTCTTTTGGAAAATATCATTTATAAAGGTTATGGTATTTTTGAAGATAACATTTTAGTAAAGCTCAAGGTATTTAATTGAAATTATGTCTTTTTAGGATGGATTGAGATATTTTATTGTAATTAATAATTTTATAAAATTATAGTGTTTTAAGTTTGAGGTAACATTTTAGAAAATACGTTCGTGTTGGCAACCGTTGCATATGGGCGGCAAGATTTGTGTCCTTTTCAGGAACGATTGCTTATCAACCATGAGGTATTTACGTAAAACATTAGCCTATTATTAGGGTAATCTATTAGAAGTGATATTCTACAAGAATGACTCTGCGTTGACAACCGCTGCACATGGACGGCATGATTTGTGTCCTTTTCAGGGACGATTGTCTTGTAACCATGGGGTGATTCATATAAAATATTCCCCTATTAGGGCAACTTATTAAATTTTAGTTAATATGGTGAGAAAAATTAATATAAAAATATTCTCTCGAGTGAGAGGGGCTAGGTTGAAAAACCATATCACAATTATTTAGATTTAGTATTACCCCCTTTCAAAAGGTAAAAGGATTTAACAAAACTAAAGTAGTTGATGGATAAAAGTGTAAATAAAAATATATCATTTTTGTGTCTAAAACATTTATTCCAAATATTTTATCTCATATGGATATTTTAAACATACACGACATTTTAATAAAATGAGAGTATTTTGTAGAAGTGACCTATTTCGAGATCTTATGGTTAAGTGAGTGTACATAAATGGTGGATTGATACCCCATGAGTTATAATTTTAAGCATATCATATTCCATGTAGCGTGAGGGTGCAATATTCACTCATATAGTGGTAATTAATTAAACCATTTTAAGCACGGGGTCAAATTCTTATCATTAAGGGGTACCAAAATAGGCATGCATAAATATTTTTACATCATTTTAATATAAGGTTGGGGATCAGAAATTGAAACTAAGATCATTAAAAAAAGGAAGTTGACAGAGGAGTAGAGAGAGGCAGATCCTATCTTTGATTTGAGTTGGATGTCGATGAGTCGAAAGCGTAGACTTGCACTACGATCTAAATAACTCCGCGCTCGGATTTTTCCTCGATTCTTGGGTGGAACCACAGCATCAGCGCCGTCGAAACGAAGTCCTCGGTATTTTTTTCAGAATTTTCAGAGTCGTGAGGAGTGAGAAATTAGAGTTTGAAGGTCTCTATTTATAGGATATTTTCCCCAACAAAAAAATCCAAAAAAAACTATTAAGTCTCCCCAAAATCCGCGCTCCAATCATTTCCCCAATGATTTTGCCGCCGCCGTCCTTCATCTCAGTCGTTGGATCATGATCCAACGACCTTGGATCCGCCCGCCTGCGCCACGTGGCCGCGAGGGGATCACGCGGTTTTGTGTGGTCCCCCCACCACGTGGGCGCCGCCAGCAATCCTGGGCCATTGGATCTTGCATCCAACGGTCCAGGTTTAGAGTCGGTTAAATATTATTATGTTTTTTTGAAAACTAAACTCTTTATTGTTAAAAATCGTATTTGGTTTAAAAAATTGTTTAAAATATTGTAAAAATACAGAAAAAAATCTGAGAAAATTCCAGAAAATATATCTTATTTTTATTTTCAGTTTAAAAATGATATTGGGCTAAAATTAAGTAAGATTCCAATATGTATGATTTTTGTTTGCAAACATAATTATTTAAAATCTATTCTATCCTTGAAAATATTTTAATTACGAAATAATTATTTTAATTGATAATAAAAATATGCAGATTATTTTATGGCATTATAAAATTTTATTAAAACATTTTAAGCCTGGAAATATATAAATAGATTTTAGAAAATTCCTTTAATTATTTTTCAACGCTTTGAAAATTACTAACATTACTTTTAAAAAAAATAAAAATATTTTTCTATCAACGAAACACGTAAATAACTACTTGATACTAGAAAATTAAATAATATATATTTTATTAGGTATTAGAAAACACGGTCGTTGCAATGGTTGTTTTTTCGGGGTGTGCACATGGAGCCGGCGAGATTCGACGCCTCCTCCCCGTCGAGGGAACAAGCGACCAGCCCCGGAAGAAAAGCAAGATCGCCGAGCCTATCATCTTCACTGAAGAAAACCTCAACGGTATATCCTTGCCTCACAACAATCTTCTCGCGATTACGGCATGGGTCCACTGCTATGAGGTTCAAAGGATATTGATCGACTCAGAAAGCTCGGCAGATATCCTTTTCTATAACTGCCTCCAGCGTATGAGGCTAGGCCCATCAGGCCTACGGCCAACCGTCCACATCCTGTCGAGGTTTACTAACCACTCCATCCCGACCGAGGGAGTGGTTACTCTCCTCCTTAATATAGGGGAAGCAGGTCGTACGAAGGCCGTACCGGTGGAATTCATCGTCGCCAGGATCCCCTCGTCCTACAACATCCTCCTGGGATGCCCGACGCTAAATTCTCTTCGAGCTCAGATCTCGACCTACCACCTCGTGATCAAGTTTCCATTGGATCAAGGTGGGATAGGCCGAGTCTACGGGAACCAGCAAATCGCCAAGATTTGCTTCACAGCGACATCCACTACTGAAGAGCAAATCGACGACCTCGGAAGTGCAAATGATTTCCAGGGGTCCTTGGATACTCACTACGAATAGACGGAAATCCGAGGGGCCTCGGTGGAGGCGCTAACAGAGGTCCCCCTCGTCGAGGGGGATAAGGAACGAACTGTACAGATCGGATCCCTTTTGACGGGAGCCCAGCGTGAAGACTTGATCCACTTTCTCCGAGGAAGCTCGGACGTGTTCGCCTGGGCGCTTGCTGACATGCCCGGGATTGACCCTAAGGTAATTTCATACAAGCTCGGGGTCAACCCGACGGCCCGACCTGTCAGACAAAAGAAGCGAAGTTTCGCTCCGATCAATCAAAAGGCGATCGAGGACTATATTGATAGGTTGCTTGCAGCCGACTTCATTCGAAATGTGGCCTGCTCGAAATGGCTGGCGAATGTGGTCATGGTTAAAAAGGCGAGCGGGAAGTGGCTCATGTGCGTCGACTTCACAGATTTGAACAAGGCCTGCCCGAAAGATAACTATCCCCTCTCTCGGATAGACCAGCTTGTGGACAGCTCAGCTGGCCACGAATTGCTCAGTTTCATGGACGCTTTCTTCGGCTACAACCAGATCCGTATGAACCCATCAGATGAAGAACTTACCACATTCAACATGGACCGGAGGGTATATTGCTACAAAGTGATTCCCTTCGGCCTCAAAAACGCCGGGGCTACATACCAGCGCCTGGTCAACAAAATATTCGAACCGTGGATCGAGAGGAACATGGAGGTTTACGTCGACGACATGCTCGTGAAATCAACCTCGTCGGACGAGCACGCCAAGGATCTTAGCGAGACATTCAACATCCTTCGCAAGTATAAAATGAAGCTGAATCCAGCCAAGTGCGCGTTCGGAGTCACTAGGGGGAAATTCCTCGGGTTCATGGTTACCCACCGAAGAATCGAAGCTAAACCGGAGAATATCAGCGCCATTCTCAACATGGCCATGACAAAGAGCAACGTGGAGATCATGCAACTCACGAGGAGAGTGGCTGCTCTTATTCGCTTCATGTCGAGATCCGGAGAAAAGTGTCTTCCATTCTTCAATGCCCTGAGAAAGATCCTAAGGTTCGAATGGTCAGAAGAGTGTCAGAACACTTTCGAGAAACTCAAAGTGCACCTGGCAACTACCCCACTGCTCACCCAGCCAATCGAAGGAGACGAGCTATTACTGTACCTTGCGGTATCCGATTATGCTGCTGGCTCGGTGCTCGTCCGAGAAGTCAAAGGAGTAGAGAATCCGGTCAACTACGCAAGCCATGTCTTTAAACACGCGAAAACAAGATACCCGCCTATAGAAAAGATTGTCTTCGCACTTATCGTCACCTCAAGGAAGTTACAGCACTACTTCCAGGCACACACCATCCTCTTCCTCACAGAGCGGCCCATAGGGGCTAGTCTCGCCTCCCCCGAGTCGTCTGGTCGTCTGGAGAAATGGAGGAGGGAGTTACCCCAATTCGACATCAAATAACACCCCAGGCAAGCAATCAAAGAGCAAGTCCTGGCAGACTTCGTTGTCGAGTGTACAATTCCCAACAAGGAAGCGGCGTCTGCACCCGTCCCCGGGTCCCGACCTTCGGTCGAGGAAGTACCCAACTCCATCCCCGATTGGGTCTTCTACATCGATGGATCCTCTACCGAGGAGGGGAGCGGTGCCGGACTTATCATTCGAGGTCCGAACGAGGCAGAAATGGAGTACTCTTTGAAGCTCAGGTTCATAGCGTCAAACAACGCCGCGGAATACGAGGCCTTGCTAGCCGGGTTGCGAATCTCTTCCGAAGTGGGGCTGAAGACTATCCGAATTCGCAGCGACTGCGCCCCAGTCATCGGCCAAGTGACTGGGCACTTCGAGGCTCAAGAGCCGCTCATGGTGAAATACTTAGCCGAGGTGAAAAGACTACGAAAAAGGTTCGACGAAGTTCAAGTGTAACAGATTCCCCGGCACCTGAATGCCCAGGCTGACGCCCTGAGCAAGTTATCCTCTTCCTATACGGCCAACAATAAGAGGAATATCCTCTTCGAAGTCTTGCCACGGCCCACTGTGGAAGACAGAGAGAAAACGCTTCAAGTATAAACTATTCAGTAGGAAGGTTGAGATTGGAGGAAGCCCCTTATAGAGTTCCTGAAGGTGGGTACGCTTCCAGAGGATCGAGGGAAAGCGCATCGCCTTTGAGCTAAATCCCGCCATTTCGTATGGAGCAATGGAAACCTTTACAAGAAGTCATACACACAGTCTCTGCTCCAGTGCGTCGACCCCCAAGAAGCCGACTACGTCCTGCGAGAGATACACGAAGGGGTCAGTGGAGCGCATCAAGGGGCCCGTACCTTAGTCCAGAAGACGCTGCTCCAAGGGTATTATTGGTCGAGGATTCACCAAGATGCTCAAAAACTCACCAGAAGATGCAAAAGCTGTCAACTCTATGGCAGCATACCCCGTCTTCCGGCTACCGAGCTAACGACCCTAATCTCCCCGTGGCCGTTTGTCCGGTGAGGGATGAACATGGTGGGCCAACTTCCCACTGGTATGGGCGGGAACAAATACATCCTCGTCGCAGTAGACTATTTCACGAAGTGGATTGTGGCCGTCCCCATTAGAAAACCGGACGCCACCACGACCATCAAATTCCTGCAGAACAACGTAATCTCCCGATTCGGGATCCTGAGGTGCATCGTTATCGACCACGGGACAAATTTCGAAAACGACAAAGTCAAAGAGTTCTGCAACGAATACCACAAACTATTGAATTTTTCCGCGGTCGCGCATCCTCAATGCAACGGGCAGGCCGAGGTTGCTAACCGAGATGTCATCCGAGGTCTTCCAACTCGTTTAGAAGGACGGCAGGGCAGCTAGGTCGAGGAACTACCACGGGTGTTATGGGCCTTACGCATATTGAAGAAGACGCCCATAGGAGAGTCCCGCTTCAGCCTCTGCTACGGTACCAAGGAAATGGTCCCAGCAGTGATCAGACAGCCCAGTTATAAAGTCGAACACTTCGATGACGAAGCAAACACCTCGGCGCTCCGGACTAATTTGGACATCTTGCTAGAGAAACGGAACCGGGCACTGATCAAAACCGCCACTTATCAACAACAAACTGCTCGCTACTACAATGCACGAGTTAAGCACCGCGCCATCAAGACAGGAGATTTGGTCTTATGTTGGAATGAATTCGTAGCTCAGGCAAGACTGCACAAGTTTTCTTCGAAATGGGACGGCCCTTTCCCCGTCTTCGAAATATTGCCCGGTGGAGCCTATCGCTTACAAGACGCGAGGGGACGGAAGTTTCTTCATCCCTACAACGCTGGAAAACTCAAACTATACAGATGAATGTATTTTCTTCTTTTCGAAGCAATGTAGTTTTTATTAACTCTCCCAAGTTATAAGAGGCTTCTTCCACAAATTTTGTTCTCTTTCACGGTTCCGAGATCCCTAGATTCATTTCTGGGAGAAAATGCAAAATGTTAAGGGATAAAAGAAGGCAAAACACATCAGAAAAGAAGAATTTTATTCATTAAGAGGTATTATGGGCGCCTCAGCCTTACAAAAATTACAATATAGGGGGTAGGGGGTCGAGAAAGCACTGCTGATGGTACTCTGAGAAGATCTCCGCAAGCCGAGCCCTAGCCTCTTCAGCCCGCTCACTTTGATGTTGCCTGTTTCCCCCAATCAGAGCAAAACTCTGTTTAAAATTCAAAATTTTGAAATGAAGCAGCGCTTCAGATGCAGCGCCAAGTGCGCTGCGCCCTAAACAGCGCACCACGTGCAAAGCACGTGGGCGCTAGCGTTAGGTGCGCTGCGCTCTAAGCAGCACGCCACGTGTGCGCTAGCGTAATGTGCCCTAAGCGCTGTTTCCTCCAAGCAGCGCACTACGTGCCAAACACAGGTGCGCTAGCGCAATGTGCACTACCCTTCAAGCAGCGCACCACGTGCAGAGCACGGGTGCGCTAACTCTGGAACTAAAAGCTTCCCACCGTTAGATCAAAGATCTAATAATAATGATAAATTATTAATTAATCAGAGTTAAATTCTGTTAAGGAAAGATTCCTCAAAAATCTTTTCAAATAACAAGATTGTGCTCTGTAAATCAAAGCACCGTTGGATCAATAATCCAATGGTAAATAAAAATTACCAAAAGACATAATAAATTCTGTATGGAAAGATTTTCCAATCTTGTTAAAAACAAGAAAATTGCCTTCTGTAAAACAGAAGCCCTAGGATAAAAAAATCCAATGGTGGGGAATCATCTCCAAATCAATCAGAGAAAGATCTCTTTAACTAATTCAACAAATCAGCCTATCCTATAAAAAGGCCCCTAGACTTCAAGTCTGAGAGATATAGAAAGAGAGAGGAACCTCCCCAAAAACTTTGAGAAAATTCAAAGAGTAAGCTCTTGCAAGAAGATCTTTTTTCAAGGTAAAAATGATGATGATGAACATAGAGATGAAATCATCTCATAAAAAGAAGAATTCATTTCTTTAAAAAGATCATAAATCTACAAAGACAAAAAGTCTTTCACAAAGAGATCAAAAGATCTCATCATGAAATAAAAGAAGAACTTACTTCTCACAGATCATAGATCTATAAGACTAAAGTATTTCTCAAAGAGATCATGAACATCTCATTATAAAAAGTAGAATAATTCAATTCTCTTAAGGATCATAGATCAATAAAGGCAAAGCCTTTCATCAATATAAGAGATTGAAACAAAATAAGAATGGTTGTTCTTAGATCTTGAGACAAAGTCTCTTTTAAAAATCTCAGATCATAAAATTGATCAAATGCGCTTTGCGCTCTTGAACTGCGCTTTTGCGCTCTCTGGACTGGCGCTTAGCGCCAAATGCGCCACTTGTCAATCACGTATACGCCAATTAACCACTAGCGCTTTGCGCTCTTGAAATATCGCACTGCGCTCATGGGCTGGCGCTCAGCGCCAAGCGCACAACGTATCACTCACGTGTGCGCCACTAAACTGAAAGCGTAATGCGCTCATGGATTAGCGTTCAGCGCTCATAAACTGGCATCATGCGCTCATCATCTGGCGCCTAGCGCCAAGTGCGACACGTGTCCCTTACATGTGCGCCACATGGCAGAAGCGCGCTGCGCTTTTTGACTGGCGCAAAGCGCCTAGCGCGCCACGTGTTGCGCAGACAAAACATAAATTGTTCTTTAATAAGCCCAGAGCTCTGATGAATGCTCAGCATTCAATAAAAGACAAAAGCATTGTCAAGATATAAATCAATGCTCAATATTATTAAAAGGGCCAAGCCCAAATAAAGGCTCAACAGTCCAAAATAAAATGTTACACATTTATTGGACTTAGCCCAAGATTGGCCATAAGTCCTCAACTCATATTAATTGAGCTCATCTGCTCATAAATATGTTAACAGATCTTAGCCCTAAATTGGACTACAGATCTTTCAACCAACTCACGTCGGTTCGAGGGTACATCTCTTTACTCTTCTGATATTGTCGTTGTAATCCTTCAACGTCTTCAGAAAGGTGACGGGTCCCGACAACCAAACATTCTACGGACCGTGGGGTCTTTTAAAACCCATGGCCTATGATGTCCTTAACCTTGACTGTGAGGTCTTTAAACTCACGGACTATGATGTCCTTAACCTTGGACTGTGGGGTCCTTTAAAACCCATGGACTATGACGTCCTTAACCTCGGACCGAGATGTCCTTAAACTAACACTGGACCATAATGTCCTTAAACTAATCGACCGCAATGTCTCTAAACTAACAATAGAGCCAAAATGCTCTTTTGTTGGATCTAAATGATCCCGTTAAGTTGATCTTGGTCTAAAATGAGACTAACGTATCCTTAACAAACGTTTAAGTTGATCTTAGTCTCAAATGAGGGTAACGTATCCTTAAACCCAACCCCCAAACCCAAATCTAAGAAAATACGGATTTGGACTAATCCACGTCCTACGGGTGACAACATAAATTAGTCTCTGTATACAATCCACGGGCAACCAGAAACAAAACAAAAACACACGACACGAAGTGACCATCTGGAGAAGGAGAAAGTGGTTACCGCGATGCGGTAGCGTAATTAACTGCAGGGATTGCGCCTGCAGGGAAGAGCGTCCCCACAATCAAAAACCCCTCATCAACGAGGGGGAATCTGACGAAGTCTGCTACATCGGCCGCATCCGTTTAAACCTTCGATATATGGTGCCATAAATCAACTTGGCATATTCGAAAAGGTGGACGGATAGCACCAATTAACATCTGCCCTGAAATTCAGGAAAGACGGACCCGCGCGGTCGCGTCCCCGTTTTCGGCGGGGAACATTGCCTATGGACCCAAGACGCCACGGAAGCACCAGAGCTCTCGCCCGCCGGGCGAGAGTCCACGATCTGCCTCTTTTGGAAACACTCTAAAAGAAGGGCCGCCGATCGATCATGTCTGTTCTTCGAGATGAGGCCACGGACGTAGAGCGTGTGCAGTTTATCGAGCGCCTCGTCCTGCAATTGCGGAGACAAGGCGTTGAACAAACTCGGGGACATCCTCCAAATTGCTTACTTGAGCAATTGGAGGAAAGGTGACCTGTTCAGTTGATAAAACTGCACATTTGTATTACATTTTTCCTACCATTCTCATATTAAAATAAGACTTTATTATAATATATTATACATATGAGGGTTTATGTGTAAAAACACCATTTTCCATGTGTTAATATATTTTAATTAGTATTTGGTAGGAAAATGTATGCAAATAATATTATTGATCTAATCCTAGTAGAACAAAGTCTACTAAAATCTTATTTGAGTTGTTGTGCAGAATATTTCCAAGTTGTGCAGAATTTTCAAGGCTAGAATCAAGCAAATCAAGTTGTTGAAGAAATCTTGCCAAATTAAGAAGCAAAACTTGAAGACCAAGTCTGGAAGCAACCGAGAGAAGATTTCTTAATTCTAAAGGTGCCTTGGATTGCCAAATGTCACAATCAGAAAGCCCAAGAAAACTGACAAAGTGATCTCCACCATTGAGCGCGGATCCGCGGCCAAACCCACCCTTGGGCCGCGGATCCGCCGCAATTAGAGGGAGTCAGAACACAAGATTTTGGGGCATGATTCTCTGCTGAATTTTACCAACTTTCCAACTAAAAGATTCTGGCTTTGTACTATAAAAAGGCATCGAGAGCCTCTTGGAAAAGCTATCAAGCCGACGAGATCACGAAGTCCAAGACGGCTCACGCATCCAGGCTGATCATCAACGGTTCATCTACCTCCTTAGAAGAGATCGAGAAGCAAACTAGGTTTTTGTAATCATTTTTTAAGGAATCAAAGTGTACTTGATCTTGTTGATTAATAAAGGTAGTTCTTTTTCTCATTCTATTTCTTCGTAGTTTAATTATGCAATTTCTTTCCATCTCTTTTTCTCCCAACATGCGCGAGTAATTCTCCGCTTGTTAGGGTTCGTAGGATTAGGGTAGGCTAATGGACGATGAAAATAATTAAACCCTTTTTAAGTTCTATAAAGTTTAGGAACTTTATCAAAAGAATCATTAACATCCTAATCGGGCGCGCTAGCAATTCTTTGCTAGTTCCGACCGCGATTAGAGATTAGATTAATGATTGTTTTGGTAAAGGCTAGATATGAACGGAGTTCCGTGTCGAGATAAGGGTTACGAGTGGGATTCCTTTTCCCTCCAGAAACCCTAATCTACACGCATCATCGTCGTTCTAGTTCTAAATCTATTAATGGATAAAAATGGTAACTTTTAATTAATCGTCCATAACTACTAAATCCTAACGAACCCTACAAGCCTTCTTATTATATTATCTAAGTCTCTAAAATAATCTAGATCTATATTTTACATTCTTGTTTAACGTAGATCTAGAAATCATTCTATAAAATTCTTTATCCCTCCTCTCTTTCTCAACACATCTAAAGTAAAAGTAAAAGGTTCCATGTTTCCCTGAGGACGACCCGTACTCACCTCGGTCTAGCTACGCGCGACACCGTTTTGATTGCGGTTAAACTACAAACATACACTCTTTCGAATCACTGGTTTTGTTATCGCCAAGGCAGCAATAAAAAAATATAGCGAGGGTGCTTCATCACCTAGTGCCCTAAGGCCAACTGGTCTGGGAGTCACTGCTAAGCCTTAGGTGGTGCAAAACGAGGAAAATATTATCACCGAATCAGCAAGCAAATGAGTAATCAGTCGGTTAGTACCTCAAGAAGTATTAACGGTCGCATGAAAATGTGTGAGCAAATCTAAATATTCATCAAGTTAAAAAGTACCGAGATAGATGGACAAGAGTATGATAGCTTGAATTGAATTCTCCGAGTGTAGGGATGTCATTTCACACACGTAGGGGTATATGATCAATGTTTGGACGAAAGGTAGGAATGAAGAATAAAGACGATGTTTTATTGAGGGATAATGTGATTTCTAACATCTTTTCATGACTATTAAGATAGGGCTCATGACAACTGAAAAGCTAGTATAGTTGGAAACTCTTCTTTTCAAGGCCTTTCTTTTATGGTTCTTATCTTTATATGTAAATTTCACCATCTTTCTTTTATTATAGGATTTTGTAGGTGTAATCCGCTGAAAACCCTCAGGAGACAACATTCCTCCTACTAGGGACACCTAGAGGTTTAACGGCTTGTTGCACGTGCGCAGTGCAATCGTGTTTGCCTACGAAAGTGTGCTTAGTTTTCTTTTTTTTTCTTCTCCTTCTCTTGAATAAACTAGTTTGCTCGGGACGATCAAAGATAAGTTTGGGGGTATTTGTTCAGTTGATAAAACTGCACATTTAATATGACATTTTTCCTACTATTTCTATATAATAAAAGGTGTTTATTATAATATATGATACATATGAGGGTTTATCTGTAAAAATACTATTTTCATGTGTTTATATATTATAAATAACATTTTGTAGGAAAAATTAAGCATATAATATCCATGTAACATTTGGCCCATTTAAATATGCTTACCTTATTAATACCTTTGACCAATTCTTAATGGTTAGGTTAATATCTCAATAAAACAAATTCTACTAATATTGTTTGTTGAGTTATTGTGTAGAATTTTCAGGGCTGAAATCAAGGAAATCAAAGTTGGCAAATCAAATCTACCAAAGATATTCAAGAAACTAATTCTGGTAGAAATGTAGAAAAGATTTTCAAAGTCTACATACTCAAAAGATTACCACGTGTTACAGATATGAAGCTACAAAAATTAGAGACCATGATCTCACCAAAAGGGGGCGGATCCACGGCCATACCTATCCAATGGCCGCGGTTCCACCGCGGATTTAAAGAGTTGAGTTGTGAGATTGTGGTGGCTAGAATCCTAACAACTAGTTTCCATATTAGGAAACTAGGGTTTTGGCTCTGTGACTATAAATAAGGACCGAGAGCCTCTTGGAAAAATCATCAAGCCGACGAGATCACGAAGTCCAAGACGGCTCACGCATCCAGGCTGATCATCAACGGTTCATCTACCTCCTTAGAAGAGATCGAGAAGCAAACTAGGTTTTTGTAATCATTTTTTAAGGAATCAAAGTGTACTTGATCTTGTTGATTAATAAAGGTAGTTCTTTTTCTCATTTTATTTCTTCGTAGTTTAATTATGCAATTTCTTTCCATCTCTTTTTCTCCCAACATACGCGAGTAATTCTCCGCTTGTTAGGGTTCGTAGGATTAGGGTAGGCTAATGGATGATGAAAATAATTAAACCCTTTTTAAGTCCTATAAAGTTTAGGAATTTTATCAAAAGAATCATTAACATCCTAATCGGGCGCGCTAGCAATTCTTTGCTAGTTCCGACCGCGATTAGAGATTAGATTAATGATTGTTTTGGTAAAGGCTAGATATGAACGGAGTTCCGTGTCGAGATAAGGGTTACGAGTGGGATTCCTTTTCCCTCCAGAAATCCTAATCTACACGCATCATCGCCGTTCTAGTTCTAAATCTATTAATGGATAAAAAGGGTAACTTTTAATTAATCGTCCATAACTACTAAATCCTAACGAACCCTACAAGCCTTCTTATTATATTATCTAAGTCTCTAAAATAATCTAGATCTATATTTTACATTCTTGTTTAACGTAGATCTAGAAATCATTCTATAAAATTCTTTATCCCTCCTCTCTTTCTCAACACATCTAAAGTAAAAGTAAAAGGTTCCATGTTTTCCTGAGGACGACCCGTACTCACCTCGGTCTAGATACGCGCGACACCGTTCTGATTGCGGTTAAACTACAAACATACACTCTTTCGAATCAATCAAATGGCGTCGTTGCCGGGGATACGTGCGTAATTTTTTATTTTTACTATTTGTGTTGAATTCTTAGACGAGCCATATCATTATTCAAACAAAACTGCAAATTGCATATTTAATGATTTGTGTGTGGATTTTTGCAAGGAGATCTGGAGTCACAAACTTGAGGAAACAGGAAACAGAGACATTTTTAGAGATCCAGAGGAGCACAAAAGACCATACAAAAAATTTCATCAACTGTTCCTTCTGCCACGCGGCGGAACCGCGGCAAAAGCACCCATTCTGCGGCGGAACCGCGGCAAGTTGGAGGAATTAGGGAATAAATCTTCTCTGGTATCTTTCTCAACTCCTTCTCTCTCTCCTCAAATCCAATAAAATCTATTTTCTGCAGGATTCTTTGCAAAATTGCGCCGCTCAAAAATCTTTTTGCAAAAGTTTTGTGATTGGTTTTGTTTTGCATATTTAATACGGATTTCTAAGGGGCAAAGACCAAATCAAGATTAGGTGGAGATTTCATCACCCTTCCTAGGCCCCACAAATCACAAATCGAGCATATAGATCAACCCTTCATTAATTTAAAAAATATCTAGACCAGACTCTAAGGACTGTCGCGCTCAATAAGGACAGAGGAAGGTCGTGGGTAATCTATCGTTTATCCGCATTACTTTTGTAGTGCCTAGGCAAGTGTGACAAAGGCTAGTGGTTTTTAATTAGGCCCACGACGTGGTTCCTTCCCACTTACCTGGCACTTACCTGGCTACAAGGGTAGTACGGAGGCGGTAGAGGATTGATCCTGCGGCTTGTCCTTTGGAAGTCTAGGAGCGGTCTAGAGACTGACCTAGGTAACCTTAGTTCTAGGGTTGCTTGTGCATCATAGGGTGATTTGTCTTGAGTCCCACTTTTTCAAAACAAGCCAATTTTAAATCACACACACGCTGCCACTTGCACTAAACCCGCTTAGTGCATACTCGGCTGGACACGGGATCCTAGTGCCCGTCTTGTCCGCGTTCCTGCTATCGACGCCGAAGTCGGTACTTCTTCATCTTCTTTTCCCCCACCACACACCACATCGACCGTGATGGACGGCACTCCATCAGATTATAACACCACGCTGCCACCGCCCGAAGGTGCGTAGAATCCACCGCGCATCTCTCTCCAAGAGAGATGCTATCCTATCCGTGGTCCTCTTCCTACTTGTCTATCTCTTCCACCACCTAATGGGGATAATTTCGAAATTGAACCCCACTACATCAATCTGCTGCCCAAATTTCACGGGCTTGAGTCGGAAGACGCGTACGTTTTCATCACCAAATTCGAAAACGTATGCGCAATGATGGGTACTTCACAATTGACTTTAGATGCTATGCGCTTACGTCCTCTTCCATTCACACTGTACGACTTGGCAGAAAAATGGCTTTATAATACTGCCGCACACTCTATCGCTAATTGGGATGAATTCGTCGTAGCATTTCTTAAGAAGTTTTACCCGAATTATAAGACTGCACATGTTAGAAGCGAGATCAACCAGTTCACCCAGCTTCCCAATGAACCATTTTGGAAGTGCTTTGAACGTTTCAAAGATCTGCTTGTCCAATGCCCCCATCACGGAATACAAAGATGGGATTTATGTCGGATTATATATGAGGGCATTAATCCAGCGACAAAGCAGATGCTTGAAACAATGTGTCAATGCAATTTCATGTCTAAAGATGACGGTGAAGCATGGAAATATCTGGAAGACCTTGCTGAACACACGTTGCAGTGGGAAAGCGTAAGACCACCTTCAACTAAGGGAGGTATTCACCAGCTCGATGTTTCTATCGCAGTGAAAGCCGAAATGGCAGCGATACAGAAGAAACTCGATGCTATTGAAAACAAGTTCTCAACATTCTCCCTAAATCAGGTCACGCTTCCTAAGACTGTCTGTGGTTGCTGTTCGGATCCTTCACACTTAACGGAAGAATGTCCTATGAACGCATCGTTTCAAGCTAATGCTGCTTTTCAGCAGCGACCTAGAAACGACCCTTATTCTTCCACATACAATCAAGGGTGGAGGAATCATCCTAACTTTGCTTGGAATCAGAACCAACAAAGTAATTATCAAAGACCTCCTCCACAGCAACCACAACCACAGAATCAGCCCCCCTTTCAGTCATAAAATTTCCAAAATCCGACCAACATTTCTACACCACAAGTGGCCGGTACTGACAACTCACTTGCACAAACTTTGGATATGTTCATGAAACAATCCATGCAAAATTCGGCTGAGATAAGGTCTTCTATTGATACCCTAACGAAAAACTCCTCCTCCCATGGTGAGAGTATTAAATCAATAGAAAACCAAATCGCTCAGTTAAACGCCGCAATGAGTGCGAGAGAGAAAGGGAAGCTCCCATCTCAACCCCTACCGAATCCTGGCCATTCATAAAGTCATAATGTGAATGCCATTACTACGTTGAGATGGGGGAGAGTGCTGAATAACCGAGTGGGTGAGCAATTTGATGATAGTGACACATTTGATACCCCTTCTTCTTCTTCTTCTTCCCCTAATTCGTCTAGTCTCCCACCTTCACCCGAGCCTATTCTCCGTTTTCCCCAAGGCTCGAACCCTTCGCCCATTTCTCCAAATCTATCTAAGTCGATGCCCACTCCAATTTTGGGATCGAATCCGTCGCCACAGTCTTCTCCACAAACGTTGGACCCAAAACTTATTAATCAAGCACCTTATCCAAACAGGTTAAGGAGCAACAGACCAAGTCCACAAATGGAGAAGATTGTGGAAATTTTTAAGCAAGTTAACATAAACATTCATCTCCTAGATGCTATTCAACAAGTTCCGTCATACGCGAAAATCTTAATGGACTTGTGCACTAGGAAGCGAAAAGTTCAAGTACCTAAAAAAGTTTTCCTTGCGAGTAATGTGAGCACTGCTTTTACACAACAACTACCCAAGAAACGAAAGGACCCCGGAAGTCCTACAATTTCTATTTCCATTGGGGGTAAAAATATCAATCGTGCTCTACTCGATCTTGGTGCTAGTGTTAACTTGCTTCCGTATTCTGTGTATGAGCAATTAGGGATCGAAGAGTTAAAACCTGCGCATTGCACTCTTCAGATGGCCGATCGATCTATCACCCAACCAAGGGGTGAGCTAGAGGATGTGTTAATCAAAGTCGGGGAATTCATATTCCCTGTGGACTTTATCGTTATAGATACACAACCTGTAGCAAACCCACGCAATCAAATCCCGGTGATATTCGGTCGACCCTTTTTGGCCACTTCCAACGCAGTAATTAATTGTAGAAACGGCTCTATGACCCTATCCTTTGGAAAGAAGTCAATTGAGCTTAACATTTACAAGTTGGGAAGTGAACCCTCCGAACCCTATGCTCATGTGTGTTCTGTCGAATTAACGGATGTCGACAGCAGCGAATTTGATCAACCTCATGATACAGACTCTTTTCATATGTTGTTGTTTGACCTAACCATTTACTCTTCCACCGAGTTTTCCGGGTCAACATCTAATGAGGAACCTTATATTGAGTTTGACGATCACCCCATTTTTTCTGATGACATTATTTTTCGGGGTATCGATGAAAGGTTTGAGGAAATTTTCGCTGATGAACTCGCATTTTTACAAGACACGGGTGTTGAGATGAATCAATTCCAAGATGAAGAAATTGGACCTCCACCCCCTCTTTTGGACAATCATGATAATGCGAGTAATCCATCATCACTATCACTGTGCCGTCTCTCCAAATTGAGACGCAATCCTTTTCCATTACACCTCTTGTCACCTCCCCACTTCTTCACGTCAATAGGTGACATGTTCTTCCACCAACCTTGGTGCTTCATTGATAAAATTTTTGAATAGTTGGTGTTGACCTTCGGTCTTTGCAAAACTTGGCATTGACCAATAACCTTGACCCCCTCGTGTGATTTTAAAAGATTAAAATTGTTTAACTCAAGTTTTGGGGGTGGTATATTTTGGCTCTTGAAAGAAAATGATTTTTACAAAATTGTGAGCCTAAAATAAGTTTTGGGGAGGACTTTCACTTTCATATATTCTTGCCTCCATTAATAATTTCCTCCTAAGTCTACAGGTTTTTGAGCTTAACGGATGACATCAGTGAGGACACTGCTGTAAACAGGTTTGGGGGAGGTTTGTGCTTATTTACACATCAATTTGCATCATACTTTGCATAAGCACAACATTTTCAAAAATTTTAAAAATTTTCTTTTATAACAAAAGAGTAGAAAGTGAAAAATTACATCCAAAAGATAGGAATAGTTTAAGAAAACCAAGAAAATTAGAAGTTTTCTTAAACGAACTAGTAATAAGTAGTTATGAGCTGTTGTCCCAAGGGTTAGTAAGATGAAGGAAGTCACTAATCTGAGGATAAAAATAAGTCTGAAAAATAGTTTCTATTCTGGAAGCCGAACATTTGAATGTTGATACCCTACTATATGCACTTACACACGTCTTGAAACTCGGGATAGTAGAGGATATCTTGAAATGCTCTTGTCTAAAAGCCAAAGTATGAAGGAAGTGAAAAAAAATGAAGAAAATATAAAAATGGTGAAAAGAAAAGAATGAACACTGGTTTTGTATCGCCAAGGCAGCAATAAAAAAATATATAGCGAGGGTGCCTCTTCACCTAGTGCCCTAAGGCCAACTGGTCTGGGAGTCACTGCTAAGCCTTAGGTGGTTCAAGACGAGGAAAATATTATCACCTAATCAGCAAGCACAGGAGTAATCGGTTGGTTAGTACCTCAAGAAGTATTAACGGTCGCATGAAAATGTGTGAGCAAATCTAAGTATTCATCAAATTAAAAAGTACTAAGGTAGATGGACAAGAGTATGATAGCTTGAATTGAATTCTCCGAGTGTAGGGATGTCCATTTCACACACGCGGGGTTATATGATCAATGTTTGGAAGAAAGGTAGGAATGAAGAATAAAGACGATGTTTTATTGAGGGGTAATGTGATTTCTAACATTTTTTCATGACTATTAAGATAGGGCTCATGACAACTGAAAAGCTAGTATAGTTGGAAACTCTTCTTTTTCAAGGCCTTTCTTTTATGGTTCTTGTCTTTATATGTAAATTTCACCATCTTTCTTTTGTTATTGGATTTTGTGGGTGTAATCCGCTGAAAATCCTCAGGAGACAACACTCCTCCTACTAGGGACACCTAGAGGTTTAACGGCTTGTTGCACGTGCTCAGTGCAATCGTGTCTACCTACGAAAGTGTGCTTAGTTTTCTCCTTTCTTTTTCTCCTCTTAAATAAACTAGTTTGCTCGGGACGATCAAAGATAAGTTTGGGGGTATTTGTTCAGTTGATAAAACTGCACATTTGTATTACATTTTTCCTACCATTCTCATATTAAAAAAAAGACTTTATTATAATATATTATACATATGAGGGTTTATGTGTAAAAACACCATTTTCCATGTGTTAATATATTTTAATTAGTATTTGGTAGGAAAATGTATGCAAATAATATTATTGATCTAATCCTAGTAGAACAAAGTCTACTAAAATCTTATTTGAGTTGTTGTGCAGAATATTTCCAAGTTGTGCAGAATTTTCAAGGCTAGAATCAAGCAAATCAAGTTGTTGAAGAAATCTTTCCAAATTAAGAAGCAAAACTTGAAGACCAAGTCTGGAAGCAACCGAGAGAAGATTTCTTAATTCTAAAGGTGCCTTGGATTGCCAAATGTCACAATCAGAAAGCCCAAGAAAACTGACAAAGTGATCTCCACCATTGAGCGCGGATCCGCGGCCAAACCAACTTGGGCCGCGGATCCGCCGCAATTAGAGGGAGTCAGAACACAAGATTTTGGGGCATGATTCTCTGCTGAATTTTACCAACTTTCCAACTAAAAGATTCTGGCTTTGCACTATAAAAAGGCATCGAGAGCCTCTTGGAAAAGCTATCAAGCCGACGAGATCACGAAGTCCAAGACGGCTCACGCATCCAGGCTGATCATCAACGGTTCATCTACCTCCTTAGAAGAGATCGAGAAGCAAACTAGGTTTTTGTAATCATTTTTTAAGGAATCAAAGTTTACTTGATCTTGTTGATTAATAAAGGTAGTTCTTTTTCTCATTCTATTTCTTCGTAGTTTAATTATGCAATTTCTTTCCATCTCTTTTCCTCCCAACCTGCGCGAGTAATTCTCCGCTTGTTAGGGTTCGTAGGATTAGAGTAGGCTAATGGACGATGAAAATAATTAAACCCTTTTTAAGTCCTATAAAGTTTAGGAACTTTATCAAAAGAATCATTAACATCCTAATCGGGCGCACTAGCAATTCTTTGCTAGTTCCGACCGCGATTAGAGATTAGATTAATGATTGTTTTGGTAAAGGCTAGATATGAACGGAGTTCCGTGTCGAGATAAGGGTTACGAGTGGGATTCCTTTTCCTTCCAGAAACCCTAATCTACACGCATCATCGTCGTTCTAGTTCTAAATCTATTAATGGATAAAAAGGGTAACTTTTAATTAATCGTCCATAACTACTAAATCCTAACGAACCCTACAAGCCTTCTTATTATATTATCTAAGTCTCTAAAATAATCTAGATCTATATTTTACATTCTTATTTAACGTAGATCTAGAAATCATTCTATAAAATTCTTTATCCCTCCTCTCTTTCTCAACACATCTAAAGTAAAAGTAAAAGGTTCCATGTTTCCCTGAGGACGACCCGTACTCACCTCGGTCTAGCTACGCGCGACACCGTTCTGATTGCGGTTAAACTACAAACATACACTCTTTCGAATCAATCATGACCGTCAAGGAAGTAGGAGGCCGATTTGGTCCTTTATGCATTCGACCACTGTTTGGTACGTCTCCTCCCTGCACTCATGATCATAGAGGTACACGTCGTCGCAGGAGATGATCTCTTCGATGGAGTAGATGGGCACAGCCATTTTCAGAAATGCAACTGTGAAAGAAACCAACATACCTTCACTAATTATAGCCTCAACAGAATCCCTAAAACCGAAGTTTGTGTGCACATCAGCGCGAATCATGGGATATTTTCAAACTTCCCAATACAGAGCTGCCGCGTGGCGACCATGCCATACCTCATCAGCCCCTACACGGTCAATGGAAGTCGGAACGACGCGGATCTTGGAGCGCCTCGCCTCGCCTTTGCGTTTCTACCACGTGCCGTCTGCGATGGTCACTCTTCCAGATTTTTTACAAGTCAAGGGAGATTGAACGATGCCCCGTGAAGGCGAGAAGAAGTCTAAGAAACTCTCATCACGAGGCCACCGAGCAGCTCCCCTACTCAGTCAATCCTTGACGGGCACATCCTGACCACCTACGCTACGGATCGAAGCCCTCCTCATGAGGCCACCGAGCGGCTTCCCTACTCGGTCAATCCTTGGAGGGCACATCCAGCCCACTTACGCTAAGGATTGATGCCCTCCTCATGAGGCCACCGTGCAGCTTCCCTGCTCGGTCAATACTTGGCAGGCACATCCTGCCCACCTACGCTAAGGATTGAAGCCTTCCTCACGAGGCCACCGAGCAGCTTCCCTGCTCTGTCAATCCTTGGCGGGCACATCCAGCCCACCTACGCTAAGGATCGAAGCCCTACTCATAAGGCCATCGAGCAGCTTCCCTGCTCGGTCAATCTTTGGCGGGCACATCCTGCCCACCTATGCTAAGGATCGAAGCCTTCCTCACGAGGCCACCGAGCAGCTTCCTTGCTCGGTCAATCCTATACAGGCACATCATGCCCACCTACGCTAAGGATCGAAACCCTCCTTACGAGGCCACCGAGCAGCTTCCCTACTCGGTCAATCCTTGGCGGGCACATCCAACCCACCTACGCTAAGGATCGAAGCCCTCCTCATGAGGCCACCGAGCAGCTTCCCTGCTCGGTCAATCCTTGGAGGGCACATCCTGCTCACCTATGCTAAGGATCGAAGCCCTCATCAAGAGGCCATCGAGAAGCTCCCATGCTCGGTCAATTCTTAGCGGGCACATCCTGCCTACCAACGCTAAGGATCAAAGCCCTCCTCATGAAACCACTGAGCAACTTCCCCGCTCGGTCAATCCTTAGCGGGTAGATTCCTATCCACTGATGCTTAGGATTGAAGCCCTCATCAAGAGGCCATCAAGCAGCTTCCCTGCTTGGTCGACCCTTGGCGGATATACTCTTACCCACCGATGCCAAGGATCAACACCCCACCAGGGGCAACCATGCAGATTCCTGCTCGGCTAACCTCCGAGTGGTGAATCCTTACCATCCCAAGACGGAGGTATGGGAACCGCGCCAAGGGAGAACCCGCCGACGCCGACCAACTCTGACTTAGCCGTTGTTCATCTAATGCAAAGAACCGACTCTAAGGAGTGGCAGATACCAACCATCCTACTCAGAGGAGTATCCCGATGTGTCCTAAGTGAATGATCGCCACCTCGACTTTGGGGAGGGAGGACACCGGCCTTCCTGTACTTGAAAACTTGTTGGCTTAAACTCGACGCACGATCGTCACCTGAAAGGTCGGTCATTGACCTACGGCCTAACATTTGCATCGAGGAAGAGACCAATAACTCAAGTACTCACACAAGGAAAACACTGCCACGCAGAGGAAAATAAACCCAGTTTTATTTATGTTCTAAAATCCTTTACAAGGTATTCCGGGCTCCTCAGCCTTACAAAATTGCCTAGAGGCTTACAAAATAAAACTGAAATGAAAGGAAAATAAAGACGATCTCAGGCAGCAGGCTCCGCCAAGACCTCGCCTTATTCGGCACTGCCCTCACGAGTCAAGGTTTCTGCTTCCTTAGCCGCCCCGCCTTTGGCGCCAGCCGCCTGCGGCGTTTCCACCGAGAGAGGGACCCGAGCACGGAGCTCACCGTCACAAACTCGGGCATCAACTCCTTGACAGCGTCAAGGGCTGCATGACAAATGATAGCAGAGGCTTTGCTGAGGATGGTGTAGAACTGGTCTGACGCCTTGTACGCGTCCACCGACTTGCGGGCCCGAAGCTCGGCGATCTTCGCCGCCTCAAGCGCAACATCGGTGTCCATCTTGCTGGCGTCTCTCGCCTTCTTCATTATGGCATGGTGCTTACCTAGCTCCTCTAACCTGCCCTCCACGGCTCGGTGGGACTCTCTTATGAGCCGGTAGGACTCCTGGCACTTGGAGAGCATGAGCTCCTCGGCAGACAACCGGGTCTCAAGGGCGGCCGTCTTCTCCTTCTCCTGCCGCAGCTGAAGGCGCAGATCCTTTGCCTTCAAAGAAGATTCCCCTGTAGGGTTCCTAGGCACACTAATGAGTTCTCACAAGGCATCAACCATGCCAATTTCAAATTTTATAAGTGCCGAGAAACCCTAATACGGATCGTTAACTAGATTTTAGGCGAAACATGCAACTAGTTAACAACTTAACTAAGTGAACGGAAATACAACCTTTGTAGATCCGGTCACCCACCTCCATAGCTCCATGATGAAGTCCTCTCCGCTGTCCAAATCGAATCCATGACTCTAGCATCGGCTTCATCGGAGAAATGGGCGGGCTAGGTCGTCGACTTCGATGCCGAAGAAGATCTACGTCGAGGCATCAAAAGATCAAGCTCCAACTTCACCAAGTCATGAAACTTGTGAAGAAAACACCCTATATTACTTGGCAAGTGGTAGAGGATGAAGAAATAGGAAGTGGGTTCACTTTGGAATTGGATTTCTCACTCATTTGCTCAAGTTGCCATTGAAGCTATCAAGCTTTTTCTTCTTGAAGAAGAAGAAGAAGAAGAAGATAATATAATAAGTATCTCCAAAAAAGGAAAAATAATATGATACTTATCATATTGGCAACCATGATTAAGTGTAGAGAATAAACCAAGGTTGGGTGAATGGTTATGTTAGGCAAAGAAACAAAAATGGTTGACCTTTTTCAAAGCTTCATGAAGCTTCAAGTAAATCCAAAAGCAACCATTTCTTTTCTTGCCTTAAAAGGAAATAAATAAATAAATGAATAAATAAATTAAACAAAACCCTAACCATTTACTTAACCAAGGTTTAAACTAAACATACACACAAACATGCATGTATCATCAAACATGATACAATCAAGTGTACAAAAGTATATCACATATACAATGTGCACATCAAGTGAGAAAATCCATTTAAAGTGAACCAATACTAGTTAATGCAAAGTAATATATCAAATATATAATTATGCATTAAATCATTAAATCAATACTTGATTTAACGATCCGGTCATATCGCATATAACCGACTAATATTCAATGTATCGGCTTATCGAATCAATCCTTGATTCGATAACTAGGTTATATCGCATACAACCAATTGATACATTCATCGCGAGAATGGAATACGGTATCACATACACGCATTATTCTCGGTCCCGCACATATCTCATATGCGCTCCTATTTCGTTTCGCTTGAGCCAGGAAACCTCTGTGTAGGACTCTAAAGACTCGTCAATACGCCGGCAGCAGGTGATGATCATATCAAACACCCACAAGCCGCAAGCGGTCTGCTAAACGTAATGGCCACCCGGGTATTGAGCGATCAGAAGATCGACGAGCAAGCCCGCTCACACTCCTTTGAATCCAACCAGTAACACTTACCGTACAGTCCGGTCTGATCGTCTGATATGTCGCATATCTCGCCTAGGGGTGGTAAACGTCAAACCCCAATAGCTCGATAAGTCGTGTCGATATGAGGTCTATAACAGTTCGAGAAACTACAGGTAACACTTACCAGTAAATCTCAGCAACCCTGGTTATAGCCAATCGAACACAGCGCAACATCAACTCCCTATACCGGGAGAGACGAATCCCCTCCTATCGCTCATTGCCTCCATGTGATTCGGGACTATACCCAAAAGCCACCGTTTTGCACGCCCTCTTGGACGTGGTAAGGTGGAAATCAAAGCACAGTGGGAACCATACAAGACTCTATGACGATCTCGGGTCAATAGACTACTCTGTACCGGTGTCACCAGAGAACTGCCATCTGACATAAGGTATAATAACATTTGGGAGTTCTCGGCGAGTCCGTCCAGTGTACCCAGTCTCTACTGAGCACCCGTATATCATCTCTGATGTCAAACACCAATGGATATGGGATCATCCATCGCCCATTTGTATGGGTCGAGAAGGTATACGCTAGTCTACTCTGGTATATCGATGCCCCGTCTCGATACACCCACGACTAGGGACCTTGAAGGATGTACTTATGGACTACCATGTCCCCACTAGTATGATCCGCATCATAGTCCAGGTAGTCAAGTACACATCCTAAGGGCTTTACCAACATGTAACAGAGAGACAATCAGTGTACACGTTAAGGTAAAAAGTAACCAGATAGCATACTATCATGTCGAGCAAGAAAGTCCTCCCTATATATGTCCAAGCATCCACTACAATATACATCCTATGTATAGTAATGGCCTCTAGGGCATAGATATAACTAACAATCTCCCACTTGCACTAGGGCCATCTGTAGCAGTGGTTGTAGTATCTTATACTCAACCATCCCATAAAAGTCTCTCTCTGGGAATAGGCCTTCGTGAGTGGATCCGCCGTGTTATCCTCTTAGTCTTCTCTCCTAATCTCGATCACCCTGGAGATCAACTATCTCCATGATCAGGTGATACTGCCTCAGAATACGTCTGGGTCACTGATGGGACCGGGGTTCCTTGGCTAAAGCCACACTTCCATTATCACACAATGGCAGGAACCAAGTTCATCTCATGAACCTATATACACCCAAACTGCCTCTTTGGTAGCATCTTAAGTAGCGATGTATCCAGCCTTTATCGTCTAGTATGCCACGGTATCTAGCTTGGAACTCTTCCAACATACCGTCCCTTTACTGAGGGTAAAGACAATGCCTGCGACTGACATTCAGTCGTCCTTATCACCCTGGAACACTTCCAGTGATTCTCCCCAGGACCAATTGATACCATCTCACTACAGCTAGTGAGTATACTAACACTCAAATAACATCTATCTCATAAATGAAAGCTCAGGATGGAGGAGGTATCACTTTGATCCTATCTGGAGAATCCTTGTGATAAGCGGAGATTGACCGAGTGTAGCATAGGAAACTTCTTCCCTATCAAGAGTATGTCATCCACGTACTCTACGAGGATCACCACCATACTCCCTACTGCCTTTTTGTATATACAAGGTTCATCTACCATTTTGATGATGTCAAACTCTTTGACTAACACATCAAAACAGATGTTCCAACTCCGCGATGCCTGCTTTATCCTATAAAGCATCTTGTACACGTTTCCGCTGCTCCCACTGTTTACGAAGCCCTCTGGCTGTGTACTTATAGACGCCCTCTTCTAAAACATTATTTAGAAAAGCTGTCATGACACCCAACCACCAGATATCGTAGTCATGGTATGTAGCCGTGGCAAGTAGGATCTGGATGGACTTAAGCATAGGCCCCAGAAAAGGTTTCATCATTATCCACGCTTGGTCGATGACGAAAACCTTTAACAAGTCTAGCTTTGAAAGCCTCAACTTTTCCATCTACACCAAGCAATCTTCTCAAGATATACTTGCTCTTGATGGGGATTTAACCTTTCAGATATAGCAACCAAAGTCCATACTTTGTTGGTGTACATGGATTCCATCTCAGATCACCAAGCATCCAGCCATTCTTACAGAGTCTTACTCCTGATGGCCTACTCGAAACTAGTTGGGTCATCATCTCATGATGCAATCCTCACTCCCACTGTCATCGAGAAACCGAAGTATCTCTCAGGCGGATGAGGAAACCTACTAGATCGGCAGAGAGGCTGAGGTTCGTTGGATTCTACTGAATCCTTTGGTTCTTCCAAATCATCTGCTGTAGTTTGTATAGCTGGAACCTTTCCAGTTCTACATAACAGACCTTGCCTCGAGCTTGTCCGGATTTTGCTTTTAGACATAGGCCGGACAACCCCAAATCTTAACAAACTTAAGATATGGGCTCTTCCCATACCATATCACATATGAAGCGGTAGGCAACTGATTTGATTGGAACCCTATTCAATAGGTATGCATCTTCTCAAGTGCATAACTCCTAAAAGGAAAATAGAAAACTCAGTAGTACTCATCATAGAGCACACCTTATCACATAGGGTGTGTCTGCTCCGCCCCGATATACCATCGTGCTATGGTGTATGCGGAGGAGTAATGCTGAGAGAGAATCTTATTCTTAGAATAGTCCAGGAATCCCGTGCTTTAGTATTCTCCTCCTTGATCACATCAAAGGACATAATACTTATACCCGTATTTTGATTCTCTACTTCTAAATCATATTCTGTGAATACCTCAAAAGGTTCGGACTTGTGTTTCAACAAGAACATATGTCTGAATCTAAAGAGATCATCAGAGAGTGTAATGAAGTACAAAGAACCAGTCTTGGCATGTGTAGACAGGGGACCTTACATACATCAACATGTATCAATCCCAAGAGTTCACTAACTCTTTCTCTGTTTCCATCAAACAGAGCTGTGGTCATCTTATCTTTGTGACATGATTGGCAAGTTTTACAAGATGTAAATTCAAACTAATTTAAATATACATCTAAATGTAATTTCAGCCAGTCGGGTCGCATTGATATGACCTAGTCTACAATGCCTCAAGAAGAATTCGTTCATTTCTGAACTCTTCCTCTTGTGTGTGTTCTGTATTCTAAGAACTGTAGTTTGATTTAGAACATCAATGCTTTTAGATAACGTGCCTGAACCGATCAACTTTTGATATAGGAAATGTTCAAAACATTATCCAACAATACAAAATTTTATCATTTCTTTACTAATAAAGAGACTGATATGATTTTGTATATCAGGTTCGGTATCTAATAACAATCGTTCAGAATCAATGTATTGGTAATACAGGGTGACAGTGACCGACAGACTTGGCTGCAACTCTTGCCCCGTTTTCTGCCTCATAAAACTTATCACCCGTTCTCAGTTCTTTACCTATCTGTAGCCAATGTAACAGATTACATATGCGGGATCCTGATCCGGTATTATATACCCAGGATGTAAAGGACATTTGAGAAACAGTTCTCTGAAATGAACACACCCGAAGAAGATACATCATCATGCACTTTGTTCGTTTGGGCGGCACGGGAAATCTGGTATTCCCCAATTTCCTGCTCTGTCTTATAACAATTATAAGTTAGAGCGGGACCAACGTTCCCCAGCTCAGTATAACAAGCGGATTCGGTCAATACATCCGTATTATTATCTTGATTAAGGCGTGACATGGTCGCTACCAGGAGAGAGAGAGAAGAAAACACTCATCATGCGCTCTTTCAAGAATAGATTGGTTATTATTTTATCTAATCAGGATGGCTCCCACTATTTTTATCAAATCTTCCTTCAAACCCTAAAAGGAAAGACTAGCCGGGATTAATTACACGCTACAAGTTCGCCAATCTTTCAGCCAGGCCAGTGTCGGTACTTTGAGGGAGGTCCCCCGTGCTTTCGCATGAACCTAATTAATGTAAACCTCGTTTTCCCAGAGGCGTAACCTCGTTAACACCTTTCTAGACACCTACTTGATCGGCTAATTGTAATGTGTAAAACTCTCTCAGGAGTAACAATTACTCGCAGTGGGTATCGGGATCCAACTATCTTATAGAAGGTATGCAATCTCATTGCAAATTTCAACACTTGAAATTCCCGATAATATTTTGCCCCTAACGTGCTATGACCTTGACGAAAGCCAACAAACCATAGCCTGCTAGTCAAGTTCAACCCGTACATTTCTTGATTGAATTAAACCCACCCGCACGACCCTTGACGAAAGCCAACAAAGCCGCACGACTACCCTAATCCAATCGCATCGTATGCAGCAGATAAGCAGCATTTAGCTACCGCACACTACACCTTGACGAAAGCCAACAAATGTAGCACGAATACTATATACAACTTATCTGAAATGACGGAGGGCTACGACAGGTTTTTCTGAAAACCTATTGCGTAATGAACTTGATATCGTTGTAGGATCGAATGATTTTAAAAATGGAGTGCTTTTGAGGCTTTTCTAGTTTTGCTAAAGGAGTCACTCCCGGTGAAGGGATCGTCGGTCCTTTCCTCGTCGAATGAGGTGCGGGATATATCACATATATCACTGTGCAAAGCAAAAACTCTTAAAAGCAATCAAAAGACAAACCGAGGGTTGTAGCATCAGCCAGTTATTGCTAAAGGAGTCACTCCCGGTGAAGGGATCTCGGTCCTTTCCTTATCGAATAAGGTGCAGGATATATCATATACACCGCTGTGCAAAGCAAGAACTGTAGCTACCTGTTTTATTTTGAAATTCGATTCTACAACATCTTTAGGTTTCTTTTTCTTTCATTAATCATATTAATGAAGTCCCATCATTTAAGTACCTAAACATCACAGATAAATACGACGTACACTTATGCCATCCGCATTCGCCTCGATGTCCCCTCGTGCACCGTTAGGTTAGGTAACTAACGACAGAGCGGGGCAGGGCTAGCACGGGTGTAAAACATAAGTAACGTCTATATAATATATTATATATACTATATACAGTATCCATCACAGAACATATCACATGATCACATCACAGATATCGCAGCAGAAGAAACATATGAAATATTGGATATACTAGGACGTCCGTGTTTTCAATACGAGCCAGTATAAAACACGGATTCCACGGTCGTGATGAATAGCCAAACCCACACCCCTAGACCCCTACGAGAGCGGCAAGCAACCCTACCAATTCTAGAGTTAGGAGGCCCGGACTCGACTCCTCGAGTTGGTCTCCCACTGGACTCCAGAACCCGGTTACTTGTGCCCTCCTCCTTGGGTCTATCCTAGTGCGGAAAAGTAAATAATATACAAACGGTGACATCTTCTGCAACCTGGAAGTGCCCCAATAAAAGAATATTACATACAAGTTTTTACATGAATGAAAATGAAAAATACTCATCTCACATAAAAAAACCCGGCTATTCAAACACGACGATCCAATATAACATATCCAGCAACACACAATATCACATGTCATCAACGTAAGTAAACATGCGTATCCCAATTGTCGTTGACATATAGCAATGAAACCGGCGATATCACATATTACACTTACGGTCACAGAAAAGAAAGTGTAAAACTACAACAGTTAGAATCCGCAACCTCCTCAGACATCTCATGCCTGACCAAATGAATTCCTTAGACATCGTATGCCCAACAATTATAAACCCCGCATTTTAGTCTCAAAATCGAAAACACTTTTCAATATTAAGTCGGGCAATTCAACAAGATTCCCGACATCCTGATCGAATGCTCGTCGCAAACTTTAGTAGGCGGCCGCACCCCCGATACCGTCGACGAAGTGCACCAAGGCGGAACACCGCTGCCGCGAGCACCCGAACGGATGCTTTCGGCGACGGGGTTCTCCTACAGTCACTTGGTCGGGGCTCTGGGGTGTAGCTGTCTATTAAGTTTATCCGGCGAGTATCCGCGTACACTACGTGATTGCGACGGACTTTTGATCACAACAAAATTCCGTGGCAACCAATCAAGTGAGACTAAATTGCTATGTTTATAACATTCATTCAGTTATCTCATAACTACTTGTGAATTCCAAGTATTGTATCACATTCCAGATAAATAGAAAATGTTAAACTTTCCGATCGAACAATCGAACACCCAAGTTTTCCCGAAACAGCTCAACACATGAAATAAGTTTAAAAACATTCACTTCGTGCCTCAGTACCAACGGTCCAGCCGTAGAAGGGTCAAGCCAACGCCTCACATGTGGCACGCCGTACTGCCCCAAACCCTAAGGTTCAAAGGGCAGTTCAAGACGGTCACATAATCGAGTTAAGGTTTGTTATCTTCTAGAGGGTCCATTGTGTTACTTGCACTACTTAGAACGTTATTAAACTACGGAAATATCCAATACTTGGAAATTTCCCGATAAGGGAAAAATTGGGTATTTATATCCGGTCGAACTTTTTAACATATTCAATAATTATCCGGAAAACATATAGACAAAATTAGACAATCCGATCGAATAATCGAATCCCCAAAACAACCCCAGAAAACTCAACAGTTGAGTAAGATTTAAAAATTCCCAGGAAAACCAGCACTGCAAAATAGGAATTACTGTGCAATTTTTAAAACCTGATGTGACTACTTAGCCGCGGAACCGCCGCATAAGCCAGGCTTCTGCCGCGGTTCCGCCGCGACTTAGTCGAATTGGCAACTTGAAATTCACAGTAACTCTTAGATATTCCTGCTTATTTTTCTGCATATTTTTAATTCTCAAAAATCCACAAATACAGAAAATGTCCAGAGAGCCGTTTTGAGTTAGGGTTCCGGGTCGATCGGAGTTCTAACTCCGTCTACGCATCGCCTAAGGCTCTAGCTAGGCTCCAATACCACTGTAGGGTTCCTAGGCACACTAATGAGTTCTCACAAGGCATCAACCATGCCAATTTCAAATTTTACAAGTGCCGAGAAACCCTAATACGGATCGTTAACTAGATTTTAGGCGAAACATGCAACTAGTTAACAACTTAACTAAGTGAACGGAAATACAACTTTTGTAGATCCGGTCACCCACCTCCATAGCTCCGTGATGAAGTCCTCTCCGCTGTCCAAATCGAATCCATGACTCTAGCATCGGCTTCATCGGAGAAATGGACGGGCTAGGTCGTCGACTTCGATGCCGAAGATGATCTACGTCAAGGCATCAAAAGATCAAGCTCCAACTTCACCAAGTCATGAAACTTGTGAAGAAAACACCCTATACTACTTGGCAAGTGGTAGAGGATGAAGAAATAGGAAGTGGGTTCACTTTGGAATTGGATTTCTCACTCATTTGCTCAAGTTGCCATTGAAGCTATCAAGCTTTTTCTTCTTGAAGAAGAAGAAGAAGAAGAAGATAATATAATAAGTATCTCCAAAAAAGGAAAAATAATATGATACTTATCATATTGGTAACCATGATTAAGTGTAGAGAATAAACCAAGGTTAGGTGAATGGTTAGGTTAGGCAAAGAAACAAAAATGGTTGACCTTTTTCAAAGCTTCATGAAGCTTCAAGTAAATCCAAAAGCAACCATTTCTTTTCTTGCCTTAAAAGGAAATAAATAAATAAATGAATAAATAAATTAAACAAAACCCTAACCATTTACTTCACCAAGGTTTAAACTAAACATACACACAAACATGCATGTATCATCAAACATGATACAATCAAGTGTACAAAAGTATATCACATATACAATGTGCACATCAAGTGAGAAAATCCATTTAAAGTGAACCAATACTAGTTAATGCAAAGTAATATATCAAATATATAATTATGCATTAAATCATTAAATCAATACTTGATTTAACGATCCGGTCATATCGCATATAACCGAGTAATATTCAATGTATCGGCTTATCGAATCAATCCTTGATTCGATAACTAGGTTATATCGCATACAACCAATTGATACATTCATTGCGAAAATGGAATACGGTATCACATACACGCATTATTCTCGGTCCCGCACATATCTCATATGCGCTCCTATTTCGTTTCGCTTGAGCCAGGAAACCTCTGTGTAGGACTCTAAAGACTCGTCAATATGCCGGCAGCAGGTGATGATCATATCAAACACCCACAAGCCGCAAGCGGTCTGCTAAACGTAACGGCCACCCGGGTATTGAGCGATCAGAAGATCGACGAGCAATCCCGCTCACACTCCTTTGAATCCAACCAGTAACACTTACCGTACAGTCCGGTCTGATCGTTTGATATGTCGCATATCTCGCCTAGGGGTGGTAAACGTCAGACCCCAATAGTTCGATAAGTCGTGTCGATATGAGGTCTATAACAGTTCGAGAAACTACAGGTAACACTTACCAGTAAATCTCAGCAACCCTGGTTATAGCCAATCGAACACAGCGCAACATCAACTCCCTATACTGGGAGAGACGAATCCCCTCCTATCGCTCATTGCCTCCATGTGATTCGGGACTGTACCCAAAAGCCACCGTTTTGCACGCCCTCTTGGACATGGTAAGGTGGAAATCAAAGCACAGTGGGAACCACACAAGACTCTATGACGATCTCGGGTTAACAGACTACTCTGTACCAGTGTCACCAGAGAACTGCTATCTGACGTAAGGTATAATACCATCTGGGAGTTCTCGGCGAGTCCATCCAGTGTACCCAGTCTCTACTGAGCACCCGTATATCATCTCTGATGTCAAACACCAATGGATATGGGATCATCCATCGCCCATCTGTATGGGTCGAGAAGGTATACGCTAGTCTACTCTGGTATATCGATGCCCCGTCTCGATACACCCACGACTAGGGACCTTGAAGGTTGTACTTATGGACTACCATGTCCCCACTAGTATGATCCGCATCATAGTCCAGGTAGTCAAGTACACATCCTAAGGGCTTTACTAACATGTAACAGAGAGATAATCAGTGTACACGTTAAGGTAAAGAGTAACCAGATAGCATACTATCATGTCGAGCAAGAAAGTCCTCCCTATATATGTCCAAGCATCCACTACAATATACATCCTATGTATAGTAATGGCCTCTAGGGCATACATATAACTAACATCCCCCACCTTCTTCATGGCCGGGGCGATCTCCTCGGCTTCCATGTGGACGATGAGGGCGCAATGTTGGAGGACCTAAGGGAAGCAACAGAGAGATTTAGAGGTGTTCGGGCTAAGAAAGGGCAATTAAGACAACACTTAAACGAATACTGACCTAAACAGCCTCCTGAGCGATGGTAGACACTTGGGCCTTCAAGGTCCCCCGCAGAATCTTTCCCCCGGTCGACAGCTCCATGTCCACGAGCAAGCTGTCGGCGACGGAAAGCCCTGAGAGGACCACGAAGCAGACGTCCCCCTCCTGCACCGGAATCCCCTTGGGGATATCTGTCGACGGTGTGCGGAAGACCATCCTTTTCCTCTTGAGGGGGGCTTCTGGCACCTCCTCCTCCTACCTCACCCGGGGCTCCAGGTCTCGTGCATGCTTCTGGCTGCCCCCGCGACGGTCATCGGGGGCCCGGGGCTCTGCGAAGGACTTCTCTGGTGGTGACGGTTTCGGGGCCGAGCTCGGGCCTACTCGGGACAAGACCACGCCCCCGGCCTTCATCTGGGCCATGGAGGATATGGTAGATAGAATCTTGGACCGGTACATGTGTCCTGCAAAGAGCGAAAGCACAGAGAAGTTAGTGATGCAAGAAGGGCAGAAAGTAAATTACTCAAGTCTAAGCAGGTCGTCCAATCTCCTAACTTACCAACAAAGCGCATGGGGCTGAGCCCAGCCCAGCTAAGGACCTGCTCGGAAAGTAAGACGTCAGCCCGCTGGATCGGCTCTCACATGGACACCGCCCTCGCCTCGGGAGAAGACGACTACTTTGTCCGCGGGCAGACGGCTTTGTGACACTGTACAGGCACAGGCCAGTCCTCACCCTCGGGTGGCCCGACGAATACAAACTTCTCCTTCCAGTCATGGATGAAAGAAGGAACGACCACCACACCCGACCCGGCCACCCCATCCTTGTGTTTTTTAAAGGAAAAATACACCCAGCTCGGCTCGTTCTTGCTGGCGCCGGGGTGATATTTATTGCAGAGAAAGGAAGTAAGAAGGGTTAAGCTGAAGGGGATGTCCTCAAGCTTCAACAGAACAAGAAACCCGAGAAGGATTCTTCCCGAGTTCGGCGCAAGTTGGCCCTGCGAGAGTTGGAAACAACAAAGTATCCCGCATACCTCGGTTGGAAAGGGTGGACGCATTCCTGCTCGAAACGCCTCCAAATACAGGGCAATCTCTTTCCCCTGCAGCTGGTCCGCCCGTTCGCCCCCTTTTGCCAAATGGAGCGAATAGTTAGAGGGGATATAGAAATGAGACCGAATCTCGACAAGCTCGTCCAGATCCCTCAAGACGGTGGGCGCATCACGGGCGTTCCCGATGCGCATCTTAGGGACCCTCGTCGCAGCCGGGCGGCTAGCGGCGTGGGTAGCCCTGACTCTACGGGACGGGCCCGACGATAGGAAGCAGTAAGGGAACCCTCATGGTCGTCAGCAGCCGAAGAGGTGGGAGACTCCATAGACTCTACCCTAACTATTTCAACAGGCTCCTCGGAAGAATACATCTAATCTGATTCAAAGAAGGAGTTCTCCAAGGGAAGAACGCGAAAGATCCGATCTAAAGGATGGAGCGTCGAGCAATCTCAGCAAAGGAAAATAATGGCGAAAGTATGAACCCTAGGGGGATCCCACTCCAATTTATACTGCTTGAAGGAAGCATTCGATGGCTCGGATCATTTCCCGCCAAAACAAAGGTTCGCGTCTGCCAGTCGTCGAAGCCCCACATTTCGAACGACCATTGGAGACGTCTTTTCGGGCGCAGACGACAGCGACAGCCTATCACGTCCGCCAATCCGCGTCGAATACGTGGCCTGCGCCTTAACTGACGTACAAATGAATCGACGCCTCTCTTTAAATGCCCGATCCCTTCCCCTGATCCGCTGACATCATCCAAGATACACGCAGAGATCCAAGCACCCGAAATATGACACGCGGGCTCAAAGATCTGAACGATGCAACTGCCCTACGCCGAGTTGCCCCGGAAATCCGCACTAACAAATTCTTGACAACGGGCTGAGCCCGGGAAACCGATCCAGACCACTCTCGACCCGATCCATAAAAAGGATAAGAGTGGGGGGCTAATGATGATACTCATAAGTAGGAACTCCCCAGATCATGACACGTGGCAGAAGACATGTCTCGGAGCTTAGGGAAACAGAGCAAGCACCATACATTGGGGCATCCCCGGGCTATCGTCCCGAGGCATGACCCGACCCTCAATGGATCCATGAACACTTCTATGCACGCCTTACAAATGATCGTGAACTCGCTGTTGGGGTAAAAATTTACACCCCGGTTGACCATGTCAAAATCAAAGCCAACCCCAAGCCAGGTAGGCCCTAGCCGAGGTCAAGTGGGCCAATGCCCGGAGCGAGCCCGAACATGAAGCGGCCGGCCTCCCTCCATGCCAAAATAAAAATTTTGTAATAAATAATTTTTTTGTATTTCTTGTATTTTTATTTTACGAATGAATGTAAGAAAAATAGGCATAAAGCCAAATTTTGTAAAGCTCATGGCTTATGTGCAAAAAGAAATGGCACATGGGCCATCAGATAGGCAAAATGCCATTTTATGAATCCCAAGAGGCTATATGTAAAATGTATAGCCTATAAAGGTAAGGATAATGAAATATCCCAACAACAATTTCTCTCACCAAAGAAAAATATAGATCTGTGATTTTCTCCTTCCTCAAGGTTCTAAACCTTCCTCTTTTTTTTAATTAAATCAAGAGTTTTACTCTTCCTTTTCCAAAACTAAATAGTTTTCACCACAAAACCCACAAAGGGGAACTCAGATCTGCCATCAGATCTCAGAAAGGAGAGATTTTTAGAATCTCATATTTCTTGATCTTCAAGATCCGGCCAACAAAGGAAGAAGAAGGAGACCCATCTCCAGATACCCCACTTTGGGAAAGAACTAGGGCTCAAGGGGGAGAAGCCCTTCACCAGCTTCAAAACATCTTAGGAGTTTAACTCCACACATACACATACACACACACAGAATAATAAGTGCTCTTTTCTGGGAGTACAACTCCCATTGCAGGGACCAGGTCCCTTTTGCTGCTCGAGCGCCCACGTGCTGACACGTGGTGCGCTAGCGCTCTTATGCCCAGAGCGCTAGCGCTCGAGCGCCCACGTGCTGACACGTGGCGCGCTAGTGCTCAGAGTGCTAGCGCCCAAAGCGCTAGCGCTCGAGCGCCTACGTGTTGACACGTGGCACTCTAGCACCCAGAGCGCTAGCGCTCTTGCACTCAGAGCTCTAGCGCCCGAGCGCCTACATGCTGACACGCAGAGCGCTAGCGCCCGAGCACCTACGTGCTGACACGCAGAGCGCTAGCGTCCAAAGCGCTAGCGCCTGAGCGCCCACGTGCTAACACGTGGCGCACTAGCGCTTAGTGCGCTCGCGCTCTTGCGCTCAGAGCGCTAGCGCCCACGTGCTGACACGTGGCGCGCTAGCGCTCAGTGCGCTAGCGCCCGAGCGCCCACGTGTTGACATGTGGTGCGCTAGCGCTCAAAGCGCTAGCGCTCTTGCGCTCAAAGCGCTGGCGCTGGCCCCACGTATCCTTTGGATGCCTTTCCCCCCGTTTATATATATATATATACATATATATATACATATGTATACATATGTACACATACACATACTCTACAATACGTCCCGCACCCCGCAAGGGGGCTGCTAGCCCCCTTGACCCCCAGCCCGCTATCCGAGAAGCGGGACCCCCGTAAAAACTCTGCGTGGCTCCCGATATATCCAAAGCCCTCCTCCAAAACAAATCACACGTACACTGCACATTGAGTTCGCATGACCAGTTTAACCCGTTAATCGGAGGTTCTCTTGCCCCAAAGGCAAGGGGTAATTAACGGCAGCCTAGTCCGTGGCTGCCGGAGATTCGGATCCCCATAATCAATAAACCCCCGCTTACCTTAGGCAGGGGGAATCTGTAGTGCGCCTGACAAGCGCGCGTGTATTCCCATCTCAATGGGGTGACGAAAAACACCCTGCAGATTTCTGGCACGCCAGGTGGGACCTATCTCTCCTTCCATATTTCGGGTTAAACGTTCATGCGAACTCAATCGATATACATGTCGATTGCCTATACTGAAATGATGTTTTTTTTTCCGTGCAGCAATAAACTTTCGACGACAATGTCTCCTAAGACGAATTCAGCTTCCAACACGACCCCGATCCCGTACGTGGTCAAGGTCAATGCTCGTGTGGTTCTCCCCGCAAGCCTCAGTCGATAGTGGGAGGAACTGCCCTGCCAGTTTGGCTCCGTCATCATCTACCCTGCCGGAAGCGCTCATCTGGCAGAAATCCCGGCAAAACAGGTGGCCAAGACGGTCTCAAGGGGCAAGAGGCCGAATGTTGTGATAGCTAAGGCACCACAACCGAAGCTTAAAACGGTGACTGAACGACTCTTTGGCGCTCTGGCTCGGTGCAAGACTTCCGGTACAAAGGGCAACATCAAATGTTGCGGAAGAGCTCAGGCGATGACTCCAATAAATGCACAATACAACGTATCTCCAAAATCCTCCATCGCCCGGTCTACAGCGTCTTCCCAAAGAGCCGAAGTCTGCCAGGTGCTTAGAACAGAAAAGTTAAGGCAGAAGCGGCTCAGGTATCGAGCCAACAAGAGGGCCAGGACTCCGGCCAGGTGGAGTCGTGTGAGATTCCAAGAGCAGAGTCATCCCGCGACATCGACTGAATCGTCCGTAAAAATCAGCAATTCCTTCGAGCATCTAAAGTGGGTTTAGAAAAATGCCATGACCGCCAGAATCAAGAAGACAACGGTCCGAACAATGCTACAAAGAGACGTGTCCCGGCCCCAACAGAAAAAGTATGACACTGTCTCTTCGAGAGCCTATCAGGTGCTCTGTGCCGTACGAAAGCAGCGGGGCAAACCCAGAAAGGAAGCGCCAGCACCATTCAAGAATCCAGCCAGGCCAGCCGTCTTCAGTCGACTACCCGTTACCAAAACAGGAGGGTCAAGACAGCGATCCGAGAAATCAGTCGCCGATAAGAAAAAGACGGCTGGATATGTTATCTATACGGTCTATATGGCAGGCGGGCGCCCCAGTGACAACCTTCGCTGCAAGAGCAAGGATGGGGCCACCACATCCCAAGCCCAATCTGGCTTGAATGTGGTTGCCGCTGCCCAAGAACAGCCACCTCCGCTGGATGATGAAAATCCTCTCGAAGAGGAAAATAGGCAGAAAGACCCCTCGGTCCATGCAGAGTCGAGCTCGGACAGCGAGGAAGAGCCGACTTTCCGCCCCAGGACCGCGGAGCAAGAGCTGCTTCAGGAGCTTCGAAAACAGCTCAGGAGCAAAGATAAAGAGATGGCAAAGCTCTATTCGAAGATTGACGACTTAACGAACGTTGTGATGCAGCTTACGGCTCAAATTGCTCGAGCGCCTCCCAATCAAGCACAAGTAGCTACTAATCAGCCGGGTGATGACAATCCGAAGCAGCCAATGCCTGTTCCTTTGGGTCCAAGACTGGTCGAGCCGCACGAAAGCCGACCACATTCCGCTTCTAGGGATGCCTTGGCCCCATATAGCACTATCCCGCTAACACAAGATCGGATAATGGATTTGGTCACCAGCAAAGTTAAAACATTGGCGGCCGAAGCTGAAGCTCGGAAAGAAATTGGCAGTAGTGGGCGGCCATATCCTGCACAGTACGATCTGATCGAGTTCCCGAGCGGCTACGTCATTCCAAAGTTCGGAAGATTTGACGGGACGGGAAATGCAAATCAGCACGTCTCCCACTTCAAAGCCTCGTGCGGAAATACAGGGTACAATGACGCGCTCCTTCTTCGTCAGTTTGTCAACAGCCTGACCGGTATCGCCTTCGACTGGTACGCGAGCATACCAGACGGGTCCGTCATTACCTTTGCTCAAATGGAGTCACTGTTTCGGGAAAGGTTTATGAGTGTCAGTGATAAAATCTCCATTGCCGACCTTAAGCCGGGGAAGAATGAAAGCAACACCGACTTTATCGCCCGATGGCGTAATCTCTCGGTCAAGTGCGAACCGCCGCTGGAGCAGGACCAGTCCGTCAGCCTTCTCATTGGGAACCTCAGCAATTGGATGGTCCCATTCTTGTGTACAGCGGGCCTCAAGACATTTCATGAGCTAACCAAGAAAGTCTAAATGCTGGAATGCTCGAAGCAAGAGTCCCCGCCGGACTCTCAGAGAGACAAGACTTGGAAAAGCAAGCGGGACGATAACTGTAGAAGCGGGAGTTCCAGCAGTACCAATGTCTTCAACGCGTCCGACAATGAAGAAAAACGAAGGGCGTGCGAATCCAAAACCAACCGGTCTCGAAAGCCATTGCTGGGAGGAGATGGGCCTTCCCTAGAGGAGAAAAAGAACAAGGTTTACTCTTTCAGAAGGGACAAGGTCCGCAAGATATTTAAAGATGCCTTGAACAACGACCTACAATTGCCGGAGTCGAAAAGACCCCAAGAAGCAAAAATGACCGACAATCCGCTGTATTGCCCGTACCACAGAGTAGTGAGCCATGCGATCGAGGATTGCTATATCTTCAAGGACTGGGTCGAGAAGAAGTATAAGGCTGGAGAGATCGAGCTGTCCAAAAGTGTGTTGGTAAACAATCAAGTTGCAACCACCAATTTTATACAGACAAAAACTGAAGCCTTCTGGGAGCAGACAGCCGAACCCGTTACCCTGAGAGATGAAACGGACCCACCGCAGCCTCCGTGGAGTACACACATATCTAATAAGACGAAGAAGATGATGAAGCTACTTCGGAAGGAGCCCAGGACGGAATGGGAAGGGCAGAAGAAGCCTAGCATTCCAGCTGCCAATGCGGCTCCATCAGGCTCAAAATCCAAAAATCTCAAGAAGAAGAAAAGTGCAGCTCGGCGTGAAAAGGAGTCTGCAGGGAGATCGACCATTCAAAAATATATCGATTCCCTCGAAGAATACGAACAGAAGGAAAGAACTCTGATTCAATTGAATGAGTTCTTCCCTGTACGAGCGGCTGAAATTCTGGAGGAGTTAGAAGAAGACTCCAATTAAGAGATCCCAGTAGTGACCTACTACGCCATCCATCTTGGCAGCGACTCTGAGGAGGAGCTCTGTTTTCCCGAAGAGGACGGGGAGCTTGCCACAAAGGCCAACCAAATCCACCTCAGAAGCGGCAGGGCTCTACCGCCAAATCAGGGTAACGCCCTAAAAGGGAAGGAAAAACAAGTCGCTAATGAAGAAGATGGCAGAGAACTTGCTCATGAAGATTCGAGTCCTTCCCCAGTAGACTATAATGTCTTGGCTCACCTCCGAAAGCTTCCGTCTCTCCTTAACTTCTATGATGCCTTGGTTCTATCTCAAAAGCTTAGAGATGTTCTCATTCACGCTCTACAAAACCCCGAGCGGTATCAGGCTCGCTTTGCAGAAATTAATATGAAAGAAGCTCAGTACACTTTGCAAGCCGCCGCAGTCACGTTTAAGGATGAAGACTTGCTACTGGGAACGGCTGAGCATAATCGGCCGCTTTACGTAACCGGATACAGCGACAGAGATCGAATTAATCGCATATTGATTGATCCGGGGTCCTCAGTGAACATCATGAACTTGCGAACTCTGAAGAGTTTGTCAATGGACGTCTGACACCTGTCAAGGGAAAGAATTGTCATTCAAGGCTTCAACCAAAATTGCCAGCAAGTTCTGTGGTCCATAGATCTGCCAATCAAATTTGGGGATCTGCAGACCGAAGCCAAGATATACGTGATCGATGCTGACACCTCTTATAAGATTCTCTTGGGACGGCCGTGGCTCCACGATTACGGCACCATTCCGTCAACTCTCCATCAATGCATGAAGTATACTAAAAATGGCGAAGAAAGACGCATTGACGGAGACATCCAGCCGTTCTGTGTACATGAAGTCCGATATGAAGATTCTCGGTACTTCATGAACCACCAAAATGCTAAGCCACAACTGACTGAGGATAGACCGGTCCCAAAACTTAAAAGCAAATCTGCGCCGGCTATCACTTTCAAAAGCAAAAACGCCCAAGTGCGCTCGCGTTTCGGTAGCGACACTGATGAGTCCGACGCTGGAAGTCCGTCCTTCCGTAAAACTCGCCCTCGTTTCGGTAGCGATACGGACGAATTTGATGCTGAAGGCCCATCTAGCAGCAAAGTCCGCCCTCATCTTGGCAGTGATACTGAAGAGTCAGAAGAAGAGGACCTGCCGTGCAACAGCTGTGCAGATTGGACCCCCATGCAGCAAGCGAAACTACAAGAGACCTTCGAACTTGTAGAAGGGTCTCTGGCCATCACAAGGGTGCCGGAACAGATGTGCAAAGAGCTCGACGCATTGTCAGTCTCCACCGTGGACCAGCTGAAAACTTTCTACGTGCCCGGGAGGAAAAATGGACAGAAGGGCATCCTGTTTTACGGGTCAAACCCCGTTGTGCACCCGGACGATCTTTCTGTCGCGTGCCTTCCCTATGAGAGAGGCATAAGAGCCGTCCTCAATCCCAGATACTATGCGCCCGAGATGCGGGAATACTTCAAAAGGTGCGGATGCCGATTATATCAATCGGAGTCCGAAGCAAAGTTTTATGAAGGGCTATGGCATCCGCCTACGGTTCAAGCACTCATCAGTGGACGAATCCGAGATAGACGGGGCATAGGTTTCATCCAGCCTGATTCTAAGGCATGCTACATGATCCATATTGGGGAAGCCAGCGAAGAGTCAAATGATGAAGATGAGCTAGCCGAGCCAGAAGATGCTCCCCAAGAGCTCGAAGATGGCGGACAAGCAACCTTCGATGAGCTAACTTAGATCGATTTGGGAACACCCGATAATCCAAGGCCGACCTACATCAGCTCACTCTTGTCGGAGGAAATGAAAGAGCAGATAATTGCCCTGCTGCACGAGTTCGTCGACTGCTTCGCGTGGACGTACAAAGAAATGCCTGGCCTTTCCCCTGAAGTAGCCGTGCATAAATTGGCTATATCTCCTGATGCTAAGCCAGTCAAACAAGCTCCTCGAAGAATGAGAAGGGAGTTGGAAGAAAAGCTCATCGAGGAAACCAAGAAACTTATCGATGCCGGCTTCATCAGGGAAGAGAAATATGCGGACTGGATCGCATGCATAGTCCCAGTGAAGAAGAAAAATGGGCAGATCCGAGTTTGTGTCGATTTCAGGGACCTCAACAAGGCATGCCCTAAAGACAACTTTCCGCTACCGGTCATGGAAATGATGGTCGATGACACCTCAAATTATGAGTTGTTCACCTTTATGGATGGCTCGTCTGAGTATAATCAGATCAAGATGTCGCCTGAGGATGAGAAGCATACAACATTTCGAACCCCGATCGGAATATACCGCTACAAGGTGATACCGTTCGGACTGAAAAATGCAGGTGCCACATATCAAAGGGCAATGATCAATATCTTTGATGACCTAATCCATAAAGTCGTCGAATGCTATGTTGATGATTTGGTCGTCAAGACTAAAGCCAAGGCCGACCATATCTAAGATCTTAGGACCGTTCTTACCAGACTGAGTGAATACGATCTGAAGATGAATCCTTTAAAGTGTGCTTTTGGCGTGTCATCAGAAAAATTCCTAGGCTTCATAGTCCGGCATCGAGGGATCGAAGTTGACCCATCAAAGATAAAGGCCATCATAGAGATGCCCCCTCCGAAGAGTCTGACGCAGCTAAGATCTTTTCAAGGCAAGCTTACTTATATACGGAGATTTATCTCAAATTTATCGGGAAGATGTAGGCCCTTCTCAAAGCTCATGAAGAAAGGAGCTCCTTTTATCTGGGATGCCGAATGTCAAGCAGCGTTCGAAAGCATCAAACAATACTTGTTGCACCCTCTAGTGCTGGCCGCCCCCATTCCAAATAAACCGCCGATTCTCTACACTGCTGCGCTAGATGAGTCACTCGGCGCGCTCCTTGCCCAGAATAACGAGGAGGGAAAAGAAAATGCCCTCTACTACCTCAGTCGAACTCTAGTCGGGGTGGAACACAACTATTCCCCAATCGAAAAGCAATGCCTGGCTCTGATATTTGCTGTAAAGAAGCTGAGGCACTATTTGCTCGCTCATCAGGTTATGCTGATCTCCAAGGTCGACCCGCTCAAACACTTGATAACCAAAGCAAGCCTAGCTGGCAGAATGGCAAGATGGCCTGTCATGCTAGTTGAGTTTGACATAGTTTATACTTCTCAGAAAGAAGTAAAAGGGCAAGCTCTTGCAGACTTTCTCGCGGCTCATCCCATACCAGAAGGGTCATCACTCAATTGCGAGTTACCTGACGAACAATTGCTGCACCTCGAGAATGACGATCCATGTTGGGAGCTCTACTTCAATGGAGCCTCATCGATAAGGACCTCTAGTAAATCAAGCGTCCCGGAGATAAAAGCGGGGATAGGATTGGTGTTCATCACGCCATCAATGGGAACCCTACGGCATTCTTTTTCTCTCACCGAGCTTCGCACAAACAATGAGGCCGAGTATGAAGCTCTGATAGCTGGCTTGGAGCTCGCCATAGAAATGGAAATCCTTCGGCTACGGGTTTACGGTGACTCCCAGCTTGTCGTCAACCAAGTAAGCGGCGACTATAAGATATAAAAACTCGAGTTAGCTCGGTACAGAAGCCGGATGGTGGAACTCATGAAACGGTTCACTCATATTGAACTAACGAGAGTCCCTAGAGCGTTGAACGGAAAGGCTGACGTACCCGCTCGCTTGGCCAAGGAGCTGGCTGATCCTGATATAGACGAAATTCTGATCACAGTCAGGAGCCGGCAAATTCTACCCCCTGTCTCTCTACGAGAAGAGGAAAGCGCGGAACAGAAGAGCAGTCCCGCCGAAGAAGCTTCGATCATTCAAGACGAGCCCGATTGGAGAGAACCCTTTATAGAGTACTTCCGATACGACAAGCTGCCCGAAGGAAGGTCTGCGAAGGTTCAGCTAAAGAAGAGAGCTCTTTGATACGTGTTTGTAAATGACACGCTGTACCGCAGGTCATATGACCAACTCTGGCTCAGGTGTCTGTCATTGGTCGAAGCCCAAAAGGTCATGAAAGAAGTTCACTCGGGCGTTTGCGGTGCTCACCAATCTGGCCCCAAGATGTGACTTCAAATTAAATGGCTTGGGTATTACTGGCCCACCATGATACGGGATTGTGGAGAGCATGCAAAGAAATGTCATATCTGTTAAATCCATGGTGATTTCATTCACAAGCATCCCAATCCGTTGCATCCTACGGTGGTGTCGTGGCCCTTCGAAATCTGGGGCACTGACATTGTTGGCCTAATTGATCCTCCGTCATCCAAAGGCCACCAGTTCATATTGGCTGCAACCGACTATTTCTCCAGATGGGCTGAAGCTATCCCGCTAAAAGAAGTCAAGACAGAAGATATTCTGACATTCTTCCAGCATAATATTCTATACCGCTTCGGTACACCAAGAAGAATCATTTCTGACAACGGGCCTTCTTTCAAGAGCTTCAAAGTCTCAAGGTTCGCTACTCAGCACAAGATAGACTGGAGATATTCCTCCATCTATAATCCAAGAGCCAATAGGCTAGCCGAAGCCTTCAATAAGACTCTATGCAAGCTCCTGAGGAAAAATGCTTCAGCCAACAAGAGAGACTGGAATCTTAAACTTCACGAGGCGTTGTGGGCATATCGTACCATGCACCGTACTCCCACTCAGTCCACTCCATACTCATTGCTCTTCGTAGTGGAGGCAGTCCTCCCTCTCGAAGTCGAAGTTCCAAGCTTAAGTATGGTCGTTCAGCACGAGTTGACGGAGGAGGAAAACTTCCTCCTTCTGCTTGAAGAGCTCGACGCCCTCGAAGAAAAGAGGCTCGCGGTGCAGCAAAATCTGGAGCTATACCGATCCCAAATGTCACAGGCCTATGACAAGATAACCCATCTCCGCGCTTTCAAGAAAGGTGAATTGGTGTTGGTCCTCAAAAGACCGATCATCCCAAATCGACATGCTAAGGGAAAATTCGAGTCAAACTGGGAAGGACCATACATCATCGAGAAAGTGTTCGACGGAGGATCCTACCGACTAATAAGTGCTGAGGAAGAAAGGCCCATGCCACCCATCAATGGCCGATATCTCAAGAAATACTATGCGTGAATGCTCCAAGTCGCAGGCGAATTGAGCTCAGCGGCCCTACGGTCTGGATCATACATCCTGCAAAACCGTATATAATCCACGGGCGTAAACGACCCCTATCTCTCCCAAATCCTACCGGTGAGACTACTTTTAAAGTCCCACCAGCGGCAAAAAAAAGGGTACGTCCACAAGCAAAACGGGCACGGATGAAAACCTGAAAGGGCTCCGTGAGTAAAAACAGCAGGACTGCCGGCGAGTTTGTGAAATCCCGAAAGGGCGCAAACTCGTGAAAAGAGATGAAATACACTCGCAAAGTCCTCTCGACCTTGTGAGGAGAAAATCCCTGCGTGAGATCCTTACGACTCACAAAGGGGCAACACACTTAGGAATCCTCACGATTCCTATAGAGAATATACACCTGCGAGATCCTCTCGACTCGTAGGGAGAAAATGCTTTTATGAGACCCTTACGGCTCATAAAATTGAAAAGCCTTAGGTGATAGGTACCCAAACATTTCTCCTAAGTCATCGTTCCCCAACGGGCAACGGCAAATGATGAGTCGCTCCTGGCATTTCGCTTCAGTGTTAGCGATGCTGATGCCGACCCAAAAAACCAAATCCCAAGTCCTCCCGGGGCAAATGATGAGTTGCTCCTGGCATTATTCCAGTGCAGCATTACTGATGCCAAACAAGATCCAAATTCCAAGTCCCCAAACGGCGAATGATGAGTCGCTCCTGGTATCATATGCCAGTGCAGCGATGCAGACGCTAACCAAAACCCAATTTCTCGAAATTCTCACTGCCCTACGGTTAGTCCCCAGATCGACTATCGTATACAATCCACGGGCTCAAATAATTCTCATCATACCCATACCCCACCGCAATCACTAGTCCAGCGGCCGCTCTTCGCCCTTGGACTTATGCTCTATTTTAGAAGACCCACTCATGTGTCCTCACGATACATGAGGAGAACAAACCTTTGTGGGATCCTTACGACTCACATAAGAAAAACACACTTGGGGGTCCTCACGACTCCTGAGGAGAAAATGCACCTATGGGATCCTTACGACTCGTGGGGAGAAAATGCTTTTATGGGACCCTTACGGCCCATAAAATTGAAAAGCCTTAGGTGATAGGGATCTAAACCTGTCTCCTAAGCCATCGCTCCCCAATCCCCAAGTGGCGAATGATGAGTCGCTCCTGATACCATATTCCAGTGCAGCGATGCAGACGCCAACCAAATTCCAAATCCCATACCCCAACGGCGAATGATGAGTCGCTCCTGGTACCATATTCCAGTGCAGCGATGCAGACGCCAACAAAGTCCCGAAATTTTTCCGGCCCTACGGTCTGGATCATACATCCTGCAAAACCGTATAAAATCCACGGGGGTAAAACAATCCAAATCTCTCCCAAGTCTTGCCGGTGAGATTACTTTCAAAGTACCACCAAAAAACGGAATGTCCATAAGCAAAATGGGCACGGATGAAAACCCGAAAGGGCTTCATGTGTAAAAACAGCAGGACTGCCGGCGAGTTTGTGAAAACTCGAAAGGGCGCAAACTCATGAAAAAAAGAGATGAAATGCACTCGCAAAGTCCTCTCGACTTTGTGAGGAGAAAATTCCCGCGTGAGATCCTTACGACTCACAAAGGAGCCACACACTGAGGAATCCCCACGACTCATAAGGAGAAAAAACACCTACGAGATCCTTTCGACTCGTAGGGAGAAAATGCTTTTATGGGACCCTTACGGCCTATGAAATCGAAAAGCCTTAGGTGATAGGGATCTAAACCTACCTCCTAAGCCATCAATTCCCAAATCCTCTCAGGGCAAATGATGAGTTGCTCCTGGCATTATTCCAGTGCAGCAATGCAGATGCCAAACAAAAAAAAAACCAATCCCCAAATCCTCTCAAAGACAGATGATGATTCGCTCCTGGTACCATATTCCAGTGTAGCGGTGCTGATGTCAATCCAAATCACATCAAATCAGCAAAACAACCAATGACCTCCCTGGCAGAATCAAATTCCACCTCGAAAACAAGTCAACTTCATCCCTGACACCGCAAAAAGCGGAGCAAGTCAAATCCAGCATCGACCGTCCAAGTCGCTAAAAGGGCAGAACCGACCGTCCACGTCGCTAAAAGGGCAGCACCGACCGTCCAAGTCGCAAAAAGGGCAGAACCGACAGTCCACGTCGCTAAAAGGGCAGCACCGACAGTCCAAGTCGCAAAAAGGGCAGAACCGACCGTCCACGTCGCAAAAAGGGCAGCACCGACCGTCCAGGTCGCAAAAAGGGCAGAACCGATCGTCCAGGTAGCAAAAAGGGCAGAACCGACCGTCCACGTCGCTAAAAGGGCAGTATCGACCGTCCAAGTCACAAAAAGGGCAGCATCGACCGTCCACGTCGCTAAATGGGCAGCACCAACCGTCCAAGTCGCAAAAAGGGCAAAACCGACCGTCCGCGTCGGGAAAAGGGCAGCATCGACCGTCCAAGTCGTAAAAAGGGCAGAATCGACCGTCCACGTCGCTAAAAGGGCAGAATCGACCGTGCAAGTCGCTAAAAGGGCAGCATCGACCATCCATGTCTTAAAAAGGGCAGTGTCAGGTTCCCAAAAGTGGGAACCAAATCAAGTCACCTCCATATGAAAGAAGATCCATCAATTTCATGTACACGACCCACATGTGTGCTGTGCATTTATTGATGGGGGGCAATTTGTTGGGGTAAAAATTTACACCCCGATTGACCAAGTCAAAATCAAAGTCAATCCCAAGCTAGGTGGGCCCAAGCCGAGGTCAAGTGGGCCAATGCCCGGAGCGAGCCCGAACATGAAGCGGCCGGCCTCCCTCCATGCCAAAATAAAAATTTTGTAATAAGTAATTTTGTTGTATTTCTTGTATTTTTATTTTACGAACGAATGTAAGAAAAATGGGCATAAAGCCAAATTTGGTAAAGCCCATGGCTTATGTGCAAAAAGAAATGGCACATGGGCCATGGGCCATGGGATAGGCAAAATGCCATTTTGTGAAGCCCAAGGGGCTATATGTAAAATGTATATAGCCTATAAAGGTAAGGATAATGAAATATCCCAACAGCTTTTTCTCTCTCCAAAGAAAAATTTAGATTTGTGATCCTCTCTTTTCTCAAGGTTCTAAACCTTCCATTTTTTTATAATTAAATCAAGAGTTTTACTCTTCCTTTTCCAAAACTAAATAGCTTTTCACCACAAAACCTACAAAGGGGAACTCAGATCTGCCATCAGATCTCAGAAAGGAGAGATTTTTAGAATCTCATATTTCTTAATCTTCACGATCCGGCCAACAAAGGAAGAAGAAAGAGACCCATCTCCAGAAACCCCACTTTGGGGAAGAACTAGGGCTCAAGGGGGAGAAGCCCTTCACCAGCTTCAAAACATCTTAGGAGTTTAACTCCTCATACACACACACATACACACACACACAGACACACACACAGAATAATAAGTGCTCTTTTCTGGGAGTACAACTCCCATTGCAGGGACCAAGTCCCTTTTGCTGCTCGAGCGCCCACGTGCTGACATGTGGCGCGCTAGCGCTCGAGCGTCCATGTGTAGCGCCCAGGGCGCGCTAGCGCCCAGAGCACTAACGCTCTTGCTAGCGCCCAGGACGCTAGCGCCCGAGCGCCCATGTGCTGACACGTGGCGCGCTAGCGCTCTTGCGCTCAGAGCGCTAGCGCCCAAAGCGCTAGCGTCCGAGCGCCCACGTGCTGACACGTGGCGCGCTAGCGCTCTTGCACTCAGAGCGCTAGCGCCCACAGCGCTAGCGTCCTAGCGTCCATGTGCTGACACGTGGCGCGCTAGCGTCCGAGCGCCCACGTGCTGACACGTGGCGCGCTAGCGCTCAGTGCGCTAGTGCCTGAGCGCCCACGTGCTGACACGTGGCGCACTAGCGCTCACAGCGAGCGCTCTTGCGCTCAAAGCACTAGCGTTGGCCCCACGCATCCTTTGGATGCCTTTCCCCCCTTTATATATATATATATATATATATATATATATATATATATATATATATATATATATATACACACATATGTATACATATGTACATATACACATACTCCACAACACTCTCCCTCTCAAAAAAATTTTGGGCCGGGGCGCTGCCCCGCACCCCGCAAAGGGGATGCTAGCCCTCTTGACCCCCAGCCCGCTATCCGGGTAGCGGGACTCCCATAAAAGCTCTGCTTGGCTCCCGATATATCCAAACCCTTCCTCCAAAACAAATCACACATATACTGCACATTGAGTTCGCATGACCAGTTTAACCCGTTAATCGGAGGTTCTCTTGCCTCAAAGGCGAGGGGTAATTAACGGCAGCTTAGTCCACGGCTGCCGGAGATTCGGATTCTCACAATCAATAAACCCCCGCTTACCCTAGGCAGGGGGAATCTGTAGTACGCCTGACAAACGCGCGCATATTCCCATCTCAATGGGGTGACGAAAAACGCGCTACACTCGCCTCCGAGTCCTCCTACACGCTGTGCTTCCTCAGCCCTCCCAGCTCGCCTCCGAGCTATCACTGAACCGAGCTTTCTCGGCCTCCCGCTCGTCTTGAGCCTCCCGCCGAGCTAAGACTCCCCGATTCTACCGAGCAACCTAGAACGCAGATCGCAAGCGCCTCCGCCACTGCTCCGCGGATCACGCCAGACGCGAGATATCCGCCACCCCACAATCCCGCGTTCCACGCCGCCGAATCCCCCATTAACGAGCGTATCTCGTCATTAATAGGGGGATCCTGTCACTCACGCAGGCGTAACGCCGGGGACGTAACCGACGGTGAAGATCTCGTGCCATCTCGCTCTAAGCGACCACTATAAAACCCCTCTTCCAGACGACTCAGGTAATGGTATTTTATTCCAATAAGCCGCTACTCTATCCGAATTCCTCGGCTAACTTGATCGTCGGAGGGTCCACGGTGGTACAACCACCCGGGGTTTCTTTTGCAGATAGCTCGGTTTCGCCTCACAACAAGCCCACTGAGATCCACACGCTCAAGAAGGCAACCCTCAACACCAATCTTAGCCGTTTATCAACGCTCGTGACAGATCAATGAAGGACAACATCTGAAGGAGATCCTAACCTCCATCAGATATGCTCAAATAGATAGAAATTGTTTTTTCTCGAATATCACCCCTAAAACTTACCTATTTTGATGTTACACTCAAAGATCAATATGTCCATAGATTACCATTAGAACTCGTCACTATTCAAATAACCCCATGTTCATGTTAGTAGGGTTAGATAATTATCAGTCAAATTTTTACTTCATTTTTACAAATCAAAGATCGTGTCATTTCTTCTGATAGCTAGGTAAGTTATTAACTATATTGACTTTTAACCATTGAAATTATAAAATTCCCATTTTCCATTATCTCATTTTTTAAACATTTGTGATCCAACTATTGCCAAATTATTCTGGTTTGCAATAATGGAGGGAAATAAGTGATAGGTTTAAGGGGTCATATATGGTAGCATGAAGCTTATTGGATAATATATGAAAAAACGAACTACATAAGTGAAACCCCAAAAAGAAAAACGAATTTTTCATATATATCAATATGGCTGTTTAAAATTCTCGGAGCTCGGCTCATGGTCGGTTTGTTAAAATCTCACTCGTGCTAGTTCAACAACTAAACGAGCCGAGCTTGAATAGAGATCTAAGCTTGGTGAAATAAACGAAATGAACACCAACACGGCAGGCTCGAGCTCGGCTCAATTCAAGCTCGGTTCATCTAAGACCTGTGTGGGCTTTGATAGTTTGTATCTCACGGTTATTTGATAGTAATAATATAATGATGAATCATATTTAAATTTTAGATTTTAGCTATTAACGCAATTATGTTGACTTGAGATTCGGATTGTAATAAATATTTAGTCAAATATTGTTATGTTGCGGTGTTGAAGATTTTGAAATAATTAATAACTTTACATTTATACTCGCCGAGGCCATAAACAAGTTTTGAACTCGTTTATTTAGTTCTAACAAGTGTATTTCTCATTTCTCAATTTGACAAATATAATATTGAACATGATCTACATATTTTTTTCATATATTCATTCAAATTTTTGTTGCTGGTTTTTCTAGATTTCAAATAGGCTTCCAAAAACACGAGACTCGACCCAGATTTGATCGATAATTAAACGAGCTCGTTTAATTAACTAATTGAACATGGACATCCAAGACTTCGCTCGTTCGACTCTTTTAACCGGCTCATATATCACTCTCAAATCATATTTATTTCTAAATACCATCTCATTTATATATTATCCCAAAACCTATAAAAGTTATCTAAAATTCTCCCTACAGTTTATTTTTCGGATGAAATATCCCTAACCCTCTAACAGTGGAAATAGCCAATTAAGGCTTGTAACTTTTTTCTCTTTCAAAGCAAACCCCGCAAAGATGGAGAGAGTATTGTGGATCATATGAAGTGCATATAATGCTCATTCGGATCTTGCAGTAAATTTGGAAAAAAGTGAAGCAGAACTAGAGGAAAATGAGCTAATTAACGAGGTTTTCTATTTTCTAAACCCATAATCCCTAAGATAAAAATTCGACCTTGGAACCTAGAAAGATAGCAATAATGTTTTGTTTGTTTATAGGGAATTTAGAATTAGGCAAGTTTTTGAAGGTGACATATAGAATCTTACTGTCTGGCTGTATTATTATACCAGACAAATCGAATATTTTCTCAAAAAGAAAGGGAGAGAATTAATTTACCACACGTGACTCGCACGTGTCAACTTCTAAGAGCATGTTCTCAGGAGCGGTGCTTGCCTCTCAACGCGGTACCGCTCCTCGATTCGAACGGTGGGAAAAAAGATCTCAGGAGAGCTTTTCCCACCGCGCTACGAGCAGTGGAAACCTCACGTGGCCTCTCTCCCACAATTTTTTTTTAAATTGAAAGGGTGATGGTCAAAATTATGACCGATGCCCTTTCGAGATTTTCTCAAAAATGAGGTTTTCCAGAATTTTTAATTTTTTATGAATTTTATTTTTGCTGTTTTGCCTATAAATTGAACTTCAATCTTTCAAATTTTTCTCCACGGCTTCAAAATTTTAACTCATACATCCTCTTCAACGTTTTCTCACATCTCCCATATTTTAAGTTTAAAGAAATGTTATTTATATTTTTAATAGTTGTTAATTTTTTAGTTAAAATAATTGTAAAATCGTATGCTAATTATTGAAAACTTGTATGCTAACAGTGTATACAAGGATCATCATTAGTATATGCTAAATAAAAATATTTGTAATCGGCTTATAATACATGCATGTACTTTTGCTAATTTATATTTAAAATCATGGATACGAAAAGTTTAGATTATCCAAATATCTCATAAATACAAAATCATGATTTTGTAATACTATGAACCAACTCAAAATATAGTTTGGTTACAAAAGCACGGTCCCAGAAACCACGGTCACCGAAAGGAGCCTAAATCAAGAACCGCAGCCTCGCTCTGCCTCCCCCAGTTATTTCCCCTGATTCCTCCCTCCTGCGTATCTATATACTCCCCTCCTCTCTCTTTCATTTCATTACATTTCCCCCACCAAAAAAAATTCCCAAAAAATGGCAGCAGCCGGTGACCACACCCCTCGTTTTCTACTATTTCTCCTGCTTCTGGTCACTGCCTGTTGCGCTTCCGCGCAGTCACCCCCCTCCTCCTCCTCCTCCTCCTCCTCGAACAACAACAATAACCCCTACAACAACCCAAACTTCAACCCCTCGATGGCGATCGTCATCGTCGTTCTCATCTGCGCCTTCTTCTTCCTCGGCTTCTTCTCCATCTACATCCGCAACTGCGCCGGCGATCGCCTCGACCCCCGCTCCCTCCGCGGTGGCACCGCCAACGCCGTCCGCTCCCGCCGCGGCCAGCGCGGCCTGGACCCTGACATCCTCGCGTCGTTCCCCACCCTCGTCTACTCGGAGGTCAAGTCGCACAAGCTGGGCAAGTCATCCCTCGAATGCGCCGTCTGCCTCAGCGAGTTCGACGACGACGAGACCCTCCGCCTCCTCCCCAGCTGCGACCACGTCTTCCATTCCGACTGTATCGACGCCTGGCTCGCCGCCCACGTCACCTGCCCCGTCTGCCGCTGCAACCTCGCCGATCCCGTGCCTAAGGTGGAGCCGTCGGAGCCCGCTCCGGAGCCCGAACCTCTGCAGGTACATATGTATTAATTATTATTGGTTAATTACTAAATTCTCGTACAATTCAGAACGATAGGATTGTATTTAAAATAAAATAAAATCTTCATATATAACAGCAGGTGGTGATTGATGTGGAGCAGAAGGATGAACCGGAGAAGGATGAGGATCTGGAGAACCTGGAGAGGTTCATAAACATGAAGCGGGCGAGGTCCAAGTTCCCAAGGTCGCACTCGACGGGGCATTCCTTGATGATGGTGATGCCCGGGGAGAACCTGGAGAGGTTTACTTTAAGACTGCCGGAGAATATCCGGAAGGAGATAGTGACGACGGCTTCGCTCCAGAGAGCTAGGAGCTTGGTGGCGTTTCCGGGCGAAGGGAGCTCGAGGAGAGGGTATAGAGGGAGGAGCATACAGCTGGGGCGATCGGGGAGGTGGCGGTCCGGGTTGCTAAGGACGGTGTCGATGAAGGTGTCGAACTGGGGGAGGAGAGCGGACTCCGAGGGTTCGTTGAAAGGCGACTCGGTGAAGGGGGATGCCTCGTTTAAAGGAGGAATTAATTTCCGGCGAGGGGAGTCTATAAAGGGCGAGGAATCAAGTATAGGGCTCAGGTTCTTTCGCAGAGGCGATTCCATTAAGGTCGAGTGTCCATGAACTTGGCTTATAGGTACAAATTTTGATTGATTTTCCGGCTCCTCTTGAAAGCCTAGGGATTTTTCATTTTTAATTTTGTGTTGTTTTATCAACATGTTAATGATTTCTTTTAGTACTATAAATTTTTTTCCCTTTTTTTCTTTATTTTTTTTTGAAGTTCTTTGGTGAACTGGTAATATACAGATCGCTTTTGGTACGAATGTACAGTAAATTTTTGATTGTATAGATAGATGTAATAATCTGGATTGTTCTATAATTCAAGGTCTTATATGTAAGGTGTTCTTGAATTTCATAAACATATTATTTCAAGTTCATTAAGTTTAAGCATATTATATGATCAGTTCGAACCACCTATCTGGGTATCCGGAATTCTCTATCTTTTTCTCTCTTCCTGTCTGGATGTATACGGTCGGCACATGAAAAAAATTCCCCATCGAAATGGTTGATGCTTATCCAATTCCAATAGTATATTATATTGACAAAATTTTAGACTTTGAGTGCAGTTATCTAAATGCTCATATAAACAAATATATTTTGTCATTTCATAAGAAGTCAATACATCAAAATGAATATATTGTTTTGTAAAGCAAGTGGGGTGAAGATTGAGTTTCCAAAATGGCAACTTGAATGCTTCTTACTGTTTTTTTTATTATCATATGTTACTTCTTTTTTATGTTTATTTAAATCAACATGGTCATCTTTCTATTTTAAATTTGTATTTTAGGTGATCAAGCAATTGGTCCATATCTAATTTGCTAAAGATCTTACTAATTTTTTTTGCAAGTGTTGTAAAATCATTTTGATATTGGGGTTCAAATTCTAACTTGAATCAGGTTAAGATGGTTACTCATAAAAAAAATCCTTTTTGCCTTTTTAAACTTTGAAAAATTGCAAAAATATGTTGCTAAATATATGTTGCTAATTCGCTTTAAATATTATGAGCGTATTAATATGTTTTGCTACATGTTTATGGGATTTTTCTGACTATCCATTTCAATAGATGCAGATGAATAAGCAAAATATTCACAATTTTAAGTTAGCATTAATGAAAATTGGGTAGTAAATTGCAGATGTTTTTTGCCCTATTTTTGCCCAATAAACTATATCTCATTTTTTTTAAATCCTTATTTTGTCTTTTTAATCAACTTTTTAGTGTACATTCAATATCAAATTATGTGGTTGGCCCTTCATTGAGGCTTTCCATATTATCCCCAAATTATTGTGATGATCCCAAGATGAAACCTGAATCAAATTGCTATATGCAAATTAAGAGAAGATTTGGGGAAGCAAAAAAATAAATTATTAATTAAAAAGAATTGAAAAGCAAGAGGAGAGATAATTGGGGTCTGCTAACTGAATTAGGTTTAATAAGAAAGGTGAAATTCACATGTTGGAGGCAGAATTGTCAGGTAAAAATCATGCAAGGTTAGAAAGTAGACAGAGTACAATTTATGTGTTCTTTTTGTTTTGTTTTTTTTGTCTACTTGTGCACGACATAATGTATCTGTTTGTCAGTAAAAGAGAATAAAATTCTCATCATGTACATGAAACCGCCTATATATTTACTATTTACTGTGGGCTTACATTGTTGGGACTGTTATTTCGTTAAAGAAAAAAACATTGGTGCAGTTTCAAACTTCTAGTCATAGGTTACTGATTTTTGCATATGCGATATACGCATGTATATTTTAAATATTATTTATACTGAAATATACATTGAAGGTATGTGTAAAAAAATTTATCCTGAAAATTACATGAAAATTTATAAAGATATCTATATTCTTTCTAAATTTAAATTATATGAATGCGGTTATAGTTAATATTAGAATTTAGAAATTTATGAGTTATACAAAATAACAAAAATTTAAAGATTTATGTATAAATTTACAAGGCATATTTGTTTTTGACCTTTTGATCATGAGAGAGAATACCAATTCTTAAATTTGGCTATTATAATTTTGACATTTTTTCTATTTTTTATTTTGTTGATTAATGATATAATCTAAAAACTTCATTTTGCCTATTAACAAATAAGCCTATTAGCCCAGTTGGGTTGTTAATTTTTGCTTCCCAACAAGTCAAGTGTTTTATTCTTGGCCTAGGCATAATTAATTAATTAATTAACAAGTTTAAGAGGCTGCTAAGTCAAGTGTTCGAATCTTAACATGGGCATAATTAATTAATTAATTAACATGTTTTAAGGGGTTGTGTCCAGATTTCAGACTTATTGGTTAATGCACACCAGAACTCTAGTTACTATTCCTGGGAGTAATAAATCGGCTCTGAAAATTTTGCATCGAAATAGGCCGAATCTGCTTTATGCTCAACGCACAGCAGCTCTCCGATCTAGCAATAGATCAAGTGGGACTCTCCCACTTGATGATCGTCCCGCTTGATCTAGCAATAAATCAACAAATCGATCTTGCAATAGAGTGTTCTATTTCATCTAGCAATAGATTGTTCTAACTTGTTCTAGCAATAAATCTAGTTTGAAGCTAGCATTTTTTAAAAAAAATTGTTCTTTGTATATTCTACTCTCCTACTCTAAATGACATATGGCAATTTACAATTCAGTAATCTATATCTCCTTATTTTCCTTCATTCCAATCCAAAAGATAATTGTGTTTGCAAAATAAATTTGTACATGGCTCAGTTAGTTGTTTGATGCATAGTCCCAATATTCGCGAACTTTTGAATGTCCGATTTAATCGTCGTTGGATGTCCGATTTAATCGTCGTTGGCGAATGATTTGAATTATTCCCGAATGATTCGTGAATTATTCACGAATGATTCGAATTATTCAGCGAATGATTCGCAACATCAAAACTCAACTCCTTATATATTAATTTCTTCCTCGAATTCCTTCTTGAACATTTCCCGAATATTTCCTGAATACTTGTCGATTCTTTCCGAATCGTTATCCGAATCCGAATTTTCGACCTTACTGAATTAATCCCGAATGTCGAATTCGTGACTACGATATGATGTTATGTGTCCATCTATTAGGTACAATGCCATTGTATGCCCTAACCCCACCGTTGTCGGTCCTAAGTCCGGATGAGAAAGGGTGAGCGTTGTGGTAGGCTTGTGACAGCCAACGTAAAACTTTGTCACATTCTATGACATGAACCATAATAAGAATATCGTTGAGGCGTCCCCTACTCAGCGAGGCGCTATATCGGATCTCAGGTGTAGTGTTAAATATACAAGGGTTTCTAAGTCGTCGTCTGGAAGCGGCGCGTTATATCGGACCCCGAGTGTAGTGACAAATAAGCAAGGGTTTCATAGGATCTGTCTGGATTCTTGGAACATAGGTTCTCTTACGGGTAGACTAACAGAATCAGTGGAGGTGATGATTATAAGGAGAGTTGGTATTATGTGTTTGTAAGAAATTAAGTGGGTAGGTGAAAATGGTAGAGTCATAGAGCCTTAGGGTTATAAGGTTTGGTAAACGAGTAGAGATAAAAATCGTAATAGGGTAGGCGTAATCATAAGTAAACGGTTGCTTGAGAATATAATTGAGATTAGGAGAAAATATGATATAATTTTACTGGTTAAGCTTATTCTAGGTTGGGAGATCCATAATATTATTAGTGTTTATACACCGCAGATAGGTCTTGATGACGCTAGTAAGCGTCTATTCTGGGAGAATTTAGACGAGATGGTGTAAAGGATACCTGGTGGAGAGAAGTTATTTATTGGTGATGATCTCAATAGACATGTAGGTACTAGTCGTAGTGGGTCTGATACTATCCATGGAGGTTTTGGTTTTGGACAAAGTAATGAAGCAGGCAGCTTAATTTTAGATTTTGTCTTGTCTTATGACTTGATCTTAGCAAACACTTAGAGAGTCTCACCTTATCAACTTTAGAAGCGGATCAAGTGCAAATCAAATAGACTTTTTTCTGACGAGAAAGACAGATAGAGATTGTTGCATCGGCTGTAAGGTAGTGCCATGTGAGAGTGTAACCACTCAATATAGACTTGTAATTCTAGATTTTCGATTTAGAAGAGAATCTAAAAAAATTAGACGTAAGGTAGAATATAGAATTAAGTCGTGGCGCCTGAAAGAAGATAACCAAAAGACTTTTATAGATCGTGCAGTTTAAGAGACGGATTGACAGTCTAAAGATGATTCAGACAGAACATGGAACAAGATGGCTAGTTGTATCAAGAGATCTACTTGGTGAGTTGAGAGGCGATACTCCACCATCTATAAAAGTCTTTTGGTTAAAGATTAGAAGTAAAAACTGCTATTAAAATTAAGAGAGATTCTTATAAACATTTGAAGAAAAGTATAGATACGGAGAGATTTGAGAAATATAAAATGACTAAAAAAAAGCTAAGAAAGCTGTTCGGGATACTAAAACTAATATCTATAAGGAGGTGTACGAGAAGTTGGACACTAAGGAGGCTAAAAATGATATATACTGGATTGCTCGGTTGCGGGAAAGGAAGACCAGAAACTTATGTACAGTGAAGTGTGTCAAAAATGAATATCAGAAAGTTTTAGTTCAAGATGAGAATATCAAGAAAAGGTAGAGATATTATTTTGACAAATTGTTTAATGAAAGTGTAGGGTGTTTTTTGTCACCCCATTGAGATGGGAATACGCGCGCGCTTATCAGGCGCATTACAGATTCCCCCTGCCTTAGGTAGGCTAGGGTTTATTGATTGTGGGGATCTGAATCTCCGAAAGTCCCGGACTAAGCTGTCGTTAATTACCCCTCGTTTTTGGAGCGAGAGAACCTCCGATTGACGGGTCAAACAGGTCATGCGAACTCAATGTGCAGTGTTGCGTTTTGAAGGGGTTTTGGATATATCGGGGGCCCCGCAGAGTTTTTACATATATAAAAAGGAAAAAAAGCGTCCAAAGGACGCGTGGGGCCTAGCGCCTCACATGCGTGGCACGCAGGCGCTGGGCGCAGGCGCCTCACATGCATGGCACGTGGGCGCCAGCTTGCTGGGCGCTAGACGTTGGGTATTAGCGTCCCACGTGCATGGCACGCTGGCGCTGGGCGCCAGCGCCCCACGTGCTTGGCATGCGGGCGCTGGGCGCCAGCGCCCCACGTGCATGGCACGCGGGCGCCCGCGCCCCACGTGCTATTCTTGATTTAGTCACAAATGACAACTAGTTTCGTCCCATCTTCTGAACTGGTACTGGACGGATACTGGACGGATACTGGAACCCGGCTTTTATCTGTTTGTGACAGATGTTCTGGATTTTGGCGTAACTGTGGAGATTTTGTCGGATTTGTGTTCTTTTGGACTGGAAACCTGTAATCTGTAAACATGCAGCAAATACGGATTAAAAGCACCTACCTGTATGCAATGTGATCAAGAATGGGTGGTATAAATATACAAAATTCTGTGATGAACAGTTTAATTATTGGAGGGACTGGAGGCTAATCGCGGCCGTTTTTTGCGAAGGCACTCCGCTCTTAGGCTGAAGGGGGTATCAGTTGGCTGCCTCCGGGTATCAATCTCTGGCTCATGAACCAAAATTTGATTCTGCTGTAATTGCAATCGGGCGACTTGGGTCGCGAGATCTGCCGCGACGTTCGCCAATTCGTCGACCTTAGACTGTACCTTGGCTAACTTCTCATCCCTATCCTGAAGCTGCCTCTGAAGCCATCAGAATAATGCTTGTTCTGTAGTTCCGGTTACGACAACCGGGTCATCCTTATTGCCTGAGCTCAATTCCGCAGGAACCCCGGGCTCTTTTTTCTTATCGGCCTGAGCGAGCTCTTCATCATTTAGACCGAGTCGCCATTGGGTAGCGTTCACCATATCATCACCATGGTTGTGAAGCATAGGAGGGCTCGTTTCTTCATGTCCTACCATGTAGACAGTGTGGATCACACATCCAGCCGTCACTTTATCTTTGGCGGGGTAACCCCGTTCTTGGAGCCTCATGAAGCTCAGCCTAGCGTGAGCCCTAGCCCTTTTGTTGGCTTTGTATCTGAGCCTTTTCTACCTTAGCTTCTTGATTTTGAGGGCTTGGCGAGCATCCGTTTTCTGGGAAGCCACCATAAGTCGATTGATAGGGAGCTTAGAGAAGATACCCGATCGAGCAGTTGTCGAGAGCACCGCTGGAGCTTGATTGAGACGCCTCGTTGCTTTGTTCGTGTTGATGGCCTTGCCCCCAGCTGGAGAAATGGAGAGTCGTTCGGAAACGGACTTGTGCTTGGGCTGAGGTGCCCTCACGACCATGACATTCGGCATTTTCCCCTTTGAGGCTGGTTTATCCATCACTGGGGCTTGAAGAGCAGGGACGCCGTTAGCTGGCACGAACAGAATAGAGTCAAATGGTAGCGGCGGCTCCTCCCACTATCGCCCGAGACTGGCCGGAAGGACCGTCCTGGCGTCCATCTTCATCGTGTAGGAGATGGGAGCCGTGCTGAGAGCTGAGTTCATCTTTGGAGACAATGTTGAAAATTATTTGCTTGAAAGCCTGCATGAAAGAGCATTGTTTTAGTATAAATGTCGATATGTATGTTGGTTGAGTTCCCTTTACACACACACACACACATACACAGATACATACACACTCCACGACACTGTCCCGGTTAGAAAAAATTTCTAACGGGGCGCTGCCTTAGCCCTTTTGTCAGGCGCATTACAGATCCCCCCAAAGGACGCGTAGGGGCTAGCGCCTCACGTGCGTGGCACGCAGGCGCTGGGCGCTGGCGCCTCACATGCTTGGCATGTGGGCGCTAGTGTGCTGGGCGCTGGCGCCTCACGTGCTTGGCACGTGGGCGCTAGCGTGCTGGGCGCTGGGCGCCGGGCGCCTCACGTGCTTAGCACGTGGGCGCTGGGTACTGGCCGTCAGCAAGAAAAGGGACTTGGTCCCTGTACTGAGAGCCGTGACTTATGGAGTTGAACTCCTAGAAAGAAAGACTTTTTTTATGGAATTAAACCCTCAGAAACTTTGATTTGTAGAGTTAAACTCCAAGAAATCCTTATAAATGCTCAAGGGGATCTCTTTCTTCTCACCTGAGCCTTGGATCTTTCCCAAAATGGGATCTCTGGAGATGGGTCTCCTTCCTCCTCTTTTGTTGGCCGGATCTTGGAGAACAAGAGGGGGTGAAATTTAAAAATCTCCCATTTTTGAGATCTTATGAAAGATCTGAGCTTCCCTTTGTGGATTTTATGGTGAAAAACTATTTATTTTTGGAAGAAAGAGTAAAACTCTTGATTTAATTCAAAAGGGAAGGTTTTAGAACCTTGAGGAAGGAGAAGGAGACACAGACCCTGATTTTTGGAGAGGATGAATTTTTATTTTATTCATCATCATGTTGCCTTTTATAGGCTTATACATTTACATATAGCCCCTTGGGCTTTACAAAATGGCATTTTGCCCATCCCATGTCTCATGTGCTCATTTCTTTTGCACATGAGCCATGGGCTTTACAAAAATTTGGCTTTATTCTCATTTTGCTTACGTTCATGCATAAAAATTTACATCAAAATTATTTATTACATGATTTTTTATTTGCATAGGGGAGGTCAGCCGCTTTACAGAGAGTATTGTCCGATCTAGACGAAACCGCACGGTTTTGTCCTTCGGAGCGAACCGGACCCAACCAGGGGCCACTTCCCAGGAGCTCGTCCATCCCAGGACTTCCCTGGCCTGAGCACACTTAACTACGGAGTTCTCAAACTCCTGTACTGCTAGTTCACTTAAAAGGCGCATCTGTATTGAAGAGTGGTATCATTCCATTTATACTACAGATCTGCCCTCTTCGGAACTCCGCACGGTTTTAAATATCACTTCTGTCACGCCCCACCCCCAATGAGAATCAATTATAGTAAGACCATCATGCACAATTAAATTTAAAATACGGCATACACATTTTTGATGAAATAATACTCCATTCAAAACATGATTTAAATTATTTTTTAAAATTGCTATATCAGAATTATTATTAGTTGTATTATCAAAACTAACAGAAAATATTTTATTTTGAATATCATATTCACGTATAGTAGTCAAAATACAATTACTTATATTATTTGCACTATGTGGATGCTCTATTTTTGAAAAACCAATAATTCTTTTCTATAAAAACTAATCATTATCAATGAAATGTGCAGTAACACAAATATAACCCATACCCCATTTTGTAGTCCAAAGATCAGAAGTTAATGCAATTTTACTCTTAACATTTGCAAAAATATCAATCAAACATTTGCAAAAATATCAATCAAATTGGCTTTACCAGAGTATTGTCCGCTCTGGACGAAATCGCACCGTTTTTTCCTTCGGAACGAACCGGACCCGACCAAGGGCAACTTCCCAGGAGGTCACCCATCCCAGGACTTCCCTGGCCCAAGCACGCTTAACTACGGAGTTCTCAAACTCCTGTAGTGCCAGTTCACTTAATAGACGCCTCTGTATTGAAGAGAGGTATCATTTCATTTATAGTACAAATATGCCCTCTTCGGAATTTCGCACGGTTTTAAATATCACTTCTGTCACGCACCACCCCCAATATAGAGAGTATTTTCCACTCTGGACGAAACCGCACGGTTTTGTCCTTCGGAGCGAACCGGACCCGACCAGGGGAAACTTCCCAAGAGGTCTCAAACTCATGTAGTGCCAGTTCACTTAAAAGACGCCTCTGTATTGAAGAGTGGTATCATTTCATTTATAGTACAGATCTGCCCTGTTCGGAACTCCGCACGGTTTTAAATATCACTTCTGTCACGCACCACCTCCAATACAGAGAGTATTGTCCGCTCTGGAAGAAACCGCACGGTTTTGTCCTTCGGAGCGAACCGGACCCGACCAGGGGCAACTTCCCAGGAGGTCACCCATCCCAGGACTTCCCTGGCCCGAGCACGCTTAACTACGGAGTTCTCAAACTCCTGTAGTGCCAGTTCACTTAAAATACGGCTCTGTATTGAAGAGTGGTATCATTCTATTTATAGTAGAGATCTGCCCTTTTCGGAACTCCGCACGGTTTTAAATATCACTTATGTCACGCCCCACCCCCAATACAGAGAGTATTGTCCGCTTTGGACGAAACCACACGGTTTTGTCCTTCGGAGCGAACCGGACCCGACCAGGGGCCACTTCCCAGGAGGTCACCCATCCCAGGACTTCTCTGGTCTGAGCACGCTTAACTACGAAGTTCTCAAACTCCTGTAGTGCCAGTTCACTTAAAAGGCGCCTCTGTATTGAAGAGTGGTATCATTCCATTTATAGTACAGATCTGCCCTCTTCGAAATTCCGAAGAGTCCCCATTGTTCTACAGTGGGTCCTACGGACTCAAGAGGTGGCCCCCGCCCACTTAACACGACACTTGGCGTGGCACTTTGTTTCGTGTGGCACTTTGTTCCGTGAGTAAAAACTGGGTCCCGACATTCTCCCCACCTTTGAACAATGGTTTGTTCTCGAACCACATACCTACTATTGAGGGACCAGCTCTGATACCATTCTGTCACGCCCCACCCCCAATACAAAGAGTATTGTCCGCTCTGGACGAAACTGCACGGTTTTGTCCTTCGAAGCGAACCGGAGCCGACCAGGGGCCACTTCCCACCCATCCCAGGACTTCCCTGGCCCGAGCATGCTTAACTACGGAGTTCTCAAACTCCTGTAGTGCCAGTTCATTTAAAAGGCGCTTCTGTATTGAAGAGTGGTATCATTCCATTTAGTACAGATCTGCACTCTTTCGGAATATATTCCGAAGAGTCCCCATTGTTCTACAGTGGGTCCCACGGACTCAACAGGTGGCCCCCACGGATTCAAGAGGTGACCCTATCCACTTAACACGACACTTGACGTGGCACTTTGTTCCGTGTGGCACTTTGTTCCGTGAGCAAGAACCGGGTCCCGACAACTTCTAAGTGTTGTTCTGGGTACTCTTTGAAATGCTGGATTATATGCATTTTTTACCAATCTATCAAATTTTTCGTTTTCTGCAAAACCAAATGGTTGTCCAACATGTATGACATATCTTGCAAATTCTCTTATATTAGTATCTTGCGAATAAGAAAAACCAGTTAAAAAGTTAAACGACATACTTAAAGTCGTCTGCCGAGAATCAACTTTTTCGAGTTTGATTATATGTCTTTTTAGATGGGTAGTTCCATCTGAAGTGGCACAAGTAAAATCTGCTTTGTAATGAGTGCAAACTGCCGATTCGCCTTTACCTACAACTGTTTGTACTACCGAATGTTTCCAAACATCAGAAGTTTTAGCTCTTTTATCTTTAGGGGCAGAAGCTCTTGCTTCAAGAACGGTAGGAGCAGAAACTTCTTCACGGACATTACTTTATGAAGCAACAGAGATCTCATAATTAGAAAATTCATAGTTAGAAGAATAAGAATCAAAATTAATTTGCAGTATATTGGTTAATCTCCGTCTCTCTTGTGAATCTATATCGATTTGAAATGAACGCCTCCGTGAAGACGAAGCACTCATGTTACCTTGTGAAGATGAACCTGATATTTTTAATTACAAATATTAGTAACAGATAAAGAGAGATGATAAAAGATATACGAGAAAAATATATAATCAATATCAAAAAACCCCTGATTCTAAACAGCAGAATCAAATTAGTGAAACCGAAGTGAAGATTGAGACTGCGGAAATAAAGATTGCGTGATTCCAATTTTAACATTAAACTTCTCAGAAATTAAAAAGAGTGATTGGGTTATTGAAAATTTTGTTATTGTGGATTGTGAGAAAAATGAGAAGTGTAGATAAGTATTTATAAACTTTTGGATTAGCGGTATAGAAATGTATAATTTTAAGTGAGTGAGTTTTAGATAAATTTTACAAATCCCACTTTAATTCAAATTTCCCTTCTTTATTAAAAAACCCACCCCCATTCAAAAAAAAACCTCATCCCAAGAATTTGACCGGCCCCTATACCAACCTCTCGTCAAGCCAAATTCAAATTGAATTTGGCCGGGCCGGGCCGGCCTGAGCCTGTTACTTGGCGCTTGGGCCGGGCCATTTTTCGGCGGCCCGGCCGGTTAGACACCTTGATCATTGGGTCCATGCATGCATAAAACATAATGAAATGGTAGCCCGTTGTCAGCAACAGTTGTCAGCAACAACGGCCAGTTACTTTGAGAGAGAGCAGAGATGCCTGCGTATAACAAACAAAAGGGAATACGAAATTTAAAGTAATGGTCGTCATATCACGTGAGAAAAAAATTGCTTTTGGCCTTTTGCATGTCACCATGCTATGTACGTGCTTTATAATGATGGTAATTATTACAATGTCTCGTGGAGAATAAAGCTTGCGTAAAATAATTTAAAGGACATTGGTCGATTGAGGTAATGAGAAATGGCAGGAGGTTAATTGCCAGCTTAGTGTATTTTTCTTTTCTCTTTCTTTTTCCTGAAAAATAACCAATTTAATGTAAGTAGAATTTGAATTTGACATCTTTTTTCTCAACTGCAAAGATGCTAGCAGTTCAACTCTAATTTTCTCTCTTCTATTTCTTGCATTGGATTTAGTTCGATATGTAAATTAAAAAAATTAATTGCTGCATAAATGGTTAGGAGTTGGCAGCTAGCTAGCATCGATTATAGGCCTATCCCTCGGTCTAAATATTGGAAAGCAGTATCAATGTTATTTGCTCAGTCTTTTGATCTTGTACGACGTAAAGATTAGAGATGGGTCGATAGGAAAATGGACTAAAAAACTAAAATTGCATATACCAAACCTGAAAAGGTTAGAACTTAAAACTGTATATGTATTATCGTTTTGTGCAATAAAAGGTTAGGGGGATAGCCTTTATTAATAGCTTGGAGCAGAAAAGAAAATAGATTGGACTTCAAAATATACATTAGAGAAATGGTCATAATTTATTTATTATACCATTTTAAAGAAGCAAATGAGACATATATTTGGTGTCAAAGAAGTTTGTAAAGGAGGAAATCATGATGCTACAAAAAAGGAAAAATGGATTTACAAAGTTATGACCAAATCGGATGATTCTCTAGAGATTCTCAAGAGCTCTACAAAGGCGAGACTCATGGCTCGTGGTTTCACTCAGTATCATGAGATTGATTATGACCGAACATAACAATGCCTTCAGTTCAAACAATTCAAATCGTTGCAGCTGCAGCTGCTCATCAGTGGGCTCTCTATTAGATGGGTGAAAACAACTTGTTGTTGAGAGGGAGAGTCGATCCACGGAACAGTGCTCGCGACAAAACCCAAATCACGTAAAAATACAATCACGCAATTAAACGACGAAAGAAAATATAAATTAAAGTGTAGGAATAAGAAAACAATCAATCACAAACAAGATAGATTTGTTAACGAGTTTCACCCACCGTATGGCTAGTCCCCGGCAGAGCGGAATCTGCAAACGTCTACTATAGTTGAATCAAGTTTACACACAAGAACAACCCTAGGAGATTTCTCTCAAATCTCTCTATACAAATCTCTCTTAGCCTTTGCCTCTTGTGATAATACTTGTGATTGATACAAGTGATGGATGCAAAATGCCTCACTCATAAGTTGTGCTTTTATAGCACCTAGGACAATGTCACTATCTAACAAAGTCACCATCTATCATTGTCACCACCTAACAATGTCATGGATGTCAAAAGTAGCACCTAACAAAGTCACCACCTATCATTGTCATCACCTAACAATGTCATGGATGTCAAAAGTAGCACCTAACAAAATCACCACCTATCATTGTCATCACCTAACAATGTCATGCATGTCAAAAAGGTGGCACCTAACCATAGACTTTAATTTGCATCAATTTTCAACAAACTCCACCTTGATGCAAATTCATCACAATCTCGACATTGTCCCGCTTGGAGTAATTTTTTTTTTTGGCTTGATTCTCGCATTAGTAAACTTCACACGATTCCGCTGCTGCTCTCTCCTCATTAAATTTTCATGGAGAGATTCACCAATCTGCAACAGAGATTCAGTTTATCTCTGTCTACAATTTTGGTGAACATATCCGCCGGATTCTTTTCTCCCGCGATCTTCTGCAGTGTCAACTCACCATCTTCTAACGCCATGCGTATGAAGTGGTACCGCACCTTGATATGCTTCGTCCGAGAATGATATGCTGCATTCTTTGCCAAATGTATTGCACTTTGGCTGTCGCTCCACAAGGTATTGAAGTTTTGCTTCTTACTCAACTCTTCGAGTAACCCTTGTAGCCATATCATCTCTTTGCTGGCTTCCGTGATCGCCACGTACTCAGCCTCCGTAGTTGACAATGCTACCACTTTTTTCAGTTGAGATATCCAACTTACCGCTGTTCTCCCAACTGTAAATACGTATCCCGTTGTGCTCTTCCCACTATCTCGATCACCCGAGTAGTCCGCATCAACGTAACCTTGCACCTTTAGAGAGTCGCCCCCGAAACATAAGCAGTGACTAGACGTACCCTTAAGATACCTCAAAATCCACTTCACCGCATTCCAATGCTCCTTTCCCGGGTTTTGCATATACCGGCTCACAACTCCCACTGCATGTGCAATATCTGGTCTCGTACTCACCATTGCATACATTAAACTCCCCACCGCAGAAGCATAAGGCACTCTTGCCATCTCGTCTTTCTGCTCTTGAGTTGTAGGGCAAAACTCCTTCATGAGTTTGAAATGTTTTGCTAAAGGCGTACTCACCGGTTTTGACTTGTCCATGTTGAACCGCTTCAAAACCTTCTCGATATAGTCGCTTTGCGATAACCACAGCTTCCGCTGCTTCCTATCTCGAACGATCTTCATGCCCAAAATTTGTTTGGCCGCTCCCAAATCTTTCATGGAAAACTTTTCAGCCATCATCTTCTTCAGACTTTGAATTTTCTCGAAGTTCGGACCCGCTACCAACATATCATCTATATAGAGTGACAGAATGATATAGTCTCCATCCTCAAAAGTCTGAATATAGACACAGTGATCTGACTCACCACGCACAAATCCCGTCTCTAGCATGAACTGATCGAATTTGAGATACCACTGCCTTGGAGCTTGCTTAAGGCCGTACAAGCTCTTTCGCAGTTTACACACCATAGATTCTTTTCCCTTCACCTCGTATCCCGGTGGCTGCATCATATAGATCTCCTCTACCAAATCTCCATGAAGGAACGTGGTCTTCACATCAAGCTGCTCCAAGTGCAGATCCTCCACCGCCACAATACTAAGGATCACCCGAATTGAGGTCATTTTCACCACAGGGGAAAATATCTCTTGATAGTCAATTCCTTGCTTTTGCGCATATCCCTTGACTACCAAGCGAGCTTTGTACCGCTTCACACCATCGGCCTCATCTTTTATCCTGTACACCCACCTATTCAGCAACGCTTTTCGACCTTTGGGTAGCTTCACTAGGTCCCACGTGCGGTTCTTCTTCAAAGAATCCATCTCCTCGTCCATAGCTCGCTCCCACTGTTTACTAGCACCGTCTTGCGTCGCCTCTTCAAGGGATTCAGGCTCTCCCGAATCCGTGTACAAAATGAAGTCAGTCACAAGTTTTTCAGGTAGTCTCATTTCTCTCGTAGATCTCCTCAAAACTGGTACATCTGGTTGCTGAACATGGTCGCCATCATGTTCTTGAACCTGATCCTGCACTGTAGCTTCCTCCATGTTTTGATCCCCACTTGAAGACACCTGATTGTTCTTTTGAGTTCCGTCTAACTCCACGAACTCAGATACAACACCATCTTTGGCTTGCTTTTCTTCTCCATATAAGTGCTGCTCATCAAAGACGACGTTCCGGTTTCGTATTACTTTCTTACTTGTGTAATCCCACAGCCGATATCCGAACTCGTCTCCACCATACCCGATGAAAGCACACTTCTTAGATTTGGAGTCAAGCTTACTCCTTTCTGCCTTATCAATCAAAGAATATGCAATACAGCCAAATACTTTAAAGTGCGAATAGTTGACCGGTTTACCCGACCAAATTTCTTCTGGAATGCCTCCATCAAGCGCACTTGCCGGGTTTCTGTTGATCAGATACACAGCAGTATTGACCGCTGCTGCCCATAAGAATTTTGGCAGATTCGCATCTAAGGTCATGCTTCGCACTCGCTCTAGGATCGTTCTGTTCATCCTTTCAGCGATACCATTCTGCTGTGGCGTACCAGGTACCGTCTTCAACCAACGAATACCCTTTTTCGAGCAAAACTCATCGAACTCTTGGGTGCAGTATTCCCCGCCATTATCGGACTTTAGGCATTTAACCTTCATCCCCGTTTGGTTCTCCACCTGCGCACTCCAGTGTTTGAAGATGCCAAACACATCGGACTTTTTCTTCATCGCGTACACACATGTCTTCCGACTTGTATCATCGATGAACGTCATGAAATACCGATTTCCTCCATAAGACTCCACCGAGGCCGGACCTCACACGTCCGTATGCACCATCTCCAGTTTCTTGGTCTTTTTCGCTACGCCACCAATTTGAAATCTGAGCGCGCTTTGCTTCCCACAAACGTAGCTCTCGCAAAACCCCAACTCCACCTTTTTCAGCCCCGAAAGAACTCCCTTAGCTTGAAGAATTTTCATGTTCTTCTCGCTGAGGTGTCCCAATCTTTTATGCCACAACGAAGTCTCAGAATCTTTCTCCGAACTTGCCGTCAATGCAACCGAGCCGTCGCTGCTCCCATTGAATGAGTACAACGAACCGCTCGGCTTGTCCCTTGCGACCACCAACGACCCTTTGGAAATCTTCCATTGAGAATTCCCAAACGTTGTAGTAAACCCTTAGTTGTCTAACTGACTTGTGGAAATCAAGCTTTTCTTCAAATCCGGAATATGACGAGCATTCTTCAAGTTGATTTGACCACCTCCTGATGGTTGCAAGATGATCGTCCCCTTTCCAACGATCTTACACGATTGACCGTTTCCCACCGTCACATGTCCAAGATCGCCCTGAACATACTCGCTAAAGTGGTGTCTGCTCGAAGTGCAATGAAAAGAAGCCCCTGAATCTAGGAACCAAGTATCCGCCTTTGTGTTCTCGCTCGCCGATAGACAAAAACCTTGTTCCCCTTGTTCTTGTGTAGACACCACATTCGCTTCCTTTTCATCCGTCTTCTCATCTGAGCCTTTTTTCGGAAGCTTACATTCACTTCTTCTGTGGCCCTTCTTTCCGCAATTCCAACAGGCGCCTTGGATTTTTCCTTGAGATTTACCTCGGCTTTTAGACTTGCCCTTTTTCCACTTTCCCCTTTCCATTGTTCTGCCACGATTCTCCACCGAAAGTGCAGAAGTTCCAGAACTCCCACTCACGGACTTTCTTCGCATCTCATCGTTTAATATGCAGCTTACCGCATCATTAAACGTGAGAATCCCCGAGATAGAGTTGCTAACCGCCATCACTAGGTTCTCCCAACTCTCTGGCAACGAACATAGGAACAATAGGGCTCGAATCTCGTCTTCAAAGATGATTGAAACGGACTCAAGTTGGCTTGTCACACTGTTGAACTCGTTCAGATACTCTATCACTGAACCATTCTCTACCATCTTCATGTTGAAAAGCTTCTTCATTAAAAATATTTTATTTGATGTCGATGGTTTCTCATACAACTTCGCTAACGTCGTCATTAGCGCCTTAGTTGTTTTCTCCTTTGAGATATTAAAGGCCACCTGCGGAGTCAACGACAATCTGATCGTTGCCAAAGCTTTCCTATCCAAAAGGTTCCACTCATCATCGGTCATCTTCTCGGGCTTTTCTCCTAGAAACGGAAGATATAGATCCTTTTGGTATAGACAATCTTCTAACTGCATGCGCCACCAACCAAAATTGTGACCGTTGAATTTCTCGATTCTTATCTTATCCTCTGCCATCTTTCGCCTGTATCGTAGCAAACCCGACTTCCTCCTAGATCTGAACCAACGCCTTTAAAACTACAATATAAGAAAGTGGGGGAAGAGGACACAAGCGTCGTTACCCACCGTTACCTAGATTATAGAATCGAAGAACCCTAGATTCTCTTAACCTTTCTCTGATACCAGTTGTTGGGAGGGAGAGTCGATCCACGGAACAGTGCTCGCGACAAAACCCAAATCACGTAAAAATACAATCACGTAATTAAATGACGAAAGATAATATAAATTAAAGTGCAGGAATAAGAAAACAATCAATCACAAACAAGATAGATTTGTTAACGAGGTTCACCCACCGTATGGCTAGTCCCCGGCAGAGCGGAATCTGCAAACGTCTATTATAGTTGAATCAAGTTTATACACAAGAACAACCCTAGAAGATTTCTCTCAAATCTCTCTATACAAATCTCTCTCAGCCTTTGCCTCTTGTGATAATACTTGTGATTGATACAAGTGATGGATGCAAAATGCCTCACTCATAAGTTGTGCTTTTATAGCACCTAGGACAATGTCACTATCTAACAAAGTCACCACCTATCATTGTCATCACCTAACAATGTCATGGATGTCAAAAATAGCACCTAACAAAGTCAGCAACTATCATTGTCACCACCTAACAATGTCATGGATGTCAAAAGTAGCACCTAACAAAGTCACCACCTATCATTGTCATCGCCTAACAATGTCATGGATGTCAAAAGTAGCACCTAACAAAGTCACCACCTATCATTGTCATCACCTAACAATGTCATGCATGTCAAAAAGGTGGCACCTAACCATAGACTTTAATTTGCATCAATTTTCAACACTTGTTCCTTAGTGGCAATATCTCCGAAGAAGTTTATATGAAGCCTCATGCTGGTCTTAAAATATCTATGAATCATGTGTCTTCGACCTGCACCTTATGATTTGAATCCGGTAGATTCCATATACGCCGTTGTGTCGGTGATTGGCAAATTAAAAGAGCGAGACTTATACACTTATACCCATCTTCTTAACCAATAACCAACCAAGTATTCTATATAAAATCTACCGGATTTATAGGTTAATTAAGAATTTTCGCGAGAGATAATGGTTTCCCTTTTCCTGTTTCTCTTCTGGCTGAATTTAGACTAGGAAAAAAACCCTTTGAACCCATAATTTTTTGACACTAGAATAAGTTGGGCCTTTCCCATAATTTGCCTTCCTATTAATCAGCAAGGCCCGACAATATGTAAGTTAAATTCTATTCCTTTTAGATCTAAATAGCTTAGGATAAAAGCCCAACTTGTTGCTTTCAAGCCCCTTCGTTAGTGATAAACCAATGAAAGAACGCAAAATCTCACGCATGGTTAGTTACAACTAGAGATTTTTAGGAATACATGATGGCATCAGATCCCATTCTTATATAAGAATCTGTATCGAGCATTTGCTTTGTGAGAATCTTATACCACCGGCTACCACGACTGCAGTTCTTGTCATTCATCGGTGCCATAATCATGGAAGTTGTCATCACAGCAGTCATTGTTTTCCCAAACCACCATCATCGTTATGACTAGGTTTATGCGACTGCTATCATAATTGCCTACCGTAACCATGACCTTCACTATCAAGACTTCTATCGCATCACTATCTCCATAACACCGGCCTTTTGTCTATACCTTAATAAAGTCCTAGTATGATTTTTCTTCGTATCTTTGTATTTATTTTGGTATTTCTTTTGATGGAAAAGTTTGGAAAAACTTAATTTTGAATTTAAACATAATTAATATAATATTTGGGAGAAGAAAATAATTTAAATATAATTTTTAGTGTTTTCGAAGATTTATTTTAGGGCGTGGATTTTAGAAAAGGAATTGCTTTTGAGAATAAAATGGTTTAAAATAATAAAACATTTATCTAGAATTTTTCAAGATAATTTCCATAATTTTCTGATAAACAAAAGTATTTTAAAATAATTTTCAAATAAAGAAAAAGGGTTTTTAAAAAAGAAAAGAAAAAGGAAATGTTTTTCTATTTTAAAACCCCAGCCCAAAAACCCAGACTCCGCAAACCAGCTTTTAAAAAAAGCTCTTTTTTAAAACCAAGCCCGGCCCAGACCCGAAGGCCTAAGGCCAGACCCGGCATGCACATGCCAGCACGAGCTGGCGTGTGGCCCCGATGCGTATGCAGCTGGCTTGTGGTCCCCACGCGCCTGCACGCGCCTGCGCGTGTTCAGACGTCGCGCCCACATAGGGAAGGCGAACCGTTTGATCTCGCGATCGAACGGTCAGGATGGAGGGGCAGCGGTGCTGTCGGCTTGGAATGCGACTGATTTAATAAAAAAAATTGTATCCTTATAAATAGCTCCATTCATTCTTTATTTTCTCCTTCTTTTCTCCCCCAAAATCAGAAAAAAAATATGTGGTTCTCGGTTTCGACGCCGCCGCCGCCGTGCTGCTGCCCGATCGTTCGGAAAAAATCTAAGCGCCACTCTATTCGCGTTTCCGTACGAGACAACGTTCCAACATGTTTTTCGATAATCGTCTTCAGGTAGAATTCCGCCTCTTTCCTAGTGATCTCGTTGCCATTCTATCATATTACATTTGTTCTAATACAATCTCCAATATCTAAATTCAAATATGAACCTTGAATATGTTTTGTGAGCTGTTAATCTTTAAACATGACAATCCATTATGTTACACACTCCTTTATGAAAACTATCTCACGGGGCAATGACCTACCCCCTAAACCTTTTTTCCTCGTGAACACAAACACGTCGTCTTGCTTCTTAAACGTAAACTAAGAAAGCACGGTTTATAATCCGTTAAACCATTCAAATCAAAATTAAGAAAACCTCGTTTAACAACCGAAAGTGCCACCCAAATTTAGAAATCATAATATCCCAAAATGTCATATTTTCACATAAATACCTTAAGTTTTTAAAATGTCATCGTATCTCATATCATATGGTTGCACTCATACATCATGTTCATGTCTTAATTTTTAAAACAGACTCGTTTTGATCGCTACGTATATTTTCGTAGATCCCTACTTGAGTGTATGCATTTTTATTAACAGGATATTGCATTATGGTTTAAACTTTTACGTATATTCTCCATATCTAAAAACTAGATTTTTAGAAGGGATTCGGGTAATATTCGGAGTAATCTGGTATTAGCCGTAAAATCATATATATATATATATATATATATATATATATATATAACAATATTATTATAGTAACAATATATATAATAATATATATAATATATTCTAAACTTATTAAATCTCTTTCTCCCGTCTTTGTCCTTCTCCCTAATATATACATATAATTAATATATATATATATATATATATATATAACCTATTATATATTAAAACCAACTCTCTCTCTTCTTCTTATTTGTTTCTCATCATCTCTGCATCCATCTCCTCTTTCCTTCTCTTCTTCCCGAGCATCCCCTGCAACAACTCTGACGCCGACCCAAGAAACCATACCATCGCCGGAGCCCTCGTTGCCGCCACCCATCATCATCACCGTCTCCCTCGTCTTCACCGGCTCACCCTCTCATCATCACCACCTCCTTCCTCCTTTTTCCCGACGGCCTGCACTTCCCCAACACCAAGAAACCCAACACCCTAACCCGCCGGCAACCCTCGTCGCCGTCGACCTCGCCCCTTGTCATCACCTTCACCCTATCATCTCCTCCTCCTCATCTCCCTCTCCTCACCCCGACGACTCAAACTAAAAACCCACCGACCACCTGCACTTTCCCGACACTTAAAACCCACAGCCATCGCCGACGGCAGCACCTCGTCGCCATCAAACCCCCGTCACCTTGCCATTTCTCCTCTGTCCTCGCACACACCCCAGAACCCAATAGCCGCAACCACCCACTCTTCTTCTTCATTTCTTTTCTTGATCTTTTATCGACTTCGATCGTCTCGTCAGAGTTGTGCATGTCGCCGACGATCCAGACGACCTAATCACCATCGTCGTCTAGCCTAGTCAACACGTCGCGTCACTGATCAGCCAGATCCAGTCCTGCGCGCGTAAGTTTGCATTGCGAAGTTATTCCGACGTCGGACGTGGTATCCGTATCTCGACGTGAGATCCGATCAGGCAAGTTTTAAACTTGCAACATGCTGTGTTATTATATCGATAATTATATGAATAAGAATAGTGCATGTGTTTTATTATTTAGAAAATACTACAGATTTACAGTTTTACAATATCCGTCTGTATCCTACTGATAATAGCATATCTAATTGCATGCCGGAACATTATGATATCATTATACTACTATAATAGTACAATATGTTATCTAGTTTGCATCATATATGGTAATGGACGTATAACGGTTATTACAGATAGATACATATGCATCCTAGCATTAGTCGTGTTCAATATTGGCTATAGTTTTACATTTTTTGTCTATTCTGGTTATTATACATTGCATGACATGTTCACGACCCACTACCAGACTTGTTACTTGAATCATATTGCTAATACCGGCAATCCTGACATTGTTGTCCTGACGGACGTGGCTCGTTGTCTACATAGACAAGAACTATACCTGCTTGATCCTGTTTTGGCATTAGATTTATATTATCAATACTTGGCTTGAACACAAAACCTTGGGGGTAAAGGGAAATCAATAATAAAATCTGACTTGTAGCTCAACAGTTCGATACTTATACTGATTAGTCTTTACGGGCTCGGCCAGCCCCCGGAATGATGCTGCTGACATCATTCATCTGTACATGTTACCTGTTTACTGCTTAGCGGCACGTCTCGGATTCAGCCTGAGAATCTTGATTGCGGTCCCGAGCACACACAGGATACTATTGAGTTATATCGACGATTCCATTAAATTGATTTCAAAGATTTCTAGAATAGATAACCTAGAAGCACAGACTTTAGGTTACACATCACCTACAGATACCTCTTTATTTTATACGTGTGTTTATTGTCTATATTCATGTTTAGTCATAGCATCATATCCTGGTTATTACTAATTTTTGATATTTATGACGCACCGACGTTTGGGTTTTGTATGGCCCAGTTTCTCTACCTTTATCGCAGGTTGAACATGAGTACTTTAGCCATTAAGCCGAACAATGAGGTGCTAGCTTTTAAGACTCTCAGTTTATTTATTTCCCCAGTTTTATTTCTTTTGATGTGAGCCCATATTGGGACGTGATTCAGATATTGTTTATTGGATCTTGATTCGTTTCCGCTTTATGCATTTCTTGATTCTATTTATTATGGTAGATGGACATGTGTTAGCTAGATTATGTATTTACTGTTCTTGATAACCGCTTGACAGCCGTAATATGACTGTAGAGGGATGATTCCTAGCCACCGGTAGCATGGTTGGCTCCGTCACGTGCCATGTTTACGTATTTTGGGAAGCGGGGCGTGACAGGGTTTGTTTGGTATCAGAGCTATAGGATTTAGGGTTAGTCAGGTTTAGTTCTTTTGTAGTTGGGTATTGAACCCAATACACTAATCAGGAAACCCGGAATTAGGAACATGTCCTACCACATTGCTATCTTGCCAGTCTTGAATCTATAGCTATCCTGTTTATTGAATCATGTTTACCGTTACCAATCTCCTTCAGTGTCTTGGCTTCAAAATCATGGTGGATAGAGATTTGTGGTCATACCAGAGGCGTGTTGATAACGCCGCATTGTTTGGAGTTATGCGTGGTATGCTGGAAAACTAGAAGCGGGAAATTGAGCTGAATCAGCGGCAGGCTGAAACTTTTCAGGAGGGTCTGCGGACAATCCAGCAGTCCGTAGTTGCAGTAGCACCCAGGCCAGCATACCGTGAGGGCACCGTGGCGGACTTCAGAAAACTCGGTCCGTCTACATTTACAGGATTAGAGGAGCCATTGCCAGTGGAGCAGTAACTAGTTGATACAGAGAATCTGCTCGTCGCCACACAGATTCTAGATGAGAAAAGGGTGGATGTAGTACGCATCCAATTGGTAGATTACGCTCGCGAGTAGTGGCTCGTAGAGGAGACCCGTCTGCCCAAGCCGATTAGTTGGGCAACGTTTTTGCGAAGTTTCTTGGAGAAGTTTTTTCCGCAATCTGATCGGGAAGAAATGGAAGAGAAGTTTATTAGCCTAAAGCAGAATGGTGGATACGTTGATGTACATGCGGCTGAGTGGACCCGGCTCAGTCGATTTGCAGGACCTTTGGTTGCCAACAAGACAAATAGGGCACGGAGGTTTATGCGTAGCTTGGATGTGGAGATTCAGATACACATCATATCTCTGAGATTGACCACCTTCTCCCAAGTTCTCAAGGTAGCCAGGAAGCAGCAAAGTTTGTCGGTGAAAGCGAAGGATACTCAACAGCAAGCCGTCGTAGGGCGGAAGCCGGCGTTTATGCCAAACCGAGCTCCTGTACGCAGAAGCATTCTGGTAAACAAGCGAGGCATTGTATCCATGAAGAAGCCAGTTGTTTCTGATCAGAAAAGAAGTGTGATTTGTGACTTTTGCCATCTACCCGAACACCTACAGAAGGACTGTCGCAGGAGGCTTGGACTTTGTCTAGTTTGTGGATCAGCTGACCATACCATCAATGCTTACCCTTCAAAGCTACGATTGAGAGATAATATTCAGAACCCACCGCAGAAGCAGATTCATGGGCATAAGCTGATCATTCAGAGGCCTAATCAAGCTCGGGCCTTCATCTTGACGGCCGAGGAGGCCAAAGTTTCAGAAGAAATTGTTTCAAGTATCCTACTCGTTTATAATTTTCCCGCATTGGCATTGTTCGATTCAGGTTCATCCCATTGCTTCATGTCGTCCAAGTTTATTAGTGCACACTCTATTCCACGCACGGCCATGTCTAGTTGCTGGGACATACACACTGGAAATGGGAAAATTATATCTAGTAGTGAGTGAAAGGGTTGCTCGATTGTTATTTGCGGACGAGGGTTATTTTCGGATTTCTTGGTGATTGATACTGGCAACTATGATGTTGTCTTGGGAATGGATTTTCCGGACATTTTCCACACCCACATTGATTATAGGGCAAAGAAAGTGATTTTCCAGATTCCCGGACATCCGGAGTTCATACTTTTAGGAGGTAACAGATCTGTCGGGCCAGTCGAATTTAGGGCTACGCCGACTAATGCCATTCTTTTGTTGATGGAAATAAACGAGGAAGTGTAACAACCCTAAACTTTCTGTACAACTTTCTTTACAAATTTTTTATAAAAAAATACAAAAAGGGGTACTTTTGCCTGGGCACAAGTTATAAGTTTGTTTTGCCTTTTAATAGCAAGAAGGAGCTTGTAGCTCATTGGTAAAACCTTGCACTGCTGAACCAAGCCACCAGAATTCAAATCCCATCCCCACATTATTTTTAATATTATTTTCTTTTTAAAATTTTAGAAGTTCAAGAGTCTACACGTGTTACACCCGTAAAACCCCACTACACTAAATAAACAAACTGTCCCAGGGGGTTATTGAAGCGACGAGGATCACTCCGGCCACCTGACTCGGCCGGCGACTCGGCCGACTCGGGCCGCCGCCGCCGGCCGGACCTGGCCGGACCGCCGAGTCACCAACATAAAAGTTGGGCCTCTTGGACTCCCCTGCACCCCTGTACACTTTAAATGTGCATACCGGTACCAGAACTCCTTTAAAACCCTAATTACTCTATTTTAATACATTTTATTATATTTTTTCAATTAAACCTTTCACCTACCCTAAACCCTAGCCTTACCCTATAAATACCACCCCTAAACACACCCTCCTCATTCCAAATTTCTGTCCAAAACTCTCAAGAAAATCCTTAGAACTTTTGTGTACAAGTGGAGTTAGCGAAGGGCAAAACTCCGGAAATCTTCCGACGACGACCCTAGGAGCTCCCGGCGACGAAACGACGCACCGGCGCCTCCTACGTCTTCCTCTCCCTCTTCTCTATACTACAAACCCGTAAGTCCCACCTCCCTCTTCTCTTTTCTTTTCTAAAAATATGAAATTTCAAAACCCGACGGAATCGGATTTAATCCGATTTCCGATTCGGTTCTTTCTAAAAATTCAACCTTTTCTTAAATACAATCATACCAAACCATTACATGTTAACTATTAATCATTAACAAACATGTTGAACAAATTTCATGACAATCTATATCCTTTTGTAACTTTTACCGCTCTTTTTCAGTAAAATACCATGTAGTTTCATTTCGACATTAAAATATCACAATCTTACTATACCTTTAAGTAGATCACGAGATAATGACCTATCTCCTCACAATACTCATATGCAACATAGCACAATACCTTTAGGGAATATAGAATACGGGAAAACGAAACTTTTCAAATAAATACCATTTACTAATAAAACCGTTTTCTAAAAAATTAAGTATTTTACAAATCTTTACAAAGCGCCGCTACAACCCACTTTGGGGAACCCGAATGGGATGGTATGGATTATCGCACATCTCTGCGCTTAGTAGTGCGAGATTCAGACCTTCGCAAGGAGCATTCGGTCTCGAAGATTTAAAATACGAATATCTTAAGAAAATGAGATTTCTAAAAATATAATATATATTAAAATTTATTTTTATATAAATATATATACGTATCATTAAAATATCTATTTTTGTGGTAATATAAATATTCTAATTTTTTTTCTAAAATCACAAGAATCATTTTACAATAAAATACCATGAATTCCATACAAGTTCAATATTACAACTAAATACCCTATATTATGAAATTAGGTTATTTTCACTAGAATTGTCTCATATATAAAATCCACATCTATGACAACTCTAAAGACGATAATTAAATACTTGTGGTGTATTTTGAAAATTATACAAAAGTATTTTTACATAAACCCCCTCAAGTTTTATAAATTACAATAAGAATCCTAGTAAATATATGTTTAAGCGGGACCAATCTCTTAAGCCTCAGGGAGCTGAAGAAGTGGGTGCTTGCCTATTTTAAGATAGACAACTTAACAAACGGTGTTATCAACACGGTAATCGTCTTTGAAAAAGACACAAATCCTGCCGCCCATATGCAGCAATTACTGATAACATCAAAACCTAATTCAAGACTTCAATTTCTTTTCTAATTGTTCTGACTCAGACTGAGTCTCATTATAATAATCTGACTTGAATATGATTCAAGTACAATCTACAATATAACAATTCAACATGAATCCATATATTCAATCTGTTCAATCTATCAATCTATATAACTTGACCGAACCGAACCATGGATATACATCCATTTACATGATTCTCTAGTTACATCCATTTACATGATTCTCCAGTTATATCCATTTACTGATATCATGGTTTTGGCAAGTCATCCAATTATACAATCTATATTATAAGACAATACAAGTTGCAATACAATACAAACAATACAATCAATACATCGCGGGGTTTAAGGGGTAGATTGGTATGGAAGGTGTTAGAAGTGGCACGAGACAGCAACCATAAGACGTAATTATATCCATGCCGTTGTTCCGTGGTATTATCGACGGAGCCTTGTACTTCCATTTGCCCTAATCTCTAGCATATAGAGACTCTTCTCGTATACACTGGTATTCTTCTGTACCAAACTACAAACAACAACGTTAACATTAAATACAACATTATAACAATATAATACAACTTTAAAAGCTACTTTCTCTCTCTGTCTATTCTATTTCTCCCTTATCTTTGGGACTTACCGAGCGATTTATTCGCTGACGATATTCTCTTTCTTTCTTCTTTGAATGTCGTCAGGTAATTCGGACCTTCCAGAGATCGAGCCTAGTACTGAAGACTTGGACCAGTTTATTGAAGATCCCGAGCTGTAGTTTCATTTGTACATTTCCTTTACATTCTGTATTTCCTTTTTTGTTATGCCATTGTTTAGGCATTGCTTTCATTCAGATGTATTTACTTTTTCATGTACTGTAAAAGAATATTAATAAATAAAGTTGTTGTTCAATTATACCTATTGTCTCTTGTGTATTTCTTTTATATTGCTTAGATACGCTTAGCGTATTTACTTCAGAGTAAATACGTAGTGGTCTCGTTGCGTCCTCTGTCCCTACACTGGGAAGCGGGGTGTGACAGGAAGCGTCAACATTAGTTCGGAAGTTTATGGATGCGTTCGAGGACATCTCGGGTTTACCTCCAAAACGAGACGTGGAGTTCGCGATTGATTTTATTCCTGGAGCAGCACCGATTTCAAAAGCTTATTATCCAATGGCGCCGGTGGAATTGGAAGAGGTAAAAAAACAAGTTGCCGAATTACTAGAGAAGGGTTGGATTCATAGCAGCGGTTCACTATGTGGAGCTCCAGTTCTTCTAGTCAAGAAGAAGGATGGCACGCGGAGGATGTGTATCGATTATCGATAATTAAACCATGTGACTATTAAGAACAAGTACACAATCCCTCGCATCGGCGAATTATTCAATCAACTCAGTGGTGCGAGGGTATTCTCGAAGTTGATTTTGCGATCCGGATATCATCAAGTTCGGGTGAAATTAGAAGATATTTGCAAGACAGCGTTCCGAACTCGATATGGGCATTACGAGTACTTAGTGATGCCATTTGGAGTTACTAACGCACCGGCAATATTTATGGACTTGATGAACCGAATCTTTTCACCGTACCTGGACCGGTTCGTAGTGTTGTTTATTGATGATATTCTGGTCTATTCGAGAAACAAGGAAGAGCATGCATAACACTTGAGGATCACACTGCGAACGTTGAGACGAGAAAAGTTATATGCTAAGATAAGCAAGTGCATGTTTTGGCTCGAAGAAGTGAAGTTCTTGGGTCATGTTGTATCCGGTGATAGAATTGCCGTTGACCTTAAAAAGATTGCAGCTATTTATGATTGGCCAATTCTAAAGAATGTAGGAGAGATCAGAAGTTTTCTTAGGCTTTCTGGATACTATAGAAGATTTGTGGAGAACTTCGCTCGAATAGCAGAACCATTGACCAAACTAACTCGAAAGGAGGTACCGTTCGTATGGACCGAGAAATGTTCATCAGCTTTTGAAACGTTGAAGCAAAGATTAACCACCGCTTCTATTCTGACAGTGCCAGACGGTTCTGGAGGGCTGGTTATTCACAGCGACGCATCTGGAAAAAGCTTAGGATGTATTCTAATACAGCATGGGAAGATCATAGCTTATGCGTCGAGACAATTGAAGACTCCTGAGAATAACTACCCAACTCATGCTTTGGAGCTAGCAGCGGTGATTTTCGCTCTGAAGATTTGGAGACACTACTTATTGAGCGAAAGGGTAGAAATATTTACCGATCACAAAAGCCTAAAATATGTGTTCACACAGAAAGAGCTCAATATGAGACAGCGTAGATGGTTAGAGCTGATGGCTGACTATGATCTTGATCTAAAATACCATCCGGGAAAAGTTAATGTAGTGCCGGATGCACTAAGTCGGTTGCCAGCAATACGGATGTTGACCGCACAAAAGGAGATTATAGCTAATCTTCAATGGTTCAAATTGGAGATTGTACTACCGAATTCTTCGGGACAGTTGATACAGTTGAAAGTATGGTCATCCTTGATCGATAATATTAAAGCATCACAGTCGCACGATTCAAGGTTGCAGAAGTTTCGAGAACAAGTAGAAGCGGGACTCCGAACGGATCTGTTAATTCATGAAGATGGTTCATTACGATATGGGAGCCGTTTATGTGTGCCTAAAGGAGACGTTCATGAAGAAGTCATGAAGGAGGCCCATAGTTTCGCATATTCCGTACATCCAGGAGGCACGAAGATGTACAAAGATCCGTGACAACATTTCAGGTGGGAAGGCATGAAAAGGAAGATTGCTCGCTACGTATCGAAGTGCTTGGTGTGTCAGCAAGTCAAGGCTGAACTTCAAAGGGTAGCTGGTTTGTTGCAACCACTTCCGATTCCTTAATGGAAGTGGGAACATATAACAATAGATTTCGTGACAGCTTTACCACGGAGTCCAAAAGGCAATAATGCAGTTTGGGTTATTTTTGATCAATTGACCAAGGCAGCTCATTTCATACCGTTTCGAGTTGATCAATCGATGGAAGGTTTAGCAGAGCGGTACATGTAGGAGATTGTGACATTGCATAGAGTACCCATGAGCATCGTTTCGGATCGTGATACTCGATTTCTATCCCACTTTTGGAGGAGTCTACAGGAAAGTTTGGGAACTCGCTTGAAGTTTAGCACCATCTATCATCCTTAAACAGATGGCCAGTCCAAAAAAACGATCCAAAATCTTGAAGATATGTTGAGAGCATGCATGTTAGACTTCAAAGGTTCATGTGAGGATCATTTGCACTTGGTGGAGTTTTCTTATAATAACAGTTTTCAGACGACTATACAGATGGCTCCATTCGAAGCAGTATATGGTCGTAAGTGTCGCTCGCCTTTCTGTTGGGACGATGTCGAAGAAAGAAAATTATTGGGACCAGATTTTATTGTGAAAACGGTGGAGAAAGTTAACGTAATTCGTAATCATATGAAGGTGGCACAGGATTGACAGAAAAGTTGGTCTGATACAGAACGAAGACCTCTAGAGTTCGTAGTTGGTGATCTTATGTTCTTGAAAATATCACCGGCCAGAAGAGTGATCCGATTTGGTAGTCGAGGCAAGCTTAGTCTTCGATTCGTGGGGCCTTTCGGTATTATCGAGCGTGTTAGAGAGGTAGCTTATCGATTGGCTTTACCACCATCCTTGGTAGGTGTTCATGACGTGTTTCATGTATCTTAACTCCGTAAGTATGTTCAAGATGAGACGCACGTCCTGGATCACTCGGAACTGACAATAAGGGAGGATTTAACATATGAAGAGCGATCAATGGCGATTGTAGATCGACGAGAAAAATTCCTAAGAACAAAGTTATCCCTCTAGTACTTGTTTCGTGGGGGAATCGTTCGCACGGAGAATCTACTTGGGAACGTGAAGACGAGATCCGAAAGAAGTTTCTATACCTCTTTTCTTAGATCCGTGTTTTCTTGTCTTTTCTTGTTCTGAAAATTTCGAGGATGAAATTCTTTTGTGGTTGAGTATAATGTAACACCTTAGTGCATTTATATTATATTTATTTGGGGTATTTCCAAATCTTGCGACAAATTCTTGATTATTATTGCTTTCGGGTTGCGGATAGTGCATTTAGCAACTGTGGTTAGTATCCGACCCAACCCGTATGTTTGAAACTCACCATGGTTCAAGATGACAACAAATATTTGCCAGTACAGAGTATCCGTGCAGATCTAGATATTATACTTGTATAATATATTTTAGTATCCGTATATCTTTTAATAATACAAAATAGAAACCAAATAATATATTTTTAATATCTAGCCTTGCATGTCATCGTACCCCATACCATATGGTTGCACCCATACATCATGTTCATGTCCTACTTGTTAAAATAGACTCGTTTTGATCACTACGTATATTTATACGTAGATCCGTACTTGGGGGTATATATTTTTATTGATAGGACATTGCATTATGGTTTAAATTTTTACGTACATTCTTCATATTTAAAAACTAGATTTTTAGAAGGGACCCGGGTAATATTCGGAGTAATCTGGTATTAGCTGTAAAATCCTATAATATATATTATAATATTTTTATATAACTAATATTATACTACCAGTATATATAATATATTCTAAACTAATTAAATATCTCTCTCTCTCTCTTCTCACGTATTTCTCTCCCCCCTCTGTCACTCTCTCTCTCTCCGCCCTGTCCCTCTTTCTAATATATATAACTGTATATATTAAAACCAACTCTCTCTCTCTTCTTCTTATTTGTTCCTCATCACCTCCGCATCTACCTTCTCTCTCCTTCTCTCCTTCCCGAGCACCCCCTGCAACAACTCCGATGCCGACCCAAGAAACCACACCATCGCCGGAGCCCTCGTCGCCGCCGCCCATCACCATCACCATCTCCCTCGTCTTCACCTCCTCCCCCTCTCATCATCACCATCTCCTTCCTCCGTATTTCCGACGGCCTGCACTTCCCCAACACCAAGAAACCCAACACCTTAACCCGCCGGCAACCCTCGTCTCTGTCGACCTCGCCCCTCGTCATTACCTTCACCCCCATCATCTCCTCCTCCTCACCATAGCCATCATAAGAACCCTTGTCGTAATCACCATCGCATCTACCGCTGCTGTCATTGTCGCCATCAATATGTTTTTTACCATCTCTCTATCTTCAACTGCAACCATCTTTATGATTACCATTGCTATTGTCGTTAATGATCATTGTATCATTACCACCTATATTGCCACCGCAACAACAATCACTTTATCCTCACAATTGTCATCTTGTTAGTTAGCCTGCAAATGTAAGTCGATGTCGCACACCCCACGAGTCCGTGGGGAGATGGAATTTAAAAAAAACAATTTTTAACTTTGCAACACCGACCTAAACTTCAGGATCTTTTCGGAAACCTTAACTAGCTAAACTACTTGGAGGTTCTAACTACTCTGATAGAGTTTATACCTCCTTGATACTAGTCGTTCGGTTCTTCTTCTCCTTTGCTTGAGCTTCTCGAAGGTGCGGATCTAACTCGGTCGTCGGCCTCCTCGTGTCAAAGAAGATCCACCCGAGAGTCTATGGTTCAAGCTCTAACCTCAAAACCGAGGTAACTAAAGTGCCTAGTTCGCTAAACTATGTAGCTTAGGAGATGTAGAGTGTTAATTAGAGTGTTTTATCTCAAAGGACCCTAGGGTTCACAACACATGTGAGGGTTAGGGTCTTGAGGAAGAAGGAGAAGAAAAATGGAGAGAGAAAGAAAATGAAAAAAATGAGCTAAGTCTTGTGCTAGTGAAGAATGGCTCATTCTTTTCTCATCTCAAGCATGCATTATTTTCCATAAAGAAATAACAACCATGCTTGAATAGTGAGGCCAAACCAATAAACAAAGAATAAGCAATGCTTCGCCCCATGCCACAAATATCTCCATTTTCCACCCCATTAATCTATTTTCCAAAAATAGATAAATCCAATAATGAGGTGTCCCCTTCTAAAAGCATCTCTTGTAAAATTACAAGAATGCTCTCACCGTATATATATACCTGTATTTGTATTGCAAAAATACGAATACGATGAGATAATAATAATCCAATAATATAATACTAGAATCCGGCTTAAACCAAAGCCCACTAGTATTATCCGTCCGAACAACACCGTGTAGCCAATACACGTATCTGATCGGAACTCTGCACGTAAAACCATACGGCCTCTACATCATTTCTCCTGAACTAGGGAAACCCTCTGTGTGGGACTCTAAAGACTCGACCGTACGCTGTCAGTGGGTTTAACCACAAGTCCGGCTGCGGCACTAGCTACGTAACGGCTACCCAGATAGTTGTCGAAAAGAAGGCCGACGAGCGAACTCATCCGAACCCCTACTGAGCATATCCGTGACAATCTCCGTACAGTCTGATCTGTTCGTATAAGAGTATCGCATATCGGGTCTAGAGGGATGGTAACCGTCAGACCCCTAATAGCGCAATAAGTCATGTTGGTGTAGATCCCAATACACCCTGAGAAATTACTGGTGTACCTACCAGTAAATCTTACTTCTCCTGGCCAGGGACTTTGTGTATTGTCTATCCGAACACAGCGCGATATCAACTCCCAATACCGGGAGAGACGATTCCTTTCTATCTACTACTGCCTCCAAGTGCTTCGAGACTGCACCCAATCACTACCTATTTGCACGACTCATTTGAACCGTGGTAGGGTAGTAATCTAAGTACAGTGGGAACAAACTCGAGACGAATAGTGATGTCAATTCAACGGACTAACATGTACTCATGTCATCCGGGAACTGCTAACCGACGATAGGTATAATACCAACCAGCAGTTCCCATCGAGTCCGTCCAATGTAACTCATAACCCAATGAGCACATGTATACTATCTCTGGTATCGTATACCAATGGCTGCGGGAAAGGCCATCTCTCCTGACTGGGATGAGACGCGTTATACACTAGTCTAGTTTGGAGTATCGATGCCCTGTCTCGATAATCCTATGACTAGGGACAAGCTTAAGGATGTGCTTACAGACCATCCAGCCCCCACTAGTGTGACTGCCATCACAACGCTGGTGGTCAAGCAAAGATCCTAAGGGCTCTATCAATATGTATTAGCGATATACTAAAAGAAATATATACACATATTAAGATAGAATCAAACCAGATAGCATACTATCATATTGAGCAAGACTGTTATTATATCTATGTATATCTCAAACTTCCAAAATGTAATATACAATCCAGTACTATACAATAATTCCATCTAGGGCATATATCACTAACAACAAATAGATTGGGTCGGATCGGGTCTATTATGTTCCAAACCTAGATCCATTTATTTTAAATGGATCCAAACCTACGCATCTTGTAACGACTCTGAAATTACTGTACAAAATTACTTGTTTATTGTATAGAACGGGTATTTGAGCCTGCTGTAAAGTTATAAGTTATTTTTGTTCATTAAAAGCAAGAAGCAAGTTGTAGCTCACTGGTAAAGTCTCTACACTGCTGCGACATAGCCTGTGTGTTCGAATCCCATCAGACCCAATTATTTTAAAGATTTTTCTTTTTAATTTTTCAGAAGCCTAAGAGTTGCACATGCAATTCATGGAAAAACGAAAAGTTTCAGGAAAAACGAAAAGTGCAGAGAAGTTGAGGGGAGCCGAAAGGAAGAGTGTACAAAGCACGGAGTCATTTGGACTCATCTCAACCGTCGGCGTCGGCCATACAGGAAAAATGGGCGGTCGGATCTTGAGGTCTTGCCTCGAGATTCGTGCCACGTGTCAAGTTTGGTGTTTACTCCTCTTTGCACCTGTTTAATTTGTCACGCCCCGCTTCCCAATAGACGGAAACGGTGATGTGGCAAGCCCGCAACGTATTTACTATGCAATAAATACATTAAGAGTAATTAAGCAATATAACAATGAAAAAGAATGATAAGAGTAATAAAATGAAATATCAACTTTATTTACATTCAACCTTACATACAACTATTTATAATAAAAAGATACAATGATATAAAGCAAATGCCTAAACAATGGCATACAGAAAATAAGTGCAGGAAGAACTAGTAGTTATGCTGAGCTGTAAGTTGGTCCAAGTCCTCTTGGCTCGGCTCTATCTCCTCAGAATCCGGTCCTCCTGATGAACATCCCAAAGAAAGAAACGGAAAGGAATGTCGTTAGCGAACTAGCACTCGATAAGTCCCAAAAGAAGAAATAGAAGATAGTATGTAATTGTGAAATGAATAGGTTAAGTTGTATATGATTCGTTCACAGGTATAGAATAATTATTCTTACGTGGTTATTTGTAGTTTGATAAGGAAGGTATTCATGTATACGAGAAGAGTCCATCTTACCCCGTGGACTATGGTAACATGTAGTATAATGCCCCGTCATAACCCACGGGATAACGGCACGTGAATTCATGTAGGTGTCTTTTAAGTGACCTTTCGTGCCATGATATATGTTCCGTACCAATCTACCCCCTTATCCTCGCGTATTGTATTGTATGGATTAAGATTACAGATCTTGACAGAAACAATGGATATAAAATGTTCAGGTTCAAGTTCAGGATGTAATCATGTGTTCAGGTAGTCATGTCAAGTTCATGTCACGTTATAACCATAGTTCGGTCAAGTCGAGTCAAGTATACAAGTTTGAATTTGATGTTTGAGTTCGAGTATTCAGGTTCATGATCAAGTTTTTAAGTTCGTATTTGATTTTGGATTCAGGTTTGAGTTTGGATTCAGATTGAGTCAGACACTTATGAACGGATTTAACTCTTGAATTCTTAGATTCGGGAGTAATCGACAACTGCTGCATATGGACGACAGGATTTGTGTCTTTTTTCAAGACAATTACCATTGATAACTCTGTTATGTTGTCTAACCTGAATAGGCAAGCACCCACTGTCTCCGGCTCTCTGGGGCTCAAGAGAATTGATCCCGCTTATATTTACTAAAGTTCTTAAAATATTGTTTTGTATATCTCGAGGGGTTTTTATGAAAAATATTTTAAGATAGATTAAAAATAGATCTCGAGGGTGATTTATAAAATTTAGGGTTTTCATAAGCATGCGTTTTAATTATTGGGGTATTTTAATGATAAATACTTAGCTTTTAAAAGTTTATGGTATTTTATTGAAAATTGGCCCTTTTTGGTAACTTGATGGTATTTTATTAACATTTTCATTTTTAGAAAAATATAGTTTCATAATATATTGAAAATATGGATTTATAATTTTTTATATAATTTTTAAAAATTAGTTTTGTTTAGAAAAGTCGCGTTTTTGTAAAACCGTATTTTATTTCCTTTCGAGATCGAATATTTCGTGAGGAGTTCTGCATCTCGCTCTATTATCCCAAGGATGTGGGATGATCCGCACCATCCATTAGCAGGTCCTCTAACAAGGGTTGTAGAGGCATATTTGCCAAGAATTACAAAATACCGCTTTAAAAGAAACCCATTTTTTTTAAAGATGTGGTATTTTATTGTAAAAGTTATTCTTTGAACCAGCTATATATATATATATATATATATATATATATATATATATATATATATATATATCATACTATGAAACCAAGGTGTGCTTATGGGGTAGGTCGTTACCCCTTGAGGTTTTCCTAAATGTATTATTTTTTAACAATATATAAAAGAGATGATAATAAAGTTCAAGGTATTTTAATGAAAAAGTTATATTATGTTTGTTTCACATGAAAATTTTGGTTAAACTTGAATTTAAACATTTGTAATTAAAATTACAATTAGTGTGGTAAAATTATATTGATTAAGATATAAAGGAAAAGGGAGTTCTCGGTTTTAAAAGAAAAGGCATCGGGAATAACTCCACTTTATCGACATATAATTAGGGGATGAATTTCGATGAAAAGAAAGAGAGTTGGGAGGGACTTACTGTTTGGAAATCTCAAGAAAAAGGTAAGGAAGAAGTGAGGGGCTTCGTAGCGTCGCGGGAGCTTCGGAAATGGCTTCTATCTTCGACGGAACAAGCTTGGTCGCTAACTCCACTTGACTCCACTTGTACTTAGGAACTTTTTGGGAGAGATTTTGCTCGAATTTCAGAGTGGTGGAGAGCTAAAGAATGCGGTGTAATTTATAGTGAAGAATTAAGGTTTGTTAATTAAAATTTTGGATTAAAAGCATTAAAAAGATATTAAATGGTGAAATGAAGGGTCTCTGTTTGATTGCATGGAAATCAAACAGTGCAGAGGAGTTAAAGAGAAGATGAAGGGGCAAGTGTGCAAAGCATGGAGGAAAACAGGCTCATCTCGAACGTCGGCGCCGGCCCCATAGGCATTTTGGCCAGTCGGATCTGAGGCAAATGCCTCGAGATTCGTGTCATGCGGGTTTTTATGTGTTTATTCCATTTTGCGCATGTTTGATTTTTCTGAAACTTTTCATTTCCCTGTGTATTGCTCGTGCAACTCTTGGGCTTCCAAAAATTAAAAAGAAAAATTAGGAAAAATATTTGTGTCTGATGGGAATCGAACACACAGGCTACGTCACAGCACTGCAGATGCTTTACCAGTGAGCTACAAGTTATTTCTTGCTTTTATTTAACAAAAATAACTTTTAACTCTTACACAGGCTGTAATACTCCTTTTTGTATATTAACAAGAAAATTCCTGTATAGTGATTTCAGAGTCCTTACATTTTACCTTCCTTATAAAAATTTCGTTCTCGAAATTTACAATTACATAAGGACTAATTTTTAAATAGGTAAGGGTATCGTGTACGCATATCCTCTTCTCTTTCCCAAGTTGATTCTCCTGGCGAATCCTTTCTCCACATCACTCAGACCAAGTTTACTTCCTTGTTCCGCAATGTCTTCACTTTTCGATCCAGCATCTCAACTGGTTGTTGCTCGCAGGTTAAGTCAGTCTGTACTGTGAGCTCTGAGTGATAAAGTATATGGCTGGGGCCGCTCATATATCGTCGTAGCTGGGATATGTGGAACACGTTGTGCACTCCTTCCAATGAGGGTGGTAGTGTTAAACGGTATGCCAATTCTCCAACTCATTCGAGTATGTCAAACGGTCCTATGTATTTTGGACTGAGTTTACCCCTCTTGCCAAATCGGATCACTCCTCTGTTTGGAGAGATCTTCAGGAATACATGGTCTCCAGGTTAGAACTCCAGTTGTTGGCGCTTTGCGTCTGGCCAATGCTTCTGTCGGTCTTGGGCTATGCGCATCCTTTATCATGCGAACCACGTTCACAGTTGCCACGATCATCTCTGGTCCAAGGAATTCACGATCTCTAACGTCGTCCCAACTTAGCGGTGAACGATATTTTCGTCCGTAGAGTGCTTCGAATGGTGTCATTTCAATGCTTGCCTGATAGCTGTTGTTGTATGAAAACTCCATAAGGTGTAGGTGATCTTCTCACGAACCTCCGAAGTCTAACATACAGGCTCTTAGCATGTCTTCCAGAATCTGAATTGTTCGCTCAGACTGTCCGTCCGTTTGTAGATGATATGCTGTGCTGAAATTCAAACTCGTTCCCAGACTAGCTTGCAGACTCTACCAAAATTGTAATTGGAATCTTGTATCACGATCGGAGACGATGCAAAAGGTACTCCATGTAATCTCACGATCACCTACATGAGTTTATGGGTATCAAATACGGTACCTCTTGAAGGTTTAAATCTTACTTTAGATTTATGCTCACCTCCATGTACTTCTTTGCTAACGTCTCGGTTGAGTGGCCAACTCGAAATGGAATAAAGTGAGCCGACTTGGTGAGTCGATCCACAATAACCCAAATTGCGTCGTTACCCTTTGTGCTGTGAGGGAGGGGCAGTCACGAAGTCTATGGTAATGTGCTACCATTTCCATTCTGGAATTGGTAACGGCTGAAGTAGACCAGCAGTTCTGTGATGTTCAGCTTTCACTTGTTGACACACCAAACACTTGGCTACGATCCTTGCCATTTCGCGCTTCATTCCATGCCACCAGTAGTATTGCCATAGATCCTTGTACATCTTCATACTACCGAGGTATACCGAATACGGAGAGCTGTAAACTTCTTTCATCAACTCTTCTCGAATAGGTCCGACTGGCATGCATAAACGACTTGCATATCGCAAGGATCTATCTTCGTGAATGATGAATTCAGTTCGAAGTCCACTTTCTACTTGTTCGAATCTTTTGTAACTTGACATCATTTGCTTGAGTTGCCTTGATCTGATTGACAAGAGTGGACTAGACTTGTAAGTTCATCAAATATGAAACGTTACCTGGCACAACTACTTCGATCTCCAATCCATGCAGTTCTTGCTGTAGCTTCCACTGGGCGGTGAGGTTCATTGCTAATTGCTATCAACTAAGGGCATCGAGAACTACATTCACTTTCCCAGGATGATACTGTAGGTTGATGTCGAAGTCCGCCATGAGTTCTAGCTATCTTCTCTACCGCATGTTTAGTTCATTCTGAGTAAATACATACTTCAGACTCTTGTGGTCAGTGTATATATCCACTCGTTCTCCCAAGAGACAACGACGCTGAATTTTGAATGTGAAAATGATGGCTGCCAATTCCAGATCATGTGTTGGATAGTTGCGCTCATGAACCTTTAGTTGTCTTGATGCAAAACCCACAACTTTTCTATGCTGGTGTAGAACACATTCTAATCCTTTACCGGACGCATCACAATGTACAACGAATCCTCCAGATTGATCAGGTATTATAAGGATGGGTACAGAGGTTAATTTCGTCTTGAGTTCTACAAAAGCCTTTTCACATGCTTCTGACCACACGAATGTTTCGTCTTTACGTGTGAGTTTGGTCAGGGGTGCGGCGATCTTTGAGAATCCTTCAATGAATCGTCGGTAGTATCCTGCTAATCCAAAAAAACTTCGTATATCTTTCACCGTCTTTGGTGTCGGCCACTCACTGACAGCTGACACCTTAGCTGGATCTACAGAGATTCCTTCGCCTGAAACGATATGTCCGAGAAATCCGACTTGATCTAGCCAAAATTCATACTTGCTGTACTTGGCGTAGAGCTGGTGTTGTCGTAATGTCTGCAGGACAATGCATAAGTGCTCGGCGTGTTCCTTCCGATTCTTTGAATATACCAGAATGTCGTCGATGAAGATAACAACGAACCTGTCTAAGTACTCTTGGAAAACTTGGTTCATCAGGTTCATAAAGATGGCAGGTACATTGGTCACTCCAAATGGCATTACGAGATACTCATAATAACCATAACGAGTCCTAAACACCGTCTTCGGAATGTCGGACTCTTTGACCTTCACCTGATGATAACCCAAACAAAGATCTAGCTTTGAAAAGACACAAGACTCACTTAATTAATCGAAAATGTCATCGATGCGTGGTAGTGGATACTTGTTCTTAATCGTCACTTCATTCAGAGCTCGATTATCCATACACATCATGTAGGAACCTTCTTTCTTCTTCACCAGTAGTACCAGAGATCCCCAGCTTGAAGTACTGGGTCAGATCCAACCTTTCTTCAGCAGTTCGTCCAACTGAATGCGGATCTCTTTCAATCCTTCCGGGCTTAATCGGTACGGAGCTTTGATTACAGGTTGCACACAAGGTTGTAAATCAATACTAAATTCATGAGCTCGATCGGGAGGCAAACCTGATATGTCTTCAGGGAACACATCCTCGAACTCTCGAACTACTTCAGGCTTTTCTTCTTCCGCCGGTAGAAAGAACACTTCTGCATTCTTCGGTTTAGCACGGTAGCTTGCTGGCTCCAACGTTCTATCTCCACTTTTGAAATAGAAGACTGAGTGATCTGGTATCTTAAATACTACCCTCCTTTGATGGCGGTCAATAGTAGCATAGAATACTCTCAGCCAATCCATTCCCAACACAATATCAAAATTTGGGATGTCCAGTACTTTGAAATTTGCGTAGAATTCTTGACCGCAAACTACAACTGTGCACTGATCATACCCTAAAGTTGCTTTCAAGACTCCATTCCCAGAACTGACATTCCATCTTGAAATGAGTGGCTTCACGGGAATCGCAGGCGTTCTCACGAATCGTTGTGACATGAAGCAGTGTGAAGCTCCAGTGTCGAAAAGTGCGAGTGCAGGAAGTGTGGCTACTAGTATAGTACCTAAGTTGTGTGAGGTTGGGTTTAGATATAGGAAAAGTATAGTGATACACAAGGATTGAAAGGTTGAAAGGATGGAGGAATTACCAGTGATGACTTGTCCTATGGGTTCGGTCTCCTCGACCGTCATTGTAAAAGCCTGTCGTCTCGGCACATTCCTCCTTGCCGGAGGCACATTCCTCTGTCTTTGGGGCACGTTTCTCTGTCCTTGAGGCACGTTTCTCTGTACCTGATAGAATTGACGATGAGGCTGTGCAGCTGGTCCATGTGGAGCTGGTACAGGAAGAGCTAGGCGGGGTGCAGGTGCCTGAATGGTTGGCCTCTCCAGGGCTGTGATTGCGGGTATGGGTGCTAGTGCTGTGTTAAAACAATATGGGCATGCTCTTATCGCATGAGTAGATGTGCCACAAATCAAATACAGGCCATTTGCATGCCTGCAGTCTTTTGTCAGGTGTCCAGTTCTCTTGCATGCGCCATAAATCAAACACATGGATTAGAATGACCAATGCACCTGCCATCTTTATGAACTTGATGAACCAAGTTTTCCAAGAGTATTTAGACAGGTTTGTTATTATTTTTATCGACGATATCCTGGTGTATTCAAATAATCGGAAAGAGCACGCCGAGCACTTACGGATTGTCCTAGAGACATTGCGACAACATCAGCTCTACGCCAAATATAGCAAGTGTGAATTTTGGCTAGATCAAGTCGGATTTCTCGGACATATCGTTTCAGGCGAAGGAATTTCTGTGGATCCAGCTAAGGTGTCAGCTGTCAGTGAGTGGCCGACATAAAAAACGGTGAAAGATATAAGAAGTTTCTTGGGCTTAGCAGGATACTACAAACGATTCATTGAAGAATTCTCAAAGATCGTAGTACTCCTGACCAAGCTCACACGTAAAGATGAAGCGTTCATGTGGTCAGAAGCATGTGAAAAGGCTTTTGAAGAACTCAAGTCGAGGTTAACCTCTGCACCTATTCTTGTAATACCGGATCAATCTGGCGGATTCGTTGTACATTGTGTTGCGTCCGGTAAAAGATTAAGATGTGTTCTACACCAACATGAAAAAGTTGTGGCTTTCGCATCAAGACAGTTAAAGGTCTGTCACGCCCCGCTTCCTAATGTACGGGTAAGAAGACGTGGCAGGGACGCGATGTATTTACTCAGAAGTAAACACGTTAAGCGTAAATAAGCAATATAAAGTAAAGCACAAGAATGACAAGTGATATATTGAAACAATAACTTTTTATTTATATTCATTCTTTACATACACTGGAAAGTAAAATACAATAATGGAAAGTGATGCCTAAACAATGGCATATGAACTGAAAGTAAGATAAGTACAAATAAATCTAGAACTCTGGATCCTCAGTGAACTACTCCAAATCTTCCTGGCTGGACTTGATCTCCTTAGAGTCGGGTCCTCCTGACTACATTCTAAAGAAAGAAGAAATATGAATGTCGTCGGTGAACAATCGCTCGGTAAGTCCCAAGTGAGAGATAAGAATAGATCAAGTAATGAAATATAGCTGGTAATTTATCTGTTTTAGTTATACTAACGCAGTTGTTTGTAGGTTGGTACAGAATGCATCAGTGTATACGAGAAGAGTCCAACTATTCCGTGGACTAAGGTATACGGAGCACAAAGACCCATCAAGCCACGGGACAACGGCACGGATATTCAGGTTAGGTGTATTATGGTGACCATCTCGTGCCACTTCTAATACATTTAGTACCAATCTACCCCGTTAAAACCCCGTAATACATATTGTATTGATTGTAATGATTTGTTGTATAAGACTTGCCGAAACCATGGTATAACTTGTTTATGTAAACGGATCGGATGTAAATGGATAGTCATGTAGTCAAGTTCAAAATATATCCATGATTCGGTCCAGTCGAATCATGTTGCATGTTCATGTTCAAGTGTTTATGTTTGATATATTGGGTTCATGTTGAAATGGAATTATAGTTGGATTCATGTTTGGATTATATTCCGATTAGACTGAGACTCAAATTGAGTCAGACACTTTAAACAGATTTGAGTCCTGAATTAGGTGACTTTTTCTAAGCCAATTACCATTGATAACCCGTTTTAGTTTTCTACTTCAAATAGGCAAGCACTCACTTTCTCCGGCTCCCTGAGGCTCAAGAGAATTGGTCCCGCTTAAACCTATATTTACTAGGGTCCTTATTGTAATTTAATATAACTTGAGGGGATTTTATGAAAAATATTTTTGGTATACTTTCAAAATAAACCTCAAGTATTTATTTATTGTATTTATGGTTTTCATGGAAGTAAATTTTAAAAGTGAGGTATTCTAGTGAACAAATACTTAGCTTGAATAATACATGGTATTTTTGTGTAAATTTGACTTGTATGGATTCTTGATGGTATTTTCATGAAACTTGTAATTCTTTTCTTTTGTTTGGAAAAATATGGAGTTTATTATATATTTAAAATAGATGGTTTGATAATATTTATATATAGTTATTAAAAATAACATTTATTTATTAAATAGAAAATCACGTTTTTCTTAAAAATTTCATTAAAAATCCCATCGAGATCGGATGCTCCGTGAGGAGGTTTGTATCTCGCTCTACTATTTTCGAGGATGTGCGATAACCCGCATCATCTCGATCGGGTTCCCCAAAATGGGTTGTAGAGGCTTAATCGCAAGGAATGCAAATAACACAATTCAAAGAATACAGTTTTTTAATAGTTTATGGTATTTTGATGTAAAAGTCGTATTTGTCCCAAAAATATTGTTAAAAGAAAATCGTGCTATGTCATGATGCGTGTTTGTGAGAGGTAGGTCATTAACTCGTGAGATTTTCGAAAGGTAATATGAGCAAAACATGATAAAAGATGTCATATGTAACTTTATGGTATTTAAACGTAAAAATGTAATAAAAGTTGTTTTTATATGGAGTTTTGGAATGAAACTTGTTTATAATTATTGTTTAATGATTAAAAAACAAAGTATAATGATTTAGATAATTAGTTCTTAAGAAAAGTTGTTATTTTAAAAGTTTTAGAAATAAATGTCGGTATAACTCCACTTACCGACATCATTGAAAGGTAGAAGTTTTGATATGTGAAAAGAAGAGAAGAGAGGGAAATTACAATTTTAGGGTTTAGAGGAGAGGTTGATGAAAGAATTGGGAGCTTCATGGGGTCGAGGGGTGTTCCCGCCAAAAATTTCTGTGCAGAAGAGTCCAAGGTATCAGATGGCAGCGATACGCTTAAGGAAATGCGAACCAGTATCTTCCGGCCTGTATTTTGATAAACTCCCAAAGGAGGAACTATTAAATTCTGATGGTATCAAATCATCTCGAAAAATCCTTCGATTTGATATATTATGGGCTTCATAATTCATCCGAGATCAAAAGTTATGAGCAAATATGCTATGCACTGTTCCCTGATTAAAAATCAGGAATTACCTCAATGAGGTATCACGTGCTCATACGTGATCAATGGTCACGTATAGACACGTGATGGTTAAAACTTTATCAAACAGAGGCGAAAACAAACTACTGAAAAATAACTCAATTGAGGGTCACGTGCTCACACGTGACCAATGGTCACGTGCCAGCACGTGACAGGCTTTGAAAGCCTTACAGCTTAAAAGAATTTAATTCTAAAAGTCAGAAAAAATACCTCAACGAGGTATCACGTGCTCACACGTGACCAATGGTCACGTGTTGACACGTGATGGTTAAAACAACAACATAAACAAGCGGCCGTTAAAGAACTCAATTGGGGGTCACGTGCTCACACGTGACCAGGGGTTACGTGCTCACACGTGACCAGGGGTTACGTGTCAGCACGTGACTGGCTTCGAAAGCCTTACAGTTAATAGAATTAAATTCTAAAAACTTCTAAATCTTTCCAAATGGAAAAGGATTATGGGGACCCTTTTGGAGAGAAAAACAGAGAGAGGAGAATTTAATTCTCAAGAGGGAAGAAAAGAAAGGAGAATTTAATTCTCAACAAAGAAAACCCTAGGTGAGAAAAGAAAGGGAATCAAAACTTTAAAAAGAGAATTTAATTCTCAATCCAAGAGTTTAACTCTTATACAAAAAAGAACTTATTTCTTCTTCTGGTTGAAGATCTGCACAGAGCACATCTCCCCATAAGTTGAGAATTTAATTCTTATCGGGTCGAGATCCTGCCATGCAGATCCTAAACTTAGAAGGGGAATTGAGTTTTGATAATTTAATTCTCCTAAAACAAAATTAGGGTTTAACCCTCTATGAGAATTTAATTCTCCCAAACTAATTGGAATTTAATTCCTACAGAATCATAATTGGGGTTTAACCCTACTTAAGAATTTAATTCTTTCATAATAGGAATTTAATTCCTCCAAAACAAAATTAGGGTTTAACCCTACAGAGAATTTAATTCTTAAAAAAGAGACTTGAAAGATCTCCATGCATGCAAAAGAACCAAGGTCACGTGTCCCCACGTGACCCCTGAAAGGATCCCCAAAAAACAAGAAGGAAAAGGCTTTGAGGCAATGCCTCACGTGCTCTCACGTGACCTCCAAGACAAAGGGAATAAAAGCAAGGGAAATCTAAGTTGGGCGCTCTCACGTGTTACCACGTGACCCCTTAGAAAACGTTTTAACAGTCAGCGCATAAATCCCCATCACGTGTCAACACGTGATGCTCAAAATAAAAATGAAAAGTGTTTAACACTTATTCGCAGATTTGAGGATAAAACAGAGGAGATCCGGCTCCACATTTAGGGTGCCCTCACGTGTCCCCACGTGACCCCTTTTTCTTTAGTGTTTAACACTAATTCGAGAGCTTTATTCCCAGTGTTTAACACCGATTATCTTTTAGTGTTTAACACTAATTTGAAAATCTTATTTCCAGTGTTTAACACTGATTGTTTCTGGTGTTTAACACTAAATTGAAGATTACATTTCCAGTGTTTAACACTGATTGTCTTTTAGTGTTCAACACTAACTTGAGAGTTCTATCTCCAGTGTTTAATACTGTTGTTCTTTAGTGTTTAACACTACTTTTAGCCAAATTGACTAGTTCTCCAGAGGCAAAAGTCCCTCCTTCAAATGAATATCAAAATTAAGGAAATCAAAGATAAAAGGTTGTCAGAGCCCCCAAACCTCTGTTTAGCACTGCTGAATGATGAGTGGCTGAACCCAGACAAATGTCTAATAGCCCAAAGGGCCAATATTTCAAACATAATTGGACTTAGCCCAAACTGGCCATAAGTCTTCAAATCATTTTGAACTGAGCACATCTGCTCTTTCAACCAACTTTGGTTCAAGGGTACATCTCTGAACTCCTGTGACATCTGTCGTTGTAATCCTTCAACGTCGTCAGAGAGGTGATGGGTCCCGACGGCCATACATTCAATGGACCACCATGTCCCTAAACTGGTAATACGGACTGTGGGGTCCTTAAACTCATGGACTAATGCATCCTTAAACCAACATTCGTCCCCAAAATGGGAATGTTGGACCACCATGTCTCTAAACTGGCAATGGACCACTATGTCCCTAAACTGGAACAATAGAGCCTAAATGCTCTTTTGTCGGATCTAAACGATCCGGTTAAGTTGATCTTAGTCTCAAATCAGACTAACGTATCCTTAACAAACGTTTAAGTTGATCTTAGCCTCAAATATGGCTAACGTATCCTTAAACCAAAACCTTCAAAAGACTTTAGTCCCAAATTGGACTATAGATCTCCCAACCAACTTTGGTTCAAGGGTAAATCTCTGAACTCCTCTGATATCTGTCGTTGTAATCCTTCAACGTCGTCAGAGAGGTGACGGGTCCCGACGGCTATACATTCAGTGGACCACTGTGTCCTTAAACTGGAACAATAGAGCCCAAATGCTCTTTTGTCGGATCTAAACGATCCTGTTAAGTTGATCTTAGTCTCAAATCAGACTAACGTATCCCTAACAAACGTTTGAGTTGATCTGAGCCTCAAATATGGCTAACGTATCCTCAAACCAAAACCCCAAATCCAAATCTAAGAAAATACGGATTTGGACTAATCCACATCCTACGGGCGACGACATAAATTAGTCTCCGTATACAATCCACGGGCAACCACAAATAAAACAAACACCCACGACACGAAGTGAAATTCTGGAGAAGGAGAAAGTTGTTACCGCAATGCGGTAGCGTAATTAACTGCAGGGGCTTGCGCCTGCAGGGAAGAGCGTCCCCACAATCAAAAACCCCTCAAGCGAGGGGGAATCTGACGAAATCTGCTATATCGGCCGCATCCATCTAAACCTCCGATACACGGTGCCATAAATCAACTTGGCATCTTCGGAGAGGTGGACAGATAAAACCATATAGCATCTGCCCCGAATCTTAGGCAAGACGCCTATGTCTTGGCCGCCATTCGGAGGGGAACAGATTCTGGCACGCCCGGTGGGACCTTTTCCTCTTTCCACTCCACACTTCGTGTGTCGTGTTCGCGAACCAATCGCGGTTTGCTAATGATTGCCCTTGGGTTTCGAGGTACTAAGATTTGGCGTTTTGCTTGGCGCAGAAAGCGAAAGATCAATGGCGTTCACTTGTGCAAAGTGTTCCAACTGCAGTTGCAACCCCGCTCTGCCTCATCTGGAGGCATAGCTTATGGGCCCCGAGCGGCTTCCCTGTTCACAATGCCGGTGGAACAGGTCACTCAAGCCACCACAGGATTGTTTTTCGGGACCATGATCCCTTCCAACAAGCTTCAACGCTCCTGTACCATCGCTAGAAGCTCAGAAGAAGTCGGTCTTTGATCGGCTTACAACTGCCGCGGCCCCTCTCAACGGGTCGCCCAAGTCCAGCACCTCAGTCTTTGAAAGACTGGGCCAAAGCTCCAACGGGCCCTTGAAGAAGCCCGCAATACCAGAAGGCGTTATCCCGAAGCGGATAGCCATTCCTACTCTTGAAGTCACCAAGGCGTCTTCTCCGGCTAAGGGGTCGGTCTTCACAAGACTGGCCGTTTCAACTCCCACTCCGGGTGAAGTAACCAAGGCCGTTTCCCGTGCACGAAAATCGACCTTTTCAAGATTGGCCATTCCCTCTCAGCGAGCATCTGTCTTTGACAGGTTGGCGCTAACAGCAGACTCTCATTAGAACCGGGGGCACGGAAAAGCTGATCCAACAGCGGAGGTGATCCCGGCCGCACGACATGCTCGACGTCGTCACTGGCGCCGAGTGAGGAAAGCTGGGGGCAATGCCACTGTTTACCCCAATCAGAGCAAAGCTCTGTTCAAATTCCAAGGTGGGAAAAGAAGCAATGCTTCTGTTTTTCTCCAATCAGAGCAAAGCTCTGTCTTGAAAATTAAAGTGAAAAATTGAAATTAAAATAAATGAAGCAACGCTTCAGATTCCTTGCGCTGCGCGCAACGCGCCACGTGTCAAAATTAGACACGTCAGTACAAGGTGCGCAGCGCCCAAGGCAGCGCACCCAATCAGAGCAAGACTCTGTTTAAATTTCAAACTTAAATTAAAGAAGCAACGCTTCAGCCGACTTGCGCTCTGCGCTGCGCGCCACGTGGCAGCGCAGTTGCGCTAGCACAGTGGCGCTGCACTGTGTGCTGCGCGACACGTGTCAAGCACAGGTGCACTTGCGCCAAACAGAAAAAAAATTCTGAAAGATTTCTCTGATCTTATCAAAACAATAAGATCCTCTCCTGTAAAACAGGAGCCCTTGGATCAAAGATCCAACGATGGGGAAAATACCCCAAATCACTCAGAGAAAGATCTCTTTAACAAATTTAACTAATTTATGGGCACTATAAAAAGGTCCCTAGGCCTCAATTCAAAGGCATCAACATTTTCTAAAAAAAAAAGAGAGAAAGAGAACTCTGAAGAACTCCTAAAAAAAAAAAAGGTAAAGACCTTCAAGAGAGAAAAGAAATCTCTTTTAATAAATCATTGATCTAAAAAAAAACAGATCAATGTTCTTCACATAATAAACAGTGCTTTGCACTTCTCATGAACCTCTGGTTCTTTAAAAGACAAGAAAACAATAAAATAAAAATGGTGCTTTGCACCTTTATGAACCTCTGGTTCTTTAAAAGACAAGAAAACAATAAAATAAAAATGGTGCTTTGCACCTTTATGAACCTCTGGTTCTTGAAACAAAAAAAAATTTATTTTTTCTTTGATCTAATTTAGATCAAGAGATCAAATAGTGCTTTGCACTTCTGTTCTTGAATCTAAAAGATTCTTAGTGCTCTGCACTTCCAAACTGCGCTGTTGCACTCTTAAGAGAGCGCCACGTGTCAGCTATAGAACCACTTGCGCTACGCGCTCTTGAAAAAGAGCTTTGCTCTCTGGAATTGGCGCAACTCACCAGAGCGCGCCACGTGTCAGCAGCGCACTAGCGCAGCGCACTGCGCTGTTGCGCTTGCGCTCACCAGAGCATGACACGTGTCCTCACCACAAGCGTTGCGCTCAGTAACTGGCGCAAAGCGCCAGACAAATACAATGCATTTCTTTTTCTGAAGGGCCAGGCCTAATTAAAAGACCAAGCAGGCCTAATTAAATTGATGCTCTGCATCATTTATAAATGGGCAGAGCCCAAACAAAATAATAAAAATGCTACGCATTTTAAAAGGGCAGAGCCCAAACAAAACAGATGCATTGCATCATTCATAAATGAGCAGAGCCCAGAATAAATTGATGCTCTGCATCTTTATGGGCAGAGCCCAAACAAAAAATGGAAGAAGTGCAATGCATTATTTAATAAAAGTGTTGAACATTTTCAACTGGACTTAGCCCAATTTTGGCCTTAAGTCCTCAAATTAAATTGACTGAGCATAGCTCTCTCTTAAATCAATTTATATCCGGTTCGAGGGTACATCTCCGAACTCCTCTGGCACACGTCGTTGTAATCATTCAACGTCGTCAGAGAGGTGACGAGTCCCGACGACCACACCCTTCAATGTGGACCGAAACGTCCTTAAACTAATATTGGACCGAGACGTCCTTAAACTAATGTCGGACCGAAACATCCCTAAACTAATATCGGACCGAAACGTCCCTAAACTAATATCGGACCGAAACGTCCCTAAACTAATATCGGACCGAAACGTCCTTAAACTAATATCGGACCGAAACGTTCTTAAACTAATATCGGACCGAAACGTCTTTAAACTACCTATGGACCACTATGTCCCTAAACTGGAACAATAGGGCCTCCAAATGCTCTTTTGCCGGATCTAAACAATCCCGTTTAAGTTGATCTTAGCCCCAAACACGGCTAACGTATCCTTAAACATTCAAACGGACTATAAAACTCCAAATCAACCTTGGTTCAAGGGTACATCTCTGAACTCCTCTGACATCTGCCGTTGTAATCCTTCAATGACGTTAGAGAGGTGACGAGTCCCGATGGCCAGATATTAAATGGATTATCACGTTAAGTTGATCTTAGTCTCAAAATAGGACTAACGTATCCTTAATGAATGTTTAAGTTGATCTTAGCCGCAACGTGACTAATGCATCCTTAAACTAAAAACACCAAACCCAAATCTAAGTAAATACAGATTTGGACTAATCCACGTCCTACGGGCGACGGCATTACTCAGTCTCCGTATACAATCCACGGGCAACCACAAACAAAACAAACACACACGACACGAAGTGAAATTCTGGAGAAGGAGAAAGTTGTTACCGCGATGCGGTAGCGTAATTAACTGCAGGGGCTTCCGCCTGCAGGGAAGAGCGTCCCCACAATCAAAAAAACCCCTCAAGCGAGGGGGAATCTGACGAAGTTTGCTACATCGGCCGCATCCGTCTAAACCTCCGATACACGGTGCCATAAATCAACTTGGCATCTTCGGAGAGGTGGACAGATAAAACCAAATAGCATCTGCCCCGAACATCAGCGTCAGGACATCGCGGTCTTGTGCGCCGTCTTTCGGAGGGGAACAGATTCTGGCATGCCCGGTGGGACCTTTTCCACTTTCCACTCCACACTTTGTGTGTCGTGTTCGCGAACGAATCGCGGTTTACTGTGGTTGCCTGTGGATTCGAGTTACTAAGATTTGGTGTCTTGCTCCGTGCAGAAAACAGAAGATCAATGGCTTCAAACTGCACTGCCTACAACTGCAATTCTCGCTCGGTCCTTGCTGGAGGAGTGACTTATGGGCCCCAAGCGGCCTCCCTTTTCAAAATGCCGGTGGAGCAGGTGGCTCAAACCACCACTGGACTATTTTTTGGGACCATGCTCCCACCAATGAGCTTCAACGCCCCAATGACATTGCAAGAAGCTCCAAAGAAGTCGGTCTTCGATCGACTTACCACTGCCGCGACCCCTCTCAACAGGTCGCCCAACTCCACTGCTTCAGGTTTTAATGGATTAGGCCAGAACTCCATCGGGCCTATGAAGAAGCCTGCCATACCAGAAGACGTTATCCTGAAGCGGATAGCCATCCCAGCTCCCGTTCTTGGCGAAGTCACCAAGGTTGCTTCCCATGCTCGGAAGTCCGCTTCTGACAGGTTGGCCGTCCCCGTTCAACGGACGTCGATCTTTAAAAGGCTGGTACTAGCATATTCTGACCAACACGGGGGGTATGAGGAGGTCACCCCTATAGCTGAAACAACTCCATTAGCACGACATGCTCGACGTCGCCACTGGCGCCGAGTAAAGAAGGCTGGGGGCAACTCCCCCTCTGGGATAACTCCGCCAGCTCCAACGGTGGGGACCGATGCTGCTGTTCCAACCGGGAACAGATTTGAATTGCTAAACACGGTGCGCAGAAACTCTCCTACTGCGGTGCTGAAGCGAACTCCTTCACCTATGGAGAATACTCCAAAGAAGTAGCTAGAACAGCCCCCTCAACGGCTGTCCTCTAAAATTTACAGAGTCTGGCGACAGGTCCAGGAGTTAGTGATTGATGAAAACTATCTCCGCCAACGGAAAAAAATGAAGGTTCGGCAAGAGAAGGATTACTCCGTCAAGCCCCAAAAACCAATAGTTACCCGGGTGCCCATTACAACGCCCCCCTTAACTCCAATCACTCAGAAGAAAAGGAGGCCGCAAAAAGCCCCTATGAACATAGCGAAGCATAAAAGCGCTGAACACAAATGTCCCAAATCTGGGGGCATGGTGGTGCACACTGTTTATATGGCTTCTGGAAAGGAGGAAAGCCGCACTTCTACGGGCCACCGACCGCTCACCCGATCCGTGACGAAAGCCCAGGAGCAACAACAAAAGCTTCAGGAAATGATGACTACAATGGCTGCACTCACTGAGCCAAAAGAAAGCTCTGAAACGTCTTCGGATGAGCGTCAAGAACAAGAAACCGACGCTGACTTTTTACGCAGAGTCCTCGAAAAGAGGGACAAAGAAGCTGCAGAGCAAGCGGCTAACATAAAACAGATGGTGCTTCTCTTCCAAGACATGGTGGGAATGATGTTACAGCCGGACCCTCCAGCTGAAGACCCTCCGATCATTATTGAAGACGATAAAGAGGAGACATCTAATCCTCCTCCGGCTCATTCAACAGCCAAGGAGGAAACCATTTCCAAAGATGCACTAGATGACTATATAGCTCAGCAAATACGAGCTCATCAGGCGAGTGAAGCGGCCAGCCAAGTCGTCAAAACTGGGCGACCATACCCGAGCTGGTATGACCAAATCAGTTACTCGCAGGGATATACGATCCCTAAGTTCCATGTATACAAGGGGACGGGAAATCCGCATCAACACGTCGCTCAATTCAGAGCCTTATGTGGCAACACTGGCGGCGATGATAAACTCTTGCTCCGCAAATTCGTCGGCAGCTTATCGGAGACGGCGTTCGAGTGGTACTTTGAACTCCCAAATGACTCTGTCAAGACATTCGCAGAGATGGAGTTGCTATTCACCCAGCGTTTTGCAAGCGCTAGCGAATGCACCCCAATCACGGCATTGATCAATGCCAGGGTGAAGCCTGCAGAAACTTGGGTCCAGTATGCGATACGGTGGCGTAATTTATGGTCAAAGTGCGAGCAGCGCATCGAAGAAGCTCCTGCCGTGGGCATGTTCGTGGGTACTCTCAACCCTCAAGCGACCATCTCCCAATTCATGATGCTTTTTAAGCCGACCACCTTCCAGGCCTTGATTGAAAAGCTGGCCCAAATGGACCAGGTGGGCCATGAATCATCTCCTTCAAAGACAGAGCCTTGGAATGAAAAGGGCAAAGGGAAAGCAACCTTTGTTGCCAATACTCAACAACGGTCGAGCAACTTAAAGCCGGTTGTCCGTCAAAACAATATGCGTCCATGCCCATCCCTCGAGGAGAGACTGGGACGTCCTTACTCGTTTCCTCAGGATAAAACGAGAAAACTGTTCGAGCTGGCAGTGCGCAACAGACTCATCAATCTGCCGAGTCCAAAACGTCCGTTGCAACCAGGCGATGTCAACGATCCCAATTATTGCTCTTACCACCAAACGGTAAGTCACCCGATCGAGGATTGTTTCGTCTTTAAGGGATGGATCGAGGATCAGTACCTACAAGGCAAGTTCGCGCTGTCGGAAAACTGGAAGGTAAACCCACCACAGCCGCACCCTCCAAAGAAGACGGACACGCCGGGGGCAACTTGTTCTTTCGTCGAGGATGAAAACGATGGAGAAAACTTATCAGATGAATCCGAAGACTACGTAGCGACTTGTCATGTGATTTCTCACTCACTGACGGATGAGGAGGAGGCTCCTTGCGCTGAGAAATCAATGGCGAACCCTGAGCCGGAGATTCTACAGCCATCAGACGAGTTGATCGATGTCTTCCTAAATGAAATTCGTCTGAAAGCAAAAGCTAATCAAGAGCGTGAAATGGCCATACTGGAAAGAGTCAAGGCATTCCCGTCAAATCAAAAGCCATACACTGCGGGTAAAAACAAATTCAAGACGAGGAAAAGGTTCGCCAAAGCTCTATCAGTAGGAATGAAGCTACCGCCCTCTGAAGAAAATACTCTCGCTGAGGTAGAGATGCACCCTAACTTCTGCTTATATCATCAGAAGATCATACATCCTACCGAAGACTGCGAATCTTTTAACTGTTGGTGGCAAGGGTATGTCGCTCAAAAGCAACACTTCGACAGGACAAAATGTGAAGCTTGTAGACGTCGAAAAAATGCGATAGATGATCGCAAAAGAGCCGCCGACGATTGTCATACGGCCGACTCTAAGGTATTGCAAATTATCACCTTTGGAAGCGACTCTGACGAAGAAGCTACCCCCAACCCTTCCCTCAGGGAATCTATTTCAAAAATGAAGGAATTGAGGAGCTGCGAGAACGTTCAGCCATGCAATCGCACGCTACTCGAAAAAAATCCTGGCCCCGCAAACAACGGAGCGAACAAAAAGGATAAAGGAAAAGGAAAAACGGCCTTCGTCGCCAGCGCTCAACAACAATTAAGTGACCCTAGACCGGTTGCTCACCAAAGCAACAAGCGGCAACCCCTCCAGGAAAAGTTGAAACGTCCTTACTCGTTTCCGCAAGATAAAACAAGGGGACTGTTCAAGCTGGCAGTGTGCGACAGACTCATCAATCTGCCGAGTCCAAAACGTCTGTTGCGGCTAGGCGATGTTAATAATCCTAATTATTGCCCTTACCATCAAACGGTAGGTCATCTGATCGAGGATTGCTACGTCTTCAAGAACTGGGTTGAAGACCAATACCAACAAGGCAAGTTCGCGCTGTCTGAAAATTGGAAGGTGAACCCGCCACAACCGCATGCTCCGAGAAAGATGGATACGCCGGGGGCATCATGGTCAGTCATAGAGAAAGACCCATAGACCGAAAAGTCAATAAACTAGATATTCGCCTCAAATACGGTGACGGCGGACTGAGATGTCCTTAAACTAATGATGGACCGCAATGTCCTAAAACTTGCAAATGACCGAAATGTCTTTAAACTACTACCGCAGCATCCTTAGGCTGACGAGATAAAAAAAAATATAAAAAAAATATATATATAAAGAATAAAAAAAATTAAAAAAAAAGTAAAAAATGGTATGTCCATAAGCAAAACGGGCACAGATGAAAACCCGAAAGGGCTCCGTGAGTAAAAACAGCAGGACTACCGGCGAGTGTTCGTGAAAACCCTAAAGGGCGCGACCTCGTAAATAAAAAAAAAGAAAGAGACGGTATGTCCATAAGCAAAACGGGCACGGATGAAAACCCGAAAGGGCTCCGTGAGTAAAAACAGCAGGACTACCGGCGAGTGTTCGTGAAAACCCGAAAGGGCGCGACCTCGTAAACACACAGAAAAAAAAAAGAGACGGTATGTCCATAAGCGAAATGGGCACGGATGAAAACCCGAAAGAGCTCCGTGAGTAAAAACAGCAGGACTACCGGCGAGTGTTTGTGAAAACCCGAAAGGGCGCAACCTCGTTAAAGAACACTTACAAGATCCTCTCGACCTTGTAAGGAGAAACCACCCGCGTGAGATCCTTACGACTCACAAGGGAGCAACACACTTAGGGATCCCCACGATTCCTAAGGAGAAAATACACTTGCGAGATCCTCATGACTCGTAAGAAGAACTCTCTTATGGGACCCTCACGGCTCATAGGATTTGAAAGTCTTAAGTTACAGAGACCTAAACCTGTGCTTAAGCAAACCCCCACAAACTTCTGATAATGCCCTACAAGTGGCTCAATACTGACCCTTGTATACAATCCATGGGCGCGAATAAACATTTCCCTAATTAAGTCCCATCCGAGGCTAGGGATATGTTCGCATGGTGAATAACCCTTGTAAATCCTCTCGATTTATAAGGAGAAAACCCTCCTGTGGGATCCTTACGACTCACAGAGGAACATGCACTTAGGAATCCTCACGATGCCCAAGGAGAAAATACACCTACAAGATCCTCACGACTTGTAGGGAGAAATACCTTTGTGAAACCCTTACGGCTCATGAAGTCAAAAGCCTTAGTCAACAGGACCTTAACCCTGTTCGCTAAGCCCCCTTTGTTCGACATCGACGGAGGCAGATGATGATTCGCTCCTGGCAATATCCCAGTTGTAGCGATACTGATGCCTAAATTGGTATCAAATTCCAAGTCCTTTCATGGCAGATGATGATTCGCTCCTGGCAATATTCCGGTTATAGCGATGCTGATGCTGAGATTGGCACCAAATTCCAAGTTCTACGCTCGCGATAAAAATCAGCGAGTTGAAAATGCATATTAAATAGCCGAAATGATGGGGCAACTTGCAACAAAAGCAGCAAGTAAAAACGTATGCACATGAAATAGCCGAAATGATTGGGCAACTCGTAATAAAAAAAAACAGCGAGTAAAAAAAAATATAGCCGAAATGATTGGGCAACTCCCAATAAAAAAAAACGAGTAAAAATAAAATAAATAGCCAAAATGATTAGGCAACTCGCAATAAAAAGCAGCGAGTAAAAAGAAAAAATAGCCGAAATGATTGGGCACCGCGAAAAATAGCCGAAATGATTGGGCAATCGCGATTTTCGCAATATAAAAATCTGAAATGATAGAGCATCGCGGAAAGAATAAAAAAAATGAAAGAATGAAACTTTTTGCCCTACAGGTGAAATTACATCGATCCCTGTATACAATCCAGGGGCACAGATAAAGAGGGAACCATACCTTCCCAACATGCTCCATCAGAAAGCGAAGCCAAATCTCGACGGTTCATAGACAACCTAGAAACAATCTCGACATTTGTCGCAATATTACAGACACGATGTCAACAAATGAAGCAAACGAAGATCCCGAGCTTCAGGGTCTCGACGTCAACATCGACAACTTAGAGATCACCAACGGCGTTTCTCCTCACTCCAACTAGATGCAGACATGACGTCAACAACCGACCTCAGAATCGCAACGAAACGGAACCATGGCAAAGTCTCTAGTTCAAAATCTCAATGGCCACATCTGCAGCCTGGAGACCAACAACGGTGTGCCTCCTCATTCCAGCAGGACACAAATGTTACACCATCAAGCGGAGCGATGGCAAAATCCCAGCTTCACCTCAGCATTCGTCTCGATACAGTAGACGCAATGTCAACAACAGCGTTCCTCCGCAGTCCAGCTGGAGGCAGATGCAACGTCAACAAAAGACCTCACGGTCGAAACAAAGCGGACTAACGGAAAAATCCCAACTCCACCTTTGCATTCGTCTCGTTACAGCAGACACAATGTCAACAACGGCGTTCCTTCGCAGTCCAGCAGGGTGTACATGCAAAGTTAACAAAAGACCCCATGGTCGAAACCAAGCGGAGTGACGGCAAAATCCCAACTCCACCTTACCATTCGTCTCGTTACAGCAGACGCAATGTCAACAACGGCGTTCCTTCGCAGTCCAGCAGGGTGTACATGCAAAGTTAACAAAAGACCCCATGGTCGAAACCAAGCGGAGTGACGGCAAAATCCCAGCTCCACCTCAGCATTCGTTTCAATACACCAAACGCAGTGTGAGCAAATGAAGCGAATGCCAAATTCCTAGCTTCAAGGTCTTAACGGCAAGTCATATAAAGCCTGAAAGACCACCGGAGATCATCTCACATGGAGTGGTCACCTCCTCGACGTTCGTTTCGATACAGCAGACGAGTTGTCACCCAAGCGTTCTTCCTCAAGCAGGGATTCGGACGTGACAAAGCAAACGAAGCGAAGGCCACATTCCTAGCTTCAACGTCTTTACGGTAACTCACATAAAACCGGAAAGACAATCGGAGATCATCTCGCACCAGCACAGAGTGGTCACCACCTTGACGTTCGTCTCGATACAGCAGACGAAATGTCAACCCCAGCGTTCTTCCTCCAACAGGATTTGGACACACCAAAGCAAACGAAGCGAAGGCCACATTCCTAGCTTCAACGTCTTTACGGTAACTCACATAAAACCGGAAAGACAATCGGAGATCATCTCGCACCAGCACAGAGTAGTCACCACCTTGACGTTCGTCTCGATACAGCAGACGAAATGTCAACCCCAGCGTTCTTCCTCCAACAGGATTTGGATACACCAAAGCAAACGAAGCGAAGGCCACATTCCTAGCTTCGACGTCTTTACGGTAACTCATATAAAACCGGAAAGACAATCGGAGATCATCTCGCACCAGCACAGAATGGTCACCACCTCGACGTCCGTCTCGATACAGCAGACGAGATGTCACCCCAACGTTCGTCTCGACACAGCAGACTCAACGTCATCAAACAAACAGAGCCACGGCAAAATCCCTAGTTCCCACCGCAACATTCGTCTCGATACAGCAGACGCAATGCCAGCAAACGAAGCAAAGGCCAAATTCCTAGCTTCAGGGTCTTGACGACAACTCACATAAAGCCCGAAAGACTATCGGAGATCATCCCCACACCAGCGCGGAGTGGTTATGACTCATCGGGGCTCGCCAAAATGAGCCTAACCTCAAGTAAAAAGCGACATAGCAAATTCCTAACGCTTGCTCTTCCGACGGTCAAACTGCCAAGGAGGATTGCTTGAAGACGTCTTGTCCAGCCCCCGAAGGGATCAGAGACACGGCAGTCGCAGGGCTACTCGAACAGCACGATTGCCTATCGAGGACTATATCGGCTTATGCGACGGTATGATGGCCAAAACCCTAAGTACCACCAACCTTAACGGGCTTCTGTCGTAAAGAACAGAGGTTAAATGCGACGTTAAGATGTTCTTGCGAGAAACGCTCGATTCGTCTCGACTTGTGAAGAAATTGTTGAGGCGGCTCGACTCGTGAGATAAAGCCTTAGGCAGTAGGCATAAAAGAAGCCTGTTTCCTAAGCACTGGGACCCTACAAGTTGACCCAAAACGGTCTCTTGCATACCATCCACGGGTCTCACTCTTCAAAGTCGAGTTTCGACAGGGAGGGAAACAACCGCTTACGGGTCCTTTCGACTCGTAAGAGGGAAAAATTCTCCTATGAGATCCTTACGAGTTATAAGAGAAAACCACACTTAGGAATCCTCACGATTCCTAAGGAGAAAAAAAAAACCACCTACGAGATCCTCTCGATCCGTAGGGAGAAAAGTCTCTATGAGACCCCCACGGCTCATAGAGTTGAAAAGTCTTAGGCGGCATATCTGAACCTGCGGCCTAAGCCATTATTATTGCATGGAGAAATCAAGAAGCTTACTCTATTACATGCTGAGAAAAAGGAAAAGCAACAGAAAGAGCATCTAATTTACATTTGATCAAGCGTTCAAGACACATTCATTCATGCATGGGCAAAAAGACTCAGGACAAAAGATATATAATAAAGACAAGCTGGGATAAAAAAAATTTCATTAATATTGCCCGAAGTTCATACAGTCATAAAAACAATAAACGAAAGTTACAATGGGATAACCTCAGATCCAGGGCATGGATTGAGGAATTCAAAAGCGACCCTATCTATGACTTTCCAAGCCACGCGGACCATCCTAGCGTGCTTTCTTTCGCGAGCATAAGCGTCAAGGTCCCCCCTGATGTCTTCCACCCTCCGATAAGCAGCGAGTATGGCAGACTGTTGAAAGACCTCGTGCAAGAGATCAATAAGACTGTCTCGCCGTCTTTTTGAGATAAAGTTCAACAGGTACACTGAGTGCACCTTATCCTCAGCGGCATCCAGCGTCCTAAGCGGCACACTGGAACAGAACGGGGGAAGCGCTTCCCAGATGGCTCCCACGATAAGCTTAAGAAGGGAGGAACGCCGGGGAAGCAGAGGACCATTGTACGCGTCGAAGCGGCTCATGATTTCAGCACACTCCGCGTTTGTGAACTCTTGATCTTGAGAGCGGCCAAGTCGGTGTATGTCCCCGTAAGAGATGATCTCATTAAGAGCATACATATGGGCGTCCATTGTTTCTGTGAAAGAGAATCAACAAAATTGTCAGAAAGACTGATTAAGAAAAGCAATATAATGTACCGAGGAATAAAATGCCATCTTTAAACTCCAAGATCAATGAAAAACTCCTAAGAGTTCTTTTGTAAGATTTGGAAGGAGCAAAGCTCCACTAATGAAATGAGAAAATACAAGAAAAATCTTTTATAGAGCAAAGCTCTATTAATGGAACCTTAACAGGGTTCTCCGGAGTTCTCTTTAGACCCCTTTTAGAGCAAAGCTCTGCTAAGTGAAACCCTAAATGGGTTTTCTTTAGATCAGGGATCTATGGAGAGCAAGTCTCTGTCAATGAAAATTAATTTAATTTAATTTAATTTAATTCTAATTTAAATTTGCACCTAAAAAGTTTTAAAGAGTTTAACTCTTGGAGTTCTTGAAAATAAAGAGCAAGGTTCTGAGTTCTGAAAGTAAAATTTTGAAGATGAAAATCATCTAAAGGACCAAAGGTCCTATTTATAGGCATCAAATGCCCTTTCAACTTCCAAAAGTTGCCACAACGGTTGGAATTCTATCACCGTTGCGCTCACGTTTTGGAACCACATAAGCGCAACGGTGGGGGGCATTTGTTTACCCCAATCAGAGCAAAGCTCTGTTCAAATTCCAAGGTGGGAAAGAAGCAATGCTTCTGTTTTTCTCCAATCAGAGCAAAGCTCTGTCTTGAAAATTAAAGTGAAAAATTGAAATTAAAATAAATGAAGCAACGCTTCAGATTCCTTGCGCTGCGTGCAACGCGCCACGTGTCAAAATCAGACACGTCAGTACAAGGAGCGCAGCGCCCAAGGCAGCGCACCCAATCAGAGCAAGACTCTGTTTAAAATTCAAACTTAAATTAAAGAAGCAACGCTTCAGCTGACTTGCGCTCTGCGCTGCGCGCCACGTGGCAGCGCAGTTGCGCTAGCGCAGTGGAGCTGCGCTCTGCGCTGCGCGCCACGTGGCAGCGCAGTTGCGCTAGAGCAGTGGCGCTGCACAGTGTGCTGCGCGACACGTGTCAAGCACAGGTGCACTTGCGCCAAACAGAAAAAAATTCTGAAAGATTTCTCTGATCTTATCAAAACAATAAGATCCTCTCCTGTAAAACAGGAGCCCTTGGATCAAAGATCCAACGATGGGGAAAATTCCCCAAATCACTCAGAGAAAGATCTCTTTAACAAATTTAACTAATTTATGGGCACTATAAAAAGGACCCTAGGCCTCAATTCAAAGGCATCAACATTTTCTAAAAAAAAAAGAGAGAAAGAGAACTCTGAAGAACTCCTCAAAAAAAAAAGGTAAAGACCTTCAAGAGAGAAAAGAAATCTCTTTTAATAAATTATTGATCTAAAAAAACAGATCAATGTTCTTCACATAATAAACAGTGCTTTGCACTTCTCATGAACCTCTGGTTCTTTAAAAGACAAGAAAACAATAAAATAAAAATGGTGCTTTGCACCTTTATGAACCTCTGGTTCTTGAAACAAAAAAAAATTATTTTTTCTTTGATCTAATTTAGATCAAGAGATCAAATAGTGCTTTGCACTTCTGTTCTTGAATCTAAAAGATTCTTAGTGCTCTGCACTTCCAAACTGCGCTGTTGCGCTCTTAAGAGAGCGCCACGTGTCAGCTATAGAACCACTTACGCTACGCACTCTTGAAAAAGAGCTTTGCTCTCTGGAATTGGCGCAACTCACCAGAGCGCGCCACGTGTCAGCAGCGCAACAGTGCAGCGCACTAGCGCAGCGCACTGCACTGTTGCGCTTGCGCTCACCAGAGCATGACACGTGTCCTCACCACAAGCGCTTGCGCTCAGTAACTAGCGCAAAGCGCCAGACAAATGCAATGCATTTCTTTTCCTGAAGGGCCAGGCCCAATTAAAAGACCAAGCAGGCCTAATTAAATTGATGCTCTGCATTATTTATAAATGGGCAGAGCCCAAACAAAATAATAAAAATGCTACGCATTTTAAAAGGGGCAGAGCCCAAACAAAACAGATGCATTGCATCATTCATAAATGAGCAGAGCCCAGAATAAATTGATGCTCTGCATCTTTATGGACAGAGCCCAAACAAAAAATGGAAGAAATGCAATGCATTATTTAATAAAAGTGTTGAATATTTTCAACTGGACTTAGCCCAATTTTGGCCGTAAGTCCTCAAATTAAATTGACTGAGCATAGCTCTCTCTTAAATCAATTTATATCCGGTTCGAGGGTACATCTCCGAACTCCTCTGGCACACGTCGTTATAATCATTCAACGTCGTCAGAGAGGTGACGAGTCCCGACGACCACACCCTTCAATGTGGACCGAGACGTCCTTAAACTAATATCGGACCGAGACGTCCTTAAACTAATATCGGACCGAAACGTCCTTAAACTAATATCGGACCGAAACGTCTTTAAACTACCTATGGACCACTATGTCCCTAAACTGGAACAATAGGGCCTCCAAACGCTCTTTTGCCGGATCTAAACGATCCCGTTTAAGTTGATCTTAGCCCCAAACACGGCTAACGTATCCTTAAACATTCAAACGGACTATAAAACTCCAAATCAACCTTGGTTCAAGGGTACATCTCTGAACTCCTCTGACATCTGCCGTTGTAATCCTTCAACGACGTTAGAGAGGTGACGAGTCCCGATGGCCAGATATTAAATGGATTATCACGTTAAGTTGATCTTAGTCTCAAAATAGGACTAACGTATCCTTAACAAATGTTTAAGTTGATCTTAGCCGCAACGCGACTAATGCATCCTTAAACTAAAAACACCAAACCCAAATCTAAGTAAATACGGATTTGGACTAATCCACGTCCTACGGGCGACGGCATTACTCAGTCTCCGTATACAATCCACGGGCAACCACAAACAAAACAAACACACACGACACGAAGTGAAATTCTGGAGAAGGAGAAAGTTGTTACCGCGATGCGGTAGCGTAATTAACTGCAGGGGCTTGCGCCTGCAGGGAAGAGCGTCCCCACAATAAAAAAAACCCTCAAGCGAGGGGGAATCTGACGAAGTCTGTTACATCGGCCGCATCCGTCTAAACCTCCGATACACGGTGCCATAAATCAACTTGGCATCTTCGGAGAGGTGGACGGATAAAACCAAATAGCATCTGCCCCGAATATCAGCGTCAGGACATCGCGGTCTTGTGCGCCGTCTTTCGGAGGTGAACAGCCCCTTCTGGACTGACTCCGCCGGCTCCTTTGGTGGAAGTTGACGCTGCTGTTCCAACCAGGAACAACTTTGAACTACTTAACAAGGTGCGCAGGAATTCGCCAACTGCTGTGCTGAAATGATCTCCTCCACCTATGGAGAAGTCCCCAAAGGCGAAGCTGGAGCAGCCCCCTCAACGGCTATCCTCTGAAATTTACAAAGTTTGGCAACGTGTCCAAGAGTCAGTGATCGATCAAGACTATTTCCACCGACAGAAAAAGATGAAGGTTCAACAGGAGAAGGACTACTCAAAGCTACAGAAAGTGACAGCTGGCTGGGTGCCCGCTACAACGGCTCCCTCAACGTCAATCACTCAAAAGAAAAGGAGGCCGCAAAAAGCCCCTGTGAACATGGCGAACCGTAAAAGCGCTGAACACAAACGCCCTAAGTCTGGGGGCATGGTCGTCCATACCGTTTACATGGCATCTGGGAAGGAGGATAGCCGCGCTTCAACGGGCTACCGACCACTCACCCGATCCGTGACAAAAGCCCAGGAGCAACAACAGAAGCTTCACGAGATGCTGACTGCAATGGCTGCGCTCACCGGACCAAAAGAAAGCCCGGAGGCATCATCGGAGCAGCGTCATGAACAAGAAACCGATGATGACTTCCTTCGCAGAGTCCTCGAAAAGAAGGACAGAGAAGCCGCAGAATAAGCGGCTAATATAAAGCGAATGACACTTCTCTTCCAAGACATGGTCGGGATGATGTTACAGTCGGAACCTCCAGCTGAAGACCCCCCGATCATTATTGAAGACGACAGAGGGGAGGCATCGAACCCTCATCCGACTCTTTCAGCAGCCAAAGAGGAAACTATTTCCAAGGCCGCTCTAGATGACTATATTGCTCAGCAAATACGAGCTCACCAGGCGAATGAAGCGGACGGCCAAGTCGTTAAAACTGGGCGACCGTATCCAGGCTGGTATGACCAAATAAAGTACCCGTCGGGATACACAATCCCCAAATTCCATGTGTACAAGGGGACCGACAATCCCCATTAACATGTCGCTCAGTTCAGGGCTCTTTGCGACAACACTGGAGGTGACGATAAGCTACTGCTCCGCCAGTTTGTTGGCAGTTTGTCGGAGACGGCATTCGAGTGGTATTCCGAACTCCCAAATGACTCTGTCAAGACATTCGCAGAGATGGAGTTGCTATTCACTCAGCGTTTCGCAAGCGCTAGCGAACGCACCCCAATCACGACACTGATCAATGCCAGGGTGAAACCGGGAGAAACATGGGTCCAGTATGCGATACGGTGGAGTAATCTATGGTCGAAGTGCGAGCAGCGTATCGAAGAAGCGTCTACGGTAGGCATGTTCGTGGGCACTCTTGATCCGCAGGCGACCATCTCCCAATTCATGATGTTCTTTAAGCCGACCACCTTCCAGGCCTTGATTGACAAGCTGGCCCAAATGGACCAGATGGGCCATAGGCCTTCCTTTTCAAAGACAGAGCCTTGGAATGAAAAGGGAAAAGGGAAAGCAACCTTCGTTGCCAATACTTAACAACGGCCGAACAACTTAAAGCCGGTTGTTTGCCAAAACAACGTGCGTCCACACCCATCCCTCGAGGAGAGACTGGGACGTCCTTACTCGTTTCCCCAGGATAAAATGAGGAAACTGTTCGAGCTGGCAGTGCGCAACAAACTCATCAATCTGCCGGATCCAAAACGTCCGTTGCAGCCAGGCGATGTCAACAATCCTAATTACTGCCCTTACCACCAAGCAGTAAGCCATCCAATCGAAGATTGTTTCGTCTTCAAAGACTGGATGGAGGACCAATACCAACAAGGCAAGTTCACATTATCCAAAAATTGGAAGGTGGACCCACCACAACCTCACGCCCCTAAAAAGGTGACATGCTGGGGGCATCGTGCTCATTCATAAGGGAAGCCCCATGGGAGGACGTTCTTTCAGCCAAGACGAAAAGAATGCTGAAGGATCTCCAAACATACCCGGCGATCAGGTGGAGCTGCCATGTGATCTCTCACTCGTCAATAAATGACGAAGAAGCTCCTTACACAGAGAAGCTGGGGGCAGATCCTGAGCCAGAACTTCTAGGACCATCAGACGAAATGATTGATGCATTCCTGAACGAAGCCCGTCTTAAAAGCAAAGCTGATCGAGAGCGCGAGATGGCCATATTCGAGAAAGCCAAACGCCGGCGACTGGATAAAAGGGTCGAAACACTCACACCAGATCAAAGTACATCCGCCGCAAATGAAAGCAGGATCAAGATAAGGAAACGATTCGCCAAAGCCATACCGATGGGGATGAGACTGCCCTCTTTCAGAGAAAATTCTCCCAGTGGTATACATTTTGATGAAACGGACGTACATCCTAACTTCTGCTTATATCATCAGAGGATCGCACATCCTACTGAAGACTGCAACTCTTTTAAGTGTTGGTGGCAAGGATAAGTCGCTCACAGACAACACTTCAACAAGGCAAAGCGTGAAGCTCGTAAACAACGGAAAAATGCGACAGATGAGCGTAAAAGAATTGCCGGCAATTGTCATAGGGTTGATCCCGGGGGATCGCGAGTTCTCACCTTCGGGAACGACTCCGATGAAAAAGTAGCCCTCGGTCCTCTCTTCAAGGAATCCATCTCTGAAACGAAAGAATTGAGGAGCTGCAAGAACATTCAGCCGTGCAATTGCACGCTACCCGGAAAGAATCTCGGACCCGCGAACAAGGGATCGAACAAAAGGGATAAGGGGAATGGAAAAGCGACCTTCATCGCCAACGCTCAACAACAGCCGAGTAACCCGAGACAGTTTTGTCGTCAAAACAACAAGCCGCGATACCTCAATGAGAGGTTGAAACGTCCTTACTCGTTTCCCAAAGATAAAACAAAGAGATTGTTCGAGCTAGCAGTGCGCAGCGGGCTCATCAATCTGCCGGATCCAAAACGTCCGTTGCAGCCAGGTGACGTTAACAATCCTAAATATTGTCCCTACCACAGAGTAATGGGTCACCCACTCGAAAATTGCCATGTCTTCAAAAACTGGGTTGAAGACCAATACCAACAGGGCAAGTTCGCGCTGCCCGAAAAATGGAAGGTGAACCCACCACAACCACATGCTCCGAAAAAGATGGACATGCCGGGGGCATCGTGCTCTTTCATAGGGAAAGCCCCATGGACCGAAAAGTCTGTAAACTAGAAATTCGCTTCAAATACGGCAACAACGGACCGCAATGTCCTAAAACTTGCAAATGACCGAAACGTTGTTAAACTACTACCAACCCGCGGCATCCTCAGGCTGACGTGGTAAAAAAAACCGGTATGTCCATAAGCAAAATGGGCACGGATGAAACCCCGAAAGGGCTCCGTGAGTAAAAACAGCAGGGCTACCGGCGAGTTTTATGAAAACCTGAAACGGCGCAACTTCGTTAGAAAAAAGAATAAAAAGAATAAAAAGAACGGTATGTCCATAAGCAAAATAGGCACGGATGAAAACCCGAAAGGGCTCCGTGAGTAAAAACAGCAGGGCTACCGGCGAGTGTTTGTGAAAACCCGAAAGGGCGCAACCTCGTTAGAAAACACTTACAGGGTCCTCTCGACCTTGTGAGGAGAAATCACCCGCGTGAGATCCTTACGACTCACAAGGGAGCAACACACTTAAGGATCCCCACAATTCCTAAGGAGAAATTACACTTGCGAGATCCTCACGACTCGTAAGGAGAACTCTCTTATGGGACCCTCACGGCTCATAAGATTTGAAAGTCTTAAGTTACAGAGACCTGAACCTGTTCTTAAGCAACCCCCACAACCTTCGATTTTGCCCTACAAGTGGCTCAATACTGACCCTTGTATACAATCCACGGGCGCGAATAAACATTTCCCCAGCAAAGTCCCACCCGTGACTAGGGATATGTCCATATGGTGGACAACCCTTGTAAGTCCTCTCGACTTATAAGGAGAAAACCCTTTTGTAAGATCCTTACGACTTACAGGGGAATATACACTTAGGAATCCTCACGATTCCTAAGCAGAAAACACACCTACGAGATCCTCACGCCTCGCGGGGAGAAATACCTTTGTGAGACCCTTACGACTCATGAAGTCAAAAGCCTTAGTCGACAGGGTCCTAACCCTGTTTGCTAAGCCACCTTTGTTCAACATCGACAGAGGCAAATGATGATTCGCTCCTGGCAATATCCCAGCTGTAGCGATGCTGATGCCTAAACCGGTATCAAATTCCAAGTCCTTTCATGGCAAATGATGATTCGCTCCTGGAAATATTCCAGTCGTAGCGATGCTGATACTAAGATTGGCATCAGATTCCAAGTTTCACACTCACGATAAAAAAATCAGCAAGATAAAAATGCATATGAAATAGCCGAAATGATGGGGCAACTTGCAACAAAATCAGCAAGTAAAAATGTATGCATACAAAAATAGCCGAAATGATTGGGCAACTCGCAATAAAAAGCAGCGAGTAAAAAGAAAAATAGCTGAAATGATTGGGCACCGCGAAAAATAGCCGAAATGATTGGGCAATCGCGATTTTCGCGATATAAAAAGCTGAAATGATAGAGCATCGCGGAAAAAATAAAAAAAATGATGAAAGAATGAAACTTTTTGCCCTACAGGTGAGATCATATCGATCCCTGTATACAATCCAGGGGCACAAACAAAGAGGGAACCATACCTTCCCAACAGGCTCCATCAGAAAGCGAAGCCAAATCTCGACGGTCCATAGACAACCTAGAGACAACCTCGACATTTGTCGCAATATTGCAGACACAATGTCAGCAAATGAAGCAAAGGAAGATCCCTAGCTTCAGGGTCTCGACGTCAATATCGACAACTTAGAGATCACCAACGGCGTTTCTCCTCACTCCAACCAGATGCAGACATGACGTCAACAACCGACCTTAGAGTCGCAACGAAACGGAACCATGGCAAAGTCCCTAGTTTCAAATCTCAATGGCCACATCTACAGCCTGGAGACCAACAACGGTGGGCCTCCTCATTCCAGCATGACACAGATGTTACACCATCAAACGGAGCCATGAAAAAATCCCAGTTCCATCTCAGCATTCATCTCGATACAGCAGACGAGATGTTAACAATGGCGTTCCTTCGCAGTCCAACAGGATGCAGATGCAACGTCAACAAAAGACCTCACGGTCGAAACAAAGCGGAGCGACGGCAAAATCCCAGCTCCACCTCAGCATTCGTCTCGATACAGCAGATGAGATGTCAACAATGGCGTTCCTTCGCAGATGCAACGTCAACAAAAGACCTCACGGTCGAAACAAAGCGGAGCGACGGCAAAATCCCAGCTCCACCACGACATTCGTCTCGATACAGCAGACGAGATGTTACTACAGCGTCCTTCCTCCAACAGGATTCGGACACGCCAAAGCAAATGAGCGAAGGCCAAATTCCTAGTTTCAGGGTCTTGACGGTAACTCATATAAAATCTGAAAGACTACCGGAGATCATCCCACATGGAGTGGTCACCACCTCGACGTTCGTCTCGATACAGCAAACGAGATGTCACCCCAGCGTTCTTCCTCCAACAGGATTCAGACGCGACAAAGAAAACGAAGCAAAGGCCAAATCCCTAGCTTCAGGGTCTTGACGGCAACTCATATAAAGCCTGAAAGACAATCGGAGATCATCCCACATCAACGCGGAGTGGTCGCCACCTCAACGTTCGTCTCGATACAGTAGACGAGGTGTCACAACAGCGTTCTTCCTCCAACCGGATTCGGACGTGACAAAGCAAACGAAGCGAAGGCCAAATTCCTAGCTTCAGGGTCTTAACGGCAAGTCATATAAAGCCTGAAAGACAATCGGAGATCATCTCGTACAAGCGCAGAGTGATCACCACCTCGACATTCGTCTCGATACATCATACGCAACACCACCAAAAGGAGCCACGGTGAAATCCCTAGTTCCAAACCTCGACGGTTCACCAGAAACCTAGAAACAACCGCGACATTCATCTCGATACAGCAGACGCAATGCCAGCAAACGAAGCGAAGGCCAAATTCCTAGATTCAGGGTCTTAACGGCAAATCATATAAAGCCTGAAAGACAATCGGAGATCATCTCGAACCAGTGCGGAGTGGTCACCATCTCGACGTTCGTCTCAATACAACAGACGCAACATCACCAAAAGGAGCCACGGCAAAATCCCTAGTTCCAAACCTCGACGGTTCACCAGCAACCTAGAGACAACCACAGCATTCGTCTCGATACAGAGGACGCGATGCCAGCAAATGAAGCAAAGGCCAAATTCCTAGCTTCAGGGTCTTAAAGGCAAGTCATATAAAGCCTGAAAGACAATCGGAGATCATCTCGAACCAGTGCGGAGTGGTCACCACCTCGACGTTCATCTCGATACAGCAGACGCAACATCACTAAAAGGAGCCACGGCAAAATCCCTAGTTCCAAACCTCGACGGTTCACCAGCAACCTAGAGACAACCACGACATTCGTCTCGATACAGAGGACGTGATGCCAGCAAACGAAGCAAAGGCCAAATTCCTAGCTTCAGGGTCTTAAAGGCAAGTCAAATAAAGCCTGAAAGACGATCGGAGATCATCTCGAACCAGTGCGGAGTGGTCACCACCTCGACGTTCGTCTCGATACAGCAGACGCAACATCACCAAAAGGAGCCACGGCAAAATCCCTAGTTCCAAACCTCGACGGTTCACCAGCAACCTAGAGACAACCACGACATTCGTCTCGATACAGAGGACGCAATGCCAGCAAACGAAGCAAATGCTAAATTCCAAACTTCAGGGTCTTAACGGCAAGTCATATAAAGCCTGAAACACTATCGGAGATCATCCCACACCAGCGCGGAGTGGTTATGACTCATCGGGGCTCTCCAAAATGAGCCTAACCTCAAGTAAAAAGCGGCATGGCAAAATTCCTAACGCTTGCTCTTCCGACGGTCAAACTGCCTAGGAGGATTGCTTAAAGACGTCTTATCCAGCCCCCGAAGGATCAGAGACACGACATGTCGCAAGGCTACTCGAACAGCAAGATTGCCTATCAAGGGATACATCAGCCAACGCGACGGTACGACGGGCAAAACCCTAGTACCACAGACCCTAACGGACCTTTGTCATAAAGAGCAGAGGTTAACTATGACGTTAGGATATTCTTGCGAGAAATGCTCGATTCGTCTCGACTCGTGAAGAAATTAGTGTCTTTGCGAGAAATGCTCGATTCGTCTCGACTCGTAAGAAAAAGCCTTAGGCAGCCGGGATTAAAAAACCTGTTTCCTAAGCACCGGGGAACTGCAAGTCGATCCAAAACGGTCTCTTGCATACTATCCACGGGTCACACTCTCCAAAGTCGAATCTCGACAAGGAGGGAAACAACCGCTTACGGGTCCTCTCGACTCGTAAGAGGGAAAATTCTCTTATAAGATCCTTACGACTTATAAAAGAAAACACACTTAGGAGTCCTCACGACCTCTAAGGAGAAAATACACCTACGAGATCCTCTCGATCCGTAGGGAGAAAAGTCTTTGTAAGACCCTCACGGCTCATAAAGTTGAAAAGTCTTAGGTTACAAGGACCCTAAACTTGTCTCCTAAGCCCTCAATTCCATGGCTACTCATAACTTTACACTACTTCACCCACGTATATACTTACGTGGGCAAAGTAGTGGGGGGCATTTGTTCCCGCCAAAAATTTCTGTGCAGAAGAGTCCAAGGTATCAGATGGCAGCGATACGCTTAAGGAAATGCGAACCAGTATCTTCCGGCCTGTATTTTGATAAACTCCCAAAGGAGGAACTATTAAATTCTAATGGTATCGAAAGTATCTCGAAAAATCCTTCGATTTGATATATTATGGGCTTCATAATTCATCCGGGATCAAACGTTATGAGCAAATATGCTATGCACTGTTCCCTGATTAAAAATCAGGAAGTACCTCAATGAGGTATCGCGTGCTCATACGTGATCAATGGTCACGTGTAGACACGTGATGGTTAAAACTTCATCGAACAGAGGCGAAAACAAACTGCTGAAAAATAACTCAATTGAGGGTCACGTGCTCACACGTGACCAATGGTCACGTGCCAGCACGTGACAGGCTTTGAAAGCCTTACAGCTTAAAAGAATTTAATTCTAAAAGTCAGAAAAAATACCTCAACGAGGTATCACGTGCTCACACGTGACTAATGGTCACGTTTGACACGTGATGGTTAAAACAACAACATAAACAAGCGGCCGTTAAAGAACTCAATTGGGGGTCACGTGCTCACACGTGACCAAGGGTCACGTGTCAGCACGTGACTGGCTTCGAAAGCCTTACAGTTAATAGAATTAAATTCTAAAAGCTTCTAAATCTTTCCAAATGGAAAAGGATTATGGGGACCCTTTTGGAGAGAAAAACAGAGAGAGGAGAATTTAATTCTCAAGAGGGAAGAAAAGAAAGGAGAATTTAATTCTCAACAAAGAAAACCCTAGGTGAGAAAAGAAAGGGAATCAAAACTCTAAAAAGAGAATTTAATTCTCAATCCAAGAGTTTAACTCTTATACAAAAAAGAACTTAGTTCTTCTTCTGGTTGAAGATCTGCACAGAGCACATCTCCCTATAACTTGAGAATTTAATTCTCATCGGGTCGAGATCCTGCCATGCAGATCCTAAACTTAGAAGGGGAATTGAGTTTTGAGAATTTAATTCTCCTAAAACAAAACTAGGGTTTAACCCTCTATGAGAATTTAATTCTCCCAAACTAATTGGAATTTAATTCCTACAGAATCATAATTGGGGTTTAACCCTACTTAAGAATTTAATTTTTTCACAATAGGAATTTAATTCCTCCAAAACAAAATTAGGGTTTAACCCTACAGAGAATTTAATTCTTAAAAAAGAGAATTGAAAGATCTCTATGCATGAACCAAGGTCACGTGTCCCCACGTGACCCCTGAAAGGATCCCCAAAAAACAAGAAGGAAAAGGCTTTGAGGCAATGCCTCACGTGACCTCCAAGACAAAGGGAATAAAAGCAAGGGAAATCTAAGCTTTGGGCGCTCTCACTTGTTACCACGTGACCCCTTAGCAAACGTTTTAACAGTCAGCGCATAAATCCCCATCACGTGTCAACACGTGATGCTCAAATAAAAATGAAAAGTGTTTAACACTTATTCGCAGATTTGAGGATAAAACAGAGGAGATCTGGCTCCACATTTAAGGCGCCCTCACGTGTCCCCACGTGAGCCCTTTTTCTTTAGTGTTTAACACTAATTCGAGAGCTTTATTCCCAGTGTTTAACAATGATTATCTTTTAGTGTTTAACACTAATTTGAAAATCTTATTTCCAGTGTTTAACACTGATTGTTTCTAGTGTTTAACACTAAATTGAAGATTACATTTCCAGTGTTTAACACTGATTGTCTTTTAGTGTTCAACACCAACTTGAGAGTTCTATCTCCAGTGTTTAACACTGTTGTTCTTTAGTGTTTAACACTACTTTTAGCCAAATTGACTAGTTCTCCAGAGGCAAAAGTCCCTCCTTCAAATAAATATCAAAATTAAGGAAATCAAAGATAAAAGGTTGTCAGAGCCCCCAAACCTCTGTTTAGCACTGCTGAATGATGAGGGGCTGAACCCAGACAAATGTCTAATGGCCCAAAGGGCCAATATTTCAAACATAATTGGACTTAGCCCAAACTGGCCATAAGTCCTCAAATCATTTTGAACTGAGCTTATCTGCTCTTTCAACCAACTTTGGTTCAAGGGTACATCTCTGAACTCCTCTGACATCTGTCGTTGTAATCCTTCAACGTCGTCAGAGAGGTGATGGGTCCCGACGGCCATACATTCAATGGACCACCATGTCCCTAAACTGGTAATACGGACTGTGGGGTCCTTAAACTCATGGACTAATGCGTACTTAAACCAACATTCATCCCCAAAATGGGAATGTTGGACCACCATGTCCCTAAACTGGCAATGGACCACTATGTCCCTAAACTGGAACAATAGAGCCCAAATGCTCTTTTGTCGGATCTAAACTATCCTGTTAAGTTGATCTTAGTCTCAAATCAGACTAACGTATCCTTAACAAACGTTTGAGTTGATCTGAGCCTCAAATATGGCTAACGTATCCTCAAACCAAAACCCCAAACCCAAATCTAAGAAAATACGGATTTGGACTAATCCACATCCTACGGGCGACGACATAAATTAGTCTCCGTATACAATCCACGGGCAACCACAAATAAAACAAACACCCACGACACGAAGTGAAATTCTGGAGAAGGAGAAAGTTGTTACCGTGATACGGTAGCGTAATTAACTGCAGGGGCTTGCGCCTGTAGGGAAGAGCGTCCCCACAATCAAAAACCCCTCGAGCGAGGGAGAATCTGACGAAGTCTGCTACATCGGCCGCATCCGTCTAAACCTCCGATACACGGTGTCATAAATCAACTTGGCATCTTCGGAGAGGTGGACGGATAAAACCATATAGCATCTACCCCGAATCTCAGGCAAGACGCCCATGTCTTGGCCGCCATTCGGAGGGGAACAAGGGGTCACCGGAATCGTCTCGAATTATCGCCGGAACTTGACCTAGTGCTAACTCCACTTGTACTCTTCTTTGCCTTGGAAATTTTTGAGAATTTTAACAATAGATTTCAGAATGAGGAAGGCTAGGGTGTGATGTTGTATTTATAGGGTAGAATTAGGGTTTTGAGAATTGAAAAGAGAATTAAAATGCATTAAAATAGGATTAAAGAGGTGAATTTAATGTCTCTGTTAATTTTCAGAGAAATCAAACAGAAGAGGAGTGGTGGAGGGAGGACAAGGGTCATATGTGCAAGGTGTATGGGTATTTGCAAAGGGGGAGGGGGGCGTCGCCGGCCCAAATGTAAATCTCACCGGTCGTGATGAAGGTGTTGGGCTCTGGATCGATGCCACGTGTCCTAGTCAGTATAAATACCATTTTGTATATGTTTATTTTCTGTGACTTTTCATTTTACATGTATTGCACGTGTAAACTTTTGGGCTTCCAAAATTTTAAAAGAAAAATCATTAAAAATATATGTGGCTGATGGGATTCGAACACGGGGGCTACGTCACAACAGTGCAAGGCTTTACCAATGAGCTACAAGTGCTTTCTTGTTGTTCTTAAATAAAATAAATTTATAACTTGTGCTAACGCTTGAAACTCTATTCTGTACATTAACTTAAAAAATTTTTGTACAATGAAATTAGAGTCGTTACATTCTACCCTCCTTACAAAAATTTCGTCCTCGAAATTTACAATTATATAAGGACTAATTTACAAATAGGAAAGGTTATCTTGCATGCATTTTGTCCTCACATTCTCACGTTAATTCTCCTAGTGAATCTTTTCTCCATTTCACTCGGACCAAGTTTACTTCCTTATTCCGAAGTGACTTTACCTTTCTATCCAGGTTTTCAACCGGTTGCTGCTCACAAGATAGATCTGTCTGTACCGTGAGCTCGGAGTGATTAAGGATGTGACTGGGGTCGCTTACATATCTTCGAAGCTAGGATATATAGAATACGTTGTGCACTCCTTCCAATGAGGGTGGTAGTGCCAAACGATATGCCACTTCTCCGACTCGTTTGAATATGTCGAACGGTCCAATAAATCTCGGACTGAGATTATCCCTCTTGCCAAAGCGAATTACTCCACGATTTGGAGAGATCTTTAAGAACACATGATCTCCTGGCTGGAACACCAGGTGTCGGCGCTTTGTATCAGCCCAGTGCTTCTATCGGTCTTGGGCTATGCGCATTCTTTCCCTGATCGTCCGAACTACGTCTACAGTTGTTATGATCATCTCTAGTTCAAGGAGTTCCCTATCTCCGATGTCGTCCCAATTTAAGGGTGAACGACACTTCCTTCCATAGAGAGCTACAAAGGGTGTCATTCCAATACTCGCTTGGTAGCTGTTGTTGTATGAAAACTCCACAAGATGTAGGTGATCTTCCCACGATCCTCCGAAATCTAACATACACGCTCTTAGCATATCTTCAAGAATCTGAATCGTTCGCTCAGACTGACCATCTGTTTGTGGATGATAATCTGTGCTGAAGTTCAGACTCGTTCTCAAGCTAGCTTGCATACAATGCCAAAACTGCGATCGGAATCTGGTGTCACGATTGGAGACAATGCAAACCGGTACTCCATGTAATCTCGTGATCTCATGCATGAGTTCATGGGTATCAGAAATAGTACACTATGAAGAGTTAAATTTTACTTAGATTCAGACCTACTTCCATGTACTTCTTTGCTAGTGTCTCAGTAGATTTCCCAACTCGAAAGGGGATGAAGTGAGCCGACTTTGTGAGTCGATCCATAATAACCCATACCACATCGTTACCTTTCGTGCTACAAGGAAGTGCGGTCACGAAGTCCATGGTGATGTGTTGCCGCTTCCATTCTGGAATAGGTAACGGTTGAAGTAAACCAGTAGTCCTGTGATGTTCATCTTTTACTTGCTGACACACCAAGCATTTAGCTACGCTTCTGGCTACTTCACGCTTCATTCTATGCCACCAGTAATGTTGCCGCAAATCTCTGTACATCTTTGTACCATCAGGGTATACTGAGTATGGAGAGCTGATCAGTCGAAAATATTGCATTCTTAACACATCAATTTCCCTACTCTTTCTAATCATCTAAAGGTCTTTGGTATAAATATAGCACATATTAGCAATTCGTCTGCAAAATATCAAATAACATGTGTTATACATTATAACCGGCATTGTGAGGGAAATTGTGTGCTTATTACTACATATATGATCTTTGTATATTTAAACACTTGTCTCGAGATTATGTGCAGGAAATTCCCCAGGTTAAAGAGCCGGAATCACAAAAGTGCTGATAAAACGCATTAAGTCCAAGACTTGAGATCTGGCAGTAAACTAGAAAGAACTGTAAGATTTCAGACATCAGGAAACAACCCTAAAGCCAACACCAGAATACCCTGAATATTTGAAGCATTAAGTCCACTATATGGCCGCGGATCCGCGGTCGAGTCAGGCCGGTCCGCCGTGGATCCGCGACCGATTTGACTCGTCGGCGATTGGTACTTTTTCCCGAGGCTCTCTATTAACGGCCAAACTTCTTTAAGACGCTTCAAAGTCCCTAGAAATCTTCAGAAGCTTCTCTACAACAGCCAATCTTCTAGTGTAAGCTTGGTACCTACCTAGCTTCCTATGCAAGCCTCATAACAACCAAGCTTCTAGGAGAAGATAAGGAAAAAAAACTATAAAAGGGGACCTAGGGCTTCATTACAAAGGTTGTTGTTCATTAATTTTGGGGGTTCAATAATTTCATACACAAGTTGAGTGACACAATTTGTGATCCAATCCAAACCCTAACCCAAATCCAATTCCAAAGCCAAATCAAGATTCATCGAGAATAAATCAAGAAAGCAAATGAAGATCCTTTGAAGCAACGCCGATCATCATCCGAGCAAGAGATCCATGACGATCCACGACTCAAGAAGATCGACGTGAAGCTAATTTCGGCGGATCTAGTTACCTCCTCAAATCTTGTAACCTCGACTTGAGTGAATTGTACCTAATCGTCGATTAATAAAGGTGAAAATTATAAATCTTTCTTTTCTTTACATTCTTGCATTATAAAGAGTTATCGATTCTTGATTCTTTTCTTTTTCATGATGTGTGAGTGAAATCTCCGCTTGTAGCAGAATCGAGAGAATATGTAGATGATGATGATGAAATCCTTGAACGATTCTTAAGTCTTATGAGTTTTGTAAACTTTAGGAAATTGAATCAACGAAGACCTAATTTGAGCGAGATCGCTTTCTTGAATGTTTTTGCTCCAAATTAGAGATCAACGATCGGTGATTTAATTTTCTAGAGGCTACAATTTGAATGATCATCAATGAAAGGACAAGGGATGGTGAAAGAGAAACCCTAGTTTCTTCAATAGATCCCTAAATCTCGTTGATCGTCATCGATCTAGCAACAAATCCTCAATAGATAAGAATTCGTAATCATTAGTATTCATCATCACTATTAATTTGATCGATTCCTACAAGCTACTTTACAAATCTTGAGAATTCAATTGGTTTGGACATTTTCTTGATCTTTATTAATTCTTGATTCTAGATCTAATTTCTTTATGTTTCTTGAAACAAAACCTCACAAATCTTGAATATTTTCTTTTATATTTTCTTTTCAACTCAATTAAAACGATTTCGAAAAAATTCACACAATCTCTGTGGACGATCCGCTCTCGCTAACGAACCTACAATAGACACCGTTAATTGATTGCGGTTTACAAATTTCTTTGGTTGTGATCTTTTACACTTTTCAAAACACGACGCATGAAATGATCAATTAAATGGTGTCGTTGCCGGGGATCGTGTGCTAATTTATTCGTTTTTGCAATTTGAGTTGAAAAATTTTATTATTACATCAGAATTTTTAGATCAAAATCGCATCAAGTGCTTAACGATTTGTTGTGAATTGCTGCAAGGGAATCTGGAATCTCTGGAGCGAAAGGAAAAATTTTCAGATCTTATCAGAGAGGTCAGTGAAGGAACAGGAGTCTCTGTAAAAAAATTTGTGTAGGAATCTCATCAGAAGACCGCGCAACCGCGGCAATAGGAAGAATCTCGCGGCGGATCCGCGACTGTTCAGAGGCTTCAGTGCTTCAAAATTTTTAGGTCCATCTCTGACTTTCTTATAACCTCCCTGCTCTTGTCCATTAACCAATTTCTGCAGGATTCTTTGCAAAAAAAAAAATCGCAGCGCCGCTAAAAAGAAAATTGTTGCGTGTTTGATCGTGGTTGTTTGCATATTTTAATACGGAAATTAAAGGGCAAAGACTAAATTCAGATTAGATAGGGAGTTCATTACCCTTCCTAAGCCCCAAAAATCACAAAACTAGCTCCGCATCACCCTCATTAATTAAAAAAGATCTAGACAAGACTCTAAAGACCGTCGCGCTCAATTAGGACAGATGAAGGTCGTGGGTAATCTACTGTTTATCCGCGTTTCTTTTGTGGTGTCTAAACAAGTGTATCTAAAGTAAGTGGTTACTTAATTAGGCCCACTACTTACGTAGTGGAGAACCTCCCACTTATCTGGCACTTACCTGGCCACAGAAGAGGCAAAGATGCGGTAGAGGATCTATCTTGCGACTTATCTTCTGGAAGTTTAGGAACGTTCTAGAGACATGACCTAGGTGACCATTAGATCGAGGGTTGCTTGTGCATATTTTGTGATTTGATTTTTTTTCAAAAATCCATCTTTTTCAAAACAAACACCAATCAAAAAAAATTCCCCTAATTATCACAACGTTGCCACTTGTGCTAAACCATTTAGTGCATGCTCGGATGGACACGGGATTCTAGTGCCCGTCTTGTCCGCGTTCCTCCTATCGACTCCGAAGTCGGTAATTCTATATTTACTTTTTCTTCACCCACTACCACACCTACTTCGATGGACGGTTCTCCATCGAACTTCTTTAACACTACTCTGCCACCGTCCGTAGGTGCGCAAAATCTGCCCCGCATCTCTCTCCAAGAAAGATGTTACCCTATGCGAGGTCCTCTTTCGACCTGTCTCACCATTCCACCATCCAATGGGGACAATTTTGAAATCAAACACAATACATCAATATTCTACCAAAATATCACGGTCTCAAGTTTGAGGACGCATATGTCTTTATTACCAAATTTGAAAATGTATGCGCTATGATGGGTATTTCACAGCTTTCTGTGGATGCTATGAGATTACGTTTTCTCCCATTCACTTTGTGCAATATAGCCGAGAAGTGGCTTTATAACACAGCCGCACATTCTATTTCGAACTGGGGAGAATTTATAACAGCTTTCCTAAAGAAATTCTACCCTGATCATAAAACAGCTCGAGTTCGTAGCGAAATAAATCAATTTACCCAGCTTCCCAATGAACCATTTTCGAAGTGTTTTGAACGCTTCAAGGATCTGTTAGTTTAATGTCCTCATCACGGAATCCCAAGATGGGATCTATGCAGAATCATATATGAGGGCATTAATCCTACAACAAAACAGACCCTTGAATCTATGTGTCAAGGCACCTTCATGAATAAAGATGATGGTGAACCCTGGAAATTTTTAGAAGATTTCGCTGAAAGAAATTTACAGTGGGAGAGTGTAAATCAGTCATCGTCTAGGGGTGGCATTCATCAACTTGATATTTCCATAGGAGTTAGAACTGAAATGACAGCAATGCAAAAGAAACTTGAAGCTATGGAACATAAATTTTTAGCAGTCTCCCTAAATCAGATGTCACTCTCCAAAACTGTTTGTGGATGTTGTTCTGATCCATCTCATCTTACTGAAGAATGTCCTTTAAATTCTCCGTTTCAAGGTCAAGAGCATACCAATACTGCTTTCCAACAAAGATCTAGAAACGATCCGTATTCTTCCACTTATAATCAGGGTTGGAAGAATCACCCTAACTTTGCTTGGAACCAACAACAAACTCAAAACACGGTTCCAAATCAAAACAATTTCCAAAGGGGTCCTCCACCACAACAGCAACCACTTCAAATAAGTTAACACCCCTACCAATCACAAAACTTTGAAAATCCGGTCAACACACCTGCACCGTATAATCCTTTGCAGTTGACCGGTACTGATAATTCCTCTTCACTTGAACGGACTTTTGAAATATTTATGAAACAGTCCATTCAAATGTCGGCTGAATTTAAGTCTTCCCTCGATAAGATCCAGAAAAACTCTGACTCCCAAAGTGAGAGTATTAAATCGATGGAAGCACAAATTACTCGATTAAATGCCGAGATGAGTGCTATAGAGAAGGGGAAACTTCCGTCTCAACCCCTACTGAATCCTGGACATTCACAACACTATAATGTGAATGCCATTACAACGTTGAGATCCGGAAGAGTGCTGAATAATCAAGTCGGTAAAGAGATTGATAATCATGATGAATTAATCAATAACACCCCGGCTTTCACTACCATTTTTCCTTCCACATCCACTTCCACTTCTGACCCTTGTTCGTCTACCCCACAACCTTCTTGCGAGCCTATTCTTCGTTTTCCCTAAGGCTCGGATCCTCAGCATATTTCTTCTAGTCCACCAAAGACGATCCCCACTCTTATTCTGGGATCAGTTCCACACACACCACCTTCTCCAATGTTGGACCCAACTATTATTACTAAAACTCCTTATCCGAATCGGTTAAGGGGAAACAAATCAAGTCCACATATGGAGAAAATTATGGAAATGTTCAAACAGGTTAACATTAATATCCCTCTCCTAGATGCTATCCAACAAGTCCCCGCTTATGCGAAAATTCTCAAAGACTTGTGCGCTAGGAAGAGGAAGACTCAAGTGCCCAAAAAGGTTTTCATGACAAATAATGTTAGCACCGCTTTTACCCCACAGTTACCAAAGAAACGTAAGGACCCTGGATGTCCTACAATCTCGATTTCTATTGGGGGTAAACACATTAACCGTGTTTTACTTGACCTTGGCGCAAGTGTTAACCTGCTTCCATATTCTGTTTATGAGTAGTTAGGGATTGGAGAGTTGAAACCTGCTCATTGCACTCTCCAAATGGCAGACCGTTCATTCACCAAACCTACAGGTGAACTGGAGGATGTGTCGATAAAAGTCGGGGAATTTATATTCCCTGTGGACTTTATTGTTCTCGATACACAACCTGTAGCAAGCCCACAGAACCAAATTCCAGTGATTTTGGGTCGACCATTCCTTGCCACTTCCAATGCTGTCATTAACTGTCGAAATGGTTCTATGAACCTATCTTTTGGAAAAATGACAATTGAACTGAACATCTACAAAATTGGAAGTCAGCCGTCTGAACCCTCTGCTCACATACTTGATGTATGTTCTGTCCACGAGATTGCTCCCGAAAGTTGCGAAGTTGATGAACTTTGCTTTGATGATCTCGACGACACTAGCACATCAATGTTTGATCTTGCACATCTTAGTGAGGACACTTTTTCCACTCCTGAGTCTGAAACTCTTGACTCATCACTTTCCGAGTCTGTATCCTTTGCAGGCTATGAGCTTCTTCATGACTCTGAATGTCATTCTTTTACCCCACCTTCTATAATTTCTCCACCAGCATTAGATCTCAAACTTTTGCCTTCTTATCTTGAATATGCATATTTAGGTGAGAATGAGTCTTTACCTGTGATCATATCTGCTTCTCTAGCCTCAGAGCAAGAGAATGTGCTTTTGACGGTATTGAGATCTAATAGGCAAGCGTTTGGTTGGACTATGGCTGACATCAAAGGGATTAGTCCCTTGATTGTAGAACATCATATACATCTGAAGGATGAAGCCAAGCCAACCCGAGAACCACAGAGACGGTTAAACCCCGTCATGAAGGATGCGAAGAAGAAAGAAATCGTTAAATGCCTTGACAGTGGTATCATTTACCCAATCTCCGATAGCCAATGGGTGAGTCCAATTCATGTCGTCCCTAAGAAATCTGGCATCACGGTCATAACAAATGAGGCAAATGAGTTAATCCAGACACGCGCTCAAACTGGGTGGCGTGTATATATTGATTATAGAAAACTCAATGCCGCAACGAGGAAAGACCACTTTTCTCTACCTTTCATTGACCAGATGCTGGAACGCTTAGCTGGACGTGAATACTATTGCTTCATGGATAGATGCTCTAGCTATAACCAGGTCTCTATTGCCGAAAAGGATCAAGATAAAACCACATTTACTTGTCCTTTTGGTACTTTTGCTTACAGTCGCATGCCCTTTGGGTTATGCAATGCTCCCGCTACATTTCAGCGGTGTATGATGGGGATATTCTCGGACATAGTCGAGAATTTTCTGGAGATTTTCTTGGACGATTTCTCGATATTTGGAGATTCTTTTGATGACCGCCTATCTCATCTTGACGCAATTCTTACTCGTTGCAAAGAGAAGAACTTAAGCTTGAATTGGGGAAAATGCCATTTCATGGTCCAAGAGGGAATTGTGCTTGGACATGTGATTTCACGGAAAGGCATTGAGGTTGACAAAGCTAAAATAGATGTCATTCATAACCTTCCTCATCCCAAATGCGTCAAAGATATACGATCTTTTCTTGGCCATGCAGGCTTTTACTGGAGATTCATTAAGGACTTTAGCAAAATTGCTAGACCTTTAACTCTTCTCTTGGCCAAGGACACAACCTTTCACTTTAACTCGGATTGTGAGGATGCATTTAACTCACTTAAAAACTCTCTCACTACAGCCCCGTTTTATCATCTCCAGATTGGAACCATCCGTTTGAGCTTATGTGTGATGCATCAGATTTTGCAGTTGGTGCAGTCTTAGGACAACGCATTGAAAAGACGCCACACGTGATTTATTATGCAAGTAAGACCCTGAATGATGCTCAAATTAATTATACAATTACCGAGAAAGAACTCTTGGCAGTTGTATTCGCATTAGAAAAATTCAGGCCTTACTTGATTGGCTCACTTATTGTTGTGTACACTGACCACTCCGTCTTGAAACATCTTTTAGCGAAGAAGGATGCTAAAAGTAGGTTAATACGTTGGATCCTTCTATTACAAGAATTTGATCTTGTTATTAAAGATAAAAAAGGATGTGAAAAAGTAGTAGCCGACCATCTGTCGTGCATCTCTTCTTCACCTGTGACCCTGCCGATCAATGATTCTTTTCCGGACGAACAACTCTTGAATGTATCCGACGAACCTTAGTTCGGGGATACTGTGAATTATCTTGCTGCGGGACTTATTCCCCGCGAATGGTCGAAACAGGACAAATATCGATTTCTATCCCAAGTAAAACACTTTTACTGGGATGAACCCTATCTGTTTAAGTATTGTCCTGACCAGATCATTCGCAGATGTGTCCCTAATGATGAATTCAGGAGTGTTCTATCTTTTTGTCATGATCAGGCATGTGGGGGTCATTTCGGTCCTCGAAAGACGGCAGAAAAGGTTTTGCAATGCGGTTTTTATTGGCCGGTTTTATTCAAAGATGCATTTGATCATTGCAAAACCTTTGCACAGTGTCAACATACGGGTAGGATTTCCCGAAGAAATGAGATGCCACTTCAACCCATCTAAATGGTTGAAATTTTCGACGTTTGGGGTATTGATTTTATGGTTCCTTTTCCCAACTCTTTTGGGAATTTGTACATATTGCTTGCGGTTGATTACGTCTCGAAATGGATGGAAGCTATTCCTTGTCGCACTAATGACAAAAAGGTTGTCATTAGGTTCCTTGAAGAGAATATCTTTTCGCTGTTTGGACACCCTCACGCTATCATTAGTGATAACGGGACGCATTTCTATAAATAGTCTTTCGAGACTTTAATGCGGAAATATGCAATCAACCACAAACTTTCCACACCCTATCATCCCCAAACGAGCGGGCAAGCTGAGGTTTCAAACAGACAAATCAAACAAATTTTGGAGAAAACTGTTTCTAAAATTCGAAAAGATTGGTCAACCAAATTGACGGATGCTCTTTGGGCGTTCCGAACTGCATATAAAAACGATTTAGGTATGTCTCCTTACAGACTAGTGTTTGGAAAGGCTTGTCACCTTCCGGTCGAGATTGAACACAAAGCAATGTGGGCCATTAGAGAACTTAACTTTGACTTAAATCAAACCTGCAACTTTCGGAAGCTGCAATTAAACGAGCTAAGCGAACTCCACGATGAAGCTTATGATATGCTGTGATAGTAAAGAATCGGACTAAGGTATTTCACGATAAAAATATTTTGAGAAAAACTTTTACACCTGGTCAACAAGTCCTTCTTTATGATTCACGTCTCCATCTTCATGCGGGTAAGCTACGATCTCGGTGGAAAGGACCTTTTGTTGTGCGGTATGTATACCCGCACGGGGCAATTGAGGTTGAAAATATTGAAAACGGTACAATTTTCAAAGCAAATGGACATAGATTAAAACCGTATTTTTCCACTGACCCCACGGAGGAGCTCCTGTTTTTACAGGAGCCACTTTATCTTGATTAAAATTCCTCCGTCTCACCTTCATGTCTTGTAAAATACTGTATCATCTTTAGAATGGAGGTGAGTGAAAAGAATAAGTTTGGGGGAGATTTTCATGTCCATATATTATTGCCCCCGTTAATAAATTCCCTCCCAAGTCTACAGGTTTCTGAAGATTTAACAGATGGCAACAGTGAGGATACTGTTGTAAACAGGTTTGGGGGGGTTGTGCTTATTTACGCATCACTTTGTATCATACTTTGCATAAGCACAAAACATATATAAAAAACACATTTAATATATAATTTTATAATAAAAGATTAGATAGTGAAAAATTACATCTAAAAGATTAGAAAAATTTAAGAAAACCGAGAAAGTTAGAAGTTTTCTTAAACGAACTAGTAATAAGTAGTTATGAGCCGTTGTCCCAAGGGTTAGTAAGATGAAAGAATTCATTAATCTGAGGATAAAAATAAGTCTGAAAAATAGTTCCTATTCTGGAAGCCAAACATTTGAACGTTGATACCCTACTATACGCACTTACACACGTCTTGAAACTCGGGATAGTAGAGAATACCTTGAAATGCTCTTGTCTAAAAACCAAAGTATGAAGGAAATTATAAATGAATAAAATATAAAATGCTGTAGAAAAATAAACATTGGTTTTGTAATCTCCAAGGCAGCAATAAAAAAATATAGCGAGGGTACTTCATCACCTAGTGCCTTAGACCAACTGGTTTGGGAGTCACTGCTAAGCCTTAGGTGTTGCAAGACGAGGAAAATGCTATTTACGCCTAATCAGCAAACACATGAGTAATCGGTCGGTTAGTACCTCAAGAAGTATTAACGGTCGCATGAAAAATGTGTGAGTAAATCCATCCAAATTATTCACCAACTAAAAAGTACTGAGGTAGATGGACAAGAGTATGATAGCTTGAATTGAATTCTCCGAGTATAGGGATGTCTTTTACACACAAGTAGGGGTATATGATCGGTGTTTGGAAGAAAGGTAGGAATGAAGAATAAAGGCGATGTTTTATTGAGGGATAATGTGATTTCTAACATCTTTTCATGACTATTAAGATAGGGCTCATAACAACCGAAAAGCTAGTATAGTTGGAAACTCTAATTTTCGAAGTTTTTTTTTACAATTCTGATCTTTACATGTAACTTTCACGGTCTTCCTTTTATTATAAGATTTTGTGGGTGTAATCCGCTGAAAACCCTCAGGAGACAACACTCCTCCTACTAGGGACACCTAGAGGTTTAAAGGATTGTTGCACGTGCTCAGTGCAATCGTGTTGCCTACGAAAGTGTGCTAGTTAGTTTTTCTTTTTCTTATATTTTCTCCTTCTCTTGAATAAAACAAGTTTGCTCGAGACAACTAAAATTAAGTTGGGGGAATTTGATCAGTCGAAAATATTTCATTCTTAACACATCAATTTCCCTACTCTTTCTAATCATCTAAAGGTGTTTGGTATAAATATAGCACATATTAGCAATTCGTTTGCAAAATATCAAATAACATGTGTTATACATTATAACCGGCATTGTGAGGGAAATTGTGTGTTTATTACTACATACATGATCTTTGTATATTTAAACACTTGTCTCGAGATTCTGTGCAGGAAATTCCCCAGGTTAAAGAGCCGGAATCACAAAAGTGTTGATAAAACACATCAAGTCCAAGACTTGAGATCTGGCAGTAAACTAGAAAGAACTATAAGATTCCAGACATCAGGAAACAACCCTAAAGCCAACACTAGAATACCCTGAAGATTTGAAGCATTAAGTCCACTATATGGCCGCGGATACGCGGCCGAGTCAGGCCTATCCGCCGTGGATCCGCGGCCGACTCGTCGGCGATTGGTACTTTTTCCCGAGGCTCTCTTTTAACGGCCAAACTTCTTTAAGACGCTTCAAAGTCCCTAGAAATCTCCAGAAGCTTCTCTACAACAGCCAATCTTCTAGCGTAAGCTTGGTACGTACCTAGCTTCCAATGCAAGCCTCATAACAACTAAGCTTCTAGGAGAAGATAAGGAAAAAAAACTATAAAAGGGGACCTAGGGCTTCATTACAATGGTTGTTGTTCATTAATTTTGGGGGTTCAATAATTTCATACACAAGTTGAGTGACACAACTTGTGATCCAATCCAAACCCTAACCCAAATCCAATTCCAAAGCCAAATCAAGATTCATCGAGAACAAATCAAGAAAGCAAATGAAGATCCTTTGAAGCAACGCCGATCATCATCCGAGCAAGAGATCCACGACGATCCACGACTCAAGAAGATCTATGCGAAGCTAATTTTGGCGGATCTAGTTACCTCCTCAAATCTTGTAACCTCGACTTGAGTGAATTGTACCTAATCGTCGATTAATAAAGGTGAAAATTATAAATCTTGCTTTTCTTTACATTCTTGCATTATGAAGATTTATCGATTCTTGATTCTTTCCTTTTTCATGATGTGTGAGTGAAATCTCCGCTTGTAGCAGAATCGAGAGAATAGGTAGATGATGATGATGAAATCCTTGAACGATTTTTAAGTCTTATGAGTTTTGTAAACTTTAGGAAATTGAATCAACGAAGACCTAATTTGAGCGAGATCGCTTTCTTGAATGTTTTCGCTCCAAATTAGAGATCAACGATCGGTGATTTAATTTGCTAGAGGCTACAATTTGAATGATAATCAATGAAAGGACAAGGGATGGTGAAGGAGAAACCCTAGTTTCTTTAATAGATCCCTAAATCTCGTTGATCATCATCGATCTAGCAACAAATTCTCAATAGATAAGAATTCGTAATCATTAGTATTCATCATCACTATCAATTTGATCGATTCCTACAAACTACTTTACAAATCTTGAGAATTCAATTAGTTTGGACATTTTCTTGATCTTTATTAATTCTTGATACTAGATCTAATTTCTTTATGTTTCTTGAAACAAAACCTCACAAATCTTGAATATTTTCTTTTATATTTTCTTTTCAACTCAATTAAAACGATTTCGAACAAACACAATCTCTGTGGACGATCCGCTCTCGCTAACGAACCTACAATAGACACCGTTAATTGATTGCGGTTTATAAATTTCTTTGGTTGTGATCTTTTACACTTTTCAAAACACGACACATGAAATGATCAATCAAGAGTTGTGAGCTTCTTTCATCAACTATTCCCGAACAGGACCTTGTGGTACGCACAATCTGTTTCCGTATCTTAAAGATCCGTCTTCGTGGATGATGAAGTCTGTTCTATGTCCACTTTCTACTTGTTCTCTGATCTTTTCCAATTTGGCATCACTTGCTTGAGCTGTTTTGATCTGATTGACAATAGTAGACTAAACTTGTAAGTTCATCAACTCTGAAGTATTACCTGGCATAACCACTTCAATCTCCATCTTGTGCAAATCTTGCTGTAGCTTCTACTGTGCGGTGAGATTCATTGATAACGGCTGGCGACTAAGTGCATCAGGAACTACATTCACCTTCCCTGGATGATATTGTATGTTGATGTCAAAGTCCGCCATAAGTTATAGCCATCTTCTCTGCAGCATATTCAGCTCTTTCTGAGTAAACACATATTTCAGACTTTTGTGGTCTGTGTATATATCTACCCGTTCTCCAAGAAGATAATGACGCCAAATCTTCAGTGCAAATATAAAGGCCGCCAACTCCAGATCATGCGTTGGATAATTACGCTCATGAATCTTCTACTGTTTCGATGCATAAGCTACAACTTTTCCATACGGTGTCGAACACATCCTAATCTCTTACCGGATGTATCACAATGCACAACAAAACCTCCAGATTGGTCCGGTATTACGAGAATAGGTGCTGATGTCAATCTTGACTTGAGTTCTACAAAAGCCTGTCCGCATGCTTCTGACCACACAAATACTTCATCTTTACGTGTGAGCTTGGCCAGGGGTGTTACAATCTTCAAAAAGCCTTCTATGAATCTTCGGTAGTATCCCGCTAATCTCAAAAAACTTCGAATGTTTTTCACTGTCTTTGTTGTCGGCCATTCGCTTACTGCTCATACTTTAGCTGGATCTATTGGGATTCCTTTACCCGAAACGATATGTCCGAGAAATCCGACTTGATCTAGCCAAAATTCGCACTTGTTGTACTTAGCATAGAGTTGATGCTGTCGCAAAGTCTCCAGGACAATTCGTAAATGTTCAGCGTGCTCTTTCCGATTTTTTGAATACACCAAGATATCGTCAAAATGACAACGAACCTGTCTAGGTACTCTCGGAAAACTTGGTTCATTAGATTCATAAATATAACCAGTGCATTGGTCACTCCAAATGGCATCACGAGAAACTTGTAATGACCATAGCGAGTCTTGAATGCAGTCTGCGGAATATTAGACTCTTTGACCTTCACCTGATGATAACCCGAATGAATATCTAATTTTGAGAAAACGCAAGACCCACTTAGCTAATCGAACAGATCGTCGATTCGTGTCACGCCCTGCTTCCCGGTGTACGGATAAGGAGACGCGACGAGGCACGTGACGTATTTACTCAGAAGTAAACACGTTAAGCGTAAATAAGCAATATAATATAAATGTACACAAGAAAGACATGAGATGTAAATGAACAACAATTTTTTATTTATTAAATATTCTTTACAATACAACTGAAAAGTAAGTACAATGTGGAAAGAAATGCCTAAACAATGGCATGAATTAAAAGTAAAGTATATACAGTGACTATAGCTCGGGGTCCTCAATAAACTGCTCCAAGTCTTCCTGGCTGGGCTCGATCTCCAGAGAGTCGGGTCCTCCTGACAATATTCCAAAGAAAGAATAGAAAATGAATGTTGTCAGCGAACAATCGCTCGGTAAGTCCTAAAGAAATAGAATAGACAGATAAGAGAATATAACTGGTATATGTTTGTTTGTTATGTTAACGTAGTTGTTTGTAGCTTGGTACAGAATGTGCCAGTGTATACGAGAGGAGTCTAACTTGCTCCGTGGATTAAGGTATAAGGAGTACAAGGCCCCGTTAAAACCCACGGGACAACGGCTACGGATGTTCAGGTTAGGTGTATTAAAGTGACCATCATCGTGCCACTATTAACACATTCCGTACCAGTCTACCCCTTTAAAAACCCCGTAAATGAATATTGTATTGTTTGTAAGGATTTGTTGTATAAGACTTGCCGAAACTATGATATCAGTTGTTCATGTAAACGGATCAGATGTAAACGGATAGTTATGTAATCAAGTCAATATATATTCATGGTTCGGTCCAGTCGAGTCATGTTGATATTTGATAGTATTATGGTATTCATGTTCAAGTTCCAGTATATATGGATTCATGATGTATTGGAGTTATATTTGAATTGTATGTAGATTAGAATTGTATCAGATTAGACCGAGACTCTTTCTGAGTCAGATACTTTAACAGAATTTGATTCCTGAATTAGGTTTTGGAGTTATCGGTAACTGCTGCACACGGACGGCAGGATTTGTGAATTTTTCCAAGTCAATTACCATTGATAAACCCGTTTTAGTTTCCTACCTTAAATAGGCAAGCACCCACTTTCTCCGGCTCTCCGAGGCTCAAGAGAATTGGTCCCTCTTAAACCTATATTTACTAGGGTCCTTATTGTAAATTAATAAACTTGAGGGGGTTTTATGAAAAATAGTTTTGATAAACTTTCAAAATAAACCTCAAGCATTTATTTATCGTATTTAGGGTTTTCATGGATGTAGATTTTAAAAGTGAGGTATTCTAGTGAATAAATACCTAGCTTTAATAATATATGGTATTTTTGTGTAAATTGGAATTGTATGGATTGATAAAGGTATTTTCTTGAAACTTATGATTCTTTTCTTTTATTTAGAAAACATGGAATTTATTATATATTTAAAATAGATGGTTTGATAATATTATATATATAATTATTAAAAATAAATTTTATTTATTAAATAGAAATTCACGTTTTTCTTAAAAATTGTATTAAAATTCCATCGAGATCGGATGCTCCGTGAGGAGGCCTGCATCTTGCTCTACTAGTTCCGAGGATGTGCGATAACCCGCACCATCCAAATTAGGTTCCCCAAAATGAATTGTAGAAGCTTAATTGCAAGGAATTTAATTATACAATGTTAAAGAATACGGTTTTATTAGTTTAAGATATTTTATTGTAAAATTGTATTTATCCCACAAAAATATTGTTCTAAACCATCATGCTATATCATGATGAGTGTTGTGATGAGGTAGGTCATTTTCTCGTGAGTTTTCTAAAGGTAATATGAACAAATATGATGAAATGGTACCGTAAGTAAACTTTGTGGTATTTAACCGTAAAATTAAAATAAAAGTTGTATAATATTGTATTTTGAATTGAAACTTGTTCTGAATGTTTGTTTTAAGATTACTAAACAAGTTATAACAACATGGATGTTTGGTTATTAAGAAAAGTTGTGTTTTTAACAAAATTAGAATCGGAAGTCGGAATAACTCCGCTTCCGATGAGTTTTGAGAAAAGAACTTTTTAAGTCAATAAGAGGGAAGAGGAGAGGGGACTCACTGGATTAGATGAGAGAGGGGAGGTAAAGAAAGAGTTTGAGAGCTTCGTGCAGTCGCGGTGTCGCCGGATTTTTCTCGAGTCATCGCCGGAAGATGACCTTGGGCTAACTCCACTTGTACAACTAAATTGACTTGGAAAAGTTTGAGAGTTTTGATGATTGATTTCAAAATAGAGAGGGCTAGGGTGTGGGATGGTATTTATAGGATAGAATTATGGTTTGGGGAATTAAAAATGCATTAAAATGGATTAAAGAGGTGGATTTAATCTCTCTGTAAATTTACAGAGAAATCAAACAACAGAGGAGTGGTGGGGGAGGCCAAAGGGTGTTAGGGAAAAATTTGAGACCATTCCCCATGGAGGGGCCCGGCGGCGCCGGCCCAAATGCCTCTCTCGCCGATCGATTGGAAGGGGTGGGGCTTGGATTGGTGCCACGTGACGGGGTCTGTTCATATAATAATTTCCACATGTTTGATTTCTGAGACTTTTTATTTTTACGTGTATTGCACGCGTAAACTTTTGGGCTTCCAAAAAGTTTAAAAGAAAAATCATTAAAAACAATATATGGCTGGGGGGATTTGAACACAGGGGCTACGTTACAGCAGTGCAAGGCTTTATCAGTGAGCTACAGGTCTTTCTTGCTATCCTTAAACAAATTAAATACTTATAGCATTCTCAGGGTTGCAAATACTCCATTAACTTTAAACAAATTTCTGTACATTAAAAACAGAGTCGTTACATTCTACCCTCCTTATAAAAATTTCGTCCTCGAAATTTACAATTATTTAAGAACTAATTTACAAACAAGTAAGGGTATCTTGCCCGCATGTCGTCTTCTCTTTCCCATGTTAATTCTCCTGGTGAATCTTTTCTCCACATCACCCGAACCAGGTTTACTTCCTTGTTCCAAAGTGATTTTACCTTTCTGTCCACGATCTCAATGGGTTGTTGCTCACAAGATAAATCCGTCTGTACAGTGAGCTCGGAATGATTAAGGATATGACTGGGGTCGCTCACATATCTTCGGAGTTGGGATATGTAGAACACGTTGTGCACTCCTTCCAATGAGGGTAGAAGTGCCAAGCGATATGCCACTTCTCCGACTCGTTCGAGTATGTCGAACAATCCAATGTACCTCGGACTTAGCTTACCCCTCTTTCCAAAACGAATCACTCCACGGTTTGGAAAGATCTTTAGAAAGACATGATCGCCTGGTTGGAACTCCAAGTGTCGGCGCTTTGCATCTGTCCAGTGTTTCTGTCAGTCTTGGGCTATGTGCATTCGTTCTCTGATAGTACGAACTACATCTACAGTCGCCACTATCATCTCAGGTCCAAGGAGTTCCCTATCTCCGATATCGTCCCAACTTAATGGTGAAAGACACTTCTTTCCATAGAGCACTGCAAAGGGTGCCATTCCAATACTCGCTTGGTAGCTGTTGTTGTATGAAAACTCCACAAGATGTAGGCGATCTTCCCACGATCCTCCAAAGTATAGCATACAAGCTCTTACCATATCTTCAAGGATCTGAATCGTTCGTTCAGACTGTCCATCTGTTTGTGGATGGTAAGCTGTGCTAAAGTTCAGACTCGTTCCCAAGTTAGCTTGCAGACTCTGCCAAAATTACGATCGGAATCTGGTGTCACGATCGGAAACAATGAAAATAGGTACTCCATGTAATCTCACGATCTCCTGCATGAGTTCACGGGTATCAGAAATAGTACACTATGAAGAGTTAAATCTTACTTAGATTCAGACTTACTTCCATGTACTTCTTTGCTAGTGTCTCAGTAAATTGGCCAACTCGAAATGGGATGAAGTGAATCGACTTTGTGAGTCGATCCACAATAACCCATACTGCATCATTACCTTTTGTGCTGTGAGGAAGAGCGGTCACAAAATCCATGGTAATATGTTTCCACTTCCATTCTGGGATAGGTAACGGTTGAAGTAGACCGGCAGTCCTGTAATGTTCAGCTTTTACTTGCTGACACACCAAGCATTTGGCTATACTTCTGGCTACTTCACGCTTCATTCTATGTCACCTATAATGTTGACATAGATCTTTGTACATCTTTGTACCACCAGGGTGTACTGAATATAGAGAGCTGTGAGCTTCTTTTATTAACTCTTCCCGAACAGGACCTTGTGGTACGCACAATCTACTTCCGTATCTCAAAGATCCGTTTTCATGGATGATGAAGTCTATTCTAAGTCCACTTTCTATTTGGTCTCTAATCTTTTGCAACTTGGCATCACTTGCTTGAGCTGCTTTGATCTGATTGACAATAGTAGACTAAACTTGTAAGTTCATCAACTCTGAAGTATTACCTAGCATAACCACTTCAATCTCCATCCTGTGCAAATCTTGCTGAAGTTTCCACTGTGCGGTGAGATTCATTGATAGTGGTTGGCGACTAAGTGCATCAGGAACTACATTCACCTTCCCTGGATGATATTGTAGGTTGATGTTGAAGTCTGCCATAAGTTCTAACCATCTTCTCTGCCGCATATTCAGTTCTTTCTAAGTAAACACATACTTCAGACTTTTGTGGTATGTGTATATATCTACCCGTTCTCCAAGAAGATAATGACGTCAAATCTTCAGTGCAAATATAACTGCTGCCAACTCTAGATCATGCGTCGGATAGTTGCGCTCATGAACCTTCAGCTGCCTTGATGCATAAGCTACAATTTTACCGTGCTTATGTAGAACACATCCTAATCTCTTACCGGATGTATTGCAATGCACTACGAAACCTCCAGATTGGTCTGGTATGACGAGAATAGGTGCTGATGTCAATCTTGACTTGAGTTCTACGAAAACTTGTCCGTATGCTTCTGACCACACGAATTCTTCATCTTTACGTGTGAGCTTGGTCAGGGGTGTTGCAATCTTTGAAAAGGCTTCAATAAATCTTCGATAGTATCCTGCTAATCCCAAGAAACTTCGAATTTCCTTCACTGTCTTTGGTGTCGGCCATTCGCTTACTGCTGATATTTTAGCTGGATCCACAGAGATTTCTTTGCCTGAAACATATGTCCGAGAAATCCGACTTTTTCTAACCCAAACTCGCACTTGCTGTACTTGGCATAGAGTTGATGCTGTCGTAAAGTCTCCAGGACAATCCTCAAATGTTCAGCATGCTCTTTCCGATTCTTCGAATATACCATGATGTCGTCGATGAATATAACAACGAACCTGTCTAGGTACTCTCGGAAAACTTGATTCATCAGGTTCATAAATATGGCTGGTGCATTGGTCACTTCAAATGGCATCATAAAAAACTCATAATGACCATAGCGAGTCCTGAATGCCGTCTTCGGAATATCAGACTCTTTGACCTTCACCTGATGATAACCCAAACGAAGATCTAACTTTGAGAAAACGCAAAACCCACTTAGCCGATCGAATAGTTCGTCGGTTCGTGGTAGTGGATACTTGTTCTTTATCGTGACTTCGTTCAAAGCTCTGTAATCAATGCACATTCTGTATGAACCTTCCTTCTTCTTCATAAGCAAAAATGGAGATCCCCAACTTGAAGTACTTGGACGAGTCCATCCTTTCTACAGAAGTTCATCCATCTGAGTACGGATCTCCTTCAAACCTTATGGACTTACGCGATATGGTGCTTTGATCGCCGGTTGTGCACCAGGTACTAAGTCAATACTGAATTTAAGAGCTCGATCGGGAGGCAAACCTGATATATCATCAGAAAATACATCTTCGAACTCTCAAACTATCTCTGGCTTCGATTCTTCGGCTTGTGTTGTTGCAATCATTACTTTCCTCGGTTTTTCTTTGTATGTGCTAGGCTCCAGGGTACGGGCTCCACTTTTGAAATAAAAGACCGGATGCTCTGGAATCTCGAACACCACTCTCCTTTGACGACAGTTGATAGTAGCGTAGAAAGTTCCTAGCCAATCCATACCCAAAACTACATCGAAGTTCGGTATGTCCAGCACCTTGAAGTCAACATAAAATTCTCTGCTGCAGACGACTACTGGACACAGGTCGTATCCCATTGTTTCCTTTAGAACGCTGTTCCCTGAACTGACATTCCAGCTGGATACGAGCGGTTTAACTGGAATTGTATGAGTTCGGACGAACCGTTGCGACATAAGGCAATGAGATGCTCCGGTATTGAAGAGTGCTAGTGCAAGGAGTGAGGTTACTAAGATTGTACCTAAGTTATGTAGAATATGTTTAGGTATAGGAAAAGATATTTTGATATGTATAAAGATTGAAAGAAAGTTTGAAAGAAAGGAGTTACCAGTGATGACTTGGCCAGTGGCTTCAGCTTCTTCCACAGTCATTGTGAAATCCTATCGCCTTGGTACATTCCTCCTTACCGGGGGAGCATTTCTCTGTCCGTTCCTCTGTCCTTGATGTAGGTTCCTTTGTGCTTGATGGAACTGACGAGGAGAAGGTGCAGTATGTCCACGAGGAGGTGGAGCTGGGAGAGCAAGACAAGGCGCAGGTGCCTGGATAGTTGGTCGCTGCAGATAGGTGATTGCTGGTCTGGGTGCAGTATTCTGATTGAGTCTGTGAGGACAAGACCCAATATCATGTGTGGATGAGCCACCGACTAAACAGAGGTGATTAGCACGCCTACAATCCTTTGCCAGGTGTCCATTCCTTTTGCAATAAAAGCAGAAATCTAGATTTGGGCTGGTTGAATGGTACTCCCGGTCTCCTGGGTACAAACGGTGGATTAGAAGAGGCTCCTCCTGCTATCTGAGTAGCAGGGCGCTTCATCCCGGCAGATTGAGGTCTGCCCTTCTTCTTCACCACTGCCTCATATCTTTGGGCAGCCTTCAAAGCTAGGTCATAGGTTGGGAAATCCCCTGTAGCTAAAGCAGCTTGGATCTCCTGGTCCAACCCTTGCTGAAATTGTTTGACCCTGATCTCAGCAGTCGGTATGAACCTGTTACGGTCTTGTGTTAGCTGTGTAGTATGTGATAAAGAAAATTCGAATATTTAAGACATATCTTATATCTTACCTGCTCAACATGGTGAATTCGGGGTCATACTCATCCACAGATTTGGTCCATATCGAACCCTGTTGCAAGTGGATGAATTGCTGCTCCGTGTCGAATCGGACAGTCTCGGGAAAATATTTCGCGTCGAACATCTCGCGAAAAATCCTCCATTCGATCGGCCGGGCAAGACGGCTTTCTTCCGCCTTCCACTAAACTCGAGCATTATTGGTAAGTTGCAGCTTTGCAACCCTTACTCAAGCAATGTCTGGTACTTGTGCTGCTGCCAAATCTTCTTCGATCGACTGAACCCATTCTTCAGCTTCCAAGGGGCTCTCTTTCCCAGAGAATTGCTTCGAATGCAGTGCCCGGAATTGCTTCACTCTAGGTGCCTCAGCTTCTGGGCTGTGTAGAAGTATAGAAGTCTGCTGCTGTTGTCCCCCCAAGAGGCTCTTAATTGCCTCAAGCAATACCGTCTGCTCGTTGATAGGAGATGCTACGGTAAGTGTAAGTGGTAGAGGAGGTGGTGTGGTGTTGCCATTGGCGTTCGTGCTCGTATTGTTCGGGGAATCCATAACCTTGAAAGAAAGAAAAATTGGGTTATGATAGATTCAAGGAATAGGAAATGTAAAGAATGTTTTAGTTCCTGATTCTTGTGATATATTGCTTAAGTTTTCATGCAGAACTGACCCTGCATGGTATGACTTCATGCAGAACTGATCTGTATGGGCCGCCAACAAAACCTGTCACGCCCCGCTTCCCAATGTATGGATAAGGAGACGCGACGAGGCACACGACGTATTTACTCAGAAGTAAACACGTTAACCGTAAATAAGCAATATAATATAAATGTACACAAGAAAGACATGAGATGTAAATGAACAACAACTTTTTATTTATTAAACATTCTTTACAATACAACTGAAAAGTAAGTACTATGTGGAAAGCAATGCCTAAACAATGTTATGAACTGAAAGTAAAGTATATACAAATGACTAGAGCTTGAGGTTCTTAATAAACTGCTCCAAGTCTTCCTGGCTGGGCTCGATCTCCAGAGAGTCGGGTCCTCCTGACAACATTCCAAAGAAAGAATAGGAAAAGGAACGTCGTCAGCGAACAATCGCACGATAAGTCCCAAAAAAATAGAATAGACAGATAAGAGAATATAACTAGTATATGTCTGTTTGTTATGTTAACGTGGTTATTTGTACCTTGGTACAGAATGTGCCAGTGTATACGAGAGGAGTCCAACTTGCTCCGTGGACTAAGGTATAAGGAGTACATGGCCCCGTCAAAATCCACGGGACAACGGCAACGGATGTTCAGGTTAGGTGTATTAAAATGACCATCATCATGCCACTTTTAACACATTTCGTACCAGTCTACCCATTTAAAAACCCCGTAAATGAATATTGTATTGTTTGTAAGGATTTGTTGTATAAGACTTGCCAAAACCATGATATCAGTTGTTCATGTAAACAGATCGGATGTAAACGGATAGTCATGTAATCAAGTCAATATATATCTATAGTTCGGTCCAGTCGAGTCTTGTTGATATTTGATAGTATTCTGGTATTCATGTTCAAGTTCCAGTATATATGGATTCATGATATATTGGAGTTATATTTGAATTGTATGTAGATTGAAATTGTATTCAGATTAGACTGAGACTCTGTCCGAGTCAGACACTTTAACAGAATTTGATTCCTGAATTAGGTTTTGGAGTTATCGGTAACTGCTGCACACGGACGGCAGGATTTGTGACTTTTTCCAAGTCAATTACCATTGATAAACCCGTTTTAGTTTCCTACCTTAAATAGGCAAGCACCCACTTTCTCCGGCTCCCCGAGGCTCAAGAGAATTGGTCCCGCTTAAACCTATATTTACTAGGGTACTTATTGTAAATTAATAAACTTGACGCGGTTTTATGAAAAATGGTTTTGATAAACTTTCAAAATAAACCTCAAGCATTTATTTATCGTATTTAGGGTTTTCATGGATGTAGATTTTAAAAGTGAGGTATTCTAGTGAATAAATACCTAGCTTTAATAATATATGGTATTTTTGTGTAAATTGGAATTGTATGGATTGATAAAGGTATTTTCTTGAAACTTGTGATTCTTTTATTTTATTTAGAAAACATGGAATTTATTATATATTTAAAATAGATGGTTTGATAATATTATATATATAATTATTAAAAATAAATTTTATCTATTAAATAGAAATTCACGTTTTTCTTAAAAATTGTATTAAAAATTCCATTGAAATCGGATGCTCCGTGAGAAGGTCTGCATCTCGCACTACTAGTTCCGAGAATGTGCGATAACCCGCACCATCCAAACCGGGTTCCCCGAAAGAGGTTGTAGAGGCTTAATTGCAAGGATTTTAATTAAAACAATCTTAAATAATACGGTTTTATTAGTTTAAAGTATTTTATTGTAAAATTGTATTTATCCCATAAAAATATTGTTCCGAAAGCCATCGTGCTATGTCATGATGAGTGTTGTGATGAGGTAGGTCATTATCTCGTGGGTTTTCTAACGGTAATATGAGCAAATATGATGAAATGATGCCGCAAGTAAACTTTGTGGTATTTAACCGTAAAATTAAAATAAAAGTTGTATAACATTGTATTTTGAATTGAAACTTGTTCTAAATGGTTGTTTTAAGATTACTAAACAAGTTATAACAATATGGATGTTTGGTTATTAAGAAAAGTTGTGCTTTTAACAAAATTAGAATCGGAAGTCGGAATAACTCCGCTTCCGATGAGTTTTGAGAATAGAACTTTTTAAGTCAATAAGAGGGAAAAGGAGAGGGGACTTACTGGATTAGATGAGAGAAGGGAGGTAGAGAAAGAGTTTGAGAGCTTCGTGGAGTCGCGGTGTCGCCGGATTTGTCCCAGTCGTCGCCGGAAGATGACCTTGGGCTAACTCCACTTGTACAACTAAATTGACTTGGAAAAATTTGAGAGTTTTGATAATAGATTTCATAATAGAGAGGGCTAGAGTGTGAGATGGTATTTATAGGATAGAATTAGGGTTTAGGGAATTAAAAATGCATTAAAATGGATTAAAGAGGTGAATTTAATCTCTCTGTAAATTTACAGAGAAATCAAACAACAAAGGAGTAGTGGAGGGAGGCCAAGGGGTGTTGGGGATAAATTTGGGAGCATTCCCTATGGGGGGCCCGGTGGCGCCGGCCCAAATTCCTCTCTCGCTGGTCGATTGGTGGGGTTGAGGCTTGGATTGGTGCCACGTGTCGGGGTCTGTTCATATAATAATTTCCACATGTTTGATTTATGAGACTTCATTTTTACGTGTATTACACGTGTAAAATTTTGGGCTTCCAAAATGTTTAAGAAAAATCATTAAAAATAATATGTGGCTCGAAGTGTAACAACTCCAATTTCAATGCACATAAAAATTGTTTAAAAGTTAATGTACAATTGGGGTACTTGCAATCCTGTGAATGCTATAAGAATTTGTTTTGCTTTATAACAGCAAGAAGGAGCTTGTAGTTCACCGGTAAGGCCTTGCTCTGCTGGGACATAGCACCAGAGTTCAAATCCCATCAGCCACATTATCTTTTTATTTATTTTTCTTTTAATCTTTTAGTAGCCTAAGAGTTTTTACGTGCACTGCACGTAAAATGAAGAGTCACACTTAAAACAAACAGGTGCAAATTAGTATTCAGACCGACTTGGACACGTGGCAGAGATCCGAGCCCCACCCCAATGTTTGGACCGGCGAGATTCAAGTATAGGACAACGCCGCCGGTTTTTGTTGGCCCAAACCCAAATTTTTTTGAAAACCTTAGACCCTTGGACTACCCCCTTAACTCCGGTATTGTTTATTTTCTCTGCACATTTACAGAGAATAATAAAACCCCTTTAAATCCCATTTTAATGCAAATTTTAATGCATTTTTCATCACCTCTAAACCTTAATTTTCCATATAAATACCCACTCCATTTTACACCCCTCTCACTCAGAATTCTATTACAAAAACTATACAAATTCTCAAGCACTTTTGTGTACAAGTGGAGTTAGTGAAGGGCAAAGCTCCAACAAACTTTCAAGGAGATTCCGGCGACGAAACGACGTCCCAAAACCTTCTTTAGGACCCCCTCTCTCCTCTAGTCCAACAAGACAGTAAGTCCCCTCTCCCGTCTCTTCTTATTCTATAAAAATATTCATTTCTAAAACCCGACGAAAGCGGAGTTAATCCGACTTCCGATTCGGTTTTTCTTCAAAACTCAACTTTTCTTAATCCAGAACATACCATACTCTTACATATTGTTTATCGAACATTAATAAATCTATTAAAACAAGTTTCACCTTAAAAGAGTCATTTTTGTAACTTTTATTGCACTTTTTCAGAAAAATACCATATACTTACAATTCGACATAATAATTTTATTCCTTACTATACTTTTAGATAGTTCACGAGAAAATGACTTAGCTCATCACAACACACATCTCTATCATAGCACGATGAATTTTGGGACAATAGAATACGGGAAAATACGATTTTACAAATAAATATCATCAACTTATAAAACCCTTTTCTTTAAAAAGATGTATTAAACATTTCCATGCAATTGCGCCTCTACAATCCATTTTAGGGACCCCGTTTAGGATGGTGCGGATTCTCGCACATCCTCGAGCTTAGTAGAGCGAGATGCAGACCTCCGCAATAAGCATTCGATCTCGATGAAATTTTTATACATTTTTCTTTAGAAAATGAGATTTCTACAAGAAAATAAATAAATTATTTTCATTAAATATATATATATATATTATCAAAATATCTATTTTAATTATATAAATATTCCAAGTTTTCTAAATCAAAGGAATCACTATTACATGAAAATACTATCTAAATACAACACAGGTACAATATTTCAAGAAAATACCATATACTATGAAATTAGGTTTTTACTCACTAGAAATTTCATATTTATAAAATATGCATCTATGGAAAGCCTAAAGACGATAATTAAATGCTTGAGGTGTATTTTGAAATTATGCCAAAACTATTTTTACATAAACCCCCTCAAGTTATACTAAATTACAATAAGGATCCTAGTAAACATAGGTTTAAGCGGGACCAGTCTCTTGAGCTTCAGGGAGCCGGAGATATGGGTGCTTGCCTATCTAAGGTAGACAACTTAACAAATGGTGTTATCAATACGGTAATTGTCTTGGAAAAAGACACAAATCCTGCCGTCCATGTGCAGCAGTTACCGATAACATCAAAATCTAATTCAGGACTTCAATATCCTTTCTAATTGTCTGACTTAGACTGAGTCTAAATATAATCAATCTGACTTGAATGTAATTCAAGTATAAAACCACATTTCAATATGAATCCATCTATTCAATCTATTCAATCTATACAACTTGACTGAACCGAACCATGGATATACTCCATTTATATGTTCATCCATTATATCCGTTCCATTACTGATGTCATGGTTTCGGCAAGTCATCCATTCTATACAATTATAATACAAGAAAATACAATACAAACAATACAATCAAGACATCGTGGGATTTATAAGGGGTAGATTGGTACGGAAGGTGTTAGAAGTGGCATGAGACTGTAACCATAAGACACCTAACCTGAATATCCATTGTCGTTGTACCATAGTTGAACGGTTCCTTATACTCCGTATATCTTAGTCTCCGGGATAGTGGGACTCCTTTCGTATACACTGGTATCTTCTGTACCAAACTATAAACAACAGCGTTAACAATATAATACAACTTTAAAAGTTACATTCTCCTTCTGTCTATTCTGTCTCTTCATACTTTTAGGATTTACCGAGCGATTGTTCGCTGACGACATTCATTTTCTTCTTCTTTTGGAATGTTGTCAGGTGGATCGGACCTTCTGGAGACAGAGCCCACCAGCGAGGACTTGGATCAGCTAGCCTTTGACCCGGAGCTTTAGTTTACTTGTATATTTCATTTTTATTTCTGTTATGCCATTGTTTAGGCATTGCTTTCAGTACATGTATTTTCATTTCAGTTGTATTGTAAAAAGAATGTTAATAAATAAAATTGATGTTCATTTACATCTTGTCTCTTGTGTATATTTTATTTTATATTGCTTAGATACACTTAGCGTGTTTACTTCTGAGTAAATACGCTGTGTGACCCGTCGCGTCCTCTGCCCGTACACTGGGAAGTGGGGCGTGACAGGAGGGATTTGAATATAGGGGCTACGTCACAGCAGTACAAGACTTTACCCGTGAGCTACAAGTGTTTTCTTGCTGTTCTTAAATAAATTAAATACTTATAGCATTCTCAGGGTTGCAAATACTCCATTAACTTTAAACAAATTTCTGTACATTAAAAACAGAGTCGTTACAATTCGCGGTAGTGGATACTTGTTCTTTATCGTGACTTCGTTCAGAACTCGGTAGTCAATGCACATTCTGTATGAACCTTCCTTCTTCTTCACAAGTAAAACTGGAGATCCCCAACTTGAAGTACTGGGATGAATCCATCCTTTCTTCATAAGTTCGTCCAATTGAGTACGGATCTCCTTCAATCCTTCTGGACTTAACCGGTATGGTGCTTTTATCACCGGTTGTGCACCAGGTACTAAGTCAATACTGAATTCAAGGGCTCGATCGGGAGGCAAACCTGAGATGTCTTCAGGAAATACGTCTTCGAACTCTCGAACTACCTCTGGCTTGTCTTCTTCCGCCTGAAGTGTAGCAACCACTGCCTTCTTTGGTTTAACTTTGTAAGTTCTAGGCTCTAGTGTATGGTCTCCACTCTTGAAATAAAAGACCAGATGATCTGGAATCTCGAACACTGCCCTCCTTTGACGACAGTCGATAGTAGCGTAAAAAGTTCCTAGCCAGTCCATACCCAAGACTACATCGAAGTTCGGTATGTCCAGCACCTTAAAGTCAGCATAAAATTCTCTGCTGCAGACGACCACTGGACACAGGTCGTATCCCAAAGTTGCCTTTAGAACGTTGTTCCCTAAACTGACATTCCAGCTGGATACGAGTGGTTTGACTGGAATCGCATGAGTTCGGACGAACCGTTGTGACATAAAGCAATGTGATACTCCAGTATCGAAGAGTGCTAGTGCAGGTAAGGAGGCTACTAAGATTGTACTTAAGTTGTGTGGGATATGTTTAGGTATAGAAAGAATATATGGATGTAAACAAGTACTGAATGGATTTGAAAGATAGAAAGTTACCAGTGATGACTTGGCCAGTGGCTTCAGCTTCTTCCACAGTCATTGTGAAAGCCTGTCGCCTAAGTATGTTCCTCCTTACTGGGGGAGCATTCATCTGTCCGTTCCTCTGTCCTTGAGGTAGGCTCTTTTGTGCATGATGGAACTGACGAGGAGGAGGTGCAGTAGGTCCATGAAGAGGTGGAGATGGGAGTGCAAGTCGAGGAGCAGGTGCCTGGATAGCTGGCCGTTGTAGATAAGTGATAGCTGGTCTGGAGGCTATATTCAGATTGAGTCTATGGGGACATGCACCAATGTCATGAGTGGACGAGCCGCATACTAAGCACAGGCCGTTTGCACGCCTGCAGTCTTTCACCAAGCGTCCATTTCTCCTGCAGTAGGTGCAAAAGTCTGGACTGGGCCGGTTAAAAGTTACTCCTGGTCTCCTTGGTACAAACGGTGGCCTGGAAGAGGGTCCTCCTGCCATCTGAGTAGCAGGGCGCTTCATACCGGCAGATTGAGGTCTGCCCTTCTTCTTTACAACTGCCTCATATCTTCGAGCAGCCTTCAAAGCAAGGTCGTGGGTTGGGAAATCCCCTGTAGCTAATGCGGCTTGGATCTCTGGGTCTAACCCTTGCTGAAATCGTGTAGCCCCGATCTCAGCAGTCGGTATGAGATGTGATGCGAACCTGTTATGGTTTTATGTTAGCTGTGTAGTATGTGATATTAGAAAATCGAATATTTGAGACATATCTTACCTGCTCAACATGGTGAATTCAGTGTCATACTCATCCACAAATTCGGTCCACATTGAACTTTGTTGAAGGTGGATGAATTGCTGCTTTATGTCAAAATGGACAGTCTCGGGAAAATATTTCGCGTCGAACGTCTCACGAAAAATCCTCCATTCGATCGGCTGGTAAGTCGGTTTTCTTCAGCCTTCCACCATACCCTGGCATTGTTAGTGAGTTGCAGCTTCGCAACTCTTACTCAAGCAATCTCTGGCACTTGTGCTGCTGCCAAGTTATCTTTGATCGACTGAGCCCATTCTTCTGCTTCCAAAGGGCTCTCTTTCCCAGAGAACTGTTTACGGTGCAGTGCCCGGAATTGTTTCACACTGGGTGTCTCGGCTTCTGGGCGGTGTAGGAGGATGGCAGTCTGCTGTTGCTGTCCCTCCAAGAGGCTCTTGATTGCCTCAAGCAAAACCGTTTGCTCGTTGATCAGAGTTGCTACGGTAGGTGTAAGGGGTAGAGATGGTGGTGGGGTGTTTCCATTGATGTTCGTGCTCGTATTGTTTGGAGAATCCATAACCTTGAAAGAAAAATAGGGTTATGATAGATTCAAGAAATATGAAATGTAATGAATATTTAGTTGCTAATTCTTATAAATCTTGTTACTTATATTGCTTAGAATTCTATGCAGAACTGACCCTGCATGGTGTTAGGGTCAAAATTTGCACCCCAGTTGACCGGATCAAAGTCAAGGTCAACCCTAAGTAAGCGGGCCTAAGCCCAAGCAAGTGGGCCCATGCCCAAGTCGAGCCCCGCGGCCAGCCTCCCTATGCCAAAATAAAAATCATGTTTGTCATTTTTGTGCATGAATGTAAGCAAAATGGGCATAAAGCCAAATTTTTGTAAGGCCCATGGCTTATGTGCAAAAAGAAATAGCACATGAGACATGGGATGGGCAAAATGCCATTTTGTAAAGCCCAAGGGGCTATGTGTAAATGTGTAAACCTATATAAGGCAACATGATAATGAATAACATATACACTTTTTATTTCTCTAAAACTCCAGGGTTTTTGTGCCTCCTTCTCCTTCCTCAAGGTTCTAAACCTTCTTCTTTTTTTTGAATTAAATTAAGAGTTTTACTCTTCCTTTTAAAAAACTAAATAGTTTTTCACCACAAAATCCACAAAGGGGAGCTCGGATCTTCCATTAGATCTCAAAAAGAAGAGATTTTTTAAATCTCATACCTCTTGTTCTTCAAGATCCGGCCAACAGAGGAGGAAGAAGGAGACCCATCTCCAAAGACCCCACTTTGGAGAAGATGTAGGGCTTAAGAAAGAAGCCCCTTCATCAGCTCCAAAAATATCTTAGGAGTTTAACTCCTCAAACACACACACACACACACACAAAATAATAAGTATTTCTTTTTGGGAGTACAACTCCCAGTGCAGGGACCAAATCCCTTTTGCCGCCCAGCGCCCGAGCGCCCAAGCGCCCAAGCGCCCAAAGCGCAAGCACTCGAGCGCCCATGTGCTTGGTACATGAGGCGCTAGCATCCAAAGCACTAGCGCCCGAGTGCCCACGTGCCCGGCACATAGGGCGCTAGCGCCTAAAGCGCAAGCGCCCGAGCGCTCACGTGCTCGGCAAGTGAGGCGCTAGCGCCCGAGCGCCCACATGCCTGGCACGTGAGGCGTTAGCATCCGAGTGCCAGAGCACCCGAGCGCCCAAGCACCCCAGCGCCCCAGCGCCCGTGTGCCGTGTACGTGAGGTGCTGGCGCCCTCTCCCACGCATCCTTTGGATGCCCTTTCTTTTATATATATGTGTGTGTGTGTGTATGTGTGTATGTACACACACACACACATACTCCACAACACTGTTCCCCCGTAAAAACTCTGCGAGGCCCCCGATATATTCAAAACCTCTTCAAAACACAACAATGCACATTGAGTTCGCATGACCAGTTTAACCCGTTAATCGGAGGTTCTCTTGCTCCAAAGACGAGAGATAATTAACGACAGCTTAGTCCGCGGCTGCTGAGATTCAGATCCCCACGATCAATAAACCCCCGCCTACCCTAAGCAAGGGGAATCTGTAGTACGCCTGACAAGCGCGCGCGTATTCCTATCTCAATAGGGTGACGAAAAACACCCTACACATGGTTATGTAGGTTTCCATGTACAACTGGCCTGTATGGGCCACCAACAAAACCTGTCACGCCCCGCTTCCCAATGTACGGGTAAGAAGACGTGGCATGGATGCGACGTATTTACTCAGAAGTAAACACGTTAAGCGTAAATAAGCAATATAAAAGCAAAGCACAAGAATGACAAGTGATATATTGAAACAACAACTTTTTATTTATATTCATTCTTTACATACACTGGAAAGTACAATACAATAATGGAAAGCGATGCCTAAATAATGGCATATGAACTGAAAGTAAGATAAGTACAAGTAAATCTAGAACTCTGGATTCTCAGTGAACTGCTCCAAATCTTCCTGACTGGGCTCGATCTCCTGAGAGTCGGGTCCTCCTGACAATATTCTAAAGAAAGAAGAAATAAGAATGTCGTCAGCGAACAATCGCTCGATAAGTCCCAAGTGAGAGATAAGAATAGATCAAGTAATGAAATATAGATGGTAATTTATCTGTTTTCGTTATACTAACGCAGTTGTTTGTAACTTGGTACATAATGCATCAGTGTATACGAGAGGAGTCCAACTATTCCGTGGACTAAGGTATACGGAGCACAAGGACCCGTCAAGCCACGGGACAACGGCACGGATATTCAAGTTAGGTGTATTATGGTGACCGTCTCGTTCCACTTCTAATACATTCCGTACCAATCTACCCGTTAAAACCCGGTAATGCATATTGTATTGATTGTAATGATTTGTTGTATAAAACTTGCCGAAACCATGGTATAAGTTGTTCATGTAAACGGATCGGATGTAAACGGATAGTCATGTAGTCAAGTTCAAAATATATCCATGATTCGGTCCAGTCGAGTCATGTTGCATGTTCATGTTCAAGTGTTTATGTTTGATACATTGGTTCATGTTGAAATACAATTATAGTTGGATTCATGTTTGGATTATATTCCGATTAGACTGAAACTTAGATTGAGTCAGACACACTTTAAACAGATTTGATTCCTGAATTAGGTTTAGGAGTTATCAGTAACTGCTGCACATGGACGGCAGGATTTGTGACTTTTTCCAAGCCAACTACCATTGATAACCCCGTTTTAGTTTTCTACCTTAAATAGGCAAGCACACACTTTCTCTGGCTTCCTGAGGCTCAAGAGAATTGGTCCCACTTAAATCTATATTTACTAGGGTCCTTATTGTAATTTAATATAACTTGAGGGGATTTTATGAAAAATATTTTTGGTATACTTTCAAAATAAACCTCAAGTATTTATTTATCGTATTTATGGTTTTCATGGATGTAAAGTTTAAAAGTGAGGTATTCTAGTGAATAAATACCTAGCTTGAATAATACATGGTATTTTTGTGTAAATTTGACTTGTATGGATTCTTGATGGTATTTTCATAAAACTTGTAATTCTTTTCTTTTGTTTGGAAAAATATGGAATTTATTATATATTTAAAATAGATGGTTTGATAATATTTATATATAGTTATTAAAAATAACATTTATTTATTAAATAGAAAATCACGTATTTCTTAAAAATTGCATTAAAAATCCCATCGAGATCGGATACTCCGTGAGGAGATCTGCATCTCGCTCTACTAGTCCCGAAGATGTGTGATAACCCGCACCATCACGATCGGGTTCCTCAAAATGCGTTGTAGAGGCTTAATCGCAAGGAAAGGAATGTAAATAACACAATTCAAAGAATACGTTTTTTTAATAGTTTATGGTATTTTGATGTAAAAGTCGTATTTGTCCCAAAAATATTGTTAAAAAGAAATCGTGCTATGTCATGATGCGTGTTTGTGAGAGGTAGGCCATTATCTCGTGAGATTTTCTAAAGGTACTATGAGCAAAACATGATAAAAGATGTCATATGTAACTTTATGGTATTTAAGCGTAAAAATGTAATAAAAGTTGTTTTTATATGGAGTTTTGGAATGAAACTTGTTTATAATTATTGTTTAATGATTAGCAAACAAAGTATAATGATTTAGATAATTAGTTCTTAAGAAAAGTTGTTATTTTAAAAGTTTTAGAAATGAATGTCGGTATAACTCCACTTACCGACATCATTGAAAGGTAGAAGTTTTGAGATGTGAAAAGAAGATAAGAGAAGGAAGTTACAAGTTTAGGGTTTAGAGGAGAGCTTGATGAAAGAATTGTGAGCTTCGTGGAGTCGAAGGGTCGCTGGAATCGTCTTGAATTGTCGCCGGAACTTGACCTAGTGCTAACTCCAATTGTACCTTCTTTGCCTTGGAATTTTTTGAGAATTTTACCAATAGATTTAAGAATGAGGAGGGCTAGGGTGTGATGTTGTATTTATAGGTTAGAATTAAGGTTTTGAGAATTGAAAAGAGAATTAAAAATACATTAAAATAGGATTAAAAAGGTGAATTTAATCTCTCTGTTAATTTACAGAGAAATCAAACAGAAGAGGAGTAGTGAGGGGAGGCCAAGGGTCATGTGTGCAAGGTTTGGGGGTATTTGCAATGGGAGGCCCCGGCGCCGCCGGCCCAAATGTAAATCTCACCGGTCGTGATGAGGGTGTTGGGCTCTGGATCGATGCCACGTGTCCTAGTCAGTATAAATACCCTTTTGCATATGTACATTTTCTGTGACTTTTCATTTTACGTGTATTGCACGTGTAAACTTTTGGGCTTCCAAAAGTTTAAAAGAAAAATCATTAAAAATATATGTGGCTGATGGGATTCGAATACTGGGGCTACGTCACAGCAGTGCAAGGCTTTACCAATGAGCTATAGGTGCTTTCTTGCTGTTCTTAAACAAATTAAATTTATAAGTTGTTCTCACGCTTGAAACTTTATTCTGTACATTAACTTGAGAATTTTTGTACAATGAAATTAGAGTCGTTACAAGGTTCATGAGCGCAACTATCCAACACATGATCTGGAATTGGCAGCTGTCATCTTCGCACTCAAGATTTGGTACCACTATCTTTTGGGAGAACGTGTGGATATATACACTGACCACAAAATTCTGAAGTATGTATTTACTTAGAAAGAACTCAACATGCGGCAGAGAAGATGGTTAGAACTCATAGCAGACTTCGACATCAACCTACAGTATCATTCTGGAAAGGTGAACGTAGTTCCCGATGCACTTAGTCGCCAGCCATTAGTAATGAAACTCACCGCTTAGTGGAGATTACAACAAGAATTGCATGGATTGAAGATTGAAGTAGTTGTGCCAGGTAACGCTTCATCTTTGATGAACTTACAAGTTCAGTCCACTCTTATAAATTAGATTAAGGCAGCTCAAGCAAATGATATCAAGCTGCAAAAGATCTGAGAACAAGTAGAAAGTGGACTACGAACTGATTTCATCATCCACGAAGATGGATCCTTGCGGTATAGAAGCCGTTTATGTGTACCATTCGGCTCTGTTCGAGAAGTGTTGATGAAAGAAGCTCACAGCTCTCCGTATTCTGTACAACCCAGTGGTACAAAGATGTACAAGAATTTACGGCAACACTACTGGTGGCATGGAATGAAGCGCGAAGTAGCTAGAAGCGTAGCCAAGTATTTTGTGTGTCAGCAAGTAAAGGCTGAATATCACAGAACTGCTGGTCTACTTCAGCCGTTACCAATCCCGGAATGGAAATTGCAGGACATTACCATGGACTTCGTGACTGCACTCTCTCGTAGCACGAAGGGTAACGATGCAATTTAAGTTATTGTGGATCGACTCACCAACTCGGCTCACTTTATTCCATTCAGAATTGGCCAGTCAACTGAGACGTTGACAAGGAAGTACATGGAGGTGAGTATAAATCTAAAGTAAGATCGATACCTTCAAGATGTACCATACTTGATACCCATAAACTCATGCATGAGATCGTGAGATTACATAGGGCACCTGTTTGCATCGTCTCTGATCATGATACAAGATTCCGATCACAGTTTTGGCAGAGTCTGCAAACTAATCTGGGAACAAGTCTGAATTTCAGCACGGCGTATGATCCACAAACAGATGAACAGTCCGAACGAACAATTCAGATACTAGAAGATATGCTGACAACCTGTATGTTAGATTTCGGAGGGTTGTGGGAAGATCACCTACACCTTGTGGAGTTTTCATACAACAACAGCTATCAGGCAAGTATTGGGATGGCATCATTCGTAGCACTCTATGGACGGAAATGTCGTTCCCCATTGAGCTGGGACGACATTGGAGATCGTGAACTCCTTGGACCAGAGATGATCGTGGCAACTGTAAATGTGGTTCGCACGATCAGGGAAAAGATGCGCATAACCCAGAACCGACAGAAGCATTGGGCAGATGCAAAACGTCGACATCTGGAGTTCTAACCTAGAGAGCATGTATTTTTGAAGATCTCTCCAAATAGAGGAGTGATACGTTTTGGCAAGAGAGGTAAATTAAATTCAAGATATATAGGACCGTTCGACATACTCGAACGAGTTGGAGAAGTGGCGTACCGTTTAGCACTACCACCCTCATTGGAAGGAGTGCACAACGTATTCCACATATCCCAGCTAAGATGATATGTGAATGACCCCAGCCATATACTTGATCACTCAGTGCTCACGGTACAAACTGATCTAACTTGCGAGCAACAGCCAGTTGAGATCCTGGACCGAAATGTGAAGACCTTACGGAATAGGGAAGTGAACTTGGTCCGGGTAATGTGGAGAAAAGACTTTCCAGGAGAATTGACATGGGAGCGAGAAGACGATATGCGTGCATGATACCCTCAGCTATTCGAAGATTAGTCTTTTATGTAAATTTCGATAACGAAATTTTTATAAGAAGGGTAGAATGTAACGACTCTGAAATTCGTGTACAAAATTATTGTATAGAATGGGTATTTCATCCTGCTGTAAAGTTATAAGTTATTTTTATTCAATAAAAGCAAGAATTGACTTGTAGCTCACCGGTAAAGCCTCTACACTGCTGCGACATAGCATGTGTGTTCGAATCCCATTAGACCTAATTATTTTAAAGATTTTTATTTTTAATTTTTCAGAAGCCCAAGAGTTGTGATTGTATGTCAAAAACTATCTCTTACCGCAATCAAGAACGGCGTCGCATGAAGCTAGCCGGTGAGTACGGGTCGGTCCACAGGGATGTTGTGAATCTCCTAGTCGCTCAAACGAGTTAATTCCGATGGGAGCCGGATTGATTATTAAATCTAAAAACTGAATTAATCTATATCTAAGTCTTGCTAGGGTTAGGTCTAGGTTAAGTTTGGAAAGTCAATAAATCTCACCGCTTTCTATACCCATATGAAGATCTAATTAGGTGTTATGGTAATTATTAATAAAAGGGATTAGGATGATTGGGAAGATTGTTCTTCCTCTAGATCCTTGTCCTTCCTTTCTTAATCTTTACCCTAACCTCCATGGAAAACCTTAAAATCCGGGCCTTTAGACTACGGTATCACCGCTACCTCGTGGGTAGAGTGCCGTAGAGAGCGGAATAAGAAGGTATGCATGGAGTTCTATGAAAATATATGATGGGCAAGAAAGGGGATGAGAGATCTTCGTCTCTCAAACCTTCCCCAGATCTAACCCTAACAAGCGAGGAGACTACTCACTCATTAGGGAATTAAAATACATTTATCTAGGGCAGAGAATAAAATATTAACTAGGGCAAGAAATTAAATTTATCTAGAGCAAGAATAGAAAATTAACCTAAGGCAGAAAATAAAGAACTTACAACTTGATGCTCTCCAAAAGAATGCTGAAATTTATTAATGAAGGGAGGCATGAAAAGAATACAATGATTTGGGCTTCTATTTATAGAAGATAGAAACCCTAGGTTACAATTGATTCGCATGTCTACATTTACCAAAATATCCTTAGGAAGACCTAGTCAAAGTAGACTTCCAAGCTTTGGTAAAATTTTATGTCTGGAAATTTTGGAACTGATTCTGGGTTTCTTGGGCTTTTTATTTCTTTGGATCTTTATTCAATTTGGCTTTTCTATTTCTTCCAGATCTCCAGTGAATAATTGCGGTGGACTTTTAACCGTTCACTTTGTAATCTTGGACCTTGCATTGCCTTATACTTTGTGAATTTTATTTTTGATGTAGGCTTGATCAAGAGTCTTCTGTTTGTTGGTCAAAGTCCACTTTTGCATCGTCTTTTCATCGTTTTCACTGTTTTCGCTCCAATAACCTGTAACCTGTAATATGTAGCAGACATGCGTCAAAAGCACCTGTTTTTATTCTAAAATGCATAAGAATGGGGAATATAAAATGCAATATTATGATATGAACAAATACCCCCAAACTTATCTTTTGCTCGTCCTCGAGCAAACTTATTATTATATTTATTCTCGATAAAAATCTAACCTAACCGCACTTTCGCAGGGAAACGCGATTGCACTGAGCACGTGCAACAAGCCGTTAAACCTCTAGGTGTCCCTAGTAGGAGGAGTGTTGTCTCCTGAGGGTTTTCAGCGGATACTACCCACAAAATCCTATCAATTTGGCTTTTCGACTTTAATTCTCCAATTAGGTTTTCTAACAAGGAATTCTATTATCGTCGACTCGTAAATTATCCACCCATATTCTTCACACTTCCTCATTATTTAACTTAAGATTATATATGTTCTGCAGACCAACTTAGCTTTCGGCATCTCTTAAGTTTTCCTTGTAGGGTTCCATCTCCACTTAGGAATTTTTATCAATTCTACTAAAGATACAAGTTCTATTTTTTATTTCTTTCTCTTATCTAAACTCCAATCACATATCCCTACGTGTGTGTATGAATCACCCCTACACTTGGAAATTCAAATTAAGCAATCATACCCTTGTCCGTTGTCCAAAGCACTTTTTAGTAGGTGAATTTAAATGAATTTTGCTTACACATCCTTCATGCGATCGTTAATACTTCTTGAGGTACCAACGACCGATTACAAGATGTGTTTATACTTTAAAGCGTAATTCCTAGTCTTGCAACACCCAAGGCTTTAGCAGTGACTCCCAAACCAGTTAGTCTAAGGCACTAGGTGATGAAGCACCCTCGCTAAATATTTTTGTATTTTTACAGCCTTAAGTAATCACAAAAACCAGTGTTCATTTTTTTTTATTCTTTATTCACACTTTTTTTCTTTTATTTTCATTGTACTAAGGATTTTAGACAAGAGCATTTCAAGGTCTCTTTTACTATTCCAAGTTTCAAGGTGCGTGTTAGTGCAAGTTGTAGGGTATACATTGTCAGAATTTAGACTTAAGCTAGAAACTATTTTTCAAACTTATACTCTAATAAGAACATCAATACTCTTCCTTTGCTTTGACTTAGCCCAAGAAGTGAACCCAAAATTTGCCTATTTCTAAATAAACTACAAGGCATATACTTTCTACCGTTAAACTTTAAGGAATGTTATTTTTAGGGGTTTTTAATTTACTAAGTCTAAGATCTAGTTGTTCCTAGCCAGTTAACCTATTCGTCAAACTCAAGTCAATTAGCCAAAATTGAATACATTAATTTTTATAATTTTCGAAAATTTTCAATTTTTATGGGTTTTCAAATAAGTATGCAAATGCAAAAAATATGTACATATGAATGCGAAGGAAGAAGACGTACCGAGCATACCCCCAAACTGAAACTTGACAGTGTCCTCAATGTCATGCTACACTAAGAGGGTCAAAATGCCGGCACTCCCCTGTTTATTTATTTATTTATTTTATTTTTTATTTTTTTGAATTTTTTTTTATTTTTTATAGAAAAAGAAAACAAAAAATATCTATACATATATACAACAAGGTTCCCCCCAAACTTAAGCTTGGCCTTACACAAGCCAAAGGTTAGGACCAACCATTCAAAAATCTTATCGTGGTAATGGCCGAGTTGGTGAAATAATGGGGTGTAGAGGAAAGAAATGAGAAACATACGAGACCGTGTGGAAAGAAGAGTAGAATATGGTCTCGGTGGAGGAGAAGAATGGCGGAAAAGAGAAAGAAGTGGAGTACGATCTTGAGGGTGTAAATCGAGTGAATAAATTAGCGCAATTTGTGATGACCGATGTGTTAAAAGCGATTGTGCTAACCTATCAACCCGTCGAGAAATGGGGTCAAATCCCTCAAGATTCGCAAGAAAGTATGGGTACGCCGAACTTGGTATTGGAGATGAAGGCGTAACGGTCTCTTGTACGGTCGGAACGATAGGAAGGAGGGAGGGTGATATAACAGTCAAAGGTTCAGGAGGCTGAATTGGAAAATCCGACACGTTAAATAAAAATGGTTCAACCTCAATATTATCCTCAAAACTCTCCTCAATATTATCCTTATAGTTTTCCTCAAAATTCAACTCATCCATGCCATTATCATCAAAGTCAAGACGCATATGAGATTCGGGAGAAACATTTAATAACTTGGGATGATGATTTGAACATAAAATCTCAATTAAATCGACAGGTTCATCATCCGAAATATTTCCGGCATCTATATCCTCAATCAAGTGAAAATCAATTTCTTTAGACACCTCATAAAAAGCATGGATATTTATTGATTCAGGTTCTAGAGTGGAGGTGTAAAGATCGAAAGGGTTAAGTGTGGTTTCACTCGAAAGGGGTTCTTCACAATCTAGCAAATCAAGAACTACAAAGTCACACAACTCGTTTTTATTTGTTCTATTTTCAACTTGTGAATCTTTTGGGACAATCGATGGAGAACAGGAGTTGTGGGTTTCAAGTGGGTTTGGGTAGGTTTGATTTGGGAATGTGTAGAACTCACTCGCTCCTCTCAAATTCTCCCTCTGTTCAACCGCCTCCTCATACATAGAAAAATTTGGCGCTAGCGGGAAACTAGCTACCGGTTCACTAGGTTGCATAAGGACGGCCACGGACGCTTCCACATTCCTAGTCATTAGGTTTGTTGCTAAGATGTAAGCCTCCAACGACTCTTCCAAACTAGACTTGGGTGGTAAGGGGGTTTCGGTAAAAGATTCGAAATTGTTTGGATATGTGAAACTCCCTAATGGCTGTGTCGAAGCAGTGTCTAGTGAAGGTGGTAAGGTCGGGTAGGACTGGTAGGAAGTGGGTGATTGGACAGGGGTAGGGTCGACATATGGATAAAAAGGTGAATAATCGTGTGGATCCCTAGAACTAGATGAGTGGAGAGTGGTGAAAGATCGGCTACGAGATTGAGCAATATGCTCAGCGATGGACATCGGCTTAGGAGTGACAGAAGGACTTGAAAAAGTAGTATCAACATGTGGAGGTGGTAAATGTTGACTTGGTTGACACAAAGTGGGTTGAAAAGTCAAACTGTTTCTCCTAGACGCCTCTATTTGATCTTTCAAAGATTTTTTAGGCAAGGAAGGATCGTCTTTAAATTGACCGAACAAATTGACGTACGACGCAAAATTAGGTTCGAGATACCAAAGTTCGGCAAGTGATTTATGATGTGGGGAACCCATGATAGAAGAAAAAGAAGAGAAAGAAGGTAGGTGGTGCAAGGATTTCTTAGCGGCAAAAATTTGCAAGTTGTTTATAAAAGATTTTCCTTTTTTCCTTTTTCTCTTTATTTGAGACTGTTTGCAGAAAAAAATTTCGATAAAGGGCTTAGACACAAATGTAATCAACCAGAAATGCACAATCAGACCTAGATCTAGGGTCAACTAGGTCAGCTAGACAGCTCCTAACTGTTCCAAAGGGATAGAAATAGGACCTCAAACCGCCTCTTCACCGCCAATTGCGGCCAGATAAGTGCCAGGTAAGTGGGAAGGAACCACACTGTGGGCCTAATTAAAAACCACTAGCCTTTGACACACTTGCCTAGACACCGCAAAGTCAAGTTAGGATAAACGGTCGATGCCTATAACTAGTCCTCTGTCCTATTGAGCTCGAAATCCTTAGGGCTGAATCTAGTATTTTTTTAATTAATAGATGGTCAATACACATGCCTTATGTGATTTCTGGGGTCCTGGGAAGGGTGATGAAATCCCCACCCAATTTGAATTGGTCAAAAGCCCCTTAAAGTCAGTTTTAAAGATATGCAAAACAGAAAAATCACTTGCAGTCAAAGGTTTTTATTTTATGAATTTCAAAGTTTGCAAATTTTCTAATTAAAATTTTCCTTTTTCCGCTTACTTTTTATTTGGAAATTTATTTTTAGCAAAAAAATTAAGGATATGCAAATTAGAAAAGATCACTTGCAATCAATTATTATTTTAAGCCCGCGCAAAGAATCCTGCAAAAGATTTGTTATTTGGAAGGGGGAAGATTTTTAAGCGCAAAGAAATCCTGCAGGAGATTTTTCAGGAGAGATATCAGAGATTTGCAGAAGAGAAGATCAGAATACTTACAGTTTTTCATTTTTTAACGGCGCTTCTGCCCTTCTTTTTTTTTTTTTTTTGCGACCAGGCCGCGGCGGTTCCGCGGCCAGAAGGGGTGTCCCGCGGCGGTTCCGCGGCCGGAATGGGGCCGCCGGCGCTTTTTTTTTTTGTGCACCAGATCGCGGTTGACTTGTTGACTCGGTCCTCTAAATTTTTTTTTGTTCCTCTGTTGTTGCAATCTTCTGTTGATAGGATCGTCTATTTGTTGTTTCGCTTTCTGTAGATTTCCAGATCCGAATTTGTGCGTAGATCCTGCAAAATTCACACAAAAATACCCTTTCCAAAAATAACAGATGATATATTTTTATGTTTTTTTGGATTTTTTTAGATATTAACCCGAAATTGCAAAAAGGAAATTACTACGCTATCCCCGGCAACGGCGCCATTTGATTGTATGTCAAAAACTATCTCTTACCGCAATCAAGAACGGCGTCGCATGAAGCTAGCCGGTGAGTACGGGTCGGTCCACAGGGATGTTGTGAATCTCCTAATCGCTCAAACGAGTTAATTCCGATGGGAGCCGGATTGATTATTAAATCTAAAAACTGAATTAATCTATATCTAAGTCTTGCTAGGGTTAGGTCTAGGTTAAGTTTGGAAAGTCATACCCATATGAAGATCTAATTAGGTGTTATGGTAATTATTAATAAAAGGGATTAGGATGATTGGGAAGATTGTTCTTCCTCTAGATCCTTATCCTTCCTTTCTTAATCTTTACCCTAACCTCCATGGAAAACCTTAAAATCCGGGCCTTTAGACTACGGTATCATCGCTACCTCGTGGGTAGAGTGCCGTAGAGAGCGGAATAAGAAGGTATGCATGGAGTTCTATGAAAATATATGATGGGCAAGAAAGGGGATGAGAGATCTTCGTCTCTCAAACTTTCCCCAGATCTAACCCTAACAAGCGAGGAGACTACTCACTCATTAGGGAATTAAAATACATTTATCTAGGGCAGAGAATAAAAGATTAACTAGGGCAAGAAATTAAATTTATCTAGAGCAAGAATAGAAAATTAACCTAAGGCAGAAAATAAAGAACTTACAACTTGATGCTCTCCAAAAGAATGCTGAAATTTATTAATGAAGGGAGGCATGAAAAGAATACAATGATTTGGGCTTCTATTTATAGGAGATAGAAACCCTAGGTTACAATTGATTCGCATGTCTACATTTACCAAAATATCCTTAGGAAGACCTAGTCAAAGTAGACTTCCAAGCTTTGGTAAAATTTTATGTCTGGAAATTTTGGAACTGATTCTGGGCTTCTTGGGCTTTTTATTTCTTTGGATCTTTATTCAATTTGGCTTTTCTATTTCTTCCAGATCTCCAGTGAATAATTGCGGTGGACTTTTAACCGTTCACTTTGTAATCTTGGACCTTGCGTTGCCTTGTACTTTGTGAATTTTATTTTTGATGTAGGCTTGATCAAGAGTCTTCTGTTTGTTGGTCAAAGTCCACTTTTGTATCGTCTTTTCATCGTTTTCACTGTTTTCGCTCCAAGAACCTGTAACCTGTAATATGTAGCAGACATGCGTCAAAAGCACCTGTTTTTATTCTAAAATGCATAAGAATGGGGAATATAAAATGCAATATTATGATATGAACAAGTTGCACGTGCAATTCACGGAAAAACGAAAAGTTTAAGAAAAATCAAATAGGCGTAAATAGGAGTAAACACCAAACTTGATACATGGCACGAATCTCGAGGCAGACCTCAAGATCCGACCGCCCGTTTTGCCAATATGGTCGGCGCCGATGGTTGAGATAAGTCTAAATGACTCCGTGCTTTGCACACTCGTCCCTTCGACCCCCCTCAACTCTTCTGCACTGTTTGATTTTCCTGCAATCAAACAGAGACCATTCAATTCACCATTTAACACCATTTTAATTCTTTTAATCCAAATTTTTAATTCTCAAACCCTAATTCTTCACTATAAATAGCATCCCATCTCCTAGCTCTCCCCTATTCTGAAAATTTCTAGCAAAATTATCCCAAAAATTCCTAAGTGCAAGTGCAGTCAAGTGGAATTATCAACCAAGCTCTTTCCATCGAAAATCGAAGTCGTTTCCGGAGCTTCCGCGACGCCACGGAAACCCCCTCTTTTTCTTTAATCTCTTCCTAACACTACACAGTGAGTAAGTCTCTCTTCTCTCTCTTTTTTTTTTTATCTCAAACCATCTTTTAAAAGCATGTCGGTAAAGTGGAGTTAATTCTGATAAATGTTATTTTAACCTTTGTACTCCCCTTTTATGCAAAAATAGGTCAAACAAACTTTCTCACACTACTTGTAATCTTGTTTACAATCATTTACTTTTGAGTTTAACCTAAATTTTCATGTGAAACAATCATATAACGAACTTTTCATTAAAATACCATGAAATTTAGTATAACCCTTTTTCGATAACTAATATACCCATTTCTAGAATTTTCACGGGGTAACGACCTACCCCACACGCACATTATAGTTTCATAGCACGGTATTTTAGATATATGGTTCATTTAAAGAATAAGTTTTTTTTATTAAAATACCACACCTTTCAAAACGGGTTTCTTTTAATCAGTATTTTTGTAATCCTTAGCAATTATGCCTCTACAACACTCGTTAGGGGACCCGCTAATGGATGGTGCGGATTATCACACATCCTGGGGGTAGTAGAGCGAGATGCAGAATTCCTCACGGAGTATTCGATCTCGAAAAGAAATAAAAATACGGTTTTTAAGAAATACGAATTTCTAAATAAAAACAAAATTTTGGAAAAATTATATAAAACTATGAATTCGTATTTTCAATAAAAATATATTATGAAATTGTATTTTAAAATGAAAGAGTAGAATTTTAATAAAATACTATCAAGTTTCCAAAAGATCTAGTTTTCATAAAAATACCACACTTTTAAAAGTTAGGTTTTTATCACTAAAACACCATCTAAATTAAAATACATGTTCATGAAAACCCTAATATTATAAATCACCCTCGAGGTTTATATTTTAAACTATATTAAAGTATTTTTCATAAAATCCCCTAGAGATATGCAAAACAATATTTTAAGGATTATAGAATTAATATAGGCTTAAACGGTATCATTTCTCTTGAGTCTCGGTGAGCTGGAGAAAGTGAGTTCTTGCCTATTCAGGCTAGACAACTTAACATAGTTATCAAATGGAAATTGTCTTGAAAAAGACACAAATCATGCCGTCCATGTGCAGCAGTTGCCGATTACTCCCGAACCCAAGAATTTCAAGAAATAAATCCTTTCATTAGATTATAACTTCAATCTGAATCCAAACTCAAACTAGAATCCAAAATCAAACACGAACTTGAATACTTGATCATGAACTTAAATACTCGAATTCAAATATCAAACTCAAACTTGTATATTTAACTCGACTTGACCGAACTATAGTTATAACTTGACATGCACTTACATGAATACCTAAACACATGATTACATCTTGAACATGAACCTGTACATTTTATATCCATGGATTCGGCCAAGACCTATAATCTTAATTTATACAATACAATATGTGAGGATAAAGGGATAGATTGGTATGGAACGTATATCATGGAACAAGATGTCACTTTAAAAGACACTTACATGAATTCACGTGCCGTTGTCCCGTGAATTATGACGGGGCCTTGTACTATATGTTACCATAGTCCACGGGGTAAAATAGACTCCTCTTGTATACATGAATACCTTCTTTATCAAACTACAAATAACCACGTTAGAATAACTATTCTATACTTATGAATGATTATATACAATTCTACCTGTCCTCTATTCATTTGGTTTCTATTCACGTTATATATTATCTTCTGTTACTTCTTTTGGGACTTACCGAGCGCTAGTTCGCTGACGATATTGCTCTCTGTTTTCTTTCTTTGAAATGTTCTTCAGGAGGACCGAACTCTGAAGAGATAGAGTCGAGCCCGAAAGACTTGGACCAATTTGCTGCTCAGCCAGACTACTAGCTTCTTCCAGCTTGCACTTACTTTCAGTATGTCATTGTTTAGGCATTTGCTTTTATTATTGTATATTTTATTTTCAGACAGTTGTATGTAAAGTTGAATATAAATAAAGTTGCTATTTCATTTTATTAATCTTGTTATTCTTGCACGTTGTTATATTGCTTAATTACGCTTAACGTATTTTCTTAGTAAATATGTTGCGGACTTACCACGCTACCGTTTCCGTCCAATGGGAAGCGGGACGTGACACATCTATCCTATGAGTTTATACGGAACGGACATGGACCCAAACCTATTAATGATCTAAATTCATTTATCTACTTTTTATCTCCACTATTTTTACCAACAAATCTTGAGAATCACTGATTTTGATTTCAATTTGATAGTATAATACGGCCTTCAATAGCGCATGTCAGTATTAAAAGAAATAAATGTAGATTTTTTAACAAATATTTAACAAATACAATCATCAATCCAATTACTTATAACTACACAATACCAAACCCGGATTTTATCAACATGTCTAGGTCGGGTCATTGGCTGGCCTATCTGTCACATCCTATTAACGTAACATAATATATTTCTGAAAATTATTTAACTAAAAGACATGGTAATGCAACATATTTCAAACTGGAACATTTTAAATTGACACTTCTAGAAACATTATATTTCTCAGTCTCAGTGCAGCTTACCATTGTATTTATTTATTTGGAGAGCGAATTTTTTCGACATTATAGGAGAAAATTGCATCCTATGACACCTTTCATCCATCATTCTCTCCCTTTCCCTCTTCCCCGCCCTCTCTCTCTCTCTCTTTCTCTCTCTATCTATAGATAGAGAGAGAAAGAGAGAGAGAGAGAGAATAATGAAGAAAAGAGGCCATAGGAGGGAATTTCCTCCTATGGCGTCGAAAAAACACACCCTCCATCGTGTTTTCCGACGATCGGAATGCATCATCTTCATCATTATCACCTAAGATGTAGGTACACCAAATTTCATGTGATTCTACAACTTTTTCTCCGTTGATTTAGCAATGTAAAAAGTTCTATTGTCGGTAAACCGTTAATTTTGAACCCACTAATTCAACGGTGAAAAAGTTGTAGAATCACATGAAATTTGGTGTCCCCATATCTTAGATGATAATGAGGAAAATGATGCATTCCGATCGTCGGAAAACACGAAAATATAAATGTTGTTTAGATGCCATAGGAGGAAATTCCCTCCTTTGGCATCTTTCCTCCATTAATTATATATATATATATATATATATATATATATATATATATATATATATATATATATATATATATATATATATATATATATATATATGTTATTGTTGTTGTTGTTGTTGTAGTATATAATATAAAGCCCTTAAAAGTTTGATTCAAGCTTTTCTTTTCATCATTTTGCCCCTTGCATTCAATTTAATTACTATTTTGTCCTAAATATCTTTGAGCTTTCCTTTTATCTTCATGCATGGAAAATTAGACTTCACCCCTTTAATTTAAGAAAATCCGCTTTTAGCTCCTTATTGCAAAATAAAAAATAAAAAATCCTCCATCCCCTATAATTTAAGTTAATATGCATTTGACCCATTCTAAACTTATCTTCATATTCTTGCAATATATTTTTTGATGTATTTATTTTCTAAGCATATCTGCATTTGACTTATTCTAAGCTTATCTAAGCTTTTCTTTCGTCTTAATATTAGACTCCATTCTTTTAGTTTAACAAAATCTACATTTAGCCTCGTATTGCAAAAAATTAATTCTCTGCCCTCTATAATTTAATTCAATATGCATTTGACCCATTTTAAGCTTATCTTCATATTCATGCAATATATTTTTTGATGAATTATCTATATTTATTTATATATAATATAAAGCCCTTAAAAGCTTGATTCAAGCTTTTCTTTTCCCATTTTGACCCTTGTATTCAATTTAATTACTATTTTGTCCTAAATATGTCCAAACTTTTCTTTTGTCTTCATGCATGGAAAATTAGACTCCATCCTTTTAGTTTAAGAAAATATGCTTTTATCCTCTTATTGCAAAAAATCAATCCTTCATCTCCTATAAGTTAAGTTAATATGCATTTGACTCATTCTAGCCTTATCTTCATATTCAAGTAATATATTTTTTGATGAATTATCTTTAATTATTTTCTCAGCTTAACTGCATTTGACCTATTCCAAGCTTTTCTTTTGTCTTCATGCATGGAAAATTAGACCCCACCTCTTTAATTTAAGAAAATATGTTTTTAGCCCCTTATTGCAAAAAATTAATCATCCACCCTCTATAATTTAATTTAATATGTATTTGACCCAATCTAAGCTTATATTTATATTCATGCAATATATTTTTTGATGAATTATCTGTACTTATTTTTATACAATTTATCACCGTTCAACCTAAATTGTATCGTAATATTTATGGAAATTATTTTCTTCATTAACACGTGTGGATGGAAAATTAAATGAGATCTTTGATATCTTTTGAAAATTGAAATCAATCGGTCTATTATTAATTTGTATATGTACAAGCATGGAAAATTCAATGAGATTCAGATGTATTTTGAAAAATTGTCGTCAACACCTACATTATTACTTTGAATACGTTCTCATTGATCGGATGCGTCCGTCCATTATTGCTTTGCATAAGTACATGGATGAAAATAACCGTCGTATGAAAGAGGGCGGAGGTCGAGAGCAACCAATGATGATGGCAGGAAGATTGCGGAGAAAATCTTTTAAAATTTCAAATGCAGCCCGTGATAATTGCATGAATTTTCGAATGCAATTTGTCATCTGTTGAATACATGTAATAGGCAGAAATGTGTAAAACATTTACTTTTCTGTAATTATTTTGAGAGAAAATGAAGAAATTTTGTAAATTGTTTCGAAAGGGATTCGATTTATGTTAGATTTGAACGATTTGCCTGCAGTAAAATTCAGTCATTTATGTGATATCATTTTTTTTGGCAACTCTTGGGCTCGGGACACTTGCTAGTATATATAGAAAATGGTAAGGTGCACGCACATCCAGCTTCCTTTTGTCGGCATGTGTCCCCATCAAAATTAGCTTCTGCCTCTCAACTTCAAGAAAATTTGCATAAGCCCCTTTCAAGTTTATCATGCCAACATTTCTTCCATGTGAATATTGAATTCCACCCCTTGCTTTTTCAGAAAATTTTGATTTGTCCTTTTGTGTTTATCCATAATTAGGTAGAAGATTGAAAAATTAACTTTCACTCCGAATTTTGGAAAATTTTCTACATACCCTCATAGTATATCTTTTGACCTTTTCTAGTTTATCTATACAAAGCTTAAAGACTGAAATTTTCATTTTATTTTTCGTGTTTTTTCTTCCCGCTTGAATTGATGAAGTTTATAGACATTTTTAAGACCGATATGCATTTTGGAGTTATATGAAATTGCGGTCAAGAATAGTAAATTTGTTGAGGTCCGTCACATCTTAACTAGAGAAGATAGTCGAATAATTTGTTTTTTTGGTTTATTAGGGAGTTACCTATCGTTAGGGATATGCCATGCGTTCGCAGTCATGAGGACTTAGCCAATCTCAAAACCACTTTTGCTTATATTTTGTGTGACTTTTTAATTAAAACAAATGGTACAAAATCCGCTTACATTATGACTTTGTTATGCTAAAAATCAACCTCTCAAACACATTAAGTACAACCAAGAAATATATAGATGGCTTACTTATTAGTTTAAATTCATTTTCATGTTATTTATTTTTATTCGTGCAAAATATCAATACTGGTTGTAGCATAACATCTATCATTAACTGTCATAAATTATTTTAGATTTAATTCACATATATTTTTAAAATCACGCGCCATTCTTTAATATGACTTCTTTACATTAATCGTGAATCAAGCAAAATATCCCAAAAAAAAAGTATCTTTGCAGCATTTTTTTGGACCCATGCATTTGTAAAATTGCAAAATATCAAAAAATCAACCTCTCATACAGATAAACTACAACCGATAAATATATAGATGGCCTACTTATTCTTTAGATTCATTTTCATGTTAATTAATTATCTTAATTTCTGTAAAATATCAATATAGATTGCAGCATAACATTTATTCTCAACTGTCATAAATTATTCAAGATTTAAGTGACATATATTTTTTAAATCATACGAATTTTTTTAATATAACTTATTTACATTAATCCTGAATCCATATCTCTTGAAAACTGACATGCATAATATTATGATGTGAGCTCCTATTTATATCTCTTGGGTAGAAAAGGTTATGAATTCAAAATGGATAGATAAGGAATTGCTCCTAGAGCATATGAGAGCCCGGCATGAATTCAAAGCGGGCAGAGAAAAGCATAAACTTTCCTGAATGTGGCTGCTGTACATGTGTTGTGTTCCCCACACATGATCCCCTTCAGGGCTGTTTGGTTGAAAGATTATGAAATTTGGATTCAAAAATAGTACGGTTGAAAATTTGTAATTTGTTGTTTGGTCGATATTGGATTCCTAGTATTGGATTTGTGGATCCTTATAATTTTTTTGGTTGGTGAAAAGAAAGTGGGATTTGAATTTGATAATTTTAGAGAGAGATAGATAGAGAGATGATTATTAAATAAATAAAGTATCCGTGTCCGATTTAAAAGTACAATGAATAATGCCAAATCCTTGCAAATTCTCCAAATTTTTTAGAATTCTATAAATCCAAATTTCACGACCAAACACAAAATTATGGAATCCTTTGAAATTTTTGGATTCGACAGTCCAAATCTTTTGTAATCCTACGACCAAACAGGCCTTCAGTCCCAGTCCCTGTCTCAATCCATGCTTGCTTGTTTTCCGTTTCTTTTAATACCAAACACCTGAGAGGAACAAAATACATCTCCTTTGAACTTGTCATCACCATCTCCAAATCCCTAACCTCAATCTCTCTGATTTCCATGGCATCTCCAGCTCTTCTCACCTCTCCTCAAGACTCCACCATCAAGGATCTCACAAGCTCTGGAACACTCTCTTCTCTTCCCTCTCTTTATGCCTCTCAGGATCCAAAAGTAAACCAACTTACACCTGTGGTTGAAGATGATCAGATCCCAGTCATTGATTTCTCATTGCTCACTCAAGGAACACCTGATCAGAGATCTCAGGTGATTCGCGACATCGGCAAGGCTTGTGAGGAGTGGGGTTTCTTCATGGTATATATATGTTCCTACATTTATTTTGGAAATTTTCCATTTGTTACATAACAGAAATATAGGTTGATGCTGGAAATAATAATTCAATTCTTATAACCCTGTTCTCCTCTTAAAAGTGGATATCAACTGAACTATTAACATTGTTACTTGAAGATGAGAAAACTCTAATCATATGTAATTTGGTAAGCCCAAATTTTTTTAAATCTCTCGTAAAGGATCATAATTAATAGAGAACTTAACATTACTGATGGAATTGTTTTTTTTTATCATATTTTTGTGACGAATACTCATAATTTCGACAATAATATCGGTGTAAGTGACACGATCTTTGGTTGCAGATTGTGAACCATGGAGTTCCGGGGAAGCTGAAGGCCGACATGATGAATTCTCTCAAGGGATTTTTCGATCTGACCGAAGACGAGAGGAAAAAGTATGCAGATATAAATGTGCTCGATCCGGTACGGTACGGTACCAGTTTTAATACAAAGAAGGAAGATGTAAGGTTCTGGAGAGACTATCTTAAGGTGACTACTCACCCCGACTTTGTATCCCCCACAGAGCCTATTGGCTTCAGGTAACAAATTGCTTCCAATTGATTTGTTTTGGATTTCATTCAAAGTCGAGAGAAGTGCAGTTATCTCGACCTAAAGTTTGCAGATTGTTAGCGTGTAGGTTTCTGGTGCTCATCTTTTTTAATCACCCTATTATTCTTCTTAGTGAGACATTAGAAGAATACTGCAAAACCACAAGAGATCTAGCATGGGAGCTTCTCAAAGGCATATGGGAATGTCTCGGAATCGAGGATAGCTCTATCAAGAAATCCTTGGGCTACGAGTCAAGCTGGCAGATCTTTGTCGGCAATCTCTACCCTCCTTGCCCGCAGCCCGACATGGCGGTTGGCCTGCCGTCTCACTCTGATCATGGCCTCCTCACCGTCCTTTACCAGAATGGCACGGTCGATGGCCTCGAGGTGAAACATGATGGCAAGTGGGTCCGTATCAAGCCTCTTCCGGATTCGTTCCTTGTCAATACCGGTGACCACCTTGAGGTGTACTAATTTCTGCCAATTGATGTGGTTTTTTCTTAATTATGGTGAACTTCCTTAAACCTTGGTTTTAAGGATTTATTTCCCTAAAATATCCTTAAATATAACATTTTAAGTCCATATCCTCAATTTCTGTTTCTTGAGATTTGTGCATAATGAAATCAGATCGTTACCAATGGAAAGTACAAGAGCGTCTTGCATCGGGCAGTGGTGAATGAAACAGCTGTGAGGATGACTATTGGGGCTGCGGTTGGCCCATCGATGGACACGGTTGTTGTTCCTGCACCACAGCTGGTGAGCGGCGAGAACCCAGCGGCTTTCCGTGGTATGAGTTTCAGAGAGTTCACAGAGCGCCAACAGGGAGATCAACTTAAGGACAAGTCTGTGCTTGATACCTTGAGGATCTAGATATAATACTTGTAATACACAATGAATAAGAGCGAAGCTTAGACTCATAATTTCTTATGCCGTAATTGGATATCTTGGTGATCTTTGTAGCAATCTTTGCTTAGACTGTGCACAACGATGAATGCATCTATTTAGTATTATATGCTGTTAAAAAAAATTCTTGATCGATGATGTGAAGAAATAAAAGTGACAGTAAAGCAAAAAGGATGAACAATTGCCAAGAAACCGCGTTGTTCCTTTCAGGCACAAATGCGATCGTTTTTCGCTCCATTTCGCTCATCTTTTGTTTATTTTCTTGTTTATTTATTTGCACGAACTGAATCCTGAGCTGTGAATGATCATCGTTCCATTTAACGATCCTTGCCTTCCAAATTTTCTCTATATTTTGTGATTCGTTTTGGTCATCTAAAAATATTATTTTAGTTCTTGTTGAAGGCTACTAGATAGAAGTAAAAAAGATTCGACGAAGTTTGTATATGAAGGCATGCCAGGCAAAAATTATACCAAAAACATAGCCAGGCAAAATGTGTACAAAAGACATAACAATAACTTATCATGCTTCTATTTATTTCTTCGTAAATTCTGAGAATCATCAGCATTCCATTGAATATCTTCGAGTATTTATTTACAGAATAGATAAAGAGAAATAGTTTACAGATGAACAATGTAATGATAAATAAGACTCAATCTACGTTTAGCATTTCATATTTATATTTCTGCGCACACATCACCATACACAACTCTGCGTATATAGGGGAACACAAATCTTTTACAAAAACTAATTAAGTAAATAAAATCAAGATGTTTACGAATTGTTTCAATATTTTTTGAGATAGAAACAGGTCAAATTTGATCCATAGTTTTGGACAAATATTGGCCATTATCATGCTTATTTCTCCTCTACTTTATGTCCTCTGACCTGATACGAGAAGACCCCCATTTCTTCATGCGCGCCGCCGCAATCATGGCCTACACTCCATAAAATTTCACCGATAAATATGTAATAAATTCACAAAATGAATTTAAAAAAAATATAGTATAAAATGAATAAGAAATGCGATGAGATAGATGCATTTGAAGTTTGAACTCTTACTTCTTTATCCCAGTTACATCGGATGGTGAGAACGGCCAGTATCATTGTTTGTACTGCGGTTCCACCAATCATCCCGGCCCAAATACCCTATTCATCGAAATTTTCAATCGTTAGACATAGGTTATTATAGATAGAAAATTTATGAACAAACATTCTATTTAGAGACCTAAATTCTTCCAATTTGCTTTTAATAACAATCAATAGATTTTTTTTTCTTTTACTTCGTAATGCTGACACGTCCACAGACTTGATCGTCTAGTTTTAAGAAATTAGGAAAATGTAAGAAGAAATAAAAATAGAGTGTAGAATTTTAGGCATAACCCGAACTTGTAGATTAAAAACCCATCCCAATAGAACTCCTGCAGGGACTCCGATTAAGTAGTAGCTCCCAAGGTTCACGTATGCAACCGATCCTTGCCATCCAGAACCGACAGCAACGCCTACGAAAACAGAAATTTTCCGGTTTTTAAAAGTTAGTATCAAAGAATAAGAGATGCCTTCCAAAATCCTTTATCATAAATACATTAGATAACCTTTATTGGTAAGTGGTGGTAGCAAAAACTATTTGTCTTGATGTTATTATTGCAATACACTGAGTTGTACTAAATATACACACCAATAATAGTGTCTAAGGGCCCATTTGGTTGGGCTTTTTGAGCTTCCAAAATCTCTTTTGGAGCTAAAAAAAGTACATCTCAAAAAAAAATACCAAATATGCCCCATGCCTAAAAGCTCAATGAAGCCAAAGAAAAGAAAAATCTTCTTTTTCCGAAAGCTAAAATATGAAGCTTTTAGGAAAAATCTCTTCCTAAATTTTTTTATTACTATCATCTCTTCATCATCACCCAAGCCCGACCCTTACACTTGATTTCTCTCCTCATCATCTCATCAGTTCGAAGTCTTAGACGATCGAGGCTCTCAAAGCGATCGATGCCCCCAGATCGAAACCCTAAAAGATGATGACGACGAAGAACCTTAAGCGATCGAGGCCCCCGAGCTCGACGTGATCTTCAAGAGGTTAATCGACGAGATCCAAATTTTGGGTTTCATACATCAGGCGATCGAAACCTCTTGATTTCGACGAAGAATCCATAGATCGAGAGGATGGATCTCAAATATTTTTGTGCAGATATTTTAATATTTGTGAATCTTTTGAAAATAAATTGTAAATTAAAAAAAAATGATATTTTCTTTCACTAATTTCTTTCAAATATTAAGAAAAATGATGCCCTTTATGCTCATTTAAACAGTCAACGGCACTTCTGCAACTCCTAACAGATTTTTGAACCAAACAGCTTTTCGAATCAAAAAGCACATTTTACGACAACACTTTTTCCTAAAGAGTTTTCTTTAATGACACTTTTTCTAAAATCCCAATTCGCAATAGCCAATCCAAACAGGCCCTAAGTATTTCAAGAAATTGGACTTTTTGTTGCAAATGTTAGAAATTGGACTTTCTTCTTGTCTACGACTGATTATAGAGATCACCAAATGAGCAATAAAGAGGAAAGAGCA